>JAWNNX010000120.1:0-1269529 GCA_035044505.1 Zaprionus lineosus
AATTTGTATTTAGATGTAGTTTAATTAATTAGGCTTTTAAAAAATATTGAAAAATATTAGAAACTATATATGAAAATTATATAAAACTGGCCAAGCTAAACTGGCTCATACTTTTTTTACACTGAAAAGTGCTAGCCGCATTCTTCGAGTTCCTGCAAGGGCACAACAATTATTGGAGGCTACTTAATCTGTAGAATTAAAGGAAATTAAATATCAGGAAACTTACTTGAATGAGATTAAAGACATTACAAATTGTAAAGGCTGCAGTTTTTTGTACCTTAAATTCCGAAAAAAATAAAGGAACGTCTGCAGTGAAAATACAAGAAAAATCTTACAAAATTCTTGCAAAAAACTAAAAGGTTTGCTAATTTAGTAAAAGGATGCATTTAATGGGGAGTACAATCAGAACAACACCCAAAACACGGGAAAGGCAATTTTGTAATAATAATTTACTGGAAATTTTTTGCTCATCTCTCATTTTGGGGAGTTTAAAGCTTGAACCATTTTTTGGTGTCTTCTGTTTTTATTTTTTTTGAGAATGTGGAAAAGATTTTGGGAGGTTCGTAAGATGTTTTTTTTTTGTTTTATTATTTTGTATTTGCGTGCCGCTTGCGCTTTGTATGGGTATTACGTTCCCAGTAGTTACAGGGCAATTCAAGAATTCCAGATAAGAATTTGCATAGGAATCGAGCCCCAAACACACGTAGCACTCTGCGTAGAATAACAGTAAAAATGTGTGCTCAGAAGAAAGTCTCAAGAGACCGAATGGAGTACATAATAATAATAATATAATTTTCTATAATAGAACCGAATGTACGGTCTCTGGAGGGAGCGCCGGACGCCGGACATGGGACACTGGACGTTCGACGTCGGGCGCAAAACGAGCACAAAAAATACACAAAAAATACAAAAAAAAAAAAAAACACTAAAAACAAAAACAAAAACTCAAAGAAACTGGCAACTGATTGAGGGAACAAAATTGAAACCAAGTTGTAAGGCAAGTTCAACAACCTTTTTGCCTCGCACTTTGGAGCAAAGAAGGAGGAAGAGTTTCGAAAAGGGGAGTGGGGAGCGGAAAGCGGGGAGAGAAGAGAAGAAGAATACTTACAACAACATTTGAGGCCAGGAGCCTGAGTTGCTCTGCGGCTCGAGCCGCAACTACCGATTACTTCACAAACATACACAAACATGCACTCAAGCTCACACACACACACACACATAAATACAGGCACACACAAGTTAGCAACATCATCGACAGCCTCTGTCGTTGTCTCTGCCGTTGTCGATGTCGATGTCGATTTCGATGATCACGATGAAGACGGGCGCGAATTGCCAGCAAAGGGCGCCAACGGTACATGAAAGATGCTTCAAGTAGAATTCTCCATCTCGTTCTTCAGTTCGTTCCTCATTTTGTTCCTCATCTCGTCACCCATCTCATTCTCATTCTAAATCTCATTCGGATTCTCAGTCGCATTCTCATTGTGATTCTCAAACGTACATCTCATTCCTAAGCGCATTCATTCTCATATTCTCAGACAGTCTCCATAGCACCCTCCGACGCCGTCTCGATCTACAAGCCGTTAAGTTTACAAATCGAATCAAAGTAATTTATCCGCCGCAAAAATTGATTCCTACGATCTGTAGATACTTCACGGGTTGATCATCTCTTAAGCACTCGAGCTTCTCTCTATTGTCGGTTTTTTCTTCGCCTTTTTTATGGGTTTTTTCTTTTGGTCCACAGTAGCCTCTAAAGATAATTATTTGATTTTGGCTGCAGACCAAAGAAAGAAGAAGAAGCGAAGATGCTCGTAAAAACCTGAAGTACTCCCTACTTCCCACTCCCCACTCCACGCACCCCACATACTCCATCTACTCCATGCACTTCATGTACTCCATCCAACGGAAGTTGGTAGCTTTGTTTGTTCTTTTGCCGCGATTTGAGAAGCTGGGAAAAGCATTTCTTTTGTTTACCTCACCGAAGGAAATCAAAATTAGATTCCACTTCTTCTGCTTCTGCTTCTGCTTCTTCTCCTTCCTCTTCTTTTTCATCAGATGATTTTCCATTGCACTTTCCATCGTATTTAAAATTAGTACCAAACGTAAATCTCACACTACATAAACTAAGTTCTCCCCTCTCCCTATCCCACACCCTCTCGATGGCTGTTCATGTGTGATTTACCATGAACCGAACCATCAAAATGAACCAGTGCTCCAATGACGCTCGCCGCGCGTGTGAGCACTGCAAAAGAAATCCGAATGACAGGCCAGTCCAAAGTAAATACAGAAATTCAAATTGAAATCTGTAAAGTAATCAATTGTCCAATGCTCCAGCTCCGTAGCTGTCTGTCTCTATGTATATACGTCTTAATGTCGCTCTGTCTCTCCATCTGTCTGTCTGCATGTCTGTCCCAGGGGCTGCACCTAGACCTTGTCAATAGTCAAAAGCGACTTCAAATGCGACTCTAATGAACACAGAAAAACAATGAGAATTGATTTTTAAAATGTTACAATTACCAATGCACATAACACATATCAAAAAATACCCTAACTATCGATTGGGGTATATTGACGCATTCATTAGGTTTGACCCACTGTTTTATAGGATATTTGGAGGCAGTAATTATCCTTTAGCTGGGATATAAATAGACTGGGTAAGGGCATTGAAAGTACATTAAACTCTAGCCCAATTTTATTTTTCTCTTGTAGCCCCCAAACCATTAGCTTCACAAATGGAATGGAAATACAAGTTAAGTGGGTCACATACACAACAACGGCCCAAAAGTTGTGGACATGTGTGAGTTTTGTTATTGTTGTTGTTGCTATTATTGTATTCTTGTTGTTGTTGCTGCCACATTTGTCAACTGAAAGGAAAATGAATGAAACGCATTGAAATGCTGTGCGGCATGTGTGTGTGTCCGTATACAAGTATGTGTGTGTGTGTGCTCGTGTATAATTATGTACAATATGCGCGTGTATAGATTGCTTGTGTGCGAGTGTGTGTTTGTGTGTGTGATTCTGTTGCACTTGAGTTAACAATCAGGCAATGGGCAGCAGATGAATGTAGTAGTTAAGGCGGTTGGCAGTGTGTAAGCATTGTGCCACGCCCATCAATCGGTATCAATACAAAGGCAGCCGGCAATGTGGGAAACATGGAATATGTATGTTAAATGCAAAATAATTTGATTAATTAAAAGAAAATTACTTAATTCGCGTGGAAATGCGAGGCGGCCCGATGTGTGGCAGAGAGTCGCTTAACATAACTTTCACACGAAGCGACATTAGCCCAATTTGCCGTCATGATTTATGATATTTTCTAGGTTCTATATACATACTATATATTATTTTTTACTGTTGTTCCTTCCCTCTTTCTTTCTCTTCTTATTGCAGTCCCTCTCATTCCACTCGTTCATTGCAAATTAATTTCTTTATATTTTCTACTGCCGGAAGTAGGTTAATAAGTGATAACGTGGCGAAAATGTAAACACGGCGAACAGAACGAACGTGAAATTCGCCGCAAAGTGATAAACAGTTAAATGGCAAAGTGTTTGAAAACGCGCACAACAATAACAACTACAACAAACACTAACAACAACAACATCTCTAAAAACCCAAAACCCTATAAGCTACTCGAGCATCTAAACAACTTTGACACAGTTTTTCACCAACTTTTCGAATTTAGACAGCGCAAAAAAAAAACATAAAAATAATGTTCATGCTTGATGTAAGTTTTTTTTATGGTCAAGAACAACAATGTAGAACGGCTCATCTAAAAATATTAGACTAGGAAATACCCTATAAAAGCCCTAGCAGACATGTGCAAGGAAATGTTTGCAGCTTTTTTCTAAGATCTTCACGATCTTCAAAAGTTAAGAATCCTTTACTTCTTCCCACTTTTTATAGATCTGATATATGATCTGACATATGTCAAAGTAAATACCCTATAATATACCCCGCAATATATACAAAAATATACTATTTCCTCTACTGCCACACAATATAAAAATATTTAGGATAAAGTTGAGAGTTAATTTAGGATTTTTTGAACTATTGGTGAAACTTAAAATAATCCTTCTGAATTTTGAAAATATTTCATACATGTTTATATCAAATAACTCCTTATACATTAAATATACCCAAGAAAATAAAATCTTATATTATTTATAGGGTATTCAGAGAAACATCAACAAAAGACAAAAGATGTCATCAATTATAAGTTTCCCGTCATTTCGTAGGCGTTGCTCTTTAATCTTCGACGCACGTTTGCCATTTTTTTCTATTTTTGTTGTTTTTTTCTGGTAATTAAATTAAATTTTTATTGACAAATAAACAAAACAAACATCATCTACATTTTTGCCAGCCAAAAAAAAAGAAACGAAAGTCACATAAATTTTTTAATTATTTATGACATTGCTTTGAGTTTAAATGTGCAATAAAAATGTCTTAAAAAATGTGTTAAATGCAAGAAAATTAAGTTATTCGCTATAGATCGAAGTTGAAGTATATAAACAAGCGGAACATAAAGAACTACCTACTATACAGATTATATATATTGGCAAATAAATGACAATATAATGATTTATTTATGTAAGAGCTCAAGATGTAAGGGAAATCAATTAAAAGTTGCTAACAATATGAAATATTTCTATACATAAAAATCATACCAATTTGCATGAATGATATATGCATGTAGATATATGTATACAGATATAGGTGTAAAGTCATGAAATTTTAACTGACAAAAAAATGATATATTATCGGAATTTAACATATATCTTTTTTGGGTTTACCTTTCATCAAAGTCTCACATTAAAAGTAATGTTTCTTAGTAAAGTTCTTAATGTACGTACCTGAAAGTAGAAGAAATAAAAGAAATATTATTATAATAGAACGGAGAAAAAGACATTAGTGAATAATTTGGATAGCTCTGGAGTCGAGCTAACGAACCTGAAAGGCCAAACTATCTAAACTAATCGCACACAAGTCAAGTAATTAAAAAGTCAAAAAATAAAAAAAGAACATACATATCTATAGAAGAGAAAGAAATCCATCAACGAGTGATTTGAGGCCCGGCAAATGGCTCATAATTGGTCAATACTCTTGATATTTGCTTTAATAACTTGGCCAACAAATTGGCCACGCGCAGCCAAATGAAAACAAATGTTTTTAACACTGCGACAAAGACTAATTATGGCCAGAGATTGTCTGTTATTGACCCTAAATGACCCTGAGAATGTGTGTATATGAATATGTGTATGTGTGTGTGTGTTTGTGTGTGTCAAAATAGGCTGGTAATAAATCAGGTTGCAATCGAACCGGAGATTGGGCAATGGATCAATGGATCGTTCCAATCCAAATACGGGCAGACAAGAAGTCTGCTCGTATCGGCGATATCTTTAATTAAAATTACAAACGTACAAATTATGCAAGAGGTGCTCAAATACGGCAAACACCTAAATATTTCACGACCCGAACACAAACAGCGACCCCCACTCTCCCCACACCACCCGCTCACTCCACTCTACATTCCGCTCTTTACACTCCACAATCTCTACAATTCATGCACACACTCATTTTCATTGGTTCTGTCGGGTGTGTCCACCGTGCTACATACCCCAAGCTTAACAACTGTGCATGATCAGCCTGAATGCAGCTCGCCGAGTCGACTCGATTTGAGTCGACTCATACACACACACACACACTTATACATTGCCATCGGCGGTGGCACAGTTATTTGTTTATGGCTGTTTTTGTCGCTGGCATCGGCTGCAGCCTTCGTTTGGTACATTTGACTGCGACCCACGTACGAGAGCCGAACAAATCGAAGACAAACTTCAACAATGTTGAAGGTGGATAAGGTATGATAGCTGAACGCGCAAGGCGAGAGGGTGGCTATGTGGTGGGTGCAAGGGGATAAACAAACGATGCACCACCCACCCACAGTCAAAATACTTGCAGCACAAAAACAAATCCCATTTAAATTGCATACTTTTTTCTATGTTTTTCCTTTTTTATTTTGATTTGTTTTTTTTTTTTTTGCTCAAATTGAGTCAAACGTATGCGATCACAAGTTCTATAAAAGGAATCCACTGAAGTTCGGCTAATTGAATGCACCGATAGGGTATTATATGTAAGACTCAAACCAATTTAAAATATTTAAAAATATCTTAAACATCCAGGAAAACTTTTAAACAAATAAATTCTTTATATTATTTTTCTTTGGGGATTTTAGTTTAGGGATGATTCTTTAACAAATACTTTACCTACGATGGTAGACAGAAAAGTTATAAACAAAATAACATTTTTATTCTTTAATATTTAGTTAATATTTAATTCTGATATAATTCCTATAACTTCGCCTATTATAAATGTTTTACAATTGAATATAAAATGTCCTGTCAGATATTTTGCCTACCTCATAACCCCACCCACATTCTTCTTGATCCACATTTAGACACTTTTTGCATCTAATTCCCCCTTAGTTTCCTTCTTGATGTAATCTGCATGTCCGTTTATAGTCTTCCTCCCCTTTCCTTCCTCTTCCCATTTATCAATGAATTTATCCCAGATACACAATTGAGATTACCTCCCACATGAACCCCCCTAATCTCACACTCTATAGTTATGTATGTCTCGCGCTATTCTAGATGCTCCCCTTTATACTCCCTCCCCATCTTTAACCCACATTCCCGCTATTGGGGTTATCCTAGATACCCAGTTTAACCTTCCTCCCCATTAAAGTCCCCTCGCCCGGGCTATCATTTGTTTTGTCTGTGCAAATTTACAGTAATTGCACTTTTTGCGCTGCTTTTGGGCAGCAGACAACAAAATTTATGTTATTTAACCAAAAAATAATAACAACAAAAAAATAATAAAAAAAAGTCGCCTGAGGGCAGCGACTGGGAAGTTGACGTTTCGTTCGTTATTTTTGGGCGCGACTTGGAAATCCATTTTCAATACGAACGAGCGGGGAGGAGAAAGAGTTTGATGGGGGGATTGCAAATGGCGGGCGGGGCGGGGTGGTGTTTTCTCTGTCGCGCTCTCTGTTTGGAGTGTCGGTGTCTGGCAAACAAAATTATCATGTCCACCCACATAATTTGGCATGCGTTGTTGTTGTGGTTGTTGGCGGTGGCGACTACCAAAATTATTGGTTGTAAATAAAAGTTTTGCCTTCATTTTGTCTATTTTGGGACAGTAATTGGTAAGTTTCATATGGATCACATAGAGGTAAATATATCTCTTTCGGATAACTGGAATGCCGTCCTACAATATATGTGCGTTTTTTCTACTGATTTTAGATCTTAAGATTCATACGACGCGATATGCCAAATGTCTTCGCGGAATTCACAGAATAAAAACAGCAATTTTTAAGCTTCAAAAAAATGTTTTACGCATTTTAAGTAACAAAAACAACAAAGCGGTAGATTTTTTTCTTACTGATGATTTATCTGCGTCTCTTGTCTCTGAATATCCAAAGAGCATACAACAATAAAAACAACAACAATTGGAACAACAATACGAACAACAAAAACAATAGCAGAAATCGAGAACTCTTCCTGGAAGTGTTAAATCCATGCTCAGAACTCGAAGCCGTCACCTGCCTCGGGTCTTGATCTTGCGATTGCTTCCAGCTCACTCACCTTGACCGCGCAACAACTACAAGAACAACAACAACTATAAGAATAATAATAACAACAACAACAAACACACAAATTTACATATAGATGATCGCTTGACGACGAACGCAAACAAATTGGCAAAGTAAATTTTGTTGTTCTATCAATGAATTTGAATGGAGCGTCGTGGTGAAGGGGAAGTGTGTGGATGTGGAGGGTGGGAGCGGCTTAGAGGGGAATTTTATATAATTTATAGTCACGGTGTATAAATGATAAAGGAGATTCAACCATACTTCTGGTTATTTATTCACACAATCCCATAATAACTTATTTCTACCAATTTGTTATACAAAATTTGCAGATGTATCTTTTTTTCTTGATTTTTAATTAAACGAAGTATTTGTATCTTGAAGCCATTAAAGATGGATAAAGAGGGTATTAAATGAGGTGTGAAAATATGCCCAGAGGCCATGGTGGCGGTTCTTGCCATTAACCATATACGGGCTTTTCATTAGCATCAATTGACGGATGTCCACATGATGTCAGACGCCATAAAGAGCAGAGTTCAAGCCAAAATCCTAGCTTAGGAAAGATGCTCAGATCTTATAGTGGGTATAAAACTCTTTTAAGGTCTGCGGCTATAGCATATCATATAGTAATCAAAGATCAGTCGGTGTGAACATTGAATGCCAATGTTTTCAATTAACGTGTGTTCAGAGAAGACTTTTCAATTAAACGATCATTGAGACGCTTCAATCGATAGTTAATGGGATTTTCAGGAAGGGGATCGCCGCTGGAATTACAGATTAAAGATCACCGATCACCGATCATAATTATAAACTAATCATTGTGGCATCAGGATGCCCTTCTCAACACATCATTATTTCAAGAAATGCCAACAACAATCACACAACAATCGCTGGCGATCTAATGCCGCTGGCGGTGATCTTATCCAGCGATCTATCTGCTGCTGCGGCTCTTGGAGGTAGTCCAGGTGCAACTTTTGATGTTGCCATAACTTAGGCGGGCAGCGGAGTTGCAACTGCCACTGCCACAGCAACTGCCGCTGCAACTGCAACTCTGCATCAAAGAGGGCATAAAAAGAGCGGCGCAAAATAAGAATAAGAATAAGAATTCAATTATGCAGCAAAATGTCACAGGGCAGGGGGGAAGATGTGAGGAGCGAGTAGTATGCGAGGAGAACAATGATATACTTAAAGTTGGGAAAGAGGTGAAAGAGTCGGAAGAGCGGGAAAGCTGGGGGGGAAGGTTGGGAAAACGACATTACAAGCTCTTCACAGATGAAGGAAGTTCATGTCCAAGTCACCGTTGATGTTCAGGCTGATGTTGATGTTGATGTATGAAGTGGCAACAACTGGAAACTGGATGCGATGCTGTCAGGAAAAATTGCGGAAAAGCCAACTAAAGAAAATTAGTTTTCAATTTCAAGCAAAAGGTAATTTCCGAAGGTTTCTCCTGAATGACAGACTTTTGATTGATTGAACCTAAAAACTTGCTCTTTTCTATTAAAAGTTAATAAATATTTCAATTAAACAAAGAACGTGATCAAAACGAACACTGATCCTCTCCCCATATGAAAGGTATACCGAAGCGGAAAAGATCTGGAAAATGTCGCCTCAAGTCCGGCCACTAATCGCTAATCTACAGTTGTTGGGTTCTGGTTTCTGTGATGAAATCTAATAGCTCATGGATGGGGCAGCAGATGAAGCTGTTTGCGTTAAGAAGTTGATTCACTCGGACTTTGGCATCTTTGTTGTTGTTGTTGTTGTTGTTGTTGTTGTGGCTGCTGGAATGATTGATGATTTGATGTTTGTGCGGTGCACGATAAGGTATAACTTGCCCCCAAGTTCCAAGTTCCAAGACTTAAGCTGCCATCTCCAAGCTTCAAGCTTCAAGCTACAAGCCCCACCAACTGACAATCCAGCGAAGCTCTGGCAACTCTGGACATTGTCTAAAGGCCTAAACCTTCCTCATGTTGAGTGACAGAAAGGTTCGTGCTGATAATTGCTTCATGCAAAAACAAAAAAAAAATAAAACCTTTACTTAAGACTGAAATGAGCAGCAGAGTGAAAGAGAGGGAGGGAGAGGGAGAGACTGAAGCAGCGGCAGACACAGACACAGAGGCAGAGGCAGAGTCACTGCTGCTTTGCTAATTGCAGGCGGCAGGAGAAAAATATACACTCTTCAGATAAAACAACAAGAACAACAACAAATTTCAACATAGCCTGCGATAAACAAATAACAACAAAACACAACACAAGAGGCAGCAACAATAACAACTGCAACAACAGCCACAACAACAACAACTACAACATTTTGTATCTTATCTGAAGACGAAGCTTAGAAGCCCAAGTCGAAGTCGAAGGCAGCAACTGCATCTATCAGTACGTGTGTCCATGTATCTGGCGAGTGTCCACGTCGTTTATCGGTTGTATCTACGGGTCGTCTCTTTTGCTCGTACACCTGCAGCTCCGCTGTATTTGTGGTATCATCTGGGAAGCTTTTTGATTCTGATGGCTAAAACCGTTGTTTTGATTAGAGATGTGACAATTGGACGAAAATTCCAGAGGAAAAGTAAAAGTGACTTTGCTGCGGAGTAACGAGGTTTCTGGTCTTTCAACTAACTCAAAAAAAAGTGCCCTAACAGTTTTGATTAATTTAAAATAATTGCAAGTAATTAAAAGCAGTTGTAAGTAATTGAAACTAATCGTTAAATAAAAGAAAGCAATTCTAACTAATTTATGTGTAATTGCTAAATAAAATTCAAACATAACTAATAAATAGGTAGATCCTTAAATAAAATTTGTAGGTGGAAGGTGTAAGATGAGTTTATAGGATATTCATAATTTAATTAATTATTGTTAATATTTAACAACTTTTTTTAATAATTAATTTGAAATAATGAATATGCCAAGACATCTTTTTAAAGTATTTCTTGAATATTTCTACACAAATTATATAAAAAAAAGTTCTGATGACGGAAATCTATAAAAAAAATTTTACCACTTTAAAAAAAAACTATAAAAAAACGTAAGATTTTTTAATGAATTAAAAATCAAGCGACTAGACAATAAACTAAAAAAATATCTGTTTTTGCTGATCGCCAGTTTTCAGCTGTTGTCCCCGCAAACGCACAGCCGAGTTGCGAGTCACTCGCTTGGGTTCAATGCACTTGGCTAACTAATTAACCTAGAAAAATGCAAATATCCGCACAACAACAATGCAACACGCCCACTTCAAGGAACAACAATTACAACAACAACAGCAGCAGCAGCAGAGGGAACAGCAACAGCATAAAAAACAGCAACAACTTCTAAGCCAAACAATCAATCAACGTAGTAGCAACAACAACAGCAACAACGTAACACAACGCAACAACAACAACAACAACAACAACAACAGAAGTTCACTTGAGCACGTCGCAAAGACCGCGCACAGAGGCCAAAGCAAAACTTCAAGGCAGACACACAGTCGCACACGCACACACACTCAAACACACACACACACACAGACGAGCTATGTTATATATATATATATACTTATATACAAATATTTACAACACACACACACACACATCTAGTGACAGCCAGGAAGAGCTTGCCGTGTCGCATGGAAGGTGTGTGAAGGTAATATTTATTATGTGTATATCTGCCTGACAAACAACAACAACAACAACAAAAACAACAAAAGCGACAAAAAGAAAACATTGAAAGAAAACAGAACAGCCCACGACCAGGAAAAGGGCATCCCAGCGGAGGAGCGAGGACGAAAGAATCGTCTATCCATGGACAACGGAGACGAAACTCCTACATCTTCTCCCCCAACTCCTCGCAGCTGGCACGCTGCCAATAGCTCAATAACACCCCGGGGATCAATTGAGATCTTTTTGGGGGATAGACCAGCGATGGACGTCCGACCAAACCAAAGCCATACACAATGGGCATCCAATGACAAACTGGGGAAAACCAGACGGATGGATAAGCCGGAAAACCGGAAAAGCGGAAGAACGAATAAATGAGAATTTTTATGCTGATAAATCTCAAAGAATTTATAAAAATAGATTTTGGGATTCTCTTTAAAATTTTACCTTTAAAGATATTATACCATAAGTATCCTTAAAAATAAAAAACTATGGAAGGATTTTAATAGAAGAAGAGGGATAAATGATTACAATTCGTCAATTAACTTCGACTGCAAAAGTTCCTAGAAAAAGTCTTCCATTTCTTTTTTAAGATAAAAAGTTTTCAATTCTCTGCTGATGGGTTACTTTCGCTGCCCACTGTGCCGGGCAAACAGTGGGTTAGATTTTGACCTGGTGGGTGTTCAGTGCCCAGTCACGAAGACAAGTTTTCTTGCGGATAGTCCACTGTCAACCTGAACAGCCTTTGACCCGACGACAACCCAGATCATCGTTTCGAAATGCCGATCATCGTCATCATCATCGCCATAAATATAAGACTTTGAATGTCGCAATATTAGATTGAATATATAAGATATATATCTACTATAAATATAATACATATATATACATACATATCTATATGTCTATATGTTTATATGTCTTTGTAGATTTAAGATGATTGAGAAAACAGTTTCCTTCACACTTCAACGAGTTAGAAAACGCTTTTCGATTCACACTTGACATCCTTTGTGAGCGTCTCTTTAAGCCGCCACCAATGACTGTCATCTCTAGGTGGTCCATGGCTCCACACGGGTAACCCGAGAGCTCACCCAGGGCACCTTCTCGCCTGGAGATGCTAATGCAGTCGCACTCGCAGTCGCAGGCGCAGTTGCAGTTGCAGTGCCAACAATTATGCTCACATTATGCGCAGCGACAGCGAAGACAACGTCCAAGAAAGGGAACACATAACAAAGGCAACAACAAAACAAAACAAAACAAAACAAAAAAAAAATCAAAAACATATACAAAGGCAATGGCAAAGGCAAAAACAAAAACAAAGACAGCGACAGAGACTAAGTCAAAGCTAGAGGCAAAGGCTAAAGCAAAGACAAGGCAGAGGCAGAGGCAAAGTGCTTCTAAATTTAGAAGTAACGCCTAGGGGGACCCATTGCACTAGCGACCAGCGACCAGTGCCTGGGGTCGCTCTTCTAGGTGACTAACCTAACGCACAAGGAACTGTCTCAGCTTCCCTCCCCGCCAAGAGATGCAGCTGACATCAGCCTCGCATTTGCCTTCGCCTTCGCCTTTACTTTTCCTTTGATTTTCCTTTGCCTTCTAATTGCAGGCGAACGCTTGCGTTTGGCCTGCGACATCTATTTTTATGTACAGCAATTGGAGGAGCAGAACTTGGAGATTTACTCCAAAGTGGAGAATTGCTGCATAAGTACATACAAATATATACAAATAAATATAAATAATTTCAAAGGCTTTTTTTAAATGTATTCTAATATAATAAATTATTGAAGATCTTTTAAATTTATTCTAAAATAATAAATTATTTAAGATCTTTTAAATCAAGTGAAAGAAAAACATATAATTTATCTGTTAAAAATAAAATGATTTTTTTTTCTAATCTAGTCAAACCTCAACTCGTACCTAGCAAATGTCCTCAAAGTAATTTTGTATCCTAGAGCCTCCTGCACTCATCTGCAAACTCATATCCGTTTCATAGAGACTACATCTTTCTCTGGCCTCTCCCGCTGTCTGATATTTAAAAAATTCTGCTCGTAAAACAAAAATTTATTTTTAAAAAATGACCCTAATAATTTTTGTCTATATTTTTGAGGTTTTCAGTTTATTCTTCGCTCGGTTGCAGTTTTTGAGTTGTCTTCCACTTTTTATGTTTTTTTTTTTCATTTTTAATAACCCAAAAAATCTTTTCAAATTTACAAAGAGGAATACGATTTTTTCATCTCGGTATTTCTTGTTGTTTTAATGATTTTGTGGGGCAAATCGTGTGTCAAGAAGATGCAAAGTTGTGTACATTCTGTATTTGTATGGCAATTGGTGTATTTTTTAATTGATTTGGATTTTAGTCTTTGATAGCCTCGGGTTAACTACTTGTGGCGCGTTGTAGAAATCAATTTTGGCCCAGACAAACAACAGACAGACAAAAAGCTGTTAGCCAAATGCTTTAAACGTGTCCATGAGTAGAACACTTTACAGTTCGTTGTTAGGAAGAAGCAGAGAGCCCCGAACCGCAAACCCCCAAACCCCAAGCCCCAAGCTCCAAGCTCCAAACGCCAAACCGCAAACCCCGAACTCCGATGAGAACCAACGGATGACCCCCGAGAAATTAGCACAGCAACCAACCAATTGAGGAAGTGCCAGTGCCCGAGGCCAACATCTTGAAAGCCGTGAAACTTGGCAGCAATTGTGGACTCCATTCAGACGAGAATCGGAGAGTCATACGAAATGGAACTCTTGGCAAATGGCTTAACATTACGTCTATTGGCATAGCTGTTCGTTAAAGTTTCTCAATCTACAAATAAACCAATATTTAACATTATGCGTGGCACACAGAAACCCATTAGGGTTAACATCTGGTGGCAGAAGCAACTGTTCCAATAGCAAAGCAAATCGGGGGAGGTTGTCAACTGGGGGGAGGCCGTCAGGAAGGCGGCACAACATTTGAAAACAGTTTAAGGAAAAGATGGAAGTCATTGCTGGGACAGTCACAAGCTTTAAGCAGGAAGTTTAATTATATGAAAAAAAGGAGGCAGGAATAATATCATTTTATATCTTTTAAGATGTCTATAAAAATGCAGTTACAGAAAATGATACCTATTTATTGAGAAAATTTAAAAGTGTCTAAAATAACAATCGCTTTAAAAATTAAATTATCCTCATTATTTCACCTTTAAATTGGTTGTAAATTTAAATATTAAATCATATATGTCAACTTACACACGGATATCTTTTTAAAAATTATTTTTTTTTCTGAAAAGAAGTTCTCCAATCAATCAATCACTTGATAAAAAAAAATACAAATTTCATTTTCAACTCTCACATCATTTTTTTGGCAAAAGTCAGCCTATCATTAGTTGGGCATGTTTTGCGGGATTTTGACCCAGTCTGGAGAAGAGTCAGACTGCTTGGAAGATATTTGATGTATTAACAGAAATACGAATTCAGAGAACTCACAACTTTCGTTCAATTATTGTTTTGAAGGTATTTTTGAGACAAAAAATGTACCAATGAAGCGGCACAACAAAGAAAACTCTCGCTTTTTAGTTTCTCTTGGAATCAATGCTTAGAATATGCCACCGAAAACTAATTAAAATAACAAAAACCAATCAAATTAATAAAAAGTCATAAAAAAACGCACAACACAAACCAAAAATAAGAAGAAGAAACCGAAAAAGAAGAAGAAGAAGAAGAAAAGGTAAAGGAAAGATATAAAAGGGGAGCCCTTAAATAAAAAAAAAAGGGAAAATCTCGTTAGTGTCACTAAAATTTACGACACACCCAAACGAACCTTAACCCGTCTTTGGGCCACGATCTTTTATTATTATTCTGGAATTTGTATTAAATAAACATAAAATCTTTGGATTTAATAACCACAAAAAAAAAAGAAGTATACAATATATAAATAAATGAAAAATGAAAAATAGCTTACTAATTTTCGGTTTATCTCGTGGGCACTGGGGAAATGTATGAAATCTTTTGTGAAAGCGAAGATCTGCTCTATGATGATAATAAGTCCATCGAAATCCGAACAGAATATCTCAGACTTATCTATTCTGTGTGCTGACACTTAGATAAAAGGTTATCTTAACTTTTGTTATCCGCATAATCAACTCTACAATCTTTCTCTTAATCGTGCGATGAACAAATCAAGCGAAGAAGTGTATAAAATAAATTACTCACGTCTTGATGATTGTCAATTAATCAGACAGGGAAAAGAAAATAAAAGAATTTCTTTGAAAAGATAAACATTTTCAAATATCTGTCCACATGTTTATATCTTTATCTATAGACTAATAGCTTTCAATATATCTTGATATATTTTCAAAACCATATGCATTGATTACTCATCCTATGAAGGTGACTAATAGACCAACTCGCAGGTGAAAATTTAGTTTAATGTTTCGATGCAAAATGGCAAAGTCCGCAGTCTGAGATATGAGATAAGAATTAACCCAGATACATATTTATCTATATGAGTGCCTGAGGTGGTAAAAGAACTCTGATAAGACAAGATCTTAGCTTCTGCAGGTTCTGGCATGCTAATGAATTTTTTTATCTGATCTAGAATGAGAATTTGGCGATTATAAATTCTATACTCTACTCAAAAAAAAAAAAAAAAAAAATTGAAAAAAAAAAAAAAAACATAAAATTAAGTTGTCTTATCGGCGAAGTGTGCCGATGGCTGATAAGAAGGCGGTAAACAAAAAAAGATATTTCCAGCGACAAGTTTTTCATTTTTGGAATAGTAATGCGATTCGTTAAATTCGACTGTGTCCAACGAAAATGAGCAAATCGAATTGACTTTGGGGACTAATCAAATATGTATATACCTCCTCTTCTCCACACCGCCGCCCATTTGCATAATGTCCCCTCCTCATACCTGTTCCATGTACAGATTATATAAGGAAATATCTTCGACTTGCATTCAGAACACAACGAAATAATCTCTAATCCCAAAAATCGATCAAAAAGTACATACAGACACACACATATATACACAAATACACACATTTAAATGTGAGCATAAATTTCAAGTAAATCCAACTAAATGATAGGAACGCATAGAAAAACCATTATGGTCCATGCTACAAGTCTATAAAAAACAACCCACAAGATATACAAACTGCAGTTAACAATAAATTTACACAATCGAATAGAATGAAAGACACACGCATGTACACACACTCACGCACACACACACACACATACACACACGCACAGAGCGATCTTTGTATTAACATACGTACAGCCCCAAATTCTAGTCGGACCAGTGCTGTCAGTTTTCATATAGACAGCAAAGAAAAAATATCTTAACACCAGCAGAAGAAGAAAACAAAATGTGATAAAAAAAATATGCAACTGTGTCAAAAATATAAAAACACAAATAAAAATAACCGTTAGTTGTCTATGCAATTTAGTTGCGAAAGCAAGAGTTAAAGAGGCAAAAAGTCTATTTACCCAATTCTAGCTCTGGCTAAAGTAGCTAGTTTCACAAGCTAAACCTCTAAATTGACAACACTTATTCTTCTTTTAGTTCAGTTCAGTTCAGTTGCGGTGCCCCTCACCCCCTTAAACGATCGGTATTGAACTCACCCTATTTGATTCCAAGGCGGCAGCGCTGTGCTCCTCCCGTTGACGAAAGCAGTGGCTGCATTTGCTCTTGTTGAATATATTTGGTGAGAATTTACGACAGTCGACGGTGCGTCCGCCGCTGACAGTCGGCGTTGAGGGCGTTGAGGCTGAAGTTGGTGCTGCAACTGCTGCTGCTGCTGCTGTTGTTGCAGTTGTTGTTGTTGTTATGGTTGAAGTTGACATTTTGGGCGGTCGCTTAATGGACGTTTACAATTTGAGTATCTGTCGACGAGCTTTAAGCTCAGCTCAACTTTGATGCTCAGGGCAAAGCGGCATTTTGCGGTTCACACACTGTTTTTAAATTTTTCGCACATACACACAACACAAACACACACACAGACACAAACGTGCGAATAAATGCAAATTGCTGTAAATACTTGAAATATTTCAAAATACTCCAAAAAGCGCAGTAACAACGACAAGAGCAGAACTTCAATAATTTCTACTCTTTTTTCTTATATTTTTTTTTTTGCACAATTTGCGATTTTTATTATTTATTCTTCGACACTTCTGTTAAAGCGTTGAGTAGGGGGGATCGGTGTGCGGCCTGGCAGCCTCTTACATATTTATGCAAATGCGCCAACCGACGACGCAGTTTGTTGTTTTCGTGTTGTTGTTATTGTGGCTGCTGTGTTGTTGCTGTTCTTGCGGCACAGTAGCCGGTACGCAGGCTTAAAAGCTGTTATTTTTGTTTTTGTTGCGGCTTGCTGCTGCTGTTTCTGCTGTTGTCGAGATGTCGTTGTTGTTATTGTTGTCTCTTTTTGCTAATTGCTCCAAAAATAGCAGCACAATCGCTGAATCAGCTCCTTTCAGCTTCAATTCAACTCCTATACTTGGGTAACTGTTATGCACGTTTGCTTTGCCCTTTAAATTTTGATATCAACTTTATATTTTGGCATGGCAAGCAAATAATATGAATACAAAACACATGAGCACACGCACGCAGGCATACACAAACACAAGCTCACACGCACGCACACTTACATACGCGCACACATTAAAAAATTATTCAATTTTGCTTTGCACTTGGCTTCTTCTTGTTTAGTACACCAACAAAACACACGGCTGAAGTTTCGCTAGACGCTGGCGTCTCGTCCACGCGCGCTCTGTAAATGCTGCTTTCGGCACAACGAATCGGTTCGAATGCATACACGATACTGAATGGCACTGGGACAGCGCGAACGAGTCGAACCACCAACCAGAGCGCCAAAAATGGGAGAGGGAGAGTAAGAGAAGAGACCCCAACCAACAGCTTGTAATGCTAAGGTGGAGAGCAAACGCTAGGTAACTCAAAGTGGAGTGCAACCAAGTTGGCGCTCACTTGCTCGATGTGTTGTTGCATGTAGCATGTTTATATATAAATTTCATGTTAAATACTTTGATTTTATAAAGAGATTCAATTATTCTATATAGATAAGGTTAGTGTTCATACTTTCTTATTGAATTAATGTTTAATCTAATTCAATAATTTATTGGTAAATCAAAATTTTTCTCATACCAATTAGCTACACGGTTCCAGGCCGTGACATCACAGGTTCTCTCTCTTATACGCCAGCGGTCAACAGCTGATTAAAGGTTTCGAACTTGGTTTGACGCCACGTTTGATGGAGCACAACTGCTGAGTGTCTAGCGGAATATTGGCTAGAAAAAGCTAGAAAATATATGTTTTCGTTAAATAAACGTATGTATATTCCAAATTTTTATATACATAAATAAGGTTCTTTAATTATTGATGGGGTTTATTCACGCTGCAATCGCTGCCATGCCCCGCCTAATGGGTTTTTTGATCATCCTTTGTACACCAATCAAATTATAAATGTTACGGAAAATCAATGCCGGCATCTGTTCACCCCCATTGCCCCGCACACAATCCATACATTTGGACAACCACATCCCAAAACGATTTGTTTACGGCAACCCCAACAACAAAAACGACAAAAAAAAAACAACATAAAGTAATAACAATAACAACAATTAACTGCACGCTTCATTAGGAACCTCAGACAACAAATTTTCAAGTGCGAACCGAACAGGAGAGCAAAAGGAAATATATAGAGGCGATAGCGAGATGTCGAGCAAGATACTGAGAGCGAGCGAGTGAGTGAGTAAGAGAGAGAGAAGGCTAAAGAGATGGGGAGTAATACAAAACCCCGAGGCCGACGAAGAGTCGAACCCTTTTCAAGCACCTTGTGTGGCGCAGTACTAAATGAGCAAGGGGAGGGGCTGGTACATAGCAGCGGCGGCAGCAGCAGCAGCAGCGGCAGCAACAGCGGCAGAAGCAATGAGAGTAGAACAAAAATTGATTAATTGCGCTTGTCGGTTTGACGTTTGAAAGCGCTTGATGCGGCAAGGAGGGTGGGCGTTAAAGGGTAAGGGCAGGGAACATCATGCAACTTGCAAGGGCAACGCAATACTCGATCAACTATTTTGACTGACGCCTTCGGGGCTTCGGGCCTTGGCGCTTGACGCTTGGCGCTCAGGCTTGACAATGGGTAAGACTTTTGAATGACCTTACAAAACGTAAAGTAGATTTCCCAGCGAAGGTGTTACGCCCAGGAGCACGTATGAGGATACACATACCTGATCTACAAACAAAATATTTGAACTAGAACATTAATTTTTTTTTTTTAATTTTTTAAATAAAACCATTCCCTGATTTATAATGAACAAATGTATCTGAATTCTTGGATCACTGAGAGCTGAAGATACCAAAATAATTCATATTGATTAGGATATTTTTAGGTTTGATTAAGAGTTTGACTTAGTTTAACACCCGAGTATCTAAGCTTTTGCTTAAGATACTTCCAATTATTGTTTATTTTTATTTTACTTTTAACTATTCTAAAATCTTTGAAATATTTCTTAACTGAACTGAACTCGATTAGCAAGGAGGTCACGCCCTAAGCTTTTAAGTGTCACGTGTTCGACATCGATTGGAAACTTGAGTTCGATTTCGGTTTCGAAAATTGAGTAAGTTCCCAGGGGGCAGTCGGTTTTATTGCCGTTCATTCAGCGATTTTGGGGCGAGTTGCATGATAATGTCTTCCTTCATTTGCCTCTTCGGTCCATTGTTGGAATACCTGCCTCATGTTGCATTACCGCATATATTGATTTTTTAAGGGGAGCCCAGCGATGCTCGTTGTTGTTTTTGTTGCTTCTACTGTAGTGGCTGCTGCTCCTGATGATGATGTTGTTGTGTTTATTGTTGCTACTTTAGTTTGTTATTTTTTCCTTTTTTTTTTTTTGTTTTGTTTTTTTCGTTGTGTTTTTGTCGACTGCCGCCGCATTTTGCACATTTTGCACTCTCATTCAAATGTCAATCGAGTCACGCGCGTCGATGCAACACACAAAATGGAGACAATATAGAAACCTACTTCCCCAGATATTTCAATACCCTTGTCTAGGGTATTTTAATTGTGTCACGATGTGTGAGACACTCCAACATGCACCTACAGTGATACTTCGTAATTAGCTAAAACAAGTTGTCGTTTCTTAGCTAATAACTTATTTCTCATTCCCCAAAGGACGAGCCCCCAAGTCAGAATAATTAAACTCCTAAGGAATTGACTTTGTCAATTGAATAATGTAAATTGTATCTGCCCTTTGGTAATTTGTATCTTTAAAGTAATCATTAATCTGAAGCTGCATAATTTAGTTTCGGGTAAATTCTAACAAAATCTAGTTTTTGGGAATTTAAATCTGTAGCTGAAATTGTATCTTTAAATTAAGTTAATTACATCAAGTATCTACATTTGTGAACGTGTATTTTTATATTAACACTCATCAACAATTAACCTGTAATTCAAATTTCATTTTAAGTATCTTTAAAGAAAGTATCTTTGTTAATTCTTTGTATCTATATCACTTGTGATCAAGTAAAGATACTTCTGAACACGTATATGTTTAAGTCAAGAAATATATCTTACTTTTACTTTTACTTTTTTTGATATTAAAGTGTTTATACATTTTTATTATTAATATAACTGAAATTATATACCAATGCATATGTTTTGAATCTACATATATTTCTAGATCTGTTTGCTGATCTACGTAAGTATCCGTATCTTTATCTGCGACTCTGTTTTCTTTAAACGCTGAGGTGCTTATCAGTACTTGCAGCTGTTTTACTGTGTCTGGAAATTGGAAAACATATATATATATATATATATATATATAATATATACATATTTATATATATATGTATATTTATCTATATATTTGTATCTCTACCTTTTAAGTAAGTAGAACGTTGAGTATATCGACAGCTCTATCAGAATCTGTGGCTGCACCTGTAAGTTGTAACTGTAGCTGGCACGTCAAGTGTATCTGTACCTTTATTATAATCTATATCTGTATCTGCAACCGAGCCGTCGTTTGTATCTGTAAACATAATTTTTATTGTATCTATAATTATATCTTTTAATTCATTTTATTTGTTGTTACTATTGCACCTGCTTCAGGGATTGTGTATCTAAATCTGCACCTGTATTGACTTTTCCATAATCTCTATCTATCTGTAGCTCTAACTTTAAATTTATGTACACTTTATGTATTTGTATCTATTACTCCTTTCGCCATGACTAATGCAAAATTGACTCGATTCGACTGGAGGCTTAATTTTGGCTACAAATGAAGCCCTTTTGGCAATGGAGCGATACTGATTTTCGTATGGCTTGTTATGTGGCACGAGACTCGGAGATCGGGCGAGGCTTGAAAACCAACACATGCCACATTGTGGTTGTTGCTGCCACATATTAAATGCACTGCAGCTGCAAGCGGCAGCAGCCCAACAAACACCAAACACCGCGACCCGAATCACACTTTCACTTTTCTATGCTAATTTTCAAAAGAAAACCAAAATAAAAAAAAAAAATCCAATAAAAAAATTTCAAAAAAAGTCCAAATTTTTCTATTTTTATGTTTTTTTGAAATTGTCCTTTTACGGTTTTTAGGTGCATTGACTTTTGGGAGATTTATGAATTACCATATAATTTTTATGGCTGCCACTTTCGAAAATCGCCGAACGTCGATGTTTCTCTTTTCCTGTTGTTGTTGTTGCTGTTGTGGGTTATGATTATTTTTCTGTTTGTTTTTGTTTTTAATTTTGTTTCTAGTCACGTTAGGGCCTTTTGATTAATTTAATTTTAATTTTAATTTTAATGCCCCTGCGAAGCGTCCAATCAAAATATTTGTCTACCACCTCGGAAATGGCTTAAAGCGTCGGCATTTCGATCGCATTTGTTAGAAGTTTTTGTTATTCAGAATCTCCAAAAGATACAAGAGCCTCCAACAATGATTTATGTGGAAATTGCGATTTATGTTTATTAAACGAGCGAAGGTATTCAAATGATCCAATAAATAGCTTCTGGCCGGTGAAATGGTAAAGGGAAGAAAAAGTTAGGGAGGGGCGTCGGGTGAGGGTTGAGGGGAGTTACATTGATATGGGCAGGCGCAGTTTTAATAGCTTCATTTCCAAGAAATCAAAAAACTGTAAAGGTATCTTTAAAAAATGTATAGGATTAAATTAAATGAAGTTTATGGCTTCCAAAGAGATAAATAACACAGCCTAAAAACTGAAGTTTCCTTAATTAAATTTTAAGATGACTAATTTCGAGGGGAGGATATTTGAGCTATAATTAAAGCTAGCTATTTAGGAGTATATATTGTATTTTGTGTATATCAAATTAAAATAAGTGATAATTGAGGAAACACTCAAATAAAATTAACTAAGAACAATAATTCAAATGATCCTCAATGCTAAATCTATGCAAAAATGTTTGATGCCCAACTTTAAACAATTTTTTACTCAATAAATAGTTAAACAAATTAAACTAAAAAAAATTAGTTTTGTTGATTTGATAAGTTTGCCAAACAGAGGCTCAAATATAAATTGAAAATTCACTAAACAGAAAGGAGCTACTAAGCGTATTCTTTTGCTTTCAGAGAACTTGGAGTTCAAGTAACACCTCGTAAAATTTAATATATGTATATTAATTTTAGGGAATAAAATATTAAGTTATTAATCAAAGAATTAACTTTTCTATATTTTTCCTTTTTTCCAAATATTTTCACTCAATGAATTTATTTGGTGCTAAACTATTGCTGGTTTGAGTCTATGCTAGTTGAAGCCTCAGTTGAAGTCAATTGAATATTTTGTGAATGTAAATGTTAATGGGAAAAATTATCAATTACTAATTGCAAATTGATTTTAGATAATTTATCTTTAACAGAATAAATAAATGGATTTCCTATACAAGATCTGACAAGTATTAACCATAATTTCCCTAACACTTCCGCTTCTCCCGGTAGTCGATTTAAAAGTGAACAGTTCCCGAAAATCGCTCATCGAAAAACTCATTGGCAGCAACACTTCCTCGATATGGTAACACCGTCGTCCGCCGAGTGGCCAGACATGGGCGTCAACTCCAACAATTGGAGAGAAGAGGGGAGCAGCCTCAGCCAAGATTGGGTACTCGAATCATCCATGGGCAGCAGGAGGCAAAAAGTGGCTGCCGAGTGGTAACCGGGCGACCGGACGATCGGTGACCATTTGCCTGTCTGCAGCGGCGCAACCACCTGCAAACAATTTCCCATAAAAGAAAATCAAAAAGGAAAATCCACAAAAAACCAAAACACACAAAAGACACAAAAGCACAAAAAAAAAAACTCGTGAAAAACGCCGCAAATCGATGGCTGACAGTCTTTGGCTGGTACCAATTTGCCGTCGATTCGCGATTCGCGACTGGCGACTCGCGACTCACGAGGCAAAAGAGACAGAGATAGAGGCAGGCAGCGACCGGCAGAGCGAGAGGTAAATAGAGAAGTGCGACTGAGAAAAGTGCATGGAACGGGGCTGGGAGGGGGCTGGAAGGCAGCGTCCATAGACCTTTTGTGAAAGTGAAAATTTTTGCGCAAAGTGTGTGCGCAACTGCAACTGCAACGAGTGCCAATAACTGGCACTTTTTTCGGAAGTCCTGCTGGCAATATAAATACTCTTCCCATGAAAGGGTATATGGATGATGTGAAGAACACAGAATTATAAAAAAAAATATTAATAGGTAGCCAGGTACTACCAGGATAAAAGTATTTGTTTAAAACAAAATAATTATTTTCAAGGAAAGTTGAATATTCGTATAGATGAAGGACAAGCTATTCTTTTGAAATATTTTATAATTTCCATTTTAATTAGTTTTGCTATTGATTTAATTTAATTTAACTATTTTAATCTTTTTTAATTATAAACAATATATATTTATTGTGTACTTTATTATTAATCAATTGATTTCACTTTAAAAATCATTACTTCCTCCCAAAACCTAAAAGCAAGAGTATCTGTTGTTCGATTGTGGGAAGTAACCTTCTGTCAAGTGCGGCTTTGATAATTGACTCCAAGCGCGTGAATAATAACAAACAATGAGCAGTTAGGAAATCGCGTTTCATTAACATGAAAAACGAAAATTGAAAATGGAAAATTGTAAATGGAAAATGCTGCAAAAGTTGTTTGCGAAAATAAAACGTCCGCTGACATGTGACGTGCAGCAGCAGCAGCAGCAACAGCAGCAACAACGGCAGCGGCAACTTTTTGGCTGTTCAACATTGCGTATACGTATTGCGGTTTGGGCCCGGACTGAAGCGAAGAAAACTTATCTGCGAGTTATTTTTCTTATGTTTGTTTTTTGGGAAAGTGCCGCGAATCAGAAAACAAACTTTAATATATATATTTACGGGTTTCCTTTTGGCATTTTTTTCGGTGTTTTTTCTTTTCTTATTTTTTGGTTAAGGCGACAACAGCATAATTTACCGTTAACTCTTCATCATAGGCTGAAAACAAACTGAAACCGAAAATCGGCACGCAAAGGCGCAAATTCGCAAATTCGCAAATGCCAAGCGCTGATTTCCTCCTAGTTGTACGTCAGTCCATCGGTCCATGCGTCCATCTATCCATTTGTCCATTTGTCCATTTGCCGTGTCATATGATTTATTTGACATGACAGTCAAATGAACAGAGATTTATTTTTCAATGCTGGATTTTTAATGATTTTCTGTTCGGTGTTTGGGGCAGCATTCAAAATCGAACACCCAGTCCAAAATTGAGATACAGGCGACAGCGGGAGAGGCTACTAATCAAGAGAGTGCAAGAGAGACAGAATGCGACTGTAAGAGAGGGACAGAGAGCGAAATGTAGACACGCAATTGCCGCCCAGTCAAGCGTTTGCTCAGTTCCTAAAACACACACACACACACACACACACACACACACACACACATTTACCCAAGTAGCGCCCAGTACCCACTGCACCTACCCCTACCTCTTACCCGGTACCCAACGCTATGAATGTTGCATGTGGTATGTGGGCTGCTGCAACTATCGTAGCTCCAATTTGTGCACCTGCTGGCAAAAGCAAAAATCAATTATAAAGTCGAGAAATATCAAATCAAAATGTGAGCCCAATGGGAAGATTGCAAAACGTGATTCGAACGAAACTTTGATGCTCTTTGATGCAAAGCGAACGAGTATTTAAATATTTCAATTTTCCGATATTGAAAAAGGTATACAAAAGAGTTCGTGATTAAACGGAACTTCATGGATCACCTTATATATCAGATAAACTAAAAACTATATTTTCTGGGACCATCCTTCAGGGGATATTTTGAGCAACTAAAAGATTCTTGCAAAAATTGCAACCTGTTCTTCTGTGGATGAACTTCTCCCTTAGTCATCGAATGCAAAATCTCTCATTCGGCTTACTTCACCTAAAGCCCGTTAAATATCAGATTTAGCCTGAAGTGGACTTAAGTTTTAATCAACTTTCCGAAACGATTCCATCGATGATAATCCACTCGGAAGTTCGAATACCCGATTCCCGGTTGAAGGGAATGAAATATTAATTTCACTTTTGGCTGCACTTGACCCACTCTCTTCTTAACCAAAGACGAAGTGCGACAGCGGCGACTATCGGAGCTGCAGATAAATCATATAATAAGGAGAACACAGCGGGATATGCACCGAGACTCTCTGACTAACCCGAAGACAGGGAATCAAAGCGACAGAGGGAGACAGTAAGACATGAAAGGAGAGCGGGGTAGCGAGTGAGAAAGATTTAGAGATCGGAGTTGGGTTCTTTGGTGGTTTAGTGATTTGGTGGTGGTCCCAGAGGTTGGTAATTCTCTTATTTTATGACCGCTGAATCATGGATAAGAAAATTGAAAGCCTCCATAAAACTGAAGCTGAGCCGAAAGCTGAGCCTGGCGATAAATGCGAGGCTCCAAAGTAAATTAAATTTACTAAGAAGCGTGACGAGAACAAGGAACGGAAGCGGGGCCAGCTGCAGTTGCAGTTTCTGGACCGAGGGGGTGGGTCCGGGGCGGCTTTGGTGACGTTTGCGGGTGTGTGGAATTTGAAATGCGTATTTAATTGAATTTTTATGATTCGAATTGGGAAAGCGACACGCGCTGGAAAAGTTCCTGTTAGAGATGCTTTTACCCATTAACAGCTGGCTTTTAATTTTTACAAAATGTGGCAACGCCAAACATTTGAATGCAATTAGCAGTTATGATTTTCACTTTTCTTTATGGCCATTGCACTGCCGAACCCATGCGGCAATGTGGCACAACAACAGCAACAACAACAACAACAACAACAACAACTGCCACGAACAACATTCATATCCATGACTGCGAATGGACACGTGTGTGTGACTCGCTCCGTTTGTGTATGCATATGTGAGTGTGTGCATGTGTGAGTGTGTGGGTCTTACCTCGACGTTGTCTGGGATGATTGACCGGGATGCCTGGGAGTTGTTGGAATTGTTGGGTGCTATTGAGCATGGTAATTTCATAAGACCGGCGATCAGTTTGGGCCCGAATCATTTTTGATTGCAAAACGGCAACAACTACTTACAACATGTTGCACATGTTGAGAAAAGGCCAAAGAGCCAAAAAAAAAAATAAAAACAAAAAAAAATGAAGCAGAAAACAACCAAAGCAACAAAAATTTTAGCGCCTAAATGAGTTTTTTGTTGCAACAGCGCCAAAGGTGGCCAATTGCTCAGAAACAAGAAAAATGATTTAATTTAATGATCGATGTGCCCCTCTGCATACACGTTATATCACCTCTAATGGATATAGCCATCGAGCTAAAGAGGTTATACCCACAACTCCTATAGGGCCCCAAAAATTGGGATATGTTCTACGGAGAAGTGGCATCTGTGGCTGTGGGTAAACTAAGGGTAAGTTCTTTTGGGAATTGTGAGGCTCTTAAATTCCAAAAGATATCGAAATTCTCACAGGATATAAATACTCAATGAAAATTCAAATTTATAATTAATAATAATTTACTCATTAAATACGAATTTTAAATATTCAACTTCAATTTTAAAGCCCCAAAGGAACATTTTGATCTTGGAACTCCATGCTCAATCCTTTTAACTTCCAATTTTATAAGGGCAAGAGATTTTATTAATTTTCTGTCACTTTTTTTCTTAGAGTATGAAAACAGAACATAATTTTCCTATGATTCACTTTCTCAAGATCCTATAAAAAACTTTGTTCATTTTCCCAAAATGAAAAAAACTAACTTTCTACCGCAGAAGACTTTTTCTAGGGATTTACTTTCTTTTCTTTTTTTATATTAATTTCGATTTCTATTCGAATGACAAGTTAAGCCGATGTCGAAAAAATGTTGTACCAAATTATTTGAAGTGTTTGGAAATTGTTTTTATCGATTAACTGACACATTGTTGTCATCGTCATCGTCATCGCCATCATCATCATCATCATCAGCGTTGTCGGCATTGTTGACTTGACCCAAACACCTCACTGAAAAACGTTTACAAATTACGGCTTAATCGCGTGCTGCTTGAACCCAACAGCAACAATAACAACAACAGTAACTACAACAATTTGGACAGCAACTTAAGCAACATGAACACCAACACCAACACTAGCAACAACAACAACAAAAACAACAACTGAAACGACAAGCACAACAAGTTGCACAGTCAGCTTCAAGTTCAAAGTAAGCCACAGAAAACAAACCTGGGAACTGTCTACGAGTGTCTGGAGGCATTGAAATTCTTTCAGTCTGTCCCTCTGTCAGTCTGTCGGTTTGTCAGTCTTCGGTCTTCAGTCTTCAGTCTTCAGTCTTCAGTCCCCAGTCTTGGACCTCAACAATGGCAAATGTTTTTCTAGACTTAATTAACACGAACTTGTAAATAAATACAACAACTAAATGACTTCAAGTCGAGCTTCTTGTTGTTCGTATTGAAGCGGCGCCCAACGCCAAAGTTGACCTTGTCTTCTGGTCCACCCAAGGTGTGAGCCTCAGCATGGAGTGGGGCCAGGGTTGGACACCTGTAACTTGACCCCCTTCCCATCACTCACATACACTGACACTCACACACACACACACACACACACACACACACACACAACTATATTCAATTCTCTTAATTATTCTAATTGATTTGCAGTTGATATCCGAAGACATTGGCATTGATTGATGAACTGAAAATGTGTTGGATATTCATGTGCCACAAAGCGTTTGTCATGGTCACCATTCAGAGAAGAGAAAACGGCAACAGCAGCAGCAACAACAACAACACATTTACAACAACTTACAGCAATTGACAACAGTTTACAACAACAATTGTTGCTGCCGTGACCATTTCACTTGTCCAGCTGACCAAAATCTAAAACAAACTGCCAAACCAATTTCACACGTCAGCAGCAACAACAACAACAACAATAACAACAACAACAACGATAAAGGAGAACACAACATGAATATGAATATATATTTATACTCAATAATTTATATTTTATATAGCATTGGTTGCTCCTCCTGCCCCCAGGCAATCGGTTGACAGGTCGAACGAAGACGTGCAAATTGATTGAATGACTGAATGAGGTGGCACATCGCTTAGGCGTGTAGCGGACAACGGGAGCGGATGAACAGTGGTACAAAATTCATTTAATTATTAACCATTAATTTGTTTAACTATTTTTCTGTGTCTTAAGTACCTAACACATTAACTAATCAGTGGATAAAAATTATTTAAAAGTTGTAAAGAACTTAAGGAAAAATATTTATCAATTTATTTAAATAAATTGAGTAAAATAATTGACGATTGAGTTTAAATTGTCAGGATAAAAATGTTAATTAAAATAATACAAATATTTGATTTCTTAAATTTAAAAATAAAATAATACTTTAAGCAGACTAAAAACTACAATTAAATCTAATTTATTATTACATACCCTGATGAAGTCATTAATCAATAAATAATTATAATTATATAGAAATGATTATGGTTGAAAAGTGATTACAAACATATAAGAAAGATCGTTTCATTGATAAACCTATAACATTTGTAAATTTTCTAAAAATTTTCAAAAGCATCGACCCACTGAAACACCTCCACTTTTCGCAGTGTGGTAGCTGCAAGTAACAGTAACAGTAACAGTAACAGTAGCAGGCAGTAGCGAGCAGTTCGCCTTTTGGGGACTGTCATACGCCAAAAAATGACGACCCCCGAGACGGGGAAGAAGACGCAGAGACGGACGGATGATGATCGGAGGAGGAGTGGAACACCTGCCATAATTGAAATGAAATTGGAATGGTCGTTGGCACTACTGCTGGCAGATGTAAGTGGCCCATGCGAAGTGCTCCCCGCAAGCAGCAGCGCCACCGCCACCACAAAACCCACCACATGCTGCACTCGTGTCTCAGCATTTTAAGAGTCTCCCCGCGTATTTGCATGCTATAATTTTGACAGTGGAACGGCCGTGAGGTGTCATAACAGCGCCTCGGACTGTTTGATGGACACGTAAGTATTGGTCTGGGGAGGTCGAGGTGAAATTGCAATAGATGTCGTGGATGACGTTGACGTTGATGATGATGATTATTATGATTATGATGATGATGATGATGATGATGATGATAATGATGCTGAGGCTGAGGCTAAGGCTGATGCTGATGTTGATGTTGACGGCGTCGAGAGCTGAAAAGTGGTTATCCGGAAAGTTGACGGGTGTGCCATAGACATAGTCCCGGTCTTAGCCTCAACATCAGACACATCGTCTTTCTTTTAATTAACTTTAAATAAACTCAACTAAGTTTTTCTTTCTTTGATTATTTTCTCCCTCGGAACAGATTCCCCCCACCAAAAGATCCAAATGGTAATAGGGTTTTAACTAATATATACTAACGATATCTTTTTACTGATATGTTTGTCTTCGCTGTCGGCTGTCGGCTGTCGGCACTTGTCAGTGTCGTGAGTCGAGAATCAAGACTCATAAATGCCACACCCGTGTAGACCCCATAATGGCCCCAAGATTATATATTCATAGCGCTAACCCAAACAAACTGAATAAACATGTGTAAATCAAACATTGAATGGACAAGTTTGTCAAGTCGTATATATATTTTTTTTTATTATTTTTCTTCTCTTTTTTTACTTTTTGTTTTTTGGAAAATATTTATATGTTGTTATCAGATGCTAAAAAATTTGTAATATATAAACGGATGTTTGGCAAAAGTGGATTTTACCAGACTCGAAGCATATATTAATATATATTCAAATTGACTTAAAATTAATAAGCTGTTATATTATATAAAACACAATTCCCAATAACACTTTAAATATTTATATAATGTGCTATTTTAAAGCTAATATGTATTGTCTTTTTTATACTGTGAGCTATTAATTTGTACCTGATCTGAAATGTATCAAATCCATATTTGTATAATTGAATTGATTATGAAATTCAGAATTTAAAAGTTCCCTTTCTAAATTCTAAATTTCATAATCAATTATGCACACATTATACTAAAATTTACTGATATTTAATAAATATAAACATCGGATCTCTTTATAATCATAATGCATAGTTTAGCATTTTATTTATTCGAGCTTAAAAATAATATATAATATATAAAGGCTTAAAAGTTGGCAAAATATAACAAAACTTCCATAAATCTTGATTTTTTAATCATTTTAATTAATAGTTATTTAATAAATACTTTTAAATTGTCCAGCATTTAATTCATTTATTTTATTAAGGTAGGACTTCAAATAAAGTTGATTTGCATTTTCGTGGCTGCATCTTTACAAACAAGACTTTTGGTTCGGAAAAAGTGTAAAGTATTAAAAACCTGTAGTTTCGAAAAATAACTATAAGTTTCCTTTATTTCCCCATCAGATTTCAACTGGCTCGTTGGTCTAGGGGTATGATTTCCGCTTAGGGTGCGGGAGGTCCCGGGTTCAAATCCCGGACGAGCCCAAGTGAAGTTAATTTTTTAATTTTTTTTTTTCTGGGCAAACTTAACACTACGTATATAAATAGTTTATATGTAATATATACCTATAAACATATATATTTTATTAAATTGCAACAGGCAATAAGCAAGGGAAACCCGATACTTAGATTCGAAATCTAAAAGCCATATATAATTTATAAATTGTAGCTTAATAAATATTTCATTTTTCTATTCAATTCAATAAATGTTTACCAATACTGCTTAATAGGCACTTATTTAAAATTAAATTGCATTAAGAATTATTTCAGAGGAAAGAATTATTTCAAATTTACTTTTCTTCAAAGCGACTTTAAAATTATTTTGTAAAACAAAATACCAAAAATATTTGATTTGTACCTACTCCAAATATTCAATTACTATTTATAATTAAAAAATACTTCCAAACACATCAAAACTTTTACAAATCAAAAAACACTAATAAATTCAATCGGGAGTGCTTTTTAAATATTATTACCCGGCTTTGGGATTAGCCCCAGATTTTGCTGCCCAAGTTTATTAAATATGAGAAATGTTTAAATTCGAATAAAGTTTAGTAATTTGTCACCACGAAGCACGTATACAAATGTATCTAAATTTACATATATATTTATGGGTATCTCTTCATCTACCCCGTCGACCCCATTCCACCAACAGTTGGAGTCCATTAAGAACTATAAATACAACAAATATGCACATAAAAATTATTCACATAAACAAATAGAAATCTCAGTCGCCAGCAAAAACAGAATTCAAACCCAATATGAAATGCCAATGCACGTGTCTTGAACATAAATTTAAAACATGTTTCAAATGCAGTGATCGCGCGTAGACTGAGAGGAAAAGTGAGCGGAGAGGGGAAGGTAGCGACGTCGGCAGTGGCAGCAAACGACGGCGACAACGTCCAAAAAAAAAAAGAGAAAAAAAAACGCGTCGCAGCAATAATAAACGCATGAAAATATGCCTGAGGCGTGCGCCAAGCGATTTCACCCAAAGATGGGGAGTAGGCGAAGACGAGGGTCTAGTGAGGAGCAGACGGAGAGAAGGTGGCCGTGGAGGCGGAGGAGTTGGGTGTGGAGTGCGAGAAGGGGGTCCCCTGAATATGTTGGTTGTCACTTTTTGCATAAACGCACCCAATTTTCAATGTTGTTGGGGAGTGCAGCCATTGGCCACATGCCAGTGCGTATGCCTAAGTGTTGTTGCGCATGAGGGTGAGGCGAGGGATGCAGAAGAGGGTTGGGGGCAGAGGGAGCGAGATAACGAGTGGGTGGGGGTGAGGGCCTGGAATTGGAAATGGAAATGGGAATGGGTTCGGGCGACTTGCAGCAAAGGCCGCGCCTCAGCCGTAGGCACAAGCACAGTTCGTCGTACTCGGCAGCGTCTATTTGTGTGCCGAGTGTTGCCCTCCCCCCGTTCACACCGTTCCCCTTTGCACTGTTTCAACTCTGTTCCAATCCATTTCCCTTTGCGCCGCTGCAGCGTTCCACTTCTTCGTGGCTCAAAGTGTTGTTAGTTTGGCTTTAATGCTTCTGTAATGGCGCACAAATTGCCATTGTTGTTATTTTTGTTGTTGTTGTTGTTGTTGTTGTGATTGTTGTTGTTGTGTTTATTGGTGCTATTGTTGGTGTTGTTGGTTTTGTTGTAGCGAGGTCTTTGTGCTTGGCGATCGAACTCCTTCGTCGTGTAAAAAGGTTCGTGCTGCGAATTGCCAATTGGCAAAGCAAAGCCCCAGACATCAAGCAACGGTGGCAAATGGCACAGAATTTCTGTTAGTCAAAGTTGATGAATGGATTTGGTTTACATATGAAGATCTACAGTGAAGATTGCCTACAGCCGATACCATCTCGACGACAATAAATCCAATTTCTAGTGTGACGATGAACTGGGATAAAAGCCTTGATTGTTATATCGATGAAGATGAATTAACTTTTAAAGAAATTTGTAGATGTGATCGAAGTTGCAGGATTAATTGGCGACAAGAATAATTTATAACGAATATATTGAGTATATGAAGCGTCTATAATAATGTATCGGAATTATTTAGGTATTTTCTTGATAAGGTTCAATTATTTTTAAATAAACTTAAAAAGCTAAACATATAAGACATCCCTGGCAACATGAAGAGTCGTGGGAGAGATAATTCTCATGTTTATCAGGGGTTTACTGACTGATCATATTTTAGTTAAAGAAAAAGATATATATTCACTCACACCTATGCATATACACATTACATATACATATACACAATTAACCGAATTTTGACTAGCCTCATGACTGCCTCCTGTAATGCTTTCGTTTTAATTATAATTCCCAGGCTTAACTTATCGATTAATTTGCTGATGATGTTCGTGATCTGCCCAGTGCTTCATAGAAATGTGTAGTTTATGTTCACTGTATGTGTACATGCGTGTGCATATGTATGGGTATATAGTTTAATCTCGTATACCCCAAGCCTATGGAAACATATGTTATTAATTTCACTTGAATTTCACTACTTTAGCTCGGGAGAAATCAAAGGGATCCAAAGATCGAGATCGAGATCGGCATTGGCATGGGCATCGACATCGGTGGTGGTATCGGCATCGGTATCGACTTATGGGATAATTAGAGTAAACATTGCTGCAACGAGGCGAACCAAAGCAAAGCGCATTATGGAGCGAACATATTTTCCACAAGGCCTCGGGGGCAATTAAGGTGACCATGTGTGCATAAAATGAGTGAAAGAGACGGAGACATTAACTTTCGTGCAGCACTGTTCGTCATACGAGTCTTTGCCGCTGCAACAGCTGCCGCCGCCCGCTTCTAACGAGCGAAAGTGTTGTAAAATATTTGTTAAAAAAAAAACACATATATATATAAATATATATATATTTATATATACAGGCTATTCATATGTACATATATACTTTTTTGTTGGGTCTAAGCCGCATTCGCTTTGGGCCTTGTGTTGCACAAGTTGCACATTTTCTGGTTTGTTGTTGTTTATTTTTCTCTTCGTTTTATTGTTTTTCCATTTCGATTTTTAATTGCATTTTTTGTTGTTGCTGTTATTATTTTTGTTTTCGTTGTTGTTGTTGTTGTGGGCTTGGTCGCAGTCCCAGGCCCCGCTCCAATTTGTTGACAACAAAACAGTCGTCCGATGCGTCACAGTTGATCGGATTGTTGCATGGCTCAGACGGGCGGGTGCCATGCAACGACTGAAGGCAATCGAAAACGAAGGAGAAGAGTGAAAGATGAAGAGAGTGGTGGGTGGGGTGTGGGCTGGTTAGATGAGTGGTACGGTATAGAGGCGTGGGGAGGTGTGCACAGGTTAGAGGCAAGTGTTGCAAAGCCGCTTTCGTGTTATTTATGTGCTTAATTAATTTTCGTCTTTCTGTTTGGGAAAATGAAGTGTGGAAATGCAATCTTCGGACTGTGAAAAACTTGTTGAAAATCTCTTGGCCATAAGCGTTGCGGCCCGTCTCTCAGTTGGCCAAATTGCCAACAATTACTTTCATTTTCACAATGCGCGTTTTACAGTTACAGTTACTACTGTTACAGCTACAATCGTTTGCTCTCTGCTTTTCTTCATTTTCGAGCAGCAGCAGCAGCAGCAGCAGCAAAAAAAAATTACAAAAAGTGAAAAACAAAACATGCAAAAAATACAACAAAAAAATGCAAAGAAAACCCGACTGTCAATTAAAATCAGTGCAAAAAAAAAACAAAAAATAAGTTAAAAGAAAATTAAGTTGATCGCTGTTTCACATCGATTTATATGAACAACAATCGTTCAACGTCAATGCGAGTCATCGAAATGTCATCGACGATATTTCACCCCAACTTATCTGATGTGGAGGCCGTCGATAGTAATTAATACACTTAATTGGGTGACGAGAATGGTTGCTGGGAGGCAACAGTTTTGACCAAGGCTATGGCCAAGATTTTAGATAAGATTTTATCCAGCTGAAAATTAATTATCCTTTTAGAGCTGAAAGCGCATAGTAGCTGCTATCCTTGCCATAATAATTTTCTCAGGATATAAAATTTTATAACAAGTTTTTGTTAATTCGACTCACTGCGATTGGCTTGTGTTGAAGGAAATACATTTTTGAGAAAAATGCTTGAGGATTAAAACTAATAATTGGGTTTCTCTTGAAGGGCTATAAATGATATAAGGGTTAAAGACATAGATTATTAACTCTCGTTTTTCTTACTGAACAGATAAGTTTCAATTTATATAGAAACTAATTTATTATCATATTCATTCTTAATTTGCTTTGCCTGCTTCCTTGAAAAAAATAAGTAGTGGAAAAAAGGATAATCCAGTTAATAGATAATATTCTCTAATAACAACGATGGCATCCTTAGACTCACAAATTTTCATTCATCATTAAAATTATCACCGTTTTTAACGACTTCTATAACAACGACTTGCAGATTAACCCGACAACTAATTATATATCATCGACTATACAAATCTGCCTCCTAAGTATTATACTAAAAAATACTAGTTATTGGAGCTGCAGCGGTACTATTTCTGGTTCTAAGTGTAGCTCCTAGGCACAACTTTGGCTGCACAAGAGCAAAAATAAATTATTTTAATAACAATTCATCAAATAAACCAATTCCCCACTTAAACAAGCTTTTCAGCGAACTTCTTTTCGGACCCAAGCCGCTGGGAAACTCAATTTCAATTTACTTGGCAGTTGCCTCTGTCCGCCCTCTGGCGTTGCCTCCCCGTAAGTGGGGACGCAGCGGTGCCGCCCGAAAGATGGAGGCGGTTGTCAATTGGCGGCGATAAATCTTCATAGAACATTTGACTGGCGGCGACAGTGTAAATTTTCATTAAAATTTCGAATTATAGAAATGCCATAAATCAAAATCTCGTTAACTGCACGCGACGTGCGAATTTCGTTTTTGATTAAAAATCAAAGAAAATAAAAGGATAAAAAAGAAAACGTACAAAAGCAAAGAAATTAATGAAAAGATACTGTAGAATTACATATATCCAATATCTTCGATATGTGTGGGGGTGTTTGTGGGTGAGTAGAAAACTTGTACGGCATCAGTAAATTTGCTGCTCTGTTTGGCAGAGCTTCTCCCCCCTTCTCCTTCTTTCCTTCTGCTAATTCATCTCTATCCCTTTCACTCTTTCTCTTAATATCATTCTCTCTCTGTTTATCTGTAACTCTTCCTCCTGCTCTCTGCTTGCTGATTATTGCTGTCGAACGAGATAATGACAAGCAACTCCCAAAACCACCCAGTGGATGTTGCTTTCATGTGGATAGTCAGTCGTGTGTGTATGAATTGCAGCCACAAGAACAACAAGAATAATAACAACAACAGCAGCAAAAATATCTGCCACAACAACTGCAACTGCAACTACAACTACAACTACAACTACAACTAAGTCTACACGAAGTTCCCGTTGCAGCTTGTAGCTGGTTGGTTGCATGCACCCAATGATTAAAACGCTCAGCTCCAAACTTAATTCTAAGGCATTTTCACTGAATTGTAAAATATAATTTCCAAAGAAATTCTTCATCTTCAGGTTGCAATTACTACGTTTCTCTTGTTATTCTCCATAAGATTTTTTTTATATTATTTTTTGCATACCCTGTACCCTGTCAAACTGAAGTATCAGGGGTATAACAACTCTATAAGCACTGTCAACCTGTATAACCAAATTTATAATTTAAAATAATTTAAGTTAATCTATGATGAAATAATTAAGTCGATAAAAATAAACTTTATAAGAAAAAAATAAATTAACAATAGAAAAATATAAAATTTGAAATTGTCAAGTTATGTTCGACCTTAAAGGAGTTCTTCAAACTATGTTGATTCCTATAAATTTGTCATCAGTTCTCTTTTAATTTTAATAAACTAATATTAATAATATTCTTAACTATTTAGTTTTTTATAAAAAATTATATTTTACATTATATTAAAATTAAGTTGATACTAGGGATAAGTTTTTACAGGTAATTCCCTAGTTAATATGTCTTCCATTTTTGGAGCTCCTATTTATTTTCTCAACAAGATATTTTGTTTTGGTCTCCATGCGCGACTTCATTTAACTGTGGTTTCTATGATTATTGCTCTAGTTACCAGCGACAACACTGACAATAACAACAACCACAGTAACAACAGCAACAACAACTGCAACTTCTGAGACAGGAGCCTAGTTAAATATGTTGAACATGAGCAACCACCTATAAACACTCCTGTGTGTGAAAGATTGAAGCAGTTTGTCTTTTATCTAATGAGGCGCAAAGAACAGGGTTGCCAGGTTATTAAAATGCAGTGCTTAAAATGAAAGAAACAGAGAGAGAGAGAGAGAGCGAGAGGGACCGAAAAGAAAAGAGAGGAAGAAGGGAAGTAAGAAGAGAGAAGTAGAATGAAAAACACTCATACGATACAAATTAAAATTGCGACCAATTCCAAAAAATATTCTTAAGGCTTTAGGCCTTAGACAAACCAAAAGAAAAAATAATTTAAAAGCTTAATTGAATTATTAAATTATTGAATTTATAATAAAAAGAAAATTCCGTATGATATTTTTATGAGGACTTTCCAAGAGATTTTAGCGAGTCTTCCCCTTCTAAACATCGACTGCAAGGTGATAAAAGTTCTAAAAGTTCTTAAACGTTTTTTAATCTCTATTCTTTATACTCTTAATAAATAAAAAAAAAATCCTATTTTGGGTGGGTCTTGGGAGCCCCTTCATCTTCCCGCCCGTTTACCCGCTCGTTATCGGCAGTATTTATGTCATCGTTAAATTTGGCATCCAGATGGTAAAAGTTGACTCCGAAAACAGGCCCAGTGCTCACCCCAAAGGCGGGCTCCGCTCATAAGTTGTTATTTTTGCTCTTGTTATGGCTCAGGTGTGGCTCTAAATATTTAAACACAACATGAAAATTAAAAACTAGTCTAATCACAGACCCCAAGCTGCTATGGATACGGTTCCCAAGATACTATGCATAGCGATCATGTACACCAGACGTGCCACATTTTGAGTGGCGTCTTTTGTTGCACATGTGAGAAGATCGACTGGCGATGGGAAAAGATGGGATAGTTTGACCTATAAACTAGATGAGTACCTGACGATCTAAGAGGGAATCATAGGTAACAATTTTCATAAATAAATATATTAACACAACTGGAGATTAAAATGGAAATTAAATTATTTCTCCTCACAACAGAGGTAAAGATTTTATTACAAAATTAGGTCTGAACTAAGCATGAATTGAAAAAGGTTGGAATTTGTCTAGATCCTATATATAAACTTTAGATTCTACCCTCGTCTCAACAACACTTTAAAAGTCCATATGAAAACCTCTGAACACCTTATTTTTAAGTCATAGTCTGTCCGAAGTATCTGAGGGGCAAATCAGATGGCAGGTTGCAATCTTGCAACGTGCAACAGGTGTGAATGATAAGTGGCATTAAGGTGTCGTGGTCGTTGCACGGTCAATGGCGTCGTTATCTGTGCGTTGAACAATCTCCAAGAATCTGGAAACTGGTTGCCATAGTCAGAACTCGAACTCGTAATTTGCATTGGCGAAAAACTGAAAACCCAACACTGAAAAGTGGAAAAACTGAAAAGCTAAAAGGCTGAAAAACTGAAAAGCTAGAAGGCTGAAAAACTAAGCGACCGCAGACGCAGACACAAACGCAGTACTTGACACAATTTTCAGGGGGAATTAAACGTGGATTCTATGGGAAAATGAACTTTGATACAGTTCCAATGGGTGACCCAATTATTGGAGGCTGGTTGTCGCCGCAGGGAAAGGGCCAAGTGCAAGTAGAATGACATCAATCATCTGGCATTATGAGACACTTGGAGCGAGGTCTTAGCCATGGCTAAGTTTATGTGGGTCAATTAAAAATGACTTTGCAGGTTTTTGTGGTTAAGAGTTAAACTGCATCTCAAAAGGTTTTTCATACGGGCCGCTTCTCCCTTCCTATTCACCACTTTCCGTCTCACCCGTTCTCCCTTTCTTTCTCTATGTTTTTCTCTCTGTCTGGTGAACCCACATAGCGGTAGCTGCGAGTGACAATCGATTAGGGTCAACATAAAATGAAACGTTTTTCCAATGCAATAAACCACTGTGCTGGGTGCCAGGTACTGAGTACTGGGTGCTGGGTGCTGGGTGCTGGGAGTTGGGATTGTGATTGGGACGCGAAAGTTGTCCAATTGCAGCAGCCAACAAGTGGCGCCTCAGGTCACTTGAAGCGCTGGCAGCGAAGCGTAGCTGGTCTCAAGCTCACGCTTGGTCGGATCAGTGGATCAGCAAGGAGCAGCCATGGCAACGACTTGCGATTTGCATGACCGGATCAGTGGATCAATCGTTGGGTGCGTTTGCACAAAGAAAGAAAAAATAACAAATCTGGAGCACTTTAGAGTCACACTCATCTGTCTAACAGAAGTACAGTCCATCTATCCAACTGTCCAAATGTCCAAGCGTCAAACTGTCCATCTATCCAACTGTTCATCTGTCCATCCGTCGGTTGCAGTCATGCAAAAGATTTTGGGAGCCATTCGCCACTGCAGTTGCAGAAGCCCATAGATTCAACGACACACTGAACCACTTGATCATTTGACCATGGAATTTGCATACACCAAACCAAAAGAGTCATGGGTGGGAGATCTTTGAAGAAAATGGATGCAAGGGAAGAAAACGTTTGGAGAGTGTAGGATGAAGTCTACGACTGCGGCTGTGATTGTGACTGTGACTGTGACTGTGGTTTTCCATTAGTTTACAATTAAGATCCCTGAAAATGTGGCCTACACTGAAGATAAAAGTAAAGACGATGCTCGGGACAGTAGCCTGGAATTGTAATTATCTAGCATTATCTAAAATCATCTAGAGTTTATAACATTATAAAAGAGACTCTCTCATCTGTTCCCTAATAGTCGTACACCTGCGTCATCAGCATTAGAAAAATCACATAGAACCGAGACTGATGTTTCCTGATCCTCCTGCTTTTAACAGCATTTACATAGAGTGTGACTGAGTGAAAGAGAGACAGAAATTGACTGAGATGGAAGAAGAGAGAGTGAGACGGAGAGAGGTTACCCAATCTCAATCCCCTCTAGATGGTATACCAGGCAGCAACCAGTTTGAATGCAAATTGAAAGGCTTCCTGATAATCGATTTAGTAGGGGGAATTAAAAATTAATTAATATTCTAGGAGCGTAATCCTCGTAGACAGAGTTTTTATTAAATCCCATTCCAGGAGAGGAGGAGTATTACCTTAGGGAGCCCACAAATCGACAATTGACTTTTAAAGCCATGGATAGTAAACCTGAAAGGTGAAAAATGAAGTTTCCTCAAAGGTATTTCCTCAATCAGTGAATTATAAATGGCTGTCAGTAGCGCATTTGCAACCAACTTGCATATATGGCCAGAGCCAGGAGATGGCCATATAGAAGCCACACTTGGTCAGTTACCCAGTTCTTTGCTGTGCTCGTAACTCGTTCGGACGTTCCATTGGGCCAGGCTGCTGGGTTGCCAGGTTGCCAGGCTTTGCGATCTATTAGAAGATATGCTAAAAGCCCAGCGAGCACTTCAACTCTTTGCTCAAACTGGCCAGCAGCCACCCTCCAGTCAGTCCGCCCCACATTCCCCCTCCTCATAAGCCAGAGCTTACCTCAGTTCTTAGCTAGCAAACACTCGGCCTAATGACACTCGTCTCCAGCTGCTTCTCGGTGTTAATTTGCGGTCATTAGCCAAGTTCTTTTCTCTTCTCTTTTATTTCTCTGTTTGCTTGGACCCATGTCCATGCCTGATGCTAGAGTTGGAACTTAAGATGAAGCTGGAACTTAAGTTGGAGTTGGAGCTGAAGCTCAAGCTGAAGCTGGATGCTGGATGCTGGATGCTGGCCCCTCTCTGGGCTCAATCAATTTGCGTCTGTTATACGACACAGGCATTTTTCTTAGCTTGGTAAAAGGCTTTCCAGACAAAGCCTCACCAGGCAAGCAGGCAAGCAGGCAGGCAAAGCCTCTCCAGGCACAATAGGCTTTTGTTAACGGTTAAATTACACTTGACGCTGCCTTTTGGGCTAATGATGCGTATGCAACAAGTGGCAACAACAACGATGCAGCGGAGGGCGCACGCGGCGAGGTCGGGCGAACTAAAAATGCTAATTCATTTGCACTTTGGCTCGCGACAAGTGATTTATTCGACCAAAGGCATTACCAGTGACTGAGAGTTACAATAAAGAAAATCACATAAAAGATCCCCACACAAAGTGAATGTTCACCAAACGCCCAAACGCGGAAATGGGTCACAGATTTGTCGAATCCCAATTCCATTCCCGATTCTCCATTCCCCATTCCCGATACTCCAATACCCAACCCTCCGTTTCCCCAATCTTTGTATCTGCTGCCTTTAACAGTTGCTGCCGCGTATTGGGTATCGCTTTATGAACACTGCCACACCCCTTTAAATACTGTCGACCATCGGTAACCCAGTTCCCAATTGCAATGCAGTTCCCGATACCCAAACTTCCTCCAATTGCAAGCAAACACCTGCAGTGCCGGCCAACAAATTTCACTTATTGCCAATTTGCTGCCAATGAAATAAAATACTTTGTATGCGCACTTTTGCCGATAGTCAGCCCGATCCAAGGCGATCCAAGGCGATCCATGGCTATCCATGGCCACAACCAGGAGACGCGCACAGCAGCCAACGACGCAGCGCAATAAATAAATCGCAAAATTTATTTGGCAGCACTTGTGCGTCGCTTTTTTCATCGAATGCATTTTCTACGGTGATTTATTTGCATGGCCAATGGATGCTGCCCCCCAAACCCTCTTTCCCATTTCCTATGAGGGGGTGACGGGGTTAGCCAAAGCACCGAAATGAAATCTATAAAAAAAAATATTCTAGACCAAAGACTGTTAGAGATGAGCGTCCGCTGAAGCTGTGATATTGATCAATGCCATGGGTAATCGGCAAACACACATAAATATTTTAGCTATATTTAAGCCAAATAATAGCCGAACTGTTTTATAAAATATGCAGGGAGTGGGAGGGTTAAAATATAAAAAACACAATGTTAAAAATAAATTTCCAATATTTAAAAAAATATATTATTATTGAAAGTTGAGCTCAAACTGTTATACAAACGTATAACATATAGAGAAGAATCTGCGAAACTCAAGCTAAAAACAAGATTGGATTTTTTCCATATAACAAAGACTGTTATATTGTTGAATATATGTATATTCAAATATATATAACAGATATTAAGATATGAAATAAAATCTCTTCAACAAGTACAATATTGTATGTGTTCGAGATTAAGTACTTTAGTTGACAGCTCAAGTTTAGTATCCGCCCCAACAACTGCTCAAATCAGCGAAAAGCTTGCGAAAAGTCTGCAAAAAGCCTGCGAAAATATTTGCATTATAATTCCGTGACAGATAGCTCTAATCACTGTTAAGTAGCTTAGCCGTGACTCGGGGTGACTCAGGAGGTTGAAGCCAGTCCATCGCTGGCCACTCAGCAACTTTTCATTGCAGCTTCCAGCTGCTTTTCCGCGAATCTGTCTCTTTGACTGCATGGCGCGTCGGCCTTTCGGGCATTTTCAATTGATTTTTGAATTTATCAAACAGGAAGCATCTCTGAGGACGCAGCAGACGCCGCAGACGCAGAACTTGTTGCAGTTTGATTTTTCTCCTCTTCTTCTCTTCTTATTTTCATTTCTTACTCTTTATTTTTAACATTTTTTTTTTTTTTTCCTTTAAGTTGAAGTTGTAGTTGAAGTTGGTGTTGGTGTTGGTGTTGGTGTTGGTGTTGATGTTGATGTCGGTGTTGGTGTTCGTGTGCGTGCTGTTGATGTTGTTGTTGGTGCTGTTGGTGTTGTTGTGGTTGGTGTGCGACGTAGCCATTTAACGGCACTTAGTGGCGCATTGACTTGCAGAGTTGACCAACTTGTTGTTGTCCAGTTTTTCTGGCCAATAGGCAAAGTGTTTGTCGCCACGGATTGATGTGATGAGTTTCGCTGTTGTGACTGCACGCACTCAAGGACTTTTGTGTGCATGACATGCTAATTGGTTAATTTTAACGCATTTAACTGATGTTTCAATTAGACCTATTGGACAGCTTGAAAGCTACGTTTTGTTTATTGAAATTCCTATTTATTGTTTGCCCATTTTTCTTCAAAGAATTAAACGTCTATTTAATTGACCATCCTAAATACTGGGAATGAATTTATTTGGCGCAAACCCAGCGCTGGTTTGTGTCTATGCTATGAATCTAATTATACTCTTGACTGTTTAAATTGTTGACTGTCGTCAGCTTAAATTTATGGCCATAAATCTATTTAATATTTTAAATATTGAAAAATCGCAGATCGATCTCCAAATTGTGTTTAATTGGTACGAGATCCAAAGTTTTTTGCCTTCCATTCAATTCAATTAAATTCAACAGTAATCGAAGTTTTAGAAAATCTCAACTGATCGGTAAAAATAAATAAAATATTTTTTTTAGAAGTCTGCGAAATTTTTATAATCAATTAACAAAGTCTGTAATTTCATAACATTGCTGTTTAGCACACAAGTCCATAGCTTAAATACAGGGTATGTGCCTTCGCTAGAAGCTACAAAGGTTTGTGTATGTGGTAAGGCTTTTTAGTATGTTGAGCGCTGTTAGCTTTAGTCAAGTCAAATTTAGTACGCTGTTAAATAGCTTAACAGAATCAGTCCTCTGTTATTTTAACAGGTAATGTGAGCTGTTGTCTGAGCAACTAAAAGTATGCAACAGATTTTTAGATTTTTAATTTAGTACAAAAGTGACAGATAATTACAGAATTGTTTTTGAAGTTATTTAAATAAAAATGTTGTTAGGATTTTGTTTTTTTTATTGTTAGGATTTAATTTGATTTGATTTAAAATTTGAATCACTAAACTAAACCTTGAATCAATAAGCGATGGATGGGTATATCAGTTATCGACAATAAGTATGGGCTGCATATAACTTTACATTCTTTAAGCAGACACGCGGAGGAATAATTAAAGGCGCATCGGTTTTGGTTATTGGCCATTTGGTGTTCTATAAACAATTTTCCCATTACTCAGGGTATTTAATGAATTTCTTTATAAATTATATTAATTTAGTATATTGGCAAAACTGCAAACTGCGCTGCAATGCACTTAAATGGAAATTATATTTCCAACCCAACTAATATGTACGTCGCCGCATCTGATCTACACGTTGCTTAAAGTTTTCTCATTTTGACAATTTCATTTGCCGAGTGATGGCGAACTTTCATACTAATCTTCCGTTTACACGGCACTGACATGCAAATTAAAAGGCATGTGCCTCTAATCGTGAAGCACTTTCGTTCGGTGACTGACTGCAATCCTCATTTATCTGCCACGGCCACCGGCGGTGCCACACCCACTCGCCCATCATTCTAGCTAGATGGGTGGCTTTTCTTCCGCCTGTCCGCGTTCACGTCCTGGCTGACGTTGACATTGATGTGGCTGTTACTCTGAGTTGTTCTTGTTGTTGTTGTTGTTGCTGATTTTGTTGCTCATGTTGTTGATGTTGCTGATGTTCTTAATGTTGTTCCTGTTGTTGTTGTTGCTGTTGTTGTTGTTGCTGTTGCTGCTGGCTAAGCCATTCGCTATGCGTGATGGATTCTAGCAGCTTCGACTGTGGCACTCACGACGTCCTCCCATTTCCTTCTATCCCCCCGCCTGCCCTCTCCCAATCCACAGTCTAGACACCACGCACTGCTCCTCCGCTTTGTTGGGCAAAAAGCAAATTCCCCAAAATGATAAACGACTTTTGAAGTGACTTGCAACAAAAGCGAGTCACATGATGAGTCGCCGCAACGACCAAGGCAAGGATCAAATTTGTTGCTGAGAAGCCGCTGCCAACTAGAATAGTGGGCGACCCGAGCTTCAAATTAGTCTTAGCAACTAACGACCCAAACAGATAGACATCACCCCCTACCCTCTGGCCCATTCGCTCCCATCACGTGTGCTAAGTATGCGTGTGCGTGTGTGGGCATTGGAATTAATGATTTAAATGATTCGGAAGATGGAAAAGGCTCGGCTGGACTCGACTTGAGTCAACTCGACGGTTGTCATGTCATTAGGCAACACTCGTTGTGCACATTTTCACCTGCAGCTGCAGTCATTTTTCAACACTGCTGCTCAGGCAGCTCAATGACGGGCAGTGGGTGGAGGGGGCAATAGAGATCGGGGGCGGGGCGGCGCACATCCGTTAATTGCAGGCAAACGTCAAAAGTCGTCGTCTGTCAGCTGCGCGATGGCAAAGCTTTGGCGTTCCCGTCAGTAGCTGTCAAGCTCCAAAGAATACGTAAATATACGTGAATGTGTATGTGTGTGTGTATGTATGTGTGTAGGATGGATGGTCATGGTCGATAGTTGGTTATTGTTGTTGTTGTAGCTGCCCAGTTTTGGCAACAACAAAGATTGATGTGTGCTGTACACTGGCGGCAGGCAAAACGGAAAATAAATGATGTTGGTGATTATTTTTCTTCATTGAGCTCCGAGCTGTTTCTCTCTTCCTTTCCTTCTCCCACTCGATTCCTCATCATCTTTCCTTCTCACTCGCTCTTTCTGCTTGTTGTTTCAACAGTCATTTTGGCCATCAATCTCGGGAGCGTCAAGCAGGCAGCAGGCAGCAGGCAGCAGGCAGCAGGCAGCAGGCAGCGGGCTAACGTCTGGCACGTCGCGCAGCTCGTTCATTTCTTCATTCATTCAATCTTTCATTCGTTCATACGCAGCACATTTGGACAATCTATCAACATGACATTGCCTCAAGCTTCCGAGGTGTGAGCGAAATCTCTGCCAGTGTTGCATAACGCACAAATCAACCTGAAAGTCTCCCAGGTTATCAGTATTCCTTGGGACAGTCCAAGGAGATGAGAGATTAATATTCTGGTATATGACATGTGATAAAAATACCTAATATCTGACCGATTTTATATATATCCTTGTTGTTTCAATATTATCCCAGCTGAAGGCTTACTTAATGAAAGTTTCATTTGCGGCTTGTACAGGGAACCACAGAAGTGGCAGTTGCACGAAACAATAGTTTGTGACAGTCCTTCGTCCTTTGTCCTCCGTCCAACGTCCTGTGTAGTTCGTCCTTCGCATCCGAAAGCGATTCAATTCGTAGAAAAGTGCAGTATCATCAATTACTCGACAAATTTAGTACCGTTGTGTGTGGGCGTCTGGGCGTGTGGTCGTGTGAGGCTGTGGCTGCGCCTGTGGAAAATGCCGAACCGAAATGTCCGGATGCAAACAATAAAATACATTTTCCGGTTACTTGTCACCCACTTTTCTAACGCTTCGCTGCCGCCTCCGCCGACCCTCAACTTCTCAACTCCACAACAGCCTCCCTTCGCACACCCCTGACGCTGGAGAGGAAAATCCCCACCAAAGTTGACACATGCTGTTCTCCAGTCACCAGACGAGGGCCAAGACCCAAAGTCCTGGCAACTCCTCAGCAATTGCCAACAAAGCATTTCACTTTTGGCCAGTTGTTGTTGTTGTTGTTGTTTATGTTGGTGTTGTCGTTGCTGTCGTTGTTGTTCTTGTAGCTGCTGCTGCTGCTGTTGTTGTTGTTGTTGTTATTGTTGTAGTCGAAAGTCATGTCGACAATGGCTTTAGCTTTGCTTTTGACACTTGGTAAATGGCGCCGCCCGTTGAGCCCAGTGACTGCAACAAACATTTGCCCAAATGGGCGTGGCCACTGGCACTTGGGGGCCAAGAGTTTATCCTCGTTCTCTTTCTCCTTCTTCCTCTTGCTGCTCCTGCCGCTCCAGCGACTTGTTAACCGCTCCACTTACGCGTCGCACTTGAAGGCTACCGGACACTTTCCCCTCCCCTGCTCAACATCCCGTGTGCGCCGTCCGGGAATCCTTACATGCTCTGCTCCTTGTACTTTTTGCCTTTTAAATATAAATTGTGCCAAAGGGCAGATTGCACTAGCTCCTGGCATCGCATAGGAAACAGCGTTGATGGCTAGTTGCTCCATCCTGCAGCTGTTATCCCATCCCCCACACTCCTTACCCCATTGACCATTCCATTCACTACCTCTTCCTGGCTTGGCCTTTCATCGAATGATACACACAATAATTTATCATGTGCGTGTCAGGATGCTTGACGGAAGATTTGATGTCCTTGGTGTTGTTGTGGGATATGCCAGGTTAGGATGCCAATCGATGACAGCAGCTGAAGTGATGTAAGCATAATAGGACGATGGGACTAACAAGAAAAAGACGCTTTAAAATTGATATGGGTAATATTGGGTCTTAGACCTTTGTAGATTCTGATCAAAGCCGTTGAAATTGTTGGATCTAATGATTAGTTTTCAGAGGACATAAAAACCTTTTCTTCAGATTTTCCAAAAGTATCTCAAAGGTAATACATTTTTAGCTGCAAGTATCTCAATTTTCAACTACCATTAACAAAGTTTTTAAAACATTCTCCTGTTCATATCCCTGAATTACTGTTTTTTCAGAGAAAAGTCCTTTTACAAGTCAACTCAATGACAACTTTCTGTAAAAACAAGTCCTTCAAAGTGAACTCAATGTACGAAAGATTTTAATTGGATGCACAAAAAATAAACTGACCAAAAACAAAGGACATCTTGATGGTGTGTACGCGTGTTAGTGTGTGTTAGTGCGTGTGTTCTTGCCATAAAAGTCTAATGGCCATGCCACAGTTTGCTGCATTTGCACTCAAACTTGTCGAGGCAAGAAGAAAAATGAAGAGCATAAATCTTCGAGGTAAGTAGTAAATTTTCATTTTCACACCTTTCAACACTTTTCACGCTAACACAACCAGAAGGAACATTTTGCTGTCAAAATGTGAACGGAGCTCTGTAAAATCCATAAAAAAGGAAGCTCGTCCAGGGAGGTGGACCCTCTGCAAGTGTACCTATCCCCCAAAAGCCCCCTGCACTCCACTCCTACTCTATTCTCTGACAGACTACACAAATACTGTCATACGCAGCATAGTTGGGAGAGAAAGAGTCTATGAGGGAGAGAGAGAGAAAGAAATATAAAGAGTGGAAGAGGGATAGAGCTTGAGTCGAGGTTGAGGTTGGGGCTTGGGGGCAGCTTGAAGAAGAAGAAGATGAGGCAAAGGCAGACAAAGTGCCTCTGAGCGTAAATAAATTGGAAATGTCCTTTGGCCTGGCACTGACTGGCGTTAGCCATGCCCGTTGCCTGCCTCGTATCTGCCTGTGTGTATCTAACGAGACTGGGAGAGAAAGGGGAACTGGTGGCAAAGGGTGTCCTTGCATTGCAATGCGTCCGACGATGGAAGCCGATGCTTCCATTTTAATATTAATTTTACCCCAAAGCGCAGACGGGGCCCCCAAACACCCGAACACCCAAACGCCCAAACTTCACAACATCCAAACAGCAAATAGATAGATAGGATAGGATAGAATAGGTTTGGATAGGATAGGATAGGACAGGATAGGACAGGATAGCATAGCATAGAAGAGGATAGGATAGGTACGAAGGGTAGTTAAAGGATAGCAGTGAAAGAGGCTAGAAGAGCGAAGGCCAGGAGAAAAGTTATTGCCTTGGCAGTCAGCAAGCGGAGCAAACAAGCAAAGCAGTAATCATGGGGCAAGGTTCCTGGGAGCTGCAGTATCTGTTCCTGCTTCCCGTCTCCCTGACACCACTCCCCATTTCATCCTCTGTCGTTGTCAGTTGAAGCAATTTATGTCAGTGCATATCCGACAGCCTGGCAGTTGCAAGCCATGTGCGGGCCTTGGCAGCATCATAGCTCCTCCTGCTGCTGCTCCTTAAACCAACACCAAAGTGTCCTTGTTGGCAACAACACAACACACAGCGACGACAACAAGAGTACCAGTAACAACAACAGTAACAGCAGCAACAACAATAACAATGCAGCAGCACCTATCAAGTTATCAAGCTGGCAAAAGTCGTCCTCCCCTCCCAATGCGCTGAGCGCTTGCAGCACCTCGCTCCCTGTCCATTCGCGATCCTTGTTGTTATCCTGGCAACGACATCGAGCAGGCCAAAAGTTTAGTGCAACCTTTGATTTATATTTCAGTTTCAGCTCCGCCCTCCTTCGGCATCCTACGACCTGCTCAGTCTCCCACTCTTGCGCCCAAGGAATCGCTTTATTTCCACTGCGACATCCTCGACTCCTTCGTTGTTGCTCTGCTAGCATATCCTTTTTGGAACACCGGAAGCCAAAAAATATTTATTAGTTTGTTAAATTGTGAATTGGCCAGCACGTTGTTCATTCTTCCTCAGGCTCTTGGGTTTTGCTTTTGCCTCTGCCTTTGGCTTTGTCATTGCCTTTGCTTTTGTATTTGGATTTAATTTTTTAGCTCCTTTGGTCCTTTGGCTCTTTGGCCCTTGTTCGTTTGTTGTAATGACTCTTGACGGTGCCAAGGCTCTCGCCCTGATTTGTGCACCAAAGGATCCCATTATTATTTTTCATTGGCATGCACTTTGACACCCAATATTGTAAATTACACCGCCCACAAATCCACCCATCGAAAATCTTGGCTGAACACTTTCAAATAAACTGAGTTCCAATTTGGGAAATGAAAAGCGGATTCCTTTCATGGTAAACGGCTTGAGTGTTTATAAGGACTTAGAACTAAATTATGTGAGTGCTGGTTGTTGATGAACTAGGACTTAATTCTGACTTGGTGCAGGATGATCGGGCTTAGAAAAGAAATGTTTGAATATTATGTAGTCCTGGGCAATCAAAAAATAATTTCTGGTAAGAAAATTTATGAGTTTCCCATACCCAAATCTATCATTGTTGTAGAAGCAGATAAAATAGATATTTTTTACATAATTGCAAACTTAACATTTATTAAAATAAAAAAAAAAAAAAATTGTTATTTATTATAAGGGATATTTTTTTTAAAACGTATCCATAAGTAAATCCCCTTTTAATTAATATATTTCAGGTTTGATTGAAAAACATTTCAATATCATATCAAAACTAGAAACAGAATCGATTTAATAAATCAGCAAAATTTATGCACTCTTCTATTTGAATCTCTGATAAATTCGATTTATGAAGAGCCCGTGGTTCAGGTTTTTGATATCTATTTCTTTGGCTTAATAATCGATTGTGCTTAATGATGGAAATGCATCGATAATCGATAAAATTATGCTAATGGATATCGCTCATTAGAGTTGGGTGCTGGGCCCAATGGGCCAACATTTTGATATATAATATTTTAATTAAAATGTAAATCGAAATGATTAAGTGTTTCCAATTTATATGTAATTTTTCATAAACATAAAGCACTGAAAATTGTCGGTAGAATACAAAAGGCGAATAATTAATTACTCTGCCCCAAGCAGCACGAAACGAAGGGCAACAACAACAAAAACAACACGCAGCTAATGACAAACGAACAGTCGAACTCAAAGTTGGGATACCCCGCAGTCAGCACGCCCCTTGCCGACTATTCCTGGTTTGCTGTTTGGGAACAGCAGCTGATTAATGATGGGCATGGCATGGCCCAAAATGAAGAGAGCAACGCCAGCAGCAGCAGCAGCAGCCGCAGCGGCAGAGGCAGAGGCAACACCAGCTAAGGGAGTAAGAGCAGGAGGTAAGTTGGGCGAGAGGAGTGAAGAGGATTCAAGATGGAAGACCCAACTGACGAAATGGGCACAACATCATCATGATAATGAGCATTATGTGATAAATCAGAGAAGAGAAGCTGCTGCTCCGTTGAAATTTCTGCCGCACAATAATAAATTAATATAAATGATACTTAATTTTATGATTAATGATATTGATGAGTTTCCACAGGCGCTTCTCCAAGTGCTGCCAGCCCTCCACTCCGCCAGCCACGGGCCACTGACCACTGGCCGAAAATACACGCAGTCAAAGGGTCGAGAAAGGCACAGCGACTGTGTGAGGAGTAGAAAGAAAGAGGCACTGATGCAGATTGAGAGAGACAGAGAGAGGACGAACAGTTTTATAAATTTATCAGCGATAAATCAGGAAAATTGTTGCCCATTTGCCGTGAATAAAATACAATAAATAAAAATAAATAATACATAATTACAGCGTTTGATTATTGGCCGCCTTTGCCGCCAAACGTAAGCCAATTGATGGCTTTCCCTGACGCCAGCGACGCCATCGACGCCTCCAAAACCTTGATGGCCAAAGTACTTAAGACCGCAAAGACCTCGCACCCGACAATTCGTACTCTCCACCCCTTCCCCATCAGTCACACTGTCTCCCGTCGTGTGGCTGACAAATGATGTACCCCATTTCTGGGCACATGAGTCGTTGTTCCTCATATATTTTCATTTTTCAAATTGATTGAAATGTATAATTAATATTCATCCGATTTAAAAAGCGAATTAATGACCAACCGGCGGAAAATTTGAATTCAATTTTCAAGGCCATTTTGGCAAAAAAAAATTAACTTAAAACAACGGCAAACAACAACAATCAAACCTGCAAAATAGTTAAGAACGGCTAAAAACACAGACACACACACACACACAGACACACATGTATACTCACCCATATGTCCATGTACAAGCAGTCGAACGATCTCTAGTTGACAGGACACAAATACAAACTAAACTTTCAACAAAGATTCATTAAAAATCAGTAGCCACCTTAACAATTGAGAATCGAGTAGAGGGGACATTTTTTTAAATTTTATTTTATATTTTATATTTTATATTTTATATTTTATATTTTATATTTTATATTTTATATTTTATATTTTGTATTTTATATTTTATATTTTATATTTTATATTTTATATTTTATATTTTATATTTTATATTTTATATTTTATATTTTATATTTTATATTTTATATTTTATATTTTATATTTTATATTTTATATTTTATATTTTATATTTTATATTTTATATTTTATATTTTATATTTTATATTTTATATTTTATATTTTATATTTTATATTTTATATTTTATATTTTATATTTTATATTTTATATTTTATATTTTATATTTTATATTTTATATTTTATATTTTATATTTTATATTTTATATTTTATATTTTATATTTTATATTTTATATTTTATATTTTATATTTTATATTTTATATTTTATATTTTATATTTTATATTTTATATTTTATATTTTATATTTTATATTTTATATTTTATATTTTATATTTTATATTTTATATTTTATATTTTATATTTTATATTTTATATTTTATATTTTATATTTTATATTTTATATTTTATATTTTATATTTTATATTTTATATTTTATATTTTATATTTTATATTTTATATTTTATATTTTATATTTTATATTTTATATTTTATATTATATATTATATATTTGAATCAGATTTAAAGTTGATTTAAGCGAAAGCAACTTAAGCAGTCTGTAATTTGAAGTAAGGATACCAGACAAGTGATTAACAAATGGATCAGACGGCAGATGACAGTTGACATCACATCCATAAGAGGGGAAAAATTGCGTAGGGCGCATAAGTCAAGCTGTCAACAGCAGCAAAATATGCGGCTAGAGGAAAACTTTTCCCGGAGGTTTGTTCGGAAAAGTGAAAAGTTAAGCGAAATGCATGAAAAGGTTAGACAAATTCGAAATCTCTTTTATTCACAACGTCCTGGAAAGGGTTCGCCCATCCTCGGGGGTTATCCCGAGTGGAAAAATGTTTTGCTTTTGGCATTGTTTCTCCCATTTGTTCCAACAAAAGTGCAATTTGCACTGAAAACAGCCGCAACAAGGATGTGGGCGGGAAACGTGGAGTCCGGGGGACTTTAGTTGGTAACAAGACACAAAACACGAGACACAAGAGTGTTGACAATAGCAAAGGGAACAATGAACGCACACACATACAGTAGACATATATATGCACAAACACAGCACACACACAACACTCACATACACAACACACATGACAAAAGCAAAGAAAAATCTCTTTTGTATTGTGTAACATCAGTAGAAAAAATCACGAAAAACTTTTCAAAATGCCAAACTTGGAGTGTGCGATTGTGTGTGCGAGTATGTGTGTGCTGGTGTATGTGTGTGGCATATGTTGCCGTCTACCGTTCGGTGGGTGTATGTTGTTCCGTTGCGAGATCTGCAATGGAAGTGCCATCGCCGTTGCTGCTGTTGCTGTTGCCGTTGCTGTTGGCTGCGATAAAAAGACACAGACAGCCAAAGAAAGTAAAGAAAACTGCAAAATTGCAGCAACAAACAGCAGCAACTGACAGCAGCAGCAACAGCAAGAGCAGCAGTAGCACCAACAAGAGCAACATGCCACGCCTCCAACTCTATGAGCTCCCCCAAACATTTCGGGTGGAACAAATGCGTACGTGACACTTTGGTGGCTCAGATATAAGAACGTCACATAACTCAACGTGATTAACGTCTTTTGTCGCTCTCAACCAGCGACGACTACCCGCTTCCTTCTTCCTTCTTCCCCGTTACCCTTCCCTTTACCAACTCCATCTCCCTCTTTCTTTCACTTTTCGCGAGCATGCAAAAATATTGCCGTCCATAAAACAAGTGGTTTAGGTGGATTCTCAGTGGGTTCTTCCTTTCTGCAGCTTCGCTGGCCACAACGCGGGGTTGTTTGCCATTTAGCGACATTTTCTATTATGCGATTGCGCCTCTGTCTCCGCTTTACCGTTATTTATGGCACTCACGCTTCACCCTATTGACTCTTCCCCTACAATTACATAAATGATTACGTGTGGGTGTTTCGCCCTGTGTGGGTGTGTTTATGTGTGTGTGTGTGAGTGCCAGAAGTAAAGTTCATCTAAGCTTTTTAAATGCTCTATAAAATTGTATAGGAAAAATGGAAATACAAAAAAGATCTTCAATTTCTAAAATTGGTTTCATTAAAGTAAATTCATTTCATTAAAGTAAAAATCTTGATTAACTTAATTATAAAATCGGTTATTTGAGTAGCTAAGTATCTAATTTATGTAAGTATATGTAAAGATTCTTTAAAAAGCTTTGTCATGAGGCTCAATCATAGAACGAAGCTAAATAAATGTTGCATGGACCGGAAAGCGTTACGACTTCCAGAGCAATAGACCTATTGGAGAATGGACGAGCGTGGAAATTGGTGACTGGCGAATTGACCCAAAACTGTGGCAAAAGTCAAAAGTCTCACGCGCGTTACAAATTGGATTTATTTACGCCGCGTCAGCGATTCAACGATTCAAAGATCCAACCCAGATCAAGAGCGAGATGAAGATGATGATGATGATCATGCATGATGCATGAACCATTGAAGGGGCAGGAGAAGTATGGGGCGCGAAGAAGGGAAGTAGAGAACCAATTATTGTGCCGTATTGAGTGTTGAGTGACGCCAAATCTTATACGACGATCCACCGCTGGTTTCTAGTGGCTGGGGAGATGCTTGACGATGAGGATGATGTGTCCAGCTGCGCTTAAGTCAACTTTAATGACACTCGGATCGATCGACAGCGCCGCATGGCTACTGAATTTTCAATACTCAAACAAACACACACACACACACATACAGGCTACACACTACAGACTACAGACTTACACACACATAACTCACTTAGAGTGTTCATACATTAATCATTAGCGTTGCGGTCTTGGTTTTGCTCTTCTACCCCCTCTGATGATTTTATTCCCATTCGCATTCCCAATCCCCTTGCCCGCTTCCAATCCATGTCCCAGTCGGTATATCGACATCGACGCCGAAGTCAAAATCGGCTGTGTGTTGTTCACACATTTCAACTTGAATTAATCGACGGGTTTCATGAATGGAAACCCAACAGAAACTGCTTATAGGGCGGCTATGGGTATACGGGTACTGAGCATTGGGTACTGCTTGCTTACCGGGACCTGGTCTCTGGCCACATGCGGTCCTCGCACAATAATAAAGAAATCTGCCGACAAAAGTGCCTCCCGGTCGTATCATTGAGAAATCAAGAAATGCGCAAAAGTAATGCACAGCAATCGTCATCATTATTATTTTGTAACGTTTCACGTTGAGTTCGAGAAATTGAAATCAGCGTGGGGCCAGTCGACCAGTCGACTAACCAACCAGCCAACCAGCAGAGCAAGAGTCCACCAGACACAGGGATTGGCGACCACAGACCACTCTCGGACTCTGAGCCTCCCCTCAGAGCCTCTTTGGACCGGTGTGATCCCTCAGAGTCGGGACAGAGTTGGGCAGCAGCGGCAAATGGCTTTGTGTGTAATCGGTTATAAGCATAAACTGCGGGGGCCTTCAAGTGTTTCCTTAGCCCAATGTTGGGAAAATGGAAAGCTCTATAAAAGTGGTTTCATTTACAATACGAACTTCTATTGTGCTCAAAAGTTACGAGTACTACGAGTATTACGAATAATTTAAACCACTTTAGTGGCAACAAAAAGTAAAATACATCTCGCTCGATGAACTTCTATTAACATGATTCATGCTTCAGCTTCTAAGTTGCCGCCCTTCCCTCACCCATGATACCCATGCTATGGCCTCTGTTTATTTTTGGAGCCAAAGTTTAACTGGCCTGTGACCCTGTCAGTTCCATTGTTCGACGCAGCCACTGGCACTGGCAGGTTGACAGGTCGAGTGACAGATTTGCCCACAAAACAATTCGTGAGACATGCGAACAAACTTATTAAACTGACCTCGAGCAGCTGCCACGCCTGTGGGTGGTAGCTCCAAATTGGGTTCGCCTCCTATATCAGCAACTGACAGGGTTTTCATACGTCAAATGTACCCACAGCCCCGAATCTCTTCATCCTTGTCAAAGAGATCCTTTCTCTAACAAGGATATCTGTACACACAACTTGCATTTGGACAGATTTTTTGATTGAGATACTCCGTTTCTTTCTAACATTTCTAGGAAATATTTTTTATAGTTTTACAAAGCCAGGAAAATTTTTTTATTAAAATCATAGAAAATAATATTTAATATTTAAAGATCTTCGGTGAAGTCAATATCATTTTCCTCTTTTGATTTGATTAAGAACATTTTTTTGTAGCGAGAAATTTGTGAGATTATTTTTACAGTTAAATTAAGCGCCCAGTGAGAATCGGTAATTGGGCGTGTCTGAACCATTCCCAAGTCCATTAATAATACGAAACTTGGCGTTGGGATTACAGAATGTTAAACAGGGTAAAAATCTCAAGGAATATCAGATTTGATTAATGAAACGAGGTTGAAAAATCTCAGAGCAAATAAATGAGGACAAAATAAAAATATGACAGAAATCGAAATTTTATTATTTTTAGATTCTTAAATTAATGAATTATCTTCGAAGTCATATTGGAAAATAAATAAGATAACAATAAATTGGAATTATCTCAAAGATTTTAAATGTAGAAAATAAATAAAAATTTTTTTTCCAAAAGTTGGTAAAAACTAAAAGTGTATTTAATTCTCTTAATATTTCATAGGAAATCATAATAAATTCTTTTATAACATTTATAGAATATTTTATAGTCTCCTACTTCAATTTGAAGCTTTGAAGTTCGGTGTAAGACAATAATTTACTTATAGCCAAAAATAATTTACTTTTAGCCAAGTTACCGCTTAAATTACACACAAATCACATGAACGGCGATTCTGGCTTTACAGGGTATTTAAATTGTCGGCAATTGTCGGTGTTATTTATGCCTCCTTACTTGTTATTTGTGAGGTTATAACTCATTTCGTAATTTAAGTACTTGCGCGTCGTGGAAGATCCTCGTCTACAAAGTGAGCGCGAGAGGAAGAGAAAGGAAAATAACGAATGGCCGAATGAGATGGAGCTATCCAGGAATCTAGTGCAGCAAGTGCTTCATCAGCTGCTGAGGGTGTATGTATATATATGAATATATGTAAGTGTGTGTGTGTGTGTGCTTTTGGGTATTAAGCGTGTAAAATACGAGCTCATAAATCTATTCCGTACGCATTTGAGCAACGACAGCAAGCAGGAGGCTACCAAGCAGAGCTCCCGGCAAAGGTGGAGGCAGATGCAGAGGCTCAGGTCTAGTGGTAATCACGCCATTCACCATTTGCTACTCGCTATTCGTAATTCGTAATTCGCCATTCGCCATTCGTTATTCGTAGCTCGTTATTCGCCGTTTGTCGAGAAATGTAATTAGGGCTGCCGTCATGTGGAACGCAATGCATTTGATAGAGGGGAAGTGGCAGCGTCAGCGACCGCAGGTATAGCGACAGTGACAGCCCCAATTTTTCGAAGGCGGGTCAGCTAACAGATGGCCAAAGCTTTGGCTTCCCACTGACCGCACAAGCAGTTGACCAACTGCACTTGCGTACCTTCAACTCTGCGGACTATAATTTGGTTAAGCGATAACGGTCCCCAAGTGCAACCAAAGGTAGCCCCCCTAATGCACCTATACACTTACACAAACACACTCACCACCTTTATAATGACAATATTACCCGGCAACCAGGTGAGCGCCTTGAAAATTTGCTGAATTATGCCCGCACACGGTCAACGAGACCAAAGTAATTGCTGTTTATTTGCCCATAAAGCCAGTGAAGCCAGAAGGAGCAGAAAGTACTTTAAAGTGCGCTTAAAACGACTTGGAAACACTCTTCAAATAATAAATAATAAATAATAAATAATAAATAATAAATAATAAATAATAAATAATAAATAATAAATAATAAATAATAAATAATAAATAATAAATAATAAATAATAAATAATAAATAATAAATAATAAATAATAAATAATAAATAATAAATAATAAATAATAAATAATAAATAATAAATAATAAATAATAAATAATAAATAATAAATAATAAATAATAAATAATAAATAATAAATAATAAATAATAAATAATAAATAATAAATAATAAATAATAAATAATAAATAATAAATAATAAATAATAAATAATAAATAATAAATAATAAATAATAAATAATAAATAATAAATAATAAATAATAAATAATAAATAATAAATAATAAATAATAAATAATAAATAATAAATAATAAATAATAAATAATAAATAATAAATAATAAATAATAAATAATAAATAATAAATAATAAATAATAAATAATAAATAATAAATAATAAATAATAAATAATAAATAATAAATAATAAATAATAAATAATAAATAATAAATAATAAATAATAAATAATAAATAATAAATAATAAATAATAAATAATAAATAATAAATAATAAATAATAAATAATAAATAATAAATAATAAATAATAAATAATAAATAATAAATAATAAATAATAAATAATAAATAATAAATAATAAATATTAATAATAAATAAATATATATTATTCTAAATAATAGACTCCATTCCTTTGGAAGTGAACAAATAACCTAAACATCAGCTGTTCAAACGCAGCGTCTAGTCATTTCCGTTTTCAAATAGAGTCGGACATAGGAAATGATGCAGCATCTTTTAGTTTTACTTCTGTTTTTGTATACAAAATTGATGACATAATTGAAATGCCCTCCATTGCGTAGGTGACTGTGAAACAATGTAAAGAGGGCATGAGGCAGAGGGCAATGCAAAAAGCAGGGGCATGAAAAACGCTCGAAAATGTGCAGGTAAGTAAAGCGATGCAACGATGCAACAATAACAAAAACAAAAAGCACATAACAAAGACCAAAAAAAAAAAAAAAAACAAAAAGCCTTAAAGAAAGAAAACAAGAAAGAAGCGAGTGGAGTGATAAAGAATAATGACCACTTTGCCATCTCGTGGCAAATAACCATTCATCAAATTGTCCAAATTACAGACATTTCACAATGACGCGAGTTCTTTGCCTTCCCCCTGCTGTTGCCATCCCCTTACCCATTACCTTGCCACTTCTGATGAGTGTGCAATGCCGATGCCGCCGCCAGAACGGCGACGGTGACGGTGACGGCGACGGCAACGGCAACATGGACGTGGACGATGACGATGACTGCAATTCGTTTACACCAATTTTATGGTAACAAGCTTCTCCTACCGCTGCCACGTTGGACAACCTTCTCTTCTGCTGAGCTGTCACCCTGCCTCCCCCCTCTTTCACATTCTCTGTCTCGCTTCCTTGTGGCAGCTGTTGGCGCATGAGTTGCATTTGGAGTTTTGAAATGACCAAATTGCCAGCTGGACTTTTGGTCTGTCTTGTTATTGGGTGAAATGCTCACGACTCACGCCTAAAACTATGCAACAACCGCTGCTGCTTCCCACCTCAATCTATCCATTCACCCGTCTTTACTTGCATTCACACCCACTTTCTCCCACTCCCTCCATTCCCCATTCACTCGTTATGGTCAACATTCAATTTCATGGCTCGACAACTGCAATTTGGGGACATTAAGTTTTGACATTGAATAATCACTGTTAAAGGCGTTGACGAGACTCATAACACTACACTACACAACACAACACAACATAACAGAACACTCTCCCGACTCACTTTCATCCTTTCACCCTTCCACACTCTGTACTCCACACTCTCTATTTCTTTTCCTTTACCATCATCAGCTCTCACGTAAGCCCCTAGCACCTATAATAAATTCAACACACTCGTCAACGCGGCAACGAACGCAGCGCCGCATATGAAATTTTCATAAGGGGAGCGTCAATTGGGCGGCTGAGCCGCAACATGCGCCACACGAGCGGTAATAGGGTACAATGTCTGGGGGCAGGCGGTTGGGCGGAGTAGCTACTTACGTTGGCCAGAGGCTTAGTTAGCTTTTATTTTGATTTATTTGCCACAGACACGACAGTTAATTTGATATTTTGATTAACAACAACAAACCTTTTATTGGACTTGGGCTCCCCTGTGAAAATCCATGGGTCGTTCGAGCCAATTGCAAGGGCAGCCAAGGGTCAGTCAGTTGTCTCGAATAGCTAATCCCCTGTATAAGCGCTCTCACTTTTACAGCTCATATATCTAATTCTACCTTTCTCTCCCCCCTTTTTGCCAACTCACTCGATCTCCCCACTCAGTCTCCCATTTGGTCTCCATTTCGGTTCACTTCTTTCATGGATTCCACATAATTTTGTAATTTTTATTCACTTTGCGAAAATGTGAAAATAATTGCACTGCAGTTAATATATTATGTCCCTGCCAAGACGTGGAATGGTGTGAGTTATACGAGTGTATATACCCCTCCGATCCGCTTAACAATGTCGAGCGGGAGGCAGGCATTAACAGTGGACTAAAGACTATTTAAAAAATGCTCTTCGAGTTGAGAGATAAGAATTCAAAATTATTTTAAGACCTTTAAACATATTTAATAAATATTGAAAAATTATATTCCTATAGCTTAAGTCTCTTCTCTCGTTACATTTTGATGATCGTATCTGTTACGCCAATTAATATTCTTTTCAATTAAATAATTCAATAAAATCTGAATTAAGCTGAGTAGAAAAATTAAAAGCATTTGAATACTCAATTTCAACTATTGTTGACAACAATGTAGTTTAACTGTTATGTGCTTTGCAATTAAAATTTCTATTCTCATGCATATTCTTAATTAAGGCCCACTGTGCACCCTGGGCACGCCTGCTGCTGGCAACTGTTTATTGTGAAAATTGATTTATTATCGCGATGGTCGGTTTTCTGTTTCTGAACCTCCCCGCACCACACACACACACAAACACACATACACGTATACACTCACACATGTGCTCTGCCATTGTTGCCCCGCTTCTTGCTGCAAGTCTGTCATATAAAATTGGAGTGGCTGCCGTTGTTGCATGCCTCACCGGCCTGAACGTGGCGTCGACGTCGTCGATTGTTTAAGTTGTTGCTGCTGATGTTGATGTTGTTGTTGTTGTTGTTGCTGTTGCATATTTTGCATCGATTAAAATAAAAATTTTACATGCGATTCGTGTTGTCGTCGCCTGGCTTTGTCTGCCACTCATTGGACCCGACACATGCCCAGGCCCAGGCCCAGGCCCAAGCCCAAGCCGCTGCCCTGTCCCTAGCCCCAGTGCCCAGGCCCCTTTAGTGATCCCCTTTGCATGCGGCTTAATAAATTTATAAAATAGCGCCAAGGAGTGCTACAAAGAGAGGGGACGGGGTAGAGGAGGAGTGGTTAGCAGGACAATAAGGAGGAAGAGCTACTATGGAGGGGAGGTGAGGTTTGAGTACTGCTAAAAAATGCATGTATGCATGAATTTTAACGAATTGCTGATGAAAATGTCGCGTCATAAATTATTTCATATTTAGAGAAGAAGGGTGCAAGGAGAGGTGATGGGGAAAGGCGAGAAAGGGAAAAAACGAGAAAAGGGAAAGCGAACAGGGAAAGATTCTCTTCGATATTGTTGAGCGAAAAGCCGCGTGAGATAAATTGCATTGGGCCATCGTTCACTTAGCTTTCGTCTCCACCATCTCCCCCATTAATTCCCCTCCACCTCCTCCCTTCCGCAGTCACTCATCCTCCTACCATGTATCTGTAACTGCCGTCCCCCTGTATCTTTCGCTGTGTGCATGCATAAATTAAATTTATATTTTACTTTCGAGTTATGCGTCTGGGTAATTATTTTATCTTTGGCTCCCCCTGGCAACCCATGCCCCTTCGAATACACGGTACACGATGCACGAACCACTGTGCACCGCACTCGGTGGTACACACTGTACACAATGCACCGGGGGCTACGTGGCCATGCATGGCATTCAAAGGTTAATTGGCATTTTCGGGCTTAATTGCCTACCGAGTGGCACATGCACATGCACCACATCACACCCAACCACACGACACAATGCGATAACATCATCAACATCCCACCACCGCGACGAGCACCGCCACCACCACCATCACCATCACAACCATCAGCAACGGCATCACCACCAGAGGACGGGAATGGTTACTAAAGCGGATCTATGGCCGACAGTTTGTTGATTGATTGCAGCAGCAACTTGGCTGACGGTGCCAATATATTTATCTATATATACGGGCACACACATACACACACACACGTGTATACATAAATGTGTATAGTTGTGCATCTACTGGGTCTCCCGCGGAGTGGCAAGGACTTGACAGGCAGACGATTGGTTTCTAGCATGGACCCAGCTGATCCTTTAATTGAGTTGCATTTGTCACAATAAGAAGATTTTATTGGTGTTATTTAGAGGTAATACATTGGATATGTTCTAGAGTTTAATAAGGATACAATCTGCAGGTAGCAGGCGAAGGAAGCTAGAAAGAGAGAAAGTGACAGGAGAGGGGAGTGAGGTTTCTCCCAATTTGATTCTGATTTTCTCATCTTTTAAAACTTCTCATATTTGGTAGAAATCTGAACACAACCTACTTTTAAACATTTCGTCCTTCTTGTTTTCTCTCTTCTCCTCCGGCAAGTTGGCAGCCCTTCAACAAGTTGTCATGTCTTCAAATAGGCTAATTAGCTGACTTGAGCAACTTCCTTGAAAGAAAATTGAAACGGCGCATTAAATAATTCCTTCAATTCTTATCGAAAACATTCTTCATCAGCATTTTAGTACAATAACGGTACTTTTTCAGTTCTATCTGATGTGTAGATCTTTACTTCACAATCGTATATACGCATATATATTCATGTGCATTTTATGATCTTTTCAACATCCCATGCAATGCAAACGTCATGCTTTTTACCCGCAAGACCCATAAAATTCAACTTAGCGCAAAGAGCGAATGGTGCTTCAACGTCCCCCTGCCACTTACTTCATACCCTCTACACTCTACCCCTGGCCTATACCTCATACCCTCTCACCCATCCATTGCCCTTGTGGCAATTCTTTGGCCGATGTTGCAATGGCTTGGGGCTGTCGTGTCTTGGCAGGCGTCAACACTGGCGCGCCAGAATTGGCATTAATGAGTAGACAAAGAGCCAAACAACATATAAAACAACAACAACAACAGCGACAAGAAATACAACAAGGGGGAAAACAAGAAGAGTGGCCACTTAGCAGCGGAGCAGCGCAGAAAATGCGTCGATCAAATTAACAATTTAATTTCTAAGAAAACTAATTAAAAATCACGCAACGCGCCGAACTGTGTAGCTAAAGAGGTATTGCCTCTGCCCACCGACCTCCACCTCGCTGCCCTTGCAGCTACTCCTTTAGACTTGCTTGCTGCACCCCCACCCCCTCCTCATCAAATTGATTGCCGGCCGATTGGATGACTTGGCTGAACTGTCTAGGCGACTTGGCTTGATGTTGCCTGCCTGCTGCCAATCGTCTTGTTGCTAATGTTGCTGCTCTTCTCGTTGTTGTTGTTGTTGTTATTGTTGTTGTTGTTGCAGTTTGCTGTCCGTGTCTGAGCCGAGTGCCTGCAACATGCGTCAAGCATTCGCAATTAGCGGAGTTGCAGCCATCAGTCGCCCATTAAATGCAGGCAAACATGCGCACACTTGATTTTCCAATCAGAACACCAGAAGACTTCGTGGCCCTCGCTTAGAAGAGCGGCAGCGAAGAAGTCAGAGGGAGGGGAGGGCAGCGTGAAAGACACAGAGCTTAAGTAAGCGAAGTCAGCAGCATTTGCCCCACAACAACAAATAACTACTACAATAGCAACAACAAATCTTCAAAGCTTGTAACGAGCGTCGTCACTCATCCATCGAAGACTTTACACACTTGGGGAGAAGCAAAAGCCTATTTTATGTTGAATAGTGTAAAACTAAGATATGAGAAATCTCTCGAGATTTAAGTAGAGACTTTGTTCAGTTTTCTTCATTAGATCTTTTCTAATTCTTCTTCTTCTTATCCTGTCATGCAATTTCTATTTTAATTTTCTTTGTCTGTCACAAACGCATTGACAAGTCGCAAGTATCTTATTTATTTAGGGTATTTACATCGGCGTGCAAGTTGCAATTGCTGTCTGGCAGCCTCTGATGGATGAATTGCCTGTTTGACTGGCTGGCCCGTTGCCTCGCTGCCCTCCCGACACCCCCCAGCAACGTCTCGTGTCGCCATCACTTTGGCGATATTGCGATGCCACACATGCTAAACTATTTCCTTCGCTGCCAACTTACCAACGTCCCCATCTTCCCTTCCCCCTCCCCTTCACCGCCCTGCACTACCACGCCCCTTGTTTGTTCGCGCGCTCGTGTGTGCCTTGTCAAGAGTGGCAGCCACTGGGAGCGGCACTGCGCGATCGGCAGTAGGCTGTGAGGCGGGGAGAGGCAGGGCCGAGGCAGATCACTGGCGTGGCTGATGGGCGCTGGCGGGTCTCTGGTACATCGTCAACGTTGACTGCTAATAGACGCTCACGCTTACAACATGCCACACATCAGTTGTTCAGTTGCCCGGGATACAAGAGCAGAGCCAGGGGCAGTCATGGGTAGGGATAGTTACAGCGGTAGGGGCAACGAGGGTCTAGGGCTTTAGCGGTATGGCAAGGGCAGGACTCTGGCAATGGCAATCGGACTGTTACTTGGGGCTTGGGCCCAAGTTGTTGATGTTGCATATAATTAATTTATTATGTTGTTGCCGCTGCAGCCCTTGGCCATATTTTGCGATGTCGACTCTCCTTTGCCATTTGTGCTTATGACGCATTTATGGCCGCATTTATAATCTTGGCCAAGTCAAAGTCGCAGACGGAGTCGAGTCTGAGAGACTTCTGCGTATTATTAGTTTTGCATTTGAAACCGCACAGGAAACTGTCTGAAGGGACAGCAGAAAGTGGGCAGTGCCTTCAGCTCATGGCCATATCAAGACTCTTGGATGATAGCGATGATGATGACTGTGATGATAATGACGATGGTGACGACGGTGACGGGTTGATTTGCAGTTGGAAACTAAATGAACAATTTGTAGACATTACTTAGCCAACAGTTCAGCATTCGAGTGACAGCTTGAGGGCCAACTTTGACAGGCCCTTTGCGAGCAAACAAGTTGACGGGTTTGCCAGTTGACCAGTTGACCAGTTGGCCAGTTGGGAGGGTTCATTTCGTCTAGTCATGTGAGAGATTGAAGTCCAGAAAACGCTGCGAGCTGAAAGCTGTGGATGTAAAATCCAATATGGGAAACAAGTCTTCCCTGAGATACAATCTTTCAATCGATGTCTTTCATTCCTATTGGTTGATCTACATATATTCATTGCAAGTCCTCCGCTGCTATTTATAAGCCTGTGAAAGGTCAAAGATCAACGATTATTGCCGTTAACTTTTACACTTTCAGCAATTTAAACGCAAAGTTTGAACTGCAGTGCGAATCAATCAAAGTGGGCGCTGTTAACCGGACATGGCACTTACAGCAGGCCGCATTGAAAGGTCAAAGGGCGTGTTACTCGGCGTGTAACATGAACACACATGCAAACTAACATACACACACACACACACACACACACACGTATAGCAAGCACGGATACTCGCATACAAAAAACAACCGGAAATGGCGCATTCAAAGCGATGACGCGGCCCTGCAAAAAGTTTACGGTTTACGCAAACGGGTAAATAACCGATTTAATTGAAGGACTTTCAATATTCTGATTCAAACTTTGGCCTGGCCATGCGGTCGGCACTTTGCTTATTTATCATCTAGTATTTGCAGAGCCAATTTATCATCTGGTTTAATCGCTGCAAACTGCAACTGCACTTCGAAAACATTAATCATACGACATGTTGGCAGCCTGTCAACACCGCGGAGCTCGTTTCAGCACGTTGTTGGTTTCTTGTTCATCGTCACCATCGTTACCAACATCTTCATCATCATCATCATTATCTTTACCATCCTCATCCTTTACATTTTCATCTTAATCATCATTATGGTTAACTATATTTCATAGCAGGCATTTAAAATTTGCAGCTGAAGGAAACTTTAATCCACTTTAAAAAAACATTTATAAAATTGAGAGGAAAGTAATTAAACTTTTTTCAAAATATGTTAATTTTGTAGAAAAATCAATATAAAATATTAAATTATAAACATATACGAAATGGTATTTAAATTATAAATTCCCTGGTTGAAAATTACTCATAGTGGGGAGTGGCTGGAAAGTTCAAAGCAAGTTTTATGATTTCTTCAAAATATGATTTTTTAAACTTTTTTTTTAATTTTCAATTCGTATTCTTGTTTTACTTCTTTCCCTCTCTATGTGGCCCCGCATTAAAAGCCCATCCCATTTCCCAATTCCCGCCCTATATAAACCATTGCGCTGCACAATGAAGAATAATGAGATTTTGCACAAAAAAAAAAAAAAAATAAAATTTCATGTTGCCTCATCGTGCCGCATGGCATTCGAGTGTTAGAGTACATATTAAGCTCGTTAATCATGTGGCACGGACTGACATATTTCTCTTCATCATTTCGGTTCGCCTGTCAGACGTGTGGCACAGCTGTCAAAGGGTTCGTTCAGTCGTTCAGTCGTTCGTTCATTTGTTCATTGCAAAGGTTTGCCAAGGAATGTAACGAGTTATGCGCAACACTGCGTGCAGGCAGTCTGTTGCCGCTACATAATTAATCGACAACTAGTGTAATCCCTATGATAGCCTCATTATCACATCATATATCGGACAGACATCATTAGTTCCATTGTCAAGCGGACAAATTGAGCAACAATAGAGGCCCAGGCAGCAGACAGCAGGCAGCAGTTGGAAGTCACTTCCTTTCGGCGTTTGTAGGAAATCTAATAAACTTTTCCAACCATTTCCGCTTCTACAGACTCTTTAGAAATTTTTCACAATTTTCACATTTCTCAATTTCAGCCCTGACAGGCATCACATCATAATCATTATCATCATCATCATCATCGTCATTTCTATGACTCTTCTTTTCTATTGCTTGCCTTAGGGGCTACCTTTCTATATGTCAGTCCGTCCATCTTCATCTATCTCTCTCTCTTTCTGTCTGCATATCTGTCTGTCAGTCTGTCAGTGGCTCAGTTGCGATGAGATTTTTTGATTGATGTCGAGTGCCACGTTGCATTGCTCTTAAATTTTTATAAATTATCATTTTCCATCAAAGCCGCTCACAGACATATTTTTCATGTCTCTGGCAACGCTTTGAATTGGGATTCGAAATTGTGCACTCCCTCGGATTTGATTGATGAAAATGCGAGGCGTGCACAAAATAAAAGAAATAATAATATTAATAATGATATATCTATGCAAATTATACCCAGAAATTATTAGTTTCGTGTTTAACTAACGACAGACGCTCTGCATTCAAACTCTGATGAATTTTAGATTAATTCGCCAATCATTTATCATAATTTTTATTTCATTCATTTTTCGACTTACCACAGCGTGGGCCCCATCCCAGACGTTATATGATATACGATTTTTGTGGGTAGGTGTCATGCTGAACAAATTGAAGGAGGTACCGACCATGTAGGAGGTATCAATCTGCAAACAAGCAAATGATGTTATATGAAGTTGTTTTTAAGAGACAATGAATTTGTTTTCTTTGCATGGAATATAAATACTATGTTTAATTTAATAATATATATTTTCATATACAAGTTTTATAGATTTAGTAAATTAATAAAATGATATACCTTATTTATATGTTTCCATCTTAAAATAACTATAAACTTTCAACAGTAAATAAAATGATGTCGTATATTATATATGACGGCTAAATTTTGCCATAATTTTCTAATTACATATTTCCTTCCCAAGGAACACCCAAGTTATTCTGGAATTGCTTTTAAATTAAGTGTGGAAGTTCACTTACAAATTGATTTACTTGCTCGACCCAAAAGGCTTATGGAGAAAGATTAACGAGATTCCAGAGCGAAAATCTGTGTGAATTTCAACAACTTCATTTTGTGGTTTTTTGCCAAACGCAATGTCAGAAATGCGAGCCACTTCCAACTTGTGGTGGTGGTTCCAAGGCACACAAAAACAATGAGAGAATCAGAGTTATGTCCGTGCTTGCATAGTCGTTACCCCATCCTTTTCCCGCCCCTCTTCAACAATTTCAACTCCAACTCCGACTCGACCATTGAATCGTTTTCTATCGTATTCTCATATTCTCGACTTGTGGCTTAAGGGCAATAAAACTATTTACAGTTCAATTTGCTATAATATTTGCAGTTGGAGCCACAAACGACAAATATGCCGGCACCAAGAGCAGAACCTGACCACAGACAGGCGGTGAAGACCCTGAACTCAAGGCCCGAACCCGAACCCAAACCCGAACCCAAACCCAAACCCAAACCTGAACCAAAGACAACGAGTTCAGACCTAAAACGAAACTCAAACTCATGAACCAGATCCAAATCCAGAAGGCAGACAAAACTCTGGGTAAATGGCAACAACTTTTTAGAATGCGTTGGCGCATTCTAAAGGAATCAAAGTTTATAGACAAACACATACCCAAGCGGGCACATACACACACTCGCACATACACACGCAGTGGCAGTTGCGGCATATCTGAAAATCTACAGACAATAATCCAGTGTATGGCAAAGGGATATTCCGCAAAAGGCAGCTCCGGATACTATGGACATTGGCGCTCAACACTTTCCATAACAAAACCCCATACTAACAACAACAATAACAAATACACAAATAACACCAGCAACAATAACAACAACTGGCAAGTTATGCAACCAATTTACATACAAAAACAACTCAATAAACGTGCGAAATGCTAACGATTTGTAAAAGTTGAATCCTTCACACAAACACGCACACACATACAAATGTAGGTGCTTACATGTGTGAGTATGTTATTGGCTTGACTCCATAATGTGCGACGAAGGGGCAAAGAGGTGTCCGGGACGTGGCATATACTGCTGCCCAGGCAATTTAGCAAAGTATTTCCTTGTCGCCCTAAAAAGTTGCCCACTTTTTGCTACACTTACAACGGCGATGACGTCGTCCTGCCCCTTCCCGTCCTCCCTCACCATGTTCTGAGCTGCTGCTTCCCCATACCCTTCTTGCTCATAAAGTGTGGGCTTATTTCTGTGGGCATGCACGACCATCAAACGGAAATTGTGCATGAAAACTACGCTCCTCCATCCACCGCCCCAGACACCCTCCGCTTCGTCCTTTCCTATCCCCAATATTGTTACACGGCAACGAGAATCTAACTCGATTATTATAATATTCAACAATATAATCCAATGAGAAAGTTTCCTAATAAGCTGCTCGTCGAGTGGTACACCACTTGCCACTTGCCACTTGCCAGTCGCCAGTCACCACTTTTCCACTTGCCAGTCGCCACTTGCCAGCTAATGTTGCTTCTTGAGGATTTCCGAGGACATTCAATTTTATTGTTGTGATTGCCGACCCGAACAGCCATTTAGCTGGAGTCTATCATAAATGGCATTTCAATTCAATTTGATGGCAATGCTTATTCGTTGAAATATTTCGATTATATTTTGAATGGGATGCCAGGGTTAAGGAAAAGATTCATTGGTTGCTTTAAACTTTATTCAAACTGTGAATCTTAAACGTCAAAAATTTATTCGTTTGAGACTTAGGCAAAACATTAATCTACTCCCCAGTCGTGAGTAACCTCAATGCATGTAATTAACTAGGTATAAAACCTAAATTCATTTTATTCTATATGCAGACTAAAGTAGTCATTATACATGTCCTCCTAGAGCATCTTCTTTTAAACTCTAAATTCAATCTTTTAAATATTTTAAACTTAATTAAAAAATTAATTCAACTCAAGTATACACTTATTTGTCGGTTAAAGGATATCACATAGTCGTTCATTCCCGGCTCACTAAATATTTCCATTGCATTTATTCGTGGCACCCATTAAGTCCCTTATACAGATCCCAGATAAGTCACATCTGATTGTTGTTGTCGCCCACGCAGTTGGTGTTTAATTGTCGCTAATCACAAGCAACAACAACAAAAGCAACAACAACGAACAGAATAACAACAAAAATACAAAAACAAAAACAAGGAATATAAGAAAAGCCTGTGAACGACTTGGAGGACTTTCACTGAGCAGCATGAAAAATGACTCAAATGCAATGAGCACCACAACAACAAAAGCAACAAAAACTAAACTGAAACAACAACAAAGCGAGAGCAACGCCAACGCCAACGCCAGCGTCAGTCGCTGCTAACGGTATTTAATGACACATAAAGTCGTCAATCACTCAGTAAATCTCGACATGTCGCCTATGCCTGCCAGTCTCATAGTACCCACCCCCCATCGCAGCCCCTCCTTTTTCCTCTCCCCCACACCGCTGAGCCGAGCCGGGAACCGAACCCGAAATGAGACAACGAGAAACACTCCCGGTAGCAACAATTTGACAGCTGCCCGACAGTTTAAATTAATTGATTTATATGAACATGTACGAGGGAGAAGTGGACGGAGGTGTGGCGCTCTTTTTTCATGTTGTTGTTGTTTTTGTTTGAGGTGTTGTTGTAACCCTTCTCTCCCACACACTTAAGCGGACATACTTATACCCTGCAAAAAAATCTTATTTTAAAGGTAAGAAGTAAGCAACAAATTAAGATGAAAATTTCTCTTTAAGCTCAAGTGGAAGTATTTATAAGGGACTTAGCAAAGACTCAAACCCAATGTCTAAGGATGGAATGTAAACGACAATTGAAATAATAATGTATGTACATAGGCACAAGAAGCAGATCGACTTTGTGTGCAGGGTATCTGGCAGCCAAGGATACTCGACTGAAGCGTTATTACTTGTATCAATTAAGCGAGTGGCGTCGCACTTGTCATAATCGCTATTTACCATCTTGTCAAATGCCATTTGAAGTGTATAATACGACAATTTTGGAGTGGGAGCACTTAAGAGTCCCTACAGCGCCCCCTGCAGTCAGCAGTCTGAAGCCTGCATTATGCCCCCAACACTCCTACCCAAACCCTTCCACACACCTGGCTATGCACTGCGCGGGAGTTTATCAAGAGTCAAAGTGCCGTTTTATGGACAGTGTAATAACTTTGTCGATATGTTTAATTATATGATGGATTGTGGTTAGCCCAATGATTATCTCTATATCTGGAGGGGCTCTATGAAGTGTCTGGGTATGTCTTCTTATGTCGTGTTTACTCTGTGCTTATAAACCATTTATGTGGCTACATAAATCAAGCTGCCAAGCTCCAATTGACCCGATCGGATGGACGCTGTCGCGCCATATGACTGATGACGTCTTTACCCTGCCCGATCACCTCGACGATCAATCGAAGCGTCGGCTCGAGTTGGGCAGCTTGGTCTGGTCTGGTCTGGTCTGGAGAATGGCGACTGGAGACAGGCAACTGGCAACTGCTGACTGGCGACTGGCACTTGGCAGCTGGCAACTGGAAACTGGCAACTGGCAACTGACAACTGCTGGCGCTGCATTTTTGCCTTTACGATTTGTTTGCTTACCTAAAAATGCGTCAAAACTAACAAGATTGATGGCACGATGGGAATCGATTGATCGACTGGTCAACTGGTCGACTGCCCCACTTGACCAATGCGACATTGCATGTTATTCAAAATGGATTCAATGTGGATTCATATGGCGACAGTGTCATGTCTTTGATATGCCGCAAGTAATCAGTTCTTTGATGTGTCCACTCCATTAATTACTAATTAACTTTCTGAGATTGTTTTTTGATTTTGGAACACAAATAAAGTGATTATTGTCATGCCTTAAGTAGAAACCATCGAAGCAACAACTTCATTATAATAATCGTCATAATCGCATCCGAGATTGTGTTCCGGGCCCCTTCCCCCAACGCAACAAATATCAACCCGTCGTGAACGGAAAACATCCTTTTGCCTCATCGTTGATGTTGTCGTCATCTTCATAATCGTCTTTATCCTCGTCCTTTTCCTCGTCGTCGTCGTCTTGTTAATCCTTCTCGTAAGCATTTTGTCACATTTCAAAATCATTTATCATAAGCTTTCAAAACAGCAGACAACCCTCACGCCCCGTCTTGACAGCGATTTGCAACCCTTTCCAACGTTCCCCATATTCCATTTCGTTCCCTCTCGTTCCATTCCGGTACATCTCTGTCATTGCAATGACAGTTGGGCACATTAATTTTTCAGCACAGACTTTAGAAAATTTGTTCAAACAACAAATTTTACGATGTGAATGAAGACGATTCTCAAGAAGAGAAGCAACAAAGTTGTACTTTATTCTCTTTCTCTCTCACTCTTTCTTTTCTCTCTCCCTCTCTCTCTCTCTCTCTCTGCGTTCTCTCTTGTGTTGAGTAACAAGTAATTTTTCATATCATAAATTTTCAAGTCTGTTAATCCCACACGCGGCGTTCGTCTCCTCTTGTATCTTATTTATGCCTTCCGCTTTGGCCCCGCCTTGCGCCGCCGCGTCTTTATCTCTATCTCTCTGCTGCCGCTGCCACTGCCCCCGTCGTCACCATCACCGTCTCTGTATCTGTCTCTGTCTTCGCCAGCTGTGACATTTTGACATCTCAGTGATAATTCATACTTTTGCATGTCATACTTAATTATGCCGACAGACAGTGTGTGGGTCTTTTATCATATTTAATTTCTGTCTTCTGCGCGCTGCGTGCTGGTGCTTTGTGTGCCTTAAATTGTTGCACATCATTATGGGGCACATACACAGACATATATCAGCTTATAGTACCCTAATCTACCTCGTCTTCTTCCCACCTCCAACTCATTTCCTGACTCACTCTACTTCTCTATCTCTCTCACGCTTTCGCTCTTCCTCCGTCTGTCTTTCTTCCTCTGCTTAAGCAAACGCACTAATTACCCCAAAACCCTTACAGTGACATTTACCAAACTTCATTTATCATGTGGCTGCACGACTGATGGCGGCTCGCTCCATGATGATTAATATTTTGCCAAACTCAAATGACATTTCTACGTAAAATATGTTTCGAAAGCCCCGCAGAAAGGGTTTTTCATGCACCGAACACATCAATCATCCTCGGGATCTAAACCCAAAACGAAAATATGAAAAAGGAAAGCAAATTTGCAGGTTAAAAATATAAAAACCAAAAAAAAAACAAAATCTGGATTGCTTCAAAATTAGTGACATGTCAACAGTCGACTTGGTGGACCGCAAACAGATTTGCCGGCGATTAATGCTCCTTTGTCCGAATTTCAGATTCAAACCTGAATTGCTTTTTAACAAGTGAGATTTCTCTAAAGAGAGATTATCCCCGAAGAATTGTTTGCTTTACCACCTTGAAAGTAGTTCATTTAGGGTATCTATGTTTCAGTGTGACCAAATGAAATTCGGGCACTGATTTTTTCATTTTATTTTGCTTCCCAACCTCGGGCACTGATGTGTGGCCATCAATCTAAAACTCTTCATTTTGAAGGCGCGCTGTCAGCCATAATGACCGACGGAGAGCAAAAAGTGCCGCAGAAAAACTATATGTATTTATATGTACACACGTATATAGGTAAGATCGGGAATAAGCAGCGAGAAGTCCGGTGCGGGGAGCTTAGCTTATTACGGGTCACACAATTCAGCGACGAGTCGTCAATCATAATTTATAAAGCGATATATGAAGACCTGTATAAACACGCATACTTGGACATATACAGTAGAGACATATACGTTCACATATGTATCTATATGTGTGTGTGTGTGTGTGTGTGTGTTTATTGGTACATATTTGTATAGGTAGGAACATTTAGGCAAACAAAAGTCTATTTGACTCATTTGCTTGTGTATCCACCTAATTATTCAACGTCTCATTAAACAAATAAATATGTCAAGAAAACATTTGTTTGCCATACATCACGGGGCCCAAGAAGACAAAATTTCATTGAGGAGAAGGCCACGAAAAGCGCGTCATGTGGAAATGACAAATCAAATGAGATTAACACGTAATATTGTTTTAGAAACAAACAGACTACTGAAGCGACTCAGAATATATACATATATACAGTATATGTGCACATTAATTAAGACATAAATACGGAATTTAAAATACGGAATATAGTATACGGAATGTATCTGTATCTGTATCCGTATCTGTATCCCTCGCTATTTCCCAAGATCTTTTACTTTCAAAACATTTTTGTTTATTAATCACTAAAATCACCTGACAGTCAGGTATTTCAGGCATGAAATTAGAAATTATAAATGAAATGTTTTACAAAAATTTGTTACACACACAAATTATTCTCAGGTTTGTCACCACGGATTAGGAAATGAAAATGATGTAGGAATTTCAATGGGATTGTCAACAAGTTTCCCCCTTGAAATATTTTGTTTTTTAAACAAACAGAATCTAACCATAAATAATTGATTATAATTAATATATATATATAGATGGTTTTATTGTGATGAATCTTTTATATTATTTGCTGATTCTTTGCTGAATACAACCTAAGTGCCATGACTGTTCCTGACACACTTGCTCCATCAATCGAGCGAGGCTGCCATAATGATCTAATTGCGTCGAAAGCTGTCCCGTTCTCAGCTGTCACCTTTCTTATCAAATGCTCTGCTCCACAGCGATGCTCTGACAGCTACAACAACAACAACAACAACAACAACAACAACATCAACAACAACAACAACAACATCAACAACAACATCAGCACAGAAAACAACAAAAACAGTACCAAGAGTGGGTAGAACATCAACAACACTCACAATGCGCTCGTCGTGCAATTTATTGAGCCCATCAATCAAGTGGCCATTCCATGGATACATTTGTGTGGTGTTGTGATTCTCCGCAAATAATTGTTGCCATCGCTGCACATTGCACATGTCCGTCAGTCTGTCCGTCTGTCCGTCTGTTCGTACATCCAACCATCCATCCATCCATCCATCCATCCGTCCAACCGTCGACCCGTCCATCTGTCCATCTATCCTGTCTGTCTGCTCAACTGACTGCCTGTCAATGGGTGTGGTCACAGTTGCCTGCACATAGTTTATGGTCCTGGTCCGTTGGCCAACAATCGTCACTCAACGTCTGCCTCTACCACAAAAACAACACAAAACAAAAAAAAAACAAGAAGAAGGCCAATCATCGATCATGGTCATCATCATCATCATCTCGTTCACGTTCACGTTCACGTTCACGTTCATGTCCACGTATACGTCGACGCACCCGTTCTCATCTTCATCCTCATCCTCATCCTCGTCCTTGTTCCCGTTCCCATTTCCAATTCGCGTTCCCGTTCACGTTCTCATCCTCATCCTCTTCCTCTACTCGTCATTATTGATGAGCTACAGCGAAAAGCAGTCGTCAGTCAGCTGCCTGCAGTCGATGGGCCCCATTCCGGGAAGATAATATCTTTTGCAACAAATTTTTGACAGCTCCGATGCGGCCTCGTATGTCGTGTGGATTGCATTGTTGGACGGGGTTGCAACTGGAACCCAGTGCAGAGGACGAGCTTGGACTCTCCTGGACTGGCAGGGACTTGACGGCACTTGCAGAGACTCGCCTGGCCCCCTGTCACATTTATCACAAATTCAATGAATAATAATTTTTGCACGCTGTGTGATGTGACGTGCTAATGTTATCTGATTGGAATCGCTGATGAAGCAACAGGACAGCATCGATGATGACGAGGATGTGGATGTGGTTGTGGTTGAGGATGACGATGGGGATGCGCTGTTAAACGTGAATATACTGGCAGGAGAAGCTCTTAAATATTAATTATGTTGCCCATTGGCATGGCTTTCGTCTGACATTTTGTATTATAAATTGCAGTCGCGATAAGCGTCGAGTTATTGCCGTCGATATCAAAAGACCAATGCCTCGATCATTTCCGGCTCTATCGATGATCAACATCTCATTCTTCGGCAGCCGACGCGTCGCCCGTCCTACTCATATATCACTCTCTTACCTGTCATATGAGTGTGGGTTTCTGAGTGTGTGTAAGTGTGTGTGTGTGTGCAACCAAGTGTGTGTACATTGGTATTATCTGAGCACACAAAATCAATATCAATAGAGAAATACGAAATACACTCGGAATGATTTAAGCTTTAGATATATACGAATATGTGAATATGAATATGTGCATAGCTCCGGTAGTACCCTATTTATATTTACTGTTATGGCGCCTACTGGTATTACACCCGGACAGCTTTATGATGGGGTCATCGATCACACTTACACAGAGAGTGCCACAGCCTAAATCAATATACGATGAGAGATTGTGAAAGTGCTATAAACCAATCCATGCTATCCAAGGTTTAACTACCCCTACTGAGGAGTATCGACTATATGAACAGCTGCGAGGAGTACAATGAATGCTGTACACTTGACTGTGTATACCCCATATATGATGCGATGATTACTGGGTGTATTTGAATATTTGCAGTCCGAGGTAAATGATCTCCTCAACTTGTGGTGATCAATCAAACGAAACAACCCACACAATCACAACACTGCACAACATAATATCTCTTTGTATTGCTGTCTTTTGTTTTAGCATTGATCTCAAGTGATCTTCATTCCCTGCCCTGCCCACCCGCTCTACCCTCACACTTCTCACTTCTCACCCTTATCTCACTCTTGAGAGCCTCTTCACGCTTTCAAATTGAATTCGACATGCAATGTCAGCGGGCTAACCCCGCGGCTAATCAATTACAAAGAGATGCCAACTTGTCAGTGGGCCAAGGAGGAGTGAAGGCATTGAGAAAGGAATCCGAGGAACGAGAAGCTAGCGCCAAATTACTTTCAGCACAGTAAATCAACTGTCTGAGGAGAATTCGGCGAAAATGCTGGGAATGTTGTGTATACAAAACACTGTTGACAGTTCTTAATTGCAAAGGATTTTCGACTCTTTGCTCAATTTCTGGCAGCCTATGGAATACAAAACACAACAACCACAACACTAATACTAAAAAGTGAAATCTTAAAACCAAATACTAAAAACTGAACAAAAAACACATCAAAGCCAAAGTGCAAGCTGTACCAAGCAAATGAGATACTTCTTAATAATATTTTTGCGACTCACTGATGATATAATTTAAAAATAAACCATTAAAATCTTCCTGGATTTGGATTGGCTAAGAATGACATCAGCTTTCAAACGATCGAAGCATAAACATTTTACTACCTAATTTATTTAATATCTGACTTGATAAAATGAATATGTAATTATTAAAAATATTATTCATAGATAATTAATATTTATATGCAGTATTTAACAAGTATTTAATTGCTGTACCATTTAAAATTTTACGATTATTGATATAAAAGTTGTTGGTAGAACGATTTTATACCACAATCTACTGAAGTATGTGTATGAATTGGTACATTACGATTGACAGACTTTAATTACACTTTTCTTGTAGTAATAGAGAAGTAATCAAACATCTAACATTCAACAACACATCAGTACATGGTACAACCGTCAATTCAGATGTAAATAAACTTAAGCCAAAATTAAAATAATGAAATTGTGCTAAATTGTATCATAAGCTGAGCAAAATGTACCAAATGCTTAGTAGTTGGAAATGCGTTGAATAAGCCTCCCAAGTTAACACCTACTATACATAGGTAGGGTACTATAGTAGGGTACACCTACTATTTAAATTTTCAAACATATCTGCACACAAGTATCGTAATTTCCAACTCATTGCCAGTGACTTAAAGTGTTACATTCACACAACATTCAATTACTGTACCACAAGCAGCTGTGCGCTTATGATCTGGGTACACTTTACATACTTCTCGCTGCCGTACCAAGGAAATGCTGAGTGTGTGTGAGTGGGTTCCCCCCCAAGAACGTGAAGACCGTCTCCTTGACATGAGAAATGCTCTCTGGCAAAGTGTTTTGCATATGACGCATGATAACTGTCAATATTTTGGCAGAGCTCGACTGACAGCTGTCACGCGCGTCGTCGCCTGAGCCGGAAACAAATTTGTAAAGCTCTGGGAGCAAAAAGGCAGCCGAGAAAAGCGCCAAATTCTGTTTGTTGTTGTCGTTGGATGAGAAATGAAAATTGAAATGAATGTGTGACGCGATGTGCGATGCGATGTGAGATGCGATGTGTGCGATGCGGTTCGTTGGCAACGCGCCTCGCAAAAATATATATTAAAAACATTGCCGCAGGCCATCAACCAACAACAACGACAATGGGGAAGGAAAAGCCCTACGGTAAGTAACATGATAGGGGCTCTTATGCACGTGGACATGTTTGTGGCTGTGGCTGTGGCTCTGACTGGATGATTGCATGTATATGTGTATGTGTGTGTGTGTCTCACACATGTGGTACGTACGTGAGAGACTTTCGCATGTGTCGCCGCCTGTCAAAGTGTCAACATACGCAAATAACGGTAAAGGATTTGTCACTGCGAACACAAACTGAAATCCGAACAAAAAAGACAAAAGAAAAACAGAAAAGTGAAATCTGTCACATTGTTGACTAAATGCAAAGTAACCAAAAAAAAAAAAAAAATAAAAACCAAAAAACAAAAAATAAATAAATAAATATAAAAAAGGAAAAAAATAAACACATTTGCAAAACAAACTTTTTGCTTTGGGAGATGCCGAAAGGCATAGCAGTCAATGTCATTCAAAATTTAGCTTTGTGATAATGCGACTTAGAAGGACTTAACTAGCATTTAAGGATGAACATATGTCTACACTAAAATTTGGAGTATATCTAAGAATTATTTTTAATCCAATATATGATTAAGCATCGAAAAATACTTCTTAAAATTGTTCAAAAATAATTGAAAATTATTATAATTTTTAATATTAAAATAATGTCCTCCAAATATAAATATATAAAAAAACAAAGGAATGGAAAAATACAGTATATGTTCGTTAGCAGAGTTTTCACTGTACACATAGCTTAACATATAAATTTATATACATATATATTAAATATTTATCTAAGGATCTAATAGAAAATTTCTGATTACCGCTAATCTGCAATCGAAGGGAAACCAGTTTGAAGTTTAATTGAATTTGGTGCAAAACAAGTTATTTATATTGTTTATAAATTATAGATAAATATACGTGGATATATACATATATATTTGATTTAAACTATAGATAGCACTTATAGTTTCAACATCGCATATATACATTACAAGTATCTGCAACTGAAGCCGATGATAAATTATCCGAAATGATAATATGAGCTGTAAAAATTAATTGAAATTCCATTAGAAACGTTGCGTAGCATTTGCTGTACACGTAAGTGGAAATGTCTGTCATCATGTTGATTTGACTGATTGATTGACTGATTGATTGACTGACTGACTGACTAACTGACTGACTGACTGACTGACTGACACACGGACTGATAGACAGACAGACTGACTGACTGTCTGCCTGGCTGAGTGACAGACTGAGTGCGTGATTGAGTGAGCGTTTGAGTATTTCAAGTGATTGCACGTTGAGTCGCATGACTCACTTGAGTCACGTAAACAGCAGACACACAAATACACACTTGCACACACGCCCAGATTTAGATACATACACACACACACACACACACACACTCGCATGACGAGACAGTAAGAACCGTTTACTTGTTATCAATCTTATCAGAAATGTAATGACATTTAACATGCCGCATCTAAAAGAGACTCTTCTTCATCCCCACCGCTCCAACCAACCACATGCCACACACCGCATGCCTCGAGCCGCACGTTCTTCTTCCATCATTGGTGATGAAATTGATTTTCCAATTGCTGCCGTTTGACATGTTTGCCAGCTACTGGCACGCAAAGTATTTGTTTTTCCGTATCGTACCCCTGTTCCGGAATCCGAATCGGAGCTCATATCTCTACACATTCATATGTTCTTCTTCTTCTTCTTCTTGTTCTTCTGTTTCTACTTCTTTTTTCTAATGTTGCAACCGACGATGTTGTCGTTGTTGTTGTTGTTGCTGTTGCCGTTGTGCTTGTAATTTATGCGCCAGCTCGTTCATTTGACATGTCAAAAGTTGTGTCACTTGATTGATGACTCCTGTCAACACATATTTTCCAAAATTTTTCCTTTCCTACCTCCCTCCCTCACTCTCCAGCTCTATCTCTTTCACCATCACCCCATCCCCCATCCCCCTCACCACATACGACTTTAGATACCTAAAATATTTACTGTGTGTGTGGTTAGGCCGCAAAGGGTTTTGGGCTTGGGTTTGAGTTTGAGTTTGTGTTTTCGTTTGTGTTTGTATTTGTGTTCAGGGTTTTCAGCTTCGAATTTTTGTTTGCCGTTTTCCATTCGGTCCTCTGGTTTATCGATGTTCGCTTTTTGCCGCAATGTGAACACACATTGCATATTTTGTTTAGCCCCGAGACATGAGATTGATGAGCTCGGTCCGCTCCCTGTCACATGCTTGAATGGATCGCTAACGTTCAGACCGAAGCGGTGGGCAGTGGGGCGGGGGAATGGGTGTTCTGTGGACATCGCTTTCACATCTTGACAGCGGTGCAAACAAATTGTGGCGACAGGAAGTGCGCACAAATACAACAGAGCCTACAAAATGCTACTATTTTGAGTCAGACGAAAGAGTATAGACCGAGGGTATGAGGGGTAGCAGAACTAAAGGGCTGGCGGTAGCTAGGTTCGAGTTACAAGGATTACATTTCTGGCGGCAGAATTGATTGATAGCTTTGCCAATGTTGCCTGACATGCAACTAGGTGAGTCCAATATTGAATTCCTTCTCCCATTGACAGCCTACGAAATGCCAGACGAACGACACAAAATAATATTTTACCATGTGGAGTTCAAAGAGTTATTGGAAGTTATTAATTAATGTATGGCATATGCATTATACAGAGCGGAGGAAAAAAAATTGCATGCAAGAATAACTTTTATTTAACATGGAAGAATATTAGAGAGGTCCTTGTTTCTATCTATCAAATTAGGGGAGATTAAAGAAGAAGAGCAACATAAAGCCTTCCTTTGCAAAGAAAGCTTTAAACAATTTTTCAAAATTAACTGGATATATAGCAAGCTACCATTTAATTAACTATCTTAAAGTAATAATACAGTAAATAAATAAAAAGTTTCTCACTTCTATAAGATTTCCCCAAAATATCGAAAACACCTGCCACTTATACCGGAATATTAGGCATTTTTTCTCATCAATCGTATAATAACTGTCCTTGAGAAGACTTTATTCCCCTCTTCTAAAGAAGTTGCAGAACGTAATTATTGAGATCATAACTTATACCGAAAGCCAAAGTCGATGAATCGATAATGGATATAGACACCTCGATTGCAATTAAGTTGGCAAATAATGCCGCCGAGGCGAACAGCAGTAAAGAAAACTTAACTAAAAGATCGAAAAAGAAACAAAATTAACCAACAAATTTCTTTTGTGGACACACCCCACTAATTGTATACTCTTCCAACTGGCAATCAATTTCTCGCGTTGTAAATTAACCAGATGACTGGAGAGAGGCTGGGAGCTGCAGAGCGGATGACGGGACGATGGGATGGGAAGCGAAGGGGAACTATGAACCTGGGACAATGGCAGCTGCTAACTGCCTGGCGGTGGCGAGCGTAGAGGCGGTTTTTGCGGCTTAGCACACCCCCACCCCATTCCCCCGGAGCCATACCCCTCGTCGCGCAATCAACGCACATTAATATGCACGAAAACAATAAACAATGCAAAGGAGTGCGGCGCGGGCGATGCAAGAGGGTGGGTGGAGGTGGGGCAACCATGGTGTGAGAGGCGTTACAGCGGCAATCATACAAAAAAAAATAATAAGAAAAAAAAAAAGAAACAAAAAAATATAAAGCAACAGCAGCAGCAGCAATGCCGCCGCCAAAAGGCAACCATCTCGCTCTGACTCTATCTCTCTCGCTTCCTCGCTCCGCGGCTGAGCCCAACTGACAATATTTATTGCAAATGCAGCAATAAATTTCAAAACACCATTCGCTAAGCACCACATGGGGTCTCGAAAATTGAAGATAAATTTTAAGGCGGCAATTTATGATTTGTGGGCATAAGCGTGAGTCTCGTTTCATAGCCGTCGCAGTCGCAGTCGCAGTTGCCATCGCAGTCGCAGTCGCAGTCACCGTCGCAGTCACAGATACCAGCCACCAGGCACCATTCTGTATCTCCATCCCCTCTTCAAGTACCTACAGCCTGTGGCCTGCTCTCGGCGTCTGTATTCGCCACGGTCTTTGGTCTTGGCTGCCCTCCTTGGGCAGAGGCAGACAATCAGCGAAGCGGCTCCGTTGACAAGTGTGGAGTGTTTGCCGCCGCACTCCTTCACTCACGACTCCGCCGGAGTCCTCCAGCCACCCTCCACTTGCCACACACTCCTCCCCCACAAGCTGCCTCGGTTTTTCAATTGTGTTTGCCGCGATTTTACTGCCCGCTGCGCCTTTGACAGCCGCTCCGAAACGGGTAAACGGGCGAACGGACAAACGGCTGAACGGGCGGGCAACCAGTGTGCCAGACCCTTCCTGCCGTCTAGTTAGGTTGCCAATGGGGAGCACCGAAACGGTTAGACAAATTACACTTACCAGAATTTATGAAGTAAATACTTTCAAAAAGTGCTTTTTGAGATTTCTTTAATATTTTTAAAGAATTTTCGCAAAATAAATGTGTAAATTTTATATGATTTGGGAATTTTTTCGTGGTCTACGCTAATCTACGTTGTTTTAAATCGGACAAGCTTTGAAAAAAGAAATATACAATTTTTAAAGGTAAAATCTGTAATACAAGTTAAATTGAATTTAATGGACCAAACATCAATAGATAATCTTAGGATCACATTAAGGAATAATATTTTATATTATTTTTAAAGGATATTTTTCAACAGCACTTTTATTTGATTGATCAGAAAATATTACTTTATCATCCATAAAAAACATATATAGCAAAATCTGCAAATAAAACAGAATTAAAGATTTGCAAATAGAACAGCAAAATTGATCACATCAAACTAGTTTTTAAAAAGATTACTTATATCTTTGAACATTAGTTCTATAAATATATTTAGTCCCCATTTAAATCATCCTCTACCTCCAAAGAATCAACTCTTATTTAATTATTTCTTTGCAAAGCCCTAGATCATATCTCAATTCTAATTCTGTTTATTATTATTATTATTATTTTTGCAACGAGCTGACGAGGTTAACTCTTGGTATCACAAGTGTGCCTAGAGGGAAAGCTATAATTGCGTCAATTCCACTGTACATGGGTTCCACTGTGCCGTATGCTTACAACACTCTGTTGCAATTATTCATTCAACTTTTAGAAACGAGGGAAACACGGAACGAAGCTCCAGCCTGGAATCCAAGCAGCTTGCAATCTTCTCGCCATGCAAACAATCCGCTTGGAGTCTACAGCAGCGCAAGGGAAAAGGTTTATGAATGCGCACATGAAAAATGGAACATCGTTAAGAGCAATTCATAATAAAATACGCGCCAGATCTACGGAAGAGTCCGAACAGAATCTTAGCAACTCTTGCGAGTCCAATAATCTGCGCCCAGGCGGTCGACCAGTTTGGATACCCTGGATGCTGCACCAATTGGTTAGTTGCTCTTTAATAAAGTTAAAGTCGCTAATAATATAATATATATATAGCTAAGTATATATATATATATATATATATATATATATATTCCAGATAGTTATCAGACTTAACTTATCGTATATAAGCTGGGGTTCAGCCTTGTTATAATCAATAAAATAATAAACCAAATTAAATAATATTATTATATATAATAAAAAATAATTATATATATAATAAGTAGAATCCATTTTTACTACTTTTTTTTGATAAGATATCCCATAAAAATATTGAAAAATAATTCGAAGGGTTCTACTTTCAAAACGAAAACGTTACTTAGAGTATCTCTTGGTCGTCAAAGTGCAACTGTGTTGTCATCGTTGCGTGTCTGCTGTCTGTTGCTCCTTTTGGATACAAATTATGACTGCAAACAGGATATTGGGTTAAAGTTTTCGCTGTTTGGCCATAAAGTTGGTTCGCGGCCACAGCTGATTTCTATTTTGCGGCCAAGGCAAAGCGGCAAAGTGTTGGCCCGGCTAAATGAAGCTGTTCGAGTGAGTGCAAGGCAAAGGCATTTCAATCAGCAATCGGACCCAAATAAGCGACCGACTGGCTTATCAATAATTTCATTTTCATATACACGTAAGCATCCCGGCGATGGGCCATAAATACGCGTCCATAACACGAGTCCGGATCGGCGAGTGGCTAGGGAAATTTATAGACTCTGTTCCCTCGGCTGTCAGGTGAAATAAATAATAAATTCGTTATATTGGCGGACAGCGGCGGCTATCAACAGTCAGTGAGAGCAACAACAACAACAGCAACAACAACAACAGCAACAACAATAACAACAACAGCAACGACAACAACATTTCGTGGCAGCAGCACAAGGGGGCGTATGATGGAGTCACGCCCACAGTATAGTCGGTCGACACAGCTGCGAGTCGCGATTTTGTTGCATGCCCCACGGCCAACAAATTTGAATTCAATGAAAGATGAAATCATTAAGTTTGAGGCAATTTGGTGGCTGTGCCGGTGACTGTGCCTGCAACTTTGACCGGCAAAGAATTGTGCAATCGTGCGGAGTGCCACGAAATATCATCGAACGGGTTGACAGGAGGGAGTCCAGATGAGTTTTGGGGGCGTTGTTATGAAGTTAGAAAGTGCTGCAAGCCAAAAGGGTGTTCCAACATAATTAAAAGCCAATTGTTTCAACACTAAATCTTCGTCATGGGAAGGGATTTCATTAAAGTTCAAAGCCTTGTAATAAAAGATTCTGAAAATGGGTTTGAAACGAGATTTGGATAATCGAATCGCAGCCCAAAACAGTGGCTACCGCAGAGACCAATCATCTTCTCATATTGCATACCATATTGAGGTTATGTTTGACTACGCCCAAGATATATTAGCCGACCCAAAGATCCGAGCCTCGCCGGACAACAATAAAGCAAACATAAATCAACGATCAAGACAATTGGCCCGTAATAATTTTAACTTCTTAAAGTTTGAGACCGTCCTACAGCTCCGCACCTTCCGCCTACTTCTCCTTTCCCACATCTGGCACGCAGACACCTAGGAAAGGGTAAGAGGGGCAGACGTGTGATTGGGTGTACTTCGAGTACTGACACCGAGACCAATACCAATCTGGCGGCACATAAAAATAACAGCTTATCGGCACAGAGAATCGTGTCGTGCCACGCCCACCAACTCAAAAAGGCATTAAAATATGAAACAACAATTGTTGCAGGAGGACCAAGAGGAGGCTTTGCAGCCGGAGGAAAGCGTAAGAAGCAGAAGACGAAGAAGTGGTAGACAGTGGAAGCTGTAAAGACAGAGAGGGGCGGATAGAGACGATTGGCGTTTGGAAAAGACTCACCTCAGGTGAAATCAAAAGCAGCAGCGGGAACAGCAGCCGCAACAGTGGAACGGGCATCGGGATTCCTGTCACTTCACTGCTCCAACGTTCGCGTTGGTAGGCGGCAGCCGTTGGCAGCGGCACGTTTTCGCGGCAACCACTTCGTGAAATACCTAACTTCCCCACCCACTCACCACCACCACTAACATTACCATCATCATGGTCATCATCACCAACATCATCATCATCATCATGATCATCAGCCGCACAGAATTCAACTTATTTACAAAGAAAAAGCGAAGAGCAAAAAGATATATGGGAGTATCTGCAAAGCGCCGACCAAAATCGCCATTGTTCGCCAAGACGAGGTTACAACTCACTCGACAATTCGAATTGCATGCGATATCTCAATTTGGGTGCTCATAAATGGCAATAGGACAAAATAAAAGGGAGCCCAAATTTATGCCTGACTATTGAATACACTCTCTCTAAAAAAATGAGCTTCCTAAGGATATTAAGAAACTTTAAATTACTAAAGTATCTAATTTTAATATGTTTGAATTATATTCTCGTATGAATTTATAATATATTATGTTTATATTTATTTATATATATATATTTATTTATATATATTTATATATTTAAGTATTGGCATATGAAAGAAAATCCTTCGAACCACTTTACTTAAATAGAATTAGGTGTCTTTTTTATTTAATAAATATATTGATATATTTAAAAACATCAATATTCATTTTTAAAAATAATTTAACAGTTAACTTAACGAGTTTATTTTAATAAGATCTACTTGTAGTTTTCAATTAAAATTCTTAAACTTAAATAGAAATAAATGCCTTGTAAAACCTTTTAAAAAGAGAACAATCATTTCCTATGTTAGAAAAAAAAAAAAAAACAAATTTAAAAACACAAGCCAAATCTTAAAAAAAATGAGATATAAATAAATCAATAAATTTTATTTGAAGAAAATCAAATGTTGATTTATTAATGTATTATTATTTTTCTTTATATGATACTCAATTCGAGAATTACTCTTCATATTTTTTTTACTCTCTATCAACGTGAGTATTACGTACCCTGTATGATAGTCCCTATACCCAAGCCTTTAATTTAGTTCCCCGATGGTAATAAATTATTTAATTTTTCTTATTTACTTTATGATTATTTGGTTAGAAAATCCCATTTGATAATTTCTCAAATGAAAAAGGGAAAATTTCAACAACATAGTCGCCGTTCCATTTGTGTTGACTGTTCTCAATAGAAAAACATTCATAAAAATCTGTTTGTCCGTTTTGTAGTTCAATCTTTTTAAATGTTTAAATAATTGTGTGGTCTAAACTGATGTCAACAGCAAAATGTCTTCGAAACAGCCAACAGCTCAGCAATTGGCCTACCTGGAGGAGCTGAAGACACGCCTCAACGAGTTATGTCTACGCCAGGAGACATTTATGGAGGAGACGGCCGAGATACTGCGAACCATACGTCCAAATCGAATTTCTGCATCGGGATCATTAAGAAGTTCCATCAAAGAACTGAAAGACATCTCAAAAACACCAAGTAAAATGAAACGCGAATGTGACGGAAACATCAGAGAGCTTGTTGAACGTTACGAGGCTTTATGTCAGACATCAGAGGAACTCAACGTCCAGCCCATCCCCAAGGAGCTTGCCAATGTTGATGTGAGGAAACTACTAAATAACTACGAGCAGATGATTCTCAGAGGCAGTAATCTGCAACATTCCTGGCTTATGTTACAGAAGAATACGGATAGTTGTGCGCGTCAGATCAACGATAATCAATAATAATTACAACAAGTTCAAAATTCGTTTCTTCCACAGAAAATTACATCAAGGAGCACCTGGAAAGGACGTTAAATTTTCAAAGGCCCAACCTATCCCTTTATAAGCTAAGAAAAGGGAAATATCGTATGTAATATGGCAATTGATAATTTACATTGATCAAAATCTATCGATTTTCAGACAAGATGAAACGTCAACGCTGTGGTGCCTTTTTGTATTGTATGCTCCGACTGAACCCCATCAATTGGTTTAAACACACTCCTACATTCATCAGTACACACCCCAAGGCGAAACGGGAAACTGGGCTACACAAAACTTTACCAAATTAATTAACAGTTTAATAGTTTCATAATTTAACCTTAAATTCAGATCTGTGATACATCCAACCATTCAAACTATGTAGTCATGTAATAGACCAAAAACCAACCGCTCAATATAAATCAATAGCCACACCAAACATCCACATGTCAATATTTTGCCTAATTAATGTGGCTTGTGCACGGGGCGCATCAATTTTGGGTGTCAAGTGCAGCGAGTGGAAGCAGCCGCCAAGTGGAGGTCTGTCCCAGTCGGTGGCCGGTGCGTGTGTGTGCATGTGTGGGGACCCAAACAGAGATCGGGACACAGAACCGTAAGCCGTAAACGGAGACCACCATCAGAAGCTAATGTAGCTGTCGCTATATGAAGGAGACGGGGATGTAGGGATGAGAATGGGGAGCGGATGGGTCGACGTATGGCAACAACTGCTCCGCTGACAGGGCATTTTAGTCGCCCATGGAATACCGAAAATAAATCTTGGCATGTCGTGACAGCCCAAGTGAAAGGTAGAAGAACAGAGAGAGAGAGAGAAGGAGAGGGAGACACAAAGAGAGGAATGGAATGATTGAGCAGTAGGGTTCTGGGGAAGTGGAGGAGTAAGGGAATGGGGGAGCGCGGCTAAGAGGTATATGCAACGAAGACAAAATACTTTGCCCCACACGCAAAGCGAGAAGTAAACATTTAAATTTAAATTAAGTGGCTTGTTTGGCGTCATCGGATGCAGCAGCTAATGAGAGCTCGGCTGTGGCAGGCATATCATGCAACATCGCAGCAGGAAGCTTTCTCGTTTGGTCGCCACATTGAAGTTGATTTATTGATGTATATAGATACATATTTATATATATTTGATTGTGCCGACAAGATCTTTTAGGAACCCAATTAGTCAGGCACGAACGTTGATTTAAGAGATATTAGTTAATGATCCATAGAATATATTCTAAAGGATATCAATTACTGGGAGTGTGTAAGAAATTACACTTGCTTTCATAGGAAAATGATTAGATGTAGAATCTATCAAGATTATAAATGTATATACTTAATTATTCCTGTATTTTTTCTATACAAAATAAATATTATTGAAACGTTTCTCACTTCAAAAATATAGAAATTTCATTCCCACTTTTCCTCATCTATGAAATGCTTTGACTTACTAAGAATCTTGCTTAAAAAATTGTATTTTTTTATCATAAAAACTGTATAGAGTTTTTAATCAAAAAATAAAATAAATATTCACAGAGATATTATTCAAGTCTGAACTTCAAAATAAATTATTTGAACAATCTATTATCCGGAGCTACTAGGAAAGACGACATACAATCGGAGCCGGCTCCACGATCACACATTTTAATAAAATTAATATACGACTGCGTTTCAGCAGAGATTTGTTAAGTAGACTTCCAAGAAGCTGCTATCAAGGAAAGTAGCTATTAATCTGTAAGTCTTCTCGATAAAAATAAAACTCGTACTCTGTATACATACATGCAAGACCATGCTTAATTTTAAACACTGCTATACCTTTTAGTGGACATTATGACGACAATGTTCAAATCAAAAAATTGTTGTGAAATTATGTCAGTGTTCAAAATTCTAAAATTAAATCTAATACAATTTTAATCTGTTCAAAATTTTATTATGATTTGAAATTATAGTTTTTCAATGCAAAATGTGTGAAAAAAAATAGTTTAGTTTATACGTTTTCCAAACTATTTGTAGGTGAATTCTTTTAAAGACCAAATAGTCCAATGGCCGAATCTGATGATTCAATGTCACCACCTTTCCCTCCACGATTGCTCTATCTGGATGAGCTGAAGCAACGCTTTCAAGAGATGTGCTTAGTTCAGGAATCATTTGAGGATGATAAGTCCAACCTATCCCAATCGTCAGATTCGTTTGCAGACATCAGTGAGAAGCTAAGTGACACTTCACGAAATAATGAAAAACGCAATGCCGGGAAAATTAAGAAGCTCATTCAACGTTTCGAGGAGCTTCGTGAAACATCGGAAAATCTCAGAGAACCCTCAGTGCCCGATGAACTAATCAACGTTGATGTGCAGCATTTACTGAAGAACTACGAAGAAATGATTCTTAATGATAACAAAGTACGTCCATCCATTCTAATGTTATAGAAATCTACATATATAGAATCAAACACCGATCAGCCCTACACATGCTCGAAGTACTGAATCTTTTCCAAATGGAAACAATGCGCCGAGACGACTTCCATATCTTTCATATAAATTTAAGGTTACAGAACTTGAAACTTTTTTAAGATGATTACAGAAATTTTTCAAAAAGGTATTCCAGATTTGATAATATTTCATATATACTGTACAAGTATTCTGAATTAATGTTACTTCTAAGATAACTTAACCAGCCATTGGTCAATAAACAGTAATTACACCTCATGTGGCATGTAATTTAATTTGAAGGTTCATATATAAATAGATATATATATATATTTCCTAGGTAGTAATTAAAAGTAAGCGAGCTTTAATGGGGAATACCATTTGGAGAGTTGGGTGGATTACGTAGATGCCATATGCGGCGGCGGCTGCTGCGGACACACCTACCAACTAACTTATTTGGCTGCACATAATAAAAAGCATGTTTGCCAATGATTTGTGGCATCAACAGCGATGCAACAACGCAATCTAAGACCACAGACATGAGATTCGAGACTCGCGATTCAAGACGTGAGATGCGAGATGCGAGATGAAAGACGCAAGAGGCGAGTGCTTATCGCGCTGACACGAGCGAGGATTGCGATGCCGATGCTAATCAGCGACAAGAGACGCCGCATGCACCACGACGACAACATCTACGACAGCAACATGTGTTGCAGTTGCAGCACCAACTAGCCTGCCACAAGATCCCAACAGACAATGACAGACCCATAAGTTACTACTTGGCAGGCATTTCAAGTAGCAAGCAATACTATGACTTTATGCAATTCACTTGGTGATTGGGACACCTTATACATAAAATCGTGTCGTGTAGGGTATTAAAACAGCTGTCGGCATTGCCATTTGCTGTCACATCGTTTGTCTCCATCGCTGTTGTTGCCGCCGTTGCCTTTGCCATCGGCGCTGTTTGCGCTCAATCGCTTTGACCCGCAAATTTTTTATAATATGCCAAATCTCATGGCGGTCTCGGAGTTGGAAGTGTGTATGAACACACACACAAACACACTTCGGCAGCAGGTGGAAAACCCCTCCAAAGATGGTAATGCGGCAACAGCGGCAATGGCATTGCAACATGCGAGCATTACCCACGTTGCATGATGTTGACCTATTGCCGTTCTGTCATAATAACAAACCAGAAAAAATACAGCAACAAAGTCACATCTGCCCGGTAAATTTACTTCATGTAATTCTAGACGATAGTTAAGGAAATGACAAGATAATAGCTGATTATTAAACTTCTTAAAATCCGAAGCGAATAAAAAAAAAAAACTCTGAACGCAATGCTTCTAAAGCTGAAGTCAACCTAATGACGTCTAATGACTTCATGACATGATTAGATGTCGAGGGGGACACAACCTGACACTAATGTAATTTCCACATTAACTTACTTTCAATAGAAAACTCAAGTCATTCCTAATCCATACACACACACACACATATTTTTATATATATATTTTTGGATTTGTATATGTATATACCTTATATAAGTCGCAATTTCTTTATACGAAGGTTTCGCTTAACATGCCCAAGGATCATTAATCATTTTACTTGCAGCGGCGGCGCGAAACTTGATTCATTTTTGGGTGCCCAAAACAAAATGAATATTTTCTTTACTTCTTACGCAACACTGGTCACAAGATTGATGTGACATTTGTGTTGGCTCTCGAGAAATATATGGCAAAAATATGGCAGCTCTTGGCATTCCCTGGCAGTTTCTCACAGTCCCTGCAAGACCCCGACAGATCCCTGCTGGCCCCCGCTAGCCCCATGGACTCATTGCTCTCTCCGAAATTGGCAATGAAAAATTCTAGCGCCAGTCGAAACGACATTTCAATTTGAAAGTGCTGGGAACCCTGCATCTCTCCTGCTCTCTATCGCCTTCCCTCTTCCACTTCCTTTCTCCTTTTTCTTTCCATCTCTTTCTTCCTGCCCTTCACTTACACTCTCGACAGGCCAACGATGACAGTGAGTGCGAGAAATATATCGCCCGCAGCATATTTTGGGTTTTGGGTTAACTTTTCCATCGCCATAGCCATAGCCATCGCCATAGCCATAGTCATAGCCATACCGAAGGCGATGGCTATGGCTGCCATGGTTGCCAGGCCATGGCAGACATCCTGGCACGCCATCTATCATTCCAGCTCGAGCTCTAAGGGTTGTTGATGGTCTCCATAAATTATTTTTGCACGCGCGCCTCTGCCTTCCGTCTGCTTGGCCCATACATTTTTGCGCAGTGTAAACGACGCCGAAGACACTGCAAAAAAAATAAAGCAAATGGGAACAAGGCGAAAGCCACAAGAAGCCAAAGGCCGAAGGCAAATCCAAAGCGCATTTCGTTAACATAACTTAGAACTTTGCCAATGAATGCAGCTGTCTTACTCCACGGCTCATTATGGTCCACTCCAAGGAACAGGAGGGCGGCGACAGAGGATAACAAATTGAAGAGGGTTCAAAAAAAAATAATATAAAAATAAACACAAAAATGAAAAATAAATAAAAGAAATAAGGATAAAGATATTGTTATGAAATGTAAAAAGGACACAGACATATAAATTATTCATACTTTATCATCATCATCATTAATCTGATCTTATGGAGCTTTTAAGTTTGTTGGCAATTTATTTATATATTCTGTAAAGCGGAATGATGTCTATATGTCTTTTGAACTTCCTGTTTGATAATCCTTGTCGATCCCAAATCCAATTTATATAATCGCATGCAACAGGAAGAGTTCCTGGCAACCAAAACCGAGAAATGTTGCAATTAAGCGAAAAACCTCAGCAAGCACCCACACGCTGCCACTCATGTGGCATCCACAGAACACAAGTTATCAAGTTATCAAGTGGCACCCTCCCTCTTTCCACCCCTAGCCTAACCCCAAGCACACCAACATCTCCACCACTTCAAACACTTGCGACCTGCAACACACAAGTAAAATGGCCACAAACTCATTTGGGCTGCTTAAAAGTTGATTCGAAAAGTTTTACACCGCACGCCAACGGCGATGTTTGCAGCGTATAGACAAAGGGAAGGGGTAGTTGAAGAGGTAACGAACGAAGAGGAAAGTGGAAATGGGGGAAGTGGCAAAGTGGCACAGTGGTAGAGGGACCGAAGGTGGTTGTGGCGCAGTAACGGATTCTGGTTCTTGAACAGACCGGCGATGTCGACGTCGTCGCTTCTGACATACACACAATTAAGCATAATCACCTACACACACAATTAAACCGACTTTCGCACACACCACACACCACACACTACACACACGCACACACAAATACAAATACTACACACACACGTACATACTGCCAACCTGCCGTAGTCGTCGCCATACAATTTCCGCAAGTCGTAAAAGTCGGTAATTTATACCTTTGGCCCCATATGCTATGCCATGGTAATTTGTTAAGTAGAGTTAAAATAATTGCTCGTATTTATAATTTACACATTTTGCCTTGGAAATTTATCGTCGCGCTGAAAGTGCGCTAGATATCACCCAGGCACTCGCTAGCCCCCCCGTGTCCCTACCTCCTACGTGCACCCCTTCCTTACAGTATCCACTGCAAAATGTGGAGGCTGCTCTGCAGAGCTTGTCTTGCATTTTTCGGTTATTTTGCGTTGCGCTCCGCGAAAATTTATGACTCCTACTTGCGTCTCCGAAAGAGGCGCAGTCAGGGTTATCCGCGGGGGGAATACAAAGCGGGCTCTGATGCTGTAAAACTGGAGCTGCCAGTACCTCCAGCCGAAAGCCAGTACCTCCGGCTGCCATTTAATTTCTCCTATCCAAGCGCCTGACAAACAAACTTTCCCTTTCGTGTGCGCGACACCGAGAATTATGAATGGCAACCGAGGGTCTTTTGGACGTTAAGTGTTAGGGCGGTAGTTGGTATTTTTGAATACTAGAAATGCTTTATATATTACGTTTAATTTCAAATTAATATTTTTTTTAAAAGCACTTGGGATTTTATCTAAATATAATAAATATATAATTTCATTTCATTTAACTGACGAAGGAAAAAAGAAAAAATTATTTAAAAAATAAAATGTTTTTACCTTAAAGTATTATTAATTCCGAACAGTTGACAAAAATAGTAATTATAATATAATTAAAATTGTATTTAAATATAAAATATTGTATCTGCTTGACTGTGAACCCTTAAAAAAAATATTTAACATTGTATTTTTTTTTATGCTTATCCCAGATATTAACACTATAGTCCCTATATATTATCTGCAAACTGAGAGTCTAAAGTCCCAATAACTTAACACTTAACTTCATATCGTGACTTCGCTGATTTTCCACCAAATTACCAAGTAACTGGCAGCAGGAAAATTTTCGAATACCATAAAACATTGTGAACAATAAATTTCATTTTAATGGCTCAAGTGGAAATGCTGAAAATTTTGCTACTTACTCACCGAACCCCTGTTTGTGTGTGAGTGTGCTCCCGAGTGTGTATGTGTGTATGTACTGTGAACATTTTATAAAACATTTATTTGCTTGATTCCTAGCCTCATTTCCGCGTGTGGTGTTATTTCGCCCACCCACCAAACTACTCACTCCAGTGGCTCCATTTTACACTCAATTCGTAGAAGCACCCACTAGCAATCCCTTCCCCTTTAGGCCCCCCTCACCATCTTCACCATTGCACATCGCTTGGCAAATATATTGTCTGTGTGTGCGCGTCATTTGGGAACAACCCTGGCTATAATGAGGCCATAAAAAGGGTTAAATAAAATGTGCAGCAATTGCTGTAAGACCCCAGCCACGCCCCCAAACAACATTTCCCGCTTTGGGCCACTGACAGCGAAAATTTGCACGCTTTGCTTTGGCTCCTTCTTCGCCCCCCACTGCCTTCCCGATTTTCGCGCCGTTGCTTAAGAATTATCGACGTCTTTAGTCGGCATTGCAACATGATGGGCACCACAGGGAAAGTGCGGCTGCCAGAGGGTGGGAGTGGGGAATGGGCGTACAGGATGGGGGCAGCATAGAAATTACAGCTTGTAGCTACAAATTGCTTCCGCTGCCAGGCACTTTAAGGCTCCGCTCCGAGTGGCCAGCCCCCTTTCCCTGGGCTCAACATCAATTGCCCCACAGGCCAACCGAAAATAGACACATCAATGAAATTTATTAGTTTGCATGTGCAACTGCAGCTGTGGTTGTGCGTGTGTACGAGTGTGCATCTGTGTGTATATGGTTCCTTAAAAGTGTGTGTGTGTCTGTGCATGTATGTGAGTTGTGACTTCCAATTGCCGGACTTGAAAAAGATTTTAGCTGTAAACTTAACGCCCCCCAAAGCGGATGGAACTGACTGCTAATTTGGTGGGTCTACCAAAAAATTAATGATTCCCGAAGTCCGCTCATTTCCTTCAACATTTCCAAAATCACGAAGTAATTTGAAGCTAATATCTACATAGGAAATCTTCCCTTATATATGGGTATTTATAAGAAATATATTGAATAAGACTATTGCAACTTTTAGGAATTAAGATTTAATTTAGAGTAAATCGAAGAACAAGGATTTCATAGGTGAAGCTTTCGGAGTCTTCGGTGTTAATTTCTTTATATGACAAAAAAATCGGAAAAGTCTTCTCAATTGTCATAATTTATATTGGTTAAGAAGGAAACAAGATATTAAACGCTTATAAAATATGAAATCATTTATTGATATTGCATTTTATCTCTAATTTCTTTTTCACAAATTTTTAAATAATTTTTAATTTTATTTTTTAATGAGCAGAAAGGTTGCTAAATCATCTAAAATCACTCAAGAAATATCCTAGAAATATATCTCTCTGTAAGTCTATCTACATTTTAAAAAAATTCATTTTCCTTATATTCATTTAGAAGCACCTTATAAATCGTTTAACCTATTCAGGCATCTATTAGTTATGATCCACAATGACTTCTAGTTACGTCTTTAACCTTTGAGATATTTGAATAAAAAGACTTTACTAATTTTATTTGAAAGGTAAGCCCCATGCTTGGATCTGATCATTAAAGGGATACTAATCAACGTTTTGGATTGTGCTGACTTTGAGTCTTTGATCTCGCCGCGCCTTTCACACTTTTATGAGTTTATGATACGCCCCATAACAACGACAAAACAAACTATACGGAATTATATGATATGGTCTGGGCTTGTAGGGGATTGTCCGTGGATATTCCGGAACGAAGCAGATCGGAGCGAAGACTAGGGAATCGAAGGAGGGGGTCGAAGACTTTCAACTGCATTCATTTACATTGCATTTCGTTTTGTTCATTTCGATTATTTATTTCTTTCGCCTTTTTATTCCAGGTTTCATAAGGAAGAAACATTGCGGTCTTTTATTTGTTTTCAGCCACACAGACAGCACTGCTGCCACCGTGCCTCCTACCCCCTACCACTTGCCCCAAGTCACCTTCCACTGTCTACGTCTGCTTTATGATGCCTCGCATAGTGTGATAATTGGGTGAACAGACGGCTGCCAACGTGTGCTGGTCGTTGGTCGGCAGACTTCAAAGAACTTCACAGCTCACACGCCCACGCAGTTGCTGGCCCAGAGTCTACATTTGGAATGGGCTTTACAAATGGGAACGTTGATGATGAACTTCCAGGAACATGTTCCCTAGGAGTTTATATCGGGTAAACATGAGATATTGTGTTTGAGCTTCGGACATCGGAAGTAAACATTAAAAGGTAATTAGAAAGAGGCTCAAATTTATCGTATAAACAAAGAAACTGATTTTCTAGAATTTCTACTATTAAAATATATTACAAGGTTCAAATTTTGCTGAAAACTTGGTTCATATTACCGCTCATGATTCCTATACCTTTCCTATAAGTAAATGATGAAAGACTCAACTTAGTGCAGTTTACATGAAGACAGAGTAAGAGTTTCAAGAATTAATTTCTATATATTATTACAGTGTATAAGTTTTATATATAGAACTTCTGATTCTATCGAATGACATCTATCAAATGGCATTAGGACTATGCCGACGACTATTGTATATAAACAAACAAAGCCGAAAGTCTGAGCCAAGTCAAAACCTCATTATCGTTCCTAGCATTAATCAGCTGAACATCGCCAAGTCAGCGACGGACAGGCACCCGGCAGCAGGCAGCCGGCACCAGGCACCCAATCCCCTTAAGCCCGTTGACCATGTTTCTGCGGTCAGTAAAGTCCATGACTTTATTAATTGCTGCTCATTAGCGCTCCGGGCTCATCAATCAAAGTGACCGCAATGCCATTGTCCAAATACTTATGAGTGTAAGCGAGTGTGTGAGTATGTGTGTGTGTGTGTGGATATTCACATGTGTGTATATATGCAACATGTAACCTGAGGGCGAGGCTGAGCTGGAACTGCCGGACCCCAGCCACGAACATGACCCACAGATGCAGATAAAACATAATTTACTGGCAGCCAAGTGCAGATAAGCCTTCTGGCTGGGCCGTCGCATTGACAAACTGCAGACAGGCTCTCAGGGCGGTCACATAGACTCCGAAAGTTGAACAGTCGAGGGATTAGGAGGCGGAGGTGAAGTCCAAATTGTGGTGGACAGGAGGCGCCCCGAAAACTTTGTCGCCATTGGACATTATCGCAATTTCTAATCGACGCAGCAACAAAATGATTGAAATTCAAGCCCCGCCAACGGCAGCAACAGCAGCAGTAGAAATAATAAATGACCTACGGCCGCAGCAGGGAACCCAACTGAGACCCAGACGACACTTGTAACTGAATACCCCCCGACACCCGCCATCAACTAAACATCCACCCGCAGCCCCTGGCCTACAGACCTTGCCCCATAGGCCGCAGGGAGCATGTGTAAACTTTCCAAGAGAGAGGACACACTAATTAGCGCCCATTGATCATTTGGACTCTGGCGCCTGAGTGCGACAACGACGATGATGATGACGACAGAAGAAATGAAGAAGTGATGTTAGAAAGTCGAAGTCTGAATACACTTTATAAATATCGTAAAAAGAACTCATTTTTTAAGGAGGAAGAGAATACGGACTACTTAATTTCAAAGACAAAATATATATTATTTCAAATATTGGGAATTAAAACTAAAAGTCTATAAATATTTAGGTATTTTCAAAGGTGCTTTTAAAGAGATTGTTCTTCCATTTGAGTTGTAGTGTATTAAGCGCTAATAAATAATTTCTAAGACGAACAAAATTCAGTTCTTGTTTTTCAATTTTAATAAATTTTTTTAAACTACTTTTATAATTTCCTTTTGTTTTTTATGTAAGTTTAATGGAAGCTTGAATAACTGCTCTGAATAGTGTATATAAAATGCCAATTGAGCGGCATCAAGCACCATGAAATGAGAATGATAATTGTGCATTTGAATAAAATTATCATATGGGAGTATCATCATCATCATCATTATTATTATCATCGTCTTCATTATTATTATCAGCATAGCAATAATCAACATACTATCGAGGGTTGTTACGCCGTCGTTCAGAGCTCTAATAGAGCTGTTTGGCACAGTGGGAAGTCCACTGATCCTGGAGGCGATAAAAGGTTACACTTTTAAGTTTTAATTGGGCCGTCTGATGTTTTCTTTTGGTGAGTTTGGTAGTTTTGGGCGTCTGTCATGAAGCGAACCTAATTAACGTGTAGTACACACTTAATGACCGCAACACTCGTAAACATAATTCATGAAAGCAAATTCAATTGGGCCAAACTCAAACACCAGCTCGCAATTGGCCCCGTTCAAATGGCCATAAATTCATTAAACCCATTTAACATGCGTCATAAATTTATAAACAATACACCCAAAGCTAATTAGCCGACACGAAAAGCAACTATGTAACCACCAACTAACGGGGCTAAGAGTTCCTTGGGGTCATACTGTAAGTGTCAATGGAGGTTGTGGCATCGTGTTGCATACTTTGCGGCGACCAAGTAAGGCGACAGGACAATGGGTTGATTGTCTGCTGCATGAGTTAAATATACGTCTGCCTTATGGAAGGTAAAATGTGGTGAGATACAAGTAATGCTGAGATAATTTCTTTACCTCTCTCTTTATCTCTTTCGCGATCTTTTTCTCCCAGTCACTCCCAGTGACTACTCTGCTTTTCTCTAATAAGTAAAAAGCTAAGGACCGAATGGCCTTTATTTCAAAGGACCTTCTTGTTGTCCGTTCAATAGTTAAGCTTTCGTTTCCTCAATTGTTTTAAAAAATAAAAAATATTTCTATTCATTTTTAACTGAGCTGAGACCATAAAGTGCTCCCTTTTCTTTCGTCAGTTGTAAGTCACAACTTCCCTTATTCACAGATGCCACCCAGGACATTAAGGATCACAGAAGATTTCAGTCTATGCCTAGGTTGTATTTTCCTACATTTCTATACTTTTTGAAGGAAAACTGAAATTTTCGATTTCCAGTAGCTTCGTCCATGAAGCGGCCACAGTTGGTCGTTTGGTCGGTAGTTTTGGTTGTTTTGACTCTTTTGGTTGTTCCTTTGGTTGGTTTGTTGGTTGGCCGCTTGGCTGACTTGGTTCATAAATAAAATGAATTCGTACTCAACCCGACAGCCATAAATAATAAAGTGCAAGCCCCTGGATTGTGCGGAAGGTGATAAGGGATGGTGAGGGGAGACCCTGTCTAACCCTGTCTTAGCTATACGACACCCACTACAACAACTTCAACTCTACAACCACAAACAACAACAAATACTAGTTACAATGCGAGTATCTATCCAAGTCTGACGCCAGCCTCGAAGACCTCAGGCTGCCAGCCAACTGCCAACTGCCAACTGCGAACTGTGAGCTGCGAGCTGCGAACTGCTGTTGGCCAAGTCAATTGCCACAAAGGCAACACTTTCTGCTTCGTGAATTTTAAGATTTACGCTGACACTTTGCAGAGCTTGACAAGGGGCATGCGGCATCAGCGCCAGGGGCACAGGGGAAGGCAAATGGAAAAATAGGAAACTCAGCTGTTTGTCGTTTTGTGGCTGTGAATTATGTGGTGTTAGCTGGAGAATTATTGTTGCTCTTGCCATCTTACTCTCGCCTTCGCTCTCCTTCTCTTTCTCACTCACTCTCTTCTTCAAATCTCTGGTTTTTGTTGTCTGTTTTGGCTACCGGGTGGCTCATAATGAGCTTCCAAATAACTACCCGCTCTCCACGACAAGCAGCTGTTGTGAAATGCATCTCGGAGGATGCAGACATTAAAGCGCCAGATCGCATTATACATAACAACATTGGTCCACTTTGTGGGCGCAGACAGTGCCATTAACATAACTCAAAGCAATCGTCGAGTCAGCCCTTTAGTCAAAAAAAAAAATACAAAAATACAAAAACAAAAACAGCAATTTCCACCACCCACCTACACCCCTCCACAACTGTCTCGCCTGTCTGCCTGTCTGGCTGTCCGCCTGTCAGGTCGTAAACATTGTTTTCTTTGGTTTTTAATTGGATTTTATTATGCCAGCCAAAAGTTAGCTGTCTGATATATTTATGATTATTATGTTGGCGTGCTTTCAGCTCTTTTGCCAGGGCTGCCACCTCAGGTTCCGCTGAGGATGAGGGGTGTCTCCTAGGGAAGCGTGTTATATAATGAGCGATGAAAGTATTCATAACGTTAACTCCAATGGAATTGGGACCCAGTCAACTGAAAGCGATCTTCAAGATTCGTGTCTCACGAAATCCCAAATCAATTTTAACTTATCAATAAATTTCGGTACACAAGATACGAGTGAAAGTCATAGATCTCCAATATTTATCTTCCGTTCCGTCTGTCTCTTGTTCTAGCTACATTCCAGTCAAGGTCTAAGCCCCTTGAGAAAGTTTCGTCCAATATTTCGACTATATCAATAACTGGATTATAGAAATGAAAACTCCCCATCGGTGGTAATCTTCTTATTCTCTGACAGATCGACTTACGACGACAAGCATATCGTCTGTTCGGCAGCCCTGATCTTCTAGAGCCGTTGACTTGGAGCTGCGGAGCTGTGGGCGCATTTGGTTAATTGCTTGGATGAACAACTAATTTGATGGCAGTTCAAAAGAGCAGCGGCAAACGGATAAAATTTATATGCATGCGATGGGATGCATGTGTAACGGCACTTAGAAACGGCCCCCAACCCGCGCTCCCCACTCAAAACTATCGGCGAGTGACAGAAAGGCCGCCAAAAAGATAAAACGCAACGTTGCGTACACTTAGTCTGTGGTAAAGAAAGGGACAAGTAAAATGAAAAGACAGAGACAGGTAATGCATATATTTAAATGTGTACTGCGGGGGCGTTTAAATGTATATGTGTGTGTGTGTGTGTGTGTAAATGATATGGGGCTGCCTTTTGTGCAGTCAACGATTTTCATGCTTGAGCGATTGCCATAGCAAACGATGGCCGGAGGGGTCACAGCAGACACAAGGATAGAGCCAGGGACGGGACGAGAGAAGGGAAGAGAAAAGCGAGCGAGGGAGTGGGAGAGACCTGTGACTGAAGCAGGCGGCATAATTAGTTTGAAACGGAAGCTAATTTATGTTTTGGCAGTTATGTTTAAATTAATGTTACAAAAATTAAATGCTCATAAATAAAACAAAATTTATGGCCACCGTTGCTGTTGGTTAAACGAGCCCCGACAGCTAGGAGATCCTTCCTGTCGTGGGCGCAGATACGAAAAGGAAAGCCGGGGACAACCCAGGGAAACCCAAGCAAACACAACCAAATGGAACATTTCTTAATGTGTGTGAAGCAATTTGTTCTTACGGTTTGCATTGCGACCGAGAAATTCCAACAACGTGTTTAGGGTCCATTAATGCGGCTCTTTGCCAAAGGCATTTAAATGCCATTGACATGCTCTGGAGTTGAACTGAGAGAGCGAGGAAATTCTCTGGAGGGAGGAGAGGAGCAGCAAGATGTAACGAGTGCTCAGGTATTTATGAGTCTTTTACAGGATTTTGTGACCCAAGCAATTTGTGCTTTATGATGTTCCTTAAGACTGCCACAAACAATTTGGTACCCAACCATAAATATCGAATGAAAGCAATATATACGATGTATACGTATATACATTTGTTTAAATATTCTGCACATCAGACTTGAAATTAAATATTGTATTCCTTTGTGATATCTGATAAATATTAATATATATAAAAAAGAAATATATAATTACAAGTTCGTTCAAATAAATTGCAATAAAACTTTTTTCAGTTAAAACCTTAAAAAAGCCTATAACTTCATATGAAATTTCCGGCCATTAAAATGTCGATTGCTTTGACTTTTAAATTAAAAATTCGATACGCCCGAATAAAGCAATAAATCTATAAATGCAGAATATAAAAACTTTAATCCTTATGTAATATTATCCGCTTGAAACTTTTCCTTTATATAAAAATATATACATTTTATTTTTTCTCCAATATTTGTTGCCAAAATGGGCATGAAAAACCTTTCAAATTTCGCAACACAATATGTCACTTGCTTTCAACGAGGCTGCCAACTGTGTCCAATTTCAGAAATATGCACACACATACACACACATACGCATACGCACACACGCGGTGCACATACATAGTCAGGCGCACACACAGCAAGCAAATGAATGAAAAATGAATTTAATTGCCGTATGTTGAGTGTCAACATTTTTGAAATGGGTTCGTATTTGTAACGGACAAAGGACCTTCAGACAGACCTGACAAAACATAAAAAAATTTGCTGAAGAGCAACAAAAATTTGGCAACATTTTTATGACAGCAACAGCAGTAAAACTTTGACCTCTGTCTCCTCACTGCCCAATACTCGAGTGGGCAGGAGATGAAAATGGAGATGGAGCTGGAGCTGTAGCTGGAGATGGAGATGGATGTAGGGATGGAGCTGGAGATGAATGTTGAATGTTGGATCAGTGTTTGCCATTTTGACCCACATCAGGGCCGAAATCATGCATACGCATGTCGAAAACTTATGTCCCCAGCCTCTTCCCCGCCCACATTTATGCGCCTGTACTTCAATCCGGGAATCGAACTACTTATACAGTTCACTGTGTGTATGTGCGTCTGTATGTATGTATGTACATATGTATGTATTTTTGTCTGTCGGTGGGCATCAAAGTAAAATGTTGCTCACTTTGGCCACTGACCCACTCGACTGTCAGTCGACAAATCTGTTTTCTCTCCTTGAGAGTTTGGCTTTCGAGGTCTTGGGCTGCGCTGCTGAGCAGCTGGGCTGATGGGCTGATGGGCTGCTGAACTGCTGAACTGCTGAGCTGCTGTCTGTGGCAGCAGGAACCGCAAAGAGCAACATAATGAAAAGTGTTTGGTCATTTATTGTTTAAATGTCTGACAGCATGTTGACAGCCAAATGCCAAAGTAAGTTGTCAGACAGAAACAGAAACGAGACCACGGTATGTATGACCATGACGATGCCGTCTGCCGCCTGCCACTGGCATCCAACCAACAAGCAAACGAACCAACAACAACAAACCAACCAGCCAACTGGGCACTTGATATCCAACTTGCAGTTGGGTTTAAGCTTGAGTTAAAATTTGAGTTTGAGTTTGAGTTTGAGTTGAATATGGAGGTAAATTTTGAGGTTGGACATCGAGTCGGTTTGGGGGTGGATTGGTATGATTTTGCTTGTGTTTCATTGGATTGGATTCATTTGCAGCTTCGGTATTGGTTTGAGGATTGTGACGACATTTGCTTTGATGTTGTAATTTGATTGAAATTCGGTTTTAGGCAGTATATACAGTACTTTCGGGCCAGACAATTAGGTTGGATAAATGGAAAATGTCTGTTGAGGTCAAAGAAGCATACAAATTGAATAAACTTGAAAAGTCTGTCGTTTGAGTTGACAACGTTTATGAAAAGAGCTTCATCAAAATTTGAATTTTAGAAACAATGATATTAAAATTTATAAATGTATTTGTATTTGTACATAAAGAACTATCAGTAATAAACAAAATCTCTTAACTCTACAATCCAAGAACTATTTTTTTCAATCTCATAACTTCATATTTTCCCACTCGCCAATCGAAGATATGAATAATTCTCTAGTCATAGGCACAAGTACAGTGAGCACACTCAACAAAATTTACTGCACTTATACTGTTCTGTCAACTAGAATGGGGAAAGAAGGGGAGCAGCAGCAGCAGCAGCAGCAGCGACAGGCAATTCTCGAATGACAATTGTAAATTGTTTAAATAAAATTTATGAGTGCCCAAATGTGTCGCCATATAATTTCATGCACTTTAACATAAAATTTATCACAATTTGTGTGCACATATATTTTGTTTCTGTCCCTCTACATCTTCTCCAGCTCTCCCTCTATCTCTCTCTTTCTCTCACACACAGCCACACTCCTTCTGTCTTCCATGGTCTCAACGCCCAGCCACTTTAATAGTTTATGTGTTGCGCTGCCAACTTGACAATATTTATTTATTTTTATTTTTTTTTTTGTTATCTTTATAAGTAGTCGAATGTGTGTATGTGAATGTACGTCTGTGTATGTAAGTATGGGTGTATGGATGTTGTTATTATTCTATGTATGTGCCCGCGAAATAACAGTAATTGAAATTTATTGCACAATTTATCGTTCAGACAGAGTCGCAGGCACGAACAGGAGATCGCAGCTCGACGGATTTCAATGTTCCATTCACATTGTTCACACAGTTCATTCGTTCGGTTCGCTTGATGATGCACCGTGGGGCAAATATAAGCGATAGTTCAATAACAACATTTTGTGGTATAAAAAGCTAATTATGCAGCTACATATTTTAAAATAATATATATATTTTTTAAAATAATATATATATATATTTTTATATACTCGTATATACATTTTTTAATTTTATTTAATATTTAAACTCGTATACTTAATAAAAATTATTTAATTTTAGATTAAAAAAAATTTTTATAATTTTATATTTTACCAATTTTCGTATTATTGTTCAAATGATATTATTTAATATCGCTATTTACTTTTCTTTTACCATAGGCCTATTTAATCCACAGTGTAAAGTTGCGGTTTATGTTACTGTTTCAATTTCAGTTTTAAACCTCGCATTCCGTTTGTATTTCTGTTTGTGTTCGTGTTTCTGTTTCTGTTTTGTTCGCTCGTTGCCTGCGCGACATATTGAAATTTATGTCAATTTAAAAAGCAAAGTTGTCATGTCAATCATAAAACTCAATTATCGGGCTCGCGCTTTGCGGTGGGGTGTTGTCTGTATGGTGGTGGTCTGTGCGGGGGTGTGGCGAGGCGCTTAACAACTCAATTGAAAAGCCATTTGAAAGCGTTTTTACGCGTGTCTGTCTTACAGTCTCCACACCCTCCACACATCTCTATCCACATACACACACTCACATATACACACACCCACACAAAGATACAAACACAATTTTCTATACAATTTGATTGCCGGCAATCAGACGCGCTTGATGATCATCATCAAAACATGCCACTTGTGTTTTGTGTGCTAATCGCCTCTCAATCGTGTTGAATGCACAAACACACACACACACACTCTCAGACCTATACACACCACACTCAGAAATGCCCCACGCTCAGCACTTAAGTGCTTCGGGACTTTTGAGTGGCAGCAATGTTGTTCTTCTTATAGTTGTTGTTGCCGTTGTAGGCGCTCGGTATTTCAAGTAATTTGTATGCCCTGCAGCTTGGGGGCATTTCGAGCAATTTGTATGCCCTGTGGCTTGAAGGCAGGGGGATAGTAACTGAGAGCTGCAAGTGGAGGAAGTGCAGTGTCAGTTATATGTGTAGTCAGTGATGCACTTGAAGATCAAAGCGATCGCTCGATGGACACTAAGCCCATATAGAAAGAAAATGAATGGATCTTTCCAAATGGAATCAGATATACATATACAGAAAATATCCTAGGACCTTTGTGATTATCATAATTGCAGGGTATTGTAAATGCATTGCATGTCAATGAATTCTAAAAGCCGTACAGTCGCGTGCATAGCGCATTCTGGAAACAAATCTCAATTAAAACTGTCACAGTCACTCAAAACAAACTGTCAACTTTATTATTAATTAAATGTCAGATTATAGTCGGTACACAGGCTTGTGTGCAACGCCAAAGGGGTTCTGATGAGGTGGACAGAGGGAGCAGCACAAGAGGGGTTGAAACGGCAACGAGCAAATCCATTGCCGTCAAAGAAGTCGTCGCACACTCCTTTGAAGCGAACGCCAACTCATAAATACAGCATACGCACACATTGATACAAATGCAGATACATATACAAGTACACATTCTGATTATATATCGATACATAATATACCCATAGAAAAAGATACAGATAGAGATACAGATGCAGAAACAGATACAGATACAGATACATTTACAGATTCAGATACAGATATACAGATATAAATACAGATTTAGATACAAATACAGATACGGAACCCGACAACCACTTCAAACGGCTTTTTACGCACTCAGCGTCCGTCCCCCCGCTTTTCATAGACACACTCCAAAAGTCACAATCTCCAGTTCATTGAGCTGGAAATGCTAGTGGATTAGAGCTTGTATTAAAAGTAATCGCAGTGAGTCTTGAGAGATTATAAGTCAAACATCAATTGAAGTCCAACGCACGTAATCGTTGATGTTAAAGGTTTTGATAAGACGTTAAATCCAAGTGACACTTAATTTGACGTTTAGTGCGGATTTTGAGTGCCGCAAATGTTTACTTTCAGCTATCGCACTTCTAATCCGAACTCCGTTAATCACCTACAGAAGTGCAAGTGTTTGTTTACTCTTCTAATCAATCGAATATCTCAAGCACTTCAACCAATTTAATTAATCGTAAATTTCCGGGGACGTCCCACAAGAAATCAAAGTCATAAAACCCAGAAGGTATAACCTATTGATGGAATTACAAACGAGGTATGTTTTGGGTCCAAAAAAAAATTGAAGATTCAGCATTGAAGTTATATATCCTGATATAGAATAATATGACCCCATAATTTAAATACCCTATATAATCAATAATATTAAAAAAGAGGAATCTAAAATATTATGCATTTTGAACACTTCCTGCTACAAGGTCACATTTTAATTATTGTAAATATATTAAAAATATTATTTAATAAAATCGCTTATATAATTTTTTTTGTCATTTTCAATCGTTATTCTAAGTCAGCAAGATATTCCTCATTTGGTCGTAAAAGCAATACAAAAAATGCCCCATCCCTTGGCACAGGAAGAGTGTTTAAGAATTCTCCGCCATCAAATGAATACCTATATAGTTGATCTAAAGTTCCAAAACTTTCATCCGAAGTTTCGTTTTGTATGACGAGCTCAACCTGAAATTAATAATGTCTTATAACCTCATAAGATCATCGGCAACGAATTCTACCTTCTTTTTGGAACGTTTCTTTTTATCTTTTTTCTTGGCTGCCTTCGAAGTCGAAGCCTTTGATTTAAAAGTAGGTAAAAATTTTGTAATAGACTCTCGAACAGAATCTAAAATCGAATTGTCTTGTTGGTCGATCGCATGCCTCATGTAGGGGGAGTAACAAATACTTTCCACATCACTTGTCTCTAATTCCGAACTCTCCTCTTCATTGTTGGCCATCATTGGAGACCAGCCATGAGCACCTATAATTTGATGCCATGCTTGATTTTGATACATTATTTTAAAAATTTTATAATTTCAGAAATGAAATTTGAAAAATGGTCGAAATATAATTTTTGTACTTAAAATATACAAATAAATATTGGGCAAACACAATTTTGACCAACTTTGAGTATTATTTCATATTGGAAATGTGTAACTTTTTGGTTACTTAGTTGGCCAGCTTATAGTAACGGAATAAATTTGTACTTTATACTACATTTATTTCTGAGCTCTATAATTTATATATACGAATTTAATCCAATCAAATCGACGGTCTGTTATTCTAGGTATTGTACCTCTTGACTTATTTGAAAGCGATTTATGATCAGTTGGCAACCCTGGCGGGCAACACCTTTCCTGCCGCACGTTTTGTGTGACATTCATTATTCTTTGGCGAGTTAAGAGCAATTCCCTATAAGAGATACATTCGTACAAAAACATTGGCACCGGCTACAAATCAATTTAAGGCTGACAACTTAACAGTCTAATCGAAGTCAACAAAATGGTTGCCGCTGTGAGAGGAACTCCGGCTGTGAGGTGAAGTGGCGTTGGGTTGGAAGCTTGAGGATCGGTGGCCGGAGATCGGAGACAACGCCAACTCAATTGACCAGCAGCTGTCCACATAAAGTCCAAATACAGTCGCCAGGTCGCCAGTTGGCAGTTGGCAGTCGACAGTCGGCAGTTGATCCCCCTTCCTGGACCCTCTACTTCCCCCTTTGATCATACACTTCCTCAAATTGTCATATTGCAAGCGCACGCAGGCGCAGCGTAAATGTTAAAAATGATAGTTAAACTCATAAATAACGCGAATAGTCAAGGCGGTGAAACCCGTTGGTGGTTGGTTGCTGGTCGCTGAATACTGGTGGTTGGTAGTTGGTGGTTTCTGGCTGCTCCGATGCGATCGCCAGGGCCCTGACAGCACTCCAGCTCTTTGGTCTTTTAGACAATTTAAAGGCGGTTCGTACTCAATAAACCAAATTCCACACATAATTAATCGATGCCGATGCCAATGTCGATGCCGTTCCCGCTGCCACTGCCATCACCTCCGCTACCGCTGCTCATGTCCATGCTGATGCCGATGCCAATGCCGTAGCCCATGCCAAATCCTCATGCTGTTTGCGCTTTTTACAATATTTTGTTTTGACTTTGAATGTGGGCTCGAGTGAGTTGGTTGGTTCACTTGGTGAAGTTGTGGTTCACTTCAATTCAGTTTAGTTCAGTTCAATTCAGTTCAGTTCAGCTCTGCTCTGCTCTGCTTAGTTCAGTTCAGTTTCGACTCAACTTAGTTCAGTTGGCCCCAAGAGGTGTGCAAGAGGCGAAACTTTTTAATAGTCGCGCCATAATCGTAAATCTTTTGTGTCCGACGCAGTGCAACAACATGGCAGCTGCCGGGACCAACAGTTGCTTCAGCAACCGCGAGAAGGGGGAGGCGCAGAGGTGAGGCGCTTTGGGCAGCTGGACCAATGCGGCACTTATAAAGCAATGCATTCGGACTATACCTTCCTTACAAATCGAGCCAATGTTCACAACTTTATTTATCGCTCGAGAACATTGCATGCCAGTGGATGAGGAGCATCGGGGATGTCAAGGACGTCGAGAAGGATGGTCATAAAACGGATGCTGTGGCATTACCAGCTACAATATGTGAGCTTAACTTGAATGGTCTGCTTAGAGGAATTCACCATTAAAACAGTGATTATGATAAATAACAGTGACTCGCAGCTGCTACTTTAAACAAGTTGTTCTTCAGCAGATAATCAAATGACAACGAAGGAGCTTAGAAATATTATTCGAAATTTTAATATAAAAGATATAGTCGAATCTATAAGAAGACTAATGTGAGTATAAAAAAATACTTAATATATACAGTCAGTTATATAATCGTGTTCGCATTCAAGCCTTAAAAGTTGCAGTCAAGTGCAGGAAACATGTCTCATAAGAATATTTTATATGTCATCCTAAGACCGATCTATTTGGTTCTATGATTGCTCAACCTATAACTTTCATTCTCCACTTAACTCTTTTAGCTAATCGACCTGATAGGTATCTGTTATTCCTAGAAAATAAGATGTTTTTTGGTTAATAACAAGAAAGCCATAAGCATAGTTAGTTAGTGGCTTGTGTAGCTGCTGAGTGTGCATTATTCAAATGCCCATTTAAGAATCTGCGCCTGTGAACGTAGTTGAAGTTGGGTTTGCGTCCGTATCTGTAAATGAATCTGTATCTGCAATTGTATCTGTGCCTGTGTCTATGTTTGTGGCTGTGTATGCACAAGAGCAAAGCGTATGCCACAACGACAAAAGTAGCAAAAGTCTGCAAAGGCAAAACCAAGACGTAAGTAGAAAGAGCGACAAAAGCAACAACAGCAGCAGCAGCAGTAACAACAACAACAGCAAGAGCGACAACAACGACATTGTGGAGAACTGTCAGTTGAAGCTGACATACAAACTGACAGCTTGAAATTGAGGTTTTCTCCACGCTGACAGCGTAACACGTCAACTTAAGGAGGCATAAGGCCGAGTGCCTGTCTAGATACAAATAGACAGCCCGGGCCAGCAACGAGATGCCTGAAGTGGAATAGAGTGAAGTGTAGTGTAGTGTAGTATAGTGTAGTGTAGTGTAGTGCAGTGTAGTGTAATGTAGTGTAGTGTAGTGTAGTCTGTAGTGTAGTTTAGTGCGCAAAGTCGGCCAACGCAAAAGAGATAGTCGAATGATGAAGAATAGACTGTCCGCTTCAGCATAGGGAGGCAACGGCATTTATACACACTGTCTCAGCGTCAGTCGCAGTCACAGTCACAGCCGCCGTCGCAGTCGCAGTCGCCGACAGCAGGCAATTTGACAGCTTAAACACACGAGGCATGTCAAAATGATATGATCGCTAAGTGAGCACAAACAGTGAAAGAGATACGAAGACAAATAGGAATTGCATAGACCAGGTTTAAGCTCTGGCTTTGGGCACGGGCATGGGCTTGGCTATGGGTATGGGTATGGGTATGGGTATGGGCATGGGCTACGAGGTATGGGTTAGAGTATTATGCATAGACAAGTATTATAATATACCATAGAATGTAATCAAAGGCAAACGCCAAGTGTTGCATCTTCTTTGAGCCAACAAACACTTCAGTTAACAGCATAGACGATGGGACGATGAGAGAGGAAGCGGCAGAGGAAAGACTCCCTTAAGCATACATTCGGTTGAATGCAACACAGGCTGTCAGCAGCTTCCAAGCATCTGTTGAGGGGACCGGATTTGTGTCTGTATCTGGTTTTGGCTCTGGAATTGGGATTGGGTTTAAGTGTATGAGTTGAAGTTGGAGCTTGGGTTCGAGTCTGAGACTCGGCCTGGCTTTTGGTCTTGGTCTTGCTCTTGGTCGTGGTTGTGGATGTGGTCTTGGTCGTGGACATGGTCTTCGTCTCGCATTTATCTCGACTTTTCAGTTGGCTGTTCAGCATGCGTGTTGCTTTTCATGTTTACATTAATAAAAGTCAAAGGTTCTTGAGACTGACATATTGTAATTTATGTCTAGTGACAGCTTTATATCGGCGAGTACGAATTTTAATCACTTGTTATTTTGCATAAATGACTTGCTGCCAGACTGCCCAGCATCTGTTCGTTCCTCTCACAATGATTTGGTATTGAAGACAGACCGGCGACTGGGCATGAAAAGATACGTAATTGATGGAAATGCAACATTTCATTTATAAGCACGCAACTAAAAATAGGAATGAAATAATCGAAAGACCTCCACACGTGATCTTATTATTTAATGATTATGTGAATCGAATCAATGAGAGATTACGAAATGATTGAATATTCAGTCAATCAAATTGATTAGCTACAATATTATTTATTTTTTGAAAATCAAATTGAACTGTTTTAAGTCAACCTGCGACTTAGAATTTAACCTTCTTTTAATCTGGAAAACATTTTCAAGGCTTAAAACGCATTTTCATGCGATTTATGTTTTGATTTCAGTGACGAATGTAATATACTTTGGCGAGTGTAGAAAATGTGATTGGCTTTATATTCAAGATCAAACAGCTTTATGTCTTTATACAAATCAAGAGTTAAGCATGATTTATAAGGTCAGTTGAAATGATGTCGACGCTTGTGGAAAATTGAAAATGCATTTCAAGCTGCCACTTAGAATGGGGGCCTCTTGTCAGTTTTATGTCAAAATAAATGAAGCTAAATGACAGTTTAATCAAGGCGTCAGCTATGTCAGGGCACAAGCAACAACAGAATTTGCATAATACACCAACACCACCAACAACAACATCAGCAAAAACAGCAACAACTGCGACTGAAGTCGTGTAATATCTGGCGAACAATGTGAATTTTGCTCATCGTACAAATTTTTCTGTTTGCCTGTCATTGTCAGGGCGTTGCGAGTCGCAACTTGCGAACTGTGAATTGCCAGTCAGTCGGAGTGACGTAAGGACAGACAAAGAGACAGACAGACTGGCAGACAAGCGGACAGACAGCAAGATAGACAGACACGCGGTTCAGTACGTAAGTGCATTTGCATTTGGGAGTCGCGTCGGCTGCAAATGTTTTTGACACTTGACAGGCGATGCACTGACAGCTTTAAAAATGTACAATAAGAGTCTTGGCAATAGCGATGGCCTGACGTATCGATAATCTATTATAATATTCTACCTTTTTTTATATTGAATTGAACATTGAATATTACATTTTATTTGCTGACTGAACTAAAAATCGAAGTTGTGCAATATATCTATATGAAATATCAAAGTAGCTCCTAGCTCCCTTTTATTCAAGTTCGCGTATTAGAGAGGTTCCGATTAAATTTTTTCACTTGCCCATCCCTAACTGCCACACGTGGGGCAAAGTAATACCAAATGAAACTTAACATTACGAGCCGTGCAACGTTGTCACATGATGATGAGAGGCAGCAAAAATGTTTGTTTGGGTGTAAGCCCAAAATAGAAACCAAATAAATCTGAGAACCTGAGAAGACTTCTTTCACAGGGTCTTTTGCCACGTCATCGTCATCGTCATCGTCGCCGCCGTCGTCGTCGTCATCATCATGATCGGGCGGTACCAGAACTTGTTTACAAATGATTTTAATTGATCAATCAAAGCGAGTGAAGATCAAAAAAACAAGATCAAAGCAGTGCGAGCAACAGACAAATGCCATACAAGCACCGACAGGCAATCAGTGGCAACAAGGGCATTAGAGGCATGGCATGTTCTTCAGTCTTTCATTTACACACTCATTTATTCATTCCCTCACTCACTCACTCACTTACTCACTCACTTACTCACTTACTCACTTGCTCACTTGCTCACTCACTCACTCATTCATTTATTCATTCAATCAGTGCTTTCCACTTCAACTGGAAGATTCATTGCATCGCCTTGCATTCGCTGCTGTTGTTGCCTTGTTTTGATTGCTATCACTCAATGAACTTTGATTGTTGTAAATGTAATTAATCAATAACATAAACATTTACACAACTCGCATGGCCTGGCCAAGACCTGCACTTTCAATCCCCAAGACTGGGTTTCAGTCCTCAGTCCTCAGTCCTCAGTCTTCATTCCCATTCTCATTCCAATTCTCATTCCAATTCCAATTCCCATACCCTTTCCCTTTTCCGTTTCATACCAAAGCACGGACACAGCCTCAACAACTCAATCAGCGGCGATTGTTGTCTTCACGTCGTTCAATTGCTGGGAATCAAAGTTGAAGCTTCGACTTTTGCCTTTGATTGGAATCGAAACGAAAGTTGAACGCGTTTTAATTATGCTAATTGCAAAAAAAAGAAAAAGATCTCACAATTTTATCATTTTACACATGAAAAACACATGCGAAATTTAATCAATAGATAGGTAAATTATTTTGGCCATGACTGTAGAGTTACAACCTAATGGGATTTCTTACTAAAATATTTGTATCAATAATCTCAAGTATTAAGTACCTCATCTATAACCACCCAAAAGAGTAACTAATAGTAGCTTTTAGTGTATTTTTATCTGTAACTGCTTAAAAATGTAACCAGTTAATTTTCAACTCAATTTTCCTTTAAATATTCATAAACTGTAGTCCATATTATTGTTAATATTTTGATATATTTGGAAATTGCATATCGTGGAAGAGTTTCCTAACTTCGTCGTAAACATCCTGTTTTGCGAAATAAGTTGAAAGTAATAATAATAAAAATAATAAATATGAAAATACATAAAATAGATAGTCGCGCCCCTGACAGCATCCGCTTGTAAATCATATTAAAAATATTTATATAGCTTTTCCCGCCTCACACTCCCACATCCCGCACTTTTCCAGACCGAAATGCCTGAACATAGTATCTATATCCGTATTGGTATCGTATGTGTGTGCATATGTGTGTGTGTGTCTGTGAGTAACTGTGTGTGAATGTGGTTTATTTAGTGCATTTAGATAAAGCGGCTAAAATGTCAACTTTCAACGATTCTCTGGCTGCAGCTGCAACTGCAACGGCAACGGCAACGGCAACGGCAATGGCAACTGCCGCAATTATCGTGCAACAAATCATGGCAACATTTGCCGTTGCTGGGCATTAGTTGTGTTAATTTATGTGCCATTTATGAAATATTTACAAATTTATAAGTTATTATTGTTGTTATTGTTATGGCATACAGATTTGGGCCCCCGTTCCCCCGCAACCTTTTTCATGTGCATCGCACTTGTTTTTATCGCCAAACCAAACCAAAAAATTATTTATTTCGACTTTTGGGATTGTAAATTTTTCGGCTTTTAGTTTATTGTTGTTGTCTGTTGTTCTTGTTGTTGTCATGTTATTGTTATTGTTATTGTTGTTGTTGTGTTGTGTTGTGTGTTGGTGTTGTGTGTTGGTGTTGTTTGCTACAGTGTGAGGTTGTTGTTGTTCGCTTGCAGCGTGTCAGCTGCCTTTTATTTATGAGCATTTCGAGTATTTTTGTGACCTCCGCCGGATGTTACCATTGTTGTTATTGATGTTATTGTTGTTATTGTCGTTGCTCCCGTTGTTTGACTTCATATCGTTAATATTTTAAAATTATATTTAAATTCTAATTATGCAAGCGATTTGGCATTTAATTTATTTAATAGACTTTAAATACCTCAATGGGTATTTCCCATTATAATTGCGAATCTATTATTGCAAATTTCAATTTTAATTTTAATCCCCCAATCTTCCATATTTAGTAATTAACTGCATTCCTAGTATATCTGAGGGCATACTTTGAATTTTGATTGCATGAATAATTCAATGAAATACTGTACTTTAACAGAATCAGAATTCCAAGTATTGCTTGAAGAAAAACGTAAATAGAAATCAATTTTTACAATTGAACAAATATATATTTAATAAAGGCACAGAATTATTTTATTCATCGATTGTTATTTTTAGTGAAATCCTCCCCTCAAATATCAAATTCCAAATTTGAGAATATATCTGCTTTTAATATTTTAATAATTAGCCCCATTTATAAACAAATTAATCATGCATTGGAATAGTTTCAAATATAGAATTATTAAATTTTGTAATTTCTAAATCGTTTTACCCTCCGTCGAAAACCTAAACATTAGCTGCCAACTAAATTCCCAACTATTCAACAAAATTACCACAACTTAACATTCTTCGACTTTACATTTAAAAGGCCATTAGAATAAATTAGATGAAATTCGAAATTCATTGGAGCGTACTTGCCCCAGAGTCGGGAGCTTGAGGAGCTGTAGGCGGCAACGTGATGTCCGTAACACCCGTAATGCAACACACACACGCCCCGAACATTAACCCATTTAATCTTGGGTGCAACATCATCAAAGAGGGCACTTAATTCTCAACGATGCATTCGCTACACAAAAGTATGGCAACAATGTTGCAATGCAATAGGAAATTTGCAACCGCATTGCTTGATGTTCACGTTGCAAGTGGCTCAAGCGAGTGGCAGATGCAGACGAGTTCCTCAGGCATGTGCCAAATTCAACGAGTCATAAACCAAAGACACAATAAAATCAACGCGCGATTAGTTCACATAAACGAATGCTTTTACATTCTCAGGAACTGATGATTGAAAGGTTGCCACATCGCCAGATTATTACGGTATGAAGGCTGCCATGTTGTAAAAATGTGTGAAATGCATAAGTAACTTCCTTATCGAGAGGGGGATAATAGAAAGATGGCTGAAGGAAATTGTTTGCTCATACGTGGCTACAAATTTATATTTATTTGAATTTAAGAAAATTAAGTTGAATTAATTAAAAATATTAATTTAAATAAAATTTTCAATTAGTCAGTTTGTATAGTGAAAGGAGGGATAGTTATTTAAAAACTTTCTAATTATTTTATTAGGTAGCAATTATATATAAAAAAAAAATTAAAGTTTCTTTCCAAAAAAGAAGGAGACATTTGTTTGAAAACAATCGAAGTGAATCCTTTTTATATTTTAAGTTAAATTAAGAGAAGGGTTGCCAATTTGTGGACACAAGGCATCTTGCCGTGTGCTTTATATACGTTTAATAATGATATTAGAAATGTAGATATTTATTTATATAGATTTATGCATGGCCTGTGGGCAGACTAATTGACTCATAAATTAGCCGCAGCTCGGACGACATGTCTCGCTCTTGGTCCCGTTCCCTTGGACTCGTGCCCGTCCCGTTGTTTTCCTGGGAATTTAGACAAATTCACCCGCATGTCTGTGACAGTTGCACATCAAAAGCGTTCTAATATTGGGGAAAGGGAGGCAGTGAGACTGACAGACAGACAGACTGGCTGGCAGGCAGTCAGACAGACAGGCTGGCAGACAGACAGACAGGCTGGCAGACAGATAGCCAGAGAGACAGAGGGACCGGCAGATGGACAGACAGTGACACAAAGTGCATTTGACAAATGACATTTCACAGACTGCCAGACACATTTTCTGGGCTAAAACATTTTCGAAACCGTGGGCCGTGCAAAGTGTTTTTAAGTGAATTAGTTCTTGTTCTTGTTCTTGTTGTTGTAGCTGCTGCTGCTACTGTATTTGTTGTTTTTTCCTTTGGCCATTTTGTATAAAATAAATACACATTTTGGCTAAAAGCGAGAAACGAACAGGAACCATCAGGAATACGAGTATTTTTCATTTTTATAAAGTTTCCTTCAAGTACCGCTCGCTATGCACGCCCAAAGAAGATCTCAATTTCCACTTCAATTTGTCTGCTGTCACTGGTAATTGAGTTCAATTTACAATAATATGCTCTGACGTCTGTGCGGCTGAGCGCCAGCTGAGGCACCAATGGATTTGGGGAGAGAGGTCCGTGGAAGGGGCGGGACTGCCTTCTGCCGGATGGAAACCCAACAGCGGGAAGCAGTGACGCTCCTTTCGTCCACTCATCGCCGGGCAACTGTATAAATGTCTTGCGAATGCAATTTGTGTCGCTGCAGACGGCAGACCCCACAAATACAGCCAAGTGAGTATATCGCCCCATGGACTCTCTGTTGCTCTTGATGTTGCTACCCGATGTCGATTCCGATTACGATTCCGAATCCAATGTCAACGTCGATGTCGACGTGGCTATCGATGTCGCTGTTGAATCCAATGTCGATGTCGATGTCAAAGTCGATGTTGTTGTCGACGTCGATGTCGGGGTCAGCAACAGCAGCAGAGGGTTCAAAGTTGCGATTGCGGGGGCGTGTATTTGTCGGCAGCGACACGCTGCCTGATGGATATGCCAAGTGTTTGTGCAAACAAGCAAATGGATTTGTTATGTTTCCAGTTCTCTGAGTTTTTTTTTTTGCTTTCTCATAAATGTGATGGAAATGGTTATTCTGCTGAATGCATATGCTATCGGTGATGATGATAGACAACACAAGGAATGCAAAGAAAGGATTCGCTTTCATAGCTTCTCATAATTTTAATATCTTGGCTAAATTAATCGAATTACCTAACACTAAAACACTTCCGGGTTTCAAATCAGAGAGGGTTAAGCAAATCAGAGATCCAATAAACCACAAACCTTGTAGCGATGGTCCTATGAAGCAGCAGTTAAAACCTATGTGGACGCCATAGAGACTGAATACTGGCATTTTTTGGCGTTCCTGTCGAGAGAGCGGAGTGGAAACATTTGCTGCAAACTTTTCAAATAAAGTTCAACCGCAGTTGGAACTTGGGGCTGCCTTATAGAGGCGAATGCGTCTAATAAATCTTTTTAACGAAAACAATAAATCGTATTTCACGCATACTTGGCCCCCAAAGACGGGGCCAAAATAATAAAGAGCGAAATAGACAGAGAAGCAGAGAAGCAGAGTAAGAGAGAGGGAGGAAAACATATAGACTAGCGAAAGGAGGGCCAAGGAATTCCCCTGCAAATGCCTTCCATAGTATGAGACGAGACCAAGACAATTTATGCATAGGTCGAGTTTCAGTTTCAGACTCTTACAGAAAGAGAAAGAGTGAGAGAGAGCGAAGCATTGAGTGAACAGTAGGGAGAAAGAGACAGAGACAGATAGAAAAAGAGAGAGAAAGAGCAAGAAAAGCAAGGCAGACGAGTAATTTCTCTGGCGTGGCTTCCCTTGAAAAACACTTAGTGCAATTTTTTAAACACGGACACACATGTGTGTGTGAGTATGTGAGTGTGATTACACCTACTTGAAGTCATATATCTTTCACTTTGCGCTTTCAACAGTTTGTGACGACGACGCTACACATTTATCCTCACCCATCGCAGCGGTTGAGAGTTCTTTAGGGCAGGGAGAGGATATGAGAGTTGGTAGTTGGTAGATGGGAGTGTGGCCTGTGGAGGCGTTCAGGCGCTTTGATATACCGCCAGCAGTCGACGCGATTCTCGAGACAAGCTACCAACGTTTCGGCTTTCCCCCTCACCACATCCCTTAACCCAACGTCTCTTACCCTGCGCTGATGTCTGCCAAAAGCACAGAAGTGGGCATGTCAGCGAAAATCACCGTAAATTTTCCGCATTGTTTAAAATTTATTACACTTTCTGATTTCCATGGCACTGTCGAGTATATATAAAGGTTACTACCCAAAGGGGCGAGGAGAAGGACAGAAAGAGCGGCAGGGGGCTGAAAGGAAGCAGTAAACGTAAAGGGAACGATGAACGCCTTTTGTTTGCCGGCTTTGTGCTATCTCTGACACGTTGCTGTCTAATAAGTGTAGCCAAGTAATTTTCTTATCATTCGGCGGTCTTGTTGTAACTTGGCTAACAAGAAGATACTTTTCGGCTCAAGAAGTTGATAAGGTGTAATAAATATTACGAAAAAACCGACTGGAAGGGTCAAAAGATGTATAATGGATTGTAAGCGGATGTATTTGTCCAAAAAATATTCAGACAAAAAGAAGTGTGAAATAACAGGTATTAGGATATTAAGGATATATAGAATGACAAAACATTTAAACTCTTCATATCCTTTACTTTCAGAATATTCTACTGGTCAGTAAAAGATATCGAACTCAAGCTTATAGACTTATCCTCAACTCAGTGGCTGCTGCCATCTACAGTTTATGTTAACTGCTAAAATAGTTGATCTAGAAACTTCATGCTATGGAACGCAATCTGTGGGGAGTAGCTACTCTTGGACCCAAAACGTGCCCCCAGAAGAGAGCAACAACAAATCGAAGCAATTTGCGAAAATGCAGAAAATGTCATTGGGCTGTCAGAATGCATCGTTGCCGTTGACATGTGCCGGAGCTCCGGAGCACCGGCAATCTCCTTTATTCGCTGTCCCATTCGTTCACTCTCTTGCTTTCTCTCTCCCTCTCTTTCTCTCTCTCTCCCTCTCACTCTCTCTGCTTCCTTCGGTTTGCAAGTTGCAACATGGCAGAAATTTATATAAAAATCTACAACAACAGTGCGACACATAACAAATTGCACTGCAAAAACAACAAAAGCAACAACTAAGAGAAGCACATACATTGCACTCCTGCTATTGTTGTCTCTGTTTCTGTCACTGTCACCATCGCCCTCTCTGTCGCTGTCTCTGTCAGTGACAGTGAAAGCATTGTTGGCTGACAGCGTATGAATGGGGGGCGTGTATGGGCTGAGGAGTGTAAAGAATGGAGGAGCTGCAGCAACGTTGACAGCGACAGAAGCTACACAACAAGCGCAACAACAGTAACAGCACCAGCAACAGCAACAGCAAGCACAACAACAACAACAACTGCATCTACTACTACAACAAAAATACAACATTGAAGGAAACATAACGCAACGCGACACAACGTAACGTAAACGTAACGCAAAGCAACGTAAGGGCAACGTATGGGTGTTTCCTCTCAGTAGCTACACTTCCCATTCCCGTTACCTTTACCGTTGCCGTTGCCGTTGCCGTTGCCGTTGCCATTGCCATTGCCGTTACCGTTGCTGTTGTCGTTGCTTTTACTGTTGGCCGAAAATTAATGGCTAGTGGCACTGGCAGTGGCAGCTGAGCAAAATTCAACACAAGCACACATACATAGAGCGGGACATACAAATTCACAGACACACATAAATAACTGTAGATGTGCATTTGTGCTTGCAGTTGTCGTTGTCAACTCAGTTTCAGTGACTGAGCGTCAGTTGCTCTCTTAGCAGAGACGTCCTTGTCTGCCGTGACTCTCTTTGGTATGTTGCCAACGTCACTCGCTGTATGTTATAAATGTATCTATCTCTTATTCCTCTTCTCTTCCTTTGCCACTTCCACCTTATCTTCCTCTCTGAAATATTGCCTGGGAGACAAACTCCAACAGCTTCGTCAACCTTAGTTGAGTTGTGTCCCATATCCCTAGAACCGCGAGTTCAGTTTATCATCCAACTTTCGTCTCAAAGGATTTGTAACACTAAAAACGCTTGAAATCAAAAACTTTAGTTTTATGATGATGGAATATTTAAGTTTAATCAACAAAAAAACCAGGAGTTAGTTATTTTTAAAATAATAAACCAGCAAACCAGAAAAAGTAGGATTTGATTTATAGTCCTGTCTTTTAATACAACAAGAAAACATAACCAACTCTTTCTGACACTCTACCCGTTTCACTCACCCTAATTAAGTAAAGCATTTAGTCCTTGGACATATGTACACACAACATCTGCAATTTCCATCCCTAGAAATTGTATCCTCACTAATTGTCACCTTGACATCTATTCAATCACTTCAGTGAACCCTCTAAGTCCTTTCATAATTGGAAAGCTCAACTATTGAGAGACAAACACAAACAGTTCATTGAAGAGCCCGTAATTAAGGTAACCTGAGCTAATTTCCACGCAGCGCAGCCAACGCGAGTCAACAATTGTCTAGGGCAATCCTTGGCACGGAACAGTGAGAGGCGGTAAGGGGCGGGCCGAGGTAAAGCGGGCATCCTGCCCCACAAAACGAACAACCCGTCAAACGAGCTGACAACCCTTTTGGCGCGCTGACAACCCCAAAAAAAGAAAAATATCAAATTTCATGCAATTTAATTGTGGAGAGAAATGCTGAAATAAAGGCGAACCAGACGAACAAGAGGAACCAAAGGAACGTGAGGAAGTAGAGAAACTGGCGGTACCGGCGAACGGGGGCAAATATGAGAAAGGCTTTGAGTGACAGCAGCGCGGCAACACCTAATTCAATTTAACAATTCATTTATCATAATCAGGCATCAAGGCGTTGTCACTCACAATTACGATCAGGCCGGGACCCAGAGAAAAAACCAGAGACAACGACAACAACAACAACAACAGCAACAGGGACAACAAAAAAAGTACCAAGAATGTGGCTCACAATAGGTCGCCGCGTCGTTGAGACTTTTGTTTTCCGCTGCTCGTCTTACGCATCGTCCACCCGACCATCCGTTCATCTGTCATTCAGTCTGTCTGTTCGTCTGTCTGTCTCTCCGTCCGTCAGTCTGTCTGTCGCTCACCCATTGTCTCTGGCACTTCCTGCCCGGTTGGCAGTCGGAGGACTGTCTATCTGTCACTTGGCTGCCAGGCGAGGACAACATCCGAGCGCCAACAGCATCGCACAGCAGGCAATGACAACTCCGTTGAAGGTTCTGCGTACTCCGCACTTGAGTGCCACTTGAAAAGGTCCTGGAAGCGTGAGCACATAAAATGTGGGAACTTCAACTAGTTCAAAACTGGTTCTCCATTTGTAAAGCTCATAAGATATTTTAAAGCTAAGGTCCACAGAAGAAATTGAACTAAACTAACTTAAACCTAAGTCAGACTCTAGTTTAAAACTAAACAAATATATTTACTCTTCAATTATGTTATTTCAATTAATTTTGGTTCATTTTATATTGCTATTTTAATTTTTAATTATTATTTTATTATTTTTATATTTTTATATTTATATTTTTATATTTATATTTTTATATTTGAATTTATTTATTTTATTGTATTTTACTATACTTTGAAACTTTTATTATTTATAAAAATGGTTTTGATATTATTTTTATTATAATATAATTTATTTTTTATATCTTATAAATTATTATTTTTCTTTTCATATTTTGCTTTAATTTATAGTATCTCCAAAATATATTAAAGAACTTGATTTTCTCGCACGTGCCCTAAAGTAACCCAAGTTCATCTCTAAGAACAAAAAACAATCTTCTGCTTGTCGGAAAAACTATCCATAATAAGTGAACTCTGTCCTCATTTAGCCCTAATACATCTCGTGTGCTCTGGTGGGTTTGGCCATTTTGCTGACTTGGTGACAGTTGCTGACCAGCTCAGTCTGTCATTAGGGGTACTCAGTCATCGTTCCGGCGTTGTGGCAGTCATCACTCAGTGTCATTGGGGCGTGATATATCACACGGCTTATGGGCGAAGGAATGCGTAGGAAGCAGAGCAGTGTGAAAAGTATGAAAGAGAAGAGCGCCACAAAAACGTACTTGCAACATACGATCCAAAAACGAACTTGTTGAAAATCACACTTCACATACGCACACGGACAAACATATGCAGCCACATACATGCAGACACAAAGAGGGACACGTGAAGTGTCTCACAGTCAGCAGGCAAACAAATGTGTCACAGCAACAGCTACTACCACCAACAACAGTAACAACAACAACAATAACAACAACAACAACAAAAACAATGAGAATGACAATGACAACGGTGCCACATTGTTGTCACATGTCGCAGGAGCTGGTCAGGAACGAGACGGTTGGATAGTGGTTGGCTAGGGGGGTGCTGCCTGAGCATGAAACACGAGTCCTTTGGCATGCAGCGTAAAATGAAATGGGCGAAAAATGATGGATGACAAAATTATACAGCAAATGCGCGTCGTCCTGACATGTGACCACTAATGAGGATCAACTTTGGACCGTCATAGGATCTGCCTTAGCATCCTTATTGCTGCTGCTGCTGTTGTTCAAGTTTTTGTTATTGTTTTTTTTTTGTTGTTGTTATTGTTGTTTTAGCCACTTGAAAGCCAAATTATGGGCATTGAATTTCCCTCGCCCTGCTGCCAGCCCCTTGCTCAGTATTGAATTTCCATTTGCCGACAACCAAAAGCTGAAATCTTTAAAGAACCTTCCAATCATCTGAAAGCTGATACCACGCAAGACGTACAGCCCGCAAATAAGGAAGTATAAACAGCATTATGGTCGTTATCAGGAGTTATGAGTCCGGTTCCAGACATGGGTCGAGGCATAGATTGCCGCCGAGTCTTATCTAAACGAGATGCTTCACGAGATGCCGTAAAAGCGTATGCAAATGGTCAGGAAGCCGGCCATAAGCAGTCTACCATTGAGCTTAGCTAAAACGAGCGCCTCCATGTTCTGGTTTGAGGAAGCCAGACTGCCATCATACAATAAACCGTTAAGTCAGCAGGAAATATGCAATGTAAAAGCTTCAAACAGTCCACTGATGATGAACCCCAGAAGGTAATTCAATTTAAGGGATGCATTTAGCCCTCTAAATAGAATATATAATGCGCTTTACTTGCTATCAAATATATTTACATATATGTATATATATATATATATATATACGTATACATATATACATAATACATAGATATATCATAGGTGTTTGGAGGGAGGCAGACAAATGAAATTACTGAATCTCATTTGCCATTCAAAGAGCTAAAACTTTGAATACTTCAACGTAATACGAAGTGAGATTTACGTTTATATGTCCTGTTTGGGACTTCATAAGAGTGGGAAACTTAGGAAAAACGGAAGATAGATTTTCGAACGGAAATTGTTTGAAATATCAGTTCTGATTGAAAAAGCTTCGATAAAAGGATATCAATATTTTTGTATTAAAAATGTAACACTACTATTTTTACTACTTGAGTATTAAAGGAATAAATTATTTACTACCATTTTTATTACTTTTTAAAAAGCTACTCATTTTTCTGCTGCAGTGGGAATATACTTTTGCCTCAGCTTTTTACTGCCACATAAATAAATGATGTTTACACGTCATCTACTAAATTTTTACCATTATAGTAGATACTTCCATTTCCACTACTATAACAGATACTCCCATTTCTACTACTGTGCGTTACCTGTTTTTCACTTTAGCTCTTACTTCTTACTATCTTATCTTAATGAATTACTCAATTTCTCTTTTGGCTTTTACTACAATTTTCAACTCAGTAGCAACGACAACATCTGCGAGTACATTAAATCACCAGGACAGCTACTACTTTTTACACTTTATCAGTTACGTTTACAAGTATCCCTTAATTTCTACTAATGTCGCTGTTGTCTTTTGTTTAGTTTTCAACTAATTATTTGTATTACATTTAAAACATAGGCGCTTCGGTTTCTGTTCCTACTCCTACAACTAAGGCTTATTTAAATCTCACACATTTTTGTAAAGTCATATAAAAATGTAGTAAAACGTATAAAAATGTACAAATTTTAAAGAAAGTTCAATTGTTGGAGTAAAAATAGTTAATCTGGAGCCGTCAAAGGTCATTCAATGATAAAGCGGCACTCAAAGTAATCGATATGATAATGAAAACTGTTCAAGTGAATTTCGTTGGAGATGAAAGCTAATTAGTATTTGAAGTGTGAGTGGCGTTAAGGCGATAGGAGCTGCAACTCTCTTGCGACACTTTCATTGCCACAAAAAAAAAAAAAAAAACGCACTAGTCGCCCCAGCAAACGCACTACGCTAATAAAATTTAGGCCGTAAAATGGGCCCCACTGTGCGAGGGGATCGGCGCCGCCATCAGATGTCGCGATCGACAAGCGACAAAAAAAAAAAAACAAAAATCGGAGGAAAAAGCTAGTGTGCATCGGCGTGAGTGTTCGGATATGTGTGTGTATGGGTATGTGTGTGTCAGTGTGAGCCTAAGTAGTAGTTGTCATTTGAGTGACTTTAATGGTCTGTTGAGACATAATCGCTGCCATTTTAAATGGAATTTTATTGCCACTTCACGAAATTTTTATTGCCCAGGCCGCGGAGTTGGACGCAAAGACTCTTGGCGGTTCGGCCCGAGACCAACCCAAATACGTTGACTGCATGCGGTGACGATGACGCGGACTGCAGCCAGTCTTCAGATTGGGAACTGAGTATTGGGGGGATTGGCGGGATCACGGACCACAGACTGCAGACTAAGACTGCGACGGCGGTGCCGCCGCAATGGAAACCAAATTGTTGCATTTAAAAGCAAATTGATGGCCGCAAAACTAAAGGAGGCCACCGAGTGGCAAATTCAAGTTCTGACCGTCCACGCATAAAGCAAAAGCCTAATAAGCCACAAGCATAAAGGGGCGGGCCAACAGCGAACAGGATGAGTGGGGGGTAGGGTGTGCATCGCGAGTGGACGCAAGCCTAAACAACGATGTGTTGGTATAATTTTGTAGACTAGTTTATTGGACACATTAAATATGGCCCGATAATTAAGTCATAAATTAGATTGCAGTCGCGGCAACAGGAACGACATCAACGACAGCAACGACAGCGACGACGTGGACGTTGTCGACGAGTGTCACCATATCAGGTTACGTGGCATCCGCAGCAGGCGGCATGGCAGCTCGAGACAGCCTCAGGAGGGAAATGCGTCTCATTTAAAATTGATGCCTAATCGAATTTCTTTATCGCGTGTGTATGTCTTCTGTTCCCCGACACGACGACTGCTGACTGAAGATTGGAGCTTACTCCAGTCCAAAGCCAGGCGACAGAAGACAGTGGACATAAGACAGTGGACAGTGGACAGCGGACAGCAGACGGTAGACAACAGTCAACAGACAGGAGACCAACACAGAGCATCAGACACTGGCGACTGAGCACAAAATTTATGCATTTGCATATTGGGACACTAAATGTTTTGAGGTCTTGCTGACCGAGTTCTCCCGGAGATCGTGTCAGGAAGCTAATGTTTAATGAATTCAATTTCTTTATGCGCTACTTGGACGCACTGCGGCGTCTGTGGCAAACGCGGCGACAGTGGCGTTGCATGAAAAATGATTACAGATACAACAGCTTTGAAATCTAAAGCACTTTTGAAGAGAATGGAACTCTTCTAGTTCTTTCTTGACATATCGAAAGGCTGTTGCTCGTTGCTTCTAAAGCATATAATTTATCTGTCACCCTGTCCACTAAAAGTAACCACCAAGAAGACAAGGCAACTCTCAGTCACAGTCACAGTCACAGTCTCCGTCTCAGTCTTGGTCTCGGTCTCAGTCTGTGGCTGAACAGATTCTGCGGTTATCTGAGCAACACATGTCAAAAACTAAATATGATCTTCTGCCCGGCAATTACTTCAGCTTATTATGCAGACACGGCAGCTGTCGGGTAATGGAGATGTTGCGGCTCTCCAGCTGCCCATCAGGTGTCCAGGCAGAAAGCCATCCAACGACTTGTGGTCAGCAGTGCAAGAGTCTGGAAAAAACCCTCGGCTCGGTAATTGAATATAAATTCTGGGCAACGCCCAAATGTTTTGAGTTTCCCTTTACTTCGTTTCCCTGAAAGGCCAGAGGAAATCAGCATGCAAATTCGGAATGCAAACAGCGCATCCTTGGCCTTCAATCACTCAACCAGACGACATGCGACATACGACTGTGGACGATGGACTACAATGGGAGAAGGTGAGCTGAAGGAGAATTGTGTAGAGCTGCGAGCTAGAGGAGCTTGGCTGAAATTGAAGGCTGTGAGGCGGCAGTTCCTCTTGATGGATGACAATCAATCTCAAGTGTCAGGCAAATATCAGTTTGTTTTCATTGAAGCGTTGCACGAACCGTGCAACGTGGAGCCTGCCACATGCAACTCGATGCTGAGTGAGTGACAACAGTCGCAATGAGTGAATGATTGAATGGATGATAGTTACAACTGACTGCATGACTGACTGACTGACTGACTGAGTGACTGACTGACTGACTGACTGACTGAATGACTGGCTGACTGGCTGACTAACTGATGGACAGGAAAGATTTTTGCGAATGAAAAGAGGTTTTCTCTGTCGAACGCTCACGCACAGACAGTGCATCTCTAGATTAGTTCCTAAAAACTGGTTCCGTATAAAGAGTATAAAATACAGCTTTTAACTCTAAAAAGCTTTACCGAGAACTATTTTGGAACTTCTTCACTTCATTATATATTTAATTCAATTAGCGAATAAACCTTAATGGAGTTTCCAATATATTTCACGAACTAGTTCAATGTCAAATGAACTAGTCATCCGATCACAGCAGGTAGTAATCTTTACCCCTTGAATATTAAATAAACAAAGACCAACCACATCTTCACCATTCCCAGTTGTTGATGATGAGCGGTTGACAAGTCACGCCGGGATCGGGATAGCAGCTGTCCCTGGTATTTCTCCTTTTCAACTTTGATACTACTGTCTGCAGTTCCACCCGTACCCCCTACCCCTTCCCAAGACCCTGTCCTTCCCAACAAGTTGGCTGGCTGTCAGTCAGCGCCATTGTCATTGTCACTTTCATCATTGTCATCGCAGTTGATTTTGTCATTGTCATTGCCCGGCGAGCGTGTCTCGTCGGAGGGTTTTGATTCCGTCGCTCCGCTGGTAGCTTCAGCAGCATCTGATCAACATCAATTTATTAGTTTTATTTTCAACACTTATAATCAACTTTTATTTATTTTTCATTTTGCGTTATACTCTCTTCTCTTTGCTTCTGTCAGGGATTTCTGTCGCGTCACTTCCGTCGGCCATGCCAACGTAGAGGCATTTGTCGTCAGCACGAGCGACAGGTTCCACCAAATGGGATCCCAGTTGCCAGTTGCCAGTTGCCATGTGATGACCGCTACCTGCTGTGCCCCTGATAATGATGATGACAATGCCCACTGCCGAATGTCTGATGCCTGGTGTCTGATGGTTGATGTTTGATGGTTGATGGCTGATGAGTCTATTATCAACTTGGCCGTGTCAGCAGTTATGGGCACATTACTGTTCCTCAGTAGAAAGGAAGCCCTAAATAGCAATTAGGTCGTAATTTGAGTGTTACCAGAGCCTAGCCAGCCATTCAGCCAGTCAGCTAGCCAGCGGAAGCAGTAGTCACAATAATTGGAATTACTTTATGGATCTAAACACACCTGCGTGTGAGTACAGGAAGCAGTTACACACAAATGGGTTACCTATTTGACCCGAAGAGCAAAAAACTTAACTACAATCGATAAGTTGCAGATCAGGAACTAGCTTCCAGTTCCTGTCATGTTATTCAGTTAGTTATAATCGTTAAGCTAATCACCCAAAACAATCTACACTCAAAGTTAGTTTATCCCGTGTGCTTGCTATCCATTCTTGCTACCAAGTGAAGTGCTCAACTTGATGGCTCAGCACACACCCAGCCACGACGAGAGTCTGGCAGTCACTCAGTCAGTCAGACAGTCAGGTTGTCCATCAGTCGCTGTCTTTCAGTGTCGGACCGCCCATCAGTCAGTCAGCCATGCAGTCAGTCACTCAGCCAGTCAGTCTTTCAGTCGCTTTGCAAGTTGGCGAGCTTGTCATGCCTTACACAGGCAATCCCCTGTTGCTGCCACAGTCGTTGCCTCTGTAGTTGCCTCTGTTGCCGCCTCTGTTGCTGCCTCAGTTGCTGCAATGTGTTGTGTAGACTGTCAACGCGTTCCTTGTGCTCTGTGTGAAAGCTTTGAATTTATATGGCAGTGTCACTTGTCAATCACATTTGCAAACTGTCACACACGCTGGAGCTGTAACTGTAGCTGGAGAAGAAGGAGGCGGAGAAGACGACAGTAATAGAGGTGGAGCCAGAGAGGAAACAACTGTTGTTGCTGTGCGCACAGCGGCAACGTATTAATCTTTGCCAACAAGAAGGATACGTTGCCCGCCAAGACCGAGTGGGCCAGGATGAGGATAAGGTTGTGGATGAGGCGTTGCTCCGGAAACAGGAAAAACAGTCAAAGCAGACGTTGACAGGCATAAGTAATGTAAAAAAATTACTTTATAATGGAGTGCGAAAATGAAAATGAAAATGAAAATGAAAATTGCGAGAGTTGCGCAAAAAGCGCAACGAAAGCGTAACAACAACAGCAACAAAAACCACAACAACAGTAACACAACAACAACAAAAACAAACGAGGCAACATCAAGAGCAACGGAACGAGGAACGTCACATTTGGTGGATTGCTACAAGCAATTTAGGTAAGATAATCACTCCAGGAGTGTGCCACAAGAGCAACCAACGTATTGTGCTGGCAACATGTTGCTGCTGCCGCTGCTGTCGCTGCTGGGCCGTGTTGCTGGCGTTCAACTGACTGACTGTTGGCTGTTGACTGTCAGCTGTAGGTGTACGTGTGTGTGTGTGTATGTAAGCATTTCAAATGCGATGCGCCGACACCTCAAACATTCACGCTCCTCAAACACATACGCACACACACAAACATGCATGTATCACCTACAACAACAGCAATACAAGCAAAGACTGCAACACGCCCCCAGCGCCGGCAGAGCTGACAGCACTCTGACAGTTTTTGTTGTTCACGCGAGTAATTCATTTTATACTGCTGCTGGTGCTGCAAGCAGCAGCAACAACAACACCAACAACAACAACAGCAGCAGCAGCAGCAACAACAAAAGCAACAGCTCTTACAAAAGCAACTCCCCTTGGCTGTCACCTCGTTGCTTCATTTCACATCACAAAAATGCCAAGCAAAGCGACGCGCGTTGACATGTGAGAGACGACGAGGACGTCGCCGTCGTTGGCAGGACATGCTGCCAAGGGCCTCCACGAAACGTTCCTGTGACAAGTGACAGTTAAGTTGCTGCTGTTGTTGTTGATGATGTCGACATTTTTGTTGTTGTTGTTGTTGCTGTTGTTGTTGCTGCTGCTGCTGCTGATGTTGCTGCTACTGTTGTTGCCGCTGCTTTCGAGCCAACGTCAAGCGACGTAATTCATTTTGCATGTGCGTGCAAAATTTTCAAGCGTATTTATTACGTAAATTAACAACAACAACTACAACAACAGCAACAGCAGTAAGCAACGGCAAGCAGCAGCAGCAGTTACAACAACAACTATAGCAACACATCCCCACATCAGCGACGACAACAGGATGTTCATGACGCAGCGGAAATAAATTTTGCGTGAACAATACAACGCATTACATTGCAGGTTAGGTTAGTTTTTGGGCCCGGGGCGAGGCTCTGTGGCAGCTCCGTGGCTGGCAAAATTAATGGCGAGCCAGCTGACAGGCGAGAAGTAGAGTAAGAGGACTTAAACACACACACACAGCCACACACAGAGTCAAGAGGGTTACGCACACATGCTAATGAGCCATCAGCAAGGAGAAGCCCAAATAGGGGTAAACGCAGCGTGCGGGATGCGAGGATCATACTCAAAAACGGGAAGAGCGACCCATGGCAAGCAGTGTCCTGGCCAGGCAGGAAGTGTCTGTCAGTTGTGCGGCTACGAAGGGGCAAATGAAGAGCTTTAAAAACTTAGTTCTTGCCAAATAAGAAGGGAAAAATGAATAAAACATTCTCCACTCGCCAAGCTTACAAAAGTCATTAGAAAAGTCTACAAAGGCGAAGTAAAGGCTTTTCATAAATGAAAAGTCTCATGGAAACTGTGAAAAATGTGCTCCAACTAAGGGGACATTTAAAAAACCAAAAAATAGCAGCTAACAGATGAGCTAAAGGATAATAAAAGAAACTTAACACAAAAGCAAATTTTAAAGGATACAAATTTCAAAACTAGAATATATATTAATTTTTACAATAGCTACAAATCACTTGGAATTTATAAAAATTAAAATGGATACATAGTTGGAGTCGGATCTTAAGCTGAATATCCCCCATTTAACTCACCATAATTATTACCATCCGCCTCAATGGCCTAGACTTTGATTACTTTCCGCTTTTAACCTCATATTTCCCCAATTTAATCAGATTCCAATCAGAAATCAGGATTCAAATGGTTAATCGTCGTATTTTCCACCAGCCGCCAAAGTTAACAGAAAATGTATCAATTTACATGAAGCAAAACTTAATTTCAAAATTATACGCAGAAGGAAGTGCAATAAATTCAAAGGCACGACATAGGCGATCCGGTCCCGAGTCCAATGTGATACGATTGTGAAGGAGGGGAGATGAGGAGAGGCTACAGATCTAAGCAGTCGGCACTCTTTGGAGAAACTTGTTTGCCTTTTATGTGCCGGACCAGAGGCCTGGACAGGCCGAATGGCAGCTTTGGGTGCTTAGCAAATGTTTCTATCAATTTGAAAAGCGGATCGTAAAATTTGAGAAATGTTGACCATAACCGTGGCCAGGCTCCAAGTTCCAGGTTCCCCAGGTTTCAGCATCGAGCACGGGGCTTGGCGACCCGTTTAATGTTACACAAATTTATGTGATTTCCACACAAGTTAATTGATTATCTCCTAGTCTCACCATCTCTCTATCTCTTTCCCTGTCTTTCCCTGTAATGTGTGCAATAAGCGATCGTCATGCGATGTTCAATCCTAATGCATTTTCATGGCCGAGGACTTGTCGAATGGCAGCTGTCGGAGCTGGGAGAGGAAGCTGTTTAGGAAATGTTTATGGCCAAGTCAAATGGATGTTTGATGTATTAGCCAACGACACACCAAAGTGGAGAAGAGTGTCAATGGTTATGCGATGAAATTCATGATATCAACACAAATCGAAAATCACAAATATTCGCATGGAAAACAAATTGAAATTGTGTGTTTCGATGATTATGCCAGGGAATTTATATTAATGGAAAATTCCAGAATACCAACAAAAAACAAAAAAAAATTAAAATTACCTAAAATATACTCATTGAATTTGCTTACGATTCGTGACACAAAAGATTCTCAAAGCCCAAGGCTTACTTATCGCATAAAAGTCTTTCTACGACTTTTTATCTCTTAAATAAACTGAACAATTTTATTTTTTAAATCTCCGACTTAATAACTTAATCACATGACGTCAGTCTGAACGAGCGCATATATGTTTATATACGGATTCAATGCTGAACCGGGGAATTGCTTAAACTCCGCCAATACCATAAAGACCCAGCGCTCTGACACACAACATAGGCCTCCGCAGAGACAAGAAAATTTGACAGGGGACACGCAGGAGGTCTTCACCCGAATGCGACCACCAGCCATCAGGCGGGTACCCTGGCCGGGCACGGATCCGGGTCGAGCTGCTGTCAGTTGGCGAAGCTTTTAACCCATGCTCACAATTGAATTTCTCTGGGGCACACAAAGCACAGCAGGCTGGCTGGCAGGCAGGAGGGCAGTCGTGTGGGGCAGACGACACGATAGGATAGAACAGGACAGGACAGGACAGGACTTTCGGCTAACTGACATTGGCAGGCGGTCCTCGGCGGGGGGGAGAAATCAACAGCAGCAGCTGAAGCAGAGGGAGCTGAAGCGTTGGGAGCTCAGTGAGAGGCAGGAGCAGCAACCACCTTGACGTGACACTGATAGCAGTTGCCGGTGCAGCTAACCAATCCACCCGAGAACAGGACGCTAAACAAACTTATGGCCGCGCTTTGAATTGACTTTGTTAAGTTGACTGGGGGAATCCTCGAGTGGAATATGCGACTATTTACTCGCATCCATAGCTTCGCCCATGCTGTGAAATCTGCAAATTGCCATGTCATTATTTGTTAGCATCAAACCGAAACCGACAGCGACAGAGACAGAAGCAAGAGCAGGGGCAAGAGTTGGGATGGGAGAAGCGACGGTGGCAGCAAGAGTAAGGACGCAAGAAGGACTCTGTCGACGCCCAATATACCCTGCACACGTTGCCTGGCGTCAAAAGTGTAATTGGCAGTCAGCCCATCCCCCGAATACCTCACTCCGTTCAGCACTTCCACTTCCACTCCAACTTCCACTCCCATTCCGATTGCGATTGCGATTGCCGTCGAGGACGATGAGAAGGAGGAGGCCGAGGGGTGTAACCCGACGTCAGCTTACACACTCAAGTCAAGCGTCCGCCCGTCAGACAGTTGGTAACTGTCAGTGGGCATGTTCGACTTGACAGCATAATATTACAAATCCCTGCCGAAAGCAGACACTAACGATGACATGCGGCCAACGATTGGACTGCGGGGCTCCGGGACTACGGAGCTGCGGGACTGAACCAACGGGACAACTGGGCAGAGCGGCTGAAACGGCAAAAAGGACAACCACAAGGCGAACGCAGGGTAAAGGCGAATACGAATACGCAAATTCTATAAAATGGAATATTTTACGCTCCTCAATTCAGGTAAGCTCAAACACACGCACGCATACACACGCACACACGTGCACGGCACACACATATACCACACACACGCAAACTCAAACTCAGTTGCAGATGGCAGATGCTGTAGTCCGAGGACTCAAGTATCGGGCGTGGTCCTTTCTCAGGTTAACCAAAATGATGCCATAGATTATATTTAACTTATGGATGGACTTAATGGAATATCCCTGAACCCGTTTAGGTCTACAAATGCGATGCCCAAACGACCTGCAATAGTCTATTATTAGCTTAACGTGTAATAAGTTTTGATATCTTATTATGATTTTCCAAATCAGTTGCGAAGTCGCACATAGTGTCATTTATGATCCTTAAAGGCAGAAGAGTTTGTAAATATTTTATACATCTGTTGAGAGGAATGAAAGTGAAAAGGATAATCAGCACATTTCATGAAATAAGTCGAGGTATTTATATAAATACAGACTAACTGAGAATAGTAATGAATAGATTGAAAATATGAAAAATATTTGAAATAGTTTAAGATATGTTTAGCAGTATGCTGGATTTAAATAATATTTATACTGTTTTTTTTTTATTTAAATAAAATAGAATAATTTCAAAAATTTAGATTAAATTTATAGACTAAATTTGAGATCAGATTTAGCTACTACTTTAACTAGATTTTATTATTATTATTATTAAATATTCAATGTATTACGAAATTGAATTTTACTTTTTTCGTACGTATAAACATTAAAAAAATTGAAATAAAATAAACAAAATATTAAGACAATATTAATAATATTTCTCAAAGTTCGTTTTTAATTAGAGCTGAATGAAAATGTTAATTTACAATCAATTTGAATTTCAACAAATCCACCTTTCTTTCAACTTTCTTACTCCTCACTTGATTAACCGATGACATTCAAATCGAAAGAAAAATAATTGCCGAGTGTTGATTTTGGTCATTAAGTCATTTACATACAAAAAGCCGGCTATAAAGTATAAGGTATAAAGTATAAGAGTATAAAATATAGCAAGTGGCAGTGACGCAGGAGAAGCAGATGATAAATGAGGATGCAGCTGCTGGGGCTACATCAACGCTAATTGCTCCTTGCAACTTGCAGATACAGATACATGAGCGCATCTCCCGATGAGATACGTCGCGAAGCGCATCCCAAAGATACTCACACTCTTGGCCCATTCCACAAATCATAATTCATTTCTTATGAATGCCGCTGCGACTTCTGATGTGAATGTGACAAACCCACGATGTCTGAAGAGGTCTCCCATCTTAATCATATAAGACACATGTTCATGCGTGTGCGTGTATGCGTGTTTGAGTATATGCGTATGTATATATTTATTTTTGTATATTTAATCTGGTTTATGCGGGGGCTGTGAGAGGGCGATGGCGGAACGACAGCAGAAATGTCAAAATGCATTAACATTTAATTGAGGCTAATTTAAGGCGAAATATTTTGCTTGGCATATATGAGAATTTATGCGTCTCATTTCGGGGCAGCTCTTCACGTTTGCTTTTCTTTTCATACGCTTTTGATACCCCGCAATTTCTGGATATTAACAGCAGGGTAGTAAGAGTATAGTAAATAAAGGAAAGACGAAGTAAAAATAGGTTATATATCTGCACATATTTGAAAAGTGTTTCTTTTAAGATATGAATGTCCTTTGTACTCATATCAAGTAACTATCTCTTCCTTCCGGCTTCAATTTTTTTTTTAATCTAGACTTATAAAACGTGGAATGTATATCTTTTAGATATTTAAATTGATTATAAATAAAATAGTCAAACGAAGCAAATAAACCATTTATAACAGGAAGTCCCAAGAGTATCTTATAGTCGATCACTTAGACTTCGGTTATAATGTTGCTGTTTGTGTTTTCCTTTCAGCCGGATATGTTGAGAAATGAGCGCATTTTGTAAAAATGTCACATTACATTTAATTTATGCGACGCCAACCCACACACACGCTCCATAAATTTGTATTAGTATCTCTGTAGATGCTATCTGTTGATGTATCTGTATCTGTATCTGTTGGTGTATCTGTATCTGTAGCTGCACAAGTATCTCTCACATTATCTGTTTCTCCCTTTCTCTCTTTCTCCCTGCTGAAGTGTAGCGTGAAATTGTTTTGATGATGTTCCATGTCGCGCCGCATAAAAATTATTCAGCTGTCATTATCAATGGCAATTTAACCCTCGCTTAGTGTTAACTATTTGTCAGTTCGTTCGGGGAGCCACCAATCTGTTCAATGGTGACCACAGTTCATGGTTCATGTTCACGCCTTGAATCAGCCCGCTACCCTCTACCCCCACCTACATCCCTTCCCACAACAACTGACTCTTTGTGTGCCTCTCCTTGATTGACAGCCATGCAAAAGCATTCAGCAAATTGTAGGATTTGCCCTCGTGTTGATTAACACAATTTGCTTTGCTTTGCTTAAGTCACGTCTCTCAATATTTTCCTCACGCCTTCTCTCTCCTTCACTTACGCTCCCTCTCTTTCTCGCTCATTTTCTCTCTTTGATGTGGTGTCCCGTCTATCACCTACGCCCCTGACTAAATCATATTCCTCCTCAATTTTGACATTACCATCTCAAGTGGGAAGTCGTTGCATGAATGGACGGCTGCCTGTTTGAGTGCCTTAATGAACTTAGACGAATGTGTGTGTGTGAGTGTATGCATGTGTGCGTATTGACTTGTGAGTGTGTGCGCGTTTGTGTGTTAATTAGCTGCGCACATTATATACAAGATTAGCATATCTGCTGGCTACTTGCCGACGATGGTTCATTTAAAAATAATATTTAGAAAATTTAACTCAGAAAATGATTTAAAAATCGCTAAAACTAAAACCCAACCCAATCTGAAAGTACTTCTTATAAAGAAAATCAGGAAAAATTATGATATCTTGTGCTATAAACTAAATAATATAATTTATATTCATATAATTAATCATAATATAAAAGCTTTTATCCGTCATGATGTTTGCTCTAAAATTTTACACAACGAATGTTTTATAAGCTTTTTGTTTACGCCCCATAATTAACAATTTGCGATAATCCATTTATTAATGTTAACTCAAAGATTTAAGAGTAGGAAATGCACTTGTAAATATAACTTAGATATCCAGTTATAATTATTTATTTAACTATGTATATATTTCTCACTTATTATTTACTTAAAATTTCGCTGATCTTCCTTGAACCTATTCTCGTAATTTTTTCTTTAACTTTAAATGAAAAAAAAAAACGAAAACAATTTCAAAATAAATTAAATAAATATATATAAAAATTATTAATGTTCTTTCCGCTGCACATTTTTATTTTATCGCCGTAAAACGTCAAGTTAAAATATTAAATAATTTTCACTCGTTTATTATATTCCTTTTTTTTGTTTAAAAAAAATTATTTATTTGCTTTGCTTATCGAAACTCTTCAAAAGTTCTCACATTTATTTATGTCGCGCACTTTTGTTGACTTTGTGATTTTTGTCTGCATTTCGGCGTCAAAATATTTGCAAATGAAATATTTGAAATTTCGCAATCCGAGAACAGATACCGCATTCTTTAGCAGAAGTCGGGAAGACGACACTTGACACAATCTGCAGAGTTTGCACACGTGTGTGGAGAAGAATTTAAAAGGCACAAGTTTTATGTCTAAGTTTGTGTCTAAAATAAGCCAAATTAAATAATAACAAAATAAGATAAAATAGATTATGCGAACTAAGTAGTTCACCAGACTTTGGCAACAACTCTGACAGCGGCACGTGATGCGATAATACGACAAGCCGCATATTAGCCTAGTCCTAAAGTCAACTAATCTCTTTAGAGGAAACACTCTAATAAAAAAAACTTGTATATTTAAAAGGCTTAAAAAATCAAAAATATCAAAAGAATTATGAGAGCACGGACTTTGGTCTCAAATCGCATTTTAAGACGAATATCAATATAATTTATATTCTTACTGATCCGTACACATTCTTAAATAAACAGCTTCTATAATAGAAGAAAATGATCTTTGCAGCATACCGATATATAAATATATAAATATATATATAAATATATAAATATATAAATATATAAATATATAAATATATAAATATATAAATATATAAATATATAAATATATAAATATATAAATATATAAATATATAAATATATAAATATATAAATATATAAATATATAAATATATAAATATATAAATATATAAATATATAAATATATAAATATATAAATATATAAATATATAAATATATAAATATATAAATATATAAATATATAAATATATAAATATATAAATATATAAATATATAAATATATAAATATATAAATATATAAATATATAAATATATAAATATATAAATATATAAATATATAAATATATAAATATATAAATATATAAATATATAAATATATAAATATATAAATATATAAATATATAAATATATAAATATATAAATATATAAATATATAAATATATAAATATATAAATATATAAATATATAAATATATAAATATATAAATATATAAATATATAAATATATAAATATATAAATATATAAATATATAAATATATAAATATATAAATATATAAATATATAAATATATAAATATATAAATATATAAATATATAAATATATAAATATATAAATATATAAATATATAAATATATAAATATATAAATATATAAATATATAAATATATAAATATATAAATATATAAATATATAAATATATAAATAAATAAATAAATATATAAAATAAATAAATATATAAATATATATAAATATATAAAAATATTTAAAATAATAATATAATATATTAATATAAATATATAAAAAAAAATATATAAAAATATAAAATAATATATATTATTATGTATGTCATGGAACCATAAATCTGAGTTATAACAGTGGATCATAAATTATTGTCGCAATTATTGCAGGAATTTTGCACGAGCGTTGGGAGTCATTCGTTTACTGGCGTTTGTGGCCAAGAGGTTATCGGAGGGCAATAAATCAGATTATTTTAATATTATATATTTTATATGTTTATACGTTCATAGGCTTATATATGTTTTTTATAGCGCGACAGTCAGAGATTCTTGTCGGTAATGTCGTTAACTGTGCGCTGTCTCAACTTCTGTAAACAGACATAAAGTCTGTTAAAGACGAGGGAAATGCACATTAAACGATGTAAATCAAAGGCCGACGACGCTGCCAGACGTTGCAAGACGTTTGTAGATTTATTTGCCGTTATTTGAACAAGTATCGAGTACACGAAGCAGCAGCAAAAATACACTAAAGCACTGGCCATTGGGAAAAGTGAAAACGGGATATTACGGAAAACCAGATGTAGACAACCCCCAATAAATCTCTCGCCCCAGACGCGTATGTATTATGTTTCCAAAGTCAAACAGAGTCTGGAAGTAAGCCATAGACGCAATGGAGTCGGCTGCGTGATATTTGACTAACAACTTTCAAGTGTTGGAAAACAAATAAGCCCCGTGTTACACACTCGATAAACATTGCAGATAATATCACCAGTCAACAGTCACCAGTCACCAGTCACCAGTCACCAGTGAACAGTCAACTGTCACTGGTAAGCACTAAGCAGTCATCAGTTAGCAGTACCAGACACTCAACTACTTAGGGTTCTGAATGTTTGTCAAATATTTGCACAGTTGGTTTCTTAGGAAACTGAAGGCTAAAGAAGAAAAAAATGTTTCAAAAAGGTTTATGCATTTTATTTACAAAGAACCAGTAGCGATCCATAATCCCCGGTATTTACACCTCTTATGTGCAACAGATCGATCATAAATCTTGATAGTTTATAAACTGATAGTTTATAAATGATGAAAGCATCATGTACAACAGTCAAATTTATGACAACATTTATTTACGACATTTAAAACTCACTTAATCAGGTATACGAATAGTCCAAAAATCTAATTGCAGATCAACAAAAGGACAAATTATCAATTGTTAAGAAATGTAACATGTGTATCAGAAATAAACTACAATGGTCTCTCATTATAAATTGTATTTTTCATCTTTCATACACTTTTTAATCAAGTTATTCTTATATTTAACCATTCTTACTGCTTTACGATAAAATCAACTTTCTATTATACAGGTTAATACCCGACTAAAACCAACTTCGGCAATTTGATTTTTGTTATCCAAGAGTATGCAGGTTAACTTAATGTTAACCCACTGTTAACATTGATAATTCAACAAAATTATATTTCGTAGTGTAAAATTGATATATTGACTTACCAATTAAACTCAAATTTTGACAAGATCAAATCACAAATTCACATGAAAAAAAAAAAAAAATTTCACTAGAAAATATATTTTCTTGACATTTACATATTGGCTAAGCTTTATTTTATATATTTTTATTTTTATTTTCACATAAAAAAAAAAATAAAAAATAAAACACTTATCACATTATTTAATTAAAAAAAAAAAAACACTTAAGAGAAATTGAAATTTGATATTTTGCTCTTAATTGCTTCATCGACGCACTTAAGCACAAAACAGCACCTAGAACTTTCTATTTCACTCTTCTCTCTTTATTTGAAGACACGAACCCGCCGATTTATTTTATTAAACACGACATTTTTTTAATAATTCTCAACTTGCAATTTCGCATAATATATTCAAATAGCAACAACACCACACATGCAATATATATTCATCTCTTTTGCACATTATGCTGGTAATTGGAATCTATGCAAAAGACACAGTTAACGCATAATTTTGCAAATGCACACAACGCTTGCTTTATGTGCTAGCAAATAATTAAATCACATTAAAAAAAAAAACAAAAAATATTCACACTTAAAAAAAATATGGGTAATTTAACTACATAAATAATTAGGGTTTTCGTTTAATATAAACGGAAAGCAATGGCTCCACACATACAAGACATATCTCCCGTATATTGCAGCTACATGCAATTGCATGTGTGTGGCCTTGTATCAAAAACCATTTACATAACCACTTACACATTAACAAAATTGTGTAGGTGCGTACAATGCGCGTTGAGACTCCTAAGGACAAAAGCACAAGATCTATTAAATAACATAATATTACCCAAAGGAATCGATATAAATATCACACAGAAAATAAATAAATAATAGAGGACACAAATAATTAGCAACTTCTTTCAAAAATCTTATTAGATAATTGCACTGCTTTTGGACACACACACTATTAAAATGCAGAATCTATGCATTGCATTCACACACGCTGATTTAATCCTCGCTATTAGACAAGGAAAGAAAATGACGCCACAATTAAACGCGCGAAACGCAATTTTTTTCCCCTTTTTATTGATCGACAATTTCTTATTAAATAAAACGTTTTCGGCCGCGCTAACATGTTTTTGTAACAATAAACACCGTTAATATCTTTAACTAATAGCAAACACGATCTTGTAAGAACAAATTCCATCAAAATAAATTTTAATTACAAATTCGACATTATCCGACACGCTTATTAAACCGCCCGTTGAAGTACTAAAGGAAGACTAAGAACTAATGTTGCCACCTGACAAAAATATTTTGTATTTAATTTATGCATATGGCAACTTAAGCTTGCATTAAAACGGTTAATTTGCATGTTCTTTTTTAGCATTCGTACCGAAAAGTGCAGTTGTTGTTAATGTTGAGGGAAGAAAATGAGCAAAACTAAAATCTCTTTGTTCGTTTCCACTCATGTATCAAAAATCGCCTGATAGCTTTAACCGTTAATTGAAGAAGCATTAAAAATTCTCAAATTTTATGGCGCTCAACTCATCGTTTAGCTCAAAGCACGAAATAGGCTTTTATCTTTCATTTATAGCGGCGTTTTTTCTATTTTTTTATGTATTTTTTTTGGTATTTCGTAATTTTGATTGATGACTGACTTAATGTCACTTTGTTGCCGTTGTCCGATGATAAATTAATAAAACCGGGCGACTTTATTGATACTCTCTAGCTCCCGGCATCACCATCACCATCGCCATCAACATTGGCAGCGTCATCGTCATCGACTTCGGTTTTGACTCAAACATGCACAGGGGCTGAGGTCGGGACTGCGGCTCTGTTCGTTGTGTAACTTGAAGCTACGCATTTGGGAAGGGGGAAACTCGCCTTCTCCCATACATCTATGCCTGTGTATATAATTTGCAGTCATAAATCGTGGGTAACGTCGTCATTGTTGTTTTTGCTTGTGTTGTTGTTGTTGCTGCTGCTGCTGCTGTGTTGTTGTTTTTATTCTCCTTGTTGTTGGGGTGTCGGCCATCTTTTATTGTTTATTGTTTATTGTTTGCTTAACAATTTTTCAATGTATTTTCATGCCCACACAATTTGGTTGCGTGCCTCCAACGACGTCGCTCCCCTTCCCGGGCCATAAATCAAACTCTGACAGCGCATTGTCATTTAATCAATAATTTATAAACAATTTCGCGTTACAGAGTGTACAAAAAAATAAAAAAAATAAATAAAAAAGGAAAAAAGAAACAGCACAAATATAAAAAAATAACTAACAACTAGAAAAAACGTTTACTATAAATTAAAACGTGCGTGCAATTTGTTGTTTCCCGTGTATTGAACGTTGGCACTTTAACAAATGGAAACCTTAACCCATTTATTGGGACTCGATTGAAATATCTCAATATCTACGCTCAAGGATATAAATCAAGACAATTCTCGATAATTGGTTGAACATGAAAAATACCTATTTTTATTGCTTCCATAAAAAATAACAGAATTTTATTGTGATTAAATGTTGTTATTTGATTTTAACACTATTTTCAACTTAATAAAATATTTATTTATTTACCATCATTTACTATGCACATACAAAAAAAGTTCGTAATTTATTATTTGGATAAATGCGCCGTCTTCACCCGGATTCGAACCCGCGAACTCGCGCTGGCTTTTGCGCCTTGAAGGGAGTCTCTGTGTGGAGTTATTGATACTTTGTTCTAGTTGAGATTTGTTTTTTAAATTTTATTTAATTTAATTATTATTTATTTATAATGTATTTTTGATTTTTTCATTATTAAAAATATTAAAGTTAATTTCTAAAATATATATTCTATTTTAAATAAGTTTTACCTACAAATTAAAAGTGAAACAAATCACTCAATCTCTTAAATCTAAAACAAGCAGTCACTTTTCTCCCCCCATAACTCACTTAATATGTTTTATAAAGATAATCGATTTTTGAAAGCTACTCTTCCAATTCACAACATTTATACAATAAAATCACTTATCAAATCGGAGCTATCAATGATCAGCATTGACTGCTGAACGCGCCTAAAGCAATGTTGGCTCCAAAGAAAAATTTGGCATCCATGGGTTAAAGTGTCAACTGTTATCGTTGTTCTAACTTTTATTTTTTTTTCTTCTTTTTAGCCTACTTTGTGCTTAGGGCCTTATGGCACCTAAAAAGTACGTGCCAAAGTGACCAAGAAGACCAAAATTGAACGGGAAAAAATAAGCAGAAAAAAAGCGAAAGAGGAAGAGGAAGAAAAAGAGAGAGAAAAAAAACGAAAACAACAAAATTAAATGTCAAAATCCCCCAAACGCCCAAAAGCTTGTCAGCTTTTATAAAACAGTTAACAGTGGACAGTAGTTGGGGACTGGGAGCAGGGGACTCGGCCATGAGTACTGAGGATTGGGGACTTGGACCTAGGGAATGCAGGGTGGTGAATGGGGATGGGGAAGGGGTGGGGTATAGTGGGGAATGGGCCATGCGGTATGTGAACTGTGACGGGCTCTGAGCTGTAGGAGGCAACGGGTAGGCCCTTTCATTGGAGGTGCTGATGGCGACGTCGGCGGCAGCGGCGGCGGCACTTTTTGATTTTCTTTTGCTGCTGACCAAAGCGCAAAATCACTTTTGACGTTTTTATTCTTGTGTCGGAACGAAGCGCTTTTTAATACCCTGTAAGCATTACATGAACAGAGACAAGGGTATGTTGGAAGGTGGATAAAATTGTGACAATCGAAGACAAGAGAAATAAGGCTCAGCTCAAAAATTGTATTCTTTGAGCGGCTGAGACTTGGACAGAATTTGTGGATTATTTGAAAGGCATTCCCGGCTTAAAAAGAAGCTTAAGGGTACCCTGTAGAACTCAGAGGGCCTACATATAATTGTAGGGTATCCTCAGGTCATACAATTCTTCAGGTGGTGCCCTGACTGCTGGCTCTTCTGTATGGAACGCGCGCCTCGTTTCGTTTTCATTATCCGAGACGCGTTCGAATTCATTTCAAGTTTTGCCGCCGTCGTCGTCGTTGCTGTTACTGTCAACGTCTGCGTTGGCAGCGACGGCGACGGCGACGGCGACGGCGACGTCGACGTCACAGTCACCAATGTCGGACTGAGGCGTCTTCAGCTGTCCAACTGTTGGCTTTTGCTCGCCAGTCGCGTTAAGACCAACATAAGTCGGCCTAAGCGTTTAAAAGCCTAAACGAATGCAAAGACATATGGGAATGTGCGTGTGTGTGTGTGTGTGTGTGTGTGTGTGTGTGTGTGTCAATGGTCATCAGTAAGCCAAGAAAAAGGCAAAATACAAAATACAAAATACGAAACACATAATAATCATCAACATCTGATGACTGAGGGGGAACCAAGGAGGGATGATTGAGGAAATGGGTGCAGGGGAGAAGAGTGGAAAGAGTGAAGCCGAAGGGGGAGACAGCTTGAAGCTTGGGGGCTTGACGAGAAATGACCAGAGATACTGGAGACTGGCGACCGGTGACGATGGTTGTTTGTGGACGCAGAGTATGGGTGGAGGGGTGGGTTGAGGGGGAGATCGTTCAGCTGTCAAGTTGGCTTTGTATTTTGTATTTTGCGCTCAAAACTTAGACCAACTTGACAGTTGGAAGACAGTAGTGTTTACCCCCGGATTGTTGTTGACCGCCCACCCCACCCCTTTGGCCGTGTGCTGATCATCATTGGCGTCCCTTTCGCCGCTGGCACTACGAAAAATGAGACAAGACTGACAGCGGCTCTGCGAAAGAGTTAATACTGTGATTAAATGGCCAAGAGAGTGCCACTGTCAGACATTTGGCTGATGGTGGGCGGCTTTAATGTTTGACAGCTTGATGCCAACTGCGTCGACAACGACAGCGGCAGTCACAGCGGCAGTGGCAGCGACAGCGACAGCGACAGCGACAGCGACAGCGACAGCGACGCATTTTGCAACATTTTGAGTGGCTGTTAAGCCCACGTTTAACTACGTTTACAGGGTATTCGATTGTCAGAAGGCTTAGGTGAACGGAAGTGATATGAAAAACGTCAATGGAGTGCGTACAGGCTTCGGGCAGACTTTGCTTCGAATGGAACAGCATGCCACAGCGGGGCTAGAAATAATAAAATGTACGACCGGCAGATACCCTGCTTTTATGGAAACAACTGTCCATCTGTCTACAAAGGATTACTAAGAAGCTATGATATCTGATTCATTGAAATCTTTAGATCCGGTCTTCCGTATAAACATTACATCGTATACCTTTATGATTTAAAATATGGGAGTTTAAACAAGCACTACCTTTGGGCAACCTCTTCCCGCAACCACCCACTAAAAGACGTTCTTATCCGAGTCTGGTTACAATACCATTTAAAACTCTAATTTCAGCTTATCCTAGGTCCTGGTTAAGTCCGTCTTATCGAGCCACTAATTGCACTTAAGCACCTTAGTTTAAGGTGGCTGTAAAGTAGAGCGCTTAGGTCGGTAATTAGATGAGATTTACGATGAGCCGCAGTGATCCATAAACAAGAGAAAGATTGCATATGCTCTATAAGACTTAGAGCCCAATAAAAGTAAAGGCATTATAGTGGGATATATAGTCCAACTGTATAATTCGATGCTTAACAATGTGTTTTAAATCTCCTGGGATGTTTAGCACCTAAGCCACAAAGATCCGAGCTACACGATCATTTAGAAGAGGGCTTAGTATAGAATCTCGTGGGTTATTGCTGAAGTGTGTATCGTAAAGCCATAGGATAAGTCCACAAGATTTTCAAATGACAATCAAGATTAAATAAAATACTGCAGTGATAATCGTGTGCCAGCTGACAATCAAGCTTAGCAAACACAAAGATCTTCAGATCTGAAGAAGATCTTGCAAATCTCAAGATCGCAATCTTTTTACGGTTATGAGTGAGTTATCTAACCCTTAGGTAAACTAACCAAATGGCTATAACGACTACTATATTTAGACATCTCCCTTCCCCCAGCCCCCAGCCACCAGTTCCGAGAAACATCTGTCAGTCCGGCACGTTCACGAGACTGACTCTGGTATATTATGGGGGGTACCACAGGTCTAGCTCGGATCTCGCAGCCCCCCAGACTTTGCGGGAGTGTTTCTTCCATGCAGACTATAAGCCCATAGTTATCTTTTAGTAGCCGCAAATAGTAGTTAGTAATACTCGTAATCGTATATTACCTAAATTTACTATAGAGCTTGTCATCTTTAGAGCAGCCATCAACTTGTTTGAGGACTCGACTCACCCCTCAGGTTGACACTTGTCAGGGTCTTGAGCAATATCTCTCCTCAGTTCTTGGCATCAACAAATATAAATTTATTTATATATTTTTTTAGGGTATTCAGAATGTTTGCTCGGGGTTCAAACAAATTTTTAATTGCCCACACAAATTATCAGCTGATTCAAGTATGAAAAAAAAAAGGAAAACGGAACCATAAAGTTCTATAAAATATCATCATCATCTCTTTGAACGGGAAGGCAGATCTTGAACTATACGTATATATGGTACATTAGGATCATAAATATCAATTTTAATTGCCTTGTATTTAGATTAGAGACTATTTAATGGCTCCTACAATTGTGTCGCCTTCCTCATAGAACTTAAACCCCCACCACCCACCGCCCAACTTCCACCTCCTCCTTCCATCACTCTCCTTTCTATTCTGTTTTCTGTCTTCTAAAATAATCTATTTTATTCTTGTCTTGCCTATGGTGACACGACAGAGTGTCAAAAATATACTAACAAGGGCGGGGACTGGGTATGGATTAGATCGAATTGCTAATACCCTTACAGAAATTAAGTCATCATATCAACAGGGGAAGCAAATAAATCCTGTCATATCATAATAGAAATTTATGTAGAATAAATGTATTTGGTCTAGTATAAATACTTCAAGTATATAAATAAATACCAAATAAGAACTGAGAGAAAGTAGATCTAATCAGCTCTGATTTCTCTCTCCCTTCCCCTTGAAGAAATTGAACTCTAGAAAAGTTTATTCCTAGAGTCTCATGTTTCACAATTTGATCGTCGCTATAAATATCCATATATCTTATAACCCAAACCCAACTTATGATCTGTTATACAGTGAAGAAACTCGCACAGTCTTGAGGGTATTTGAAGCCCCGAGATAGAGAATCAAATCGTGTCGAAGTGTTTAATAAATAACAAATCACCCGAAAAGACCTCAAGACCGCAATCCCAGGCCAATCTCAAGTATTCAGTAATAAACAATATAGCATAATGCCCTCTAGCACCCCCCATGCCCCGCCACAGTAAATCCCCCGCCCAGTGCTCGGTACACCCCATTAGAGATTTATGGATCCAGATCTGTTTTCAAGTGCCAGAGCCTCGTGCAAGTGCCCGCCAGAAGTAGAGCGTCTTATCACTGGGTATTCCGGTACAGATTTACAATTAATTGCAATCAATTGTAAACACCCAGTCTTCATTATGGGGTATACGAAGTCATAAACTCTGGACAGAGCTGGCTAATTGATAGGAAACAATAGAGGGGGGGAGTGTGATGAGGGCGAGGAGGAGGAGGAGCGCCACTCATGTTCATTAGTCTGAGTCTGAGGCGCATTGTGAATAATTTAAAAATTTGAAAATTTATTTATTTATAAATTTATATGCCTGTACATACACACAAAAAGACTTAAAAAGAAAGTCGAGCACAAAAGGAGAACAAAACGAAATAAGAAAATAAAACAGAAACAAAATAACAAAATAATATATCCAAAACAGAAAACAATAGGATTTTAACAAGAATTATAATTTATTGCCACTTAAGTCATAAATTTATTTTTAATTTCGCCCAATTCACATTTACAACGAGCCACGCAAACATCATCGCTCAAGCGCTCGTACCCCTTCTTCGTTTTCGAGCACCCTGCAGGTTGCAGTACCTTGAAAACTATATGCAGTTGGTAACACTTAAAAATTAATGAAGAAATTTCTTAATTAAATAATTGAAATAAAGAAATTTTAATATAAAAATGGATTTTATATAAAAAGTAAATCGTTTATTAAGTGACTATTTTGCTTGTGTCCTTTAAAGCATATGTAGACAGCAGCTTTCAGTCTTAGATAAATTTGTTGAAATATTAAAAATCCTACAAAATTTACTGAACAAATTACACGACTTAAATAAATTATTAATAAAAATAAAAACTAATAATATCATTAAATAAATAATTTGTTTTACTTTTCCCTCATAACAACTAAAGTTTTTTTTTGGAAAAAATCTTTTGCTTTTAGAACAGTTATAAATTTTATTTTAAAAAAATCCAAAATTTATTTAAATAGTTAAAATAGTTTCAAAATTAAAAAAATGGAAAAATTAAAAAAGTAAGTAAAGTTGTCTTAGAAAAGAAATTCTTCCCATATCAATAAAATTATATTAGAAAGTCAAGATTTCTGTTAAGATTTATATTAAAGTTTCTGTTAAGTTTCTCTGTTAAGCTTAACATGCATGTTAGTGTAACCAATATTCGTGACTCTTAACGGCTTTGAGGTCTATAGATAACTTGGCTTTGAGATAGTTTACGTCGTTTGCTGTGAGGGGCCCACAAAAGAAATGAAATACTGAAAGACTTAAATTTACGTCTCTTTGGGTGTTTATTTTCCTTTGCCGCTTTCATGAATCTTCAAGTTTATTATTGTTGCCAGTTGTGTGTGTGTGTGTGTGAATGTGTGTGTATTGCTGCTGCTGCGGCTGTTGGTAGCAGCAAATTTAACACTCAGACAGTAGTAAATAAGCGGGTTATAAAAGGCCAACTAATTACAAGTTGCAGCCGCCGTCACACGTTTGTTAAGAGCAAAATTTGAATATGTATAATGTATGTGTGTGTGTGTGTGTGTGTGCGTGTGTGTGTATAGTGTTTTCTCCCTTGCCATAGCCCCCCTGCACATACCTGATCTGTATATGTTTATACATATATATATCTGTTTATAGGAATGAAATTTTTTGGAAGACCCTGCGCCTCATTGTCTTAATGAACACCAAGGGGCGACGGTTTCTAGAGGAGACAAATGTATCTCGTTTGAGCGCAAAACACAAATGTTTAAAACAATAATAAATTATCATTGTTTTTGTATTGCTTTTGTTGTTGTTGTTGTTGTTGCTGATGTTGCTGCTGTTGCTGTTGCTGTTGCTGTTTTTGTTGTGGACTCTTGCCTTTTATCGCTTGATAATCGCTGGTCATTAGTCATTTTGGCCTCAACCTCAAGTATTGTATGTTTCTATATACCAATGTATCTGTATCTGTATCTGTATCTGTAAATGTATCTGAATCGTGTGCTATTGCTGTGTTTGTTGTTGTTGTCGTTGCCACGCCAAAAAGAGTAATGTGAGCAGCAACGGTGGCAGCTGCTGCCGTTACTGTGCTTGTTGTTGCTGCTGCCTCTTCATCAACAGCAACAGCAGCAGCAACAGCAACAGCAACAACAACAACAACAACAACAACAACAACAACGAAAGGCAGCGCTTCGTTTAATAAATCGTGTACTGTCGCCTTTTATTGTTGCGGCGATGTTTCAAATTTTATTTATTTATCTGCTGCCGCTGAATTGGCTTAATAATGTGGCCAACAACAGCAACAGCAACAGCAACAGCAACAGCAACAAGAACCACACAACAAACACTCAGCGGACAGCCAATGGACAGCAGCAACATCAGGTCAAGCCCATATTTAGCAACTTCTGGCGATATCACACTTAACAGGCGACTTTGGCTATCGACTATCTTGACAGCGCATGAAATATGAATGCTCCTTAATCAGAGTAGGGTATATTAGTTAGTCGAGGGCTTTGGCCACTTGGATGGGCGGCAACGAGAGCGACTAACAAATAGCAGCTGCTCCCCTCTCCTCCATCAAACTTTCTCTGGATTGGCTGCCGCATTGTAGGGTATCCGCTAGTCGTCTTAGCTGCCAATTCCCATTGCTGTCTAATGTGTTTATTCATGTTTGATTTGACCGCTGACATTGTTAATTAAAAATTATTAAGTAAGAAATAACAATATATGTACATATATCAAGCCAAATTAATGGGTCTGTCAGCAACGATTTCCGATTTGTCTGCTGACAGTGTGACCTGATTTTCTGCCTTTTTTTTGTATGCAAACTTCAAAATTATATAAAAAACGAAAGACAATCCCCAAAGGAAATACACATTAAAAATGTGTGCATGTGTGTGTGTGTGTGTGTCTGTATAATATTGAAGCTTTTCTGGTCTCGCATTATTTATGACGTTCAAATATCTGAACAGGCGCTATAAGTACCGACAATCATATATCACCGATATCTATATCTATGGCTAATATATTAGAGCCAATGAAACGAGCTCCCAAAATGTCGGCGGCTGCCTTTGAAGTGTCAGCGGAGCCGTCAAATTAGGCCAACATTTCTGTTGGCCAGGGCACTCTTTTGGCCCATTGTACTGGTGTACGGTGGGTAGGTGATAGGTGGTAGGTGTCATAATGATAATCACGGCAGTTGAGATATTTATGTGAAGGTCTTGCGGGTGCAATAAATTCCTCAAAAAGTTCTCAACCAAAAACAAATAATGCGTCATATACCAAATTGCAGGGAGTGGAGTTTCTCATATATCAACCAAATATATGTATATATACATCTATATATATATATATGAATAATCTGTGTGTTATAGCATTTCCTTTCTGTCTGATTTTTATGCATTTTTTTTTATTACCCAAGTGCCACCCACAGAATTTGGGGCAACTCTCGGCGAGTCTCGTAGTTTTCGTTCGGGGTGGGAAACGAATGACTTCCAAGTGCCTGTTGACAGTTGTCGTTGCTGTCGTGTCAGCTCCAAATGTCATCTCGAGAAGTTTAAAGTAAAGACAAAAATAATAATAATAATAGTAAAAGCAGTAATAGGGATATTAGCGTGGAGGCCATGGTAATGGGTCGAGTGGTGCCAAAGGGAAAGTGTCAAACGCAACATTATGAAAATGACACGAGGAAGCCATAAATTTCCAAAGAAAATCGGGCAGCATCAACAACGTCAACAAGAACAACAGTTACAACAACAACAACAACAATGGCAACAATGTCACAACATCAGCAGCAGCAGCAGCAGCAGCCAGAGCAGTGGGAATCGAACAACGCGGGGGTGTAGCCAGCAAAGGGAGAATTTCACAGAAAAATTATCAAGGAGTTGACAGCGGGCAACAGGCACTTGAAGAAGATACAAATGTATCTGCAACGTCGCCACCGCTGAAACGCTCTGGGAACGCCCCTTGATGTCACATCTCTGTCAGTTAACGCATGATTGACGCTCCAAATGTGCGTTTCTCCTTCAGTTGCCCCTGCCCCCCTGTCGATCCCTTGCCGCTTCCCCGCCGCTTCCCGACGCTCCTCTCTGTTCTTCTCTGCGCCGCGAGGGTAAACACGAAAATTGTAATGACTTTTGTGTAATTTATAACAAAACTGTTAATTAGCTGCGACGACTACGTTGACATCAGTTCAGCTGCTGTGTAATTTATGACGACACGTCCAGGGATCGCATAGGGGCAGCTGCTCCCGCTCCTTCTCCTTCTCCTTCTCCTTCGCCTGCTCCTGTTCCTTCTGTACCTCCTGTTTTTCCTGCCGCTGCTGCTGCTGCTGCTAATGACAGGATGAACGAGTAGCATGTGAGTTGAAGATTTGAACGATCGTCCAACAAGTTAGTGAATGGGGGGAGATACTTCCATAAGAATTTAGCAAGAATAAAAATAGAAATTCTACAAACTGCGACTCAAATCGTCCAAGGTGGTCTTCCAAGGATTCAAAGGTCGAGAGTGCAGCCCAGGGCTCAGATGCCTTCAGTTCGTTTTAATAATTACCCAGGGACGTTATGAATCTTAACGTATTTATAGATCATGCGAAAAGTCGCAATCCGCAGTCAATTTCATAAGATTCCAAGGCAGATGTTAATGTCAGTCGTCGGAGTCGTCGGAGTCTTCGGTTCAGTGGGGCGCTTATCACTTACATAAGAGAGAATCACTAACCCGGAGAGTCACTCACTAATCTATAACGACACCTCATAAATCAGCAGGCAGTCCTCAAATAAATCAGCAGATCTTGAATGTCAGGTTGTCATCGTGACGCTATATCAGTTTTTGGTTGGAATAAAATCACGGCACGGAATTGTCAAGAATCAAGTTTTATACAATCGACGCTACGATTTATATGATCGCACGGGAAGGTAAAGAATTGTGACTAAAATTAAACTATGGATCATATTGAGTTATACCCCTTAAAAAAGCAAGGGAAAGGGTAGAGCTGAATATCCTTGAATGCAGAACAATAAATAAATTCTTTTTATTTTAAGGTCAAGTTTTAATAATTAAAATATAGTATAAAATAAATTGAATATATTTTTTAATTTGTGTTTTGGGGGGAGTAGAGAGCATCTGACAGTCGTTCATTGGGCTGACACATGATTCTATTGTATTATTGGCTTGTTGTGATTATAAATTATGGTCAGGTCTTCGGGTGGTTTAATCGTAACATCAATATGCGAGAGAGCCAATAAAACGCTTTTTATGGCCATATAGTCAGAAGTATCAGCGCATATATGACTTGTCAGTGCTGAGATGCCATAAATAATGGCCAGTGCCTAAGGCCGAGGCATAAGGTTTTTGAAATCTTTTCAAATCACAGCCATTGATTAGGGTTAATTTCATGTTGCCATTAAAGCAGCAGCGAGGCTAAGGGGATTACACACTTCCACAAGATATATACTTCTGAATCACAAGACGCGCACGTAGCACATTCAATCGCCGATTTTAGATTCTTCATAAATTTGGTCACATTTTCGATGGGCTTACGTTGAGTATTTCGATGAGTGATTCAAAAATTGGATGACTAGAGCAATTCAAAAGAATTTAATGCCTGTGATTTATATTAAAAGCCTAATAAACAAGAGATTTATAAATAATATACAGATTTCTCAGAAAATTTAAAATTAATTATAAACAACTTATGTACCTCTTGATAAGTTAATTTTTGTTATTGATTAAAATTAAAAAAAAAAATATAATGTAAACAAAAAAATTAACTTCACTTGGGCTCGTCCGGGATTTGAACCCGGGACCTCCCGCACCCTAAGCGGAAATCATACCCCTAGACCAACGAGCCAGTTGATCACAATGCGCCATACAGAGCACTTCGACTGCAATACGAAGCAGCGTCTTAAGACGTGCATCGTCTGCACGAAAGACAAGACAAAGCGAAGCCAAGAAAAGCACAAGCTTGAGCAGCTACATTGGAGTGAGCGAGGCAGGAAGAATGAACTGGAGTTTTGACTTGCTCGCGCTCTCTCTGCCGCACAGTGTTTGGAGCTCTCTGCCTGTCTCTCCCCTCACACACTCTTGAAAACATTTTCAAAGCAAAGCGAATCTATTTATAACAAAAAGTTGCCATGTTCATTCGAAGTTGTTGTTGTCGTTGTTGTTGCTACTGCTGCTCTCTTTGTTGTTGCTTGTGATCGCGAGTGTTGACAACAAAACAAATTGTTTAACATGGACAACAAACACAACAGTACAAAAAAGAAATATGATGCATGTAAATAAATTCAATTTGGAACAAACAACAAATAAACAACTAATGAATAACAGAGCAATCAAGAGCCGCCATCCAACAATAAAACACGATCACAGATCTTTCAACAGAAATGAGGGAAATCAAAAAATTATTAATTTCAATCAAAACAAGGCGACAACTGAATACAAGTGTTTGCCGCTTACACGAATACTTAATGCTCTTAAGTTCAACAATTAAAAAATAAATAAATATGAAAAAAATTATAAATATTTTATTAAATACATCAAAGTACAATAATAATATTATTTTAATAATATTTTATTAATTTAATTAAAATAATATTATTGAACATTTTAGTATCTCATGTACCAAAAATTTAGAAAAGCTGATTTAATGTTTTTAACTTAAAAAATATATGTATAAATAAATAAATTTGAAATTAATATAAATAAAATATTAAATAAATATTATTTTTTAGATTTTTATTGTTAAAGTTAATAAAGAAATTCACTTACCCGATTGGAGTCTTTATTCTTCTCTTTAATTGGCCCCGTTTCTTGTAAGGGAATCTAAACTTAATAAAAGCTGAAGTGCTGGGAAAAGAATGGATAGAATATAAGATATATGGGCTCACAGATACCCTACATTTATACCCCATACACATGTATCTATTGAGATATACTATTAATGTATTAACTTAATAATTTATTATGATTAAAAAGAAGGACACTTTTTATAGGGGGTACCACCAGGAGTTGCTTCGCCCGCTGCTACCCTATTTGCCCAAATTTATAGGGTATTTCATTTGACGAAATCAAAAAATTGAAACAATTGACAATCCCCCAAAGTTGAGCATTTGACAGTCGAATGCGATAATTTTAAATCAAATCAATTGAATATTGTCACTATTAATTTACTTTCCAGATACGTACACTCCACTGCCCCTGACTCCGTGCCCGCACCCGCACCCGCAGCCGTATACCCAACTGTTCGGTTCAATCTACGCCCCTGCCCCGCCCGCCCGCTGATATGGTTTCGGGTGCCGCTGATTGCCTCTGTCACATTGTCGACGCTAAGTGAGAGATTTTATTTTCTGAAAACGTTGTGCCCATTGAATGGCAATTGATTTTATGTATTTTCTTTATTGATTTTTAATTTCTGCTCCGAACACTTTATGGCCAACGCGAGAGTTTTGTTAACGTTCGCGCAAATGGCGCGCCCACCGCGAACCGCCTGCAACCATTGCCCACCCTCTTGACGCTGTTCTCTTACCCGCCCCACCACCAACCACCGATCACCACCGCCACCACTTTGACTGCTTCCTCTGCCCTCATGAAATTCAAATTTGTTTTACTCTAAAATCGTAACGCCGCATACGAATTATGCATTTGGAATACAAAATAGACGTTTCCCCAGCTTCGACTTCTGATTGCGATTTGACTTTGAAATGAAAACCGAATCATTTAACCCAATCATTTGCCGCACACACCGCTGTCCATACAAATAAAAGCGATGCAAATTCCAAAATAATGAAGTTCAGATCGAAGAGAAAAGCTGCTGGAATTTTATATAGAAAAAATATCAAAATTTTTAGATGCCAAAAATAAAAGAAAATAATTGTAGAAAATCTTTATGAATAGCAGAAACTTAAAACTTTTCCTATCTTATTGTTTATATTTTTTTTATTTATTTTAAATAATTTTTTAAATTTTTCTTACCCAATTTTAAATACTTTTATTTCTTCAGTCTTTTGTATCCTCAAGCATCCTTTCATTTATATGCGTCTTGAGAGCTCATTTATTTTTATGGCAAATATTTATTATTTAATTTTACTTTTCACGATTATTTAATGACCCAAAAATGATAAGGTTTACTCGTTTAATATAATATTTATTTTTTGTATTACAAGAATTATTTATAGTATTTTTAAAATACATTGTATATACACATATTACATATATGTATATACAAATGGCAAGGTAGTCGACTGATAAGTTTCCAGGTATTTCGACCTCTTATGTTTATATAAGGTATTATACGAGTAACGGTTAAATCGCGTTTCTTATCAGTCGAGTTACATGTCATATGGAAAACTAAGTAACCAAATCAAAATATTTTGATTTTTAATATTGGATTTTAATGATCTAGGATTTAAGTAGAACTTCAAGCAAGGATCAAGAGGATCACTTAGAAAGATTATCAAATTAAGTTTTTGGGCTAAAGGAAGTTTTTAATATATATTTAAGGTTTGATTTATCCGAAGGGATTTTGTTCTTAACTTTCCATCTAAGGATAGTTTCCGAAGTCAAGGGTTAGACTTTTGGGGATTTTATCTTGGGAATTTTGATAAAAATTTGGAAAATTGTATAACAAAATTAAATAAAATTAAAAAAAAAAATAAATGTATTTAAAAAAATAAAAAAAAAAAAGATTTTTAAACTATGTAGAATTTTTACTTTCACATTTTCCAAAGAAGTTTATTTATCTAGGACATCCTTGTAAACACTTAGGCTTTTGACTTCATACATTTTGTATATATTTTTATCTCCTTTTGTTCTTCAAAAGGATAAAACCATGTTTTGAGTTTTTCCAAAAAGGCAGAGAATAAGGAATCCATAGGATGAGAAGTTCATCCCGTTGTTGCTGGAAACACTTAAAATGTCCTGTAATAAATTCAAAGTTCATCTTTCGAGAAAAGCTGAAAAATCTAGGAAATCATTTTCCTGGCATTTCCCAAGTTTGTCAACCTCTCGAAGAGGCGACCGATCATTTTTTTAAAATTATTTTCTTTCTTTTTTAATAAAAACAAATTGGATTTTTATATTTTTAAAAATTGTTTTCTTTGTTTATATTTTGCGTGTAATTATTTATGAACTGCGCACTTTTTTTTTTTGATATATTGTTGTCTTTGTGGTTTGTTGTGTGTAGGTGTGAGTGTGAGTGTGTGTGTGTGTGTGATTTATTGTTGTTGTTGCATACATCGAGAAGAAATCGCAAATCTCTAATTTATATTCATTGTACACACAGTAAATAATTAATATGAGTTTTTTTGTTTTTATTTTTTATGTATATTTTGTTTAATATTTATTTTTTTTTCTTCTTTTTTTTTTTTTGATTTTTCAAGACTTTTTTCTTGTTGTTGGTTGTGTTGTTGTTGTTGTTGTTGTTACAATTTAATTATACGCATTACTCGACATACACATACATATAAGTAGATGGGGTTGGGGGAGGAAGGGGACTTAGGGGATTATTGAATCGGTATTTTCTTCATTTTTTTTTTTAAATATATATATTTAATATTATCCGTAGTTGCGATCGTTTAAAAACTAGTCTTAAAATCTAGACGAAATTTAATTATGCGGTAAAAACAATGCTTAAAAACTCTAAATAAACAAAACCTGATAAACATACGATTTTTCATACGATTTGTAGAACTGGAAGTCAATGAAAAACTTTGGTTGAACTTTGAGAACAAACGCGACTTGGTATAAATTATAACTATCGGTCGAAATCGGAAACTATCGTATTCCAAGTGAAAAGAAACTATCGTTAAATATTTTATATGAAAACCGATCTATTTTTTCTTCTCCTTTGTGATTTGTGATTCTTAAGGGGTTTACATTTTGTATCCTGTATTATTTAGTTTAGTTTTATCCTTTCATTTCTCATCCCATTATCTGTCATCTTTCATCTTTTATCTTTCATTTTTTATCTTTTATCTGTCATATTTTATCTTTCATCTTTCATCTTTTATCTTTCATCTTTCATGTCTGATATCCGGTTTCTGCTTTTTATAGGGTATTCCTTCGATCCTAGCGCTCGACAAATCTACAGTTTAGTATCACAGAACAGCGAACGCCGCCGAGAGCGTTACTCATCATTGTTTAAATGGGGTTTACTTTGAAATTCTTTCAAATTTTGTAGGGTTAACTTCCGCGTCTCTATTTGGTATCCAACACTAGCCTCCTCCAGCTGCAGGTCCAAGAGCCGCCCCCGCCACTTACTGGTGCGCCGCTCCCATGCGCTGACCGTACATGGCATATGGCGAATAGTATGGGCCCAGAGCGGCGGCAGCGGCGGCCGCTGCTGGATTGAAGGCGCCCGCGGCGCCAAATGGCGAGGGGGCACCGGCCATGGCGCCTGGTGGCTTGCCATACGGATGATAGCGGGCCGCGGCAGCAGCTGCGGACATGGGACTCAGCGGGGGTGTTGGGTAGCCACCGCGCAGTGCGGCGGGCGGGAAGAGTGTGCCGAGCAGCGATTGAGCCTGGGACTGGGCCAGAGCCGCTGCGGCGGCTGCCGGATCGGAGAGGTTGCCGGTGTGAGTGCGCAGATGGGTGAAGAGCTCGTCGGAGGTCTGGAAGCGTTTGCCGCAGTAGGCGTCGCCCACCACCCAGCTGCAGACGTAGGGGGCGGAGCGGGCGGCAGCTGCATTGGCGGCCGCAGCGGCGGCTGCCTGCGAGTACGGATGAGCTGGTTGGAGTCCAGCGCTGGCCATGGCCATTCCGTATTTCTGGTGTTCGCACTGCGTGCAGCCGGCGGGGCAGGGAGCGCCCATCAGCATCTGTTGTGTGTGTGCGGAGTATGGGCAGCCGGGACAGTAGGGATCTTTGCAAACGGGCACGATGGCCTCGCCGCCGGCTGGTGTCTTGATGCGTTGGTAGGTTATGTAGGGATTCGGTTGTCCAGCTGGACCGGCTCCAGCGCCTGGATATCCGCCGTTGGTCGCAGCAGCCAGCATCGCCGCATGATGATGTGTGAAGCCTCCGGCAAAAGGTGGCCGGAAGGCGGGATTCGCATGCTGCTCCATGCCCGGTGGACAGCACAGAGCGGACAATGGATTCAGTCCGTATGGACCAGCGGCCTTGTAGGCGGCCGCTGCAGCAGCTGCTGCCGCTGCCATGCTGCTCATCTCCTTGGGATGCTGAGCAGTGCCGTTGGCATTGTTGAGGACCTCCATGCCGGAGCGCACAATGGGACTGGCGCCGCGCTGTGACGAGCCGGCGGGTGAGACGGTCTTGCGGCTGACATCCTCAACCTTTGCTTGTGCTATATCTGTGGGCGTGGCATTTGACTTGCTGCGCGATGGCACACGCTCCTGCGTTGAACTCTTCGAGCTCGGACGCACTGGCTCCTCGATGCTGCTCTTGAAGCTGTTCTGGTTCTGTTGACTCAAGACATTCGTCTCGTAGGGCTTGAAGGCGAGCTTCACTTCGCTGCTGCTGGTCATGCTGCCCGTGATGGTTGTGCTTGGGGGCGTTATTCCGCTGCTAATGGGCGTGGTCGATTTTGGCGACTTAATCTGTGTGCTGTGACTTGGCGACTTGGCCGTTGAGATTTCAGCGCTGCTCGACGAGCTGGACGAGGTCGACGATGTGGAGCACGTTCCGGACTTCTTGTTCTTGTCCATTCCCAGCAGAGGCTTCACGGCCGACGAATCGGCTCCAATCTGTGAGCATGTCTGGGCTAGAAGTGCCAATGGACTCTTCTTGGCATCCATCTAAAGAATTTTGAAGAAATTGAAAAGATTTTTTTTATTAGTTTAACAAATTTTTAGATTTTCTTAAATATTATTTGTTTTTTTTTAAGCTTGGAAAAGTTTTTTTATTTTTAATACAAAAAGTCTTTTTTTGAGTTGAAATAAAAAATGTTCATTTTTAATCACCAAATTTAAAAACAATTTTTTTTTAGTTTTTAATACTTGAAAATTAAATTTGTATTAGAATTTTTTAAGAATTTTCTTAAAACGTTCAACTCTTGAAAATATAATAATTTTTTTCTATTTTCAGTGAAAAAAATTCTTAAGTTTTTGATTTTGTATTTCATTTAATTCTTGTTTTTAAAGAATACTTAAATTTCCATATTCTTATTTATTAACTTCTTTTTTTACTTATTTATATTTTTTTATTTTGAAAAAAAATTTTTTTTTTTAATACTAACCGTCGTTGGCAGAGGGGCCAAGTAATCCGGTTGCAAATATTGGTTATTGCCGATGGTAACGACACCACCGCCGCCTTCGAGTACAACCATTTTGGAGATGCTTTCGCTTTTGGTTGTTATAATGGGTAATCCACAAGTTATGCGATAATCCAAAGTAATTGCGACGGCAAAATTGCGTTTTTATAATCCAAAGTTGGTTTTCAAAATTGTATATTTTTTTAATATTTGTTTTTATATATGTTTTACACTTTAGTTAAAATATCTTGTGCTTGACAAGTGGCCAACTGGCGTATGTTTCACTTCTTGAACACTTTCGACACACTCGACGAACGTTCTGAGATATACTGATACACAAGTGTTGCTGCTATGACTGTGTATGGGATAGAGTTTTCTTTATTCTCAATACTTTTCAGCTTTTTCCGAACACGACTGAACGCATCGAAGGCTAAACTCGAACTGAATCCAAGCAACTGCTTTCTATACTGACTTGCCGTTGAGTGAAGCGATAATTTGCTCTAGCCGCTCTCGCTCTCAGCACGTTGCTCGGCACTCTCTCTCTCTCTCTCTCTTCGTCGCTCTCAAAACCGGTACGCAGCGCTGCACATCGCTTGAGCGAGTTGGTTGAAAGAGTAATGCATTAGGTGTGCGAGCGAGCTGCACTGTGTGTAATTTTCAAATATGGCGTACTTTTTGCCCAATCAAATCGCATGCGCCATGCAATGGAAGCCGTAAAGTGACCTGGCAGGTTTTTTTTCTTTGTTGTGCACAATCAGCTGCATGGGCATTCAATTGAGCGCTCTCTGGCTCGCTCTGTGCAACACGGCAACACTCGTGGCGAGAGCAACAGTTGAACGTGAGAACGGCGCTCTTGTGTTTTTGCTCCTTGGCTTATGTATTTTTTTTTTTTTTTTTTTTGTTTCTGGTGTTCGTTCGGCTGCATGGCGCTGTCCGCGGAAGTTCGCCTTTGACGCGCACATTAATTTTATCTTCACACATATGTCACGCGCTACTGCAGCTCACACTCGCTCTCGCATTCACTCTGCTCCGACCGCCGTTTAGCCCTACCCCCCTACACTTACTTCTTAGCCTCGTTCACTCTCTATCTCTCACATTCTGTCACTCTCCTACTCTCAGCTTGTGGCTGTCAACACCAGGCGGCTATTCCTACGCTCAGTCGCATTGTCTTCTTCGCTGAGATTTGTTTCTCAGTCACTCAGCACTTAAGCACTCTTCTTCTTTTTTTATGTCATCGCCATCGCCTCGCTTCGCTCGTTTTAATGTCATATAAAAATTAATTTGTTTTGCCGCTCTCCATCGCTCTTACACCGCCGTCGCTCCTGCCGATGCCATCACGACCACGACATCCACCCCTGCCCCCCACCCTCACCCACACCTACACGATAACTCTCGCTGACTCTTTTCTTTTCGTCTATTTTTTTGTGTTTCTGTTTTTTTTTTTTATTTTACTTTTCGTATTTTTCTGACTCTGCCTTTGTTTAGCGTTTTTCGATTAACTTCTGGGTTCTGCTTTGCGGTTTGTTTTCCACATTTTCCACAAGAGCTTCTGTTTGTCGCTTAAGTGGAAATCGTTGTTTTGTCGTCGTGTCAAACTTGTACCAAACAATTTTTCACATGTTTTGTCATCCCGTAATCGTATACATGTCCCAATACAAGTGTATGTGTTACTTCATCTGCTTGTGTGTGTGTGAGTGTAGCTTAATTAATCAACGGCCTAAGAGCTCTTGATGTCCGCGCGAAGGAGATGGAGATTGGAGATTGGAGATTGGAGAATGGAGATGCACTTTGAAACTTTTTAATATTTTAATGGTTTCTTAATTTGATGCATTTTTTATAAGACAAAAAACCAGTGTGCGGGCTCTTAATGGCTTCAGCTTGCTTAATAATCAGAGTTTTCCCGAGATGTTCATTGATATTCATCAGATTCAAATTGTTATTAAATTCGCTTGAATTGCCAACGATTAAAATCGAGAGATTTGAAGAGTGTGTTCAAGCCTCATTCTTAGATCAAATTATATCACAGTAAATATTAATAATTAACATAATCACAGGAATTAGTGGAATACAAGTATTTCAGCTTTCCAGCAAATGGCAGTCTTTATCTTGGCTTAAAGCCGTTAAGCAATGGAAATTCTAGGCTCGCAATCGCCGACGGGCCTGCTGGCCAGGTAAGCTCATGCACTGGGCACTTGGCCAAGGCCAAGCCGGGTAACCTTCGTCGGAAAATGACGGATTTATTAGGTAAGAGCGTGCGGCTTAAACATAATTTGCGGTTTTGGCTTAGAATCGGGCCAAAAGGTGGGCAATAGGCCGTTTTGCTTTTTACTTATATTTTCTCTGCGCTGTCGGTTAAATGGCAAAATAAATATGCATTGTGTCCGGGGTACTGGATGTACGTATAAGTACGGACGTATATTACGTACGGCTTGGTGAATGTATCTACGGGTACGTAAGTAATTCATATTTTTACGGCTACTTTGTCAGCCTCATAAATTTCTTCTTGTGCATGTGAATTATTTACTAGCAATGCGAACGCGAGCGACAAACGATGTGGGTGGAGGGGAGGGAGGAGGTGTGCGGACAGAGGAGGGGGAGAGAAACGGCAGTGGTAGATGGTAGATGGTAGATGGTAGGTGGTAGGTAGCTGCATGGGTGTTGGGTGGCAGGTAACCATGGAGATGAAAAGTGGCTGGGGTGGACAGTGGGGAGGAGTGTGGGGGAGGGGGGGTGGAGTGCAGAGTGCGGCATATAAATAACACAAAATATTATAAATTACACGCAGGGATGTAAAAACGCTGAGCAGAAGCGCAAAATTTGTAGCCGCGAAAACATTTATATGTATGAGGAATATAAAAAGGAGGCGGCAGCGACGCTGGCAGCGGCAGAGCACATAAAATTAACCACATATTTCTTCATTTTTATGGCATTTATTATCACAGAAATGTTTGTGTGATAAAAGCGAAGCAGCGCAAAAGGCAAGCGATGAACGACGACGACGACGACGACGGCGACGATGGCGATGGCGATGATGGTGGCGGCAGCGGCAGCGGCGACGCTGGCGATGGCAAAGGCAATGGCAATGGCGCAAAAGGCAGTCATAAAAATGCAGCCATTTACCTTTTGATTTATGCACAACAACAGCAACAAGATGTGGCAAGCGGAAGGACGCAGAGGCACGCATGTTGCCAACGCCATCAAGAAAAGCAAAAACAACAACAACAACAACAACAGCAGCAGCAACGAAAACAACATCAAGAGCAACAAAAACAACTGCAAAGTAAGCATCGCAAAATAATGCAATAAATTTGACATTATCTCCAAGCAATATAAGAGTAAGTGCGATATACATATATATGTGATATATGATATATGATATATGATATATGATATATAGGATATATGCGACAGCTTGATATGTATATCCGACATCGACAGGACACTTAATAAGTGGGCGGATGTGGGCGCAAATGTTTCTTAAGCACGTTTAAGACATTTAAGCTGAAATCACAGCTAGAAAGCCGAGACACGAACCACGCAGTTGAAGCAAAGTTCAAAACTTGGCTATGAAAATTTACTTAATGATTTTTTTAAGTCTATGGATTGTCAGGGAAATCTTCGGATTCGAAGCTTAGAGGGAATTCAGATTGAGGATAAAATCAACCCTAAGATTAAGGATTAAGAAATGCTTAGCTACTACTTAAAATATGCCGCTTAGCTTTAATAATTTATTAGTAAGTTGCAACTGAGATATGAGTTTTAATACTTTTAATCAAGCAACAAATCGTAGACGTAATAAATAACTATAAAAATCGTAATTGAGAAATCCATTGATATAATTGTTGCACATCAGCGATGGGCCCACTATTAAATTTTCTTTTTTTTTTGTTTTTCGTTTTGGATTTTCCAACTGAAATCCCGTGATTATATCTTTCATAGTGCAATTACAGCCATCGATTGATGTTTCCAGCGAGACAATAATTCACTTTGAGAGAACCCAAAATCCGAGGCATTTAAAAAAATTGAAAAACAAACTGCAATAAATTCGGAACTCGACTATACGAGGCGATACAAAGGGAAAAACCCACATAAAACAGAAAATTCTCGTAAGGGACATGCATCCGGTCTGCCCCCCGTCCGGGCCGTTTGTTGCTACCAGCACATCGGCTCTAAGGGGGGGAGGGCGGCGGTAGGGCGGCAGGGCGGTTCGACGGCTCTAACGAAAGACCGACTGTCGATAATTTATCGACAGCAATTTATCTCGTAATAGTAACGACAAACAACAACAACAATGCACAAAACACACACACACACACACACACACACACACGCGCAGCAGGAAGAAAAATTGCACCGTACAAATGGTGACATTGAAATTTAACGGTAATGTATGAAAAAAAGGTCCTTTAGAATTTATATATAGTACAATTTTTTTACGCAAAAAAGCGGGTAGACTTTGGACCCATCCCCTCCCTCTCCCCACTCCATCCCTCTGCGAATCCGAGTAGATTAATAGAGCAAATTAATGGCTACCCTGTCGCTGACAATGGACAAAAAACAATCCAATATTTCGGGCAGAAAAAAACCCACGTGACACGTGCACGAAATCTGAATGATAAATTGTCTATATACATTTTTATTGCCATTCGTATTGAGTATTAATTGCCAACTAAATCGGAGCTCGGCAGGGGTGGAGGAAGTCAGAAGAACTATATATTATACATAGAATGAAGGGTAGACAGGGAAAGGGGTGACTTGTATGTTTTCCAACACATTTGATTTATTCTTCGTAAATGGATATTTATTTAATAATAATATATAATATTTATTATTTTTTATTTAATATTTTCTTACGTAAGAACTTCCTTAAGTCCTAGGCTCCTACCATGACTCCTCTAACAACGTCCATAGCTGCGTCGGTCTTCCTTAGATCCTCGGGAACATGAGATATTGTTTATCCTCACAAATGATTTAGGATCTATAAATCTGAAGTTGTTTAGTGCACGGGCTGACAACTTAATAAGAAGAAGAATATATAACTGCATATCGAGTGGTACATAAAGTTCTCGCTGAATCCTGGACAAACAATTGCATATCCTTTGGCACAGGAATCGCATTCAGCTGCGTTCAAATATTTATGGGCGAGCATAAAAATATTTACGACCTTCACAATTTAACAGCCCAGTGGATGGGGGCTGTATGGGGAGCCGATAAATGGCGCTTGCCAGGACATGGAGAATATCCATAAGGAATACATCGTACGTGTCTCTAGATGGCTGGGTGTATGTGTGTGTGTGCTTGCTCGATAAGGAGCACATAAATTATGGTCTATATATCATGGAAATCTATCGTGATGGTGAGAGCATCGCCGTGTGCGGTGTTTTATGGGCGACTGTCGAAATTTTATGATCCGTGGAGTCGCATGTTTATTGATTTGCTTGACGGCGTTGCTAATTTTTGCCACAAAACGAAGGAAGAGGATGGCAGGAGGGGAGTCTTGAGATATTGCGCAAGGACAACAAATTGCCAAGTGCGGTCAATCAAGGACAACGAGGCTGACTAACTGCCTGCTTGGTTGCTTTGCCTGAATGCCTGCCAGGATGCCTGCGTGGCTGGTTGGTGGCTCAGTCGGTTGGTTGACTGGTTGACTGCCTGACTGGCTCACTGGCTCACTGGCTGGCAATGTCCTTGATTTATGATCCTCATTAATTTAGCTGCCACCAAAGTTGACACTTCTGCGTAGTGTGTGTGCGTTTGTCCTTGTGCCTCGTCTTTAGTTCACTCCCCTTGTCTGGCCGCTGCTCCTGACTCCGCCCCTATGTCCTGTGACGTTTTGACAAATAATTTTATTGACGGTCTGTGTTTGGTTTTTAATTGTCCTGCCAGTTGCTCAGCTCAGCTGCCACAGCGCCGCACGTGATAATTGCTCATTTTATGACGCATTTATCAAAGTGTTTCGAGGCTATTCCTTGCCCTTGTCTCCCCCTACCCACACTCGTCCTCATTCTCGCTCTCACTCTGCCACTCAATTGCTTGTCCTTGCTATTGTCCTTTTCGCAACACGCTGCGCCTCGTCCTGTCTAACAGTCACGCGTCATTTATTTGCCCGTTTGCCTGTTTGCCCGTGACAGTTGTTGATTGCGTTTTTCCCTGAAGCGTTTGGCAGTTTTTGGACCTATCAAATATGTTCAGGAAACAAGGACCCTGGGCTATTGACAGGATATAGCCAACATATTCAACGGAGAGTTGACATGGCTAATGAAGATCCAGACAGCAAAAATAAACGTGTTTCGTAACGAATATTTATTATAAAATAAATGTCCTTTTGTTTGCAAGTAATAAATGATTTTTAAAGCCTTTAATAGATTTTTTTTGATATGAAATAAATTTAAAATTATTTATAGAGATTAAATTCGAAAATTGATATATTAATTATGTAACAAAGAAATAAATTAGTTAAGTTAAAATATATAAAAAAAGTATATTAATCATTTTATATTTTCGTAAAAGAATCCGTTGGGATATTAATTTTAATGAGCCATTCAAATTCAGATATATTAATAATTATTAACTTATTTTATTTTTAATATTATAATTTTTTCAAATTTTAAAATAAAAATTTTTTTTTTAGACAGAAAATGTGAATTATTATTTTTCATAAGAAACAAATAAAAAAGCGAGAAATTTAAATATACTAAAATAAATAAGATAAAAAATAAAAAAAAAAAATTAAGCAAAAAAAAAAATAAAGAAAAAGTAAAAAAAAAATATTGTATATAAAAATACATATGTATTTAAATTTGTATGTACTTTGAATACTATCAAACTTTGATCCGCAGTTTCAGCTTTCAGCCTGTGGAGAGCAGCTGCTCCCTTAAGGACATACGAGTTCCTGATAAAAATCTGCGAATGTTTCGGCTTTCTTTCGGTTGATTATTATTATAGAAATTACCCAAAATAAGTCGCACCTTAAGAAGGAACACAGGGCAGAGCCTTGTCAATAAAGAAGGAAAGAAGATCCTTGTGGCAACACAAACGGGCAAGCAAAAAAAGAGATGAAAGGAAGAGAAAAAAAATAAAGTAAAGAAAATACAAAAGGAAACCAAAAAAAAACAAAAAAAAAAAACAAAGTCCGATCCGAGACGTCGGCACATGAGCCTCTGTTCTTGTGCGCTCTGTCGAAATGACAGGCTGACAGCAGAGTTCACACTTCATTTGAGGAACCACCTCACGCTTGGCCCTCGGACTCGAGTGGCACCGACGAGCCGAGTCCCAGTCCCAGTCCCAGTCTCAGTCCAAGTTCCAGTCCCAGTCCCAGTCCCAGTCCCAGTGCCTGTCCCGGAGCAAGGCGAGTGCTAATGTTGCGCATAATAATTTTGTACTAAATTAAATAGTGCGTGGGTCGTTGTCAGTCTGTCCCAGGATGTGTCCGGGGATCTGTGTCTCTGTCAGTTGCCGGACAACATGTTGCTGCCGCCTTCTGCTCGCTCTGGCGGCATCGTTGATACGTTTTTTCTTCTTTCATGGATGACGCCGCGTCGACGACCCTGCCTGCCTGCCACTTGAACGTGAAAGGATATAATTTAGTTTTTATTGCACGTTGTAAAAGTTTATGCCGTCTGCATGGCCTCTAAAAAGATACGAATATATATATATATATATATACATATATACAAATATATGTATATATGTATGTGTGTGTGTGCGCTTGGGCAATATATGAAGAAGGATTCATCAGTTATGCATGACATGTTTGTTTATACAAGGGTCCTTTACGACTCTCATCGTTTGTCTACTACAACTACAGCTGCTCTCTGCTCTCTCTTCCCTCCTCTCCCCCTTGCACTCACTACACTGCACTTACACTCTTTGGTCTCTGTGCTGCCCCCCCTTTTCCTGGTTAATTTATTGATGTGCCGCTTATCGTCACGTGTCCAAGGAACCTCACTAATCCTCGCTTCCCTTTGATGTTGCATAAATCACAGTCGCCTCAGTCCAATCGCTCACCTCCATTCCGATTTTACGACTAACTAAATTAAATGGATTTCAAAGGGATTACATATTATATTGATTGGAAAAATCCTGGCAACAGTCGTTACACTTTTGGATGTACAGAAATAATTCCTTGCCCATTAGGACATCATTTTGCGAGATTCATGATGATCCTGCGCGAAGCTTTAGAGTTACATGGGACTGCAGGTTGAGGGCATAAGTAAACCAAGGCAGAAACAGCTATAAATAGAGGCAGCTTTTAGTACAGGGTATCTACTAGTTCCATCAATTAAGGTCCTTACTCACAGTTGGCCCAAGTTGGTAATTTATGAACATATGGAACACCGAAAGTTGAGGGAAGTCCTGTGTATGTTGAAATTCGAAGAACTAATTGTGCGATACGAACTTGGAGCACTTGGGAATCTCGTGCCTGAGAACTTTTTCTGACTTCAAGAACTACCTAGAACTCAATTTCGGTCTGGAACAATACCTCAGGACACTTGAGTGCGTCTCCAATTATGGAAAAAAGTGACTGCCGGCAGCTCAGACTCAACGCTCAACGCTCAGCGACTCAACGAATCATAATGAAAACATTTAACCTGTCGACGAAGCGGCAGACTTATTATCATCATCATCATTTCGAAAATCATAATCATCATCATCTGTATCATCATAATCGTCATGAACTTTGTCAGCATCCCCTCAAAGTGGAGCGGCTCCACTCATAATCAACTTTAAATGTCAGGCAGCGTCGAGAGCAATTTTGTGGTACCTTCTTCTCGTTTTCAATTATATGGCAGCGCTCTATGATCCTTCGAGGAAGTAGTTAGAGAGTCAACGGGAACGTGCATCCAGTAACCATCAACCAGCAACCAGAAACCGACAACCGGCAACGTGCAACCGGCAACCACTTGAGCAAAACAATTCAACAAAAACTTGAATTGACAGCCTCTGCCCCAGCCTCAGCCTCAGCCTCAGTCTCTGCCTCTGCCTCTGCCTCAGTCTCTGTCCCCCACCTTAGTCTCAGCCTCAACCTCAGCCTCAGTCTCTGTCCCCCACCTTAGTCTCAGCCTCAGCCTCAGTCTCAGCTGTAGCTTCTGCTGCAGCCTCAGCTTCTGTCTCAGTCACAGTTTCAGCCTCAGCCTCTGCCTTAGCCTCAGCCACAGCCTCAGCCTCAGCCTCAGCCGGAGCTCGAGTTGAGTGTTTAATACACCTTTCCTTTTACGATGTGGTCGGGGACGCGGTCTTGGATCTGGACTCGAGCCTCCGTCGCCGTCTCTGTGCCTGATTCCCTCCATGACTCCGTCTCCGTCAGCGTCAGCGTCAGCGTCACCGTCTCCGCTTCGTTCTCAGTGTTTGGCTGCGGCTGCGGCTCCTTGTTGTCATTAATGAGACGTCTTCTTCAGTCCGCGCAGTCATTTCCACTTCAAGTTGTCAACCCGAACGCCCCTCATCATATTTGAAATTTGTGGCAACTTGTGTTTTCGACATTCTCGACATTTTGGGCATTATGTCGCGCCTACTTTTCACCATTTGCTCTCTCAGCCAAGTTAAATGAACGACGTCAACAACGCCATCTCAATCTCAATCCCCATCTCCCATCTTCCATCACCCATCTACATCTCCGTGTCCATCTTCATCTCTATTTCCATCTTCATCTTCATCTCCATCGTCATTTCCATCTCCATCTCCATCGCCTTTCCTTTGATCTTACGCTTCACTTCTAATTTGATTATAAACGCACACCTCACACTCCTCACACACACAGCACACACACAGACACACACGCACACCGTCCTCTAGTCTAAGCGTCTTCATTTTCAGCCTCAATGGTTGGCAGCACTTCCACTTCCACTACACTTCACTTTAGTTCCCACTCCAGCTCCCCCGCTTTCTCCTCCCCCTCCCCCTCCCCCTTGCATTCCCTTGCCTAAGCCATGCCCATTCTATGGCCTGATGACTACGCGCCGCGGCGCACTCAATGACGCGTTGAAAGTGCCATAAAAAGGACATGAAGACATTGAATGCGCGCAGCTCGGTACTTGGGACGTGAAATCCCGCAGACCCAAAGGCCTGGAGACCCAGGAACCCGGGAACCCGAAGACCTGTGGTCCCGTCTTGGCCCAGGGTTACGCGTTGACAGCATTTTAAATGAAATGAAAACGATGCTTTTCACTTCAACATCAGACGACGACCCTTGGAGCTGAGGCAGGCCATCGGCTTGCCAAACTAAGTAGAACTAATGCCACTGAGCTAGAAGGAGCGTGGACATGGTCTAAAGGACATACCAACTGACAGGGGCGGGAGGTGTTTCACATACTTATACAATTTTTTTTTATTTTAAAACAAACTATCGGGTTTACAGACACGAGGAGTGTGGGATTTGAAAAGGATTGATAATAAACTAATCCCAGAGCCTGACACCAAATGGATTTTCTGTAACGAGAGACTCGCAGGATATTCAATGAATTGAAAACCAAACACTTCACATTCAATTCAAATAATCAAAGACCTTTTCTCTCTCTCCCGGCTTCCCCGCCGTAATTAGCTACACGTTTGTTGTAACAAATGTAACAAATGTAACAAATGTAACAAATGTTACAAATGGATAAAAGTGGACAGAGGGGGGAATTACCCCTCGTCGGACTATTTGATTGCGTCAGCCTAAAGGGGTAAATGTGTGGAGGAAGAGGAAGAAACTTATTAATGTCTCGAATTGCCTAGAAGTAAAGTTTGGCTCTCGGTTATTTTGTGGGTAATCAGTCAATTTCAAGTAAACAAAGCGAAGTGACAAACCCACTGAAAAAGGGGTTACACTTCCACTACTCTCCTTTTCCGCTTCCCACCGCTTCCCACCCCTTCTCCCTCATTGAAAGAACTAGAATGTTCAGCAGACTGACAAGCGATACTTTACCTTTTCAAAATTATATCGGAAGTTTGTTTAGTCCACGGGTTGTCCTTGGTGACAAGTAGGCGCAAAGTGGTGTAGGGTATTACGGAGGTTATGGGGTGATACCTTCATTTTTGTAGAAAAAGGACACTCTGTATATTGTGGTTATTTTGAGGTGGTATTGGGCTACTATTCGGGAACAGGTTCTAGGATAGGTAGGATAACGAATCTGTAGTAAAAACTAGTTCTTTACCCTAAGTCCTTGAATTAAAGTCTATTCTATATCCACTCTTATATTCCTTAAGATGAGTTCTAAGCTCCTTTAGAAAGGAATTTATTCTGGAACTCCTTCTCTATCCGCGACTATCGTCTTGACTTCTTCAGAATCTCAGTTGTGACAGAAATTGAACAAGGATTAAAGTCCTCATTAACTGAGCAAACCCACCTTGACTTTATTAGTAACCTTGTGGGTCGCAGTGCACCCATCATTGGGATGAACCATAGTTAGTTTATATTCTTTAGTTGCTAAATAATAAATTCGCTTTTAAGCAGTTGGGGGAAATATCATAAAATACAAAATGAAGTACGCAGGACGTGTCTAGGATGCTGGGAAATTTATGTGACAATTTTGCTCAGGATAAATGGCCAAGCACATGGAACTAGAAACTGAGAGCTAGCAACTGGGATATGGGTACTGGGAACTGATAGCTGAAAGCTGGGAGCTTCCAGAAGTATGGGGCTAGGGAGAATGTCCTTTTTAGTAGACCATATCGTTTGTGTTCTGCTTCTTCCTTTTTTCTATGTTTTCTAAAAATTAGTTGGGTTAAAATGCACACGCACACGCACACGGTCACAAAGAGGGAGGAGGTTGCTCCCACGTCCAGAATCTGGATGAAAGTCCGGCGTACTGTGAGTGCCGTGCCGTTCACCCCGCAATGCCCACAAAGTGGGTGCCCACTAAAAACTAACGAACTAACCTGCAACGAGGTCTGACCAAGGATGCAGGGGATCCGACGGTGGATGGCTGGCCAGTTGGGTATGTGGCTTCGGGCAACTTCAGCACTTGGTCGTTGTCGGTCATGTTGCATAAATCTCATTTGGGCTTTATTTACTCTCAAAATGTTCCCGTTCAGATTGCTGTTATTTTTGCTGGACGAGAGGGGGGGCGAATTGGTGAGTGGCATGAGAGGGGTTGGTTGTGGGGGGATGGGAATGGCAGGGGAGCTGGCCTGGCAAATAAATTCATTTAGTGGCATTTAGTGCCCCCGGTTCACCTTATTGTTCGGGGTCGTCGCCGGCTGCTGTTCCTCCTTTGTCCCAGGATTCGACTCCTGCTCGTCGACCAACTGTGTGCGCTGTGTGCATTTTATGGCAGTTTCTGCGTTTTTGTGGCCAAACATGAAGTGAAAATTACACACATGCACACAGACACACACACACACTTACATATATATGTAACGCAATTGTTTTGCCTGAATCCTGATAGGATATACATATGTGCTCATATGTGTTCGTGTGTGGGATATATGTGGTGGGATTTGGCTTTAGTCGGCAGTTAATTTTCATATTTTCTAGCCGCACTCACCGCCTTGTCCCCACTCACCTCTTCCACATCCTTCTCCTCCTCCACCCATCCCGAAACAGGCAGCAGTCAACGTCGTGTGGACATTTTGTCGTAAATAAATATAACAATTTATTTAGATTGCAATGACAGGCGGATGCTATTAAAAGCGCAATTTATGTGTCCTTTCTAGAGGGAGTGATGCTCTACGTAAGCTAAAGGGGAGACGGGCAGTGAAGGGTGTGTGAGAGAGCGAGTGAGAGAGAGAAACAGCTGCAGGGATGTACTTTATGGTTGTTACCAGCTAAATGCAATGCATGGGCTCCCCAGGAATTTATAACATGGTTGAGTGTCATTCGAGTAGTGAGAAAAGCATATAAAAAATAACCACAGTTTATTTTAATTATTAGAAATTTAATTGGTTTGGCAACTGAGTTGTAAATACAAAAATATGAAAATATTTAAAAAACAAGAAAAAGAAAAAAAAAGTTTTCAACTTTGTTGTGCATGTTAATTTATACACATTAGAGATAAGCTTTATGTGCCCAGAGCTGCCTTCTTATCTCTACTTGAGCAAAGCTCGACGAGAGACAAACTTCGGCATCCGTCGCACGGCCAACTGCATTGGCATTGCATTGTGTTATTTGGAGCCCTAATCTCGGACTTGCCATTTGTGTTGTTTTTGTTCTGTGTATTTTCTTATCTCTTAAATCGCAAGTTCACATGCATTTGTCTGCATTTTTAAGTTTTGCATCGTTTTAAACTGCAATAAGAAAACCATTATTTAAAAAACATTGTTATTTAACCATTATTATTACACCGATATAAATAGCCACTTGCTTGGCTTTTGTTTTGTTATTTAACCATTATTATTACACCGCTGTAAATAGCCACTTGTCTTGTTTGTCTTATCTGAAGCACAGTTCAATTTACATATGTATTTCGTATGGGGATTGCATTTTATATTTTTGTTAATTTTTTATTTAAATAAAACCCATATGTATATAAAACATTAAAGTGTCTAAGATACATTTCTATATACATTACTTGTTAAAGTCATATAATACGCTTCAATTTATGGAAAAGGAAATACTTATTGTGCATTATAAAGGCACAATCAAAGGAATGACTAAGGGAAAACTGGCCAAAATCTGTTTCATCATGATTTTTACGATTATTACATTCATTTTTTCCATAGAGAATTTCAAATTTACGAGCGTTGAAGTAAATTTTAATGCGCTGTAAACGCTGCAAAGACCCGCAAAATGAAGAAAAATGTGCGATAAAACATGAAAAGAAATACTTTTATGCACACACACACACACACACACACACACACACTCACATACACTCGTATACATATTTTTTATATGTGCACATATATTAGTGTATAAATCAACTGTGAACATTTTGAGGCATAAAGTATAAATTGTTACACAAACATGCACACACACACACACACACACGCACACATATTTATAGATACTCGTAGAACTGACCCAAGTGGTCAAGCTGCCCCGAAATTTGTAGAAAATATGTCAAAAATATGCAAATGCCGCATGCGAATGCTACTCGACATGCCACATGGTGTGTGGGAAAGTGTTTTTTTTTCCTTGTGCGCGTCAAAGAAATCCCCTAAAAACCTACCAGAATTTGTCGTATGCCTGCCTTGCCCTGCCCCACCCCAGCCTCACCGCCCCTCTTGTATATGTAAATGCAAATTAATGGTCAGTTAAACTGTCAGGCCCGTCGTCTAGGGTTTCGCTTTCCTCAACGCTCAGCGCTCAGCGCTGCTGCCGCTGCTGATGGAAAACCTTCCACCAGATTTGTGGTGTTAATTTGCTATGAAATCTGACTGGGCAGCGGCTGAAATTAATTATCTGTACTTAATTTGGGTTAATTTTATTTATCACCGGATCCGTCGTTAGCCATTATAAGTTTTTCCTTACATTTCTCGTTTTTTATATAATTTTCTTTTTTTATTCCCCATTTTCAACAAGAAACAAACTTTACACGACACATCAGACAAATGCAATCATCATACATAGAGAATGTCATGGCAGAGGTTCTGCCTCTGCCTCCGTCTCTGTCTCTGTCTCCGCCTCTGCTGCTGCTGCTGCTGCTTCTGTGTCTGACTGTCGGGGTTTCCTTTCTGGAAAAACTGGCGAAACGACAATTACTGGGAGTCTTTTGTGGCCCGGAGCAGTTGCATGTGACGCAGCAACTGACAGGACACTTTTGACAGTACAGACAGCAAGGACTAAGCTTCTGCTAATGTCAACAGCAAACAGTGAAAAATGTGAAAAGTACACAAAATGAAATATTCATTTCGGTCGTCGCAAACCCAAAAATACTCTTCTCCGCTTTATAAGTAAATAACCTCAGGAAAATTAAAATTTTATTATCCTTAATTCAGGCTGTTCATCACACGATAGGCTTATATTTATCCTTAAACCCATAAATCTAATAGATAATTTATCCTTCTCTCAAAATTCCAATTTAGGAACCTCCCAAAAACCAGACTCCAAATGCATTGAATGCCTTCCATGCTCTTTGTTTCGTAGTGTACAATGGGAAAGAAAGTGAGCTAGAGAAAAGGCGGAGATGTTGTTGGCAATGGCGAGGGGCGAGGTGGGAAAATAGGAAACAAAAGACAGCAAGAAGCAACAGTGACAGTGGAACTGGCAGCTCCCTGACACTGACAGTTGTCAACTGTTGTTTTACGGTTGTTGTTGTTGTTGTTGTTATTGTTGAATCTTGGTTTTATTCTTTTCCACTCTTGTTTTATGCTCCTCTTTCTCTCCCCCCTCCGATGCTACTGCTGCTGTGTCTGTTTTTGATGGATTTTTGTTGTTGTTGTTGCTGTTGCTGTTGCTGTTGCAGTTGCTTTTGGTTTTATTGTTATTTTTATTTTTTTGTCATATTCTTAAAAAATTGCTATCTTGATTTTTCATTAATGTGTGCATTGTTTTCATTGTCTATTCTTCTTATCCATAACATTTGGCATTTTCCGGCATTTTTGCTGATTAAACAACAAAATATACGATTCTCAATTGAAAATTCAAAATATTCAAAGTATTTACCAATTTTAATAATAATTATTTAAATTACTTTTTTTTACTTGTTGTATTAACTTGTTTTTACCCAAAACACTTTGTTCTCTCTTATCTCCCAGTCCCTGAGATAGGCATCTACCAGCATAAAAATAAATAGAAAACGATGAACGTTCGTCGTACGTCGTTCGTCGTTTGTCGCTTGCCGTTTGTCGCTCGTCGCTCGTCGTTCGTCGGTGTGCGGTCCATAAAACTGAAAAGTTTTGCATAATGAATAAGGAAACCTAATGGCCTTACATCTGGAGAGACATGGCCAGCATAACACTTTGTATGTAAATTTCGCCAATAAAGCAATTTCTTTTAATGAGCGACAGCCACTCGAGAAAACTGAAGAACAGAACGCAACGGCACAGAGCAGAACCGAACCGAACCCATCCCGAGCCGAAGAGTCCAGTAGAACAGAAGCGACCCGGGAGTTTCCAACTATCACATAAAGTTACAAAATGAATTAGGCCCCGACATGATGATGATAGGGCCCCTATCACTTCCACTAGAAGCGCGGAAGTAATTGAGTTAAATATGCACAAGATGACAGCCTTAATTATGCACAGAGACCAGGTTCCAGCTCCGCAATGGGTTAGGGTTAAAAATAAAATACAAAAAAAAAAAAAAAAAAATACAAAAATACAAAATACAAAATACAAAAATAGGAGAATAAAGAAAAAAGAGTTAAATGTGGTTTTTCTTGTGGTATGGCATATGCTTGAAAATTTATAGAGTGCATCAAAAGAAGAGTAGAAAAGAGGGGGGAAAGAAAAGAAACCATCCGATTAAAAGGTTTACAAATAAGTCAACGGAACTCCACTTATCACAATCATGGGAACCAGAGAACCTTAGCACTCGGCAAGAAGCACCCAACGCCCTTATAAGGGTTGCGCCTTATACAACGACTCGGAAAGTACGCATAACAAATTTGATAATGAACTATGAAATTTTGATAGTGGAAAAATCTACCCCGTATTTCTATGGTACGAATTGTTTAACTGCGTTTCACATCTGACAGTTTCGAAATTTATTTGCTGTCATAAATTTTAAAATAACAATTATTGCCATTTAACTGAAGGGTTTGGTCTGTGTCAAGGAACACAGGAACCCTAAGCCAACCCATTCCCGGAACTCCTTTGCATACTCCACGATTGTCAAAAGGAAACATATTTTATTCTCCGACTGTCATAAATTTTAGAGCCACTTTTTAATCGTGGAAGAGGGTAAGGTGAAAGTGATGATTTTCCATATATTATTTTTGACATACTTAATTACATTCGGAAAAAAATGCCTACGTCACACAGTGATACATTTTCAAAAAAAAGCTTGAGCTTTTTGTTACACAAATAAGAACTTTGTTGTCAAAGCAAAATGCAGTTTTACATATGTGCATACATATGTATGTATGTATGTAACTGAGCTTACATATATTTTAAAACATATATACAAACATACATACATACATTCACACCCAAAAATAAGAGATAACGTACGTACGCAAACGGGCGTGCTCATTCATGCAGGCTACACATACGTGTATCTAGCATCCTAAGGCAATTTGTTTAAGTGTGTGAAACATCGACAAGCGCTCGTTTTACTTCAAATGTTGAAAAGAAATGCAAGTGAAAAAGCTCAAGTTGCCATATGTACGATATTAGTTATCGCTTTCAATCATTTTTGTCAAGTGGCAACTTTTTTCTGCACTTTGCTTTAGTATATTAACAAGTGGCCAAGTGTGCGCGTCGCGGTAAATAAAATCGGTAATTGATTTTTGTTATTGTACAAAATTATACTTATTGAAGTTTACTGATCAGTGCAATAGTTTCAAGTTTAATTTATTATAACAATAAAAAGTTCGCGCGGTGGAAAATGTTTAATCTATTCGCAAAAGTGTCGATCAAAAATATTATAATAAACGTGCGTCTTGCGCTTTGAGATTTGCTCAATTTTTCTGCTTTGTCTAATGACACGCGATAAGAACTGCATGTGCGAATGAGATGCATGATCTCAAATTAGTGATGATGCGCGTGGGAGGCAATTAAGCAAGAACAAATATATTGCCATTATTTAGGTGTGGAGCTTTTGTCATTCGTTTATTAAAATATGCAAAATATCAATTGCCCTTTTATTTTATATTTTTAATTTAGTGGAAGTAGCCACTAATTTTATCTTCAAAGTATTTGTCGTGTCTGTGTATATGTAGAAAGATAAAAAGTAAAGCTTTCGTTGCAATTTTGTTTTAGTTTTTTTTTTTTTGTGACTTGACGTGTCTTAACATGCGCTGTGTGGAGCTGCATTTAGTTTTAGGGCGTATGTAGAGAGCATTAGCTTTTAAAGTAGCAAACGACGGTAAAGTGCAACTGATAAGAAGTTTTTTGTGGTTTTGTTTTTGTTCTATTCTTTTTGTTCGCAATTGAAGATGTGTAACTTTTTTGTTTGTGCAATTACTAAAATTAAATAAAATATAAAAACAATTATGCTGGGTAATTTTTTAATATGAATTTGTGATTTGATAAACATCAAAGTGTTAAATAAGTTATATTGGTAAGTCATTATTATTATTTTATATGATATTATAAAATCTCAGATTAACATTTATTGTTAACTGAGTAGCTCCAGCTTAAGGTGTTGAAAAATATTCTGTAATATTTTAATAGCTTATTGGTCAATCTGTTGTATTATAATTAATTAATTTTATTATTTTTTATTAATTTAATCAAATTAATTAATAAAAAATAAATAAAATATTTAAATTAAATAATACAAAATAAATAAAATATTATTTATGTGAATGTTTATACTTTTTGAACCTGTATATCGAGTTCTGAAAGTATATTATATTTATAAGTATATGTACCTATATACATATATACATATGCATATATACATATGCATATCTGTAAATAATATTTATATTTGTTTAGCCTCAATAAAAATATATATCTACTATTATTTATCATTCTTAAATAAACACTTAAGATGTCCCAGCATCGGGTTGTGCGCTTTGAAGGGTACATAAGTTGTGGTCTTCACGGTTAAGTTAATAATTCATAACTGTATTTTGGGCATTTAAAATATGTGTACTAAATATATAGAAAAGTTGGCTCGTAATATGGGGGATCTATGGCTACTGGACCGCATCCGAGTTAAAAACTTTCACATCGAAGTCTTTACAAATTTATCACTATAAACGCGGCAATTTATTTGATTTAAGCAATTTGTAAAATTTTAATGTTCTTCAGAATGAAATAAATCTCTGGCCAAGGATTGAGTGGCTGCCAGTGGGCTTGGGCTGGGAATGAATGGCCGGATGGGAGGATGAGAGGAGCGATGGGTGGTGTATAGGCAGTTGGGTGGATGGGTAAATGGTGAGCTAAAGGCGCATGAACAAAACGGGGGCACGTCCGATGAAATAAATTAGGCACAGCTGTGCGGTAAATGGGCTGCGGGAAGGCGGAGGGAAGAGCCGGTAAGGTGGTGGTCCCAAATGGACGTGTGCCTAATTTAGCAGTGCGTAACGTGCGGGGGTGTTGTAGGCGGTGGCGGAGGGGCGTTAGGGGATAAAGACGACCGCTGGGAGACCATAAACATAAATAAATAAGACAAAATAAAGTGTCTTGACACGAAGTTGCAATGCGTCTTCAATTGCCACACGCACACACGCATACACGAATATACTTATATATATACATAAACATAGAAGACACAGAGGTCAATTGCAGGGCGCGACCCTCAGGCTGGGGATCACATTTGTGGAGTGGGTGTGAATCCCAAAACGCCCATGCTACGGGACATTGCTCACTGCTCAGCCGCGCACTTGTCCCTGTCAATTGCCATTTAGTTGCTTTGATTTGTGGGGTCGTGCGATGTATCAAACGCAAATTGACAGCTGACACGTTACCAACGTTCACCGCTCACCGCTCACCATTCACCACTTACCACTCACCACTCACCACTCACCGTCCGTCCACTGCCCATACTCTGCCCTGTGCTTGCCTGTGGAGGCAATGACAGTTGAAGTTGCCTCTTAACTAACTGACGTCAGGACTGTTCCAAGTTTTTAGCAGGTGTTGAATGCGCTTCCGATTTGCATTCCCTTTCAGTCATGTGTCCCACTGAGACTCCTCCTTCGCTTCTGTTCGCGTCGCTGCCCGCAAGTAGTTCCTTCCGTTTGCATGAGTTGGCGTTGTTTTTCATGCCGTTAGTTGCCGCCACACCCCACACCCCATCCCCAACCCAAAGCACCCCGCGTGCACCCATGCACCCGTCTCTTTCGACATAGCCCATTGAATGGCAGCGCAACCAATTAATTTGTATGAATTGTGAGAGCTCTACATTATTCTGAGCCGATTAGTTATGCAGAAATGCCGTAAACCCCTATTCAAATATCCGCCAAATAATATGAAAGGCAATGCCGACACGACGCCGAGCAAACAGGAACCTAAATGGGTCCTACCACGAAAGCTCTACAATACTTGGATACCCTTCTAAAGGAGTTTTAAATAAAGGGTGCCTTAGCTTAAATAGGTGTCCGTAATATCCAGCCTTTAGCATTGCATTTAGGCTTAGGCTTGTCAGGGGATTTTCTAATAGTTATATAATTAAATCTATTAAATCTAATAATATGATATTCCAATTAAGTATGTATTTTAATATGACGGTGATTTGCCCAGAATATATACATGTTAGTGATGTGATATTTAGTTGTTAGACTTTCATAAGGACAATTTCAAAAGTTATTCAAAACGATCCACAAATTCGCTATTCCTTGCTGGGGAAAGTGTGTATCAAGTGACAGGCGCAGAAAAATTATGACTGTCGAGCATTTTTGCATATATGACTGTGTATAATTTCACAATTAATTATAAAATATGCCATACAAGAAAAACCACCAGCGGCAACAGCAGCAACAGCAGCAACAATAACAACAACAACAACAACAATAGTCATAACCAAGGCAAATGAAGGGTAGGGAGCAGGGAACAGGAAGCAGGGAGGGGTCAGAGGGTCAGTGGGCAGTACAAATTGTGGACGGGGTGAGGAGCATGTAAAACTCTGACTAAACAAAACGATACGAAATGACACGCTGTCAGCGTGGTTGGGCCTAAAGGCGCTGTTTTAACTTGGCCAACGAGTAGTTGTTGGTAGTTGCTGGTTGCTGGTTGATGGTAGTTGGCAGTTGGAAGTTGGCAGTTGGCAGTTGGCAGTTGGCAGTTGGCAGTTGGCAGTTTTCAGTTGCTAGTTCCCCAAATTACAATAATAATAACAATAATAATAATAATAATGAAACAGTAGCTGCCACACGACAATGCGACAATGCGACAAAGTGGCAAGCTCAGAGTTCGAGTTCGAGTACGAGTTTGAGGCTCGAGCCTCCGCTTCCGACCAAGTTAACGTAATTCCATTGTTGCTGGCCTAAAGCGAACGAGTCAAACGACGATTAACGCTTGGCTGATTGCTGTTACCAACAGTAGGGTGACATAGACAGGCGACGGGGGTAAATGGCAGGGGCCAGTTAGCCTCAAAAGTGCTGGTCATAAATTACACAATGAAATGGGAGAGGAAAAAAATGTCAGCCAAAGGGGTTAAAGCCCGAAGTTGGGTTTTTGGGTTTATGCTGCGAGTATTTGGTTTCCATTTAGTTTAGTAACAAAACTATGATTTTACCGCTATGCACTTGTGTCTAGATGTGTGAGTGGGCGTGTGTCTGTATAAATTTGTGTGTGTGTGTGTTTGTGTGTGTGTTTGGTCACTCCAATTGCGATGCATGTCATGCAATGCGTCAGGAAGGTGGACCTTAACTCCTTGTACTCTATTATTATTAACTAGTTACCAACATGCAAGCCCAAATGGCTGCGCTTTGGTCAACTAGTTGGCCAGTTGAAAGCCATACATTATTATCAACGTCATAATCATCATCATTATGATCATCATGATGTTCGTTGTTGTTGCTGACGTCGTCATTATCATCTGCGGACTCGCCAGGAGCTCTTTCATATGTCGCCCATTGCATGTCGCCGGGCATTTATGATTAAGTGCGACTTCACCTGGGCTTTCAATGGCTTTTCCAGCAGACAGTTTGTATGCTAATTTGTGAGTACCCAGGAGTACCAGTATTCACACACACACACACACACACACACACACATATAAATACATATCTACACCAAGTCCCACAGGCACACATACACATACAATGCTTTATTTTACTGTTATTTTAATTTATGGCAATTTTATGCGAAGTTGCCCGACTCTCAAATCCAACCACACACACACACACACACACAACACATACCCATCTATACGTCTACATATAATAATAATAAAAGCGGAAACTATTGTATTAAGTGTTTGATTTATGTTTTTAGTCAATTGTTTTATTTATGAGCTTGCAACGTCCATTGTTCCATTGCCGCCTTTGTGGCATGCAACCAGTTTAGGCGACTGAACTTCGCTCTTTGGGGTCGCCTCGAAGTTTAACAATTGAACTTCATTTGCTTGCCTACAACATCGTGTGGCAAGTATTTCATAATCTGGGCAGTACCTTTAGAAATTCCAAAAATTGTTCTAAATTGAAAGGAAATATTTTTTAATGTCAATCGGAAAATTGAAATTAAAACTGAAATTGGGAAGGGGAATGAAATGGATCTTCTCCTTTGACATATATATCATATATAATTTTTATATTATTTTTAAGCTATCTTTAAAATATTCCTTATCTGGGTTGTTCTTCAACTATCTCCCAATCCTTATACCAAGTTTGCTTATGACTCGTTAAGTCCTTATTTCAGTTATCTTTAACGAAGTCTTGAAGCACTCTAGGAATTCTTTAAATCGAATATCCTTTGAAATATTCATCAACGAGCCACACTAATTACTTTTCCACTTATCATCATCGTCTTCATTCATCATCGCAGGACGAACCTAAATAATTTTCTCACACTTTAAATTGACACATCAGAGTAAGGAAAACGTGCCTCAGAACTGTCTGATAAATTAGATCCTGATGACTGGACATATAAGTACTAGGCAAGGATCATCAGATACCTTTGGCCATTATATTATTGTTTGTTCTCTGTTTTTGCCGCTGTCCTATCAAAATAATGCCCAAAACTCAGATATCTGACTTCCCGAACCGCAGAGTCTCAATTGCAACTTAAGGGAAAAACCAATCGCTCATTGTCAAGAAACGTTTCATCAATTAATTATACAAGTTTGAAGGAAATACTATATATAGTAAATATATATAAATACATACATAAATATATATATATTTATATATATAAATGTGTAGAGGAATCGATGAGGTTGCACAAAATATGAGTTATGTTTGTGGCAAAATATGGGAATGGTTCTCTATGTGGCAACGTCATCAATGTAATCATCCTAAGACTCTGACGAGCGACTGTCAGTTAAAGTGATAGAGCAGCAACGAGGAGTCCCAATGATTGCCTCCATGACGCGGCAGCTCTGCAGTCCCGCCACCCCATCTCCATCTCCACCTTCTCTTCTTTTCTATCTGTCCATCTCCCTTCCCACACCCGCGGTAGCCCGTTGCCAACATCAGCGACATCATTTATCATCAACCTGCCTGTCAGTCAAAAGAAAAAAAAGAACAGAAAGGAAAATATTACCGCCCCGTCAAAAGGGAAGGCAACTGAGGATTGAGGACTTTGCCTGATGACTTGCCTGTGCCTCTGCCTCTGTTCGTGCTTGTCCCTGTCCCTGTGCCTGTGCCTGTGCCAGTGCCTGCTGCAGTGCGTTATCCTTGGGTGTGCTGTCAAAAAATTATTATGCCTATTAATTTTACCCATGCGGGCGTCTGCCGACTCCTGTTCCTTGTCCGCCCTTCGCGCCCTCAACAAGTTCCCATATCCAGTTTTCTGGGTGTGCGTGAACGTGTTTTTCTGTGTGTGTGTGTGTGTGTGTGTTGGTGGTAAATTACACAACAAAAAATTATGTTTGGCTTTTGCCAGCGTCAAGTGGGCGTGCCAGTCCGGACTGTGCTGTGCCCTCCACACACCTCCCCACCCACCCCCTGTGTGCGTGTGTCGCTTAGGACTTATTCCCCCTCATTCATTTGCCAGTAATTTATCCTGTCATCCTGTCATTATGACAAACAAACAAAAAAATTTCTGAACGCTTCGAAGTTGAGGAAAAAAATTATTTATTGAATATGATTATGCACAGGGATACTAAATGGACAAAGAGGGGTGGGTGTTGGTAGCGGAGGTGGAGAAGGGGAGGCAGTGCTGCTGAAGGATGGCGGTTTTCTGCGGGCTTATATATACGTTTTTTTTGTTAATGATTTGATGACGCCTTGGACTTGACACATCGATCAAAAATCATTATACGACTTATTTGGTTTTTGTGAAGGCAGAAAAAACGGGGCTAAAAATTGCACTGAAAAAAATTGTTGAGTTGCAGTTAAATTAATATTAATTATTTTTTATTATTTATTTTATTATATATTATTTTTTTTCTAACGGAATGAGAGTTTTTGAATATACAAATATTTTATATTTTATATATTATATTTTAAATTAATAAAATAATATTATAACGTAGGATAAATATAATATTTGTGAAGCAAAGAAAAATATTTTCAGATTTAAGCTTTAAATTCAAAGCAAAAATAAACTTAATAGATTTTAAATTAAAAATATTAAATTTAATTAAATTAAAATATATTTTTATATATAGGGTATTTTTAATTAGTAAAATACAGGCTCCTGTACAATGAACTGAGTATATCAGATACTCATGATCTTCCATAATATTTCAAGTTTTTTATAGTTCAGTTTGGGGATACGATATTTGTTACGATTTGTAACTATCATTCATACTTATTCGAATAATTAATAAAAATACCCAAAATATCGGTATATATAAAAAAGACTATAAATTACCATAAAGAGAAAGTATTGGTATAGGGTATAACTTCATGTCATACAGACGCGAAAGGCTCATCAATGTGGAGGACATGCCAGGAATTGCCTTAGTGTTTTCAATAACTAATCAATCTTAAGTTTGACTTGATGTCTGCACTGCACACGATGACTTATTTTGGGTAGAGTTTCTTGCAGGCAGAAAAACGGGGAAAACTGGGTGAATCGGGGAAAACCAGAAAAACTTTTCTCTCAATTTTGTTTTTCTTTTTTTTTTTTTGTTTTATTTTTTTGGAAACTCGCTATGTAATCGACAATGGCAAAGCAAGTGCCAACTTTTTTGCTGGCGAACATCAATCAGTCGGAAGTGTGGCAGGAGAATGGATCTGTGAGGGGATTGGGGATGGGTATGAGGGTGGGAGTGATGAGGCAATGTAAGCGCACGTCACGTCAGGCAGACAGTTCCTCAGCCAGCGAGTGACAGAGTGGAGCTTTTGGGGGGGAAAGCGACGGCTACGCCTGACAGGGTAGTGGGTTTTGAACTTTTGGCGTTGACAGCCGGAATACAAAATGCGGGCGAAATATGTCGATGCGAATCAAGCGAAAGTTCGATATTCACGCCGTGCACCCCGCGTGACCCCCTTAATGAGCGAACAAAATTGATGGAAAATATGAGAAAAGACTGGAAGACGATAGCAGTAGGCGGGTGAGTGGCTGAGTGGATGAGTGGAGAGTAGAAGGATGGATGAGTGGAAGAGTGGATGAGGGAACAACTCACATCCTTTGGCCAGACGCTGAGCTGAACTATAAATGCCAGACAATAAATAACCGCAACTTAAGCATATTGCGGTTAGGAGGAGCTGAACCCGTCTAAACCCTCGACACTCTCTGGTTGCACTCTGCTACTCACTCTCCTTTCGCCCCCAACGTCCGCTGCGCAAGTCGTCTTCCTCGCAATGGCAGCTACTCCCCGTAAGCCATATTTCATTTTCATGCTCCCAATTGTTTTGCTTTTGACAAATGATAGACGGAAAGAGAAAGAGAATGAGTGCAAATGTTTTTCAGAAAGAGACAGGCGCTAGTATCTGTATGTGTGTGCGTGTGCCAGTGTGTGCCAGTGTGTGTCGGTGTGTGTGTACAAGGCAAGTCATCAAAATAACAAATAACGACGACTAACAAAATTGATTGCATGTCATTAATTTTCATTTCAAATTACGTTTCCACTATGTCTTGCTCGTGGTTCTGGCCCTGCTTCCCCATCCGCCCTTTCCGCCCCCTCATCCCTTTGGCCATCTTCAGTCCCAGTCACTTCTTGGCTTTGGTTCTCTGTCTGTGTTTGGCCTGCAGCTGAAGTGTCAGCTAGTCAGTTAGTCAGTCAGACCATCAGTCCGTCAGTCCTTCAGTCCGTCAGTCAAGTTGTCAGCCAGCCAATGGGCCAAAGTCAAAGTCGTGCCAAAGTCAGGCCACGGGCCAAATGTGTTGACTGCTTAGAAGAAGTCAAAATGCCATCGCCTCTTTACAAATTGTTGTTAGTTTTCCAATTTTCATTTTCATTTCCATTTCCACTCCTTTTCTATTTTTACCATTTTAGTTTAAAGCAAAACTTTGACAAAAATGACTTAATTGTTTCTTTGGCTTTGGTAAATATATATTTCATAATAAAGTCGAATAACAAGGAGCGAAGCTCAGCCTACCTGATGTTGATTGCGAATTATTTCTATATCCCTTGGAAGCAAAGTTCCCTATATAAATTCATCGATTTGCTTTAAAGCTGGAAAACTTTATCCGCCTCCAAAATTTCTCGATTGTTTGTTTGCTCAGTCCCGTTCTTCAATTTTCTTGCTCACCTTCCCCCCCTCCCCCCACCACCCCTTCCTCCACCGTTCTTATGTACATACATTCTTTGCAATGATTTGGTCTAAAGTCAAGAATAAGATTTACCATGGAGCTTAAGCAGATATATATGACAGTCTGCCAAACCGGCAAACTTTGGTCATAGATGTTGATGCTCGGCTGCTGCTTAAGGCACGTAATTATGAGAAGAGTTTGGGAAGTTTGAAAGGACTGCTTGGCTTTAAATATATCCTGGTTATAACTAATGTTCCTTACACCGAACGTAACACATAATTTGGCGGGCTTGCAAACTTTCTTTAATTTCAGAAATTTCACTTTAATAAAAAGCTTGTCTTTTAGGCTACATTTCCAGGGTATCTGATAGTTGAGCTTTGTTTAAATTTGTTTAACATTTTCCTGGTACAATTGAAATTGGGAATACCGACAAGTTTGTTGGCCGATTTGTAAATTATGAGCCAAGACGTCAACTGCCAACTGCCAACTGCATTCGCTGTTTGTTGCAACAAAGTCAACGGACATGGACAGAACTTGCAACAGCTGCAGATGGATGGTGATGTTGACGTGAATGTACATGTGTGTGTGTGTGTGTGTGTGTGATTGCAGTTACTACCACTACCTACTACAGCTGTCCGTTGTTGAGTGCTTCAGTAAGAGTCACATTCACATCAAAGGAAGAGTGAGAGTTGGAGTCAGAGTCAGGATTGGAGTTGGAGTTGGAGTCAGAGTCAGAGTTGGAGTCAGAGTCCATGTTGCAGTTGCAGTTGGAGTCAGAGTAAGCATCAGCATCAGCATCAGGCCAAGAGCTCAGTCAGAGAACAGCAGCTAACTGACATTTGACTGTCAGATGCTGTTGGCTCTCATTCGTTAATGTCAGAAGCAAGAGTTAATCTCGCGTGCACTTCACAACACTGGAGAGACAGGGCAGATAACAGAAAGAGAAAAGAGCTTGGGAAAAACAGTGTGTGAGAGCGAGAGGGAGAGAGAGAGAGGAAGCAAGTGAGAGGGAGAGCTAGATGAAGAGAAAGAGAATAAGAGCATTGAGTAGGTACGCACTGGCCAAGAGGAGATATTGTAATCAACGTTTTGTTGGGTTTCTTTGGCAACAGCCAGGCGGAGCAACACATGAGGGGAGGCAGTGAGGCAGCGATACGAGAAGCCGGGAGCAGAAGCGGGAGCAGCAGTAGAGCATATGACTGACTGGCTGACATACTGGCAACCAGCAGCATCAGCAGCAACGTCAACTGATGGATGCCTGAAAGGAAGCCTGCAAAATGAATGAATGACATGGCAGGCATGTGCACCGGGTGTCTCTGACTTCGAGTTGCACAAGCTGAAGGACGAAAACGGGCACCACAATGTGGATGAAAATGAGGGTGGGGACGAGGATGACGATAAGGATGAGAACGATGTTGCTGTGGAGAACGAGATGTTGGACTCCACGCAATGATGACCAAACACAAGCGTGCAGAGTGAAGACCAACCGCGTGATAAGTTGCTTGGACACTGACCAACGAGGCATCCGAACGGCGGACCAGCGAAGCAAACGACCAACGAGCAAGCGACCAGTTGAACAGACGATCAGCCAAACATTCGACCAACTGGCCAACAGGCCAACAGGCCAAGGGCTGTAGAGGATGAACGGGGGATGCGGCCGCCCGGCCTGTCAGCTGCATTTGCATATGCCTCGCATTTTCTGGGCTCCGGCATGCAAAATTGCTTTATGAATTATAAACAATGCCCGGTCTGAGGCTCGTTAGCTGCTTGTCTGCCTCATTGACCCAACACACGCGCACACACAGATGCACACACACCCGTACGCACACGTATTTCTATTTGTGCATTCAGACAATCTACCATCACTCTTGCTCCTTCTCCCCTCTTAATCATACTCCTCAGACAATCCTTTCCCGACAATTCGTATCTAGCCGTGTGGCTCTCATTGCGCTGACAGTGATTATGTCACCAAGTGACATCCATCAGCAGCTGTGTAATTTATTGCCGTTGTTGGTCAGCAACTGGACAAGATTGCATCCAGTTTATGTACATGGCCAACGTGTCTCTCTCGCTCTCCCTCTCCCTCTCCCTCTCCCTGTCTCTCATCACTATCTCACTTTTGTATCTCTATCTGTGTGTGTGTGTGTGTGTGTGCCTGGCTTCTCTCCACCGGCTCCACCCCCATTCAGCCTTTGGTGTGGTTAATTACAGGTGCCTCAAACGCATTGACGAATCTGTGGATTAATTTGATGTTGGCAACTCGTCAAAAGGTTAATGCGCTTATTGCAGAAGCTTAATTATTCGATTAATAAACGCAGGCACTGGGAAATTTAATGCCAGGCGAAGCTTTTCCATTTTTCACAAATGTTTACGCAACTTTTTAAACAGAAACAGATAAACTCAAAGCCGGTAAAACGATACACAAGTTAAGAAACAGGATTTCAGGATTAAATCGAATTCAACTACTGTTTAAAATCGCATCCTTAACCTAAAACCCGGCGAAATTTAAAGGTAAACAGGAATCTGCTTGATTAAATGTTTACTTGTGAGATATCTAAAGCATTTTAAATTAAATCCTAGCCAATATAATAATACAGACCTTATTTTAACATTCATCTCCATCTATTGGGGTCTATCATCTGTTGGATTCCCATGCCGCGAGCTTTTCCATAAGTCGAAGGGAAAGATGAAAAGAAAAGTAAAATACATGAAATTTTTACAATTTCCGCTGCTTTTATTTTAGAGAAACCCATGTGAGGGTTTTCTATATCAAAGCAAAAATACATAGACACACACACACACACATTCGCACACACACACTCTCTCGAGTGTTCTCGTATGACACATGCTCATTGCAAGAAATTAAGAAAAATAAAACGCATTTTTGCTTTCAAGCAATTTCCGTACTTTTTTCAACACTCGACCAAAATTCTCAAATAGGATTGCTTACGGAGTGAAGGAGGAGGAGGTGGTGGAGAAGGGGAAGGGGAAGGGGAAGTAGAAGTAGGGGGAGGGAAACGCAATCATATCGCGAGTGCCGGCAGCTCTCGAGTTAATGATATACACTCACTTCAGGGGCATTATCAGGCTGATGGTGAGGCACTTCAGAAGTAAAAAAAAGTACGAGGGTTCCATGCAACAATCTCAACAACAAAGCCCGCTTACTCTCCCCGCCACACCCTGGATCCCCTCTTTGTTCCCCTGTCATCCTTTACCCCTGCTGGCTGTCTGGACAAATGCTGCTTAACGTCTTGCGAGGCAACATTGTGTCAAGTTTGCACTGCGATGCATAATACGAGTATTGGCAAAGTACCCATTGAAATCCATCCAGAACTCGAACCCGAAACACCCTTCAAAACCAAATCAAAAGCATTCCCATGATAAGGGTTACGAAACAATACAAATAAGTAATAAAAAAAAAACGAAGAGAGAAGCTGAAGAAGAAGAGTGCCGGCACTTAAGAGCGGTTTTTGAATGATTGAAGTGAGTGAAAACCTTCCCCTGATTATTCCTGCAACTTCCTTAGCCCCCTCCCCCCATCCCAGCGACCAGGCAAAAATTCAATTCTCAAATCTCGATTGCAACTGTGAAAACAATTAAACTCTAGACACAAAATATTTGGCTTGCGCATAAGTCTGCGTTTTAGTTCCTTGTTTGATCTCATAAATCCCCTAACAATGCCCGAATGCTACAGTTGACTGGTCGCCCCAAAGGTTTAACTCAAGTGTCGCATTATCTGCGCACTTATCGGCAACCCTCAACACTCAACCCTATACCCTATACCCTCTACCCTCTGCCATCACCCCATCCACACAGCAGATGTGCTTGTCTACTTTTTAATGATATGTCTTTTAAGCTTTCCTTCCAAAGGGTGCACATCCCCCACCCAAAAATCTATCAATTTCTGCCCTCTTCTCTCCTCGTCGCGCCATTTCTGTGATTGCTTCTGTTTGTCTGTCAGATTTAATATCTAATCTTTTGGGCATTTGATTTGTATTAGAGAATGCCTCCTTTGGGATTACTGAATGCATCCACCACCCGCACGACTTAATAATTTCCCACGACCTACGATATATATTTCTCGATATTATTGTTCGGCTTTGACCAAAAGCCAAATGACACTTCCGAATCGGAGCAGTTCAAGGGAGCTTCCTAGAAGTACGCGTATGCCCAAAACGCCGAGTGTTTTATAAATGGCCCAGGCGAAACAATAGTTAGGAGCCAGGAGTCTTAAACCTTGAACACACACTCATACACATATACATATACATGTGCACATACAATATTGTCATCAAGGTGAGGGAAACAGGCAGCTCAGCATGTGGTACCATCACCGCTGAGCTGAAGATCTCAACTTCAAAGACTGCGTACCGCCAACTACCTACCTACTGGGCGACCTACCAACCAATCCACCGATTCACCTATATAACTATAGGAACTGCGATTCATTCATTCGCTCGCAAAATGTGCAAATATTTTTGGTCAGCGGAAATTTCTTCATAATTTTTCGGCACTTTTTTTTTGGTCTCCGGCTCCTTTGCACAGGCAACACAGCGACACAAATTAGCAGGCGTAGCCTCCGGGTCATTGGTCATTCGGTGGAGCTAACAAGGGATAATGACCATACAAGTTGTCAAATAAACATATAATGAACAGACAACTGGCACTTTTCATTGTTCAGATCCTCGTGTACGTGCTAAATGGCATATAGGAAGGTTCACCTCTACTTTCCCGGAAAGGTGAACAGTGTGTGTGTGTTTTCTCTTTTCTCCTTTAGAAAGTATTTTAAGAAATCACAATATTGTCTTTCGCTTCAGAACCAGGAAAATGTCATTTGTCAAATGCTATTGGTCATCAATTTTTTAAGAGATTTTGGATGATAGAAGGAAGGATGGGAGAATCTTGGGAAAATGTTATTTCATGTGTGAATTTTTTAACCAAATAAATTTGAACTCTTGAGTTTTTTTGACTTAAAGTTAGAGAGAAAAACAAAGGTAACTCCCTATTAAAATTAAGATCGTTTGGGAACTTAAATACCGCCTTCATATCAACAAGTCTTCCCAGAGTATCTCTTTAAGTAACTATAGGAGCTTGCCGAAAAGTCCTTAGACACGTTAACATCATTCGATTGGTCTTAAATTCAATCAGCTTTAAAGATTACCTTTTACCACTTAACGGTATATACTTATCCCAACCACTCCATTTTGGGGTCCTGAGCGAAGCAACCACAAAAATAAATTTCGGTATATGGAAAACTTGCGACGTGGAACTGTCGTGATTGACGTGACATTAAATGACAGACTGACACACAACTTTATTTGACAAGGAGACAGAAGCAAATATAACAAGAAAAATTACAGTGTATGGAATGATGATAATGATGTAGCTTAAATGATGATAGTCATGATAATGATGATGACGATGAACAGGATGATGATAATGATGATAAAGTGCGTCTAATGAATGTCAAAAAACCCAAGTACTCAAGCTCAAGCTACGAATAGAAACTCGAACTACTTATAAGGAGCGACGCACCTGGGCGGGTTTTCACTCTAGTCTCACTACGAGTTGGCAAAGAGCATTGATACAATGTTGTATCAATGCTCTTTGACGAGTTGGTATAAAATGGAACGAAACGAAGTGGAAAGAAACATAGTTAATTGGTAGCGTTGCATTCACAGGTGATAAATTCAATGATTATCAACACTTCGACCCCCAAACCCTAATTAAAAATGCATAATAGTGTGTGCCCAAGTGTGTGCATGTGTGTTGATGTGTGTGCGTGTGCGTGCCTTGTGCCTGTATATGTGTATGTGTGTGTGTGTGCGTCCATGCGGTATAAGTTCAAAGTAGACTTTATTAATCGGTGCTGGGCCTTCGTGTATAACGCTGGATACCCTGCAATAATCGTAAACAACGCCATCCACTGTCGAACTATGAAATTGTTGGAGTCTTTATGGGTCCGGCGATCGTTTCTGTGCATAGAAATGATGGAATTTCGTTTAGGGGAAACGTGCCCCTTTTTTTATGGCACTTTGATATATGAAAATTATCGACGAGCCACTTTGTCGGCACATTTCGCTTTCCATTTTGGCCATTGTCTTGCCTGTGGTCTCGCTTGTGGCCCAAACCCTCGGCCCGATTGGTTAGGTTGTTAGTTTTGATGGGGGTTTGTTGAAAGGTCTGTTTATATATTTTTGCATATCCCGTGGCACATAAATGTTTATAAATTTGAATGTAAATGTAAATGTAAATACATTTAATATGTTCATACGCGTCGCAAATGATTAACCATAATTTTTTTTTAATATTTTGTAATTGTATAATTTTATGGGCATTTGCATTTTGTCTGCATTGTTTTGCTTTAGGAATACATTTTATTATTTTATGCATAATTCATGTGGCGTATGAGTGATTTTTGATTGCCACTTGGGTGTGCCAAGCAGCTCAGTATGGGGAGTGTGTGTGTGTGTGTGTGTGTGTGTGTGTGTGTGGGCAGGAAGGTGAGCGCTTTTTTGATAAAACTTTCATGTTCTCAAATAATCATTAAAAAATTGTTCAACAATTGTCAATGGACTCATAATTGAATTCCGTGTTCCTAAAGGTTGCTTGAATAAAATTTGAAGGCTCCCAATAATATCTTAAGATCTGTGGGAAATAAAAATATCAAAATTGGAGCATTTTTTTTTCATTTAAGATCTCCGTGAAGTGTTCAGACTTAAAATCAATTCAGAAGGAATTCGAAAATTATGGGAAAATTAAAATACAATTAATCTGTTTGTGTGTATATAACTATGGGTTGGCCCTTATTCCGTTAACAAAACAATAGATCTTATTTCATATGCAGAGGCATATGTTTTCTTGCTTCTTTATTTTGATTCTCAGAAGTTCAGATCGCAACTGTCGCCTTTCTCTATTGTCTTTGAGAAATGGCAAACATTCAAATCTTTTCGGCTATTTTGGCGTTTTGAATGTCCAAAGAAAACCACACGACTGCCAAGATGTGTCCTTTGAAGTATTGCCGTACGGCAATGGGTCCTGCTAAGCAAAAGGAATGTGTGTCACACACACACACACATAAACTTGCAAGTGAAAAGAACCAAAAAGGAAATGACTACCTTCCAAAAAATGCTGACTAGTTGTCTCGGTGGCTCTGACTGGATGAGAAGATTTAAGTCGGCTGTGAAGACTGCCGCTGCTGCTGCTGCCACTGCCACTGCTGCTACCACTGCCGCTGCTGCTATCGCGTTGACATGACAAAAGCAACGAAGACGAACGAATGACGTGCATGTCGTCGATGTCAGTTGACTTCAAAGTCGGCCTATTCATGTGCATGAGTAACTGTGCTAGCTCTCCCTCTCTCTTTCTCTCTCTCTCGCTCGCTCCCTCCCCACGATTTTCTTACGTTTCACTTATATGATTATCAGCAGGTTGTCTCGCTCCAACTGCACAGTAGCTGTCAAAGATATTTGTATTTCATTTTGATGATGGCATGCGGCTGACTGACTGTCGTTGAGGCTCAGTCGCGCTTGAAATGAATTGGAAGCCAAAAACAAACAGTAGCTGCCGCAGCCACTGCCTAAATAAACGAAGACCAATCAAGCAGCAATATCTGACAGAGGGGAGGGTTATTGGAAATGGGGTAGCGGGTATGGGGTACGGGGTAGGGGGTAGGGGGGCAATGGCATTCAAGTGGTTCGGGATGCCACTTCTTGAACATAAAATACACGCAGCGTTGCCGGTGATTTAAAATAAATATTGCTGCCTGTCACATTGACAGCAAACAAAATGTGATTGTTCGTTGATTGTTGACATTTTGGGCTACCGTTTGGCTTGGGTTCTGGCTTGGGTTTGATCTTGGGTCCGGAGTGCGGACTCACCTTGGATTGCCGAGCGGAATCAAAGGGATATCTTATGCCGAGATATTAAATTGTCTGGCGTCGTTGTTGTCGCATTAATAAGCCTGCGAGTGAGTCTTTGCCTGCGCGTCCGCTTTCAATTGCCAAAAAAGTAATACAAACAAGAAAAATACATCCACACACACACACACACACACATGCACATACACATCGCACACCACACACACACACACGCACATGCATTCATAAACATATAAAAACCGCCAACAATGAAAAATTTCAAGCTGTTTTTAAATGTTTTATTGGCTTTTTAATAATGTTTGCACATCAAAGGGGGCCGCACATGCGCACTGCGGCGAGCATCCCAACAAAAGGCCGCCGTCGAGTAGCGGTCGCCCCCCATCCTTCCTTTTCGCTCTACCAAGTTACGCGCCCAAGAGATCCAAAAGAAAGGAAGAAATAAATCCTGAAGTGACATGAGTCAAGCTCTTTGTGTGCCTCGCTGCTTGAGTTAGGAGCCTAACTTGCTTCCACTGGACTCAATGGCTGGGCCGAGGGTTGTGTGTGGTGGGGTGTGGGGAGGGGGAGGGGGCCAGCAAGTAATGGATTATGCCTTGCTTGATTTATTTGATAAAACCGTTATAAATTATTTTAAATTAGTCTACAAATATGAACGAGCGCCAATTCCACACTCACACACACACACACACACACTACAATTGGTTCTTCAACGTCTACTTCTGTGTAGATCTTCTCTGACCCAGAACTTTAACATTTCACACCCATTAGCTAACTGTCTATGCTCATAGAAGGGGTCGCTAATGAATGTCAAGTATATCTTTATATATGCAGAGTTGCAGTCATAATTAGAATGGAAAGAGGAGATAATACAGCGACTTAGTTACCGGAAGAAACGGTTGCTTAATTGATTAGCAGTCAGTTTATAATCAGCTTAAAAATTAGAAAATCATAGAAAAGTTGCTTAGCTGTAGAAATATTCAAGTTTTGCTTTGCTTCTTCCAATTCCAACACTATAATTTATGGCAGGGACTATTTTGTTATTTCTGGTTATTCCTTATTTTTTTCTTCTTTATGATGATGCAGCTCTTAGAAGGAGCTAACCAAGTAATAGTCGGATATAATGGACACATAGATAAGTACAAAACGTTGCCAAGCATTTTATATTACATTTATGTCCCTGCGTGCTGTGAGTGCCAAGTGTAATAGAAATAGTTATTAAAGGCCTTGAGGATGACATCCTCGACGACAGCTGGCGACTATCGCAGGCGGAGTTTATGGCCTTTTGGGAGTTGGGGGCGTCGTGAAACTGTTGAAGATAACGGAGAGTGTGACGTGAAGTTTGTTACAATTTATGTGTCTTGGCCAGAGACAGAGCACATATGATCCATGAAATGTCATAAAAGTGCAATTGTGGCCAAAATTATCGAACATTTAGCAAAAGCGTTGGGGTTTAGCCCAGGGCGGTTACGGTTTTTATATCTCTTACTCCCCGCCCTAGGGGACACCGACTGCAGCAGGACCTTTTGTTTTTTATGACCGTCAGCAGGAGTCAACCAACATTGACTTCAACTTCGACTTTGACTTCGAGTTGGACTTCGACATCGTCCCATCGAGCAATTCACACGTACGACATTAGAGGCACTGATATACATACTTTTAATAGACCGTGGCGAGCATCGTCCGGAGCAGGACTCCGTGTAAGCAACCCCTCGAGACCAAGCACGTTCCGGCTATGCTCGTAAATTTGGATGTTTCGTTTGGGCACTTGGTTTATTAGTGGAGAAGAGTGGCTGAGCACAAACCATGTATGTGAACCTTAGGGGACAGGAAACGGCATATGCTTCAGCCCTAAATGACCACATAGGAAGGGAGGTTACGGATGTACACACTTAGGAGATGATAAGTGGTGAAAGAAAACACTGAAAGGCATCGCAATGATGCCACAATACAAAAATATACTTATTTTCTGATACTTGAGCAATAACTAGGGAAATGATTTACATATTATAAATTTTATTGAAAGGCCGTGAGCTATTCGTCATCTAATAAGAAAAGTTTATGAAGTGGAAACAATAAAAAAATCTTTATATTCATATTGCTATTAAATTTTAAAGAAAAATATATAATATATATTAAGAAACAAATATTTTTGTTTATAAACATTTATATTTATTATCTGACACAAGTATTTCCATGTGGCGGATACGCTTGTGAGTGGACGAGAGATACTTTTGAATTTGAATAGTTGTCTGTGTATGTGTGTGGGCATATTTATAAGCATGTTAACTATTTATAATTGTTTGTATTTGTCAGAGAGAGAAACAATCTCACTTTTAATTGTTACTAGATGGTAAAATAAATTTTATTTCCTGTTTTATTGAAGACAATTTTAATTATTTATTATTATTTTTATATTTTTTCGTATTTATTTTAATTTTAATATTTAATTTTATTAAGTATTTATTATTATTATTTATTATTTTCTATTTATATATAATATATATTTTATTTTTAATTTTTTTTTTATTTTCATTTTTATTTTTAATTTTTTTTTATTTTTATTTATAAATTTATATTCTAAAATTTTTATTTATTTTCTATTTTTAATTTTAATTTGTTTAGTTCTATATTAAAAAATAATTTAGTTATTCACGATCGGTACTGCTAAAACAGTCGGTGCTTTTATGTAGTCTTCGGGCTTTTGCTGCCGTATATCAGCATCCCATATTGTCTAGTGGTTAGGATACCCGGCTCTCACCCGGGAGGCCCGGGTTCAATTCCCGGTATGGGAAATCGTCAAGATTTCTTTTTTTTATATTTTATTTTTTTTTCTACTTATTATTAGTTAATTATTTAATTAGTTAATTTTATAAATGGTTTGAACATGATTTTTTTTATTTATAATTAAGTTTATTGCGATGTATTGCCTAACTACATGACAAGCAGTAGGTACAACAGTTTGTGGTGAGCAAAAATTGATTTTTAATTAATGAAAATGAGCTGCTAACCACGAACGCTTCGTAGTTCTTAAATTTGAACAAATTCTGTTGTCTCTGGAAGTGACATGTAAGTAAAAGGGAGTTATTAGTTAACCCTCAAATTAACTGAAAGTAAACCACAAGGGCAAAACTCATTTAAATCAATGCCATTTGCCGTTACCTACAGTTGACCAAAATGTCATTGATAAACGTCGTATGTCACATGTACACGGACATAGTCTACAAAGGGCAGGGCGTTAACAAAGTGTTTTGTGGGCATGTTGCGTGTTAGACGAAAGCTGTCAGAAATGTCATGGAGAATGTTCAAACGCGAATGCTGACGATGACGCCGCTGACTACAGTGACGATGATGAGGTGACTTCTAACTAGCTGTGAGGTTCCTGTTAACGAGCTGCCCCACATGACCCCAACTCCATTGCGCTGTCCCCACTACAAGCCTGAGCCAGTCATGTGTGAAAAGTGTGTTCCGACTCAACGGGACGGGCGGCGGTCGGGACCTTGGGGAGGCGTCGACCAGTTAGTGTATAGCCTCGCCTCGCCTCGCTAGGTGCCCAGTTGTTGGCGCTTCCACATTAAAATTAATTTAGCTAGCTTTCAATTATGTGCCACAAACATTCATGCATGAAACTAAGACACGTTTGGCTTTGGCTTTGGGGCTGAGGCTGAGGAGGGACTAGCCGGCCGGGCCGGGTGGATGGGGGTAGCCAAGCGCCAGTGTGACATGACAGGCCTGACAACCCCAACAACATATTGACATTTTTGCTATACATATCGCTCAGCAGGGAGCCCCACGGAACGAAGACCAACAATGAACCGTTGCCCAAACATGTGTGAGTGTTTATGTCGGCGTGTCAATTTTCGTTGTTGACGTGTTGTTACCAGCCCCGCCCACCATCGCCTTGCCGTTCCACCTCCTTACCGCCTTACCGCCTAACCGTCGTTTCGTCCACTTGTCCGTCTATCCGCCTTGAAAGTCCCATCCGTCTCATATAACTATTCCCCGGACTTTGACTCGTCGTTGTCGCTGTTGTTGTTGTTGTTGTTGTTGTTGTCGTTGTTGCTATCGCCGTATACAGTATTCCGTATTCCGTATTCCGTATTCCGTTTTTCTTATTTCGTATTATTATTAAATTTTACTTTCGCCACTCAATATGGGAAATGTCATCTGTTTATGATGGCTTTCTGACATCTCCCGTTATTGAATATGTTCGCTTGTTGTTCGTCCTACGGTCCTATAGCATATTTCTTTTATGATTTCTCTGTTCTTAGCCCTGTTGTTGTTGCTGTTACACTTGTTATTGCTCTTGTCGTTGTTGCTGTTGCTGTTGTTATTTTTGCTGCCTTCGCCGCAGACAACTTTGATGTATTTTCAATTTTGTGGTTTTTCTTTTGGTATTTCGTGTTGTTCTCCCCACTTTACTTCCACTCATACTTCATCCCGACCACCCACATCATTTCAATCATCATCTTCATCCTCATCATGATCATCATGATCATCATCATCACCGTTCTGACTTGAAGAGACTCCTGTGCAGAAGCTAAACCCTAACTAAGTCTTTGTCTGCAAGTTGACGTTTTAGTATTACGTTTGACATGCCCGTCACTTTTATATTGATTTGGCTTTTGTGTTCTTGGAATCCTCGGAAGCCATAAGCCATGTAGATACAAGGTCATGGATGTCCTACGATACTTCTCCCTCCATAAAGAAATTGTCTGTAATGTTTTAATTAATGCAATTGAACAAAGTAATAACTTTATTTTAATAACCTTCAACTTAAAATTTCATGAATTTTTTATTTGTTTTCATTTTGCAGAAATCGAATTGATTGGTACGCCAGATGGTGAGTCGAATCATAAATTTACTTTATGCATTTGTATGCACCTACACATATGTACAGAAACAACTAGAAAAAAGGTCAACAAGAACTGGCAGTAGCTACTTACTGTCAAGATGTGTCATAAACACATCAAGTTAACTGTCGAAACAAATAGAAATATAAACTTTGAGTGGAGAAATAAACGATATAAAAATCAAAGCGAAGATAAAAGCAAACAGAGTCATATAATGGGGCAGCAGAAACGAAAGGCAATCATAAAGACCAAATGACAATGGGACAGAGAGGCAAGCAGACAGACAGACAGACAGACAGGCAAACAGACAGACAGACAGACAGACGGACAGACAGACAGACAGGCAGGCAGCCAGCCAGCCAGACAGACAACCAAAGAGCCACAGAAGTATAGGTCGAAGCAGTTTTTAGGTAGCATCCCAAGGGTCTGCCCGTAAACTCTCTCCAAAAGAGTCATAAAAAATACATTTTATTTTAGAAAATTGCATTAAAAATTGTCATAAAAGTTAACCGGGAGAATCAAAAAAAAAACCGGGGACCCAAATCAAATACGGGAAGCTGACAAAATGTGACAATTACTGGCGACAGTTGACACAAAACAGAGTCGTAAAGAACCCTAGATCTCGAGTTGGACAAGTGTTGGATGTTGTGTGCTGGATGTGCTCCAAAAACCATATAATACCCGGATAGTTGAGGCTTAGCTAATGACTCATTAGGTTTAGATAGTTTGAAGCTGGATCGTTCATTCAGCCTTTGGGGTCAGCTACTTAAGCCTATAAATACCTGCTTTACAGATGCCATAAAAATTATTTAACTATAAAATTGAAATGACTTAAATGGTGTTCCATTTCCACACACATCTACACCCATGTATAGTCGCACACACCCTGGTCATAAATTAGGAGCATAGGAACCTAAAAGTTGTTCGAATTCCTTTTATTTTTAAGATTATATTCGACATTTTTAGTGGCATCGAAATCAATTTTCATATCGTTAATCTTGTAAATTATGCTTGTCGGATGTCATGTCGTTATTTTCCAACTCCCCAGTGGCCACTTTGGAAGGTCTTTCGATATTATTTTTTTTCTTTTTTTTTTTTTTTGTATATTTATTCTTGTTTCTCAGTCTTTTTTGGAGCCCCAACAGTTTCGAGTGGGTGTCTTACAAACCTGTCTCAAGTAGTTTTAGGTTTCAATGGCTTTAATTAATGTTAATGGGAACAAGTGTTACAAGTAGGAGCAGTTGTGACAGTGGGAGCAGTGGGAACAGTAGGCGCAGTGGGAAGAGTGGACATAGAAAATTGAAGGAAGGGAACGCAGATCCGAAGTGATTAAATGCCAAAGATCAAATAAATATTTAATTTAATATTTTTTATTTATTTTAATTTAGTTTATTAAATTTATTAAGCTATAATTTAATTATTTGTGCTTCATATTATTTGTTTATTACTATCCCTTTATTTATTTATTTTTTTTATTATAAATTTTATATAAATATGAATCTATCAATTTAAAGGAATTATTAAATTTTTGAAATATATCGTAGACATAGGTTTGGTAATAACTAAGGTTATCTATTACCAGATTGATTCTGTTTTTGAATTATTTGTATCTTCTTGACTATAGTTTTAATTTGAAATGAATAACTGGGACTTACGATAAAATACCTCGGCTTTGGATTATGATATTACATCATTTGTCGGTAGTACTGCTAAAGTATGAGTATTTCTTGTAAATGGTATAATAACTGCTTTCGACCCTTGTCAAAAATAAAATTTAACGAATGCGCCAAATGACATAAATGTCAAACTCGTAATTGTTCATATGCAAAGCGCCAAAAGAGAAACGAATTTCCTTACATCAAAAATAAAAAAGAAAGTTGTAAAGAAAAATTCAGATCCTTTGGAAAACGAAGTTTCGATACTCTAAGAAAGTTTTCACGCTATTTTAATAATGGTGGAAATTTGTATCAACATTTTTAGTTTAATTTATAGAACTATTTATTTCTATGTGAACATAAAAAATATAATTAATATTATTACATATATTATATATTACAATAAAACAGGAGTTTAAAAAATAAGTAGCATTGCGTACATTACGTTGAGGATGTAGGGTGTTAAATAAAAGGTAAGGCCCAATAAATTTGAAGAGTGTAAAGAAAAAAACAAAAATTGCACAAAAGGCAACCACAAAATCCGCAGACACGTAACCCTGAAAGGCCCCCGGGGCCCGGGATCGAGCTCTACAAGTCTTGTGACACATGTAAATGCGTGCTGACAGCACGAAGGGAAATATGTAGAAAAGACGGGGGAAAAACACGGAAAATAAAAGAAAACTGTCAACAAAATTAATGTCATGCGTGTGCAATGCAATGAAAAATTATGGCCCGGCTTTATGTCAATAACAAAAGGTTGGCAAAAAATCCAAAAAATCCAAAAAATCCAAAAGAAATCCAAAAAATAAAAGAAAAATAAAAATGAAAAGGAAAAGGAAAAATACAAAAGCAAATGCAAAAGAAAACCGAATCAGAGACAATGATTGATTTGACAGGACAACGGGCCGACACGATGGCTACGATGATGGATCCAAATCTGGGAATGACCGGGTTATGGTCGTGGCTATGCAGAAAGCTGGTAGCAGAAACTATCCTAAGCACAGTGTTGGCCATTGGCAGTTGGCAGTTGGCAGTGCTTGACCCCTGGGAAGAAGAGTGTGAGACGTGGGTGGCTGGCGCCCTCTGGCTGCTACCCGCACTAATGAACGCAAATACTCGTAATATTTATTTTCTTGCTCTCCAGAATTTCTTTGTTCGTCCGATTATATTATTTTCGACGCATTTGTCAACATTTGTCATATTTGACAGCCCACGTTGGCAGGCACTGCCTTTGGCAAGGTTCTTAACCATTGAACCATCGAACCATTCAACCGCCTCATCCATCTCGCTCCCCAGCCATCCATCTATCCGTCTATCCATCTATCCATCTATCCATGCAGTCATCCATTCATCCTGCGTGACATTGACAGCTCTCGCCCCTGTTACCCGTTGCCTTTACGCGAAATTAATAACATGTACAAACAACAACTGAGGCAACGTACTTATCGAATAGCAAAAGGGCAAATCGAGGCTTAAAGGGGTTGTTCATATGAAGGCGTTACGGAAGGACCTCACACTAACTCCCGAAGGCACGCAGAATGGTCACATATGGTGCGGTGGCAAACTAAGGGGTTCCCAATGGCAGGTCTTTTGAACAGAACTAGGGCTTATCCATTATACCAATTGGATATATCTTCTTAGCAAATAATTCAAATTTGTAAATCTGAAAGATATGGATTTAGATTTACAGAAGGGATAAATATAATAAAATATAAATAAATACGAAACAAAGGAAAATATGGAGAAATTAAACAAATAATTTAAATCAAAGTAATCCATTGTTTTTAAGCCCGTTGCTTTGAAGGCAAAATAATTCGAAATTTTACAATAAAATATTGTAAAAACTTCCGATTTTTTAAAGTCCGATTTTACTGATACTCGACTGCTACATAAACGGGTAAATGGCGGACTGTACGCGTTGCGAGATGGACTGTTGTTCATGCTATTGGTCGTTCTATTGGATGAACTACTGGACTGACTATTGGATGCACTACTGGAAGGACTATTGGATGGGTTATCTGATGCACTGCTTCATGAATGGCTGGATCTGTATGGATTCAGATGGGAATGTCTATATATGGATGGGTATGGATGACTATGGTTGGATGTGGATCGATATGGATTTACTTGAATGGATATTTAAGGATACGAATCCATGTGAATGGATATAACCATATGATGATCGAATAGTTTAACTACATATGATGTCTTATGGGCAACACATCGTATGAGAATACAACAAAGAAATCTTCAGAAGTGAATCATTCATTGATTTCTGATACATTCAAAATATATTCAAGCATTTCCTATTAGAAGAAGTTTAGTCAGTGCATCCTTTTTTGTAGATCATTTTTTTGGGAAAGTCAAACCAAAACCTATCAACACCTTCAACAAAAAACCACCCCAGTTAAATAGATCGTTGAAGAAATACCCAGCCAAACTTTATATATCTGTAACTCTTACAACGATGTATTAAATACATGACAAGCTCACATATCATTATTCTTTATGGAGCATGGGTCGAAGGCGTATCAAATTTCAAACAGATTTCAATTTGATTTTATGTGCCTCCGGTGACGACAAGGGCCATGGACCAGTTTCCATGATGTCAGCTCATTGAAGATCGCAAACAAAGGGGTGTCTGGCACCCCCATCTCCAGCCCCTGCCTCGCTAAAGGGGGTGTTTCTGCGGCGACTGCGGAATGACTGCCGTGAATAAAGCGATTTGTCTTCCTTGTTGTTTACGTTTGGTGTTATAAATTTTAGGTAGGACTTGTGCCCTGAACACACACACACACACACACACACACACACACAGTTCCGTTGGTCGTGTGTAGTCGGTCGTGGGTCGTGGGTCGTGGGGCGTACGTATGAGGACGTCCATCTAAAATTGCCGAAAAATTATTTGTGCATAACAGGGATAATCATAAATCTGGCTAATTGTACTTTATTGGGCTCTCCTTCACTCACTCACTCCCTTTCCTGCTCTGTCACGTCTCGGTCCGCGGTGGTTGAGTCCGTATTCCCGTATCAATCTTAGGGGTAAAATTGAATCTGACATTCCGTTCGACGGCATTAAAACTGCACATTTTAATGGGCCAACGACGAACGGGAAACATATAAATTTTCAGCTTTCTAACGATTCCATCCGATGCCGTCATTTGATATGACTAATGGCGTTTGGCCACGGCTATAACTTCTTTAGATCTGCCTGATTTCGAATGGTGGACAGTTCAAAATTTTAAACGACTATTTTTGGGCTGAGCCGTTCATTTGGTGATATTTGAAATGAATATAATCAGATTTTGGCCCGCAAGTACGCCCAAACTTATATTTAATGTCCTGATTGATCCCGAGATAAATAATTTCTACCGCGAGTAAAAACGTTATTCAACCACAAAAAAAGTAATTTTCTTCATTTTTAATTATCATATGTCGTATTTTGTTGTAATTGAATTTTGATCGGATCTGAGATTAATTATTAATTGGAAATCTATTTCGGAATATAAGCAGTTGCTAAGATTTCAAATAAATTGTATCAGCATTTGATTTTAATTATGTCAAACTGAATGTGATCCTGCCGAAGTTGATCCTGCGATAAATTATTCCATTCCAATAAACACTGTATTAAACATAAATGATGGAGGGCATTTGCTTAAAGATATTCCTATTTATTTTTTGGAACCCTTAAATGGATACCTAATATAGGATTTATTATACCAATAGATATATCTAGTCCATACGAGATTAGTCCCAACATTTATGAGTAATCGGAAATTACTTCCTGTATTTCATGTTTTCTAGTCAATTATTAGCTTAGTTTTTGTTTTAATGCATTTATATTAATTAAAGTCGACCTACCCCTTTCTTTATCCTAAGTGGTGGCCATGAGGTGGGGAGGTTTGCTAACTATGTGCAGTTTGTGGGGGACTCAAGGAACTCTCCCAGATGCACACATGAAAAATGCATGGATGGCACTTTGCCCCAGACGTCGACACATAATTAGCCAGATGAAGGAGAGTTTGTTGAGTACAGGGAAGGGGTGAGGAGGGAAGGTGAGGAAAATGTATATGCGTTTGGATTGTGGCTGAAGAGGCAATTTCATTTTCATTTTCATTTCCATTTTCATTTCGATTTCCATCGTAGGGTGACTCGTCGTGTTGAAAGGCAACTCTCAATTGGCGGGACTCGTTTCCAGATTTCATTTAAATGAATTTGAAAAATGGAATGAACATGCCCCACTATTAGGTATGTGTGTCTGTGTGTGTGCGTGTGTGTGTAGGTACATGGCTTTTGATCTTTGCTGCGTTTGTTTGTATACAATTTGATGGCTCGTGTTGATGGATCGTAAACGTGGAATGATGTTCGCACCGACTGAGTCTCCGGCTGTGCCGCCGCTTGATGACGATGACGCTGACGATGTCGATGAGGACGACTACCATAGAGGATAGCGATGATGACGATGATCAACGCAACGATGACGGCACAAAGTGTCTTTGATCATTTGCCGCGCCAGTTGGCAGTCAAAATGTTAATTTATATGTTGCTTCCACCTACACATGCCGCCTGTCGCCTGCCGCCTGCCGCTTGCTTCTAGCCCTTTTCTTATTGCCCTCTGCCACTTGCCACTTGCCCCTTTTCGCCACACAGCAGCACTAACAACTTTACAAACATGTTTGAGATTTTTATTACGGTGTGAAAATGCTCGATTCTCCCGTGAAATGGGAAAAGGATCAAACAAGTTTATGGGTGGGCAGTTCTCTGTAGTTAACCAAAGCCGAAACACATATACATATGCACAGATGTACATCCACATACATATATACATCGTAGATGGTGCGTTCGAGTGATTGATGCGCCGTGAGCATAGCAACAACTACACTAGGAGCAACAACAAGACGAACAGCATCAACAACAACAACAACAAGAACTGATCTTCATTATGAACAAGTTGTCGGTGAATTTTTATTATGGAAATCGATCAAACCACCTGACGGGTGATCAAAGCCACAGGAACTCCCCGTATCTTAGAGGATTAACGATGTGTGTTGTGTAATTCTTATAAAATTATTTTGCGCAGCTTTTGGAAAATTTGTTTATGCACTTAGTGATTTTCTAGGAAATTGCAATGGAATTTCCAGAAGTAACCATATGATTTAAATTAAATACAACTGTGATTTGTAGTCAGTGTTTAAAAATCAGTGGATGATGTTATATGAGTTCATATATAAATAAATAAACACTAGAATTCCCGATAAGACATTCGTCACTTGCATGATCTATAAATTGATACCTGATCTATAAATATTTGCTTAGTTATTCCGTTTTGCCATCGATAAATCTCTACGCTCTGTTAGCACAAGGATCGTCATGGAATACCCAAGATAAATACTCACACACACACACACATGGACTTGGAGTCTGAAGCGTTAAGGAGGGCAACAACAAGCTGTGTGGATGTCTGGATGTCTGAATGTCTGGTTGTTGGATCATTGGATCACTGGACGGTTGTCTGATTGGCCTGCCACAAAAGTCCGCGAGAGCAAAAAGAAACATTTGTCTCGCTTAATTTAAACAGATTTGCGAGATTATTGTCATGCCGACGTTAAAGCAACAATTTCAATTTTGCCGCAACGACAAACAGAGGCGGAGACACCAACGGCAACGGCAACAGCAGCAGCAACAGCAGCAACAACATGTTGCAACAACAACCCGCAGTGCCAGCTGACACACGGCGAGAGACAGAAGCGAATTAACAACCTCAATCGGTGACTCGGAGTGGAGCTCCATGGCGGGGGCTTTGAAAAGAAAGAAAGTTGCATTGGACAAGGAGAACGATGCAAACGCATGCGAAACTTGACAGCCGGCAACTTTTAATGTTGCCCCAAGAAGCAAGCAACACAAACAAATACAAATATAAAAAATAACAGCAGTAACAACAACAACAACAGCAGCAGCAGCAAAAAAAGCAAAAGAGGCAAGCCCACAGAGCACATAATAAAAGATGCAACATAAGAGACAACAGACAGCAGGCGGCAAGCAGGAGACTGGGTGGCAACAGAAGGAAGGGTGGACAGCAGGAGGTGGCCAGGCAAGCAAGCAGGCAGGCAGGCAGGCAGGCAGCAGCTCCTCCAATTCCGAGTGGGTCGTTTGATGGCAGAACAAATTTGCAATGTCGCTGTGATTTTGCGCCAACTTGACAGACACTTGCACTCTCCTCCTTTGGAATGTACACAAGCCATATTTAAAATGCTTTGAAGTTCCACCGACTGCGACTCGTCGTCATCATCACCACCACCACTAAGTTCAACTTCAACTTCAACTTCAATTCCAATTCCAATTTCAAGTCCAATTCCAACTTCATCTTCAACTTCATATCGAGCTGAAGTCCAGGGCGTCGTCTTAGAGACGGGCGCGAAAACAACTTATGTTGAATGGCTGTCCACTTGACACGATCAGAGCAGGCTCCGCATTTCCACATCTCGACATATCAAGGCCCAACTGCAGCTACACATGTCCAGTTTTAATTGCTGCCATCAATGAATGAATGTTCTAACGGATGCCCCGGTAAGCTGAGCATCAAGCCAACCAACAAACCAACCAACCATCCAGCCAGCCATCCAGCCATCCAGCCAACAAACCATTCAAGCAACAATCCCACAATCTGACGGTTTGACTAGCTGTTTAGTTAACTGCCAGTCAGGCAGCTACTCATTTCCGGAAGTTTAGAAACTCGTAGCTTATCTTTATCTTTAAACTAACTAACTGAATATCTGCGTTTGTGTGTGTGTGTGTGTGTGTGTGTGCGTGTCTATTTGTTTGTGTGTTGCCACCGTTTGGATAAGTCATTAGACTCTGTCATCCTGTCAGTCAACTCCTCAGCATCAAATCCAACTCCAAAGTCAGTCATCCGATCCCAGCTGTCACCCAGACACATGTCAAGCTGTTTGGACAAGCTGCTCGACTCCATAATGTCAAATGGATGCGATGCACTGTGAAGCCCCCAATATCGTATAGCCAGTCGATGTGTCCAACCAAATTAGTTGGCTATGTGTATTAATTATAAACTAGACTGAGTCACTGAGTGTTAATGAAAAGGAGGGATGTAGTTTACTCATTGATGACATTTTTTTTTTTTTTTGAAATTATTATTTTGGAATTAAATATAAATTAGTTTCAGGGAAGCTCTAAATCACTTACCTTTAACTATCTATATCTTTTAATTATTGTCTGATATAAAAAGTTCAATCTTTTTTTATTTTTTATGGGATAATAATATTATATAATTAATATATAATTTAAATTGTTATCTTAGCTGAATGATCTCTTTAAAATTGAGTATGAGTATTGAGTATTTATGGTTAAAAAGTATCTATAATATTTTATATATATAACTTTATTTTCAACATATAAAATGAATCAAAGTTGACTTTGGGAGCAAAATTCAAACTGCAAAACATTAAAACATTAAAAAAAAGTAACTTTTATTGTAAACAAAAAATACAAAATTTATATTTTAAACATTTAAACGTTTTATTGAAACAAACCAAGATGCTTCGACATGTTGGGCGTCAGAGATCCTCATTAAAGTTAATCAAAGAAATTTCTGGGGCTAACATGAAGTGGATGCATCTCAATGCCCAAACCCAGCCGAAGGATGTCATCAAAGAGCAGAAACCAAAAAGTGAGCGTTACAAGAAGTTTCAGGAAAAATTGCGATCGGATGCTCCATTTTATGTGATACCCGAAGGAGTTACACATCCTGCACAAGAAAAGGAGTCTGTAAAGCGTTGGCCAAATAATACCAATCCTCATACGGGTGAAATTAATGGCCCAGCTGGATTAGAGCCCACACGATATGGGGACTGGCAGACCAAGGGCCGAGTGAGTGATTTCTAAGACGCGGAACAAGGGCTCGTTCCTCAGGCCAGTTAAGCAGGGAGTCGAGAACTTTTGATTTATTAACCAGGTTAACAACAGAAGCGCTCAATGTATTGTATTATCATGTTCCACTTGAGGTATAACATATTTTGGGAACAGTAGCTGGAAGATCGTTCCACCTTTAAGTTAGTTCTTTGCACTTCTGCGAAGGCATTACATAAATTTCGATTGTGTGGTTTTTCAGAATTTATGTTGTAGCAACAAAATAAAATAGAAATTGATAGTCCCCACCCCTCGTCGTACCGAAAGGGTTCTTAGAAAAGAGTCCATGGCACAGCTCCGATTATTTATGGCTCGGAGGCTACGAATCGTGCCTAAGACTGCATTTTCGGGCTGCTCGTCGGGCGATTCATTTGAAATTGAGGCGACACTTTACGTGATTTTTATAAGAAAACGTCGTGTTTTTCAAATTTCTAATTTCTAATTTTCTAATTCTGTAGCCACAACGCGTAGTTTTGTTTCGAATTGAAAAAAGGGGTTTTAAAATCCCATAAATTCTTCGCTTTGGAACAGTCAAAGGAGAGAATTTGTGGTCGCAAATGGAAATTTGAAAAATTTGCAGCTGTTTTTGGTACTCAGCTGATGTTGACATTTTTGTGGTCCATCCACAGATTAGTTAGGAACACAAATATAGATCCTTCGCTGGGAAAATTGGGCAAGCTATTTTAAGTCAAAGATCTTAACTTATGTGGGAAAAGAATCAATCGAAAGTGAATTTCTTGGGGGAGAATATAATTAAGTGGTACGATTTTCATATAAAACTCCGTTTAGTTTCGGGACTAATAAAAGTGAGATCAGAGATTTTCAAACCAAATATATCGAAGTATAAAACAACAAAATGTTTTACTCGGTTGTTTCAAAGATGACAATGTTGTATGTTGTATGAAGGTGCGATAATTTTACCCTGAACAAACTAGATGCGAGAACTGACCAGAGAAATTTCTCAAGTAGGCGCGAAATTGATCGTAAAATGTTACGACTTTGAGTACGAGAGATTGCTATGATCTTCGCAAGAAATCGAGAGAGAGAGAGAGAGAGAGAGAGAGAAAAATATAGCGAGAGAATGAGAGGTAGAATGAAAATTGGAATAACAGAGATGGGAAAATGGGAGGGGGGGAGAGCGTGATGTTGATGATGGTGTCCGGGGGCGCTCCACATTGTACTGTAGCTACAAACCGGAAAAAATCAAAGGCAAAACAATGATCAAAGCTGTCATTACAGATCTCGGGGCGGTCTTTGATCTTCGACCGCAATGTGGCTGAGGCTGTGCCATAGTTAAATGTTTTGTTTTTTATTTGATTTTCACTTTGTTCTATCAATCAGCGCCTACAACATTGCGACGGCGACGCCGCAGGAGCCTGTCAGTGATATGGCTCGAGTCTTGGGTCTTGGGTCGTGGGTCGCGGGTCTTGGGTTTGTGTCTTGGCTTTGGCATGGAGGCCTTCATAAAATCAGATCTTGAGAACTGGCAGGCGTGGATGGCTCGTTTCTTTTAATTTTTGTTACTTTTCACGTAATAAAAACACATTAGCAGCAACAGCAATAACAACAACAACAACAACAACAGCTACAGCAACAACATCACCAAATACCAAGACGTTAATTTCGTTGAAAAATAAAATAGACGAAATAATTGTTGCCAGCATTTGAAATCGCATTTGATGGATGGCTTTGTGAGCTTCTTTGGTATTTAGAAGGAAGTCTCTCCTCTAGTAAGCCACACACACGCACACATTTACACATCTAGTTAAGTAACTTGTCGAGACTTGGATCTGTGTGTGTGTGTGTGCGTATACACATATGTTTGGACTATCTCACCTCCCATTTATTGTCGGGTGTACATAAAACGTATTGTGGATTTCCTGGAATTTATGCGGAATTTTTTTGTTGCCTCCAAAATTTGTTTGATTGTGATTGATCTTTGATTTGGCTCTGCCGACATACAGCATTGATCAGTATTTAAATGCAGATTCCATATGATCCGTGAGCTCCCTGTCTATAAGAAAGTTTCATTATGTTGAAATACAAACACAAACCACTAATACAAATACAACCGACAGCCAGGCGAGTATTTCTTTTGATGAAACATTTAAGTCACTTTTGACAACTCACTATAAAATGTTAGGGTATAAAACTAACAGCATAATTTATTTGAAGTTGGTAAGAGAAAGGAAACATTTTAATAGGAAATCTAAAGGAAATGAATATGAATCTGGTAATTTCTTAAGGACAAAGGACGGCTAACTTTAAGGAAAATCTTATAATAAAACTATGAGCCATTTATACACTATACTCCATATATCAATGATATGTGGGGTATTCTGAAGTCAAACCTTCTATTGGTTGTCCTTCGTCAGCATTGAGTGTTTGAGTCATCATAGAGGCATATAAAATGCACAGCAAACATGACATGCGAATTTCCAGGATGTGTCCAAAACGAAAGTGATAAACGATACAGAGAGAGTCACCAAAGCAAAGCATAAAAGGCAGCTGGAATAGGGAAAATGACAAGAAGGGGGGCAACAACAAATAGGCGACGGGCTGATATCCTGGTCTGGTAGCCAGTCTGACACTTGGATATGCGCACAAATAACACTTAACACAATAACAAACAAACTTTTCGACTAATGACAGTCCAAGTAGCAAACAATTTATCCAATCCCAGGCAGCGTGTCCTTTTTGTGCCTTCACCAGCGTCTCAGGACATCTATAGCTACAGTTGCCACTGCCAAGTCATTAATCTTATTTCGTTTTGGTCGGTCGAGAACGACGGGAGGGCTAGAGCGCATATGAGAGTAGGAGATCCTGTTCCCTGGCTCGTGGGCGCATGCCTTCGTCGTGCTCGTCGTTATCCTTTCAAGCGTGAACACATGCGATTACGCGTGGTGTGTGTGCCAGTTTCCGCATTTTCCTGTGCCAGGCGGCTGCCATGATTAAGTGCCATTTTGAAAAGTACTAAAATCCGGTCGGTCATGCCCCGAACGCCCCAAATCCCTAACCACCCGTCACCCCGCCCCGCCCACATTCAGTTGCTTGCCAATGTCAAAGTGTCAATGATATATGTTATACGCCTCGATAAGACGCTCAAGCACCAGGGCAACGGGCAAATGGGCAAACGGGCAAATGGGCAAATGGGCAACTGGCAACTGGCAACCGACAACGGGTAACCGAATCCTGGCAGCACCCACACCCACACCCAAATCTTCGCCAGCAAGTGAAAAATATTGCACGTGGACAAAAGCCTTGCCGGGCAAATCAGTGCACGTTCACACAATAACATAATAGTTGGCAATATATTGTAGATTTTTCTTTTGGCCATTTCCACATCCGAACATTTCCTCCGACCTCCCCTCCCCCAATCAATTTTACGTGTAAGTGAGTCTGTGTGTGTGTGTGTGTCTGTAGTATGCGGCATGCGCATAATTTTTCTTATTTTTCCGCATTTCTGTGGCTTCCCCTTCGCCGCCTTCCCACCCCTTGGGTGGCTTTATGTGTGAAATATTATTTGGCAATGACATGGCACGACGTACATTCGATTGTCTTTATTATTATTATCATTATAAATATTTTCTATTATTTCCCTTATCTCTTCGATCCTTTGGTCGTCTTTCTGAGTGAGTTATGAACGAATATTGGAGCCATGAGGGTTGAAGCTACTTAAACTGGTAATGGGAGTTATGAGTAAGAAAAAATTATCCGATTTTTTTTGAAAAACTTTACTTATTGAAATTGTTTAATGATTTAAAATTTATTATCTATATTTTATTTAATATTTAATAAATAAAATAATTGAGTTTGTTTCAATTAAGTACTTGACGAAGGATCTAAATTATACGTAGACAACAAATAGTTGAGTACTTAAATTAATTAATTACTTATTATATAAATTAATTTTTATTAATATCATTTTTTATATATATTATTTTTTTTTTATAATGTAATCAAAAATTAATTGTTTATTTTTATTTATTTTCCTACAGGCAAGTCCACTGCAATGTACCAAATATATAACAAAGTGAGTAATTTAATACTTCGCTTAATCTTAATTTATTTTTGTAAGAGAAAACTTAATTTCTACCTTATGAAATGTTTATAAAAACTAAAAGGCATTTAAAGCGAAATTTTATTAAAAATTTTCCACTCTTGATATTCCTGAAAGTATAGTCAATGCGAGTGCCGCACACTTAATAAATGGATTTTCTTATGAGATTTCGACTTAAATATCGGAGTTACCAGTTGTGGTACATTTTTTGCATATATCCTTGGCAGCCTTATGACCCGCGTCTGTTGTATTAGGGATAATTAATATTAATAGCTTAGTAAATCAATCTGTTTGGCGAACTATTTTCCCAAGGGCTGAGGGGGAAGTGCAATAAATTCATTAGCGAAAAATATCAGAGATGTTGGAAGCGTAAGAATGGAAGCCAAAGAAAAGGAAAACAATGTAGAGTCAGGAAAAACAAGGAAATAGGAAAACATGAAGAACAACCAATGAGAACAGGAAACGCAGACATGGCCACAATATACAACAATTTACAACCTAAATCAAATGCAGTTGAATGACCAACGCAGACGCCATAAATCAATGGCCAGTTGAGCCGCAGACGGACACGGCACGGACATGGACACGGATATGGATGAGGATGTGGATGAGGACGAGGATGTGGATGTGGACGTGTGTGTGGATATGGGCTATGGAGCAGCTTGGGTAGAGTCGAGAGTAACCAATATTTTAGTAGCCACCCAAAAGATTCGTCGAGCACACGACGAAGGCCAAATGCAATATGTTATCAAATAAAAATGTTACAAGCGACGACAGGAACAAGGACGAAGGCAAAGGCAAGGGCAAGGACGAAGATGTCGATACGGTTGTGTATGGGGATGTGGATGGGAATGCGGAGAGGGAAAGGTGGTGGAAGTTGAGTAGCAAACAGAAGAAATGTGTTGCACAAATTTATTAGAAACCCTAACTAACGAGCAATATCCTTAGGTAGCATCGATATCGATGTGGGTCGGAAAAATCCAAGTGATGTGTCAAATGTTAAGACATTACAAAGCACTAAAGGCAAGGACATGGCAATAGCAACAGGATAACAAATCGAACGTGTGCCCAATGCCATCAATCTTTTGTTTTTATTGCCACGGAGCGACAACGCCTGCATCTTCGTCTCCGTTCCCGTTCCCGTCACCCGTCTTTGTCCTTGTCCTCATCTTCGATTGTATCCTCGTTCTTTAGACCCTCTTTCAAGGTCCCTGTTGAGCGATTCCAATGAACGGCCAGGACATGTGCGCTTGCCCTCCCCGAACGAAACACCGACTGACTGCCTGACTGACTGGCTGACTGTCGGGCTGGCTGGCGTGTTGTGTGCCCGACATTAACTCGACAGGATAACAAATCTGTTAAATGTGACAAACGAGCTGAGCCGTCGCTTTGACAGCCTTGTAAGACACAGTCTGGCAACCGGTCCGGAATTCTCTCCGAGAGTCAAGTTTCCTGCCTGCCAATCTCCCCTGTTGCGATTGCTGGGTGTGTGCGTGTATGTGTGTGTCACTTTTCATTGACCTCTCTCCAGTGTGAGTCCTTTCTCCAGGTAACTCGCGTTCCGTCCGATTTCTCTATATTGCATAGGCGTGTAGGTGCCTTCTACAGTCCCTAACGATGATTTCATGGTGGTCAAAATGTAATAAATTTTTATTGTCACCTATTATTGAGGGAGAGTCTGTGTACGCAGTCGCCTCTAATTTATGATCATCCTCATCTTCTGGACCAAATGCATTCAGGACTCTGACAGTTTCTTTCCTTGCTGCTATATTTATATATGTATCTGTATTTGAACTTGTGTAGAATCCCAGCGTGTCCTTTCGTTCTATCTCTTAACTGTTTGTCATTGTGTATGCGTGTCACAGGTTGTGACCTACTCCGTCCAGGTCCTGACCGGACCTCCAGCTGTTTGAGTGTCCTTTCATGACAATTTTATTAACATGCTTACCAACTCTCAGCTCTGACTCTGCCCTTTGTTCACGGCACTAGATAATCACTTAATACGAGCATCACGCTTAACATGGATTTTCCAGATCTATTTTCCAGTTGGTCTGAGCAGCTAAGGTGAAAATTGAATACAAAATTTTCTAAAATCAAAAAAATTGTTTTCTCATAAAGCAATTTAATTAATTAGTAACATTTCCAGGTACATGTATCACATACAAATAAATATTGGATATATATAGAGAGTTCCTTTATGATAATGAGAAATGATATGATTATATTAAAATTATAAATAATTTAAATCTTAAAATTGAAATTATTAAAAATTTCTGCACTTATTTGAAATTTGATTATAGAAAACAGTATTACCTAGAAGAATTTTTTTAAATTTTTATTTTAAAGATCCTAGAATTTTTCTAGTTTTCTTATAGTCAATAATAAAGGTATTTAAAGGAATATTTTATTTACGATAAAATTACCAATGTAATGTATTTAAAATATACCAGTTTCTGGTATTAAAATCTGTTATGGCTTATAGTTTATTATATCTAAAAGTCAGAAAAAAATATATTTTTTATATTTCCCTAAATACTGGGATATTCGCTTCAGAAATCAATTAAATCAACAGGCAATTAAATCTGCGAACTTAATACAGGGTATCATTCGAAGTGCGCCGGAAAATTTAAACATATTTTCGAAAATACAAAAGAATTGAAAATCCCAAAAATAAACCATCGAAATTCCATTGAAAAATGAAAACTGTCATATTTTCAAATGTTCTGTGTCATGTTTCGCCGAGTGCAGACAGTTGAGTTTTGGTTTACGAGCATTACGCGCCTCGGAAATTCCATTTTGAAAGAGTTTTTCATTTTCTTTGACGAAAATAGCGCCACGTCATGGAACATTTAGAGCCAAGGAGGCGTCAGTGGCGATGCGGATACGGATGCTCCGTTGCCCCGTTGCTTATACTGAGGCTCATGGTGGCCTGTCCGAGAGGCCCACAGACTGGCGGGCGTATCCAAAGTTTTTATGTGATTTGGGCAATAGACGTATGAAAGTATGAAAGCATGGAAGTAAACCCGTCTGGCGTCTTGGGGTTTCTCTCACTCCTTCGATGTGGGCATGGCTGGGCGCCCGTTCTGTACATGGAATCTTCATAAATTTTCTCGTAGTGCCTGCCACTGTGGGGATTTAATGTTGTTTATGAGGCGTCGCCATAGTCAAAGCGAAAAAATTATACAGACTCTTTTTTTCCCTTTCACTCACTATCATTTTGTTGTTGTTGCTGTGTGTGTGTGTGTGTGTGTGTGCCTGTGTGTGTGAGTACCACCGCAGGGATGAGCCATTGCAAATGCCGCTCAAATAAATTATGGCATTTAGTGTGAAAAATGAATACATAAATTAGTCGGGAAGAAGTTGTTGCGGCTTCTTAATAGAATATTAAAATTTCCCCTTTTAAGTTTAAATGAATAAATTTAGAAGTAAAAGTGAAGCTGTGAAAACTGATTTTATATTTTTTAAAATATATTTTTGGCTCTTCACAATGATTGTGTTTTGGGGGTCAAATTTGTAATGATTTTTGGTACATTTGATGAAGATTTTCAAAGGCTGCAGCTGAAGTTTTTATTCATCTTTCAGATATAAATTAATTGAAAATAATTCTTAAAAATTGGGAAGCAAAATAAATTATCTAGAATTTATAAATTAATTATTATATAATTTAAATTAATTGTTGGAAATGTAAACTATCCTTTTAAACATCAAGCTTTACATAACTTGAAATTTATTTTTTTAAATTATTTAATTTTTTCCTTTTTATCTATTTTTTATCTTTATATTTATCTTTTATTTATCTAGAAATAAAATATATATTTATTTATTATTTATTGATTTATTTATTATTTATTTGTCTATAATTCTTTTTTCGTATTGGCCATCACTTAACATTTAATCAGATGGACTTGCTGTCAAATTTGATTGAATTTCTCTGTTATTGTGAATTTGATTCCGTTCCTTACCTCGAGCCTCGAGCCTCGAGCCTCTGGCAAACCCTTTTCAACTTTCATTCAAACCACTTCATCAATTCAATTCAATTCCTTTCGATTCTCGTCTGCTCCTTTTTGGTCCTTTTGTTGTGTGTGTCTTGAACACAACAGTTTTGCTACAATTTGCAATATGTTCTCTTCGACCCAAATCTATACCCAAATCCAAATTTGAACTCAAGCCCTAAAAGTTGACAGGATCCTTTCTGCTCCAGATCCCCTGCCCTGTACTCCTCCTGCCATTGGGTATTACATTGATTTGTCGCCTGATTGTAAATTATGACCATTGACCATTTTGTGAGCTGCTGCCAACAGCTTTGAAGGGGAGTCTTTGTCCTTATTCATTTTGTTTGTTTGGCAGGACGAACATTTTTCAAACCGGAAGTTTGGACTGTGTAATTGTTTATCTAAATGCTGGCAGTTGTCGGAGCGGAAATGTCCGAATGTCCAAATGTCCAAATGTGAAATGGTCGAAATGTGAATATGTGAATATGTGGGTTCCAGATAACTTCGAGTTGTCGATGGCCAGCACTTTTCCTAATAACATTGAGCATTATCATCGGTTGCATTGTACGTATGAAATATGACTTCGGGGGCTGCAACCGATTTTTGTATAACAGGACTGGTAATTCGATTTATACATATGGAAAGCCGATGAGAACGAAATGTCCAAGCTGCAAATTCAAAGGCCGAAAGAAGCACATGCACTGCCAGACACACACACACACACACACACATTCAAACACACACACAAGTAGACACACACAATATGGAAATTGACTTCTATTGTCATTTTTATTGCCCTTACTAATGGTCCTTCGGCTTGTCATGCTAAATTATGGTTGGGCAAACATACGCACAGGCACACACATGCACACACACACACACACACACAGAGACGCCCGCACCGCTGGCATATAGGTGCCACAAGGACATAAGGACAATGCGAAGGGCGGTCAAGGATAACGGCTGAGTGCAACAACGAACGAGCCATAGAAACAATACCTCGAATGGTCTCATTGCCCGGCAGGAGGCAGAAGTCAAACAAATTTATAATTTATGGTCCTCCATTTACTGCACTCGGGCCCGTCAAGACACCAACACAGCCCAAGGATGGTCCGTGGAATCAAATTATTGTTTTCATATGGTTTCCAGTTTGTCAGCAGCACGAACGGCAGCAGCAGATGTATTTTTGTGACCTCAGCGATGGACCACTAACCAGGGTGTCCGATTGTCCTGCTGAGCGGCAGGATTTCGAGATACATTCTGTATAAATGTCAGACCATATATTTTACCATACAAATCAAACGCCTAATTTGATGAAGCGAATTGAAAAATCAGCTTATTGTGGAAAATTTCATTCAATGTCCTTTGAAAGGCGAGCCAGAAAAATGGTTTATGGGCTAGAAAATATAAAAAAAAGAATGTGTCTCTGGGTTTTTGAAAGATGGCAGAAGATCAAGAAAATAATTATTAAAACAGTATTAAAAATACATGATATTTTAAGGATAATAAAAAATGGGCAGATATTAGGTTCTTGGCTTTGTTGATGAAAAAAAGTTGTGCCACTAAATTAAATATTAGATTAGATAATTAGATTAGATAATTCAGCTGGCTAAAAACCTTAAAGAACTCTATTTCAAAATAAGTAAGGATTATTTTATTTATAAACAATTTAATTAAACTTTAAATCGATTTGTGTTTCTTTTCGTTTCTTTAATCGATTGAAGACTTATGCAATACCTTTTGCACCTTTCGAATTGTCTTTATTTTAATTTAAATTAACGTCTTTAGTTTGTAATCGTCTTAGGGGAATTGTCACAGTGCGCATTATTCACGTCTCTGATCGCCTCTCTTCGTTAGATTAACATCTGAAACTTGTGGGGTTTTACCACTAATTACATCGAATTTTATCCAGAAATTGAGTCCACTTTTTAAGCTAAGTCATCTGTTAGTCTAAGTCGAGCCAAGCCGAAGCCCTAGAATCTAGAATCTAGAATCTAGAATCGTGACTGGTACAGAGTATGATATATGTTAACAGTTGTGGGGTCTATAATTTAAAAGACTCAGTCTATATAATTTTCATTTATCACCTTTGTCGTTCCTTACGCTCTAACAAAATAGACCCGCAATTAAAAGTCAATTAGGTTAAGGCCGAAGACACACATGGGAAACAACGAAATAAAAAATAAATAACATGAAAAAAATAAGTAAAAAGGGATAAGGATACGGGTCGACAAGAACCACACATTGCTAATTGTTGGGTAGACATGATGAGTGCCAAGTAGGGACAACCTACAGACATCCATTCAGAGGGCTGACTCCACAAAAAAGATGAAGATAAACCGAACAAACCTTTTTGCACCTTGCAGATGTCAAACAATGAGTATTAACAGGAGAAGATGACTATACAGAGCATAGCCGACTGTTGTATGCACTATAAATATGAATTCGATGAAGGATGAATTAAATATTCGTATGTGGTAATAGGATTGAAGAAATAACTATAATCTTTAGTCCTTAAAACAGGGAAATTGCTATACGCTATGTTCGCTATAGGCAAGTATTCAAGGATCTGAAGAAAACGTCAAGTCATCAACATAATCGACTAAAGCAACAAAGGACTGTTAAGAAAGTTATACCAAAAGGCACCGCCTTCTTATCCACAACAATGCAAAATGACAGGAAATGCTGGTTTACAATGATGTTGGGTTCGGTAGGTGTGACCAGACCTGAACCCGGATCCGGGCTGGAAACCTGTCCGATAAACTGTATCCCGTGAAAACCCAGGCCATAGTGCAGGTGTAGGTGTCAGTGAAGCGCATGTGACAAAAGAAGGATGAGCCGTGGAAATGCCACAAGCAACTTTAGGGTCTATAGGGCGGTGACAGAACCCTACCAGGCGCTACCCACTACCCACCACTCACTACCCACTTCAGTCAAGGGTCTATACGACTTTTGCTGCTTCTGTTGGCTTGGCTGGGTCGTTTGGGTTGTTTGGGTAGTTTGGATCTGATGGGTGTGTTGGGTGTGTTGGATATGTTGGGTCCGCTGGTGTGGTTGTCAGCTTAACAAACTGTTAAGTACATACAAACACATGTGCCAGCGGCTTACCTTCTCAGTTTAAATATGTATGCACCCAAGTACTTACCTAGTCTTTTTCGGGCCGTACTCGTGGGCAAGTATTCGCGCTAAAACTCAGTCAACCGCATTAAGTATTTAAGCACTCAACACGCTCTGCAGACTGTGCAAGTATCGCATTGCCCTGAATGAGATCTAAAGGCGAACTGGCAAAGTGAGTGAGCGAGAAGGATGAAGGGGGAAAGGGTTTTGTGGAGGGAAAGGGGAAAGGGGAATGGAATGGAATGGACGAGTGTACATATCCGCACTTTTACTCTTCACCCATGTCTCACATACTGGCAATTTGGAATCGCTTGGTTAGCATTTTTCCACAACAACGAATACACTTTGAGGTAGCTTTTCCGCTAATGAACGCATTAGGCCGGGCTCGTCTACTATATCACATACAGGTTACACCTTGTTCCCGGCTTAGTTCCTTTCTTTTCTGCTTTTGGTTCGTAATGCCTTCTGCTTGTACATTTATTAAGTACTTCTCTACTGTTTGCTTCTCTTCTCATTTCTTTTTGTACTTCTTGTTGTTTTTCTATTTTTCTATTTTTTTTTTTTTTTTGGTTCACTTTGGCTACAATTAGAGACATTCTGCATAGTTATGTATGTGCAGCTACGCTGAATTACACAACGTTTGAGGTTAAGCGGATTTTGTAATTATCCGATTCGGAAAACGTAAGCCTAGGCATCTGAACGTTAAGATCTTAGGGGTAGAAATAATTGCCGTTCTAACGACTGAGAAAAGAGATTCCAAGAAGGAAAAGCCGAAGCGAAAAGCTGATGCTTAGCAATAAAAAAAAATCTTTGCAAATTTCTATGACTACAGATTTGAAAGGTGTTTAGCTCTAACTTTTCATATTTTCAGATAATTCTCCTTATTTTCCGCTATCCCCTCTGAATACACGGCAATCATTTTCATTTGCATGTTTACGGCCAGGGAACTAATACGACAACTGTTAATAAAATCTAATATGCTTACCACAAAATGGTTGTTTGGGGTTTGTAATTATGCACGTTAATTTACCTCCCTTTATGCTCTTCCCCCCCACCCGGCCTATCTCTCGTTCAGCCATCCTCGTTGCCACTAATTATATATGCAGTCGGGCAGAGCCACACCGTTGCCCGAGAATCCCAAAACTTCTGAATCGTCTGTCCGTCTGTTGGGTTTCCATGGCTTTGCCAGTGTAACAGTGGGACAAATTGTACTTTGTTTGAAAATTCACAGACTGCGATTTTGTATATACAAGGAAATAGTAAAAGGGAAACCTCAAAATAAATTGTATTTTGATTATTTAAAAATCTTAGTGGGAATTTTTAAATTATAATTACCCCAAATAATATATATAATAATTTTCTTCCTGTAATATTTATCTAAATTTTAATAATTTTTATATAGTTTTTCTATCTTAAACTATTGAGTTATTTTTATATTTATATTTAGAATTTTTTGAAAATAATTTTTGTCTATTTTTATAATAATTTAGTTAAGTTTTTTTAAGGGGTCGTTACATTTTTCTACCCCTACCTTTTTGTTTAAGACCCACTGTACTGTCGGCTACTTATGAAATTGTTCATTCCATTTGTGTTGCCGCATGGAAATTTTCATTTTATTGGCGCCGGGAGCGTTGTCTCGTTGATAACCCCACCGCATACACGGCATTCCGAAAATCCTATAAGTAATTGTCATCGTAGTTTGGCGCCTCGACTTCTTGCTCTCTCCCGCTTTCTCTGTCGGCGTTGTTGCCGTTGTGGCTTTGCTTTTGTCCCTGTCGCTCTGCCTGCTCCCCCCTCCTCCCCCTCCATTTGCATTTATATTAATTAAGCGTCGCTGAGACTTTACCCTCCTGTCGTCGTCCTCGTCGTTAACGTCCTCCTCCTATCAACGGGGATGTCTTTCCAGCTGTACTTGTGCTGTGGCTTGTACAACAAGTTCTTGGCTTAGGACCGACTTGAGTGTTGGGGAATGGGTTATGGGGTATGGGGTATGCGGTATGGACAGGGACCTGGTTATATACCATCTCCTTCCCCTGCCCCTAATCTCTCTCCATCGTCCTGGCAGACATTTTAATTGCCCAAAATTGATGATAATTAAGCCAATATACATATTTGTACTTCATTCAGAAGTCGAAGGTGTGTGTGGGTGTGCCTGTGTGCTTGTGTGTGTTGGCGATTGTTTTTGCTTGGGTTGTGGATTCGATGGCTTATTGATTATGCATTTGTTTTGAAAGTCATGGATTGGGCTCCCAGCTGTAATTATGAACTGGATATGCGATTATGTTATTTGGCATTTAAATTGAGCTTAACATTTCGGGGTTATCGATGCAGAAATGGATTAGGTTCTCAGTTGGGAAACTTTGCAATGATGTTGAAAATCATTTGAATATTCTATTAAAATGCAAACTCCAATCTATGTTTCCTTATCCTTGACAATAGTGATGCCATAAGGATATTTGATATTGCCCATTCAGAGGCCAGTTTCAAAAATAAGCCTTTAGTTGAAATCTAAAGCAATGCCACATGCTCATCCATAAATTTCCATATCGATTAGCTATGCGAAGTGCAAAGTGTTTTTCCAGATTTCCAGGAATATTTATTGAACCCAGGGCGCCCCTTCCCGAACATGGGGTACTTTGGAAACACCTTTCGGAGCCCCAAAAATTAATTAGTATGGATGACATACAATTACTTCTATAATAAATAATAATGACCAAAGGTATTTGAGATGCGAGCAGGAAATCTGGCGCTACACGCGCCTTACGCATCGCCGTAGTTCTGAAATTGCCACATAAACAGATATCGGAGGCAATAAAACTCAACTCATAAATTTTGAGAGTCCGCACCCACGAGGAAACATAAAAATTGTGTCATAATAATAAATAAAGTTTTCAAGAAATCCCCCAACTTTTGGCTTCCTGGGCCACCAAAAATATTATAATAGACGGCTTTGAAATTTCTTTTTTAGAATTTTTGTGTGTGTTTTTTTTTATGTCTTTTATGGGTTTTTATTATAATTACATACAAATTCTTCACTTCTGCGAAGTCATAAAAATATGATTTTCATAGAACAAAAGAACATGATGACATGGAAGAAGAGGAACACGTACAAGGGCGTGTCGAACGGGTGTCGACCTTATAGACAACATGTCGTATACACGGCAACGAGTACTCTCCCTACCAACTATGGCTCTTATCACGTTCACTATCGACCATCATAATCTACATATTAAGTGGGTGCGCGCGCACGCTCCTTCACACTTGGCATAGATGTGCATAGTTGGGATCCGGCGCCAGAGGTCCGTTCAGTGGCTCATGGGTCTACGGGTCCTCGCTCTACGCCTTTCATAAGTGGTATTAAAAATTATGCTCCAAACACGTTTATTACCCCGTCCGAGCCAAAACGAACCGAACTGAACCCAACTGAACTAAAAGAACGAAAGGAACCAACGCAATGTAATTACATGAACATTTTCGTGGAAATGCCCCCTTGCAACACTACGTGGCATAATTAAAATAAAATGCAACTTATGTGGGAAAGATGTGGGGGAGGGGTGACGGTGGAAGGGGGTGTACACGCGCAGTGGGCACGCTTCCATGGCTGGTTTAATAAATGCTAATATATTATGTTTTCCCATCCCAGCGACAATAAATAGTCGTAATTTCTGGAAATCATAACCATGAATGAATGGAAATATAATGACTTAACTTCCTGGGGAGTTTGCTGCTTACATCGGTATAGTCGATTGGTCGGAAACCTGTGGCTGGGGCTACAAAGAAAGCAGGCCACAAATGGAAATGATTATAGGGATATTAACATGAGTGTAAAGCTTCAGAAGAATGGAAGGAGTTCCTTCAAAGTTCTTTTTCCTAGCTGAGCTTATGTTTACTTGCTTTAACCAGACAAAGAGAGTACCAAGAAAAGAGCCCTACTTCTATGGTATCCATAGACTCAGAGAGTACAGGTTAAGGTCGGGTTTTCTTTACGCAATCCTTAGATAACGTAGGGAGTACCTCATTATAATTATTTACTTAACATTATCCAAGGAGTAAGTGAATAACTTACCCTATCTATAGCTTGATTAGGTAAGGTATTCGTAGTAGTCATTAGTGCATCTTCCAAAAAGCGTCAATCGCATTCGTTCAACCAATTAAACTAATGGATTTTTGAAGAAGAGCCCTAAAAAATCATTCGCTTCACCCGTCTCCATTTTATTGTTAATAACTTCCCGTACACTTAGGTATCTGTATTAAAATTAATGATTTATATTTAGTAGTAATTTATATAGTTTTTGGTTGGCGCATCACAACAATCGGTTAACCGTTTCGTGGACCGTTTTGTTTGATGGATGGCAGCTAATTGCAAAGCGCCCCGAGTGTCCTGTTATTAGCCCCCACCAATGCCTTTCACTTTAATCAATTCGATGGGCCATAACCCGTTATTTATACGGCCCTAAATGCTGACCATAATGCTCCCCAAAAAGGATGCCATTAAAAAGTGTGCAGTGAAAGGCAAAACGTGTGCTAAATCACCGAAATGACTATGCGGCGCCAATAGGTCAGATCCCAGACAAGCCAAAAGATCGACAGCTCCGCATCCATTTAAATATATAGTTATATATATTTGAACTTCCGTTGGAAGACATATGGTCATCTGACTGCCTGTTTGTCTGTCGGGCTGTCGGGTTTTCGGGTTGTCGGGTTGTCGGATTGTCGGGGCTGACGAAGAGTCATTAATTCTCCTGGATAACCCTTCGAATATTGTTTGTATAGAAATCCAGTGGCATCCTTTGAAGTGAAGGGCTGGAAAGTGTTGGACGACTTGGCCTCGACGAGACTCGTCTGCCAATTTGGCACGTAATTTAATATTAATTTGTTAAACTTCATAAAGGCGCCTCCCACAACCACAACCACAACCACCAGCACCATGACAACCATCAGAACCATCAGAACCATCAGAGCCCTCAGAATCAGAGCTGGGAGAAACACCCGAACGCACAGAGCAGCCATCAGAACTCATGTTGCACCATCGAAATGAAGGAAAGATTACAGCTCACCGCTCGTTAGGCGGCTTAAACGTTTCCATTGTTGTGCGTCTTGGTAACGCCTCAGCGAGTCCCTGGCCCGAAGCTGCAACGATGCTGAGCTTCGTGGTGAGGTACTTGGAGACTGTGTTCGTGATGGGTATCTTGGGCTCTGGGTTCTTGGTTATGGCCTCTGAGATGTGAGATGTGAGCCCTAAGTTTCTGTGGTCTGGGCGCAGCGCTTCTTTTATGTTTGCTCGATATAATTACGTACCCAAACCCACTCAAAGCTGTCGGTCCCGTCTGAAATCATCATCATCGCCCCATGGGATGGCTCTGCCCCTGACTCGAGCTGTGCCTCGCTGGCGTCGACGTCGGCGGTGCTGCTGATTGTTATGTATTTTGATAGGTTTCAACGAAATCAGCGCTCTAATAGGCAGTTGCCTGCGAACCGGGATCGCCTCCTGCTCTTTAATTATTGACCATCGTTCGACAAGTGATTATACGGCATTTGTGTCGTGAGATGAGGCCGCTCCTCGTCGCCTTGCCTCAAGGTTTGCATGCAACGGCAACGGCAACGGCAACTGGCAGAGAGCGAGATAGAGATAGAGTAAGATAGAGAGAGTGAAATGAATGGCAGGGGCGTTGCAGCATCTCAAGGGCAGAGTTCTTAGTCGGTGATTATGCTTTTAACTTAGTTAAACGCCATAAGCTGATGGCTAGCAACGGTTTCTAAGAATAAATTAGCATCAAAATCCAATTGCATCTAAGGCTCTGCGAGAATTGATCTATCAGAGGGATAAAGACGGCGTTGCCTTAGGTAGCAATCTATTTGCAGCCTTCAAATTGCAATTTTCTATAGTCGCACCTTTGCTTTGTTTACCTTTCGCATGGATCAACTCAAGGTTATGTAATTCCCGTTAACTGCTACCGTAAACCACACAGGACCTACATAAGTCTACCGTTGCGGATGCTTAACAAACAACACGGGCTGCGGCTTATTATGTCTGCAATTGATAGTTACCGGAAACTGCAACAAATTGCATAAGCGTCTAGGACATTTGGCAAGGACATGCCCACCCAAATGACAGCGACACCCCCGGAAAGCGAAAGAATAGAAAAACGCAAAGAAATCCCATCGGAAACAAAGAAACAAAGAAACAGAACAAAAGGACCAACAACACATACATCCATCCGAGCCATAAAACGGATTGTTTAGCCTCACAGAGGATACTGAGGACAAGGCACGGCACATAAATTCTGGTTTTGGACTTTGTTTTTCCTTAGCTGGAAATAAAATCCATTTATGGTTACGCTTATGGTTCAATTAACACTTTCAATGGCAGGGAGAGAGCCCAGCCGAAGCCAGCCAGGAGACTCAGATAGACATCTCGTGGTTCCAGTACGTGAGTGTGTGTGCGAGTGTGTGTGAGGGGAAAGTAGGGCTCAGCGGGGTTGCAGACAAAGGCCAATCATTAAGACAATACCGGGTAGACAGAGGATGTCATAAATTTCAAGTGTAACACCAAATGTTCCTTTCTCTTCTTGAAGTGACTGAGTGTTCACGTGTGTGTGTGTGTCTGTGTGTCTGTGTGTGCCCGGTAATCTATCTATCAGATTGTGCGACTCGGTGCGAAGGTCATAAAAAACCAAACCCGCAAGTAATTGAAAATAATTCAAGACCCAGAAACCGAAGAACAGAACTCTCAAGTAGTCTTCACGACAATAAAAGATCGTCCAACCTAATGCAATGTGTGGCAGATTGTGGACGTCAGATATTACTTAGGATCATCAGCTGCTACTTTCTGAGTGGTGGCAGGTATACGAACTAGAGATGTGCCAACTATCGCCTGCTGGGCAACAGTAGCAGATGTCGCAGCTTATAAAAAGTGAAGATTTCTTTGTTGAACTTCAATTTGCATATATCAGATCTTTTTGTTATTAGATTAGGAACAGATCTTTGATACCGAATCAGATAGGCTCTTGGGTGATTTACAGCTGCTTTTAATAGAAGGAGAGAGGAGAAAGAATCACCCATTTAAACAGATACTAATATAAAATCTAATTTTCGCTGTAAGATGAGTTACTTGTATTTTAGTTGAGATAGTCAAGACTTTCTGAGAAACTTGTTTTTTATTATTTAGAAATATTCCTTAAAAAAAATCACGTACGTAGTTCCTTTTCACTGTGACTGTGAAGTCATTTCAAAGATTGATCATCTCTAGTTGAAATTTTCTAACTACGCTCAGAACGTGCCAGCGATTACGAACTAGATTATATTGATAGTACAACTGAGTGGAGAAAATAATGTCTTCCTCTAATTCAGAAATTTCGTTGAATCTAAATAAAAAAAAAATAGGCGAATCATAAAAAAACTAAATAAATATCATGGAAAAGAGTTTTCCGAGCAACTGTGTGCACGTGTTACACGTTTTACGACTTCCCAGAAGAAATTATCCAAAACTAAATGAAAAAGAGCTGAAATCGAAAAGAGTTATCATCCAAGTTTATGAATGAAATTTGAAAACAAGAGTTAAGAGTCAAAGAACAATTTCTTGGAAATGTACTGGAAAAACGCATAAAAGTCCAAACTTCTCGAAAGTTAAAAGAATTTGTAGCTACTGCGTTTTCAGAACCTGTTCGAAATTTATAGCTTCCGTTGGAGATGGTACGTTTTTTTTTTTTAAGTACCTTGGACCACACTCTCGGAATGGAGACAAAAGCAAACTAAATAAACAAAAGATAGATGAAAACATAAAGGGGAAAAACAGACGGACGAGCTGCGACAATAAGGCCACAAAATGCGCACATATGCGTATGGGAAGGACCGGCAGAAGGACCGTCAGGATGAACACAAATAGATAGATGGCTAGTCACTGTGAACGGGAGAGCCACTTGAAAAAATAAACAATGACAACAATTTCACAAAGTACTTAAACCCAGCAACAAAAATCTCCACAACAACAACAACAATGGCGGCAACAACAACAATGGCGACAACAACAGTTGCATTTTGTTGTTGATAAATAGAAAAGTACTTTGCAGTTGTGTTCCGGTCGTCGGGGTTGGTTGCCATACGCGCAGCAGCTCTATATTTTCTTAGGACGGGAGACCCATTGGAAGTGGTTCGGTAATGAAAACACAACAAATTCCAAATACAAAATAAATAGAGAGAAAAAACAGTCAAAGAAAAAAAATATAACTAACTAGAGTTAGAAATGGAATGAAAGAGTGAGTGAGTGGGAGAGGAAGAGCGGTGGAAGAAGGAGGGCGAGAGAAGAAACCTTAAATGCCACACGTTGATGTTTTCTTGAATAAAAATGAATAAAAATGGCAACCATCAACAAGGTAAACGGGTTCCACACACACACACACACACGCACACGCACTCACACACACTCTCACGCTTTCACAGTCACACACTCACGAATGATGATATGTTGATAAACCCATTATGACAGACAGCCAATTAAATCCTCATAGAGGTTAAATTTATGTGAGACCCGACATCTGCCCGAGCTACTGGAGGCCCCGAGTTGATTAGCAGTGACAGAAGTGACGAAAGGCTGAGACTTGGATAATTCAAGTTCTGGGAGCACATCTTCTTATCCGAGTCCTTTGAAGTCTTTTCTATAGAAAATCCGTCTTATTTTTGCTGTGCACAATCTAGGCTTTATCATCCTTTTATATTTGGTTTAAAAATATAAGGATCTTAGGAAGGATTAAATGAAATAACAATAGAACAGGCCTGATTCTCTGCAGGTTTTATCCTGGGTTATGACCCTTTTTATTTATAGAATAATAAAGGACAAAAATTGGAGTGTCAATATAATTTTTAGCTGGAATAGAGACTTGACATTATTTAAATTATTTAAATCATAAATCATAGGGAAATATTTTTATTCTTCATATTTGTTGTTATTAAATCCGAACCTTCTTTAAGCTAAAGCTCGATAAAAATCGGGCTTCTAAAACTCGGAGCTGTTCAAGCGACTTGGCTAAACTTTCATGTTTTTATAACACTCAGTTTTATGGCCTTCCCCGGATGTGCGTACAGACCGGATCAATTAGTAGAACATAAAAGATTTTATGACCATCGTTAAACTGAAAGCACATCATTTTCTACTTTAGCCAGTTTGTCAAGTGGTCAATCCCATCAATTCGAGAGATCATATCAATGTGCATGTCACACATTTTGAATTAATCAATCGAGACGAAATGATAGAAGGTGGGGTGGTAGGGAGTGAGGGAGGTAGGGAGGTAGGAGTTGCGGAGGGAGAATAGAGCGGAGTATTATTAGGAATGCAGAAGACGACTTGAGTGTTATGGGTCATTAAATGTCGAAGCTTTAAGCACACGAATCGAAACGTTATGAAGTGAGAAGAGGGATGGAGATACAAAGATAGTGAGAGAGAGAGGGACAGAGAGAGAGAGAGAGAGGGACACACACATCTAAAGCCCAATTCGGATGTTATATGGAATGCGTTAACCGTAAATTGCCTGTAATCGTGCATCTCAATATGGTTAATTTATGGACGAGGGTCGGGCGGACGACTTATCAGATGGTGTCACAACTGGTAGATATTTAATATGGAGTTTATAGGATATTGCAAAATGATATGTGAGCTGAAAGTAAATGGGAGGCTCGGTGCGTATGCGACTTTCGGGTCAGTTCTTATCTGATATTTTTGGTTTTGGGTGCGCCAGGCGAAGATCCAAAGTTTGTATGTGTGTGTGTGTGCATAAAGATTTTGGCTTGTACTTGGACTGTATTTATTTTCATATCTGCGTAAACATTACAAACAAATCAAAATTCAGACGGCGCCAGCAATTTACAAACCAATTGGGGAAAAATAAACTGAATGCCTTTGTCGGAGAGTTATGTAAATCGAGTTGATCAAAGAGAAGCAGCAGTTCCACCAGGAGTCCCACCAGCACCACCACCACCACAAATGGAGACAGAGTCTGCGTCTGAGTCCGATGCAGATGCAGATGCAAAGACTGAAGCAGAAGCGGCAGCAAAAGATCTGAAACTTATGCAAACATTGTCTGGCAGTTTGTCTGACGGACTGACTGACATATTGACACATGATGTTGGGATGTTCGATGCTGAATGTTGAATGTTGAATGTTGGATCTTGGATGTTACCCCGATTGCTGGCCCAACAATATGAAAGTCAAGAACTGTGTCCATGTCAATACAAGCCATATATCAGTCATGGCTAGAAATCAGACAACCAATCGAAGCGCTCAGCCAGTCAGTACGTCATTTGGTGTCTCCTCCAGTTCCTGCCACCGACTGTGTCCATCGCATTTTTCCTCTTTTTCCTGTTTTGCTTCATGCAATGCATTTCTGACATTTTATTGATTGAAGAGGCAACAGCAGCTTATATCCGAGGCACACACACGAACACACACGCACACACACGCACACACACGCACACACACGCACACACACATTGTATTGCATTCAGCCCGAGAAATGCAAATATTTAACTTGTTTTTTCTTCCCTTTAGTTTTGGACATTACCCATACGCAATATCTTAAGCTAACGAGCTGTGGATGCGAAACAGGGCATTCCGTAAACATTGAACTTTTATTTAAATACTCTACATACATACATACATTACCGGGGACTCGCAGACTCCGGCATGTCCATTGAATACATGATTGAATATGAATGAAAAACATGCAATGCCTGAGTGACGGATGGTCTTATGTGCAGTTCTGTTGACTCTGCCACACACGATTCCAATTTTCGACTCACGGCTCCCGATTCTTTACACTTTTTATATGTGCACACATATACACATGTATGAATGCATACATATGTATGTATGTATATTTATGCATATAAATATTTCCCGAACGTCGACATGAGCGTGCGTAAGCCTTCGGAAGCGTATGAAATATTTACGCAGCCAAAGTACTAAGAGAAATGGTAAATAAAATCCAAAATAAAAACTTTTGAATAAAAAAAATAATAAAAAAGAAGCAACTTTTTTTTGGATAAAGTTTGTTGCATCCGATTTTCCGGAACTTTCTAGCTGAGCTGAGGCGTGCTTAGCTAACTGTCGGTCTTGTAGCAATCAGATTCAATTACCTGGAGACAAGCGTTTCGTATCAATCAGCTGCTGTCACTCGCATTTGCCTGCGCTCAATTGCGCCCTTCGCTCGTTAATGTCCCCGATGTTATGTGGAAAATGAAATGACATCTGCAGACAACTGTCTGTGATCAATTGACATTAACCACAAGCCCAGTCCCGTCCCAATCCCCGGCCCCGGCCCCGGCCCCGAGCTCCGAACCATGAACCTCGACCTCAACTCCAACACCGAATCCGAGTTCGAATTCGGATTCGGAGCTCTCAACCCATATCCTAGTTGTTTGATACGCCTCTAAGAGCACTAACCGATATGGTACACTGTCCGTAGTGTCAAATTACCCAGAAAGCCGTAAATTTGAACCTTCTGGCGGCTGTCATTTGGCCAAAGGCCGGACATGAAAATTGCTTTGGTCTGTGTTAATCTCTGTTGCTGAGATTAGCGCCCCCATTTCGATGGTTAAAAGGTGCGAGGACATCACAAAGCTTCCTCCTTTATCCTTCATTCGTCTATCGTCCATCGTCCATCGTCCATCGTCCATCGGCCATCGTACATCCCCCATTATCCTGTGTGTCACGGCAAAACGTGTTATCCGATGCGAACTGTGGTAAATTGATAGCTTGTCCACTCAGGGAGAGCTAATTAGGTGCCTGGTCAGTGTAGGCGATTCAGTGATTTGGTAAATGTAGCAGGTAATCCCATCCAAACAGGAACTGTCGTTACTCTGCCCAAGTGACCAGTCAAGCCAGAGCAGGAAATCTCACACCCGAAAACTGAAGCTCGTAATACTCAAAGTTGACTTTTGTCTCGTTGCCATGCAAAATATTTTTAAATAATTAGCAATTCACAAAGGGAAAGATAAATTTCAAATTCAAATTCGTTAGAGTAGTGAAAATATTTGCGGTCGGTGTTTTCCTTTTTTCATTACTTAGGACTCAGGATATAGGATACAGGATACGGAATACGGAATGCGGAATACAGCAAACAGAAAACAGAGAGAACTGAATACAGTACACTGTGTATGGAATATGGTATGTAGGGGGTCCTTTACCTAATCGCTGGACAAACAAATCCTGTTTGAATGTTGTGTGTAGATATGATGGGATGGGATGGGATGGGATGGGATGGGCAGCTGTTGCCCAGAGTTTCACTTGAAATGCATTCGAAATATCAAAATGGTTTGCCTTTGCCGACTTTTTGTTGAAATCCTGATGGAAATAATTGTTTATGCATTAAATAAGCCGAACCCAAAAGCCGAGCCCCGAGACAGACAACTGACAAAATAGTCCAACAAGTGAGAAAAAGGGGCGCTTAACATGCTGACAGCTACACAATGCCACTTAGCCCTACCAAGAGGGTAGATTTAAAGGGTCTCCTGTTCGCATTTCGCATTTTGTATTTCGTATTTCGTATTTCGTATTCGGATTTTGAATTTCCTTTTGCACATTTATGATCATATCTAATTCCATGATGGACAGCATTCCCACTATGTCACACATGTCAGGGATTAGCTGCCTCCCGGGGGTCAGACGAGACTGCAGGCCCGAGGGAATTCTGACTCAACTTTTGATTGTTATCACACGCAATTTTGTAATTTGATGAAAACAAACGAATTAAGATAAACATCTCACAAATCCAGTAGCTCAGAAACAAACGAATACGAACACGAACACTAACACGAACACGAATCCGAGCCCGAACCTAAACAAAAGCCGTCCCTCGTCTGGTGACTGGTAGGTAGCCAATATCATCTATTGTACTCTTTAATCTCCAGCCTAATCGTTAGGTTCAAATTTTAACAGCCCGACAATTGTGAAACTTGATGTTCTCTACGTAACTCGATACACATCAGTTCCTCATTCTCATTCTCATTTTCATATCTCCTCCTCTTTCAGTTTTTCTCTTTGAATAGTTTTGCAAATTTCCAGATCTAACCACTGATTTGGATGTAAGCCCTATATGTACCCTACCCGCCAGACAATGGAGTCTGATACAGATTCTACTACAAAGCACTTTGTCAGTTCTTTGAGGTGTGAGCTAATTTCCAAAGGCTCTGTCACTTGAGGGAACAATAAGAGGCTAAGCCCTGAATGGGTATCATATCGTTTTCCTATATAGACAGCCTTTCGATATGCTTCCCATACTAAAAATACCTCTGGGTTCAGAGTTGAAAAGTTGCGCTTAGATGTTATAATAGCCATAAGTTTTCAATTATAATCGGCAGTCTTAAGATCTAGCCGAAAAAGATTTATAATAATTTATAGATTTACATAAAATTTATGGACTTTTCAGTTTTTATAGTTTTTCTGGTTATTTTTATTTATTTTTTTTTTTCGTACCCAAGCAAGGCAAATCAAGCCCCAAGCCATAACGAATCCAAACACAAATCTTATGATAATTGATTAAGAAATCAAACTCAAAAAAGAGCCGCAAATTTTTAAGTTTCTTTTAAAGAGAAGAAAAAAAGTTGAGGCCAGACAAAAGATCATATAATAGCCGATTGGATCTGAGGCAGAATTTTACAGGGTAGTCAAGTATCCATTGTACAATCATAGAGCAAATTATGCATGCTGACTGAAAGGTTGTCTATAAAGACGTTAAGTCATTATAAGCAATTGCCATTAATGACATTTCGCCTGACCGATCCCCCAGATACACGTACGTTTATTATTGTATGGTGTACGGGCAGGTGGCAGGGGCGGCATCGCCCGCCGCGAAGAAGAGAAGAAGAAGAGAAGAGAAACAAATTAAGTGGCATTTCCTGCCACTTGCGACTTCTTTCCCATCGGATCTTTTGTCGGCAACCGATAATTATATACAATATAAGCGCTTTGTCATCTCGAAGGGGGCCTAGAAAATGCAGATTAATGCCCGATCAACCGATTGCCCGATTGTCCGATTGTCCGATCTCCCGATGCCCGACACCCCGATACCCCGATACTTCAATCCACCTATCCACCGTTCAACCATTGACCAATCGCCCGCAAGCCTGTTTTGCCTGCCTCTTGTGTCCATTGTCAAAATCATAATTTTCTCATCGATCTTGTGATTAATCATAAATTGTATTGAAACGCCGACAAACCTTCAAACCTCCGAACTTCGAACAGATGTATTTCATTAAAGTAACTGCCTTTTCTCTATTGTTGTTGCTGTCGTTTTGTGTTGTTGCTTGTGTTGGCACAGAAGTTGTAGGAGGCGGAGATAACCACGTATGAATGGTTAATATCTTTAATATTCCTTTTTGTTTTTTTTTTTTATTTTTTTTTTCGATTTTTCAAAAATTTATTCATAAATTAATTGAAAGACCTCCGGGGGCATTCAAGAGCACGTCTAATCTTCCATCTGCCAGCTACCAGTGTTCCACATTTGATCGATCTATCAGTTGAGGAAATAATCGAGTAAAAGATAGATCTTACAATTATTGAATGAAACGTGGGGGGAGTCAAATCACATAATGCCAATGATTGAAGGGGAGTTGTAACAAAGACAACTCTGACTTTTGTGATTTCTATACCCTGTAGCTTTTGGCGTTAGAAGAAAATTGATAGCTTCTTTAGAAAACTCTATGTAACATACAATTTCATATTATTTTGATATTCAAATTGAATATTTATAAATATATATATCTAGATGAAAACTTAATTATAATTAAGGATATTCCAAAATTGTAGACTATCGATAACTTTTATTCATTAAGATTGTTTCTCCATCAAAATAGCTTAGAAGTTTTTGAGCACTCATATCACATCAAAATAAAAATATATTTATCATATTTATATATTTTTATTTATGAAGTGTGACTTATATATCTGCTATATCTGAGATATATATAAAAACTAACTTGTGTATGGTTGAGATACAGGCAATTATATTTAATGCACTCCCAGCCCAAAGTCTTGCTGGGACTTATGTAAGACAAAGTTCAGGAGTTCAAAATCGTTAATGAATACTCAAAGTATTTAACTACCTTTGGTTTACTGGAAATGTACAAATGATTTAAGCAATATTTCGTAAATGTTTTAAATTGTTGTCCATAATTTAATTCAGTTTCTTACACATTTCCCAATTATGCCGACTGCTTTTCCTCTCCCTCACTCTCTCTCTCTCTCTGGCTCTGGCTCTGCGGGAATGCCAACGAAGTAAAGAAAAACAATTTAAAATACGTTGATCAACAACAACAATAAAAAATAAAGGTAATTTCCGATGTCGAAGTCGATGTCGATGTCGATGAACACGTTAAATAGCAACATGTGCAGAGTTAGCCATTAATAACTGGAAAAGGCCAACAATGTTGTTAACTATTTTCCAACACCAAACAAAAAGCTTAATTATAAGGCAGAAAAACGCCGCGACAAACTCATTTGTCCATAGTGAAAAATTCGCATTACAAAGACTGAGATTGGAATTGGAATAGGAATTGGAATTGGAACTGGAACTGGAACTGAAACTAGAACTGGGACTGGGACTGGGACTAGTGCTCCGCAACTTCAGTAGCAACTACAATGTTGGCCTTTAGAGGATGAATTCGAATCCGATTCCGTATGGTGACAAAATTGCCATGACAACAAATCAAGCATCATAATGTGTCAAGCAATGCGTCAATACCAAGGGTGGATTGTGGAGGGGGGCGGGCGGGCGGGGAATGTCGTTGCAACTGCCAGACGCATTACAACGTAATTGACGAGACGATTGTCAACACTTGCAGACGGCACACGAGGGGAAAGTGAGAGGGAGTTGGAGTTGGGGTTGGAGTTGGGCGAAGTGGCAAAGCCAACTTGATTTCCCCAGCTGCATCCCTCCTCATCCCACAGCTGCAACTCTATAGCTCTTCTTGGCCACTTACTTTATTTCTCGCAATCACCGATTAAAGCCTTAACTTTATGGCCAAGTCCGTTTCAGTTTTTTTCTCCTTCCTTCGCCGCAACTCGTCAATTGCAATTTCTGTAATTTTTTAATGCATTTTTTATGGCGATTCTCTTGATGTGTTATTTCCTATAAAGAATCCCATACAACTCCGCACTCTGTTGGTCTTCTTTTATGTAACCATAAAAGATGTAAGCGGAGTGCGTGGAAGATGGATGAATTGGACTGGGACATGCATTGCTTAATCAGAACATTTGGATTGGATTTTTAAGAATGAGAATTAAGATAAAAAAAAAAAAAGAAAACTCTTAAAAATATAATTGCCCTTAAATCTGTAATTATACAGAGTGAATATATATGCTGTGACATTAAGATGGGTAATGATTGGAACCTAATTGTAAGGTCTTACCAAATGGATATCAAATCCTTTACCAAAGCTTTCAATTATTTATCAAATCATCTAATGAACATCTACCAGATTATCTGCTGGCTCATCTACCGAAGGAATTAATAAGAACTTTAACAGGATATCCTTGTTAAGCTTTGTTTACGCTGAAAGCCTACAGGCTGTCTTTGAAGCCTTCAAAAATCGTCAACCCTTCGTTACATAAATTTACACAACTTTATTATAGCGTCTCATTATTTTGGAACATTGTAATCCGCAACATAATTAGGGGTATATACAATTTATATTTATGAAAGCTAAGCAGCTGCATAATGGATCACCAGAATGGCCAATCGATAAAGAAAAAGAAAAGGGCATTCGGATCCAAGGTAAGCGGCATTGGCATTAAGGATATGTCCGAAATGTGAAGAGGCTCCTGGTTTCTGGCCCCTTACTTTACGTTGATGATAATGACGTGGACGGGCAAAAGGAAAACTGTCAACTGAAACTGAAGATGGGGGGATAGCCATCAATATGGTTCTCTCTTGGCTTATGGCTTTGATGGGCCCTTTGCGGTTGGTTTTCAGTTAACGTTCAGTTTACGCCGTTACCAATGACAGTTGACGGTCTGTCAAACGAATATCTGTCAACAAGCCGAACATCGTTTTCAATTTCGGAAAAGGTTTCGCAAAATGTCAACTGGCGAAATTTATGTGACTCGACTCGCGATTGGATAGGATAGGACAGGATAGTGGAGGATGGGCGATTAAGGTGCGGGCGACACGCGGGACTATAGAAATTCTCATTGCAAATTATCGTACATTGGGGGCCGTATATATCGTATTATCGTAACGCTCGTTATAGGAGTAACAGCAATCAACCGGCAGCCGACCTTCCATCAATCCCAATCCCAGTCTCAGTCCCAGTCCCAGTCCCAGTCCCAGTCGCGGTCTCAGTCGAAACGTTGGGGGAGAGCAACATTTTTATGCGTCTGCATAATGAGTTGCAGTCGTTGCAGTCATTGCAGTTGTTGAAGTTGTTGTAGCTCTTGGAGTTGTTGCTGTTGTTGCCATCGTCCACGTAGATGTCCTGTGAATGTCAGTCAGTCAGCTTGGCAGTCAGTCAGTCAGGCTTCTGCAGCTCCTGCTGCTGTTGCTGCTGCTGCTGCTGTTGATTATCCCTTGACAGGGCATCAAATGCGAAAACGACCGCCCAATTTACATACAATGCACATCAATCCACCAACAACAGCAGCAACAGCAGCAGCAGCGGCAGGAGCAGTAGAAGTAGCGGCGAAGGCAACAACACAAACAACAATAACAACAACATCAAGTACTGTCACTGTCACTAGCCTGGCATTGCGCACCTTTGTGGCATGAACATTTTGTGTTTTCTTTTACCTTTCGGCCGGAGTTCCTTCCTTTCGGATCGCGTTGCCTCTCCTGGAGCGGACCAGACCGGACCGCACAATCAAGCGAACTTGTTGTCCAACTCCAATGGCAACAACTTCAGCGGCCATGACACAAAGATTGACAGCATGTCGTCGCTGTTTGGAAACCTGATTGACATGAGTAATCAAGCAGCCGAAATGTGCCCACAAACGCAGCCAGAAATGACACTGACAACAGCGAGCCAACAACAACAATTGATACAGCAACATCAGCAATAACAACAACAACAACAACAACCACAACAGGCACAACAACAACAGCCACAACAACAACAACATCAACTCAGCATCCATCAGAAAAGTTTGGAGTTGATGGCAGCACAAGGGATCAGCTTTAATCGAGCTATAGATTGGATCCAGACACTGAATGAACTGTTCAACTGTTCTGCTGAAGGTTCGACTCCAATGTGAAAGTACAAGCTTTCAGTTTCGCAGCATACATGAATATGAATCGAACTGGTTCAATGAACTGTCAGATAAGCATTCTTAGGAAATTTATATATAAAATGTTAGCAACCAGAAATCGTATTGAATTCAATATTTTATAATAGAGCGGAACTAGTTCCTGCTTAGTTAAAATATTAAATTTAATTTCCTGTTTCCCTTGAAGTTCAATTTCAAAATATCTGAACCAAACACGTAACTGATAACAAATGAACTAGTTCTTATGAAGGGAAACAGAGAAAGCCTTTTTTTAATCTAAACTTTCACCTTTTTTTATGTGATATATAAAATATTCATCCGATTTAAGAATTCCTGGCTTATATATATATATATATATATATATATATATATATATAATATATATACACACATATATTTAAAAATATATTTATATATTTACGTACAAATGTTTCCTGAATCCTTGCGTTCTTGGGAATCGTTTTTCTCATCCGCCGATTGTCAGCTAATTTACGCATCAAATGCAAATTGTGTAAGGGGGAGAGCAGCTCCCGCCTTATCGATGTGGCGAATCCTTTGGATAACATGCACATCCAGCAATTCCATTGTCAACTCGTCGCTCGAATTTCGCCTTTGATGAAGGCGACACGACATTGACAGACGGCAGACGATTGACTTCTGACAGCCACTGTGGCTGCCAGAGTCAGAGGCAGAGTCAGAGTCAGAGACAGAAACAGAGTCAGATTCATAGTCAGAGTCAGGGGCAGAGTTAAAGTCCGTGTCAGGCCCAGAGGCAGACCCAGGTCCAGAGTCAGATTGTAGAAAGATCTGGATGAGCTGACAGTAGGCACTGGTGTGCTGTGATCGTCGCTTCGAATGGAACAGAAGCGGCAGCAGCAATTCTGATGACTTTTTGTCAGGCTGATTGACGTCAACGACTCGACTCGTCTGCCTGGCATATAAATCTTGAGGCTCGTTTGTTGGCCCCTTTCCATGCCGCATGAGGGACATGGACAGGGACAGCTACAGCCACTGGTACACCAACAGCTTTCAGGGATTATACGAGGCTGAATTGCCATAAACAATGCCATTTTAAATTGGCCAAAGATGGGACAATAAATTCTACAATGAAGTATTATTCGTGGATTTCGTTTAAAATTAATAAAAGTCTTGCCAAACATGCCCCTAATTGCCGGGGCGAAAGTAAACGTTGCCGTAGCACCTTTCGAACTTGAACTGCACCATGGGCGTTACTTTCAGTCCATTTCGAAAGTAAATCCAATGTTGGTCCAAAGTTGGTCTAAAGTTGGTTAGCTTTTGGCTATAAAAACGAATGGCTGAACTCTGTTTAGGTACAGTTCGTTTGGGTTTAGAGTTCAGACAAGGTCTAGCTAAGATCAACACTAAAATCTGCAGCAGCACCATGGTTCAGAAGGTAAGCTTAAGGTCCAGAGTAATGGGAATCCTTCCTAATCGATCCTTGCTTTATCTTGCAAGATATTCATTGCGTTCGCTTTGTTGGCCTGTGTGGTCGTTTGGGCTGCTCCTTTTCATGGTGGGGCCACCAGCCATGCTTCAGTGCATCTGGTTTCCCATGACGATCATCATGATCATCACCATGAGGAGGCTGCCCATCACTACCACGACCATGGCCATGACGACCATCACGACTCGCATGCCGAGTACAACTTCAAGTATGGCGTCAAGGACCACAAGACAGGCGACATCAAGGAACACAGTGAACATCGTGATGGCCACAAGGTGACTGGACATTATGAGTTGATCGATGCCGATGGCCACAAGCGCACTGTCCACTACACGGCCGACAAGCACAAGGGTTTCGAGGCTCAGGTGCACCGCGAGAAACTGCACCACTATGTCCCAGAACACCAGTCCCATGGACACAGTGGCTATGAGGGCGGTCACGTTGAGTTCGAGGAGCACTCCGATGCAGGTCACTCTGACTACTCTGGACATGGCCATGAAGATTACCACTCCCATCATGGTCACCATGGCTCCAGCTCCAGTGGCTTCACCCTCAAGCAGGAACATGGTCATGGACACGAGCACGGACACGGTCACGAACAGGCTCATGTGTACGTGCACGATGCTGGACACGATGCTGGTCACGATTTTGGACACGAGGCCGGCTACGAACACGCCTACGCCGGACACGAGCACAGCTACCACTAAGACCCCAGTTGCCTCAGATCGTCGTGATCTCATCCTGATTATGTACTACCAAATATTATTGTTATAGCCTATTAAATCCTGCAATGTTTTTCCAAAGTGAATGGACAGAGTGTATTATCTTTAAACAGGATATATTTTCAATCTGTTAAGGAGTCAGCTCAGAAATTGCAACTTAAAACTCAACATTTAAAGTCAACTCAAGAAAATCTCAGCTAAGAAAAAGGAATCTCTTTCTGAGTATTAAAAGTATTAAAAGGATTGCTTCCACTGTAACTGGAGTAACAGTTAAAAGGATTTCAATATTTCTGGAAGAGTATTAAAATATATAAAGCAATCTTCGGATTCCTTCCTATCATAATTTCAGTTGTACTCAAACTTAGGAACTGGTCGGATTCGCCGCTACATTTATATTTATTAAAGGTGTGTAATATTTTCCGGATCCGGGTTAGATTAGGGTAGGAGTAGCCGCCATATTTTAAACATAATCCATATTTAGATAAAACTTTCCTGTGAATGATTAGCAAATGGATTTGTGAAAGGTAAACGGGATATGGAAAAAGGATCATTATTTAGTATCGTTTCCAGTTAGAAAGTTACCCCCATTAACAATGCCAAGCCCAAAGCGACCCTTCAACTTCCTGGTACCCTTTGTCCCTTCCCCATATAAGCCATATTTATCACTTACCACACACAAATTCATATTGCGCGACGCACAAAAAACAAAAAAAAAAAAAAAATGAAAAAGGAAAAAAATACAAAAAATGCGATAATAAATAAAAATAATAGCGAGTGCAATTTTCGCACTATATTTTCAGTATAATGTACAAAATGCGTGCCGCAAAAAGCAACACAAACACACATACGCATACACTCCACACACACACACACTCACACATCCTTGAAACGTATAAAAATAATAAATAACTGTGTAAGAGGAAAGGAGGTTGGGAAGGGTTCCGGGTGTGGGTTGCAGCATAAGCGAGGGGTAGGCGAGGGGCAGGCGAGAGGCAGGCCAGCGGTAGGCAATTGATGGTCACGGGGTGGTGAGGGGATCGCGTTTATTATGCGCACAATAAACGCGGCGGGCGCAGTGGCGACATAAATTAAATTTATGATGCTTATAAATATTCCACAGTCATTTGTAATGTGGCCAACGGGGGAAGGGGGCAACAGGATAACGCGTAAGGATGCAGCCTGCTGTCTACTGAACAAATTGTAGGCAAACGGGGGTAGTATTCGAACACACACAAGCAGACATAAGTACACACACACACATGCAATATAAGCGCTGATTTATGTATGCGAAACGGAGAAGTCCAAAAAGTGTCCTAAGGTCCGTCAAGGAATTTTATGCCTCAAGTTGAGAGACAAATCACTTATAGAACTTATAAAGGAGCACTGGAGGATTCGAAAGTTCCTTCGTACACCTCATATAGATGTAATAATACACATATACATTTGCTTGTACAGAAGACTCAAATGGACGAGGAGTCTTCGAAAGTGGCAATTGCTGGCAGCACTTACCACAGGATGATTTATATGCGGATCACATCGTCATGGATGACCCAAATTATCCCCTTGTCAAGGCCGATTCATGCATATAGCCCGGGGATTTAATTTGTTTAAGTGCATAAATCAGGATTTATAGAGCATATGCTGGCTGAATGGGTAATCAGGACGTACACATAACAAAGGATACATGCAGAGGCCTCGAAATTACGAACCGCCCGAAGAGTGCTTCTTACTGTGTAGATCTGTGTATCTGTACATTGATATCATGGGTCCGGACTCCGGAAATATAGAACATTTTTTTTTAATAAACTTTTTCTAAACCAATTATGAATTTTTGGAAAAACCAAATCTGTGAATAATTTAATTTAAAACCTATTAATTAATTTATCCTTAAGACCAAAAATCCACTTAAAGTCTCAAGTGTTTCATGTGTTCTGGTGTTAATCTTTTAGTAATTAAATATTTAATAGAAAATTTTGATCTTTAAATAAAAAAAAAATCCATAAATTTAGATCAATATTTTGAATTTAGATATTCTAAAAAAAAAACCATCTAAAATTAAAAATCATATATTAAAACATATCATTTTATTTTCCTTAAATTTTTTATAATATTTAAAAAATATTTCTAAATATATAGTAACTTTAATTACTTTTAATATATTAATTAAATATATAGTAATGAAGTATAATATAAAACTAATTATTTTATTTAAATGATTTAGGATTTTTCTGTATTTTATTCTGATATATAAATAAGTATATAATTTTAATAATAAATATTTTTCTAAGACTTCGCTCATATATTTATTTATTTTATTTACAATTATAATTATAATTATTATTAAATTTTTATTTTATGGTATAAGATATAAGACTTGTCCAATATTAAAAAAAAAAAAATTTTAATTTGTTTTCGGTTGTCTGCTGATTTTAACTTTTCATTCAAAGTATAATTTTAATTGTTTTTAATTATTGTTCTTTTAATTATTTAATTTTCTAATTTATATACTAAAAATTTAATTATACGCAGCGAAGTGAAGCTCCTTAAAAAACGGTAGAAAACCAGAATATAAATTTAAAAAATAATTTATAGCACAGCATTTTATATATAATTTAATTTTATTACGAAATCTTGTTATTTTTCAATATAAAAATGTTTTAAATTTTATGACTCTGCTAATTGTTTCTATTATCAATTCTCACTTTTTATTCCTCAGTTGTCTTTTTTTCGGCTTTATATAATAAAATTGATTTTAAATTGAAACACTTTGGCAATAACTGCGATTCAGGTTTCAATTTGTTGGATAATTTCAAAGATTTCAATGGCCTCCATTGCAGCTCCCCTCGAAATGGGAATATAAATAAATAAAGTCATAAAGTCGTAAAGTGCGGCTAAATGCTTTCCGAGTAGCGATTCGTCGAGGAAATAAAGTTCTATAAAATATATCTATGGATTGTTTATATGTTTTGGGAACCAGTATTAGCTGAAAACCCAGTGAATAAATTTTAAAATGAGAGATCAGAAATCAGAAACAGAAATCAGAAATCAGAAATCAGAGAACAGAAATGAGAAATAAAAAATGTAAATAAAAATTAATAAGAGAATAAGAAATCAAAATACATAAACATTAAATGCAATTAGCGTTTGCTTTAATCGGAATATTTTGATCGGTTTTTTGCGAGGGGCGTCATTAAAATTAGCTCAATCAGAAGATAAACATGACATCCGATGGAGTTTTGTCATAAATTCTCGTTTCGACACTTTTCCAATTAATTTATGTGCTCAAATTAAGCTTTAAATTATTTAATTGAATTTCGAAAATAAAAAACTCATAAATTTACTTAATTGCGATTTATTTCGACTGCCGAAAAGCCCCCCAAATAAAAAATATAAAAATTCAAAAATTCAAAAAACAAGTCGCTGGGGGACCCTCACAAATGTGGCAAACACTTTGATGATTTGCATTGCAAATTTGCTTAGTTGCCGCGCCGGGGCATAAAATAAACTAAATTTATATTTTATGTTTCACTTGTCGTCGTTTAATGCCATAAAATTGGGTATGTGTCTTATTAACTGATGAGGCTGTCGTCTTCTTTAAAAAACGATATACGAAAAACTGGTATGGCACCAGTCAACCAGTCGACCAGTCAGGCCGTCGATCGCCCCACCGCCCCATCGCCTCATCGCCCCACCACCACATCTCCCCATTACCCCGCCCAACGTCATCATACCATCAACCCACCTACCCACCAACCCAGCTGCCCACCTACCCACCTACCCACCTACCCAGCTACCCAGCTAGCCACCTTTACCTGCCGCTGCTCTGGTGGTGCCATTAATTTCGGAGTCGTAAAGCCCACAATATGTCAAATGAGACCACACATAGTCGTAAAATTCGAAGTTTATGGCACTCACTTCGTTTAGCCAGGGTTTGGTTTTGGTTTTGGTATTGGCTTTGGCTTTGGCTTTGGTTTTGAATTCGAATTGAAATTCGTTTCGGTTTCGTTTTCGGATTCGGATTCGACTGCGATTTGAAGTTTCGGGTTTTCGGGTCGTATAGTTGGTTGAATTGGCTGAATTGGTTGAATTGGTCGATTGGTCGGTTGAGTCTTTGAATTTTTTATCAGTCTGAACTTTATTTGTGCTTTTTTATATTTTATTTTGTATTTTGTATTTAATTTTTTTTATTTTGTTTTTTTTTTGTTTTAATGATTCCGCTTAAGGTGCTGCTGCTCTGTGTCCAAATGTGTTGCGTGTTTCGGTTTATAAACGCTTGCCACAAAATTAACCGTAACTTATTTGTCAAGTTAGCCAAGATTTGGAATATATTCGTTATTCGTTATTCGTAATTCGTTATTCGTTATTCGTTATTCGGTGTTTCGTATTTCGTTATTCGTTATTCGCTTTTCGCGTTTGATTATTTATGCTTTTTTCCCCTTTTTGTAATCCAAACTGTATCACTTATCATTCGAATGGTGCTATCCAAACATGTCGCCGGCCACTTAACTAATTAGTTAGTCCGTGCAACTTTAATCGAATACACGACTTAAAATATCCCATAAATATGTAGGTAAATCGTGTTTCGAGCTAATCCAATTTGGCTTTGAAAAGGAGTTATGTCTCTCGACGTTCACATTTTATGGTGAAGGATTTAATAAGGACTTTGACAACTTTAAAGTTGTTTAGCTTCAGTTTTGGCTTTTTTAATGTCATTTTTAATTAATAATAATGAAATTGAAATTTAACTATTTTTCTAGGCTTTAAGTGGGTTAGGGACTTTGTAGCTGAAATGCTGTAATTTATTGATACATCAGTTATAAATTAAATCTGGGAATATTTTGTAGCTATTCCAGCAAAATATGTGGCAATTTGGTTTGCATTTGAAATAAGGATAGTTTTTATCTCTGTACAATAATTAAATGTCAATTGAAATTCCTCAACTCAATTATCGCACAACTAAGCGCCAAGTCGATTCTCCATTTGCTATCGAAATCGGGAAACCATCAAGTATCGAATGTATGTGTTATGGCAACTATTTTATTTGGGTGTCACGTCGACTTAAAGCCAATCCACGCGGATTGTAACATATGCCCCATGGCATCATAATAATCTTAAATGCTTTATAATAACCATAAATGTTTGAAATGAATGTGCCAAATGCCTTTGGACGCTGAGAGTCGTCCGGTCCGTCCGATCCGTCCGCTGTGTCCGCTGTGTCCGGACTGGGAGCCAGAGAGCCGCAGCATGAGGTCTGTGCACCGCTTGCCGCGTATTGCTCCCCCGGCTCCATGGATTCTGTGTGCCGCCAACTGACCGACTGAAAATTGTTTATGAGCGTTTTCAATGTGTGTGCGAGTGTGTGTGTGTGTGTGTGTGTGTGTGCATGGGCTTGTATGTGTAAGTGCTGTGTGTTGTTGGATCTGTGGTGTGTTTGAATTTAACTGATTTTTAATGTGCATGCAGAAGAGGCGTGGCGGCGACGGGACGAGTGGGCAGCAAGCGAGCCTTGTGGGCGGCATGCACACATACAAACTGACACCAGCGCGCACACACACACACACACACACACACACACACACACACACACTCGTATGGAGATAAATAATCACATGGGGCATTACTTTGGGGTCGCCGCCGCCGCCGCCTGCATTTGCCAATTTGCGGTTCAGTTTATTGCTGGAAACATTGGCACGATTGGGGGCTACTGTTTAATAAACCCGTTGATTTATGACTAATTAAATTAGTTGCCATATTAATTTATGCTTGTTTACGCGCTCATGCGCAATGCCAGCCCCCCGAATGGGTCATTGCTACAGATGCCAAGCGAGTGGATATGAGCCTCCAATGATTAATGATCTCCGATTTAGGTTGCCCAGTTATCTGTCTATATATATATATATATATATATATCTTATATATAATGCATAACTAAAGGTTCAACTGTTGACCCTGAACATGTGAACTGAGCAACGCCCTGGCTGTCAGTTATGTTTCACAATTGGAAAGCTTCCATCAACTCATCGCCCGATGTCCAGGGGCCTCCAGGTTAACTCCCCAATCTCAGCCTTAATCCATTGAGTTTTGAGGTGTTGCCCATTGCTTTTTCTATACAACGCTTGTAATCAACTTAATAACAGGCTCCCCTTAATACTGATTATGGGTTAGTCACTTACACGCTAAGTGAATGTACTGCGGCTTTAAACATGTTCATATTATGTAGCAGAGTGTAATGGCCAGCAGTTGGCAGTCAGTGTACAGCCAGCCAATATTTGGGCAGCAAACTCTACAAATGGACCAAATTATTGGTCAACACTTTGCCAACAAGCCATAATAAAAAAATTTAAGATATATTTTGGAAATTTTTAGAAAACTTAGAAATTTAAAAATTTTGGAATTCTATTCACAGAAATTAAAAATTATATATTTAATTTAATAATGAAATAAATAATATTTTTTTTTTTTCATTGAATTTTCCAAGAACTGAGCTTTGAAATAGACAAGGTTTGAAATTGTGTTTGGATTTTTGGCAAGAAGTGGACTTATTCCAAATTTAGGTTCTATATGGACAGATATGTACATATAAATATGAACAAAAATATATAATATATAGCCAAATATATATATATATTCCTTTTCAGATTGTAATCAAAATTAATTTCGTTATGATTGATACAATTTGTTGAAACAAAAGGCCTTTCAAAAACGTTGCGCATAATAAATCATCGAAGCGAAAACCTGTGCACGAGTCACACACATACACACTCAAGCACATATAAGCTGGTGTGGCATATGTGTGTGTGCGGAAAAGGGGGGTCAAAAGGCTGGCAGTCGTTATGATTATTATTTTGTTGTTGTTTTGTGGCTGCCGGGGAAACGCATAAACATTTTACAGCGCAAACAATTAACTAAAAATAACATAAAAGACTAGCCACTGACCCAGACAGGGGCCAAGAAGTACACACACACACACACAGATAGAGAGAGAAACACACCCATACACACCTATACAAATACACATGTGTAGACTGAAAAATGATTAATGAGACCCCCAATGGCATTTCGGGAAAGTTACATAAATTAACACATGTCTTTGGCGTAATTACCCGACTCGGAGTATCAGTCGTCAGGCCACAAGGCGGTTAAACTAGTTAATATAACGTGAGCGTAGTAACTGTTTTATAGTTTTTGCCCAAGTCCTCCTACTTGTTAGTTAAGCTACTTAACTTAAGGCTTATTAAGCCAAGGTAAGTAAACGTCGTCTTATTAGGTAGCTAAATTATAATCATAAAGTTACTTCAAGGGTATTTTATATATTTTATAATTGCTGAGACCTGAAACGATAGTTTGCCCCACTCTGACGATAGTTGACTAATAGCTTAATTATAGTTAAGGGTTGCTTTAGTGGCTACTTAAGTTAACTAGGGCTACAGTCTGACCTCGTCTATTGTGATTGTTATATATCACAGGCAGCAAGACGATAGTTCAGCGATAGTTTTAATGATATTCAGCCTTGCTTTGCCTAGTTACTTGATTCTATTTGCCGATAGTTATTCAGTTGCCCAATCTTCATATATTTGAAGCCCGCCTGAGGCTAGAAACAAGAGAAGTAGGCGCTAGCTTGGGAACATGACTTTCAATTATTAAATCTATTAAAATTTAATTTATTTATTAGAATTTCGTTAAGTTTAAATTTATTAGTTATTTTTTAAAAGTATTCGACTATCATTTTAAATGTCACACTATAAGTTTTCCATACATAGGGCAAAGCTTTAAGAGCTACGGCCTACAGTATCAAAAATAATATCTCATTTTAATATTGGGAGAAGGACAGAACAGACATTACATTTTATATATACCAGTTTAAATACCAGCTATAATTTTTATACTGATTAGTCTTAATTTTAAATTTAATCGTCCCCCTTACGCCAATAAACCTTAATTCTATTTGCCCTTCATTTTTAACAGCTTAAAAAGAGTTTGGAAAAAGTCTGGAAACTTAGTTATTGGACTGACTTTAAGTTTGATTAATTTTGACTGCAGTTTGATATTTGATTAAAATGACAAATAATATTTACTTTCCATGTGACGTTAGTTGTTTCTAAGCTCAGCCAAGGATTGACTTGAAACTTAGCTTGTGAGTCCAATTGTATACCTTTGTACACCTTCTTCATATTCTATGCAATTGATGATGTGACCCAGTAAATCGCTTTGAAAGCCTCAGGTGATAATCAAGGCTTTAAGGCCTGAAGCTGACGAGGAGGGAATTTCGCACATCTGCAAATCTGGAAACGCCTGTCACAGTTTTTCTACCACAGGAACAACAAGTGAAAGCCAAACAAATGGGAATACTATGAAAGGGAGTAACTAACTAAACAAGACAACTGCTGAAAGGCTCAACTGGGTTGATACCCTAGAAAAGGTGCTAAGATTGCCAAAGAATATAAATGAGCAGAAATCATTTGTTTCCATATAAATTGAAAGTTCCTTTAAATCAAAATTGTTTCTGGAATATCCTTAATGTAAATATACCCATCGAGTCTGGGACTGAGTTACAGGGTATATGAAAATAAGGGCACCGCTGGACCTGACAGCAACTACATTGGCCAGGGTATATGCACATACAAATATGTGAAGGCAGTAGGACAAGGCAAGGGAAGAGGGGTGATGGTGGTGGTGAGTTGGGAGTTAGGAGATGGGAGGTGAGTGGGCAAACGGAAAAGAGAAACAGAAGACGGAGGCAGCAACAAATGAAAATGCTAAGTTCATTCAAATGGGGCAGGCACAAAAGTGCGGCAATAAAAACTGTGTGTAAGTGTGGGCTTGGATGTGTATGTGCATGTGTATGTGTGTGTATGCACATGTGCCCTCAGGACAATTCACAGATAGTCAAACACACACTACACACACATACACTTACACATGAGCACACTCATGCGCCGGCATACGTGAGCAAAACAAAAGGCAGAACCCAGAACCCAGAACCCAGAACTCTGAGCTCAGAACTCAGAACCCATTGCGCTGAGATCTCTGCCTCGCAGGCCCAGTTCCCAGTTCTCAACCTTTCGTCCCTGATCCCTGCTCTCTGGTCCGTAGTCCGTGGTCCGTGGTCCGTGGTCCGTGGTCCGGGCAGACACTAATTCGATCTGATAATCATGGAGTTCCGCCAAAGGGCATGAATTGTAATTTCCTCTTTCGCGGAATTAACTGTCGGCCCTGTCGCTCCATTCGGTTGCCTTTGTAGCGGTTGTTGTTGTTTTTGCAAAAAAAAAAAAAACAGCAACAAAAAATCGCATCTTTTTGTTGCTTTTTTTCTTTTTTGGTTTATACCAAAAAAAAAAACAACATTGGGACGGCATTGTTTCAGCCAGGCGCTTTGTATTTTTGTGTCATATTTATTTATTTATTTAAAACATTTCGCCTTTGTTTTTGTTTTTTTAGTTGTTCTTCTTGTTGTTGTTTTTTATCAGTCATGTGCATCCTGAAAGGCCTGGCAGCCATTTACTCGTATCCTACCAGAGCATCGCGCTCCTGGCATAGTTATCGTTTATTCATCGTCATATCCTTTGAAGTTTAGATTTTCCGTGGGAGTTTTTTTTTTACGAACTGCCTGCCAAATTTTCCCAGCCTCCAAAGGATCCAAAATGAAAATGTGGGCTCATCTTTCGATCATAGAATTTATTTTTAAATTGGATTATTTATGCGGGAATGCATTCTGCAAGAGTCTGGCTTCTGTTTTGAAGATTTTGATATTTAATTTAATATTTAATTCTTAATAGAAATTAATTCTTTGTTGGTTTTTAATGGAATTAAATTTAATTTTCATTAATTTAGTATAAAAATATAAATAAATTAGTATAAAAAATTCCTGGCTTTTTTGTTAAATATATATCTTTATATATATAATAATATTTATTAACTATGCGGGACTCTTCAGCCAGTTTAAGTCTGAGTTAAAAAAATAATATATTTAAATTTTAAAATCTCTTTTATAAAAGGCTTAAATTTATTTGTTTTCTGGATATTTAAAATAATTCAATAAATAAAAATTTTTTTTTTCACTGAATAACTGAATGAGAGCTTTTGATCTTCTACTGAAATGATACCTTCATTGCTTTCTACAAACAATTATTATTAAAGGACTTTATTATTAAAAATCACCTTATATTTATATGTTACTTAGTTACTTATACCAGTAACTAATATTAACTATTTATGTTCGGAAAATGTATCTCAGTTATTTTGTATCTTTTGATAATCGTTGAAAGTTGTCTTAGCGTCATCTTAGATACATTAACTTAGACTCCTTTCGCTTAAGAAATGTATCATCGACATACCTGACAACCCTATTCAGGGTTGCAACTCAGCTAACGGTAATAAAGAGTCTTACGTATCGACGAACAGCTGGAAAATCGTAGCAAAGGGCAATAAACAATAATAAAACTAAGCGAATAAGAGAATTTTGCCAAATAGACAAGTCAGAAGAAGACGGAGAGATAAAGGCAGAGAGAGAGAGAGAAGCATTGAAATTGATGGCATATACTTTTCCCTCTCACTCTTTCGTGTTCGTTCTGCCCCCATCTCCGTCGCTATTTCTCTTTGAGGCCGTAGGACGAGTCACAACAATTTTGCACTGAGGGTAAAAATAAAATCAGCATTTTTAGTAGTTAATTTAATTTATTGCTGCATTTTTATGGTTGACTTTATTGCATAATAAAACATAATTTACTGCGCCATTGAGACTTTTGCGTTTGCCCCGATGATTCTAAAGCGTAGCCATATTCCATGTACCCATTCCTGCCACCGGCTACGGGATCGGAACCCATGAAGAGAGCGTTCCACTCAACTTTTCGGTCATGGGTAAGAGGCAAAGTTGGCCAAAGGGATTGACGGTAAATGTGAGGTTTTACTTACGTGTGTGTGTGTGTGTGTGTGTGTGTGTGTGTGTGTGTGTGTGTGTGCACGATTGGGGGCGTGTCAGTGTGTGTGCCTTCTGGGCGCAGATGGTAGCTTACATACAGCTCCATGTGGGTGTGTGTGAGTGTGTGAGTGTGTGAGTGTATGAGTGTATGAGTGTGTGTGTGTATGGGTGTGTGTGTGTGGCTGGGCTGTAAATACACAAGACATATTGGATTCTGATTAAAGTAGAAATATGTCTGTTGATTGCGGCTGCAAACGAATAGTATGATTTATGGGCTGAAAATGGCAGCTTCTGGAGTTTATAGACAGTCGATACCCTATAGCACCCATGGTTTGGATACTCTTTCCAATCGAAGTCCTTAATCGTCGTGAATTTTATGCGCGTATCGGAGTGCTGTTGATTATGTCATCGGGCAGCCACAATGATGGAGTATTTGCAACTTGTTGCACAGTCATTTGATTTAAGCATCAATTAAGAGGAGAACAACATCCATAAAGTCCTACCGCAACATAGCCGACATTTCCAATGGGACCCACCGCTGTGTGCGACACAAGGATTCCATCAGAAAGTCACATATATTTCATCAAATGGAATTGCATTAATTTCTGGGCTCTATAAAAGGACAAAGTGCTGGATCAAGGGTCAACAGTTGGTAGCTGGAAGCTCGTCATGCATCTACAGGAACTGTTGGTCCTTCTGGCAGTCCTGCTGCCCCAAAGCCTGAAAGCGTTGCGTTACAGTCAAGGCACCGGCGACGAGAACTGCGAGACCCTCAAATCGGAAATTCATCTCATCAAGGAGGAGTTCGACGAGCTCGGAAGGATGCAGCGTACCTGCAATGCGGATGTCATAGTCAACAAATGTGAAGGACTGTGCAATAGTCAGGTCCAACCCTCGGTGATAACACCCACGGGGTTTCTGAAAGTAAGTAAAGGATAATCTATTTGATTCTGGAGATGCCCTGACTGGGAGTGAATTTCATCCTTGCTGTAGGAGTGTTACTGCTGCCGCGAAAGTTTCCTCAAAGAGAAGGTCATCACACTGACGCACTGCTATGATCCTGATGGAACCCGTCTCACCAGCCCGGAGATGGCTAGCATGGACATACGTCTGAGGGAACCCACCGAATGCAAGTGCTTCAAGTGTGGCGATTTCACGCGCTGATCCTTGCAATTTGGAAGTTAATCACAAATAAAGTTTCCCATTTTAAGGACTTGAAGTCGCAGTCTCAATGCTTTTATTTGTCTCAAAGCTGTTGTCTTTTACTCCTGGCATTGGCTCGCTATTGGCATGTCCTTTGCCACATTCAATCAAATATTCTCGATTTGCGTTTCATGCGATGTCCCTTTTATCGAATGTGCAGAGTACAGTGAAGCTTATTATTGAGACATCTGTTAGGGTTGGTTGCAGATTATTTAAATGGCGATGACAGGGGGAGTTATAAAACGCTGAAAGGTCTATCATCAGGTATGCAAAAGTCAGCTAATGCCGTATACTTTGTATGGGAAAATCACCGATCCAAATTATATATCGTTTATGAAGTTTACACTGCAGCGTTTAGAGACTCAGTGAACTGTCACGTGCGCGTTACTTCACGTATTAACGTATCGTTTATCTAGTCGTCTATTAATTGGGTTTACCTAAGATCAGCTCTCTATGGCTGTACGCTGTCTCTATGGTACATAGCCGGGAGGCAGGGCACACACCCATTGGTTCCCATCCGTAAAACCGTTGGTTCCACTCGGCGATGCTTGGGCATCGTAAGGTGCGTGACTGAATCGATGGGTTGGTCAACGAAGCATGCGGTGCCCCCCTCGCACCCTGCAGCAGTTGGACATGTGGGGCGGAGTAGGCGATGGAACCGAAGCTGCAGTTGAAGTTTAAGTTGCAGCTGAGCTCAGCCAGAGGCAGGGGCAGCGGCAGAGGCAGGGGCTGAAGCAGAGGCAGAGGACGAAGTTGCGCTAATGCATGTTATATATAATTTATATTGTGTCGGCACGTTGTGCTGTTGTTGATGGAGCAACTGACACGATGCCACCCAACAATGCAACACGTTGCACGTTGCTCACTGTACGCTGTACGCTGTTCGTTGAACGCTGCACGCTGCACGCTGCACGCTGCCCGCTGAACGGGAGATTCTGATGAGGCTGCTGATATTTCTTAGTCTGGTTGGGGCTGTTGTTAATGGGCGTGTCACCTAAATTACGAGTTTCGCACACATGCACCAACACACACTCACACACACGCAAAGGTGGGGAGAGTTAGCGGGCAGGGAGCTAGGATGTGGGAGAGGAGAGCTGCGGCGCATAACCGGACCCGGTCGATGATTATACGGATAGCGCGCAGAATGCTTAAGTAAATTACAGTGCGTGCAAATGTGCTTGTGAACATGAAATTATAATTTAGCCTGGAACTGCGGCAATTTACAATTAACCGATGTTGGGTATGAGCTCCATGCACTTACTTTTTAATCAACTGAAGACAGACGACTGCAGGCTGAAGACTGAGGACTGAGGACTCAAGACTGAAGACTGAAGACTGGCAACTAAAGGCCAAGGAGTGGCGAGAGATCGCAGCGAACTGAGGGAGATGAAAAGACGTCAATAAGAGCGGCATGTCTTGGCCATAATAAAATAACAGCTTACGGCCCTTCGGGCTTTCAGCCTAAGTGCAGTTTATGCCTGATTATTGTGTTTTCGAGCCCGGTTTCCGCATGGGTAACCATCGACAGGGTCTGACAACGAAGGGCGAGTGCTTCGGCTGCTTTTCAGCTACATTGTTAGTATAGCAACGTGTTTGATAGCTAATGAGTTAATTTAACAGTTACAATTGTTGCAAGTAGACAAAAAAGCAACAACAACAACAACAACAACACAGACAACTGCTGGCTGCCGGCTGCCGGCTAATAGATACCCGTAATTGCAGCGACCACGAAACGGGGAAGGCAACATTTTAGCAACATTGTTAGGTAACATCGCGAGTTGCGATAGTTAATAGACCTGAAAACGAATAAAACTAACACCCGGGAATACAAATTTTAATTATGCCCAACTAAAATATACCCTATAGGGGGTCAAGAAAATGGAAACAGAATTTCAAAATATTCTTAAGGTCTCTTTGATTCATTACTACTTTTAAATTGCCAATAGATAAATTTAAAAAATAAATTAATAATTTAAGAAAAAGGTGACATTTTAAGAATATTAAGATAATCTAAGAAATGTGATTAAATATAATAATTTATTTTTTAAATTATAATTTAATTTATATAAATTCTTTATCAGGAAAATATTTAAGCTGGTGTTGGCTTTGTTTAATTCTTAAGGATTTTCTCTCACATAATATTTTTTTTGCAATATTTAATATTTTATAATTTATCTAAATTTTACAAGTGTGAAAAATATTTTGATTAATTATTTTTTACAGGGTATTTATAAATATGTGAATTACATTGTATACAAACGCAGACGCAATCCAAATAAAATCATTGCGTGCTTTTTAATTCAAGAAAAATTCAGCTCGTCATGAAAAGCGTCAGGTGAATTATTTATGCAGTATTTAATAGCTACGTTCTTAGTATATTGTAGTATATTTTATTGTGTATAATATATACTCATTATATATGCTTATTAGTCACTTAAATGCATGAATTCGTCTTTTGATTGGAAAGCTGATTTATAGCCTCAAGTATACGCAATCGAACTGTCGTATTGAACACTAAATACACTCATTAATTTTCACATGATTTCTGGATTCCATTGTACCGATCGTCTGGCTATATATATATATATGTATATGTATATCTACTTGAAATATCGTTGCATATTAATATGAAATAAATTTAACGGAGCACCAAAGCAGCCGCGGAGTCGCATCGACACACATGCGATTTCTTCTTCCGAGTCGCAGCTGTTAATAAATGATTGTTAATTAATAATAAATTTGAAAGAACAACAACAACAACAATGATAATAATAATGATTTTAGCATTGTTGTTGTTCTTGTTGTGTAGCAAATCGAACATAGACTTTGTGTTAAAACGCGTTGATATTGGCAATTAATTTCCATCTTTGGTCTCCGTTCGTTTTCGTCTTTAATTTGTTTGCCAATTTGCATGATTTTGCAATTAATATAAAACGCGTCCGTCGTCCGTCGTCCGTCGCCCCGTCTGCCCCTCCAACTGGCTGTCTGTGTGTCATTTGTTTTATATATAAAGTATAGAGATACATTTATTTACTTTGAAAAAGTTCAAGGCGAGTTGTAAGCCAGCAACAAATCGCCTTCAGTTATAGAAAAATGCTTTTAGTCTTAAATAAAACATAATAAAAAAGCAACAACAACAACCCTAATAATAATAAAATGTTTAATATTAACAACAACCACACTTTGCGCCCACATTAACATGACACCGTGACATCATTTGATGATCTGACGATCATTCGGTCTTCCGATCTTCCGATCCCCGATCCCCGATCCCCTTTTGATCCCCTGCCCATATTGAGTGTCAATAAAAAAAGGCATGACAAAAGTAATCAAACAATTTATTGATATTGGCAACTCTTTTGGGTTGTCATTAGCACATTAGATTCGCATTGATTGGAATTTATGTTGTGCTTATGTTGATGTTATGACTTCAGTTTAAACTAATGCTATTAACAGCGATTTGCCAAGCGGCTTTTATGGCCAAGTCCGCTCCCATTTTGGCCATAGGAAAATTCGAAACTCGAGCAAAATGGATCAAAATAAATATATATATATTTTATATTTGAAAAAGTGAGAGTTGATATTTTAGCTTAAATTCCTTCACTCCACCTGGCAGCTGGCAATGCCACACAGCAAGAAATACTCAATGCTGGCAATGCCCATCAAATAATTCCTTGGCCCCGGTCGTCGGCCATAAATGCAGCTTCAACTCTTAAAGCAGCTCAAGAACTCGTCTACGCAGATCTTATATTTATGCATGTTATAAATCTTGGCGATCCTTAGTCCGATTGGGAACATATATCTAAATTTATCTATAACATTCCGTGCTTTCGACAAGCTGCCAAAGTCTTTTATTTCTGCCATAAATTAAGATAGTGTATTCAAGTGTTCGTTGCTGGCGCGGATTGTGCGCTCATATATCATTTTTGCAGTTAGAAGCTTTGCGCTTAGCGAGCTGCTCAACAGGAGCTGGGTATGGGTGGGGGTGGCTGGCGGGTGCGGGGGGGCACACCTGTCAAGAGTAAAGAGCAACGAAGCGCAACGGTTTTTGCATTTTGCATTAAATTTATGATTTTTACAGCTGACATTTGTTTGGGGCGCCGCTGCGAGAACGAATACGAATACGAATACGAATACAAATATGAATATGAGTATTATGGGTAAAGCTGTAAGAGTGTGCGAGTGTGTGGGAATGTATATAGGTGTGTGTGTGTCTGTTTGAGTCATGCCCTGTAGCATGTGCGTAGAGTGACAGAGCAGAACACGTAACGAACATGTGAGTGTGACAGCAACAGCAGCAAAAGCAACGACAGCAGCATATTTTTCAACCAGCGGCAGCAGCAATAACAACAATAACAAAGACAGCAACAGCAACAGCACCAACTGCAACAACAACAACAACAACAATAGCAGCAGCAGCAGCAGCAGCTGTCAGAAGATAAAAATTCGCGCGCGCCTGCATTTTGCATATTCAACTGCAACTGTTCAGAAGGAAGAGGAGGAGGAGAAGGGGGAGGATGTGGAGAGGGAGGGGCTGGGAGGAGAGGGCATAAGGTGGCGTTGTTGCAACATATTCTAATGCGTTGCGACGTGAAGTGACTGCAACGGCGACAGTTGCTGTTGCCGCTTGAGAGGCGGTGACAGCAGTAGCAGCAGCGGCAGCGGCAGCAGCAGCAGCGACAGCGACAGCAACGTCAACAGCAATGGCAACGGCAGCAGGAAAAGCGCCGTGTTACAAAATGAAAAGTGAGCTGATTTTTTACTGCATAGGATGGCATCTATTTTCCTTCCTTTCCTTGTCAACTGTTCACTAGCTGCCACACGTTGCATGCAGCCTTCTGCCTGCTGCCGCCTGCCGCCTGCCTCTCACCGCTTGCTGCATGCAAATGAACTGCAATTATGATAAACGTCAACAGTTGACCGGATACGAGCAACTAACTAACCAGATAAATGACTCGGAATAAAATGATCGCCATTAGGTTGATGGCTCTGTCAGAGGGAGTGGCAGCCAGGCGACAATTATAAAAGGAGGAAGTGATAAACGAGCAGCTCAAAGCGGAATCAGAGAGGAAGCTCTCATCTTTTTAAAAATGAATTACCAAGATTGTAGAACGGTTCCAAATGCATTTTTAATAAGTTTATTAAGGCTTTGATTAAGTTCGATTGATATCAAATGGCAAAGGCTTTTATAGCTTTAATTATACAAATTATAGGAAAACGTTCCTTACCATATAATTTCCTGAACACTAGGGTTTCCGTCTCTTGGCTTTAAAATCATTTTAAGCCCCGCTCAGTTCTTGGATGTTTTTCCAGTGAAAATTGAATATCATTTTCAACATTTTTCCGCTCCAAAAGTCGCACATAACGAATGGAAGTGAAAAAGATTAATGAAATGCTCCAAGAGAGAGGCTCAGCCTGCAATCAAAGTAAAGTCGACCAACTCTGTGCTCACCCTGTAACCTAAATATATCATTATATATATCATCTGTAGGATAACCCCAAGTCTTCATGCACCTGAAAGGAACTTGAAACCTAAATCAAAGCTTCAAAAATGCAGGACATTAATAAGAGTTGAGTTATTACTCCGATTATTTTTTATTTATTCCAGAGCATACCCCATATCAAAGTTGAACTTTATACAGGGTATTATATGTATGCGGAGTGTATTAGGAAAAACATAAAATTGATGCTAACATATGTTGCCCGCTGGCCTATGGCTTTTGCATTTTTTTCTTTAAGATCATTCCGCAAAAACGCACACGTAAACACACAAACACACCCATGGCAAACACACACACTCACACTCACACTCACACTCATGCACGCAGCGTCACACACCCAAAACAAACACACACATGCGCCACCTAAATGTTACACTCCTTGCACATTACTCATACGCCCCAGTGGGCAAATTTATGAACTCGCTAGCGCACTTGAGTCGACGACATGTAAGCTAAAAAAACACACACAGCGTAAGCAAACACACACACACACACACACGCACATACAAACACATACTAAGAATAAGTGCGTTTGTATGTTTATTAGAAAGTATGTGGAAGTGAAGCAGCTTGTAAAATATGCCAAGGGTTAAAAAGTGTGCAGCGCATATAATTCATACAACATGAAAGTGGGCACTCACATACACGCACACACACAGGCACACACACCGGCAAGTACACACAAAAGAGGTGGTGTGCTTGAGGGGGAAAGAAAGTGGTTCAGAAAGGTTAAAAGTGCTTGGCGGTTAAACTGCAGTCGCGAGTTGCGTCTAAGTAGTAGAATATCATATTGAAGGGGGGGACACATAAACATACACTGAGAGGAATCGGATGGACGAAGTTACAGCTTAGAACTGGGAGAAACTAAGCTTTGATTATCCCAATCCCAACTCAATAAAAATAAATTTGCTATCGAGGCTCAAAATTAAAATATGAATTTTTCCCATTCCAAATTTTAATTGATTCTGAGAAATAAACAAAAATGTCATTTTACACAAAACACACACACACACACACACACATATATATACATATTTCATAAGGATTTACTTGAGCCAGAAAAAAAATAAAACCAATTAATTTGAAGGACCAAAAGGCTCATTGACAAAACATACAAAAGATCCACTTCATATGCTCATTTGTTGAGTTCCTTAACAACCTTTTCCGGTCAGACACGTGTGTGTGTGTGTGAGTGAGTGTGTGTGTGTGAATGCGTGTGGGTAATTCTTTTTTAGAAAAACCCGCATAAATGAACTGCTAAAATGCCAACAACAACAACAACACAAACGAAATGTTTTCCGGGTGCTCAGTCCCTTATTTGTCATTTGGGGATTTTCAGTCGGTCCGTCGAAAAGGACAACGGCAGGACCTTTTTTTTGCTCATGTTTTTGGTCTGTTATATGTGTGGCCGCAAATTCAGTTAGCCACTTAATTTTGTGGTTAACAAACACACAAACACACACACACACACAAACTCTGCTTAACTTGCATGTGTGTGTGTGTGTGTGTGCGTGTGTGGCTTCTAATTGAAAGCTCAATTGTGTCATTTTGCTGGAATGTGAAGCAAAACAGAAACCCAACGCCATTAAATGAAATAAGTTTTAATTTACTTTAAGTGTGCAAAAATCAATTTATAAGTTTGAAAATAATTGAAGATATTAAGAAATAATTTTAATAAATTTTTTAGTTCAGTTAAATTTAGAAATGAATTAATTTTAATAGAGTTTTAAGCTCGTTGAATCTTAAGGAATAAATATTAAATAAATTTAAATAAAGTGAACTTAAGACATAGGGAAATATAAACTTAACCAATATTTAATAAATAAATCTAACCAGTATTAAATACGACTTATAATCCAAGCAACTTAAATTTACTGGAAGTCACATAAATTATTAATTAGCGTTAATTACTGGAAAGAACATTTAATTTTAGAGAGCAGAGCCTTCCAGTCAGCCCTTAGTCACCGGCTATAAGCTGCCTAATGAACCCCATACAATAATAATAATAATCCATAGGGGGCTTTACGACAACATTAAAGTGCTCGAAAATAATTTAAGAGCCGGCACTTTCCATATACGATATATGTATGGCCATAGCTTAAGATCGATATGCAAATGCGAAGCGCCAGCGAGAGATGATAAACACCTCGGCGATATATTTTAAAAGGCAGTTTATACGATCTTCTTTATGATGGTTGAGCTTTGAACAAAAAGCCATTGTCTTTTAAGTGTTATTACTTTTTGGTTTTCAAAGGTAGGTGTTCGGTTTATGATATAGACATTAGCATTTGTATTGTGCGTTAATGTCAGCCGATGCCTGTTACTCCAGCCACAAATTAAACAATGGAATTGTAATAAATGTTATGCAGTCCGCATTTCGGTAGGAAGATTTTGAATGCCTTATTCAAAATCGCTTGTTTTTCTTGTTCGCTGTATTGTTTTTATTTATAAATTTTATTTTATTTATTTCAAGAAAGCTACGAATGGGTTTCATTAGCTGAATCTCTGACTGGGACGTTTTTTTTTTTTATATGTGATCATAAATTAGACTGCGTTGATCCGTTTTCCAGTTAAAAAATTCAATGTTTTCTTTGTCTGAATGAAGCGTTTTATTCGAACAATTTATATATTTCTTTATGTGAAGACCATTTGCAAGTTTCGCACAAATTCCGTTTATTAGCTTTTCCGTTAGCTGTTGATATCAATGGTTGCCTTTCGCCGTTACGACCAGCTGTTTTCTGTTTACAGCTAATTCGCAAAGATTCTCTCAATTGCGGCCATTAAAACAATCTCAATAAGTACCGTTCATTCAGCTGCCGCTCTCTTATCACTCCCTCTCGCTCCACCTCCTGCGTTCGCATACAACTAATGTTTCATCTAACCGCAAGCCTCGAGCTCGAGCACATGTTTTCACCACCGCCTACCTGCTGAGGCCGCCACAACTTGTAAACAATTATGGCCGACGCCGCCGCTGCTCTCAATGTTACTCAACACATCTACATCTACAGCTACAGCAACAACACTAAAAGCAGCAACAAAAGTGAGCAAGTGAAAAAAAGAAACAAAGAAAAAAACAAAAACCCAAAATGGCTACACAGAAGCGTCGATCATCCAATGAGCGGCGTGTTTCCAAAACTGATTTCGTAGTGTAAGCGTGTGTGTGCGCCTGTATTCGTACATGCGTGTGCATGTGTGTGTACCGATGTGTCAGCGTGTGTGGGCATAAATAAGTATTAAATATTTTATTTATCTTTTTCTCAAATCAGCATAAAACAAAAATGTTATTTTAAGTCGTAATTTATTGGGGATTTTTGTGAATATATTAGAAGATTATCAACAGTCTAATATATACATAAGCCAGTAAAACTACTACTAATACTACCAAAAGTCTTACTACTAAATTCAATTTAGTACCTTTTTGCTTAAATGGCTCTTCTGCCTCAGCAAGAAGCATGCGCGCTCAGCAAAGAGTGCCAATATGACAAAACTGGCGCTCTCGTGCTCTCCCGCTCTCACATTAACAGCTTACTCTCGCTCTCCACGTCGCGCATGGCTTTCGTAGCCGCTCGGGCAACAACAAAAGCACACTTGTTGAAAACGAAAACGACGACGACAACAACAAAGAGAAAGCCACAAGACTGAACTGGTTTCGCCTCTCACGAGCACAAATGTTGTTTATAGATTTTTAGTCGAATTCTGTTATTTCACGTTAAAGTACGTACGTGCGCTGCGAACGGATTGCGAACGAAGTGTGTGAAATAATTTAACGTGTGCCGCGTGTCACAGAAATACGTAAATATATACGGAATACCCGCACTCATATCTGCATATATCATACGAGTATGTAGCATAAAAGAATTTCAAAAAAATAAGTTGGAATATTTGAAAATTTTCTAAATATTTTCGAGTGATGTTTTTCAACGGTGCTTTACACTTAGACTGAGTCGTCTTCAGGAATAATTATTTGAATATAAAATTTACAAAATTTCTAATTGGAAAACAAAAACACTTCTGATTTCGTAGAGGTATTACCCTTGAACCCAATCATTCGTCAACAACAACAACACCATCCTCCCCCTGTGCCGTGCCGCCCACCCAAGTACTCTGTCAAAATCCCGCGTACGTGCCTCCATCATTAACGCGCCCCAAACGAGGCATTCAAGCGAAACCCAAAACCAAACCAAAGAAAAAGAAAAAGAAAAGAAAAAGGAAAAGGAATACAAAATAGAAAGAAAGTAATTGAAACGCGGGAATCGTATTCTTGTTGTTTAGGCATTCTCCGCAATTCGTAAACGATTGTAAATCAAATCATAAAGTGCACAAATAAAAGCCCAACAATAATAAATGTTCAACAGCTGCAATTTTTTAATGTTTAATGAATTTATTACACAATTAACGCAACGGCAAAAACAGCAGCAAATAAAAATTAATATGCCGCTGGTGTGAAAGCCACAGCTTCGCGTACGAAAACCCATTGAATAATTAATGATATAAATTCCAATTTAAACAATACATAAAAAACAACAAAAAACCAAAACCAAAAAAAAAATAATTAAGCCACAACTACAACAAAAGCAAGTAAAAAATATTAACAACAATAAAACCATAAAACCATCTGCAATTCCAATTGGGATTCAAAAAAACAACGGCCATTGCATTGCAAGTGAGGGCCAAACGAGGCGCAGGCGCCACTTTTCACACGAGTTGGCAGCACGCCACGACAAAACCAATAACAACAACAACAACAACAACAACAACAACAACAGCAACAACAACAAAAACAACAAAAGTAGCAACAGCGGCGCAAATTACCGTTAAGCAGCAGCAACGCATTCGTTCCTGCCGCCCTAACCTCAAAATAACAAACACCTCCTCAACCAAAGAAAAGCCGTCAAAGTGGATTTAACAAATTATAATAAAATGCTGCAATCCGGCACTCATCACTACTTACGGCCGGATTATATGACAACAGCGGCAGCCCCAACAGCGGTAAGTTTCGAATCCCAGGGAGGCGTATCTGAGCATGTGTGTGTGGGGGTGTGGGTGTGTGGGGGTGTTTGTGTGCGTGAGCTAGAGTGTTGGCAATAAACTGCAGTCAATGATCTGGCAAATATTTTATAATCTGAGATATTATTTTTTAATTTTCAAGATTTCATTTATGATCATAGCTTAAATTCATTTAAAATAAAAATAAAATTAAGCAATTAAAACCAAAGACAAAAGATGATAAATATTCCGATTAAAGTGGAATTTAATTAATACATTTTCCCATACAAAGGCTAGCAATATAAATCCTAAATATCTTAAATATAATCTCCTGCACACATTAATGTTAACTTAACAGAAGGCTAACAGACTAACTTTACAGCTTAGCTTAACTACAAGAATTCATAGTCTGCTTTCAGTAATAAAATCCTACAATTTATTTATTTATTTTTAAAATAAAATATTTATTCATCTTGCCCTTAAATATTTTAATTTTAAACATATCTCAGATTAGTTATATATATTTATATTCCCGTAAACAATGCAGTCAGAACTTAATTATATATTGAAAAATAATCTCGTGTTCATATCTCGTGGGGGGCGGGGGGTGTCCTTACATTTTATCTCCTTTGCAATATATCACAATATCTGCAGAGCTTCTATCGTCCAGGTATCTGCTGGCATTCAAACGAAATTAGTTACCGTTATTTATGAACATATGATATTTCATAAATAATAGAAATGTCGACAGCAAAGCAATTACTGCACTCGCCACAAGCGAATTTATAGGGCGACACAAGGGGCCAGAGGGAATCCCTTGCCTTGTGGATGCCACAACCAAAAAATCGCTGACTAACGACAGCAGCTGCTTACGTCAAGGAGTGTGAACAGTGAAGAGGATTGGCCAGAGAGTGGATAAGTGGATGGAGGGATGGAGGGATGGAGGGGGACAGAATAACAAATAGAAAATTCGCAGTCGTAACGCTATAAATTTTCCAATATCTGCACATAAAACTTATTTATGTTTCTTCATATTAAACTATGTAAATTCGTTCGAGGAAAACTCAAGTCAAGTCAAGTCGAGTCAAGTTGAGTTACGTTGAGTTGAGTCCGGTGGATGTCTGTGTTTTAAGTGGGATAAAATAGGAGCTTAGAGAAATGCAGGGTGCACGGAGTGCGGAGTGCGGAGTGCGGAGTGGGGGGTCAGACACTTCTGGAAACTGTATTCAAATTTATGGCGTACCAAATTTGAATTTATAATGACAGAAAACAAATGCAATTTCACAAATGCTGCACACAAGCAACGTGAACCACTAGAAGCCTGAGAACTATGGCAGTTAATCAGAGTCAGAGGCTTCGCAGCCAGCAGTGGGTGGGCGGGGAAGGGAAGGAGAAGCTCTGTTTCCCGAATGCCTTTAGAGGTAATAAATTTTCATTTTAATTTGTGAGTAAATATTCGGAAGTGGATTCTGGAGCTACAATAGATGAGTGAGTGCATTCATTGAATCGCATCTCAGGCACTATGTTCATCACGTAAACTAGTTCCAGTGCCAAGCAGAGTTCAGACTTCAATAGACGAATCATAATTACAATCTAAATAAATAAATAAATTCGGATGACTTTCGATTGTTAATTATAATATTTAAATTTATTCAAAATAAAAGGTGAACTAATTCAATGAACCATTTGGAAATGAATAAATGTATTATAGAGAATTAAATTCTTACCAATTTGGAACGCCTTGAGCTGCACGTCTTGAACTAGTTCCAAATGTTTTTGCATTTTATGTGCACAGGAATTAAGTATTTCTCCATGAATTATTCTTAATGTGCGAACAATAATAATCCCACAACTGATTCACTTGAAGTTAACAATGATAAATTGTGGGCTTTGGAAAATGTGTATAATTCGAACTGGTTCATAACATCATTTACATAGCATTTAAAAGTTTACCAAATGACGTATATTGCGAGGTGTTTAACGTGCATGGAGTCGACTGTTAGGATCGATATATGTATATATCTATATATATATATGTATATGTGTATGTGTGTTTACAAATACATTAATTATTTATGAATTAAAAGAAAATTTATAACGTTGTCATCTTAAGTAAATTTATTTACATTCTTCGCTCGGCCACTGAGCGAACGATTGAGTGAGTGGATGAGTGAGTAACCCCCTTCGAATTTGCGTATGAATATGGGTAAATACTAGACTGCGAATATATGAATACGACGAACACGAATGTATCTATAAATTATTCAATGATTAATGATGCCTGCTCGCTATTAATTATAATAAAATCAAATAAACTAAGCCTGACAGCTGTCAGTGTCATCATTTGTTTAACGTTTTCTGGCGCCTCAGCTAAATGTTAATTCTTTCCTTTCGTTGCTGTTGTTTTCCCTTAAACTTGCCACAAAAATTACTGTTGATAATTTGCTGTCACATGTGAAAAATGATCAAGAGGCAACTAATATGCGAAGCGTTGGGTAATAACTCAAAAGCCAACAATAACAACAATAACAACAACAATAGCAACAATACGAAGAAAGACAGCCACTGGCAGGCAAACAACGTGAAAGTCAGTTCTGTTCACTCACCAGTCACATATAAGATGACTGACGACTGGTTCCAACTTAAACTTGGCTTGTAAAAAGCACTAAATAAAGTGCAAATGTCAGCTGACCGCAAACATCATTAATATAATTAAATGTGTCAGTCAAGCCAAACCATTTATGCAGTCAGACATTCATTTCAGTTAACCGCACCGACACGGGCTGCCAGAGCAGTCAAAGCGCCCATGGCCCGCGTTGAGCCATTTGAGGAGTCAGCAGTCAAGAGTCAGCAGTCAGCAGTCAGCAGGCAGCAGTCCGCTGTCCGCAGTCCGCAGTCCGCACTCCGCACTCCCCAGTAAACAGTCAAAAGCAAGTAGTTAGCATCAAAGAGGAGCTAGAAAAGAGTGAGAGAGTAAGAGAGAGAGCGAGAGAGAGAGAGAGGGAGAGTGGGAGAGGGAGAGTAAGAGAGTTGGCAGCTAACGTGTGCGCTTGACAACACAACTGAGCAGAAGCCAAGGCAACAACTAGCTCGCTCCGAGAGCGCTTTAGTTCAGTTCATTGCAAATTAGTTCCGTTCGGTTTGGCTTAACTGCCGGTGCAGTTGTTGTACTGGTTCACAGACCATGTCAGCTTTGTGCTTGCGTGTGGCTCTAATTAAAGTGTCATCAACAGCACCAGCACCAGCACCGGCAGCAACAACAACAACAACTACAAGAAGAAGAAGAAGAAGAATAAGTAGAAACTCAACATTTTAGTGATAAATTGCCATGTGTAGAGCTGTCATGTTAATTTCTCGTGCATACAAATAATAGTTTTCGCCAAAAGTGTTAATTAATTCTTGGAATACCCTTAACGTGAGTCTCGACCCGTCGTTGTTTGCACATCTTCAGAGCATCCACGTCTGGCTCCATTTAAGACTCCATTTGGACACTATAAATAATTGAACTTTCCATTTGAACTAATCTCAGGAACTATCAATAGTCGGGGGAATTATAAATTAATAATAAGGACTATCGATTATTGCGCTCGATAAGAGCAAATTACATGTCGCCTATGATAAAGTCTGTACTCGCTCGGGCCATGGGGTGATTCTCGACTTGTCCAGATTAGAAATCGATTAAGGGGCTACCAAAAATAACTGTCATATAAATAATATTCTGCGGGACTATCATTAACAAACTGCTTCACCTCTGAAGCGTTTTTTATGGCGATCATAATTTTTAACGATCAATTTGGCTAATAACCAATAATAAATAAAATATGCGGCGTGCAAAAAGAACACTTGAAAAAAACACTGCTAAATACCCTGTAAAAGATGCCAGTGAGTTGAAAAGGATACCTTATAATGCGATGATGATATGGGGGAAGGAACTAGGATCTTTTACTAAGATTACTTAGCCTTCTATTTATTGTTCCCATTTTTATGCTGAGATGCGGCTCACTCTAAGAGTTAGCACTTAGAACACACAGAATAATTACAGGGTATAATCCCATATTGATAGCTCTCCAGTTGCAGCAGCCAATTCGCAGCCTTAAGTACAGGGTATAGGCCAGAATTATTCCATCTGTTTCGCCTTATTGACTCGGTCTCAGGGGCTCAATCAAAAGGCATTTATCAATAAAATTGCAGGCCGTCAATCGTGCCATTGACGCCTCGGCCACTCGGCTACTCGGCTAACTATACCCTACACCATTGCCATGTCCATTTCCACGGTAAATGCTTACGTACGTACAAATTGAATGAGCCAACGAATTCAATGAATTCATTTAAATGCACGCGAGGCATTAACTATGGTAATGAATGTTGGAACTGCTCTTTAAATGCTAAATAATAACCCGTTTTTAGTGTTGAAAGAAACACACACACACACACACACACACACACACACGCGCACACAAAGTATGGCATTGCGGATAATCGGTGAGGGGATTGGCACCTGCTCAGCGGTAGGCGGCAGGAGGGGGGAGGTGGGGAGGTGGGCTGCAAAAGTGCAAAACCAATAATCGTAAAATGCGGCAACAAATTAACCAATAAATTAATATAGAAATAATCATATTAACGACTCGAGTGGCATATCATTTTCAAAGGGGGGTAGAGCTCAGAATTGTTAAATATGTTAATTTCGAAAGATACAGATAGATATAGACAGATATAGATGAACAGCGGATACAACCGCCGGACAGCCTTAGCCTATGTATCGATAGCAAAGATTTAAATAATTAAACATTTCTCAAATATCGTATGACCAGCGATTAAAAATTTGATCTTTCAAATGATAATCACAGCTTATTAAACATTTATTCAAGTTATTATCAACTGAGAATTTATTGGGACTTTATTCTGCTGAGCCACAGGAATCTAAGCTTGATTAAATTAATTCGAATGACTTGAATATGTACAAAATTAATAGGTATTAAGTTTAATATACAGACTAATAAAAAAATGGACTCTTAACCAAATTCTTCCACTCAAGTTCGGATTGGATTCCAATTGGGAATTGCAGTCAGAAAAAACTCAAGAAATATTTTCGCCCCATTTTTTAAATATAATTTATCTATTTTTTTTTTTTAATAATAATACCCTTAATAGAAATTTCACATATTATAAACCTTTGCTTACTTTATGGACATATAAAACTCGTATAACATTTCGAAGCTCTCAACTCACAGAGAAGTTCGACCTAATTAATTTCCTGCTTAGAAATGATTTAATTTGTATGCCTGAAAAGTCATGGAAAGCCAAAAGTCTTTGTTAATTATGCGATAAGGTGAATACCCGTTAGCTTTGTGTACACAATGAGTTTTTAATGCCACCCCATGGGTGGTTTTTTAAGTAGCATTCGCTGACCATTTCCGATGTTGTAATCCGCGGTAAATTAAAGGCTTCTCCTAATGGTGTCGATCGTTGGGTAGCCGGTACAGTGGAACCACATAAGTGATTGCCATGAAATGTTATAATTGTTAATTTTTAAGCTCTGGAACAGACAAAGCCGCAAACTGCCGGCCAGACGCCTAACAAAACATTTGACACTAAACACGCACAAATTGCTTTTGAAGCCGCCTCAAAGAAAATATACGAAAAATGGAAAAAAATAGAAAAACACAAAAAGGAAAAAAATAGAAAAATTATAATAAAAAAAAATTAAAATATAATTTATAGAAATAACTGAAGAGAAGCCACAAAGCCTCTCACACGGCTAAAAGCCCAAAGCTGTCGGTATTTATGTGCTTATGTATTTATGTGGTAATGAGGGGAGGGGAGGGGAGGGGAGGAGGCGGTGGTGGTGGTGGAAGGGAGTGAGGCTTGTGACCATTGTCCACACAAAAGCGTCCAATAAATAGAAACTGAAATGTAATATTGATAAGCCAGAAAAAGCGGTCAACACTTACCAACCTTCGATGTGGGCCTAAATGCCTGGCGCCGGGTCTATGGGGCGCGACGAGTTTTTATTACCTTTTCGTGGGTTTCGGTTTCTGTTTGTTATTGTTGTTTTTTTGTTTTTTTTCCGCCCATTTTTAAGGAAGGTTTGTCCGTCGCTGGGTTGGGCTTTCAATCAAATCAAGCCAAAAATAAACAAATAAACAATCAATCTCAATCACATCAATTATGCGCTGGAATAACTTCTTGTCTTATCACACAAAATGTAATGCGTCCCAGCGGGCATACTGGACACTGGTATACCCTGTAAAATATTGAGACTTATGTGGGATGTCTGATTACTTGTGGAGAGGCAGAGGAGCCATGACAACTCATGATTTGTCAGAGTTGAAGTGAGGTGTTAAGAAGCCAATAGAATTAAAGGTTGATACTTTATAGGGTATTCTCGAGTCGGTCATTGGGTACGAGCTTAACTAGGCGACACATTTCCTAACTCAATTTTATTCTAAAGATGTTAATCATTTTAATTGGCGCCACTTGAACGGCGTTTGTAACTATGTATCTGTATCTGGGTATGTGTATCTCGCCTATTTGGTATCTGTAACCGTTACTGTGTCTGTGTCTGTGTCTGATTGAAGGCCATTAATTTTGAGGCAGTGATTTGAAAGCGTTTCAAATTAGTTTCGTGTGTTGCAGCAAGCAGCAAGCAGCGAGCAACAAGCGGCAGGCGGCAGGCGGCAAGCGGCGCCACTTTACACATTTCCAAAAAGTGAAAGTGACCGACGCACTTTCAAAAGATAGAAAAGTCAAGATTGAGATACAGATACATTTACAGATACAGATACAGATACAGATGCAGATGCAATCGTGTGTATAATTGCTGGATATCAGTAGATGGCGATAAATTTAAATTTGATATTCAACATTCAATAATCTCGTAAGCTCGTAACTCGTTAGAGGAAATGAAATAAATAAATAAATAACGAAATTTATGCACAGAGAGAGCGAGAGAGAGAGAGAGAGAGAGAGGGAACAACTGCCGCCTATCATTAACAGAGACTTCATCCATATTCATTTCGAAGGGCAGGACTATGATATATGTGACAGGCAGTTCATTTGAATAGAGTATACGACATCTGTCACTATGACAGTTCTCGATTGCCGCAAAAGAAAAGCAACCAATTTCCAACACCTCAAACCCTCAGTTCATCTTTTGGCTCTGCCTCTGACATCGACTTGGGACTTGGTGACACTTCAAGGCGACTCACTGTGCGAAGGTTGAAAGAACAAATGGGGAGAACGAAAGTGTGTACAAGCATAAGTATATAAATATATATATATTTATACATATATATATATATTTATAAAATAAACAAACAAAAAGTAAAACAAATTAAATACCATGTCGGAGTGGATGTTATTTTCAAATGACATGAACGTCATGTCAAATGTCAACCCAACAAAATATTTGCCTTACAAACGCTGCCAACTGCCGTTGACAGACACATCACGTAAGCTAGAAAACGAAATCCAAATGTTTGGAAAATAAATTATGGCCAGCAGTTAAAGTTCCTAACTAATATTACAAATAGGGAGTTAAGTAAACGTTGAGTAAACCCATCGATCAGGCACTTCGAATGTGGAGCCTCCTCGATGCTCTGAAGTGAAGAAGATTTAGTCAAAAGTTGAAATGATTTTTTAGACATTTTTTTACGTGTTCACAAACTAGTTCATATTTGTAGTGAACCAGTTCGTGTGAACAACTAATGAACCATCAGCTTAAAAACTAAATATTCATTCACTTACAACAAGTTTGAACATTTACTTAAACTCAAGACTGGAACTAGTTCTCTACTGAACCATGGAATTGCAACCTTACCTGCACCTGCATATTTTGAAAATATTTTCGTGTAGTTTTCCATCTAAAGTTTTGCCAGTATCTGCAACTTCTTTACCCACTCAACAGATTGTCATCTCAGTCGGTCGAAAGTGAAAATGCATTTTCCTCTGCCAGCAGCAGAAGTTGACAAGCATCTCACGCCTTCCCAGTTCACAGCTTGAATTTTCCCAGCTGTCGTTTATCAGATGTTGACGATCAGTTCACGGAGCGACTTTTCGCGTTTCACCCACACTCAACCACCCTGCCTCTCCCCCTCCCTTTCCCACCCACTCGCTCTGCCTCTCATGTCTGCCTATTCAAATTAGCTGCAACTTTGGTGGAAAAGTTCACCTCCTGTAATTCATTTATACAGCTGTCGGATTGTCTGTCGCTCCGTCCGTCCAACCGTCCAACCGTCCGTCTGTCTGCCAGTTATTTTTTGTTTTTTTTTTTCCTTAGGTGCACCCGCTAAATTTGCTTATCGCACTGGAAAAAATCAGCTAGAAGGGCGTTGAATATACAAATGAAAACGACACGCATCGGGATAGCAACTTGTGAACGACTACAAAATATCCTGTAAAAGACTACAGGAAATACCTATTGATTGGGTGGATAATTGACTTGAAGATGTCCTTAAATACTTAGTATAAGTTTAATAAATTTTTTACTTCTATTAACTAGTTGAAAAGAGATGATTTTTAGCTATTTTCCCTAGTTCTCCATTTACAGGGTATTTCCGAGCCTGCCAGTCACTTTATATCCACCCAAATTCTAACCTCTACCTCCCTTCCCCTCCCATCATGTGTGTTGTCTGCAATGCACCGACTGTTTGACTGCATTCGCAATATTTTCGCATTTTTTTATGCAAGCTGATAGACAGGAGCAGGCAAACATACGGACAGACAGACAGCCGGACAGAAGGACAGAAGGACAGAAGGACTAACAGACTGACATACTGATACTCTGATAGACTGACACGCTGATAGAATGATAAACTGATAGGGTGAAGCGGCAGGGCAAAGGGCGTCAGCTTGTCACTCAGTCACTCGCTCGCATTTTCCCACACACCACACACCACACACCACCGAGGCCTGACGCCTGACGCCCGACGCCCGACGCTCCCGGCGCATAGACAGGCCAAAGGCATACGAATTTTTCTCAGTTTTCTTTTTATTCTCGTTCGCGAATCGTATCTGTGTTATAAATTAAAAGGAGGAGCACAACAGATAGAAGAGGACGAGCCACCGAAACTGTTGTGCAACACCAAACTGTCAGCCCGTCTTCCGGCCTATGCGGAGGAGTACCCCGAAACACTGGTAACTGTCTCTCCATCTCTTCATCTTTCCGCTTGTCTCGCTTGTCTCGCTTTCTTCGTCTGTCTGTGGCTCTGACGTTGGCTTTCGTTTCAAAGAAATGCAACGGAAGTTCAGGAAAAAGAACATTCATGTACGGGAATGAGGAAGTACAGTAGAGCTTCTCAAGCACACCCCGCAAATATACTAAGGAATAAGAAATTGAAATCTAACTTTTTATTCTGTGGAGTAAAAGACACATAAGACTCAGGGTAAATGGGGAAGTATTACAGTAAAGCCTGGAAAGTGACACTAATCTATTTGCTTGGTGGCATGCATTAACCTACAGTGGATACTCCTGCATAACTTATGCCATATGTAATACCAAATTTATGCCTGGGTTTCATTATTAAGATCCCACTATGTTTGGGCAGACGTCACTCCTCGGAGACGGACTCAGTTCGCATTAGACAATGATGACTGTGGTGGGACATTGCATGCGGAAATCGCATAGAAATGCTTAGAAAGTTAATTGACTCATAAAAGCTGCAAAGTTTCTTCATTAAAAAAGCGAAAATTTTAAAAAAAATATTTATGGATGTAAATGCCTTGAAGAAAAAATCGACGCGACGTCACGCAACCCGTGGAAGTCTCGGAAATCGATGGGAAAAATAAATTATGAATAATCGCAAATAATTTCGGATGGCAGAAAATGATGCGATTGGTATCGGAATCGAGTGCGAACTTGTACTCGGAATCGGAACAGTCGAGTGTTACGATTCGATGCGCCAGTTGTTCCGACCGCTGACAAGGGTTGTCAACGCGCGTGTAGAGGCTCGCATAATTATAAATAACACGTAATTAACGCGCCGCAAATGCGAATGACACCTTAACTTCTTGCCATATCTCTCACCCTGCCTCCCTCCCCAACCACCCCTTTTTCTCTTTCATTCGCCCCCAGTCGCTTTCCCCTCTCTCTGCCGCTGTGGGCTGGCGATGGGGAATCGCCATCGTTGGCATTTTGACAGCGCCCCAAGGCAATGGATGACAGCTTGCGATGCTGACAAGTTGCAATGTGCATCGGCGGTCGTTGAAAATTATAAAGTGTCATTGGATTTATAACGGATGACGTGCAGCGGGCAGGCACCAGCCAACAGCCACCAGCCAACAGCCAACAGCCACCAACCACCAGGCAGTAGGCAGTATGCAGCATGCGGCATGCGGCATGCGGCATGCGGTATGCGACATACGACATGCGACATGCGGCAAGTGCCAAAGCGAGGTGGCGTCCAACAACAACAACAGTGCGTCCAAAACCTATGCATACGGGGCAACACTCGTCGTCGCGGAATTCATTAACGCTGACAACTCGAAATGCTAATTATTGTCAAATTAATTTAGTCAGCTGTCAGCTTAAATACAAGTGAAGACTTCTTGTTTTTATTTGATTTCCATTTTCATTTTGATTTCGATTTGAAATATCTCTACAGCAGAGAACAAAGAGGAATACAAATGAAAAGAATAAAAATGAAATTAAAACAAAAATTAAAATTAAAATTAAAATTTAAATTGAGCACAAGCCTGTCAGTGGGAATTTATATGCAGGCCAAGAGTTTGCTTCGGATTTTTATACAAATGTGGGAATTAATGAATGCCGCATGTAGGCGCAGGCTGTCAATCAAATGGCTGACTGCCTAGCTGCCTGACTGGCTGACTGCCTGACTGCCTGACTGGCTGACTGACAGAGTGACTGAACGACACGCTGACAGACAGCTTGTTTCACTTTATGCAAATTGCAGCAGCTGCCGCAAAAATATCCAATGCCATAAAAAAAAAGACAAGAAACACATCAAGTCTTCAAATTTGATGGACTGTAGAAATCGGTAGCACCTCATTAAATAGTCGGGAGTGTTGGGAGCTGCCTTAAACCAAAGTTAGAATACGTTTTAGTGGATCATTTTATTGGCCAGTAAAAGAATTCACGCCTTGCCATTCATTTAAATTATTTTGGCTAATTAAGTAGACGGCCAGCTGCTCCGGCGGCTCCGAATGAATCAATATGATCTCTGAATATAATATTTTTTTTTTTTTTTTATTTCTATCTATCGATATATTATACATAAGACCTTCTAACTTCAGTGGCAGTCAAGAAACTAGAAGCTTCATTTTCATATTTAAACACGCGTTTTGACACTTCAAAAACAGAATTTTTATTTTCTTGTTTTGGAACACAAAAAAAAAATATATCGATAACAGCAAAAGAAAAAAGAAATAAAATAAAATGTAAATTCGATATATTTTTGCTGTTCTTTTCTTTTTGTGAGCTGAGCAAATATTTGTATAGCGATTGGCGAGATTAACAACTCGGAAGAGCTGATGGGCGTAACGCCCACATTGACACGTTTCATGAGATGCTTTGACAGGCTTACGCTGCGTATGATTGATAAACACGTTGGCCAAATTACAAAGAGAACCCCAATGGCAGCAGCAACAGCTTCTGATCATACAGGAGGAAAAAATAATAAAATAAAACCTTGAGCTGTTGTTGGCCCGAAGTAAAAGCTAATAGCTTGTAGACAATATTTGCTTTGGGCCATTTGTTGTTGGCCATTTTCAGCATTTGCTTTCATGCAGCGCAATGAGTGATGAGCCGCATAATGGAATATGGCAAATGGGCGTTGACAAGCCACAACGCGCGTGTGCGTGTGTGTGTGTGTCTGCCACTGTATAAGTGTGGGGAGGGGGGGTTGCCAAATGAACTAAGCGAATATTTGCTCGCATGCTAAACTCTGTTACGGCCAAATGGCAATTAATTTGGTCAAGTTAACAAGGTTAATTAGATTGCGTATACGCAGTGTGGGCTATGAGTATTCAAAATAAATTCGCTAAGCAAGTGAAAAACATTCTAATAAACCCCCCCCTCGACACGATAATTAAAAATGCAAGTAATTAACACACATGACAAACTAACAGGTACTCGCTAACAGCCGCCCAACAAAGGAGACGTGTAAAATATGCAAAATGTGGCAACCCGAAAAAAGGAAAATAAAAAAAGGAAAATAAAAAATAAGCGGGCAACACACACGGGAACAAATATGTTGGCAAGAGAAAGAAAAGGTTAAACGACAGGCTGGGAGGCAGAGCAACAATAAAAACAATAGCAACAATAACAACAATAACAACAATATGAACAATAGAAACAAGAGGAACAACAACATTTGTAAACTGACAACTAAATGGACACGTAATGTTGACAAAAGTCTGACATGAAATCTAACAGAGGGGAACAAAACCCGACAGACCTCAAATGAAAGAAAGAGTGACACATGAAAATGGCATTAATGTGTCACTCAAAGCGTACACAGCAGCGGCAGCAGTAGCAACAACAACGATTGCAACAATTGCAGCTGCAACTGCGACAATTGCAATGATACGAGTGACAGCAATTGTTGTTGCTGTTGTTGGAGCGACGACTGAAATTGCAGCATTGTCTAGCGCCAAGTGCACTTCACAATGCAAAAGCGCAAGCAGCAGTAGCAGCAGCAGCAACAACAACAACAACAACAACAACAGCGTCAGCAGCAGCGGCTGAGACGAGGGGCTTACATGAGGTTTATGACCCAAAATCAAATCAAAGATGATGAAATGCAAATATGAAGAGTTGGCAATAAATATTATAAAGAAATATATAAATATTCTAGGTAAAGTGTAATTCAGAGTTCGATGAACTTGTATTTCCTTAAACTAAGTGGCAACGCCCAAAAGAAGCAACGCCACGCAATGCCACCCATACACCCTTATCCTCTCCACAGCCCCCGCCACGCTTGAGGCTGCTTATCGTATGCCTTATTCAACTCGGCTGCATACTCACCACACAGGCCCGGGCTTGACAGTCAAATGACGCTGTCAGCTGTCAATATGACAAGTGTCAGTTTTGCAGCGACTGACAGTTAATGTGACAGCGTTTGTGCGCCGGCTAAATAAACTACAGACATATTGGATTGCACATTTCCAATCGTATGACTACTCACAATATTCGAGGCTGCAGGAGGGGGGCCAACGGGGAGGCCGAAAGCCAAAGGAGGGAGTAGGGCAGCGGGCAGCGGGAAGCAGGGACTTTGACATGTCCCCCATATCGCGGCACATTGCGCTCCGCTGCATTTTCATTACAATCGCGCTTTGGGCACTTGAAAAGCGATACTTCGATTGGGCGCTGTCAAAAGTGATAAATAAATAATTAAATAAAAACCCCCGAGCAACAATTTTGGGCCAAGTGTTTCGGAAATAAATCAAAATTGTTTCAACATTCAACGATTATTCCGAATTTATTAAAAACGCACTTTTCCACCATCAAATATTTGGCATTTTCAAGCAGTAGCTGATGGACATGGCTGTAAATTAAGTGAAGGCGAATTTGAAATGCGAACTTTTTTGATTTTTTTGGATTTTCCTATTTTTCAATTTTAAGGCAAATCTTATTAAATATTATATTAAAAAATTTATATATTAATTATATATTTTAATTAATATATTTTTTTAATATGAACTGGAAAAACTGATTGATTATCCTCAGGAGCTGCAGCGTTGTTGTTATTTAAGAACGACAATTTTCCTCACTATTATTTTTTTTTAATATTTCTGATTATATTTTTTATTTATTTATCTGTGATCTTATCTGATTTATCTTTTTATAGCTCCCTTTAAAAATATATTTTGAAGCTGTTCTCTTCCCCCTGTCGCTTGTATTTCTGTTGTTCTTTTTCAGGAAAAGAAAACAAGTATAATTAGCACTTATTTTATATTTAGAATATTAATTAGCACCAGGTGACAATTTGTGGCTCTTGTTTACCTGTGCATTAATATAGTTACACCTTCGTTTCAAAAGCCTATGAAATATTTTCGACATCTGCACAACAACAGGAAAGAAGAAAATCGAAGCTAAGCCGCCGAATTGTGGAAGGGAACTTTTAAATACTTCAAAATGCCTTGGGGGTAACTCGTAACTCCCATGGGTCCGTCTGTATACGGAGTGTTATTTATGTTTATTATCAGAAGGCCACGTGACATCTAAGCGACAATATTTTCAGTATGAATGTTTTTAAACGCATTTATGCAAATTTTTTGCGACGCAAGCAAATTTATTAGCACCCCAAAACACACACACACACACATACACACATATTCACAAAAGGTGTTAACAGGCATTCAGATAATGGATAAAGTACACACACACTTACAGACGGGGTGTGTGTGTGTACACATATTACAAAACCCAACGTGTACATAAAGTTTTATACAATTTTTATCGCTTATTTTATAATTCGCAACAAAACTGTAAAGCGTCTTAGGAAAAAGAGGAGCGACGTCGGCGTCGGCGTCGACGTCGACACAACGACGATGGCGACAGCGTCTCTTGGGGGGCTTATGCAAAGCACAATTTCCGTTTTTTATGCTTATCCGGTAATTCATATTTATAGCATCTACTTTTGCGATGGCTGACGGGCTGCGGGGGGGTGCAAGTGGTATAAGGGGGTGCAGGGGACAGCTTCCTGTACCGTAACATCTTTGAAAATTGCATTTTATAAGATATTGCCATTGGTCGTAGAGTTGCACTGGAAGGGAAAAAAAAACAGCTAGATAACTTTTATTGCGGCTTACCCGCAATACTCCCCCTCTCTCGGCTAGCCGATAGTGAATCGAGGATAAAGGATACCGGATGCCGCCCCCCATAAATTATTGAAAAATTCGTTAGACACAGATTGACACAGATTTCCTCATTTATTGCCAGTGTCCCAGACACAAAACATTGACATTGATGAGAGTGCGGGGTGTTTCCCGTGTAATGTGTAAAGCATTGCCCAAGGGTCCTGAAAGAGGAGTAAAGTTTGAAATAGTACCTGATTACAACAAATAAAGACTTACCTCACGTAACATAACTTAAAAAATTTAAATTTTATTTATATATAACAAATTTGTGTGAGTCCTAAATACCTTCCAATAAGTAGATGATATAGGACTCACTTATCTGGGCCTCATAAATGCCATTGTCAGTTTTTTTTATGAGACCAACGTTGACGCCAGTGTCCAAAGTCTCCTGCAGGACTCGCGACAATCTGAGCCGCTTGAACCTCGGCATATTTTCCGATGCCTTCTTGGCAAGTTCCTCCAGAGTTGCGCGTCCGCCCATCGAACAGAGCAACAAAAGCAAAAGTTGTCCGTTTTGGTTCTTCTTCTTCTTCGGCATTTTTTTTTTATAGGAACTCAAAATTAAAATTAATTTATTTGGCTGTGTTATGAGGTGTTAATGTTAGTGGCTAAAAAGCTTTTGGCATCTGACGTGCAATGAAACGTTGTACGTCACAGCCAACTAGGAATGGATATCAGTTCGTAGAATGAATTCAGATATATACCAAATATTAATTATAATATTATTAATATTATATTTGATATAATATATATTATATATATTATATATATTATATAATATTGCATCGGACAGATATCGCAGTTAAATAATATCCACCGATGTCCACAGAAATAACATATAATCGGCAAGACTTCAAAGCCCTCACAGAAAGACAGCCATCAAATTTCAATTTGAAGAACAACAAACAACAATTTGATTCGACGTCTGTCCTTCTGTCTGTCTGTCTGTCTGTCTATATGGCCATCTGGTAATAATCCCCTCCGTCTGGCGTCCAAAGTCGCTCTCCCTCGCCCTCGCCCCCTCCCGAATCGTCACCCTCAACGACTTTCAACGACTGCCAGTGAATTCAATTGAACTTCAGTCTCAAAAAGCCACTGGGGCCTGTTCACATATCATCGTCTTGAGGGCTGTCATTGTCAATGTTTCAAAAGTTTCAACATTTTGTTTGTCATATTAACATAAAGTATGATTTCTTGAGTGGCTTCAAGCATGCAGTTGATCGGCGGTAATGTTGCACAGTGGAGCAAAACGAAATCGAATTCAAAAAAGTCAAATTATATAAACCAATTATAAATTACAATAATAAATATTAAATAATAATAATAAATAAATAAATAATAAATAATAGTAATAAATAATAATAAAATAAATTATTTTTATTTTATTTTTATTACTGATTTTTATTTATTTATAGTAATTATGAGAAGATCAACAAGTTGGCTTACTATAAATATTGTCAACTATTTTCACGCCTTTGGCTATAAAAATATTTGAGAACATTTTAGCATTTATTTGCCCCACTGTTCGCACTTACAACTGTGAGACTTTGAGTAGACTTCGCGTGCCTATTTGTTATTGTTTTATTTAACTTTTATTGTGCAGATACTTAATATTGTTTCAAGTGTATGTTTACTGTCTAAAGTGTGTCGACTATATATATACACGTCGATGTGTCACATATAGCCGTAACCGTACATCTACGTACACGTATTTGTATTCCCCTCAGCCTTTTTAGCAATCAAACACTAACTGAAGCTTTGGTCTTTATTGAAATGCGAGTCTTAAAAGTGACACATTTGGCGTTTCGTGTATATTTATTTTTCAATACTTGAAACATTTTCTTTGACAGCTGTAAAAATTTGTGCAAATAACAAATAAATAAGTACAATAAATGGCTTCAATTGAAGCTACAGTCAATATTGGCTGTGGACTATCGCCTTAGTTGAGCAAAGCCACAAGATTAGACGCGTTTCTATGGGAGTTGGAAAAAAGTTGAAAATGACAGTTATTTTTCTTATGAATATTTTGGATTTGTATTTGATAAAAAAAATATTATTATATAAATAAAAATATAATTATTATTTATAAAATTATAATTTATTTAAGAGAACTTTTTAAACCAAGCCCGATCTCTGAATAAGCCTCAATTCTTGGGATGTCATTTGAGTAAATAAACAATTTATAAGTCATGTCAAATCATTGGACTAACAACAATTGATTGACGCTAAGTAAATAAACAATTCATTAACTAATATTCTTCATATGTTAACTTAACTAAGTACAGAACAGTTTCTTGAGTAAAGTGCAAAGTTGTTAATACGCTGCGTATACTTGATTTTTGCAGCTGTTGTGAATTGCGACCGAGCACACTCACACACTCGCACACTTTAAAAAGTAAATAAACAACCTAGACGAGCCTAGGACGGGGTGTTGAGGAGTGTCTTGACCTCCTCCCCGCCCCTCGCCCGCCCTTCGACAATCTCTTGCTGTGTTTAGTTTTAAGTGTCTAATTAAATTATCCACGTTTAACAACTGTCTGTGACTTGATTGTGAAAAATGCATGACTAAATACAAGTACCGATACGAAATCGAGCCTAAGTATTGTTGTTGTTGTTGCTATTGCTGTTGTTATTGCTGTTGTTGCTGTTACTGTTGTGTGTAGACATTTTTCACAAGGTGTAACATTTTAATTAACACAACATTCATAATTTGTAAGCGGATGCAGTAGCACAGGAAATTTTATTTATTTTTTTTCAACTTTTTTCCTCAACAATTTCGAAATGTGTTTTAAGTTGAACAACCACAACGAGTGCTAATTAAGTGTTATAACTGCCTATTTATACCCTGTTAACCCATTAATATCGTCCAAAGGGGGGTATATTGACTCATTGACTCAGAGGGAATAGTTGATAATTTAAGGTGAAAGGCAACCAAAACTAAAGCTTAAAATAAAATGTATATTTTTATTTTAATTAATTAAGAGGGTAACTGGCCAGTCGATTATGCCCTCCAGTTTAATTTCAATTAGTGTGTTTATAGCTTAAAACTCAGCGCTTTTAAAGCACACCTCGTATTTTTTCATTATTATTGTTATTATTATTAGTATTATTATTTTATTATTATTGTCGCAAGGCTGTTGAGTGCGACAAAACGAATGTTTTTACAGTTGAGTTTTAATTAGCCAGTTTAGCCTTTTTATAAGCCCATCGACTAGTTAGAGCTGACAAATAATTTGCGGCCCCAAATGGCAAGTGAAAACCGCCAGACATTCGCCCCGATCTGCCAATAAATGAGCGCATATATAAGCCCCAATAACGACTATTGTTCAATCATAAATTAAACAAGCCCCATATGGTGTTGCCTATATCTATCTATAACTGACTATGAGGAATATACATAAATACATCTAACAAGTGTGAGTGTGTGAGTGTGTCTAACTAGCACACACCCGAACAATATTTATAAACTAAATCACAAACACAACATAAAATGCGCAACACGAAACGCGTAATACGAAAAATCAATACAAAAAACTTTATCAACCATCATATAAATTATGACTAATTGTGCTAAAAAGCAGACAGAACGGAGCTCTATATAGCTATAAATAATAAAGTGTTGATACTTGTATCGTTGGGGCTAGATAATTGGGTGCAACACTCTATATAAGGACTACCCCAAGAAGTTGGCCAGCTGAAGAAATCGAAGAGAAACTGCGGAGCGACGGCAACGGCTTAAATAATGATCATTTAATGAATAAAATGCCAAGAAAATAATTCAATTATAATTTATATTAAATATTATAATTTAATAAATTATAATACAAGAAATAAATTCAACTGAGTAAAAAATCAATTTATGGGAGAAAATACAAATGAGTCAAAATAAATATTAAAAAAAAAATAATAATTTTATTTTCTTAGTTTATGGCTATTGTCATAAAATAAAATAGCTAAAAATTATATAAAACTCACATTTATTTTTATATAATAATGTATATTTTTATTTACATTTGATTATGGCAAATTTATTCATAAAAGATGATTTATAAGAACTCTTAATCTGAAATGTAATTTCCAAGTATTAGAAAGGGAATTTCCATATAATTTTACGTGCATATGTGTGTATTAAGCCGTATATAATTCTCGGTCTCTTATCGTAAGGCAGCAACAACAGCAAAAATAAGAACAACAACAACAACAAAGCAGCAAAAACCGTATTGCCATTTTGTGTATGGGAGAGAAAAAAGCGCTTAAGTACCGATAAGAAATTTGCCATTTTTACAATACTATCATAATAATTTATGGCGGTCCATTGAGTGTTATAAAAGCTTCAATATTTTGTAGTTTATGACTTCTGCCAGTTGGGCATGGGCGTAATTACACAAGCACACATACACAGTCATACATATTAGACAAACAAACACACACACACACACACACACACACGTACGCACACTAAATTCAGAAACTATACGTCATTATTCTCAATGCACGCGAAGGCTTTGTTAGTTGCCATAAATTATGACGCTCAGCTGTTTGCACAGCTTCAGATTTTGACTCTCATTGCTATAACACTCTGTGAATTCTATCTGTACTCTCTCTCTCGCTCTCTTTCTCGCTTGTTCTCACTCGCACACTCAGTCAGTCACTCATTGAGTGTGCCCGTCCCTCTACATCGTCCCTCCCCCCTTCCGTTTGGCATGTGTCATAATTTATGGCATGCGGCGAAATGGATTTTATTGCAAAAACCGTGTTCCCAGTTTATGGCCCATCTGTGAGTGGGTAATATTCATTTCATTTATATGCACTTGGCTTTGGAGTTACGGTCTAAAGGGGTGTATATATATATTATAGGGAAATCGGTAATTTTCACTTTTTAGTCGCCATAGAGAGTGTGTACTAAGGCATGATTAGTTATTAGCCATGATTAATGCCCAATGATTAGCACAAATACCTTTTCGGCCATTGGGCTAATCATTGGCCATATTACATTGTCATGGCTTTATGATGGTTTTATGGGGGCCCACAATTTCATTAAATTAATTGCATCAATTCAGGACTTATTATGGTCCTATGACAAATTGTTAATGCCATAAAACTGATTAAATAATCGCGCCTTCATCGCATTTGTGTGCGATTCCATGAATGTAATCAGAATTCGATATACAAAATTCTCAAGCGGTCGGAACTCGGGGAATCAGTAGATAAACTAATTCCATCGCTTCTAAGAACGCAAACTGTCTGTGCGGGGGAGGGGAAGAAGTCGGCGAGGGGAGGAGGAGGAGGAGCGAAATGAAAAGCAGCTGGAAATATTTGAAATTCCGACTAATCTCAAATGTATTTATTTATTTTTTTTTTTATAACTTATTATCTCCTTAAGTTTTCATTGCCGTGATAGACCCCAACCCACAGCCACTTTAGTCGGTGTTCAAGAAGAAAACTACCCCATTTTGTGTCTTTATCATATTTCTAGCACCCCATGGTAATAACTGTGCCTCCCCATGGGCGCCTTGTGGGGCACCAAATGCTTTCACACAACATTTGCGTCGTAATTTTATATTTAATGTACTTTTTATATCTTTTATTTGCAAACGTTTTAATAGCCTCATAATTCCATTTATTTGGCCACGTTGGGCATATTTATGGCCTGCAGCCCTTATTTATGATGGCCGCAGGCAAAACAAGGCCAACACACGGGCAGGTCCTGAGACTGCGCCTTTCTTCTCTGCTTCTGGGATGAGCAGACCAGCCCAGACCAGGCCAGACCAGGCCAGACCGGGCCAGACCAACGAACCAACGAACCCACGAACCTTGGGCAAGCTTTTGGGCTCACTTCAAGATCGCGCGACTGTTTCGCCCAGAGATTAAGATCACGCATCGTGGCGAATGTTTTGTGACTGTTAAGGAAGTGTTTAGGGCACAAAGTGAGCCCAAAGTGTAAAGACAATATATGATGCATGAATATACATAGGGGGGGTGTGGGGGACGAAGGGTGTCTTATCTGATTGAGGCCGGCACGATATTGAAGGAAAGAACAGGGATCCTTTATATCTTGTGCATGGATATGGGCATAAGCTAATAACTCCTCTTGGCCTCTCTGAGTGAATTTCGTACTAACTTGACTCTCATTTTGGTTGTGCTTGCAGCTGGACAATAAAAGCAGTCCGTTGGCGCTATTGGCGCAAACATGCAGCGCCATTGGTGCGGACACCACAAACCCCAAGCTGCTGGCGGCAAACATCGAAAAGTCCACAAAACAGCAGGGGAAGGGCATGGGCCTTGGCATGGGCAATGGTAATGGCAATGGCACTGTAAACGGTCTGGGACTGTCAGACAGCACACGCGATAAATCCTCACCGGTTAGCAGTCATTCATCCAGTGTTAGCACAGGATCCGTGGAGCAGCAGCAGCTGCCACCGGCGCACAGTAGAACCCCCAGCACCTTTAAGCCGTACGAGGCGAATAACAACGATTGCGGCGCCACAAATCTCAGCAGCAGCAGCAACAACGGGAGCAGCCAACGCGTAAAGACGCCCAAAGCAAGTTCAGCCTCGGTCTCAGCCCCATCCTCAGCCAATGGACAGCAACGTTGTGATTCCAACCAAAGTGCCAGCAGCTCCCATCGCGAGTCACCCAATGCAGCAGCCATTGCGGCCTCCATTGGCGGCGGCAGCGGCGGCAGCAGCAGTGCCGCCCTCAGACGCACACCCACCACAGTTGCCCCCCAGCTGAACGGCAGTCCAGTTCAGGCATCCGCGCCAGTACGCAGCAATTCCAAAGAGTCCCCAGCCATGCACAGTCCCAGTGCAGCCAGCGCCAGTCGCCTACAGGAGGCGGCCTATGCGGCCGCCAAGGAAGCCAGCTATGTGAAGGCTCTGCATGCGGCCAGTCAGCAGGTGAACAGCTCGGCAGGCTCCTATTATCCTCCAGGTAAGCAATACCAACCCCAAGTTAAGCAGCTTAACTCGTGACGAACGAGGACCCAATCTGGAAACTGTTCGATTATTGACTCCTTATTGAAAGTCGATAATCCTTCATTTCGATCCTCAGAAGTGTCCTTTCAACTGTCGCATTAAGTTCAACTGATCTTCTTATGGAGCTTCCCCTAATATAATGCTAATCCCAACAACCGATGTTCCATTTTTTTCCCCCAGGCTATGGCACACCTTACCCCATGGACTTGATGGCCGCCAGTTCCCTGATGTCACCGCATCATGCAATGTTCAAGGCGTCGGCGATGAATCCGTATCTGAACTACGCGCGTCTTAAGGGTCTGACGGAGCCAACGGCCATGATGACAGGCGCACCCAACGTCTGCAGAGATCCCTACTGCACAGGCTGTCCAGCTAGTCCACATTACATAAACAAAGCCGCCGGACAGCCCTGCCCGGCAGGATGTCCACAGTGCGAGGGGAAGTCGGGTGCAGGTGGTGCGGTTGCCGGTGGTTCCAGTGCAGCGGCCGCCGCTGCTGCGGCAGCTGCATCCTCATATCATGCCCAGCTAGCAGCTTTGGCAGCTGCCTCACAGCTTCCATATGTATGCTCCTGGATTGGCTCTGATGCGGCGTATTGCGGCAAGCGCTTCGGCACCTCCGACGATCTTTTCCAGCACTTGCGCACCCACACGGCCTCAGTGCCTGACGCAGTGCTGAGTGCAGCGGCGGCGGGCGGCATACCACCGAATCACCCGCTATTCCAGCGAACGTATCCCACCCCGCCGTTGAGTCCACTGTCCGCGGCGGCCCGCTACCATCCTTATGGAAAGCCATCGATGCTACCGCCATCTCTGGCGCCGCCCGGACTCTCTGGACTGCCGCCACACCCCGCATTGGCCCAGTACTTTGCGCCCTACTCGTTATACGGACCCCGCATGGGCTCCTCGCATCCGTAGTAAGAGTTGCACTTGGAGCAAATGGAGCTGCGGGGGGAGAAGGGGCTAGAAGGTGAGAAAGGGGAATGTCGTCGACTCACTCGTGAAACGAAAAGCTAGTGATCTAATGTACTATAGTTACATACAAATGTTTAAAGCTCTAATCAAGGATATACACACACACACACACACAAGCATACAAATACACCAACATCAACACACACACACACACGGCTCTAGATGTGTGTCTCTCGGTATGTCCCTTTATGTAATACTTATAGTAATTTTAACATTATTTATTTTAATAAAAGAACTATTAACATACATACATATACATACGCACACACACACATATATGTGTGTGTGTGTGTGTGTGTCGGAAACCAATTATGAAATGAAAAGATTGTCCAAAAACTTAAAGTTGTAAAATTCTTGTATATTATACTAATTGTCGCGTATATGTATATGTATATGTATGTGTATATGGATGTGTATATGCATATGTGTATGTACATAAATATGTATATGTATATTTAAATGTAATTATGAACACTATTTTAAAGTTCACTTAAGTCACTACAACAAATCAATAAATCAAAGAAAACTATAAACTAAAAAAGACTTTCATTTCAACGGAATCGAAGGACCTCAACTGGGAAGGCTCTCCCTCTTAGCCCTTGCCACAGGCACAACACTCACTTTAAATATACATATATACATACACACACACACACACATGTATATATATCTGCATATATATGTGTAACTGCTCGGTATATATGAATTCCCTTCAGATTGTCTTATTTCTTATCTCCATAGCTTTAACTCACAACCAAATGAGAAACGAGCCAGAGAAATGGTGGGAGAAAGAGAAAGGGAGAGAGAGAGAGAGAGAGAGAGATTGGGAGAGTGAGAGGGCGACTGAGGAGTCAAGCACAGCGCCGGCCAATAAACCAGAGACCCACAAATCATAACATTCCGCAACGCTTGCCGCTGAATTATGTCCGGGAAAGCTTTGGGCCGGCAGAACAACGAAGACTGGGAGCGGGAAATGTAACGGGAACGGGAAAGGGAACGGGAACTGGTAGTCAGCTACCGATGCTACCGATGCTGCCGATGCTGCCGATGCCACCGATGCGACCATCCAAGGTACTAAATCAAATTTTATATTTCCCCCGAAAAAGAAGTTGTGCTCTGCGAGCCACTGGGAAGCACTGGGAACTTAAGGGCCGCCACCAGAAGCTCAATAGTTACTCTGCTCACTGCCCACATATGGCGTCGATAAATTAAAATTGTTCACTGCACGATTGGGGGGTGCAGGGAGTGGGGGTGTGCCTAAGTGGGTGAGTGGGTGAGTGGGTGAGTGGCTGAATGGGTGCAGCGAACAGTAGGTAGATGTATGCCCAGAGAGCAGAGAGTTATATTTTAGCCATGCTCTCGCATTTTGACAGCTAACCGCCCAGTGACTACCTGACAATTTATTGTATTATACACGCTTTGGCATTTGGCTGCCCGCATTGGGAATGACCTCCTCTCCGGCTCGCTGGACGCCTCGCATCTTCTTCGTGTGTGTGTGTGTGTGTGTGGCGGGGCGGGGTGGTGGAGTCATAAAAAAATATGCCATAAACTTTGCCAGTTACACTGCAAAAAACCAAAACACACACACACACACACACACACACACACACACACACATATATACCTACTGGCATGTGTGTGTAGACACATATTGAAGGTGGCATCAATAATTCTTTCATAAATGTCCATTTCGCCACATACGGCCGAGAATTTCCCAGAGCTTCCCCCCATTTCGGAGGGGTTACATATAAGTGATGCTCACGTTCAGTGCTTCTGACAAGCGACGTAACTGTGCAGTTCGCTCACCTACAGGACATATCGCTCATACCCCATACCTCATACCACACCCACAGCAAACAAATTGACCGGAAGGGTATCCCAGCCAGAGCTTCATCTATCCACCTTCTATCCAACTATGGATTGATGGGTAACATGGATGCATCCATAAAAGAAAAGATCATCTAGGAGACTCTCTGTTCATGTCCTTTCCGCATACAGTAACTTCGCCTGCAGGGTATCTGCTAGTCGTTTAGTCCTGAGCCTGCGCGTGTTTACTTGTTTTTTAATTTTTTACCAGCGCAGGTGAAAGCCGCCGCGATGGCCATTATAGTTCTCGCCGGCCGCGTCCATTTATCATTGAACAAACCTCCACTGCCCACCGCATCGAGTCACCTGTCCCTTCCCCTGTCTCCCTTCCCTTCCCGCCCAACCCGTTCCGCCGGCAAAGGCCAGACTTGTCAGCCAGGCGGACCAATACTGAGAAAATGCAGGAGCTGCAAATCAGAGAAAAAGCAAGTGAGAAAGAGAGAGAGGAGATGTAAGAGAGGGAGAGAGCAGGAGGAAGAAGTGGACAGAATTTATCGGTTGAGAGTTTTGTGAAAATATATTTTTTCTCCACGGCTTGCAAATTTATTTTTCCTGCTCGCTTGCTGTGAAATATAATGGAGATGAAAAATCGGCGATGATAAAAAATATTACAATGCCAAAGCGAGAAAATATAAATTATGTTCCAACAATGACCTCAAGTAGCTATTAAACCGGCCAATCCTCCAGTAACAAAAGCTCTCCCACATATTGTGTTGGTCTCTCTGTCTCTCTGTCTATCTGTCTGCCAGTCTGTCTGTCTGCCAGTCTGTCTGTGTGTCTGCCAGTCTAGCTGTCTGTTTGTCTGCCTGCCTATCCGTCCGTCTGTCTGACTGGGAATGGGTGGACGCACTTCGGTGTGGGTGTAACAAATGGTCCTGGAACATTGGAGGTACAAGAAGCAGCCACTGCCTTATAGCCATTAGAAGTGCCGATGGTAGCACCCCGTTAAGTGTTGACTGCATACTTAAAATGCAGACACAGTGCAGCAGGTAAAATCGTATATCATTCAAATTTACGATTGCAGCGGACTTCAGATCTACGAATCCCTGAGAAACATTCATTTCCAGAGGTTGTCATACGTTTACACGTACCTTTGGTTTTTTTTTTTAATTCTGTTTATTTATTTTTATTTTTATTTGTATTATATGCCCTACCGCAGTTAACCGGAGGTTGGAACTTGTTTGAAAAAGATTTTGTTTTCTAATGAACGCGCTAAGTTATATACGATGTGGGCTATAAATCAGATTGGGCGATAAATTTGAACGGATTTAGAAGATTTATAGGAAAGACTGTGGAACAAATTAACTTATTTTAGTTAAGGTAAAGCTCGGCTTCACCTCTAGTTAGTTTGGGTATCTGTTTCTTAGATAAACAGCTGAACAGTTAGTGATTGACTTATGGACGTTTTCAGAGTGTAGATTTTGTCTGACATGCGATTACTTAAGTAGTTCACCGCCAGATGGCAGCAATTGTTTCTCTCTTTACCATAAATTATGGCATCTGTAAATATTTGCATGCAATCCGGGAAGACTCTATATTCTATTTGCATTACCTATGTAAAAGCTGACTGCTATGATACCCATCAATTGAGTCTGAATGTCACTGCATTTAAAATGCTCCAAGTCTTTTCTGGGGGCAGCACCTCAAACGGACAATTTAGATTGTGAGGTGGCAGCACTGAAAGAGAACTTACATATTTGCAGGGTGGCAGCACTGCATAAGCTTGGATTAGTCCCAATTAGAAAAAACCCACGATCCCAAAACGGAACTGAAGCGATCCAAACAAATGTTGGATCTCCTATCAAGTGTCTTACCCCAAGTTGACAGCACTTAAACTGCATTGAGTTGGCAGCACGGAGAAGGAAGCAATCAAAGAGGGAATATAAAGAGAAGCCACATCAAAGTTAAGACCTTAAGTCGAAGTCTGAAAGTGTTATTTATGTTATTGATTAGCTTGCAATTGGCTCTCTCTGGAGCTTCGCATGTATTTCCTATAAACACCATGCGAATTCCCAGGCCGGCAATAGTTTATCTTTCGTGCGAGACTCCCGCTCGGAAGGAGAGTATAAGGCAAGCCTGGCAAGAGCCGAGTGCAAGCCACAACAATAATTTTCAAAACCAAATGACAGCCGACAAAACCATATATCATTGTTTATGCTGTGGCCTGGTGGGGCTGGTGGGCTGGTGGGCTGGATGGGCGGGAGTTGCAGGGGGCGGGCACGGGTGTTTCTTGTCTGGCTTTGCCACCCACGAGCTGAACTTTTGTCACTTAAAAGGCGTCGCTGGCAGTCTTAACCGGTGACTGTCTGTCCCTCCGTCTCTCTCTCCCTCTCTCTCTCTCTCTCTCTCTCTCTCGCTCTCTCTCTCACACACACTCTTCTCTCCTCTATCTCTGTCTGTGTCTGTCACTCGGTGACTGTGACTGTTTGGCATGGTAAATTTTAATTTCTTGAAAAAGGAAAAAGAATATACACAAAGCTAAAGGAGAGAGAAGAAAAGCAAAATGTAAAAAAAAAACAAAAAGAAAAAGAAAAAGAAAATGGAAAATTTGTTTTATAAATTACCATGCAAGTGCTGCTGAAATTGTCGCATGTGTTGATGCATTGCTAGCAAATTATGCGGACTATATGCAAATAAATACGTGCATGAGTCCACGTAGGATTCCCAGATATGTATGTGTGTGTGTGTGTGTGTGTGTGTGTGTGTGTGTGTGTGTGTGTATCGTGTGCTGGTTTGTTGGCTGCCCTGAACGCATGGGCCCCACCCAGAAACTGTCTGATGACATTTCCATAATTAGTCGAGCGTATCTCATCTTGTCTTTCCCTGTTGCATGTTTGAACGCTTGCCTTGATTTGATTTGATGCTCAAAGTGAGCTGAAGATTGGGTCGAGGAGTTGTCAAGGAGCTGGCGATGAGATGTCGAGGAGTAGTCGAGTAGAAGCACTCGAAGAGTAGTTGAGAAGTGGTCGACGAGCAGTTGCAAAAGTAGCCTCAGAAGTGGAAAAGCCAGGGAGTAGCTGAGCAGTCGAAGACTCAAGGAGTCAGGGAGCCAGGGAGCCAGGGATCCAGGGAGTCAGGGAGTCAGGGAGTTGGCAAGTCGTCCGAGGTGTAGTCAGGGAGCACTCTCGGTGGGACTTTGATATTGTCCGTCGTTACAGACCATATTTATTTATTATGCACAGTTTGCAATCGTCAGTGTCTTCCTGTCTTCATCCAGCCGCCTCTACATCCCAATCTCCGCCCCGCAATCTCTTCGTGCCATCTTCGTTCTCCTCATCCAAGTGCGAATTGATGCCGCATTTATGGTGTTGAAATATTAATGCCCAGAGATGGTTGGTCATGTCATTTTGATTTATGAATCTCACATACAACTCCCTCCCGGCATACGAGGGTTGGACGAGAGGTCTGAGAGAAAGAGAGACGTCTGTCCACATTGAGATGTTGAGGGTACAAGTCATCAGAAGTATGAAAAGATCTCAGTGATAGACAGATGAGTGACACTTGGACTCAGACGGAGAGAATGGTTAACCTTATTTGCCATATATATACACATTGTATATAGTGGCAAAGATTTCGGAGCATTCAGAGGAGGATACAAATAGAGACTCAACTGAAGCTCATTCATTCCTGCATCTTTATGAAGATTCAATCATCTTTATAATCATCTCAAGTGACCTTAGAGACCCTCGAACACAAATCCGCTACAAACAGCAGACGCCAATATACAAGAGTCTGTAAATGTCAGAGGAGACTAACCCAATGGCCAGAGTAACCCAGCAAGATGCTCATCCTCGTCCGCAGCACATCGCAAGCTACAAGCGAAAACAAGCCCAGAGACAGCTACTTATTGGCGGGCAGCAAAGAAAACCAGAAGCAGATATATACAACAGGAGCTGAAGCTACTTGGAGTCCGGACGCTGCGGACAGACTGGGGACTGTGCCTGGAAGTGGGACTGAAGCTGGGTCCGGGACTGGGACTGCGACTTGGAGTGGGACTGGGAGTGGGACAGAAATCGGGACTGAGACTGGGACTGGGACTGGGACCGGGCCCGGGACATGGTCATGGACCTGAACCTGTACGCTGGGGTCGAGCTTGGGTTGCGGGCAAATGCATTTTATCTTTTATTTTGTGCTTCTCCGTCTGTGGCTCCTCTCGGCGCGGAGACGGCCAAAATGCGTGGACATTAAATATGCATGAGAGGACATAACATATAAATAAATTTAGCAACAGTTTGTATGCAGAACTGGCAAATGCATTTATCGATGATGATGGTAATGATGATGCCCGTTTGAAGGTGTCGAGGCTGCTCACACGACGTTGCCACAGAGAGCACGCAATCGTTGCCACGGACCGCCATGAAACCATTTGACAGGCCACCAGAGGCGCATCGCGGAGAAGGAGGAGATGGCGAAGAAAAGGGAGGAGGGGTAGAAGATGGAGGCAGTACAGGCGGCCAGGCCAAGCAGCCAAGCAGCCAAACAGTCAGGCAGCCAGGCAGCCAGGCAGCTGAATGGCATAGAGAATGCACAGAATACCCCAACGTCTGCCCAAGGATTCTCTTTTGGCCCATAACCATGCCAATTGCCTCTTTGCTTTGGTTTGGTCACAGTGGTCAACGACGTTGTGCATTTTAAATATGAGCCTCTTGCGTCTCTCTCTAACCCGCATAGTTTGCTCCTTCTCCTTCTCCCTCTCCCCCTCCCTCTCTCTCTGTCCCTGTCTCTGTCTTTCGCTGTTGTGCTCTTTGTGCCTGCAATGTTGTCAAGTATTTTGCTGGCAGCTTGACACTCCATGTACTTCTCCTTGCCGCACCCCAGCGCGCCCCTCCCCCCCACTCCGCCCATTGGCTGTCATCAGTTGTGTTGTCGTGTTGCACGTAAATTTCAGGTACCACAATATATGCCACGATTTTATGGGTTCCACGTAGCACGCGCGCCTGTCAACGATTTGGCCATTGTCCTCTCCTCGCGCAGTGTGCGCGAATGTCCCTACCCGTGCGATATCCACGGGCCATGGGCCGGGGGCCGGGGGCCGGGAGCCGGGAGCCGTAGCGCCGAGGGGGTCGGGGTACACTCCCGCGCATTTTCATCAATTCAATTAGCGGTTAGAGCCTCTATTATATGACTATCTATCATAATTTGACATTGTATTATCCCCATTACCCGGGATCTAACAGTAAATCATAACAACAACGTCCACAATTTGCGCACATTATGAAAATAATTAAAATATTTTCCCCACAGACTTCAATTTCATGGATCCCATCAATTAAATATGAATGGCCATGAGCCAAGGGATTATCCGACTATCATTGGATTAGCGGTAAAACAGGGACAGTGGAGTAATGCGAAAGCAACAGAGCAAATAATGTGGAAAGAGAAGAATATACCAAGTGAAGGATATCTATAAGGACTTGGGGTAAGTCGCTAAATAATTTCACTTGCTCTAAGATATTAAGTTTAAGCTCCAACTTGTAGTTTTCATATCAAATGACCTTTAGGCCCCCAGACTCAATCAGATCCCGAAGGGAGCCCAGAGCACAGAGTCAGATCTCTCTCAGACTCTGCGCATGAGTCTGGAGTTCCTAATAGGAATCTATTAAAGATCAGACATCTTTTAAGCAATCACTCAAAGTTTTTAGCATAGTTTAACATATATTAAGATCTCGGATCTCGGAGCTCGGAGCTGGGAGCTCGGAGCGGCAGCCTGGACTGATTTATGGAGTCCGAGCGAGAGTTGCTGTAGCTCAGGTGCACAAGGTCGACGGACAGTGTAGATTAGTTCAGTGCAGCGGCGATCATGTTGAACAGTGTACACAGTGTGACAAACTTGTTGTCACCTGGCTTCTTGGACATCGTATATCATCAATATGCGATACGAGGCGACACGAGGCGACACGAGGCGATACGAGGCGATACGGGGCGATGCAGAACGTGCTCTACATATAGAGCGGATAAGTTTTAATAATGTGTCGCCGCATTCCCCAGCGCGTTGCATGCTGCGGAGATAATTTCCTCGGTGTCCGGAACGCGGTCGCTATAAATTATGCCAATGGACTCTGGCAGCTTGGGCTGCTGTTGATTTTTATCAACGTCATCAGCTTAATTGCCTCACTGTGCCTCTTGGCCTGGGCCGGGCTCTGGGCCCGGATGAGGGCTCCGTTGCGGGCTCGGGTGCGAATTCGAATGTAGACTCATGAGGGGACGGGGGCTGGGGTGCGGGTTCGGGCTTTTGCAAGTTTATCTAGAAAATGCTGTGTGTGAGAATGTGTGTGTGAGTGTGTGAGAGTGTGTGTGCGGGCAGCACTTGCAATTATTAATGAAATATTGCTGTCAGTAATTATTTGTTATAAATTTGCATAGATATTGCAATTTGTATACTTCAGCTATTCTCTACATTGGCACACCCCCCGCCCTGGCAGAGGGCCCTCCACTGGGTGGCCCCGTTGCCGCCGCCACACTGCCGCTCCCACTCACCGATCCGCTTAAGTCAGCGGCAGTATTAATGACAATGTAAGCGCATGATAAATATCGTTGACACAGGCGTTTGAGTTATCTATACTCGTGTAAGACTGTACATAGCTACGGATAAAAGTGACTGCCTAGTAAGTCTATTAATTATTACGTACTACCGGAGACTCGTTCACTCGCAGCACTTGCCTGGTTGCTCGGTTGCTTGGCTGGAGGCACGCCGTAAATTCACTTCTCACCTGATTTCGATGGCATTTGAGATACATACGTGCTTTACGTGCTAGGCAAGTGTGTCTTATGCCCACTGTGCAGTCAACGGGTGACTTACCGTACAACGAACCACCATTGCTATATTGCTCCTAAGATACTCAGTTCATCTGAACAAGTTCGGGAGTGAATCGGGCTCTATCGCACGGTTCAGTCTCTGAGTAAAATCTGAACTTCAGTTTGAGTACTCAACCCAAAAATAGTTAGTAATTAAATTTACAACTAATTTTTATTTAATTTCAAACTTTATAGTTTCGGAACTAGTTCCGAAAAGCATACCAATGAACTGCAGAACTTATTTATCTGTTTGTTCCCCAAAAGTTACCCACGAACTTTCCAGTTTTAGCTGGATCAAGGCCTTTTCTTTTTTTGGTTTAAGCTAGTTCCAATGAACTGACAGCAGATGAACTTCTAAAGAACCAAATTAAATTTTTCTTAAGCCACAAAACTCTCGATTTTATTTATAACAAAGCCTCGAAATTTCCAATGCATTTCAATAAATCAACCGCCTCGCTGCGAACTAGTTCTGTTCAAATTGAACTAGTTATCAATATGACGTTTGAATTATTGCAAAAACCATCAGCACTGACAACTTTCAAGGTCTTCAAGACAACACACACACACACACACACACACAGACAGACACTTATGACCAACACCTCCATGGAGACTGCAAGAAATTAGCAGGCGTTTCCGAGCCGCGAAGTATTCATAGATTGCAATCAAATTTGTAAGCCAGATGCGAAAATTGGCAGCCACATGTCAAAAATTTAGCATTGCAATTATAAAGCCGAAAAACACGTTTTATGCCACGAAGTTAATGCCAAAATTTGTAAACAATTTGCGGTCATTTCGTGGCTCTCAAATATTGTAATTACAATATACAAATTAGCCATGGAGTTTCGATCATATTTTCCAACTAAATGCTAATCTATCAGGTAGATTATACACATGCACATGCACATGCACATGCACACAGATATGCACATGCACATGTATCTCGATTGTTGTGAGATACATTTGGCAATTTGCATAATTGAAATGCGTGTGTGCTTCCATCTGTAATCCCACAGAGAACATAACTGATTACCACCTCGCATCCACTTGGATACTTCAAATGCTCAAAACTAAAAACATGCCTCTAATTGCCAAACTGTAGGCGGATGCATATCGTACGAGAAGTTCGAGCACTCCTCCATCTCAAGGCAGTGTGTGTGTGTGTGTGTGTGTGTGTGTGGAGTGCTGACTGCTGACTCCTTCCTTTTGACTGCTGACTGGTTGTTGGTTACTGATGACTTGAGACTGAAGAGTGGAGAGTGGAGAGTGAAGAGTGGCGAGTGGTAAGTGCCGAGTGGTGAGTGGTGAATGTCGAGTGGCGAGTGGCGAGTGGCGAGTGGCGAGTGGTGGTTAGTGGCAACCACTGCACACCCAAAGCTAATCGTCTGAAGTAGTTCCTCGTGCCGTGCCCCTCCACTCGCTGGAAACAAAAACTGCCACTCAACATGCATAATTTACGTAACAAATGATAACTCGAAGAAATGTGAAACGATGCATAAATTTAAGCCCCCCCATCCCCCCTTTGGTTGCAAGTGCAAGAAGAGGAGCTGCAACTGCAACTGCAACTGCGCTCAGGTGAGCAGACAGACTGACAGACGGGCAAACTGACAGGCAATGGCTGAGGAAGTGCTTTTGATTTATTACTGAAGATGCTGTGGGAGGAGCTGTGGCCAGAAGGTTGCTCATCAGCAGCTCCAGTCAGCCTTTGGCTTTGCCTCATAATTTATTGCCAAAACGTTGAGTAGGTGTCCAGAGCACACAGACTTCTGAGTGGATGCAGACGTCCATCTAGTCCATTGGCCGCCAGATGGGCAGCCCACACAAAAGTGGGTGGCACAAGGAGTTGTCATTGTTTTCAGCATTGCCCAAGGAACAACTGAATTATTGATGGCCAGACCAAGGAAATTGTATTGAAAGAGTTACTAGAGTCCTGGCATGGGCATGGCTCCCATTATCCGAGCCTCCTTCACATGCCATGGCATGGCCTCAACATCGAACTGGTTTTGGGATTAACTTGCGGTTTAACCTCCACCATCCGTCCTCTACATGCACCTCCACCTCCACCTCCCCCTCCACTGGCACCTCCCCCTCCACCTGTTGGTGGTTTATTCGAAATCTAGTCAATTTAATTTATTTCAATGTTTGCACTGCCAACACATGGCTATCACTTAATTAGAGCGTATCGAGTGCAGAGAGCGTGCTAATTAAATGCACTTTTAATTTGTAATCAATTAAGCGAATTACACACCGGCGATCATTACGAATAATTTCCATAATTGTTTTCCATTGTCAAACTCTGAATTCGAGTTGTTTGCTAACTCCCTGTGCCAATGGAAAACCCAATGTGAGGAAAACTCATTCGTCCGTCCAACTCTGATTAGAATCTGCATCGAACTCAAAGGGAAAGCTCCTGGCATTCATCGATGCCACAGATAGGAAACGCCTTGAGTTGCATTCACCCATGTTAATTCAGCTAATTAATTTGATGGATAAAACACCCAATTAGTTAATTTAACTGCACTCGAAGCTGAAGGTTACTTAGAGAATCAGTCGATAGGGAGAATCTCTCAGGTGGGTCCTTGCAACTTTGAGTGTAAGAACTTAAATTATTGTTGGGCTTTAGATATTTAAGTGTTCCCTATGCTTTAAGATTCTAAATTATTAAAATCGTTTGTTAATATATTATATATTTTAAATTTAAAATTTATATATAATATATATAATTGCATAGATACTTAAACATCCTTTTCGACGCTGAGAACTCCATTTAAATAACTACAGTAAAGACAGAAAAAAATAGCTGATATTTTTTAGGCACTGGAATTTTTTTAAAGTTTAGTTTAGAGTCTATAAAATTGTTAATAGTATTTATTTAATATTTATGAGTTAGAATTAATATCAACTAACAGTTAAAAATATGATTATTATTTAGTAAACTTAAAAAAGAAACAAATAAATCCAAAGGCAGAACTTCACTTAATATTCTTATATAAATTGAAGAATAATTATAAAGTGATTAATATATTATTATTTTAATGAATACTATTATATTAAAAAAAAATATTTATTTAATATATTAATTTAATTATTAATGAATTCGAGATGATATCTCATGTCTCATGAGAGACTTAAGAGCCTTCGATTTCAATTCTTGGCCAATCAAAATGTAATTTACAGGCCTTCAGCTCAGTTCTAATGATCAGTTAAAAGTGAATTACGACTAGATTTAAATTGCATAGGCAATAAATTAATCAAGACTATAAACAATTTTTGATCGATTGCTTATAAAATTGTGAGCTGCTGACTCTTAGAAGAATTATTGCCCCATGATCCCAGATTATGAAAATGGCGAATGTTCCACTCCCTCTGCCTCCTCTCTGCTCTGTTTAGTAATCAGTAGAGTCGCTACTAAAGATAGTTAATTACTTTTTTTTTAGCATCAAGCAGTGTTTATCGCCCTCATCTAATGTCCACCTTACCAAACACAACTTAAACAAGTCTATCAAGTTTATCATCGGGCCATCTTTGGGCTCGTATCATATCAAATGTGTTTATGTTTGGAATTGATTTGATGCCAAGTAGAGAATCAGATTGGTTAGCAAAAGATGTCACATACAAGACCTTCCTTCTCTCTCTCGTTCCCGCTCTCGCTTACTCTCTCTGTGTCTCTCTGTGTCTCTTTCACTCACTCCCCATCTCAGTCTGTCTAAATGCTCGACATCGTTTAACATGTTCCTGGAATTTGGTGGGTTCCTTTTATGCCGGCAATGCGATCCAATGCGGTGGCCACATTGCCATAGTCATCGCTATCATCATCATCATCATCATCCACATCGTCATCATCATCATGTGCATCATTATGAGCATTGTTTTTTATGTTAGTGCGTGGATACGATTTTGTCTGCCCGGTCTCCTTTTGGATGGTTTGGTCCGCTTTTAGTACCTCTGGACAGGCACTGCTCTTGGCACTTATTTGGCGACATTGTCATCGATATAAAACGCGCTTTGTTTGTCCACTGGTCAAGGAGGAGGCATTGGCATTGGCATCGGCATCGGCATCGGCATCGGCATCAGCATCGGCATTGGCATTGGCATCGGCATCGGCATCCGTTGCGCATTTTTCGAATACTCAATGCCAGGCACTTCCCTCCGATTTAGTGGTTCACTCTTTGGTCTGGAACTGTGTCTGGTCTCTGGTCGCTGGTGTCTGGATCTGCGTCTCCCCCTGGTGTCTGGTCAATGGTCAATGGTGACTGGTGACTGTTGTTTTGGGTCCCTGGACTTTGTTATTATCAACGTGTGTGCATCAGCGTTTGGTTTCGCGTGAAATTCACTCACGACTTGTAATTATTTAATTTTATTGTTTGTTTTACGCTGCCGTTAAACAACAGCGACAACAACATCGATAACAACAACTACAACAACAACAACAATAACATAACCCACAACAAGAACAACAGTAATCGACGCTTAGAGTTCTGAGCTCCTTTGTCGTCGCACAAGATTTCCACATATCAGATCAAAAGTGGGAATTCGAGAGACCCGAGGCGTCATAATCTCCATAAACTTAACAGTCATTAGGCATTTAAAGATAGTGAATGATTCTAAAAACTAGTTTAGTTACGATTTATTTGTTGGGTTGCTTAAAGCTTGTTTCTCCCAATGCTCAACTGCCTTTAATTGCATTCATGATGCACTCCTTATACGCACACACACACACACACACACACCAGTCACAGCTTTGATTGTCACAAGAAATTTTCTTTGTTATTTTTTCCTATCATAAATTGAAAACTCTGAAGCATATTTTGCAAGAATAAATTATTTAGAATTTAATGTATATTTCCACAGATGAAACTAAAAGCAATTCAGATGCCAAGGTACAAATTTCAATACCCTGCAACCCCTCAAGCAAGGGGGGTATTTGCGGGTTAAGCTGCAGTCCACAGACTGGGCTAAATTTTTAGAGGTCTAAAGGATTATGATTTCCTATATATAAATTGAAATAAATAATAATTCGACTTTCAGGTGGAAAAGCAGGAAAATTCCGTATAGAACATCTAATAGTCGGTCATTCGGAATTTTCCGATTGGATTTTTCATGCACTCGATGAAACTGCAAATAAATTTGTGCATTTTTCAAAAACATGCACACACTTCACATATTTTAACAATTCTTCTTGAATAATTTAGTTGAGTTTCAAGTAAAAAAAAAAAACAAAAAAAAGGATTGTTGACATCTGTGCGGCAAATGCTAAATAATTAAAAATTTCAAATTGAAAATGTTTTTCCAGCTTAGATGGACGAAAATAAAGAAAATATTTTTAGAATATTCAAAATCAAAAACTTTGGAATGGGGCTTCACTTCAAATTTGATCATAAAATTGAGTTCTTTGATGGTTTTTCCATTTTTAAAAATTATACAAATATTTTAAACCAAATAACAAACAAAAGCAAAAATAATAAAAGTCCAACCTGATATATATTTTCGGGCTAAATAAATATACTAAATATATATTTATTTCGAAACAGAAAAGTTATTCAAAGAGTCAGGCAGATGTTTGGTGACCTTAGGAACAACTTGATAGGTTGAGATTTATGAATATTTCCAATGCTTCACATTTTCGAGATAATCTGCTGTCTGAGTTTCAGGATTTAAAGAGGAAAAAATGAAGGAGAAAAATGCGGTAGGAATACTTGAGGTGCCTAAATGCTTTATTATAGGCTGTTAGCAGAAGTGTCAAAATTAATTACTAATGTCACAAGTAACAAATCATAAAATGCGAAATATTGAAAATTTCAACATTATTTATAAGTCAAGACAATCAAAGCGGTCGCCAGTCTCTTTGATCTGTTCTGTGGCGTCGTCGTGTGGCATGTCTCCGGGTAAGTGGGGGGCGCTGTGGGGAGGGTTGCCCTGTCGGAATTTATGTGACACAAATATTTGGTCATAAAAAAATCAGTCGAGAAAATGATTTGATTATGCGGAGGTTAAGCTTTTTAAAAAGTGAAAAATAGTAATAACAACATTATCATCTCCTCCAGGCCACCACCACCAGCAGCACCGCCACCATATGATGTGATCACATAAATTTTTCGATTTTTATTTTATTTTATATAAACGCCTCATAAAACTCTGTCATATGCGTATCTCAATATAAATTCATAGCTGACAAATTGTTGGCACAGCTGCTCGTGTTTTAAATAAGCAGGCGGATTTTAGTTAATGGCCCTCAACGGTTCCACTTAAATTCTTTATGGCCTTTGTGTGTGGGAATGGACCATCCGAAAAATAAAACAAAATAAAATAAAATAAAATTAAATAAACCGAAAATACCAAATACTAAACAAAATTCCAATTTGAAGTGCCGAATAATTCCCGTGACTGTGTTCTACTACGATTTAACATATATTATGCAATAAATTGCCAAAAATTTCACAAGATTTGAATGAAAATTGATTATGATATTTCATGAATTTCGAATTCATAAAAACGCTGCACGAAATGGAATTAATAAATTAAAAATCCCTTAATAAATGCAAAGATAAATTGTTATTTATTATTATTCATTAAATTCGTGTTTACACATCAATTGAAATGTTAAGAGTCTCCTTCTCCTATGTTAAGTATTTGACTCGCTCTGTTAATCATCGTTAACAGAATTTCGCAAGACTTGCGCTGTTAAGTGTCACAGCGCGTTCTGAGGTACCTCCAGCCTCCATCTTAGGGGCAAACCGGAAATGTTGCGCTTTTATCTGTTCACCACAGTACACAGTGTACATAACGGGACTTCATGGGCCATCAAATTGTCTAGAGAATTTCAAAAGCATTTCGACTTGACACGAACTCATATCTTAGTAAATTAATGCCGCAATATTCATAAATCAAGAGCACTAAGCACTGTGTATTTCATCAACTAATAATCCGCATGGGTTAAGGCTGATCTGTTTTTTATATTTCTCTTATTTTGAGAGAATTCTTTTATTTTGGTCGCTTGGATCGTAAATAAAGCACACGGAATAGATCGTACTTAGAGCGCTTGGGTTTAAATTTAGTCTCTATGATATAATAATGTGTACAAAAACACATATTAGAGAAACAAATAAATAAGAATCTTAAGCTATTCGTGCCCCCATAGAAAACACAACACGGGTAAAAGTATTTTCAAATTAATTTTTATTAGCCGTCGGCTAATAAACAAAAATAAAAACCACTCACACGGACCCCTGAAGTGCTCGTCTTTAGAGCTAGAATAAATCTAGTCAGTAGTGTTTTAAAAATAAAAAAAAAAATAAGAAAAATAACATATATGTACATAAATATCCATATATATTGGATATATATTTTTATTAGCTTGTCGCGACATTTCTCAAGGCATATGCCAGAAAATAATGTTTCCCACTATTTACCCGATTCAACTTACGATCTGCGCTTCTTTCTATTCGTGTGTCTTTCAATTTAATTTATTAATCGTGCGTTAACATTTTAGTGGGTGGTTCTTCACCCAAGCCAATATATATATGTATGTACCCAGATATACATATCTATGATTTTCGTTTGGGGAATTTTGAAATTAACATATTTCTTGATTGCTCAATGAGCACACAAATTGAGTTGCGCCCACACAGGCCGTGAATTGAAAAGCCTCCGAGTGGCCATTAAGTGGGCAAATAAGTGGAGGCTAATGGCCAAATGCGATCCAAATATATTAATGTGAACTAGTTCTATTTTTACTCGATTCCATTGAACTACAAAAATATCGATTTACCTAACGTATATATATGACTTCAGTTAGTAATTTATTAAAGGAAATATAAATTATTTAAATAAATTATTTATTATATTTAATATATGTTTTATTTATAGTGTCTCTTCTGATCTAAATATTTTAAACTGAATTAGTTATTATATTTAATATAATATATATATTTAACTTAATTTATTATCCAGTCAAAAAGTATAGTAATTCCTAAAAGTAAAGTAAATCTTAAAAAAGAAATAAATTATTAGCATTCGCCTTCATTTAATTTTTGACGATCGCATTAATTGTTTACTTAATTATTCAAGGAATCACAAGGTAAACAATTGCGTTCGGGGTATACCCACTTTGACCTACATTCGGAGTGCAGGGTATTAACATTAAACGCTTAATTTCCTTGTGCCTGCTAATTAATAATCGCATTTTATGATATCGCTTAACGTGTACAACTTTTGAGGAGAATAAATTACAGATCGTTATTTATTAATTGATGTAATTCTAGGCAAATCTTGGGGCCAAGAAAAAACTCAATATATATTATAATTATTATTTTATTTTCATTTATTTATGCATCATTATTTACTGTGACACAATTTTTTAAATATTACTTGTTGACAGATTTATGTTTGTTTTCAAACAATATTTGCACACTTTTCTTTTGTTTACCTGTATGTGTACCTGTATCTGTATCTGTATCTTTATCTGTATCTATATCTATATCTGTATCTGTGTCTGTATCTGTATCTGTTTCAGCTTCAATTTGAGTTTCTGTTTCTGTTTTATAGCAAATACAAAATGATATATGCTGAATATTTGTGTAGGTATCAAGAACGTGTATCTAGGTATGATATATGTATAAATTCCACGTATGATATACATTCTACTTAATGCTTAAATTACGTCATGTCATGGCGCATAGCGGCTCGTTTTAAAGCCATAAATTAAAGTCAACTTTTTGAATTATGATTTGACTGCTAAGACCATTAAATTCACGGTGCTTAATTGAACTGAATAATTAATAAGATATAAAAAACGATAAATTTATGAAACAAAACAAAAAAAAAAAACAAATAATAAATTAAAAAAAATAACAAATCAAATAGTAAATCACCTAAGCCCAACAGTTTTCAACGGAAAATTCTTTTATCTATTTTCTGAATAACAGTTATATTAATAATCTAATCGTCATCCAAATGCATAGTGTAGATAAATACAAATTTTCAAAATTCGTATATCAAATTTCAGCAAGTTATCTTTAAAATTTTAAATATATATATATATATATAGTATATATATATATAGTATAAACGTCGCTTTATTAATATTGCCATCCGGCAGTTTGAAGGTCTGGCCACGTACTTATTTAATTCAATTTTTGTTGTACTAAATTATCAACAATTACTAAATCCATATTAGTACAAGACATTTGCATATAAACAACTGAACATTTTAATATTTTAATGCGCATTTCAGTTACAACGCGGCGCATTTATAAATGTCAAACACGGCGCATAAATCAGTTTGACAGTTCGACTGCCGCCGTCGTAGAGGGGACTTAAGAGCACTGACTGCACGACTACCCAATACCCTACAAAAGAGCAAATAATAAACTGTGTACCCTTTACCTTAAAAAGTAGACTAAACTAAAAGTCCATTAGGTGCCTCTGCCTCCTTTTCACTCTTCATTCATAAATTTTAATTAATTTTAATTTAATAATTAAGTCTAAGCAACATAGTTTCACTTCCTGCTTACAAATAATTAACATTCCTTAAGTGTGTATATATGTTTTCCAAATATTTATATTTTTTGTATTTTTTTTTTGTTTTTGTTTTTGTAGCTTTTGCTCAAAGTTTTCACAGACAACGCTCGTCACTCAACTTGACGCCCGTCAATAGTTGGGCTTCGATTGATTGATTTATGGATGCCATTCGGAATTGATTTGTGTTTGCACAAAACCAAATATGAAAAGAGCTAAAACAAATGACTCTAAATGGCAATAATGTGTAGGAATAGGAATTATCAATACATAAAAAGAAAGATACAGTCACAGATACACAGATAGGCACACACACACACACACGCAGACAAAAAGAGTTATGTCTCTGTCACGAGAATTTGCATACAACTTCCGCCCAATCCGCTTCCTTAGCAACGACAATGGTTTTCAGTTTTGAGCACCTTCAGAAGAAACACAATGATTAAGGAGCGAAAGATGGTGCGATATGCATATATGGAATGTTGGATACTCTAGCAAATCACGAAGAGCAGCTCAGGTGAGAAATGAGATACTCAGCTATTTACATACATATTTATTTTTAGTGGCTTCCAAGTTGGTCATCAAATGGCCAGAGAAATCAAGAATAAACCACTCACAATATCCACTAACAGTTTTAATGGGATCCATAGTACCCTCTATAAGCAGGGTAGATCATATTTCAAATTGTAGATTTTATTTTATAAACATAAATGAATAATGGCGTTATTTTTTATAGTAGACATTGCTTTGAGGTGTGTCAACATTGATTGGCTAATCAACGCATAAAATTTTATTAAAAATTAGAACACATCTGACATGTTATGAATGGCTTTCAAACAGTTCCAATTCCAATTCCAATTCCAATTCCACATGGCACACATATTATGCAAGCTATGCAAATTTTCTGCAAGTGTATTAATATTATTTATGACAAAACATGGAATATGATAATCAGCTTTAGCTCTTGGCTTTTGGCTTCCCACTTAATCAAAATCAGCTGTCGCGTAACTGAGCCTCACCTATCCACCTATTCACCACTTCACCACTCCGCCAATCCACCACCTATTCACATAACTAACTACCAAACTTGGCACCGCGAGTCGCTAGCTTTCTTCCTCCCTCTCTCTGTCTCTTTCTCTCTAACTGTCATGGGCTTTAAGGCCAGCAACTCTCGGGAAAACACAAACCTGAAGAAAAAATTTGTTTTTGAGAAATAAACTGTGTACATAAATCAAAAATGTTGACGCTATGATTACGATACATTTTTGGGTCTATCCCCAGACAGTGACAAAGACAGGGAGTGAGGAAGACAGAGAGAGAGAGACAGACAGAGTTAAAGCCAAAGACTGACTCTAAGGCAAAGGCAATGGCAGCAGCCGCAGCGCCATAGGAAAATCGTGTTCGAAGGTGTTACAGCACTGACAGTTATTCTATAAATTATGACAGCTGACAGCTACATTTATAAGCCACAACTCTTGCATTGGCATCGAATTAAGTTTACATAAATAAATTGTTGACAAACTCACCCCACACTCAACACACACGCAACAGCAACAGCAACAGCAACAATAGCAACAGAAACAAAAAGCGAAAGAGAAACAAAAACAACTTTTGGCTCACTTTAATTAATGTGACCGCATTTAAAATTATGCAAAGCAATTAGCTAAAAAATAAAATAAATATGATATTTGCCGATCGACCCAGATAAAGATTAATATAACGAAAATAACACTCAATTCCCAGAACACCTCAAGTAATTAGCATATATCGATAACAAGTTGCCTGCCAACTGAAAACTTAATCAACGAGTCTTAGCTAATCCAACTAAATCAAGATAAAGAATCGGTGTAATATATTTAATCAACTTATTTCTGCAATTAGAGAGCTTCTATTTACATATTAAACGATCGCCGATGTGTGTGGATCGTTTATGCAGGAATTGAGAGCGATCTACACCGATAAAGCTACGATCCAACTTATATAATGGGATCGAAGAAAGACAAAGACCACAAATGAACTCGTTTTGAAATTAGTTTTTAACTAAACGCCTTGTAATTAAGAACTTTAGCCAGGCTATTGATCTAATGATCTTCTTTTCATAATCTCCCATCTAATGGCGTTCGATCATATAATCGATCCATTGTGTAAACTTCCTTATTAATATTTATTTTACACTTTAAAAGCAATCGATAATTTAATTCATTGTTATCTGCCTTTGATGTGGACACAAAGCTTCGTTTAGATGCTAACTAAGTTACTACAGTCCACAGTCTGCAGTCTTTTAGATCCACAAAGCAGACCGAACATCCAATAATCTTCAAGTTTGATAAAATTATAGATCCATTGTTTGCTTCCGTCCAAAATGTCAAAAGTTTTGCCGCTAATTTACATTCTGGCGGTCACTTAGCATAAATCTGAGAACATTTCGTGATACTTCGGGCTTTGATACTAATAATTTTAGACACTTGGATGCTAAATTTTATAAGATCTAAAACTTGAGCAAGCGTGACAATGTTTTCACTTCTCATTATAAACTCGACTGCTCGGCGGACATCCAAAAGTTTCTGCAACGAGTGGTGAAAATGAAAAATCTGTTCGATCGGTGGAAGAGTTGAATTTTTTTTTTTGTTTACTCACTATTATCCCAGGGTATCTGTTGGTTAAGAGCCCCGTCCTTTTTGTAGTTGCAATCCGTTCACAATCCGTTGGTGAAACACTGCGTCTTAAAATATCTTAAATTATGCGTAGCTTTTAATATTAACACATTTCAATTTGTCTGAAAACATTTCAGAGAAAATACCGCCGCATTTTTGTGGCTTCCTAAAAGCGAATTTTAGACAATGCGCCCAAAAACTGAGCCAACACAAAAGTTGGCATAAATATATTTTAGAAAACTTTACGATGCTTGCGAATATTGTTGACATTAAATATTATGTTAATTTAATATTTAAATTCTACGAACCAACAAATGTCATCAATAAATAAGCAAGACCCAAATTAAATTTTTAACTAAAAGTTTCTTTCAACTTTTAATGCTCTTTCCAAAAAAAAATATAATAAATTTTTAAATACGCTTTGTACTGAGCTTTAAAATAAAAATATATTCTATTTTCTTAAAAAGTCAACAAATGGAATATTTGTATCTAATACATTATATAGATAAGATAGATATTTTTTTTAAAATATATTATTGTTTTTTAAGATTATTTAGAAGATGTTTTTTTATGATCTTTTAAATAGTTTTTATAAATATATATTTATTTCGGTATTCAATAACTATTTATATAAATATATTAAGAACATAAGGCATTTCATTCAATAAGTTATTAATTTTTTAAGATCATGTTTCTTTTTTTAGTTTAAAATTTTTTTATTGATTTTTAAAATGTATTTATTTCGATCTTCTCTATAGGAATTTATTTTTATTGCCTTGAATTTACTCAGTGTACGGAATGTATATTTTTATTATTTTAAACTTGAATATTACTTTTTTTGTTAATGTTTTCAACTAATACAAGTTATGGAGAGTATCGCGTATTCCGATTTGAATAAATTTTTAAGTGTCGGATGGAAATTCATCGCCCACTTAACATTTTAGTTGGTATAAATTAACTGGCCGACCGCAACGACGATGTTGATTTTTCAAGCCAATCATTAAATTACAATATTTTAAGAGTGTCATAAAAATTTATAACAAACTTCATTAGAAGCGATGATACACGCTAATACACACATACACACACACACATCCTACTTAGCATAGATAAATAATTATGCATATTGCTTTCGTTTAGGCGATTATAAAACGAAAATTTATAATATTCAATTTTAGTGACACTCTGACAGCATCATCAATGGGGCACACCCAACCAGATGATGGGGTGGCCAAGAGACATGAGATCAGAGTTCGGATGGGTTACTTAATATTTCAACGGACCTTCAGATGTGAGTAGTTAAATTATGTGCTCCATGTTATTTATTAATCTGTGTCCATTGTCTATTAAGACTTTATCTTTATGGCCCATGAACGGAATCGCGTTTTAAATGAATGTCTTCGATTTGATTTTGCAAATTGCGAATCGCGGACTTCAGACTTCAGACCTCAGGCCCGAGGCGACGAGTGCAAGATTAAATGGCAGCTCAACCAGACCGAACATGGTCAGTTATTTAGGCCGCTATCTATATATCGAGTGTCTTTTGGCCAGAAGACAGTCGCAGAGTCGTGCCGTCGGACAACCAAATGACAAGTGCCCGGGCAAACGCAATGGATTAGCCACGTAGTAGACAGCAGTATCTCGTTGCCATAGTTGTCATGGCGGTGGCATGTCCTCTGTCCATGTCGTTCCATTAGCATATCGAGACACCGCAGCAGCACCTCAGCCCCCTTCTGACTTTGGGGCAAGTGTATGATGGACTCTGATGACCGACCAAATGGTACGTAGCTAATTGGAATCCGTTAAACAACTCAACTATTAATTGAGTACTCCTCTTGCGGGTAATGGGATAAACTTTGATGATTCGATAGATAAAGTTACTAATATTTGGCTATAATTTTCAATGGTTATGTGTCCAATGGTAACGAACGTAAATCGCATGACATAGATAAAAAATCTCTGTGAAAGCTCCTCTTATCTCAAACCCATAAATAACCACTAGGAAAATCTCTACTTACTCTTAAATTATTGCATCGCCATTTTTATGTTACCCGCAACTGTCTGGCAACGCTGCAACGTTAAGTTGGCTATAGTGTTAAAGGAGTTGCCGGACATTGAAATAAGAATACGATTTACAATGTAAACAAAAAAGAAGACAAAAACTTGAAACGGATCGAAAAAAATTTAAGAATTTAATTAAATTCTATAAATTAAATTAATTCTTGGATACTTACCTTATGGAGTTGTTAATTGAAATCTTGGTATCGGTAGATCCTGCACGTAGCCATTAAATAAATCTTAAAGCTATTTTCAGATTAAACAGTGCACTAAAAAATGCTCTTCTCATGTTTCAGCTTTCATCAGTCGGGAACTCATCATGGGGTACACCTTGACGGAAAGGCTATCCAGCTGCAACATTTAACCATTCAGCCATTCAACCATTCAGCCATCACCATTCATTGTCCAGTCTTTAGGTATATTCAGTGTGTGTCCCTGGGCCACTCTTGGACCGATACGTGAGCCTTCATCAATGTGGGCATCGTGTGGTGCATTTGAAGGTAAGGAATATGCCACTTCCCTTTTTGTGGGGCAAGAGATGGATATGCATGTAAGGTCCCCCAACATCCCTTGCTTTCTATTAACTATTGGACTTGCTTTTGTATATACATGCATATGTATACATCAGTGTGTGTATGTGTGTGTTTGTGTGTGTGTGTGAGTGGTGTGTTGGCTCATATTGTAGGTTTGTAACGTTTTTATGATGCCTGGCGGCATGTTAAAATTGAAAAACGCATTTGCGTGATAAATTGCAATATTTAACACACACGCCGGCACACACACACACACACACACACACGCTTACAGCTGCATGCACACAAATGCGCACATATATGTATATGTATATGTATACGGATAGAGAGTGAAGCATGGGCACATGGCAGCTGTAGCATGTGGTGTCCAGTTGTAATTGCAACAACTGCAGCCCCGTCCCCAAACCCATGCCCAAGCCCAAACTCGGACTCTCAACTGGCTCCGGCATCGGGGCATGAGTTATGGCACCCGTCAACTCTGCAGCGTTGTTGAATGTGGCGAAATACGAGCGTATAATGCAAACGCCATTGCATGCACTCACACACACACACACACACACGCACATACACTAATACACAAAGTCAGTACACACAGCAACAACAACAACAACAACAACAGCACACACTGTTGCAAGAAAGCAGTTAACATGTTTCTCCTTCAGCTTTTTCTTGTTTTAAACCAACGCGCCGCCACCGCCGCCGCCGTCGTTGATGCCGCTGCTGCTGCTGTTGCCGCCGTTGCCGTTGCCGCTGCCGCTGCCGCCTGACGATATGAGTTACATGCCGTGCTTAATGGCATAATTTAAAGCTGCAAATTTTGTCATAAATTTTAAAATTGATTACCACGACGGCGAGGCAGGGGCAAGTGGCTGATTGTTGTTGTTGTTTCTTGATGATGTTGTTGTTGTTATTTTTGCTCGTTAGCCGAACATTGCATGCCACATGATGGCTACATTGGCAGCAGTGTTAAATTGTGTTACCTCCGCACAGACTGCCTTTGTGTGTGTGTGTGTGTGTGTTTGTGTATTGGCCATAAAAATTACACACTTCGCCTTTTGTTTTAGCCATATTTCTTGTACCTAATGATTGAGATAAGCCAGTGTAAAGCAGAAGTTGCAAATTAGCCATTGAATAACATCAATAAAGTCCAAATTGACGTTGTATCTAAGCAGGACATCATTTAAATCGCCGTAGCTTAAGTCTAACACAAAGGATATTTAATTTTAATAGAATGCATGTCAAGGGGATGCAAGCGCCTTCAAGGGGAAGCAAATTGTAGCCAGGCTGAGTTCCATAGCACGATTTAAAAATGGATAAGCGAGTCTTAATAAATTAATTATATTAAATTAATATTTAAAGAATTTATAAAGATAATTTAAGATTTATACTTTCTGAATAATATATAATACATATCTTTAAGCATTATCCTTTTTCCTTTGCAGACTGAAATCGTATTGTTAATTGGAAAATTGGAATCTTCAATCACTTGGATCAAAGTGTTAATCGAAGAATTCCTCTGGAAGACAAAGCCGATTCCCTTGAGGTAACACTTGATGTAGTATTGGAACGAAAATCATTAACCATTAAAATTTTATCTCTCAGCCATGGTGTTTGACTGGCAGATGCCCCGAGAGGACGAACTGTATAATTAGTAGCAATATCAGAAGTGATGAGCGAGAGCCGACAAAGCATGAGAGATGGTGTGACTAGGATGGCCCAAAAGCTGGTAATTATGGACAAGTTGCTATCTCCGTCTGATTATAGACTAGAGGTGTAAGCCATCAGTGCGGGAGGGAGGGCAGCAGAGCTGGAAATGAGGTAGGGAAAAGAAAACGGCATTATACTAATTTAATTTTAAACGAACACAAATGCTGCACATATAATTTAAATAATTGCATAGGCCCCGGGCAGCGACTATTGATGATGATGTTATCATACGTCTCTTATCAACAATTTCCGTTGGCAGCTGCATTCGCATTCCATTTGGGGCTCGCCTCCCCTTCCATCCGCCTCTACGCTCTCGGCTCCGCCTTGTCTTGTTCACGTAATTATAATGTATCGCTTAATGGCCACACTTTGTGCCTACAGACACATTTCCGTCTGCCTGATTATTGGCTAAGTGTATGTTCGTACACTTGCATATTCGTATATGTGTGCGCATACAATGCATTTGTGGTCGTCGTCGTCGTCGTCGTGACGGGGCGGGGCGTGGCGGCATGGTGAGGCAAAGATGGAAGACAACAAACTATCAACTGATAAAACAATTTACTCTCCTCATCTCTTCGTGTGCTTAACTAAATTATGGTTACAAAATTTTATGAAGCCATTTATTTCACTCAAAGCTTTAAAACCAAGTACTTAAAATAATCAGTGGGCCGCACCCCACTCCTTGTCTTTCTCCCCCTGCCCCTTCCGCTCTCACTCTTTCAGGCTGTCCGTTTAAGTACTTGTTTTCAATTTTAACAATGCTATGAAACGGGAAGAAGGATCGCCCCGCGAGTTCGAAATTATATAATTATACAAATTAGTTGACTCTTTTTATGAGAAAATTAATATCAGACCTGTTGCAAGGCAGGCACAGGATGTGAGATAAAAATTGTATCGGCTTTTTATTGATTTATTTATGGTCGGTCCTTCCGTCCATTCCTCAGTTAAGATTACATTAATAACCCGAAAATAACAAGCATTGAAATTTACATTTTACAACAATTTCTGGCTCTTTCCATTAACGTACAACATACAACATACAACATACAACAGCAGCAGCAGCAACAACAACAACAACGCACAACATATAACACATATTTGTGTACACATACATACATCATATTATCAGTTCGTCTGGCCTGGCGGCAGAGGTTGTTATAGCCATCTCCATAAGCACACAATTATATGTATAAACGTTCCAACCTACTCGCTTGTACGCTCCATCATTAAGTCTAACAGACAATTTGTCAAAAGGAAAACAAGAAAAACGACACGAAAATTTGCATAAAAAATAACAAACAACTAACATTAGACAACGGCAGCAACAGCAACAGCAGCAGCAGCAGCAGCAGCAACAGCAACAACAAGACCAACAACATACTCTTTAAATTTGCATGTCTGACCGACTAAGTTGGCCAACACCAACAGCAACGGGCAACAGGCAACAGACAACAGGCAACAAGCAACAAGCAACAAGTTGGCTACCAATAACAATTTTCTACCAACGTCTGACGATTGGCGGTTATGTTGGTAACACAGAAGCACAGGCTCGACTGCAATTACCAAAAGCGAGCCAAACTTATGGGAGAAAGACGGGGCAAGAGCATAAAAGAGAGCGAGAGGAAAGGAGTAAGTGAGTGAGAGGGAAATACTGGGGTGAAGAAAGAGCGACCGAGCGAGCAGCAAGGCGAAAGAGAGTTCAAGCCAATATATCCAAAGGAGATCGGCCGCCAGCAGGCAACAAGCAACTACCAACTTGCAACTGGTAACCAGCAGCCAGCGGCCAGCGGCCAGCAGCCAGCAGCCAACAGCCAGGGACTTGCAACAACAGCGGCAAACGTTGTGGCAAACAACATGTGCGTTTCTGTCCGCAACGATTAAGTAAAAACAATTTACACGCCTGCCTGCCATCGAGCCAAGCGAACGAAGACGTGAACGTGGACGTGAACGCGGACGTGGACGTGGACGTGGATGTGGATGTGAATGTGGCCGTCGACGTAGATGTGGACATACTGGCCAAAGATCCACTGTCCATCGTCTACTGTCCACTGTCCACTGTACACTGTCTACTGTCCACACCGCAGTGCGGTCTCTAGCCACAGAGACGTGTGGCGTTAATATGCGTCGCTCTGGCTTAGCTTGTTGCCCCGACTCCGCCGCATGTTAGCGTTTCCTTCGACCATCGCCAACATGTCAATTATATCGTATCAAATTAATAATTGTACGCGCCGCGCACATGAACACATAAAATAAGAAACATAAAAAGAGAATCAACTTTAAAATACTTTCCGTCCTCTCGTCGAAGATTGAATACCCTTGCTATAAATTATTAACTAAATCGACACGAAGGAATCGAAGGAATCGAAGGAAGCTTGCCAAATGAATGACTTTATAAATCACATCTAATCGTAATCCATAGTTACAGGCGATCGATTTGAAATTTTATCCGTGCCACAAACAACTTTGTAAAAGGTTCATGTCCTGACTAGAGTACAAAAATGTTGAACTTCTTCGCCCCATTTGCCAATGCGGCTGCTTTAAGAAGCTGCCATTTCTTGCCACTAATCGTGGCAGACAAGCATGAACTGGACACATAAGAAATATATTTTAAGTTACCTGTCAATTTGGTGTTGTTAGCGCTCCAGGAGTAAAGCGTTTGAGTTTTGATTTCCAAGTCCCCTTTATTACCTTCTTAACGACGTTTAAGATCCCCAGAATTCCAATTAATGTTGTTAATTCCAAAATGTGCTGTATGTTAGGATGAAGGAACCGTTCCTTGGACATGTTGTGATTAGAAAATTAAACTTTTAAGACACAAAGAAACATTCAACATAAAGATTCGATTTCGATCAGGATATGTCTGCCGATCAGTTGAAAAACTGTTGGCATGAAGGAACACAAGTTAAGACTTCAAATATTATAGTCATTATATAATTTACCGGCTTATCCTTTTGGCAATTACTTGTGAATTTAGTCAGAACTTATTTAAACATCCCACGTTCGTCCAGCCAGGGTAACTCCATGTCCATCAGTCTAGACAGTTTCAATGTTTATTGCAATGTAAGCAACAAATTCAACTTCTGTGTGCCAAAAAGGTATCAAAAACTTGCAAATTAATCAACAGTTTTAGTGGTTTTATTGAAATGTAGCAAACACGACAGAAACAGCAACAGCAAAAGCAAAACCAAAGGAAAACTGGTTTTAATGTTTCAAGAGTTTGTTTGAATGTTGTTTTTGGTTTTGTTGTTGTTGTTGTTTGTTGGGGTTATCTTGTTGTGGCTTTTGTTGTTGTTGCTGTTGTTGTCGCGGTGTTGGCGTCATTTGGTTGTCCGTGCCAGAGCCGAAACGGTAATTATCTTTTGACAGCACTTAAGTTGAATCTGGTAATGACACAGAGCTAAAGATCGAAGGCGATGGCAGCAGCGACAAAAGCGGCGCTTTAACCCAACTGACAGTTGAGGTTAAAAACGTGGCCGATTAAACTGACAGACAGTCAGCCAGCTAGCAGCTCGGCGACGCGGCTCTAAGTGTGAATATTTGTGGTTAAAATTTGTACATTAACACATAATTTGAAAAGATTTCAAATTGACCAAGTTTTACGCACCAGCATAGCCTTCAAACGATCAAGTAGCTCGAGCAGCACAAATATCAAATAAGTGACAGGTGGTGAAGATCGAAGATCCTATAGGATCTAGCGCTATGGTACATTGGCCAACTAATAAATTTGCAGAATGTTTACTGTTATATGAAAGTAGGCATTTTTAAAAACTAATTTATGATATTGTTTGTTTTCACATACCATAGACATTATGATCCAATCGGACATAAAATAATATACATATTCTACAAATAACTTATTTTTTTACAATTCAACAATTCCAAGCCATTTCTACTAATATCGTGGTGAGTGGTGAATATAGAGAACAACAGCTGATGAAAGTTCAAGATCATACTATCGCCTAGTGGTGAGCGCTTTCTGTTTACAAATTCGCCTGTTCTATGCGTGTGCGTATGAGTGTTAGTGCAACTGCACGGGATAAGGGAAACATGAAAACGGCGCCAACGAGAGAAGAGCGCGAAAATCAGCAAACAAGCATTGGATTTAAGAAAGCACGATCTTTTAGATTTTTAATAGATTTTGCTCATAAAAGTAATTAAATAATACAATTTAATCAAATTTAAACGTAAAGTAAACTCAAAGTTGTGATCGTTAAAAGGTGCGTGTGGAACTGCATCGCGCATCGGAGGTCAAAATTGGCATGGCGAATAAGCGGTTGAACCTGGAGCTGGAGGAGTTAGGCGAAGAAAACGATCAGCTGCTAGACTTGAATAAAGAGAATGTTGATGCACGATTTTCGAAACGTTTTAAAACCAATGGAAAATTTAGCTTTGAGTCGCCAATGAAGCGCATTTTGCAGCGACAAGTCTCTGGCAATTCGTGCACTCTGTCGCCGATCACGGAGTTGTCTCATAATTTGCGTGAAACCCTGATGACTAATGTGGGGACACCAAAATCAAGCACGATGTGCCGCTACAGCAGCGTCTCCTCTAGCTGTGACTCGGGAAATTCGCTAGACGACGAATACATGGCCATGTTTGAGCTGGAGGCACTAGAGTCGAAGCCATTGGAAAATCTTCCAGTTGATTTAGACAATTTAATAAGCGGACAACTGAAAACCGTCGAGCCCACAAACGAGCGTAAACCCGTGCGGCGTTCCCTGAGTATGTCTCAAAACCAATTGACCGCGAGTCCGCTTGCTACTTCGCCCAAGCCGATGAAAGATACTTCAAGTCAGTCTAATGCAAAGGCTCCCATGCGTAAAAGTATGTCCATGAACGACGCCTATATCCTGAATGCCCTGGGTGACGAGCCGGAGCTTATTGGAGACCTAAGCAAGCCTTGCGCGCTGCCCGTGCTACTTAGAAGTGTCCGTCATAGCGACCTCAAGAACATCTCATGTGAAACGCTGGCTCGTCTTATGCGTGGAGAGTTTGCCGATCTGAAAGGCTGCTATCAGATCATCGACTGTCGCTATCCCTACGAGTTCGACGGAGGTCACATACGTGGCGCAAAAAATCTTTTTACACATGCTCAAATAAAGGAGTTTTTCCCGTCAAAAATCGCGCTTGCAGACACCGATGCCAAAAATAAGGACGAACAACGCAACATCTACGTCTTCCATTGCGAGTTTTCGTCGGAGCGTGGTCCAAAACTGCTGCGATATTTACGCAATTACGATCGCAGTGAGCACTCGCATAACTATCCATCACTGGACTATCCGGAACTGTATCTGCTGAACAATGGATACAAGGAGTTCTTCAGCAGCTACTCGGATCTTTGCGATCCCTGCAACTATGTACCCATGCTAGCAGCCGCTCACAACGAAGAGTATCGACTCTTCCGCGCCAAGACCAAGTCCTGGCAGTCCGGCGATAGCGATGGCGGCGACAGTGGTATTGGTGTTACTGATGGCAACGGCTCCTCCAGACGTACACGCACTTTGCGTAAGTCACGCTCCCGTATCCTTTACTCTAACTGAATTCCTAATGCTTTCACATATTCCCCATATACCATCCGATGAGTAATTTTTGAAAATGAAATGAAACCCATGGACCAAAATTTGTAGTTTCGTTAGTTGTGTTGTCCAATGTGGAATTCCATGTGTTTAATTAACTAATTGACCGACAGTTAATTGGTGGCAGTTCAACTAATATTTTGAAATCTGTTTTCTAGTCAGTTTGATTTTCAAAATTTTATAATTTCACTTGTTCTCTGTTCCTTTGGCGTTCAAAAATTCACGTTAATTATTAATATAATATAATATATATATATATATAGTATATGAATTAATAAATTTGATCAACTCAAGACTTTCCAAAACTTGACCCAAATCCGCAGTGTCCCGTCCAAACAACCTCTCAAGTATTTGTCGTGTCTCCCAAGCTCCAATTTAATATAAAAAAAACTCCTAAGTGTTAGCTGAAAAATGTAAAAAACTTTCGAAAATTATTTTGAAAACTCATCAAACGTAACTCAATCGTTTCCCACAAGCAAAGAATATAAATATAAATTGATTTTAAAGAACAAACTAATTGTGATTCTGTTAAAATTTTAAGGAATAACTACCACATTTTAATTTTAGTTTTTAGACTAAGCCTATCACAAAAGTCAAACATAAGAAAAAAGGTATCCTAAGTTTTAAACTCTAGTCGAGACTAGGTGATATCTAATTTTTTAATTAGCATTCTAAAAACACACACATAACTTTAACTACGAATCAGTTCCTTGCTAGTTCTTAAGCTTACTTTTTATACATTTATTTATAGTACTTAAATAATTTTTAAAAATATATATGTTTTTATTTAAACTCAAAACATTTATTAACATTTAAAAAAAAAAATAATAAAAAACAATTATTTATTCGTATTAGCAAAGTACAACAAGAAAAACAAAACAAAAGAAAAAAAAAAACAAAAAAAAATAAATAAACAAAAATAAAAAATATGTAAAAAGTTTTTATTAAAAAAAAATAATTTAAAAAAAAAGAAAAAAATATACGAAATTAAAAAGCGTTTATTAAGACCGCTGAACTAAATAAACGACATTTAAAATAAAAATAATATGAATTTTAAGGTTATGTTTATGTTTAATATTTTTCATCAAATCATAATCAAATTTAAAATTTAGATTAAGAGTTTATCATTTTGGGTTCACAAGTTAATTTAAAACTAATTTAAGGCAATTATAAAAGTGATATATGCGGATATATGGACATAGTTTCATGTAGTATCGAATTTCATAGCTACCGAATTGCAATACTTTCGCCTGCCACGCCTCTGGCTGGGTGTGCGACCGCTGCGGATGCCTCTGCGTAGAGAGATAATAAAAATGAAATATTGCCCCGACTGTTGGCTGCAGCGGCTCTCGGGAGCGCTCTCTATGCATTGCCATTGCCATGAAAATCGGATAGCACACATATATTTTATGTTGGTTGACTGGCAAAAATACATTTTATTTATTACCAACAGCGGAATATTACGAACACAGTGGAGCAACAACAACGGATGCCAACTTTCTCCAGGCTACCCACCGGTAAGAGAGAGAAATATGAAAAAAAATTCAAAACAAAAATTTTTAAAATATATATCGAATTTATTTATCGGTGGGCGTCGGCACGCCCATAAATGTTCAATAAGTCTGTTGACCGCAAACAAGCTGTTTAAAAGACCAAAGTGTCTTATTTATGAGAAGTCATTGAAGGGTGCGGGAGCAGCCACAAAGACTCGCACCTGTTGTACGTCCTCAAAGCCTGCATGCAAACATTGAAGGTGCATTCGAGGATTGTATGCAGCGGTGATGATAATAGAGAAATTAGCGATACTCTGAGTAAGTCACATCATATATAAAATATATATTTAATAATATTCGATTGTTAACAATTTTGATTTAGTTTCAATTTTGGAAATGTCTTACAAATCTTTTTAGTGTTTCAAACAAATTAAGACTTGTTGATTAATCGTCGTAGCTGAGCTTAAAAGGTGCTTTACAACCACCTTTGTTGTAGAATTCAATGGGGACTACGTCCTTTGAATCGAAAAAGTCTGAATCACGGTAACAGCATGGTCCGAGCTCCATTTGGACAACCTTATCTTTCCAGAAATCTAAATTATTGCGTTTAAGCAACTCGTCGCGCAATTCGACAATCCATGCATTGTAGTCCCAGGGGCCGTAAAAGGCTGCGTCGCCTTTGTAGTTAAGCAAAAGTTGAGCTGTTTGATCATAGTCCTCCTTAGTGGGTGAACCTTCAAAAAGCAACTTCCATGCCGTTTCACGGGCGGACTTGGCAATTTTATCAATATTTTTCTTTTGCACATCATCGGGAACAATGACAGCGGTTAGTACATATTTTTTCATCAATTTGCAATAGTCGGCGACCGGGTTTTCCAGACTTATTGTTGCGTCAAAGCTACTAGTTAAAATTTCCTCGTCAGGGACTGCATCTTCCTCTGGCGAACGTGTGTCTCCTTCTCCGAAACTGTCTGCCGCAGCTCGTCCCCTTAAACTCGCTGCAAAGGGAGCAACGCAGTCTGCGTGTGCGTAGAATTCCAATGGCGGCTCATCATCCGAATCAAAAAGATCAGACTCACGGGACCAGCATGGACCCAACTGATTCTTCACGATTGTATTACGCCAGAAATCTAATAGATTCTTTTTTAATACCTCATCGCGAAGATCAACAATCCACTTATTATACTCCCACGGTTCATAGAAGCATGCATCGCCCTTGTATTCTTCTAACAAGTCAGCTGCTTTCTTTTGTGACTCAGCATCGCCTGCATCATCACTAAATAGCAATTCCCAGATGATGTCATGTGCTGCTTTTGCAGTTTTATTAAAATTTTCTTTGAGAATATTGTCATCAACTATTTCATCTACTGCAACCTTTGTGGCTACCAATTGCTTATACTCCTCCAGAGGATTTGCGCGTCCTAACGAAAAGCTGTCTGCAGACTTTAAAAAAGAAACATAAATACTTAAATTATGGTTTTTTTAAAAAAATAACTTACATTGTCACCAGTTGAAGAAGCTTCTGGAGTTGCCATTTTTTTTAATTGACTCTTTGTGTACTTAGAACGTTTTTTATATCAGAAGTTTTTTTTCTTCTTCTTACATTGCCCGTTTGTGCAAATAAAAATGAAAGATGTAAATTTGCACAGAGTTGCTCCCCATTTAACAGAATAACATATTTCTGTTAAAAACGACCATCAGCTTAGTATTTTATATACCAGGGCTGTGGTATTTATACATTTGTAGTCAGTGGTCACACTTAATGCTAAAAACTAAAAAAGTTCGTGTTTAATACTTTTATTCGTGCATCTAATACCAATACAACAAATTTATTAAGGTTATATCTTTAATAATACAAATTATACGTTAATATATACGATTATTATTGTGTTTTCGGGCAAGTGTTACTTTTCGGCTCTGATTGATCTTTGTCTCATTTCCTCGCTTGGTAAAAAATTTGAGGTTACAATATTTTACCACGGAAGCAAGAAGCCAAACATTGAATTAATGTCGATCACTAATAAAAAAATATTTTATTAAATAAATGTAAAACATTTTGGAACGTCTGCGAATATAACAACGGTTTTTGTCAGAAAACCTAAAAATCAATCGTTTTCATAGAGTTTGTGTAGTGTCAGTGTCTCCAATTGTATTTGTGTGTGTCTGTGCGTGAAATACTTTTTCTCGTACTAAAAGACAACGAAACAGTTTTAAAGTTATACTCAAATGTGTATGGCAATTGCGGTAAGTAAATGTATAGTGTTTGTAGTTAAAAACACTTAATTTAAGATATTTGAAGAACCCTTACGTTCGAGCTGCAACTTCTCGCTTTAACTTCAAGTTTACTGTGTGCACATGTACACAAAATATTATACACACATGCATAAATGAGTTTACATTTGTTGAAGCGTCGCATCAAGACTAAATAAAAATATGTTAAATTTGGATATATGCATCCGAAGTTCCGATATTCCGATATTCCGTTATTTAATTTGACATTTATATTTTGACAATCTGCCCGTGAGCTATTGACCTAATTGTCTGCATTGTTTGTTTGTAGCTAGCCCAGCGGTGGGCGTGTGTATGTAGAAAGCAACTATAAATACTACCGAAATATTAGGTATTGCCTAATTTCGTACCATTCGATTGACTGTTTTGCCAATAAGACCCACAGTGTACGTCTACTTTATTTACTCCCTGTTCGTAAATATGTAAATGAGTGTGACGTTGCCAGTTGAAAGTATATGTCTGCACTTGATTGACCTGGATAGAGAAGTAATAGTGGCAGAAAAGTAGTGCAGCTGAAAACTGGGACATAACCAGAGAGGAGGCACACAACACATACAAGAAGTCCTGCCGAATTCGTGTCAAAAAATAAGTACATACCTGTGCATCACTAAATTGCTAAATGTTGACTTGTTTTTGATCAGATTTGAGTATACGTCAGCATATTTAATAATAATATCTAATCTGTAGAATGTTCAAACAGATTTATCATATCAAAGTCAACTGCACCAAATACAAAAACAATAAGCAAACAAAAATCACGTCGCAAAAAGATTCTTAACGGACGGTGAGTTGAGCAACAGAACAAAAAAGAAAAAAAAGCAAGAAAATTCCAAAAACAAAAACAAATAGAGAAGAAATCACAGAACGGATTCAGTTGAATTTTATTCTGAGCAATTGAGGACGCGATTTGCGTCTTGTCCTCAAAAGTATAAGAAATTAATATTAAAAATACAAATTAATAGTATCATATCAAGAAATAACGCACATCCATTAAAGTATTATCAGTGTATAAAATGAAGACGTCGCTTGTTGGTATGTAACCTTTTAAAGGCTTGTTTTATCTTGAAATTGCTGTACCTCCGCTTTTATCATTTTCTGTCGCTATCTGCATTTTATTTTGCAGCACTTCAATAATCGAAATTTATATTTTCTCTCGTCATTTGCGTCAATGCGAATAAGCGGACAAACAAAAAATAATAACAGCAGACAGTAAAAGAAAAACGTATAATTTGCTTCCATCATATATGTATGGGGCTGTATGTTTGCACGCGCGGATGTGTGTGTGTGTGTGTGTTTTGGTGCTGTGTAAATATGAAAAGTTAACATTTCTACCTGCTCTTATTCGCATAATTCCCCACTGTTAAATTACTTAGCATCAATCCAATTGACACTGTTAACACGTATCTGAAATGCAACAGTTGTAGTAGTAGTAGGCGGTATGAGGGTTAATCCTGATAAAGAGCTTACATTTTTCTTAATGCGTCTTCTAAATGTTTTTTTCTTTCACATCGCTTTCAGTTTCCGTTCCACATACTCTCCCTGTGGCAACTGTCCTTGAACAAGTTCAATGATATATTTTTCGTATATTTCTCTTGTTTGTGTTTTGCTATATTATTTATTTTTGATAAAAACAAAATGCATGAAATTCATGGGGTTCTGGCAGTCCGAAAGATTTGAAGTGTTTTTTTTTTTTTTCAGTCACTCAATGTGTGCCTTGTGCCAGTTTCAAATTAGACATACACCTTCATATAAATATATGTATATATATATACATATATATATGACATGCTCATGTTCTACATACAAACATACATTCAGACTTTTATTATTATTTTTATTTTGTTTGCTCGTTCACTAAATTCTTGTTAGATTTTCCTGTTTATATCTTTTATTTATTTTAACGATGGTTCAATAAAGAATGGTACAGATTCTCCTAAAAAAGCGGTTTAGGGTAGAAAAAACCACTATAAACAAGAAAAAATAAGTTCGGATAATTTATTATTCCCTGGGAAAAGTTCGCCTAGAGAAAAGTTAATTTCTGAGCTAATAATGAAAATCATATAATATTTGTGTTTATTTTGGACGTTATGAGTTTTCTCACTTACCTTTTACTACTTTTAAATTTATTCTTTATCTGGAATGATTTAGGAGCTCAAAGTAAGATGAATCTAGTCTCCAGGGCAATTAACAGTGTTACATATAAAAATAATAATTTGAGTTGTGTTTTTTATCCAGTCACGTAGTGAAACAATTTTTAATTGAACTGTTTGTGGGTTACAAAAAGTTTTACCTGAATCTTTGCTAATGTCACGTTTCCGGGAGGCGTGCGAATTTCGCCAATCTTGGTTAAGAATTGTGTGTACATTCAATGTACATACATTTGACATGTCATTTCTATATATAGAAAAGGAGGAAAACAACCCAACCCAAACATGCAACACTTACAACGTCAATGGCGGTTAGCCCGTTGCCAATGGCTGGCAGGCATGGACAGGGGCAGGGAAAGGAGGGGGGCAGAAAGAAAGAGAGAGAGATAGACACTAAAACCACCAGCCAAGTCTATATATAGACGAACAAACCGCCAGACCCGCCCGGATGGGTTGGTGGAGTAGATGCTACGACGACAATTTTCGACTGGATAACCTTGTGACAAAAGGGTTTCCAGGCATGTGCATCCTCGCCATGCACGCCATGCACTTGCACTCCTTTGGAATCGTTGTTTGATTGATAATCGTGGCATGAAGTCTGCACATTTTTATCCTTTCTTTCCAACAAACAACTTCCTACATTTCTCCAACGAAACAATTTGAGTCTCGAAAGACCTTCAGATTGAGATAAGGTGAGTGCATGGGATGTTGGGATGAGTTGGGGGAGTGCTTGTTGGGGGGGAGGGGGTCACGCTCTTGTGTTTGCGTTCAACGGAAGGCGATAAAAAATAAAGAAAGGAAGTCAATGACGCATTTGTCGACTTAAGGACGTCATCAACGATGTCTGGACTTGACCACAGGCGTCAGATAGACGATTACTAGATTATGAAGTTCATTGGATTAATGCATGAACGGTTCCCACGTCACTGGCGTGACACAAGTGTTACGTTCACTCCGCGGCAATAAATGCTACGCACTCAATTTCAATTGTTTCGAAATCAAAAGCAGTGAAAGGGCGACACTTTTATTTATTCTTTAAAATATATCTTATCTGATATATCTACTTTTATCTTCAATATCTTATTATTCAACAGATAATAAAGTATCTAAAGAATTTGCCGATTGGCATTTCATTAGTACAAATTGCTGACACTTCGCTGCATTTCGAAAGCAGATGAAATTCTTTGTTTCAGCTCAGCTGCAACCCTTGTCGCTTTTTCGTGGCTGTCGGAGGAACGCTGCCAATTTTCCTGTAGTGACGAAAATTTCCCATTATGGCGAAATGGCGAAATGGCAAAATGACAGAGTGCCGTTAGGTGGTATTTATATTTGGCCTGCTTCCACCTCCACCTCCACCTCCAGCTCAACCCCAACCTCCCCCCTTTCCGCTATCAACGATTACTCCGACCAATGTCAGAGGGCAAACTAATAGTAAAATCAATAGTTGCGAGAAGACGAAGCTTTTTTTGCTCCCCTTCCGGGCTGCTCTTTGCTCTTCGCTCTAAATACGTGCTACACGCGGGTTCATTTTATTTGAACTCATAAGCTGTAGTTTAGTATTTGTTTAGTTAAAAGCTGCCTTAGTTAGAAGGTGGCCACATTTGCTTTGCTCTTCTTCTTCTTCCAGACACTTTATAGTTTCGCATTTGTTTAATTTATTTACGTTTATCGCTGGCGTTGCCTTTTCAAGTCTTGATTTGAAAACATGTACCACTTTTTGCCATATGATGTCTGGTTTATGTCTGGCCAATGTCTAGTCAATGTCTGGACTTGTGTTTAACTTCTTTTCTTCTTATTATTATTATTTTTTTTTGTATTTTATAAAAGCGTAAGAAAAACAAAAGGGGTTGATTTCCTCTATGAATTTTGTTATTCGATTCGCGTTTATTTTGCGACCTTTCTTATTTTTTTTTTTAAATTTTTTCTTAAGTTTAAAGAAAAGGTGGTTTACCTTGAACTCCCGGGTACTCAGTGTACTCGGCAGACAGGAAATGTGTGATGCAGGGTACAAATGGGCTATGCAAATGCGTGTGTGTGTGTGCGTGTGTGTTTGTGGCTGAAAATAAAGGGTATCTACGTACATGAGAGGTTCCCCGGGATTCTTTGGGATGCCTCATTTGTAGAAACAGAGACAGTCAACTGTGACCTTTAGGAGCTTTAGGAAAACCTGCACTATTTACATAGATTAATATATATATAATTTACTTAATATTGATTGTCCTTTAATTGACTTCCCCTTTAAATGAAAGGGTATCTCTCAGTCCACTCTTCACTTCATTTTCTCCAGTGAGCAGCAGCAGAAACTCCGCGGCGTATCTCTTGTTCCTGTTTTGCAGTTGTTTTTGTGTCTCCTTGCCATTGTTGTTGTTATTGTTATTGTTGTTGATGTCGATGTTTCTCGTGCTGCTGCTGTTGCTTTTGTTGCTGTGTTTTTTTTTTTTTATTGTATTCCCGTACGTCTATCAGCGCGATGTTCCACAATGGCATTGACTCGTCTGGACGAAGTGCAATCAACTTTTGGCTCTGTTCGTCTTATCCTCAACTTTTGAACCAAAGAAAAAGAAAAAATACATTTTGAAGCCATTTATCTTTAGAGCTTATTTTCTCCCGAGCCTCGTCAGGATAGCACCTCGACTCCTATCGCAATGTCATGTACAGAAGTTCGTTCATCGATTTTCATATGAAATGTCAGGCATTTATTTTTTTTTCTTTTTTGCCTGTTTGTATTGGCTTAATTTAAAAAATAAAGCTTCCAGCACATTTTTTTAATAATATGATTAGATAAGTAAATAAAGTATATCTCACGGCTGAAACTTGAAGCACCAAATAAGGAAGTAATTTATACATCATGTTGTCAGGCAGCAGATTGAACAAACATTTTTTATGCACAGGTTAAAAAACAAAGAGAATGAATACCAGGAGGGCGTTTGCCTCTTCCATAGATACCCTGCACTCAGTTGTACTCACTGATGATGCTATAAAAGAATCTATAATATTTAATAAGGTATTTTATGTGGAATTTCTTATCGTTCAGTTCCACTCTGAAGTATTTATTGAGTTGAAGATAGGAATCAGTTTATATAAAGGCAGTTATGTTGTAATGTAACTCATGTATTGCATATTACATAAGCTTATGGTCTGCCTTCCAATCTAGCAAGAGTCCCCTCATTTCAATATACCCGCTGCCAAAATTCCGCATTTATACAGATTAAGACTACGGGCGAGCACTTGACAACACTCATACACTCAACTAGTTTATACTGATTATGTGCAGTTTATACTATACCCACCACACACGTACGTACTTAGTATATATTTATACTCACACACACACACATATATATATATATGTATATAATATATGTATAGTAAAGAATATACATATAAGGCGCGTCCCCCCACAAAACACCAGCGATTTTGTGCTCACCGAAGCGTGGCATGGGGCTGGGCTAGGCTGGACCTTGCTTTATGTGGAACGGTGATCAAAATGCCCGTGTGGGGGCACCTGGAACAGGCAGTAAAATAAATAGAATATATTCACTGAAATTGGGAAATGTAATGTATATTAAGAGCGGTTACTTAACACATCCCACCAGCAGCGCCTACGAATATTTGCCGCCTACAGTCAGTACATAATAAAGTTTAACTGGTTTCAATTTGCAACTGCTTTGAGGTCTGACCTTGGAGGCTTATTCAGTGGCGTGTGCGCCCCAGCAAGTTGAATGTATAATGTGACAGCCGTAACTCAGTTTGTTACTCTTACTTCAATAATAATTGACCTTGATTTCAAAAGTTTTCCCAACTTAATTTGTTTTCCTAATTATGGCAACTGACGTTCCAATATTTTCCCCATACTCCCCTTGTTTATGTTCATATTTTAATATCTGCCACTGTTAAATGTAAAAATCCTCGCAGGTTTGCCGCCTGTGTCTTCCTTTGGGTCTCCCATGTGACTAATGTAGCACAAATATTTCAACTTTTTCCACTTAAATTTAGATATTTACTTGTGAACACATTGTATACATTTAGAAATTCTTAATGGAATTCACAGAACGAACATGAAAAGAAGCAAAATATAAATAATAAAAAAAAACGAAAAGGAAAATAGGAAAACAAAAATAAAGAATTTTCCCAAATTATAGGCCGGTCTCCCGGCACGTTACCTCCTCCCCTTCCCGCACTCCCTGCCCCATTCTGTCGTCCTCTTCTCCTCAATGGATGTTCTGAGTGTAGTCCAAATTTATGTTTCGAATTTTAGAAGACTTTTTTGTCGCCCCATAAAGCATGATCAGTTTTTTTGATATACGCGCTGCATACACATCTAATGGTCTCTTCGGCTCATGAAAGTCCTATGTAAGGTTATCGAACTTAAAGGGAAAAAAGTTGAATTTGTGTGTTACGTACATCGTCGTGGGTACACGAGCTCGTTATGTGTCCGAATTATGTGCTCATACGATGTATGTACATAAGTCAATGCTCTGCCAGAAATGTTGGCAAGTGTATTATATATTCGGTATTTCATTTTCACCACAGTTCATTGTTTTTATTGCCTTTCCTAATGACCACTTAATGATGACAATTGAAATGTTATAAGGTGGCGGCAGTGGCAGTGGCAGCGAACAATTAAATCCATTTATATAAAATGCATTTTAGCCTCTTCGACCGATGCTTTAAAAAAGTCTTCAAAATGCGACAGACTGTGAAATCTTCTCCCCAATGCGGGAGCATTGTACGTATGTACATGCTGCATGCATACATCTGTTACATACACCGCCTGACTGAGTGTAGAGCGCAGAGTGTAGAGATGTGCGTCATGGAGAGAGAGCATAGATAACGAAGCGGCACTCAACAGCTGGCGGCTGTTGGAAGGAGAACGAACAAAACAAAAAAAAAAAAATTGGAGACGAACGAACGAATGAACGAGTAGTCGGTGTTTGGCGAGTTGTGCGTCACCATCGCATGTCCGTCGCTGCTCTGCTTTGCCGTAGGCGCTCGCTCTCTTGTCGCACAGTAAGTTTTTGGCTGACAGGCTCGGGCAACAAAATGGCAGTGTTCAGTCGTTCAGTCGATAGCAAAACATGAAAGAGTGCTCATCGCGCAGAAATTGGTGTCTGCTCAGTGTTGTAATCGATCAGCGTCTTAGAATTGACACCTGTCGATATCTAATCGAAATTTTATCACGCCGCATTACTGGCGATTAAGATACAAGCAAATTGCAAAACTCAGACAATAAATGTAAATAGTGCAAAAATCAAAATCAAAATCAAAAACAAAAGCAAAAAAGATACCGTCAGTGTGTCCAACATTGTCAATACTTTCATTTAAATATATATTGTCGAATATATAGTATATATTTGTTTCTAATTATATACATGTTTGTGTATGTTTCGACAAATTTGTGTGTGTGATTGTTGTTTATTTCGTTTAGCAAAGACGCAAAACAAAATCCATTGCATAAGTCAAGTAAAAACCAGAAACAATCGACAAGTAAACATCTAATATACATATACACACGCCTCTATTACTCTGCGTCACACTCGACTCTTTCTCGTGGTTCTGTGCTCCTAATGCCCCATAGGTACAAACAAGTGAAAGTTTGCTTATCTGCCAAACAAAAGATCATGTGCTGCCCGACTGAACAGCAAATAAAAAACAAATACATATACAAATTTACAAATTAAAACCCAACAAATATCAAAAGTCTGTTAAGCTCCTCGCCTCTTCGTTCCAAGCGCCTGTTCTTGATACAAATATTCTGGCTTGTACATTTTTATTATTTGATATTTATTCTCATCCTCGTACAATTTTATCGATATTATGTCAAAAATTCACTGAAATTGAGTTGTTTGTGTTTCTTTACTTAACATCTAAAGACAGGCAAACAGACAATCAGACAGATCGACAGACAAGCAGACAGACAGACAGACAGCAGAAAAACAAACCCCTTCACGATTATTTGCCTAAGATATTATCTATATATGATGTATGCTCTTCGAGACATTTAGAAAACATACATATATTTGTATATATAGATAAATATATATTTTATTTAATTTTATTATTTCTTTTTTTTCTGTGTATTCCTTCTGTACATATTATACAACATTATTCTCTTGGCGTCTATATTTGAAGGCGTGACATATGATTTTACAAAATCAAAAACAAAAAAAAAAGAAAGAAGAAAAAAAAAGCCAGAACTAAAATGTTTTTGTCTTGACAAAAAGAAATAATGCAACTGTGTATAATATAAATTGTTAATTGCGCGATATATTTATTTGAGAGATCGGAATAATATATAAAATGAATGAACGTACTTATATTTGAATATAACCTTAACTTCCGCCTTTTCTTTGTATATTCCAGTTGGTTAGACCTCTTCCCACATCTATGGAGTTTCACCTAGACAGTGCAGAGTACTGCCAGGCACAGCACAAATAAAAAGTAAGCCAAAAATTACATAAATTAATTTTAAGTCTCCAGGCAACGTCCCACGTGTGCGGATTGCTGGACTAAGGGATACCCTATGATGGATACCCGAAATGATGGATCCCAAGTCTTCTTCTTCGTTTACCTCTGATAAACATATATGCCCATTAATGAGGCTTCCTTTAGGTGGGGAAACAAGGTTTATTAATACCTCTGGGGGTGGTGGTGATGGGGGCATGGGGAGGGGGTAGGGGGTAGACATTTACATAAAATTGCGATTGTGTGTTTGACACGTGCAGAAAGCTTTGCACGAAGCGTGGGTGACGGTCAAAGGTCATTCGCCTTGGAAACCATGAACCGCGGTACCAGTTCTACGAACTAATAAATGCTAAACAATTAAACTTTATTGCCCCAGTCGATCATTGCGTGTAATTAAGATTAATTCCCTTGCATTCTCTTCCACGCCAATTTTCTTTAATCAAAAAAGGATAAACTACGAAATGAACTTTCGAGTCTTGACCAATTGGGAATTTCAATTGTTTTTAATTGAAAATTTTAATGAATCAATTGGAGTTCACAGAAGACAGCAGTGACAGCCGACGATTAGTTGTGTTCTCCGTACTTGACGGATTACATGTGAACCAGTTCTTTGAACAAATATAGAAGAACGAAAAGTAATAACAATTTGGGGAGTTACCCACACAGAAGAGACCTACGACGTTCCCCACTTTAATTAGAAGAACTAGAACTCATCAATGTGAACCAGTTCCAGTTTTAGGGAAAATTCCAAATGTGATCTACATTAAAAGTAAATTGTATTTTATGAACTATTCAATAAGTGGAAAAAATTTATAGGTGGATAAAAGGTAATAATTTGGGGGCTACCCAGACCTTTGGTGATTTCTGCTATAATTGAAAAAACTGGTCATTGATATTATCGCTATATGAACCAGTTCTCCTTTAATGAAAAATTTCAAGTTAATAAATCTAATCACAAGATGAGAGTGATTTATCTTAGAATCAGCTCATTCCCTTTTATGAACTAGTTCAAATGTAAACAGATGACAGGTAATAATTAGGGGTATGCCTTAATTATAAAACCTGTCGATTCTGCCCTCTGAACCAGTTCTTTGTTTATGGAAAATTCCAATTTTATAAGGACAGAAATGAATAATTCGAGAATTAGTTATTTATAATATAATTTATAATATTTCGAAATTAAAAGAAACGTCGATTAGATAAGTTTATATCTTATATATATATTTAATTTTATTACTTACCACAGTTTCTTGATTTCCTGTCGATTCCAGGTAATCAAACCTAGAACAAGGCCCTGAAGCCTGAGAAAAGCGCTGTCAGAGTTTTGGAAAACGACGGGAGTGCGAGAACCGACAGTGCGTGTGGGGAGACTTGAAAAGAAGGAGGGGAGAGGAAAGTCGTCTTCATATCGGGAAAGCCAAGGAAAACCCAAAGAAAGCAGGAACGAGGAACAACGATAAAGAAAAGAGCATAAATTCTGGAGGAAAGCAGAGAACAAGCAAAAAATTAGTTTTTCAAATTAAAACAAAAACAAAACAAAAGAAAACCAACAAAATTAAGGAGAAACATTTGGAAACAGGGATTTTTGATAAAAGGCTCTTTTTAGTTTTGAGATACAAAAAATTGTCGAGATCTTGGTGATTTTTTGTGATAGAATTGGAGAGATTCAAAATTGTACTTAATTTATACTTAAAACCTAAATTACTTCTTTGTATCTGTGTGCGTCTGTGTGCGTCGTTTTGATGTAGAAAACTGAAAGTCTACAAAACATTCAATTATATTTATAAATATTTTTTTACGGAATTTAACAAACAAACAAACAAACAAACAAACAAAAAAACAAAAACAAAACAAACAATTTCGAAATTTTTCAAGTGTAGAAAATCGAGCTACTTCCTCCCCACAGTCAAATAGAAAGAAGGTATAGATTAGAAATTCAAAGAGAAATAAGAACCAAAAGTCAAAGCAAGGTTTAAGTAGCGATTGCATCAAAGCTTGATTCACGTAGTTATTAAAAGAATTATAGAATTTTAACTGATTTTTTAAGTTAAGATACGTTACGTTAGGCAACAAAATGCGTCAAAAAGATCTTCGCCCAGCTCCCGCTCTTATTGAGTACAAGGGCATGAAGTTCCTAATTACCGATCGACCATCAGACATAACAATTAACCACTACATAATGGTGAGTCCTTTGGCCTATACCCAATTAGTATTTTTGTCGTTAATCCTTATTCCACTTGTTTTGCAGGAGCTTAAGAAGAATAATGTTAACACTGTGGTGCGTGTCTGTGAGCCAAGCTACAATACGGACGAGCTCGAGGCACAGGGCATAACTGTTAAGGATCTGGCGTTCGACGACGGCACCTTTCCGCCGCAACAGGTCGTTGACGAGTGGTTTGAGGTCCTGAAGGATAAGTAAGTAACATCCTTGATAAGTACAAACACTTTCGATCAACATAGATCTCTATCTATATACATATATATCTATATATATAAATATCTCGCGTCACTCAATTTCATTTGCAGTTGTCATTTTGTTTAGTTGTACATAAAGTCTTGTATTTTCCGATAATTCCAATAAACGAGAGATATCTAATCGAAATGCCTTAAAAACAAAAACCAAAAAGCAAAAAGCAAAAATAAATAATTAATTATTTTCGGTTTAAAGTCAGATGCTAATTAATTCGATTTTGTGGTCACCTTCTCAACATTTCGATTAGATACTTAAAACTTAACTTCATAACGCATTAAACCAACATAAACAAACTCACAATATTTTTGCCGCTAATAACTTAATTAACAAAAAAAAAAACAGTATTTTGGCGCTAAATAAATGAATTAAACAAAACTTAAAGTAGAATTAAACTAAAACCAAAGTTGACTTTTATCAATTTATTAACTATTTTTATTTGCTTGAAACACCTAAAATGTGATCAAATTTGAATTTGAAATTAGAAACTGCCGAAGACTCACTACTAATAATTTTCCCAGTATTAAATTAGAATTTAAAATTTAGCCGCTTTGAAACAAAACCCAAACTCATCCAACAAAATGTAGAAAATACCCGAAAACCCTGTATACGCACCATTTGTCGCTTAGGCTTTGCTGATCTTGCGCTGAACTTTTGTTTCCCAGTATTTTTTCCCCCCTATTGTATGTACTTTTCGTTTGTAGTTCCTTTGCGGTGGCATATGATCTGTAGTTATGCCGAAATTAGCTGAGATTATAGTTTACATATTTAGAGCTTTAGTTTTAGTTTTATCCTCCGTCTGTCCCCCTGCAACCCTCCTATCCTCCTACCCTCCTACCCGTTTTATTAATATGATTTCCCCGTTAAACTCTCTTTTCCATATTTATCTCTTTGCTTGAACCTTTTTAAAAGTAATAACATATTAAATTTCGTTGTTTAAAAACAAATTCTCAACCTACTACCTCCTACCAATCTGTTGTACTCCGTTTCGTTTCGTTGTGTGCTATGTAAACGCTGGCTAGTTTTAGAAAGTCCACAAGCGCCACACTTTCCTACTACAAACATAAGCGTTTCTCGCTTAGACACATACCAAAAACAGCTCCAATGACTGCGGCAGCTGCCACAGCCCGAGCCAGTCTCTCGGCGGCAACAACAAGAACAAGAACAATAACAAGAACAAGAACAAGAACAACATCTGCAACAGATACAATGCCCTTAACTGCAAATGAAACTGACACAAGTGAAGCAGCAGCAATTTTTAATAATACTGCATTTCTTGATAATGAGACTTGTCGGTAAGCCTTGCCCCAAAAGCTTTCTATAAACGAAAAATAATGAAAACATCAAAAGAATATGAAATACATTAAAAAAGATACATTGAATTGCAAATATTATATTTTAATTAATTATTTAATTAATTATTAATTAATTAAATACTAATATGTATTTTATATTATCTTCTTTTTCGCAGTTACCAACAGAATCCTGAGGCTTGCGTGGCCGTTCACTGCGTCGCGGGCCTGGGACGTGCCCCCGTCTTGGTGGCCTTGGCACTCATCGAATTGGGCTTGAAGTACGAAGCGGCTGTTGAAATGATACGAGAGTGAGTGACATATTTAAAATATATGTGCATGGAAATTTGATTTATTAAATGATTTACCATTTTAGCAAACGACGCGGCGCCATCAATGCCAAGCAGCTGTCATTTTTGGAGAAATACAAGCCGAAGGCGCGGCTAAAGCACAAAAATGGCCACAAAAATTCATGTTCTGTGCAATAGATTTCCAAAACCATATGTATATTCCCACCAGATAAAGAGTGTTCATTTTTTCAAACAACAAAAAAACAAAAATTGAAGAAACATCTATAACAAAACAAACGACAAAAAACAAACAGCAACTATAAACAAATACCATATTTAACAATCTATAGTTGAGATAGTTGAGAAATAACCGCAACAGCCCAGTTAATATATAGAGAGGAGAGGTACATAAAACTCACACGTATTGGCATCGATTCTATTTTTATTTATTGTATGTATTAATTAATGTAATTCCTACCTGAGTTTTTCTATTCATTTCGCTAAAATCAAATTCAAATCGCTAATCCTAGAAGCTACTATATAATTTATGTCCCCCCAAATCCCATCAAATGGTTGTAGTTGAAGGGGCAGAAAAACCCAAATGCAAATTAAAATATTTGAATAATCCAAGCAAAGTGGTCAAAGGAAGTTATTGCAGACAAGAGAATATAAAAAATATATAAAATTATTAAATAATAAACAATACAAAGCATAAGCTACAACAAAACTATAAACTATAATAGTCATTATACAAGAAGAGCCTAAGAGAAAAATATGCATGTGCAAGAGTTGAGGATGTTGGATGATCTCGCTAAGGATCTGCTTATAAAACTAAACGCTGCATTTGTTAATGTAAACGTTCTAAACAAATACAACACACAGAATTAAATACACAACAACAACAATACAAAACGAAAGATATGAATTAATTAAAGAAATGTACTTAATCGCAAGTTTAGTTACGTTAGCGCCCATCCAACCCCCTTCCAAGGACAAATATATTCTAAAACCCCAAAGCAGAGGTAGCAACGAACGTAAATCTAAAAATGATGTACATGCTACATATACACATCGATATGTGGCATTATAGCTAATGCCGTTCAGTCTTTTATCAGATTTTATATTGCAAACCTTCCTTTTATGTGCTTAATTAAAATGATTATGAATAAGAATGAAAATGGAAATGGAAATGGAAATGATCTTATAGGTTTTTGTTATGCTTTCTTCTGTAAAATACTAACGCAACTTCCACTGGATATATACATATAATATATATTATATATATATATATATACACATATATATATATAACGCATAAACAAATTAATTAACTAAACAGTGTATACAGATTTTTACATTAATGACTACATACATTAAAATACCAATAAATAAAATATGCGCGCAACAGTTGCAAGTAAAAAACAACAAAAACAACAACAACAACAACAAATGCATAAAACAGCCAGCAAGTAATAAGCATACACACATACATACACATAAAAATACATATTTATAAAGACGAAAGGGAGAAGAGAACACTTAAAAAAAGTTGAGAAAATGAACATGAAATGATTAAAACACAAAAAAACAAAAATCAAATAAACCTTATATAAAAATTTAACAAATTATAGTATGAGGATAAAGCAGAAAAAATTAAAAACAATGCTTAAAATTAATTTATCCAATATTAAATTGTAATTTTTTAAAATGTTAGTCATTACAATGAAATAAAACCAATATATGAAAATTTAAAACAACCCTGTCTAATTTTGCTTTAAGCCTCAGTGGAGTTAAGTTAATTTTTAATATTATAATAAAAAACATGAAATTCTGTATTTAAATTGAATATGTAGAAAAAATATAATGCACCTTTTCCAAGTGCATTAACTTTAATTGCATTCATCTAGAATTGAGGTGTGGTCCAGTGCGTTAGGTTGCAGGTTTCTTAGGGTGCATTGTTTAGGTAGGTCGGCGGTTCGATTCTGGGCGGATGCCTCTGAATTAAAAAAAAGCAAAGTCATTCTGAAGTGAATGATTGTTGTTGATGTGCTCGTGTATTGTAAATATTTGCTCTCTTTCTCTCTCTCCGTTTTCTTCTTTGCCGAAAATATCTAGTTTTTTCTTTTTTTCCTCATAAAATACGTAATGGAAAAGGGCAAGCATTATTATTCTTCAGAATGTCGTTCAGGGTTAAAAGGATTTTGAAATTTTATTTTTTTACAGTAGTTAAAAATATAGCCACCCTCTAATCATTTCTGTTCACCTGGTACCTTGAAAATCGTTGAACTATGGAAATTAGCACCAATTTTGAAAATTTTTGCAACAACAAAAATTGGGTAAATTTTTGTGGGTTGACCCCTTGAAAAATGTCCAAAAATCACAATATCGTCCGTATCTCGGCCATTTTCAGGATTATCAGGATGTCCTTTTCACCGAACGTAGTTCATGGCAGTGCGCTTTCAAAACATATCTGGAAAGGACGAATGTCCTTCAGGATTCCGAGATATAAAGGTTTATTTATATATCATTTTATCGTTATATCTCAGACGTGTCCTTACGTATCCTGACAAGTCCTATGTCAAACAGTGTCATTTCATTAGGACTATCAACTGGCCAAAGGACATCCGAATCGTCCTTATAGTTACCGAGATATTGTCCTTTTTGTGATTTTTCATCATTTTTGCCATCGTTTACCTTGCAAAATTTTTTCACTTTTTTTTTTTTTTACACATTACAAAAACAACAAAAACGTATGATTTAATTAAGAACAACAACAGTAGCAACAAAAACAACAATAAATAACATTAAAACCGATAACAAAAACAAAAATAACAACGGCAAGAAAAAAAATAATTTGTATGGTTGTTAATAACACAATAACAACAACACAAGTCATGGTTGGGCCCCTACGATCCACCAGAAGATGACTTGCTTTTTTTTTATTTCATAATAAATACCTGCCCTCACTGAGATTTGAACCGCCGACCCCTCACTAAATGTACCCTAACTAACTGCACGGAGCTCTAATGCCCTAGACCACAGTCCCTTATTGCACTATGTAAGTTAAAGTTGATACACTTGAAAGTTAATATTATTTATGTTTTTATTTTTAATATTTCTATGTAATCAAGTCTCGATCGCGGGACTCCTGCGATTGAGAGCCACAAACTGTAAAAGGAAATATGTACTGCTAAATGATTATGTTTAACGACTTTTCTCTTTATTTTTGCATACAGTAAATAAATATATTGATAATAATTATAACTAATAACTTTTACATTTGTTTTCTATATTATTTTTTTTTTTTGATTTTTTTTATTTTCTTTTTTGGGCACACACTCGATTTACTTGATGCCGGTTACAGCCCTTTGTGTACATAATTGCTTATGCTTTTTATGGTAAACCTAAATTATCGAAGCGCTTACATTTTTGTTAATTTATAATGTGTTTAGAGATATTGTTTTTTCATTTTGTTTTGCCGCTTCTGATTCAGGATATTTCCTTTTTTGATATAATTTTGTGGATGTTCTCTTCACCAAGCAAATAATTACAATAAAGTATTGATATCAATTGATAATTGCGCACATTTGTATTGAGCTGAATGCATATGATTGCTAACAGTGCCCTAGTAACATGTGTGTGTTTTATTGAATGATGATCTCTTTTCTGAAATTAATATTTGTAATGATAATGATAAAAAGTAAGCACATAATATTTATACTAAAATTATAGTGTTTTTCGTAGGGTTGTTGCGCTCCATTTCGAAAGCTATGCCAAACGATAGCCAAACGAGCGACAAGTCATTATTTGAGACTAGAAAGAAATGTTGTATATATAACAATATAGTTTGCTTTTAGTTTGGGACATATTTTTGTTGTTCGATTTTCATTTTATGGCTGCACGTAAAAAAAGCACCGTTAGGTAATACAAGCAGTGGTGAGTTTGAAAAGTTCGTAAGTGTTCGAAAGCAAAAACGTAAACTATACATACATGTGTAAAAAAATATATGTACCTCTTTGCCCCAAGATCCACCTGAACTACTACTTATTCTATATACAGTTGCAGCCTTCGCACGTTCTTAGAAAACAATTACAAAGGAAAATAAAAGATTTTCATTATAAGCTACGTACATATGAAATAAATACAAATTGGCAGAAAATATATATAACGTGTGTGTGTGGTGTGTGTTTTGGGTATGTCTGTGGGGGTACACATTAAAATTTAAAGCAAATTAAAAAAGTTAATTTTAAACTATAATTAGCACCTTGTGGCCAAAGTTTAGGTTTCTGTTCTGTTGCTGTTGCTATTGGTGTTAGTCGCCGCCCTTGCACGAGCGCAATAAACAAAACATATTAATATTTCATTAATAATAACTACTAAATTTAAACAGTTTACTACAAGTATTTACAAATCACAGCTACAAACACTAAGACAGCGGGCGTGGTCAGTGTTGCATAACATCGCGTAGGGCGGTGGTGTTGGTGGTGGCGGTAGCAACGGCTTTCGTCATCGATGCCAACGGTAGCAGCAGCGGCGGAAGCGTCCTCCTTAATCATCCACAGCTTTCAATTTTTCCATAAACGTGGCGTTGTTGCAAATTTAGTTATAAAATATAATTAATTTAATGTATAAAAATATAAACTTTTAAGGCTTTTTAAACTAAACAGTTTGCCCGTCAAATATGCTTGTTTTAACGTGTGTGTATGTGTGTCTGTGGGTGGTGTGTGTGTGCATGCGCTACGCTTACAGCCAACCGCCCTTCCGTCCGAAGAGCAAGGAACTAACCGAACCCACAAAGGACTGAGTTATGCTTTGTGGTGCCGCCTTTGAATCGTTGTCGCTGCTCTTGGCCGCAGTTACTTTTGCAGCTGATGCGCTGCTGTCAGAGACGCTGCCCAGATCGGGGCGCACTCGTCCACTGGTGCCACTGCCAGCCCCAACTATGGTGCCCAAGTCCGGTCGCTGTGCTGCCATTCCATTTTTGAGGTTGCGCCGCGACTTCTGTCGATGCATCTGCTTCAAGCGCGTCTCGCTTGCGGACGCAGGAACGGCTGTGCTGTTCGTTGGTGCGGGCTTTGACTTTGTCACCATCTTGGGCTTCATCTGCAGGACAATGCCCTGATCATCACTGTCCTCGCTGTTATAGGCACTTGTTGTGGCACTGTTGTTGGTGGCCACTGCTGCGCTCGTAGTCTTTACTGGAGTTGCGGCGGGCGACTTTAATCCTCGATGTAGAACCGTCTTGATTTGTGCGCGGTCGAAGTGTATATCATCTACGATGCTATTGGTGCTGGTGTGCAGGCTCTGCAGGCTATCGCTGGCACTGCTGCTACTTAATTGGGACAGCGTGGAACTGCTTCGGCTGGCAATGCCACTGCCTAGTCCTCGTTGTGTGCTAATTATGTTCTCCAGTCCAATGCTTTCCACCTTCTCCATCAGATTCAGTGATCGCAGTAGTCGTCGTTCCGGACGCGACAGCATTACTTTCTGTTGATGCTGCTGCTTGGTGAGGCTGCGCACGTCACTGGGTCCAACTAATTTACGCTTTAATAAATCAGCTCCGGAACTGAGCAGCCCAAACAGTGGCTCAGGTGACTGAGCACGAGGCGGAGAGCCTTCTGGACTGTTGCAGGGGGTTACCGTAGGCGAGTAATTTGGTCCGGCGGGCGTGTTCAGAACGCTTGGCGTGACCGCCTTGATACCGCGTTCATTTAACATGCCGGCCAGACCCAAATTAACCGAAAACGTGGAGCAGGAATTCTTGCGTGACATCCCGGCTTGCGGAGTTGCGGGACAGCTATAAAAGCGTGCAGGAAGGGATTAGAAATGTGACCACAAATTAGTCCAATAAAATTCAACACTTACCTTGGCTGTCTGGATGTTGAGGTGGAGGCCATTCGCGAGGACATCTGAGACTGGGAAAGGAAGGACAAATCGTTGACGAAACCATCATCCGGATGCATAACCATACAGTTTGTGTAAGTGTAGGTGCAGCCAGGCGCCTCAAACTGCTTGCCCAGACCCAGCTCCTCGCTGACATCCTCCTCCACGTCGGATAACGTATACATTTGCATTCCCAGATCGTCAAGACCACGACCACCTCGTATAGTAACGCCAGGTCGCTCCTCCAGCAGACCATTGAGCGTGGGCGTTGCGAGGCGTGACCAATGATGTAGTGTCTGTGAGCCTTCCATCGGTTTCACAATCTGTAGTTTTTCCGGAAGACGCCAATGCTGATTTAAGCCCAATGCACTTGATCCCGTGGACATGATACTGTCTGGAGTGCGCACGCCCATCATGGGTAACGTTAGGCCAGCAGCTTGTCCTCCAGCTAATGTGCCACCACGCGCATGAGGAGGCTCATCATAATTGTAGGTGCCGGCTGGTGCATACGATAGCATCGCACGCCGGGCAAGTACTTCAGCAGGCGTTAGACGTTGAAGTGCCGCTTCCAGCTCCTTGGCGCCAGGGGCACCAGGCACACCGACCGGCTGTGTCGGATAAGTATCATCCGACTGTGAGTTTATGCTTTCGTTTGAAAGTGTCCTAACGCCAAGAGAGTTACTACTGCCGCCACGATAATAGGAGCCAGCTGGATACGTCATGGATGCCATGCGTGGTCCAGAGGAACTGCTCATTGACATGGCACCCAACTGTGACATTGCCACATTGCCAGTATCCATGAAGTTTCCACTCTTGGTAGCACATCGCACTGTATCGAAGGCGCGCTTATAGGGCGGCTGACCGTATATGCTGGAGGATCCAAAGCTGGTGTCCATGCCTCCTGGCATTTGGGACATCATGCGGCTTATGTTGTCCGCGCAACGCTGGCTGACACCCGCAATGCCCGAGTCCAAGCTGTTATCTGAGTACAGCGAGGAGGCCATCAGTTCTGACTGCAGCGACTCGACGGCAACTGCAGCCGCTGCTCCATTGTTGCCCAGACCTCCCAGGAATGCGCTGCGCGCCTGAGGCTGGGAGCGTTTGCGCTGTTGCTTCAATTGGTCCTGCGCGGAGTGAAGTAGCGCCAGCACCTCCTCATAGCGCTGCTTGAACTCGACCAACTCAAGAGCAAGCGCATTTTGGTTCTCCTTCGTCACGTGCAGCAAGGAGAGGTGTTCGTCATTGTCCTGCGTAAGCTGATGCAGTCGCATCTCTGCCTCCGCCAGACGAGCTGTGAGACTGACAATCTGCTCATGTTGCAGACGATTCTCTTCTCGCTGACGCTCCAGCTCCAGGCTGATATTGTCATACTGTGAGTTGGCGTCATTTAGTTGGGCACTGATGTCGGCCATTAGTCGACGTTCGTGTTCCTCCACCTCGTCGGTCTCGTGGGCCAATTGTGTCGCTTCGCTTTTCAGCAATTTGTTCTCGTCCAACAAGGAATTAACCTTCTTCTGCAGCAGGTCTAGAGTTATTGACTTCGACATAGTGGGTGTTTCTGGTTGTTAAAAGGCAAAGGAGTGAGTCTTCATTGAGAACAAGAGATGTGAGTAACCTACCTGTGTCTGTACCATCATCTGCATCGTTGGTCAGCACCGAAATCAGTTCGTTCTTCTTGTGCAGCTCGTGGACCAATTGGGCGCGATCATCGTTGACAGATTTGAGATCCGTTTCCAGGTCAGTGACGCGGGCTTCTAGCGCATTGTTTTGTGTAAGAAGTTCCTTTCCAATCTGCACAGTCAGCTCCAAGTCCTTTTCCTTCTCTTCGAGCAGGCGCGTCACGGCTTCAATGTCATCGTAAGCGCGAGTCATCTGGCTAACACGGTTACCACATAGAACTGAAATGAGAAACAGTCGCTTTCCAATTAATATACACAGTTTGGGAGCAGTTGAGGGCTTAGACTTAAGGCGAAATTAAAATAATTGATGAAGCTATCGAATCTTAAGAATATCAGATGTAGATCTTATTTCTATTGATAGTTGGGGGAGGGGTAAGGGGTCAGGGATCAGGGGTCTGGCAGTCGAAGTACAGATCATTGCATAATTGCTGTGAGGACCAAAACAAATACCTTCGAGGAGTAGTTGCTCATTTTGCTGCTCCCGCTCTCCCAACCCGAAGGTCAAGGGGCCACGCTCATGCGCTGGCGTTGTTGTTGCGGCTGTTGCTGCTGCACTTCCCACCAGCGAGAGCTCGAGCTCATCTTCGTACTCAAGTTCATCGTCTACGATGCAAAAGTCGTCGTGCCAATTGCTCATCGCTTTTGTCTGGCACGCAATAAATGCACAATCGTCCAAGCAATTTTCCATCGCTGCATCATCATCGGTTTCCATAGATGCCGCAGATGCCAGAGCTGCCACAGCTTCCACAGCATCCACAGCATCCACACGAGAACCGACGTCGCTCTCATTCCTACTTCTGTACGAAGCACTTTCAATGGCTAAAAATCGATGCAAGCTGCCACCGGCAGCCGAAGGCGCCACACTGACAGCAGGCAATTGCCGCTCTGCCGCGGTCACCGCCGCGTCTTGCCCCTCTGCATTGTTTACGTGCGTCATGGCCAAAATAAGTCTTTGTTTTAGTTTCTATTACTAATTCCCTTAGTCACAGCGCAGCGCTGCATATTTTGAATTCTCGCGGTTTCTTTTTATAAACGTTAAAATTGTGTTCCCTTTCGGCTCTTATTTTCTTGGTTATGTAATTTTTAAAGCGATTTCATTGTTAAAATCTGTAGTCAAGGCACTTCTCCACTTCATTTGCTGTTTTTTGGTGGTGGTTTTGGTTTGCACTTTTTATTTGTTGTTTTCTTCCTCCGTTTATTTAATTTCGGTGGTGGCTGTAGTTGTGTTTTTACTACCCATTGTTAAATTTGCTCGTTCATATTCAGACAGTTCAGTCGCTCAGTCGTCATATGATTTTTCACTTTTACATTATTATATGATCTGCCATGGCAGCGGCGGGCAGCAGCACAGACACTTAAATTAATTGATAAATTAATGCGAATTGTTTGAAGTCACCAGAGAAACTAACAACTGTCATGGCAATTCCTCTCCCTCTCCCTCTCCCTCTCCTTAACGCTCTCGCTCTCGCTCTTGCTCTTTTTCTTTTATTGCGTGTTCTCTGCGCTCTCAATGTTATTCCACCCACAGCCGCGTGCTGAGCGTGCGCTTTGAGCTTGTTGCCTTTTTTGAGCGGAGCTTTGAAAAGGAAGAAAACAAAATCTTCATTGAACTTCTAAACGAGTCTTTTTGATATTTATAGATGTGAGCGCAGACTTGAAATCGAATCTCAAACAACTTCTTGCAAGTGCGGCATTTACACACATACTGTTACCAGTCGCAGCCTCGGCTGCAGCATTAACAGAGGCAGCGACCGCGCTGCAGAGGAACAGGCTGAGGCTGAGGCTGAGGCAGTGGCAGTGGCAGAGACAGAGACGGAGACAGCGCAGCAGGCAACTGCATCGGTTTGGGAAGTAAAAGGCGTTTTCCCTAAGACTGCACGAGTGAAAGGAAAATGTTTGGTGAAAAGTAATTCAGCAACTACAACAACAAAAACAACACATGCAACAGCAGCAGCAGCAGCAACAAACACATCTGCCAGTTCTTTGGGAAATTCATATTAATCATAGCTAAGCATATGTGGGACTCACGTGTCGACGAAATATCCACGCAGATTTTTCCTTGTATCGTGTGTTTCTGGGTTCAGTTGGTTTTTCGACCCTGTTTCACTTCACTGACCAGCAGAAGTAGCAACAACAATAACATAAAAAACAGCTGGTACTCTACTCTCAATGACCACAAGGTTGTTGGAACAGTCCAAAGGTTGCGAGACGTTACCAAGCGAAAGGCGCTTAATTCTAAGATAGGAGCTAGACGTAGTAGGGCAGCAGTAGACGGCGCTCCAAACTCGTGACGGAGCAGCGTAGTCCAAAAGACTGAATCACACACATGCACACGCACACGCGTACACACACACCGAAAACAGTTTACTATATACAAGCGCGAAAATCGTATATGTTTGTTGTTGGACGGTCAACGGGAGAGTTATTTTTGCTTGCAATTTCCAATGTGTTTGCATCGGTAGAATTATTAAAAATAAAACATAACAGTATCTAACTCGAAATTTGGATTACGTTTTGACAATTTCCTTCGAGAAATTTAGATTAGAATTGGCACGGCAATTGTGTAATTCTCGGATTATAAGATACACGACACACGAATACTCCACTCCCGTGTGAATATTTGCTCTATGGCTTTTATTGTATTGGAATCCACCACAAGTGATGGCATCCACAGAGCGAGAGAGAGAGAGTCAAGGTTCTGTTATTGCGCTGTTATGTTAAGAGCGGGCACAGAGCACAAACTACAAGAGTAGGTGATAGCTTTAAGGTGAAATGTTAACGAAAATGGTTTTGAACATTGGCTCGGTAAAGAAATCGACAAAGTCAAAAGCAAAATTGAAAACACACAAATGCAGAGAGCACAAGCACATTGGCTCGGTGCTGAGAGAACTAAACTTCGTTCTCTCTGCTTTTTGGCAAAATGAACACTATATGCCGCTACATGCTGCCTTGTCTTACTTAGGCAGTTCGACAAGCTCATGATTTTCTGTCTTAGTTTGAACAAAATAAACGAGCCTGGCTATTATTTAGCGCCGAACTTATACCTTATAGCCGAAGTTTACACTTGCGAAGTGATGTTTACAAATATCACACATTTTGTCCATCAAGAACAAATGCAGAAGCAGATCTTTGAAGATAGATCCAATGCAAATAATAACTAAATTTAATAGAAATTAAGTTATTTTTGCTAACATTTCAGCAACAAATTGAAACATATGGCAACGCCAAATTATACGAATACTATATTTTGTGAAAATAGTAAATTAATTATATTTTAAGTAGTAAAATAATTAGTTCAAAACATATTTGTTACAAATGTGTAACATCATAAAGAAACCCTTGATCAACATGAATTAATAATTCAGGCAGATACATCTCATTCATTCAGAAGCTTCTGCCTGACTGATCACTTAAAAATCAGCAAAACGAAGCAAATGCGATTCCTTCATATTTTTGGGCTGCCCTTTAAATAAGTGAAGTTCAAGGGAAATGATAGACAAAAGCATGCGTATGTCACACGCAGGGCCAATTTAATTCATTTGTATGCATTGCTTCGGCCCTAGGGTATCATACGATCGCGCGGTCGTTTTTCAGAGGCCACGAAAAGTAGCAAAACTCTTTTAAATCGCTTCAAAAATATTATATTTCGGCAATGGGTCACACATACCATTGCTCGTTTCTACGGTGTAAAAGTTACATTGGTATGCGTTTATCAGAGGATAGACACAAGATGCCTCGATGCTCAACTTCATACAGAATCAAAACAAAGCGACCAAGAATTGTACAAAGCTTATGCCAGGTTGTATGCCTGTGTGCGAATAGGAAGGATACATATGTTTTTCCTTTTTTGTCTTCGTTACGAGCACTCTCTGCTCTCTGCGTTCATCGGTTGTGCAAAGCCAAGTAAACAAAACTGCGTGCCATGTATTTGTTGGTGTTTTGTGTTTGCAGCAATTGTCTTTACGCTACCGAGCCAATCTCAAGATTCTATTTTTAACAGTAACATTTTTCTGTTAAGCTATCACCTACTCTTGTAGTTTGTGCTCTGTGGAGCGGGAGAGTGCTCATGTTACATTTACAGCGTTGCCAACACAAATTAGTTTACTGCTCATTTTATTGATATTTGAAACTTCGCGCTAACAAAGCAAATGAGCCGTTTAAAATGTGGCATTTGTTTACACATTAATTTAACATTTTCATTTATTGTTTATCAGTCGATAAAATTTTAGTATCAGTTTTCACATTAGCTCACATTTGAAAGTTTTATAAAGCATGAAAATTGAAATCAAGTTCAATTTTCAGCGAACTGAAATTCCATTCATGTTTAACACGTGTAAAGCGCTGCGGGGGTACTTTTCCACAGATATGGAAAAACAGGACAATAAATATTTCCCAGAACATTAAGCCGCCTAGACTTCAGGGGTCCAGGTACCAACTATGGATTACAATAGTTTAAAACTTCGCGAGTTGACCAAATGTAGTCCGAAGTTCTGCCAAGTTTCTCAGGTAAGCAACAACCTGTTTGAAAACGTTTAGCAGGTACTCGGAAATGAGACGCTGAAAACATGCAGCACGTGACTAGACCCATAAAAACGTTTAAATTTAATTAGTTTACGCTTGTGGTTGCAGAACCCATGAGAACTCCAAAAAGTTGTGAAAACTTAGAAAGTAATAAACATTAAATTCGACCCAAGCTTGAAGCTCGTTCATTCCTCATTTGAACAAGTTTCTAAATTGGTTTATGGAAACATTGTCTAATGGGGTGTCTAATAAATATATTAAATAAAAAAATCTAAAAATTTATATTTTAAATGAAATAAAGAAAATATAAAATAGTGTAGTTTGCATAAAATATAAAATATATATATATTCAAATATTCAAAGAAATATTTAAATGTTAAACTTTGTTTATTTTTATATTTTGTTCCCAAAGTCCTCAGTTTTGCATTGATGACTTGGTAACTCATTATCAACCATTAAAAAGTAGTTGCTCTTTACCCGCCCCATAAACTACATGCAAGTCACATTGAGTTGCAGTTGTCATTTGTAGACAAGGAAAAACTGACGACTGCAATTTAAAGGGGGCCTGTCCATGGGAACCTCTGATAAGTTTTTCAGACTCATTTGTAAGTTTATAAAGAAAAGTAACTTTCTGTTTTAATGTTTTAATGCCATGTGAGGAAATCATCACTCTTTACATTCTGAGCCCCTTTAGGAAACTTTAAAGGAGATGTCATTACCGACAGAAGAAAAAGCTTCCCATAGGCTAAACACATTCAAGGGCAGCATCACTTAGGGAGTTCTCCCCCGTTCTTAATCTTTGTCATTATTATTTTTATTTTTTTATTTTTTATTGTTATATTTTTATTATATTTATTATTATTTTTATTTTTATTATTATTTTTCTGATTATATATAACTCTATAATTATTATTACCTTTACTATAAACTTAGTGACCATCACTTCATGTGCTTTCCAAACCTCAGATAGACCCCAGATAGTTCCTAATCTATTCCAGAGCTCTTCAAATTAACCAAGATTTTGCAATTCCGAAGGAAGAACGAAACTGCAGTAACTTTACAAGTTTAAAGTGGAAATGTTTATCAGTAGATGAGATCATGTGATTTTGAACCTTAGTAATTTCATTAGATTTAGTAAACTTGCTAAAAAAAAAAAGGCTTTAAAAGTAGAACCTAATGTAGTTTGTTGGGTACAATGGGAATGCGCAATGTGCTAAAAGTCAACAAAACAAAGTCGAGAGATTTTAGCAATAAATCGAAGAAAAAGTCACTCAGTCTATAGAAATTAAGTGGCGATCGTGTCTCGGAACACGTTTACCACAACAAAGAAAGCAAATGAAATCTCCAAAAACAAACAACAAATGTTAAAGTTATTAAAAAAAACATTTATCGATAAGACCGAAAAGATAAGATTAGTAACAAAATAAATGAGGGACCCACAGAGAGAGAGAGAGAAAGGGAGAGAAGGGCAGAGCGTGGGAGTTCCCATTGCAGTTAACTGATAAATTGATAAGTCGCCCGCTTAGTGAAAAGGCTTCTCGACCCTGAACTATAAAACGATTTATCGGGATATAATTGTATCAATATTATTATTTAAACACAACACAAATATAATGAGCTCCAAAGTCGAACAGTCGTTAATAGCTTACTAATAGCTACAAAAAGCTTAATAATACCCGCTGTTTGACGTTTTTCTGGCTACTCTTTCTTTTTTCTCAGCTGCAAAATCTTTTCAGTTTCCCAACGAATTTCTTCGACCTCGATTGGCGTTGCTTAAGATGATATGATAACTTTTTGCCTTCCTCAAACTAAACTCCGATTTGAGTGCAAAAAAAAAAATAAAATAAAAATAAAAACAGTTGACAAATCGTTTCGAAGGTGCAACTCATTCCTATAAAAACATGAACGAGCCATAAATAAATAAATTTCTGAGTCTTCTTAGTCATGAAATGTGAGTCAAGGCTCAAATTAAACCAAGACAGTCGGCAAATAATACAAATAATCAAATACTTTAATTTGATTATTATTTCACTCAGTATATTTTAAAAAAAGTTATAATTTAATTTTAAATTTAAAATTATTTCACTCAATAAAACAATAAAAAGAGACTCACTTAAATTCCGTTGAATTTTAGCAGTTGAAACGGAAGTTAAATGTGAATACAAAAAAAAAGTGTCGCTTTACCCAAGAATTTTTCATAACAAAATAAATGCTGTATTTTTGTTGTTTATGATTTATCACACATAACAATAAATAAGTTATAAATTCTTCTCCCACTTGTCTTGGTTGTCAACTCTTGGCATTTCAAAAATCAATTGAATTTAAACGTTGCACGCAGTTTGAAGTCCCAATTAATTATCGATATTTGATGTGTTGTACCGTAATTATTGTATATCGATTGTGGCTTACCTTTGTTGGACAGAAGACTATGAACAACCTTGAGGCAATTCTTGCCGTCTAGATTTTTGGACGCGTAATACTTAAGCTCCCAGGAGCTGGCTGTTTGCAGCAGCTCCGCTGGCAGCTCAAAGTTGGGCTCTTCCATTGGAAAAGATCCCAAAACGGGACTCGGAGCTGGAGTGCTGGGAACGTTGGTCTGCAACTGCTCCTTAGCGGCAAAGTCATGGAGCAGCGACAGGAAGGGCGCCGAGACATAAGTCGGTGACTCGCTGGGCGTGGTCTTTATCTCCTTAACTATGTTGCGCATGCGCTCAACGGCCTCAAGTTCAAGCTCGAGTCTGGAAGGCGGCTCCTCGGTGCCATTGACAATTGCCGACATGGACGAGTACGAGCTTGCCACACTGTCCAGACTGTCCAGTTGGGCTTCCAACTGTTGCAGCTTATCCACTGACCGCTGACAGTTCCCCTCCAGCTGCTTGCCCAGGAGCTTGTATGTGTTTTCAAAGTGTCTGCTTGCATTTGACGGCTTATCACTTATCGTAGTTGACAAATCCGTGGAGTTGGAGTGCCGGCTGGAGAGGCTGGAATCACTTGATCTGCTGGATACTATTGAGGGGCTGGAACTTATATCGACCAAAGTACTGTTCAGATTCTGACCACCGTCAAGATGAGCAACAAAGTCATTACAGTAGTCCCCGTTGTTCTCCGACTCCGACCTCTCCGACATTTCATTAATGACGGACAACATCGATGGGGTGCTCACCGTCCTGTGGCTCACTTGGTGTTGTCTTTGATCTTGTGGTATGTCATTCTGATGTTGTGTCGATATTGACGGCAATCGCATAATTTAATATATTTAGAATTTTGTTCTTTTCTTATCTTTATTTTTAACACTTAAATTTCAAACAATTAAAATTCAAACGATAACAAAACATTTAAACGCGTCTATTTGTTGGTTTTAATTGTTTGTGATTTGTTTTGCACTTTTGGTTTGTGGATGATATGTATTAGTTGGATCAGTGTTGGTCAACAAAAGCTGTCATGCAACCAGTGTTGACAAACACATTCTCACTGTCCACTGCCTGTCTGTCATACACCACAAATAGCAATTCTCCCATTGTTATTGTCATTTCATATTCAACGTCGACGCTCATTAAACTAAAGACATTATCTTCAGAGTCACGTAGGTAAATGCTTTATCGATGGGTCTATTTTAGTTTATCAAAATATTTCCAGTGCGAAAGTTTTGCAATCCACTCAAAGTGGCTAAGACTTTTACTCATTTTATTGTTATAAACAATAGCTAATTGAAAAATTGCAAATAAGACACATGAAACACATGAAACACATAACACACATAATTCATTCAACATTTACATACAATGCGAGCCAAAACTACGTAGACATTTCAAAACTCCGGCGAAAAACACAATAAAATCATAAATAAATACAACTTCACACACAAGAGTCGCCGGACTGACTAAAAGATGGACCTTTGAAAACTCCAAAGAGGCGGCGATTCGGAAAATGTCGAGCATGAAAACAAGTTTACAAATTAGATAGTCAAGTAGGAAAAAATGTATATATATATATATCTATACATATATATAAAAGATGCGCCTTTCCATCCGCTCCAATGGAGCCACAGCATGGCGATGATCACGTAGCCTCAACAATTTTCTTTTGTGTAGGCAGACCAGAACAGACCAGACCAGACCAGAGCTGACCAGAGCAGAGCGGAGGAGGGGAAAGAGGCAGAGGATGCCTGGGTAAATATGGGTTGGGTCTTCCACGGCATGGAATGTCCGTAGCAAAAAAGGTGGAAATGATGCAACATTAAGTTAAGAGCAAGTGCTGAAGGCTGCTGCGCTTAATAACTATCAGATCATTATTTATGGTCCACCAGAGTGAAAGAAAGAAAATTGAGCTGATCTAGAAATACAAAAGAGCCCCGTTAGGTTGTGCCAAATAGAGAGGAGCTCGGATATGATGACCAATAAAAAATATAAGTTTGATAGTCATGCAAAAAAAAAAAAATAGAAGAAGTAAATATACACCAACCGATCATAATGAGAACACAAGTTTATATCGGATTCTTCTATAGACTGTTTATTGCAATGCAAAGGTCTCCTCAGACACACCTGAAGAGCTTCTTCCCAATATCGACATGTACCATAGAAAATCTGACGACAGCCAAAAGCTCTGCCAAAACTCGAATGAATCAACGCGTGTCACTTTGATTTATGTGATGTCAAAGCTAAAGCACAAAAGACCATAAAAATAAAATATTATGACAACTTTTGCTATATTATAATAAAAATACTCAAAATATAAAAATGTAAAAAAAGAAAAACTAACAAAGAGAATACAAGCCTCAAATTAAGCAATGTTTTCTCTTAAAGTTTCCATGTTTGAGCTTTGGACAGGGTATCTAAAAATGCAGCTAATCAACTTTTGAAAGGTTTTAAGGTTTTGTGCAAATCGTCGTTGTGGTAGTTCATCGACATGCATAAAGCGTAGAGCCCTCTAAATTTATTCATATGCATGTATGAGTCAGACTGTCAGGCTGTCCGAGTGTCCGACTTTAAAGGCAAACCTCGAATATAAGCGATTATGTACGTACGTAACAGAGAAATAAAAGTAAATTACGATATCGCATAGATAATGAAGCAAATGACAAAATTTATGTGAGACTTAAGAATCGAAATGGTTGATTGGATTGCCGGCTGGCTGATTGACAAAAATAACTGCTTAATTATTATATAAAGACAGCTGAACAAGCAACACACACAATACGAACAAAAGAAAATAAAAGGAAAAAATTATAATAAAAAATGTGGGAAAAGGCAAATATGAAAAATAAAAAATGCCAATCAAACGTGCACACGCGAAAATGAAGTGAAAAATGTAAAAGAAAAAAATCGTAGCTAAATAAGACAAAATTTGAAGTTTTTGATGTATTTGGTTCACAACAACTTTCACAAAATGTTGTTGGTCGTAATTAATTATTGGCAAAACTTGGGTGCATTTTAATGCTTCTTATGGTCAAAATTCGACATTAAAGCTTGGACACTGAAGAAGTGGAAACACAGGCAATGGGGAGTTATAAGGAGCTTGTTGCCATTAATAAGGAAGTTCACATTTCGATAACCAAAATTAATCGATACCCACACTGAATTGTTTGTTCATAAAAAGCGAACGTTTTCGCGCTCCGCTTTCCGTACTAATTGTCGTCTGCAATGTGAATGTCCTATCCAATGGGCCAGTGACAAAGACACCAAAGCAAACAGAACGAAAGACGACGGACGTGCGAATATTAACAGGTGCAGTGTTGTAAAATGACGTAATTTATGTATGTCACTCGGTACACTGAACGACCGTGTGTGTGCGTATGTGTTTGTGTTTATATGTGTCCATGGGTCCGAACATAATCCGCACATAAACACACACACAAATATATACATATATATAGATGACACAAATCTTTTGCCATTTTGTGTGTGTCTTTTGTTGTTGTGCCTGTGCCTGTGCCTGCAGCAGCTTAACACCAATAAAAATATCGCAACTATGTCGGTCTGGGGGAAATGATCGGCAATTTAACGTGCCTCATAGATTACAATGGCAACAATAATTTGTATTGCGGTTTATTCTTTACGGTTCATCACATGATGAATAACCAACGGAACACACATAAACACACGCACACACAAGCGTAACAGGAGCGTCCGCCTGATTGATGTGGTACACGGAAGAGCCGCGCAGCAATTGTTGATAATGATTAATCAAGAAACCGAACGTCCAGATATGCGGCCGGTGTGGATGGAAGAACTTGAACTCAAACTGGCCGAGCGGCATTTTTCTTCACTGTGCAACGGTAAATAGTGAAGTTGCCTTACACATGCAAACGCACACCAGATGTGTGAGATAGGAAACCTAAACAGTTACGAGCGAAGCTTCAAACAACCATCGACCGAGCAATCCGACAGTCGATAATTACCGATAGATGTCCACGTCTTAGCGTAGGCAGCCTTAGAAATTCTTATCAGCTAGAAAAGTCAACGAGTCGAAACCCCAGAGAAGAGCACATGGAAAAAAGATTATGTAAAGCGGAGCAATGAAGTGCAGACACACAGAGTTAAGGGAAACGAGGGCGCCATAACAAGAATCATCCAGTACAAATTAAGCTGACAAGCGAAGGCCCTGCCCATGCCCGTGTCCCATTATGTATTACAACTCCTACACACAAACATAGAGGCAGAAACACAGACACACAGTCGTGCAGCAGACACAGTTGGACTATATGTACGCCATTCATTAAATGTTTACACACAAGCAACAAATTCCCTTCATAATTCACAAAAATATACGCGCTCATATATATAAGTTAGCAAACATACACAAGTTTATATTTGTTGTTGCTGTGTGCGTTTAGTTGTCCTAAAAATAAACTTGTGTTGTATGACGACAGGCAGCTGAAGCACTTGGAGAAATTCCAAATCAATCGTTTAACTTTTGTTTTTGCACAAATGAATAATATAAACTAAATACTTGTGTGCGTGTATTTTACTTGTATTAATAATCATTTTCGATTGCTTGCGCTTAATGCTCTAACACTTGCCACACATTTTCTTTTCATTTGGCAAATTTTATTCATGTTTTTTTTTTGGCGCACACACAAAATTTCACTGAATACTGAATTTAGTGGGGAAAATAATATTTTGGTTCAATGTCGACGCGTGTACATTTGAAATTTACATACGTATTAAACAAAACGCGAACACAACAAATATTTTCTTTTCTTTTGGCACTCTTTATTTCTAGCGGCGCGTCGCCGCCAGTTGGCAGACTTTTCAAATACACGAAGACCGACGACGCACGCGGAATGACAAAAGCAAGACCCCAACCAACGCCGGCATTGGCCCCAAATGAAAGCACAAACAAACAGCTGTGTTTTGTGTGAATGCCAACAGTGAATGGTAAAGCAGCAGCTGATAGTGTGGCCAAGCTTGACAGCGAAAATTATGCACATGCGATGATTATAAACCATAAGTTTATATCAAATATGATTACAACCAATAAATTAATTAATTTAGTTGATTTAAATCAAATTTTTTGAAATTATGAAATTTAATATTAATAGTTGGAAGTTAAGGTCTAATAAAAACAACAATTCCAGTGAATGCCAAAACGAACTATTGTTTTGTTTCGTTTTGCAGCACTGAACGTAAGCAACAAGTGTTGCTTGTATCTAAACATATTGGGTCATGATTTGGCGCAGATTTCAAATCTACTATCCCTTTAAAAATAAATTTGAATATACTATAAAAATGGAATTGTAGGTTTCGTAATTGTTTGATGATTCAACAAGCAATACCTATACTTAGCTTATTATCGGACAGTTGGCAAAACTACAAGTTTACAATTGGCAATGTATAAAAGTAGAACTGCACAAAAAATCTTTTGAAGTATTCGCAAAAAAACGCATTTATAATACTTTGTCGCAAAGTTATTGTCGTCAAAAAATAGAAACAATTTGTAAACGAAAAAGATACATATAGAAGTTATTTATATCTTTTGGTTTGCGTAGATAAAAGAAAATTGCGTTTTGTTTCAACCGATGAAGATAAACAAAATTTAAAAAATATTTAAAAACGAATAAAACTTATCCCCACTCATAAAAAATACACTCAGAGACATGTCAACAGTCATTAAGAAACTAAAAAAGACAAAACAAATATTTCGTGTTTGCTGCTTGTTCATTGGAATTTGTTTTCACAAAAGCACATACAAGTATTGTATAACTTTAGCAATACGTTTGCGTTAAAAATGCAAATATGTATGTATATATGTATATTGAAAATATTATATATATAGAGATGAACACATATTTAATTGTCTTTACACTCAACTGACCGCATGCAAGCAGAGCAATTGAGCAATTAAGAACGGGGTATTGAAAATTAAATAAAACTATGGACTGATGATAAAAACATTTTTGAGGATGTGACTGTTTGTTTGCCCCCATAACGAGTCATATGTTATCAAAAAATAAAAAAAATGTGACTTACGAAAATAGTTGAGGCACTCTCTAGTCTGTTCCTTAGTTAATCCAAGTCCATCAGAAGGTATCGGCAGCGCTGGCGCTGGCACGAACCAATCCTCGTTTGCATAGCCGGAAAAATCGGTAAGGAAATCATTTCGCACTTTGTACTTGGGTATCTGTTCCTCTAGCAACGAAAATATCTCAACCTCCGGCAAGTTCTCGTTGCTGCACAAATCTGTGTAAATGACGATGAGTTATCCAATTAGTAAAAAAAATTAGATATTATATCTGAAATATTACAACTCACCAGTTAAGCAAGAAGCATCCGCGGTCTTTGGTTTGTTCACAGTTGTTGTTGACGCCGTCGTCGTCTGTTGCATGAGACGCTTCGTCTGGAGCTTGGGTAAGTGCTTGCTGAGCGTCGCCTGCGCCGAGGGACTGAGCGGCATTGGGCCGCCATTGGCCCCCAATGTTGCGGATAGCATAAATGTTGCCAAATTTTGTTATTGCTTATTTGTAGTTTATCTCAGATTTCACAATTTACTTCCAGTGTGTAGCGTCTAGTTAGTTTCTTTGCTGCAAATTATAATGTAAACGAGCTTAGTAATTGACTGGCACTCACATGAAACTAATACTCAACCCAACCCAACCCAGCCCAACTCGTTGCCCCTTGCCAATTTCGTTCTGTCTCTTTGCTTATCTGTCGCACACATGCCGATAAAGTCAGCGTCAAAATGGTGATTATTAATACTATAAATATTAGTATATGTCAAAGGATTTACCCTTCATTTATCACAAACTAAATTCGCACACTCATAAGCACATACACACGAATAAGAAGTAAGAGCACAGGAGAAAACTCTTATCGAGAGCCACAAATTATATGGTCACACTTGAAAATAAGATTGATTTTAATAAAAAAAGTTATATATACACATTTCATTCACTAAGTGCCAACGTACTGTAAGATTATTTAATTTAGATTAGGATTTAATTCGCTTCTGTATTATTTAATCAATTTTAATTAACTTCCTAATTAATTTTTTCACAAATTTAAGGAACTGCTTCGTTGAAGGTGCAGTTTCGGAAGAGCTCCAATGGCAACAACACACAGACTGCATTTCGGAACGCAAATGATCTTAAAATTTTACATTCTAGGTTTGTGAAACGTGTGGAACAACTCGTGAGTGGCTGCTGTTTTTAATTTGAGCGATCGGAAATTGAAGTTGGTAACAAATTAGCTCTGCTGAGTCATGGATCTTTGGAAAAATCTGATTAATGGCTATTGTACCTTATTTTTGGGTTCCACTCAAATAGTTAAGAGCATTCGAGGCCACAGCTAAAGAGATGTACCATTTGTGAAGCAGAGACAGATAGACTACGTGCCAAATGTGGCGTATTCGTACAATAGCAATAGCTGCACCTAATAACCTTTTTGATAATAACGCGCTCTATGCATGGGGTATTAGAAGGAAGATTGTGTATTTACAATAAACAAGGCAAGTGAAAATTGAAGTTAACAGAGAGCGTCAAGAGCAAGCGCTGGGTTAATGAAAGCAAACAACACTGACGCACAAAGGCCGTGAAACAGAAACATGTGACGGATGACGCCTACAGCAACAAACCATAATCAAGAGCAAGAGCAGAGGTATTCCCTGTCCGTTGTCGCCGTTTGATCCCGAACAAAGGTTTATCACAATTCTTGCGATAACAAAAGACGAATAGCGATTGGTTTTTGCTATCGACGCTAGCGGTTTTCTGTTGCATTTGATACCAGCTGCATTGCGTAACAAGAACGAGAAACAAAAATATAGACGGAAACACCAAAAACAACAACCGAAAAACTACATCGTGAATGTGAATGGAAGCCGGCGCGATGCCACTAGCAAAATGAGCGAGAAGCATTCTTGTTTTTGTTATTTTTGGGTTCTCGGACTCACGTATGGTCGCAGTCTTTAGTTGTATGTGTGCGTTTTTAGCATTTTTTCATTTAGTTTTCTTTTAGCCTGGTAACGATTTTGCTGTTAAGCGCGCGTTGTCAGTCCCTGCTGCGAATGAAACTGAGTGGATGGCATAATGCTTTAAAATAAATTTGGAAGCCTATGATTACGCGCGCGACGTTCGGCAGCGGTAACAGGGACGCTTGCCAAAAAAATAAAAGAAAACCAATTTGTTAAAGTTTTGTTTGTCTACGTCGACGTCAAATTGTTTTTGGCATTTGTTATTTGTCTTTCTCTAGCTTCTTTCTGGCGATTTTCACGATGTAGTCCGTTTTTGGCACACGCACTCTACAAATAAACACACACACACACTGTTACCGTTAAATTATATAAGTATCGCTGCTACCGCCAATAGTGGGGCAGGGTCATTAAACGACACTGTTGTAATTTCTAAGACAAATTTATTAAAAGTTTTCCGGATGCATTGCCAAACGCATGAACATGAATCAGCTGGCTCAGAAGTCAAGTATGGGAGCAGGAGGATTTTGATGCTTCGTAGGGGAGGTCAGAAACGGGATGCGTAGGCGCACACATGTATTGTATGTCTGTTTATGTATTTCATTGTAATTGTGTTTGTGAATGCTTGTGTAAAGAGCGCGGCCACTGCTTGTGTGTGATTATAAAACACTCATTTGCTTAATGCTCGCGCACTCATACAATGTGAGCTATGTTACTCATATTTCATAATGTTTTATGCTCATTTATTTGAAAATTTAACCTTTAGCACTAGCTGCACAATCAATACACGATTTATTGAGTTTCCATTTTCTTAAGTTTGTCGTTGTTGTATGGTACCTACATTTAGTGTAGATGTGGATGTGTTTGCCATTTCTTTTCCTTGTGTTGTGGCTGCTTTCACACTAAAATCGAAACGAAAACCACATTTTTTTGGTTTGCACAAGCGTCCGTCAATTCTTTTAAAAAAATAAAGGTTTCACTTTGTTTGGAAAATAAAATTTACACTATGTGCTATATGTGCGTGATGTCACATTGGATTTTAACTAATAAATTTAACTATTGCTGGTAATTTTCGTCTTCGCAGCTGTGCAGAGAACAAATTTCATGAGCACACTAAAGGTGGCAATAAAGTGCGATATTACACTTAATCGATGTTTACTCGAATCTATCGATATATACCATATAATATTTATACAATCGAAAATTTTATTTTTGCCATCGAGCATATTTAAATTGTGTATTTACCTGAGACATTAATATGTGAATAATATTTTTAATTGAAGCTTTCAACAGTTAAGGAGCTCGAATATATTTTTTTTTTTTAAAGTGTATTTATTTATACTTTTTGTAAACAAAATTATTAAACTAAAAATAATGGTATCAATTGCGGATCGGATTTTTATGTAGTGCATCTGCTGAAGGTTATTTATGGACACTTTCTTTAAATAAATGTTTATATTTTATATATTAATATATGTTTCATGCGTTATTATTTCTTGGTATCATGTACAAAATTGAATAATTTCAATCTTTACATTTACAATTCCTATGCTGTTCTTGCTGTCTACAAAATATTTTTTATTTATTGTACTTGAAAATCATTTTACATTGGTAATTTGTAGGTCGTACTAAGTAATGGACTAAAATAGCACAAAATAGGATTTGTAATTTTGCAAATGGTATATGCACATACATTGTTTATTTAAAATCCAAAATAAGTATATTGGCATTTTAGGAATGCCTGTGTTTATAAGTATGTGCTCCATTTTTTGTTTCAATACATATGAACGGAGTTTTTCAAAAAATTAAAAAATTATGATACAATGATTTTTGTAGCAAATTATAACAATATAATGTAAAGTAGTTCTTGGTATTATTTTTGTTTGCCCTTTAGTCGTCTGTGTTTTTGCGTGTCGATGCAATTATATCCACAGCACTGATTGCATCGGGAAACATTGAGTGATAGTTTATCAGCGGCACATATGCCGCTGTAATTACGCGGCCGGCAAACCAACGTCCGTGAAGCGCGTTGACCGCAAGCACAGCAGTTGTAGTGCTCGGACATTTCACGTACACTGTGCCCGTGGGAGAGACGGTGTCAACGTGTATATGAAGGACACCCCCATGTTTAATACATTCTTCAAGTACATCGTCACGTACTTCAGAGTCCCAAGTAGGATTTGTTTCGGTGCGCGGATCAAACATGTTAGATAGTATAAAGCATTGAGTAGCTATTGATGGTGTCTGTTGCTGCTGTTGGACTGGCGCTGGTTGTGGAGCTGTGGCCAGTAGTGCATTAGCTGCAGCCTGTGGTACAGCCAGACCGGCACCTTCTGCCAATTTAAACATTAACTGTAGGCGACCAGTAGCGCCAAGATCTATTCCACTTCGGTCCATTTCGTCAGTGTCAAGTGAGCTTGTATTCATGTCTAGACGTTCTGTAACATTGCCTACCTTCATAGGACGGCCAGCTAGTTCAAAACCATTAAGTTGTTCCAAAGCCTTTTTGGCATCGTCCGCTTTGTGATACTATAAATAAAAAGTATGAGTTAGTTATGAGACATGTAACAATAACAAAAGCTGTATTAATCATATTGTTCGTACCGTTATAAAACCATAGCCCTTGGAACGGCCAGTCTCAGTGTCCATAATAAGTTGAATGACATCAATTTTACCAAATGGCTCAAAGATGCCACGTAACATGTCCTCAGTGATGTTGAAGTGAAGGGAACCCACATAAAGTCGCATTGGTCCTGTGTGGGCTTTTGGTTGGAACGGTGGTGGTGCATTTTGTAGTCGATTTTTTTCAGCTTGTGTGTGCTGCACCATAATGGGTACGCCCAAAAGTCGCTGGCCGGACAGTCCTAGGGCTAATGCAACCGACTCTGGATCTTCGAATTCAATGTATGCAATGCCTTTAAAGCGTTTTGTCTTATTGCAAGTAATTAACCGCACATCGCACACCTTGCCTACGCTTGAAAAGAATTCTTCCAAATCTCGCGCACGTACACGCTGTGACAGCTGAATGCAAAATACGGTCCGTGCATCGCGTTCTTCTGGACTTAGTTCGGTCGGCGGTGTACGATCAGTGGTGCCATTTGCTGGTGATCTTCCACCTCCTCCTCTTCCACGCGCAGTGTATGTTCGTGGTGAGTAACTGCTGCGATGTCTATTGCTAAAAACAAAAATAAATAAATTATAATTACATTCAAATTTTTTTTTTATGTAAAAACTCACTTTCTGTCTTTGGAGCGTGAATGACTTCGTCGTCGTTCCCGTATGGGACTCATCCGTTTGCGTTGTTGTTCACGCGATCGGCTGCGTCGGCGCCTGTCACGGGAACGGCTACGTTTTCGTTCCGAATCACGCTGAATTGTTTTACTGTTGCCTCGTCGATCGCGTGAAGGACGATCACGTTCATTGCGATTACTACCGCGTTTGTCATCGCGATCATCGCGAGTGCGATTGCTAAGTTTGTCATCGCGATCATCGCGAGTGCGACTGCTGCGTTTGCCATCACGATTGCGATGTTCACGGTGTTCGCGGTCCCTTTCCCTATCCTTTTCCCGATAACTGCTACGCTCACCACGATCTCTCTCACGATCTCGATCCTTAGATCGTCTGTGTTTATTATCTCGCGATCCACTACGACTTCTGTGAAGAGTAAAAAGAATAAATAAATAAATCTATGCCTTTGATAGAAAATAAATTTCAGATCACTACCGTGAGCGGTGGCTGCGTTTTTTATTGCCATTTGATGAGCGAGATCCGCCGTTTTCCATATAGCGCTCTTCACCATCGTGGTCGTCGTGTCCAGCGCTGTCGCTACCAGAGCTACGCCTGCGTCCGTGTCCAGCGCTGCCCGCACTGACGCTCTACAGATAGGGTTTGGGTTGGTATTGGTTGGTTGGGTAGACATGGGTGGAAGGTGGAAGTCGCAAGCAATAATGTACATACATAGAATTGGATATTGTCATGTGTTCATGTTATGTGAGGGACACATGACAAACACACATAACGTTTGGTTCGTTGTCGATCGGACGTTACGTTACGTTTTCGTTGTTGTTGTAGATGTATTGATTTAACAATATTGAGGTTTTTGTTATATTTTTTTGTTTTTTGAATAAGAGAAAGCAAATCAAAGTAAATTAGTTAAATTTTTGGTATCTGCAAGTATATAAATGAGAAATGCTTAAGTCAACAATGACCGTATTACAGATCAATGTCAAATTATAGCAATATGGCAGTAGTAAGAATGATATACATGGATACATATATATATTTGTATATATATATATATATATATTAGGCTTAAAACGACAGCTTGATTATATCGGTAATGGTATAAGCATATACCTATACAAAATGATAGGTAGTAACACACACTTAAGTAGATCACGGCGAAATGTCTCCACACATATGCAAATTCGATTCGATATTTGGGTATTAGCGCTGGCTAGTGGTTGGGTTGGTTTGTTGGCTGGTTGCTTTGGCTTTGGCTCTGCCTGTATTTATTTGACTAAAGACTCTGGACAACACATCGCAGCCGCTCTCGTCTATATATGGACATATATACATATACATAGATATATAAGTTAAGATAAGTGTAGTGAAATAATTTAAAGTTTGCTTATTACTTTTTTGAATTGACAATTTTTGGGTATTATATTTTCTTTATCAGTGTTCAACTTTCGTTTTTATATTTTGGGCATTTCAGACTCGACTCCTGAAAGAGCAATGAAGTGGATTTTTTCTTTCATTCTTGTCTGTCTGTGAGTGAGAGTAGTAGTAGTGCTGCCTGCTGCCCCAGACAATAGGTAGAGATTATCTGAAATTTAGTGCACGTTCAGTTTCATTGATTTTTAAAACAGTTTAAAAAATTCAAAAAAATAACAGAAACAAATCATACAGAAACCAAATGCCTATTTATGTTTTGGTTTTTTATGTTCTTTAATTAAATTTTTATATTTTTTTCGCAGTTTCTGGCACATTCAAAACTTACCAAATGGTCTCCAGCTTTTTGTATTTAGAATGACCAAAACAATCACTAGCAACAATATTGAGCTTATTCGTTTTCTGCAAAGACATTTCACCCTTAAGGATTATTCTCGCTTTTTTGTTCTGATTACGTTTTGGTAGTGTGGTATTTTATATGCATATTGCATTGATTTTTCATTTATTTAATTTTTTGTTGTTTTATTAAAGAGGGATAGTCAGAAAAACAGCCAACTCAGAGAAAAATACCAATGATATCTCATTTTAAATTATATTTACGATTGATGAAAACCTATTTAAAAATTCATGAGCTAGTAGAAAAAAATGTATGTATGAAACATATAACAGTATATACACCCGCAGATATTTGTATGAAAATTATATGCGCCTATGAAAAACAGTTCGTCGAAAAAACATATTAAACGTTTATTGAAATTAAACAATTTTAGTTGAATTGAAAAATAAAAAAATATGTATATATCTAAATATTCACAACAAAGTGTTTTAACGTGCCTTTGGTATATTGTGCGTGTAGACTCAGCACTAAAGAGATAAGATAAATTAAAACGACTGTTAGAAAACAAACACGAACTATTAAAAGCTCCCGTACTCATACAGGTATAACCATATATGATTGAAGTTTAACCAAACACCATACAGTAGTGTGTGGGGTGTTGCTTCAAAGTTCCATCTCTATTTGATAAACCAAACAAACTTAACAAGTGCAACTCTCGTCCCTAAATTAACCACCGATCAATAGATACAATTTAGTGCAGCGTTCTATGCGTGTCGTTTCTCGATTGTATTACAGAATTTGGGTTAAAAATCGATTCAAGACATCCACTTTGTATGCAGTGGCAATGGTTTACACACACATATACATACAAAAACGTATAATCATACAACAAAGGTATTCAATACACGTGTAAGTGTGTCTGGGCGTGTGTGTGTAATGTGTCTCAGGCGACTTGAGTATACAATACATAAGTACGAAAACGTACGGCAATTTTGAGGATTTCTATTTAGAATAAAAAGAGTATATACATATTATATACCGTTGCTATATCATAACACATTTCGTACAAACCGTTGCTTTATATATATGAATTATTTTGATACACTTACGTTTTTTTGGTACGGCGCTTCTAGCATTGCCTCGACATCAAAGTCCTCGGCCATGTTGAATTTCTATTTCACAGAAGAAAAACGCCCTTATTTATCGTTTAACACGCTTTAACAAAACAAAACTGTTGTCGAAATGATCAACACAACTCGACGATTCACTTACAACTGTTTATATTATGAAAATGTATAGTTAAAAACAATTTTCCTTCAATTTGTAAAAAATTTCCGTAGCGTGGCCGACTGTTATTTAGTCAGAGTTGTTAATGAACAAACATAAAATCGATACCAAATAAGTTATCGAAAGACATAAATATCCATTTTTTAAGTAATTTATATCTTAAGGTTTAAAAATTAAATTCTAACATTTACCACTCAATAATAAATGTTAGTCATTAGGAAAATAATATATTTAATATAGTTACAAATATTATCCACTGCGCACCCTGGAAATTACAGTTTGGGTGCAACTCTTTCATAACAGCGTTGCCACATAGGTTTTAGGTTAATCGATTTGTTTATATTTACATATACGCAGCGAAATTCTGCAATTGCAATTTTACCATCGTTACACTTTAGCTCTTAAACGATTATCGTTAAGCAGCTGGTGCTTAAATAACATCTGCGCCAATCTGTCTGAATGGCTCTCCAAATAATAATTAAGTACAGTAGTAAATGTATTTACTTTTGGTAGTTGTGATTGTTGAGTCATCAGTGTCCAAGTCAATAACAGAAGCTGAAAAGCTGCAGCAGCCTTGGAGGCGACGCTGACCGTTAGAACGCAGACGTAGACGTTGCGTGTGCCAAACGTCGCAACTACAGCCACAGGTGAGAGGCAGTTGCGTTAAATAAAAAGTGGCGTAAACTGTGTCTGCTGGTGAAACTTTTACTCCCAACTTCAACTTAAAACATCCCCCATTACGACTGTTACGCGTCGTTAACTAAGGTGTGTCTAAATTAGATGAAGCAACTAAAAGTGGATAAGTGTTGAGTGCTCTATTAGCAGTAAACTGCTTCCAAAACTAGTGTATTCATAAAATACTTTCTTCACAAGTACACGCATATACACTGCTTCTCAAATTACATGATTGGAACACACATATTATTTTGTAGATATACTAAGTTACTTTTAAATATTTTGTTCTCACAGATAAGGAGTTTGCTGTCGACTGTAGAATTATTACTCCATAATATTCAAAAATGGAGGACTACAAATTCCTATTTAAAATAGTGCTTGTCGGAAACGCAGGTGTTGGGAAAACGTGTCTGGTGAGAAGGTTTACACAGGGATTATTCCCACCAGGACAAGGTGCAACAATTGGTGTCGATTTTATGATTAAAACAGTTGAAGTTGAGGGTGAGAAAATTAAACTACAAATTTGGGACACCGCTGGCCAAGAGCGCTTTCGCTCAATCACACAAAGTTACTACAGATCGGCGCACGCACTAATACTTGTATATGATATAAGCTGTCAGCCTACATTCGACTGCCTAACTGACTGGCTGCGCGAGATTCAGGAATATGCCAATTCAAAAGTTCTAAAGATACTAGTGGGAAATAAGACGGATCGCGATGATCGTGAGATTCCAACTCAGATAGGCGAGGAATTTGCTAAGCAACATGATATGTACTTCCTTGAAACTTCGGCCAAAGAAGCAGAGAATGTTGAACGACTGTTTTACGAGATTGCCGCCGAGCTGATCGGTCAAGCACGCAGCAAGGAAGGCAGCAGCTCTGCAGCTGCGGCTGCACAACGTCAGTCCGATGGCGGTGGATCCATCGGATTGGGTAGTTTTAGTGCCAAAGCAGCACAAAGCAACTGCTGTGGCGGCTTAAGTAGCTCTGCCAGTGGCAGCAACAACACTACTAGTCAGGCTGGCTGAGCACATCCGACAACAACTACGTGAACCAACAAATGGCAGTCGGCAGCTAGAAGCTGGAAGCTGGCCGCTGGCAGCTGGCAGCTGGTAGCTAAACAGCAACTCAATGACTATGGATGCTATATATTTGTGTTAAAATTCCTTTGGATGTGTAGTGTTAGTGTGTTTAGTTTTCTTAATAGTATTATATGTTTCTGATTTGATCTGGATCTGTCTTCAGATGAATCTGATTTTGAGATTTGTGAGCATCACAAATTATGCTTTAAATTAATTAATTAATTACTTTTTTGCGGATATTTACAAAAATGTAATGCACATTTTGCTTTTATTGTTAGACTATTGATTGTATATTTTATACATTTTTTATATTTTTTTGATATATTTATACACAAAAAAAAATAAATAAATAAAAGCAAGAAGTATTAATTTAGTTTTTGAGCAATAAGTTATATGTATGCAATTTATATGAAACGTATGCGTATTTTTAATAGAAGTTAAGGTGATTTTATGACATTCCAAAAATTAAAAACGTAGTTGAATACAAAGCAAACAAAGCCCGAAAAGTGGAAGAGTTTAAATAATCCAATTATAATTAAATAGATACAAATAAAGTTTTAAATGTGAATGGAAAACTAATCAATTGTTTCAATTAAAAAAGATAGTAAATCGTTAATTACCTTGACTTGGATTCAAGTTGTTGCGCGGATGTAATTACACAGGTGTTAAAGCTTGAAGAGCATTTCCCCCTGATGGATGTCAGCAATTGAACTGGCGGATAAATGAGGAGGGAAAATACATGTTAGAAATGAACGATTGTATGAGATCGGTCGTTGATACAGTAACGGTTACATAAGGATTACACTTTTTATAAACGGTATTTAAGCTTAAACAATACATAGTTTTTAAAATTTGCTGTTTCATTTATTAAATATTGGTATTTTCTTTATTAATTGGTACATTTGTCGTTTGCAGACATTTCTCTATGAGAAAATTTCATGCTTAGTGTTAAGCTCTCTCTTTTTGTATAAACTATATTATGTATATGTGTGTATATTCGACACTTGACTTTAAAAAATATATATATATATAAATATATATGTATATTTATAAATATATAGGTATATATGTGTGTATAGATATGTATGTGCTTGTATTGGCTATATATGTATATATAAATGGTATAGTTCCTTGTATAATGTCATTGTAGAAATAAGGCATTCGGATGCAGAGTTATAAAAAAATGATTAGCAAAATTAATTATATATATTTATATAAGATGTAGCTGCCGGTTTGGGATTTTGGTTAATTATTCGATAGTATTAAAGTCTGTTAGCAGGCCACACGCGAACACATACACAATAAATTATATACATTTATGCATAAATATAATACATAATAATACATGTAAATGCTAAAAAATAATATAATAATTTCATTTAATACAAAATTTAAAAAGTTAACAACAATTTGGGTCGGCCCTTCACAAATTTGAATATTCCTGACAGCCTGGCACTTTCGTTTTTATATTTTTTTTTTTCTTTGTTATATGGTATATATATATATATATGTATGGTAGACGGTGATGCCAAGGCTGGCGCGAGATTCGTGGCTTATGATGGTTGATAATGGTCATGGCTGTGTGGCTGCGGCCGAGCTGTAAGCTGTGAGCTGCTACTGCAACATCAGAGCATTGAGATTACGCTGCAGTATCGTGTCCTTCACCGAACTAAACACCACATTGATGTTACGCGTGTCTATGGCAGTGGTAAAGTGGTGATAAATCCGGCTTGTACTTGTGCTGCGTCGCACACTCATGAACATTTGTAAGATAAAATTTTGGACATCCAGAAGTGAGTGCGGATTACCATTGAACTGTGGATAGTACCAGCGTATATCAGTCTCTGGATTGCGTACTTTTTGTTCAAGCAAATCGGTTTTGTTCAAAAACAATATTATCGAGATTCCCTTAAATGTGTTATTGTTTACAATGGTATCAAAAATATTTTTGGATTCTTCCAGGCGATTCGTTTTTCTATTTAAGAAAAGTATATGCATATATATATATAAATTTACTAATTTTATTGTTACATTTGCATTGTATAAGTTACCTGTCTTCGGCAAGCACCTGATCAAATTCCGAACTCGACACCAGAAATATAATTGATGTGACAGAGGTATCAAAGCATCTGGTCCACTTTTGGCGCTGCGTACGCTGACCGCCCACATCGACAAACACAAATGGAATGTTCTGCAAGAGATTGGCATGTGGTCAAAATAATTTCCATACAAATAACAAATGCATTTTACCTGTACTTTAACACAAAACTCGTAGACACCTTTGGTTGCTTTGCGACAGTGCAGTATGTCTTTGTGTGTGGGCACATAATCCGGTTTTGCCAGTCGCTCGATTTCGTCTAGAAAATAACTGACCGAATCGCTCTAAAACAAATAAAACAAAATGCAAGTTAGTAAAAGCGTTTGCGCGGGAGTACAACCTTTTTGTTATGGTTATAAAATGAAATGAAAAAAATGAACGAGAAACATGTTTATGACAGTAGACTTTAAAATGTGAATCATTGAGCAGTTGTGATTAGAGATGATTTGTTAAAGGAACACTATTATCTTTACAATTCAGCCACAGATAAAATGGTTTAGATTTTCTCATATTTTAATGATTCATTTTAGGGAATGGTGTAGGTTAGCCATGGTCATCATAGTCATCTCTTCTCATTGTATATTTATATCTTCAGTTATCAATCAAATCACAATGTTCGTATCCATTTCAGTGGGAGGTGCGATATAACTATTAGTTGTTAACTTTGAAGCAATGCTTACAATTTGAAACTCGCGTCGTCGCTCATAGGCGCGCCTGATGCCACGATCCTGCCATAGGCGCTTTATGAGCGGTGCAAATTCTACGAATCTAGCTGCCTCTAATGCATTGCATTCCATTGATTTGGCGTTATTGGCATCCTGTTCGCGACCATCGCTACCCCAAGAGATGTCCAGCTTTTCCCGTGCATCGAGGAGAACTTGCATACCTGGAAACATTTATTTATTAGTTGGCAACTAATTGAAAAGCCAAAAAGGTCGCTTACCTCTTATAACATTTTGGTATATCACATGTTGGTATTCGCGCAGAAGTTCTGGATCAAAGTTGACGCCATGTATAATGCGCATCTGTTTGAGGAAGGTTGATTTGCCTGACTCGCCAGCGCCCAGGAGCAGCAACTTTACCTAAGAATAGAAACATAATTTGATAAAATAAAAGTTTATTAATTTATTTTTAATAAAATAACGTAAACAAAGTTCAGATTAATGCATATAATTAATTGCAGCGGTTGCATTTTTGACTATAACCTTTTAATATCTTGGCTGGCAGTGGAAGGAGTCTGAGCACCTCAAGTGAATACATCGCACTGAAACATCTTAATTGGAGTACGTGCGAAATTAAAACCTTGACCGACAAACAGCACATATCACAAAAGCAGAAGCAGCACGAAAATGTTGTTAATTGAATGCCTTTTGTGTGAATAAGACTTTTTTGTAATGATTGCCTAAATGATGCAACAATAAAACCCAGAGACAGAGCCAGAGCCAGAGCCAGCGCCATAGCCAAGCCCAACAACAAAAAGTGAAAATTCGTCTGACGATTTATTTGTTTGCCTGGGCGGCCCATGCGGGCCATACAACCGGATGAGTGTTCAATGTGTGTGTGTGTTTGTGTGCGTGCATATTGTTTAAATGAGTGCGTGTGTGTCCAAGTAAATTAATACTAATTATTTAATTAAACGGAATGTGATAGCTGCTGATCTTACCTGCCGTCGAAATGTATGTTTCTCTTTTTCCAGAAATCTATCAATCTCTTTGGATTTGTAGCGTTGCTCCAGCTCTTCGGGTGTGCTGCGCAGCCGTACAAGATATGTAAGAAAGTTACCACAACAGCGCATGCACGTGAATCGCGAAGTTTGCAGTCTACTCCCCTGACGGCGCAAACGTTCCGCCCCATCTGATATCAGACCGGAGCTGGGTGAAGCAGCAGACGTTCCCGTTCTCGTGCCAATCTGCTGGTGCTCCTCCATCAGATGCGTCAGTGTACCAGTGCGTGTATCGTTATTGCTGTTATTGTTGCTGCTGTGTGTTAACGTGGTCAATGTAATTCTGGACATGGCTGCGACAGCGACGACAGCCAACGCCTGACGTGCGCACTTTCTACACAAACACACACTCGCTCTCGTTTACACAGACACGCACACAGTCGCGCGCGCTGTACGTTTAGTTGTCGTTGTTGTTTTTATTTGTCTCCCGTTTGTTTGGTATTGTTACTGTTCTTGTTGCACATACGCTATAATTAGCCTGGTCGCGGGTTTTATTGTTTTGATCGTCAAATCATATCTTGACCACAAAAGCTGCGCCTTGCTCTTCCTCAGTGTCTTTCTCTTCGCGAGCATTGCACACACAAACCCACTATTACGATTCACCTTCACTACTGCATTTGTGATTCGAGTAAATTACAATTTTATTAACTTCTTTATTACGCTTTGCCTTCTTTTTCTCGTATTGGCGAATTTTGTAAATAAATTCGCATTTTCACTCCCAAATGATATGGCAGAGTTGCATCTACGACTGCCATCTATCGATAGTTCATTTACTTTCGATATATTTTGTAAGCGATATGACGAGTAGCGAATGCCATTGCTTTCAAAATCAGCTGTTTTTGTGCTCCACACGAAAGGCGAACAACATACACTATCAAAATTGAAATTCAGCTGTTTAGACTATTTTTGTTTGTCACCGTGAAAACACCGCATTCGTATCTTTTCCTTTCAACTTTAATTGGTGCAATAAATATGTTTTTACCGTCCACAAAACTAACATTACTGTGTGCCGCTCGGGCACCAAACACCGTGCAGTACCTAAAAAAGTACACAGGTAACGAAATATTTAATTTGAAGGTCACTAAGAGTAAATCAATTGACAATCTTGATCAGTACTTAAAATAAGGGAGATGGGCCTATGTAAAAGGCAGACAGACATCTCAATTGATTTAATTGAAATCGCGATAAGCAATTGCCAGACTCTAAATGTGTATAGTTAATTTAATTGATGTGCACGTACAAAGAACATGACATATAGTGCGCAATATTGTTTTATTCCCAGCTTATGTTATTTAAGAGAGCAGAATTATATGAATTTCATTATAAATTAACAAATTTTGAAATAAAATTAATGAAATGAAAATTAAATTTTTTCCATTTTTTCTTTGAATTTTTGAAAGTAAACAACTATACGCAAGTTGACTTTTAATGCTAAGTGTATATTCAAAATTAAATTGTTTTCGGTAACTGCGCAGTTTTTTAAATATAATATATTATTCATATTATTAATAAACCGTTTTTTGTTTACGTAGTTGTTCAGCCATTTCATACCAGCGTCAAAGCCCTGAACTATGCGGCACCAGACCCCGAATTGCCTCTGCCCAATAATGTCGATGCTGCAGAGACAACTCGCTTCTCCCCCCAACGTGCCCGAGACATTTCGGACAATTTCATGGCCATTTCGCATGTACCCATTTCAATGATTGACATCACGACTGATAATACAATAAGCGCTTCGCACACCGCTCCCTCGGTACAGGACCCACATGTGCAGTCCTATGATTGCTTTGGAGCCGTCAGCTTGAACGGGGTTATGCAAAGCAATGTACCTACGCCATTTGGCGGCATGCACAAGTTCTCACACTTGAACATGCCCGGTGGTCAGTGGTCGCAGGAATATAAATTCACATCGCAGAATATGCAAAGTTCGCATTATCGTGCATTGCGTGACAGCACCCGCTCTGATTGGGTGACTTATGATCAGAATGCCACGGTCGCAGTAAGGAACCAAGGTTAGAATGGACACTTGTTGTATTTGAAACTGTAATCTGTTGCATGTCAGACGCATGCGCCATCACTAACACACATACACATCACACCCCACAATGTATGCCGATTGAAATATGAGCATTAACCAAGTGCCTGGAGCTGTCACATCTCGAGCCTTGTCCACATTTCAATTTGCATGCAATACATTAAGGGGCATACAGTCAGAGATGATTGTATATGAGTTCGCTATAACATACGCACTTAATGCATTTCACAGTCTCTCGACGTTTCTACAGTGTGCAAACAAACCAGTCAGCGAATCCAACAGAGCCAGAAAAAGTATTGCCTCCGGCAGAGAAATTAAGTAAAAAGGATCAATTGAAGAAAGCTTTCAAAGAGTATGGAGCTACCATTGTAGTATTTCATGTGGGCATCTCACTGCTGTCCCTAGGGGGCTGCTACATGCTCGTTTCCAGGTAGGGCTACTAACCGAATGCGATCATCCGCACGTAACTAAAAATTTTAGCATATCTCAAATTTAATTAAATAACTTTCTTACCTCGATTAAATGTTAATCTACCTGTTTTTTTTTTGTAGCGGAATAAACATGCTGCCAGTCTTGGAATTCCTTGGCATTTCCTCAACGGATTTTGCGGATAAGGTAGCCGTCGGTGGCACGTTTGTTACTGCATATGCAATCCATAAGATTTTTGCACCAGTTCGCATAAGCATCACCCTGGGCGCCACTCCATTCATTGTTCGCACCTTGCGGGCCAAGGGATTCCTGAAACCAGCACAATCAAAATCAAAGAGCAGTTAGTGCCATAAAGGAACACATATCTACACATTATATAATCTAACGAGGCACACGATACAAATGTATATAAAGACATATACATATGTATATGTATATGCATATGTATGTATGTATGCATGCAAATTAGCTATGCGGCTGTATACATATATGTGTATATACATATGCATATTTATAAATTAATTTACATACAATCAAAATTCTATATGTAAAATTGCAGCTGTGCATTCGTTTTTTAACCTAACAATGTATTTTATGTTAATCGATTCAAAGTGATTGCGATAACGTTTTAAATAAATAAAATAAAACCCAATCCCCATCCGTAGTTTCTTTATCAGCTGAGAGTTACATGTAAGACTGATTAATCGATCGAGCGATTGACATGGAAGGTTAAATCGATAAGGGACCGTCTAGATTTTACAGATGGCACATATAATTGCTTTGATTTTGATAAGGAATAAAAATTATATGATGCCAATCAAAAATTCAACTTAAGGTCATGATTTCAAATGTGAAGTCCTTGTTTTGGTTCATTGACTTTGACTGCTTGGAGCGGAGGCTTAGTTATGGATCAAGGCGGGAGTTCGATTGCTATCTTTTACGACAGGATTAACAATAAATGAGTGTATGAAAATAATTTAAATAAAGTACTTAAAAAGTTATCAATCAAGAAAATAATATATATAAATCAATTATCAATAAATTAAATAATAAATTAGTTTCCCTTGGACACCTTTAAAAATTAAAACAAAAATGGATTTTTTTTTTTTTAATTTTATAAGTTTTGTTTTCTCATTTGTTGTTCTTTTCTTTTAGCATATTTATAGAAAAAATATTTTTCAATTCATACAATTTCACTGATACACACATTTTCATTTGTTATTGGCTTAAACTATAAATTGATTTCAAGTAAACAATAATTGTAATAATAATACAATACAATTATCAGGACTTAACGGTTAGACAGAAATAAGCGGATGGAAGAAACAAATTAACAATTTCCAAAATTTCCATTTGCCATTCTAAGACATCCTTTTTTTCCTACAACTCCATAAAAGTATTTTTTATTTTCTTTTTCTTTAAACCCCCCAAAGTTGTGATCTTCTCTTCATTTTTTTCGTCTTCTTTTTCTTCGTCTTCTTCTTCTTCTTCTTCTTCATTTACTTTGCATTTTTCTAATTTAAGTGGAGTCTCCTTTGTACGCATTCAAAGCCTAAAAACTAAGTTTAATTGTACGTGGTTTTCAGCATTCGAGGGCTTAGTAGCCATCGATTGCCTCCTCATCGAGTTGTGCCTCGAGTTTTTCTTCCTCTTTGGCTTTACGTCGCTGTATCCAGGGCATGAAAGCCCACAGGCTGGCGCCGGCGAGCAGTGTCAAACCGAGCGCATGAAAGAGCGGGTCGTATGTTTTGACCATCTCGTACCAGTAGTTACACAGTGGGGGTCCTATCAGCTGAAGGATTCCATTGACAAACAAGCTGATGCCATAGGAGGAGGTAAGACGCTCCGTACCGAGCATATCGGCCATAATGACAGCGGTAATGCCCACGTAAATGCCCGAAGCAAGTCCAAATACTCCACACCAAAAGCTCACCCCAGCATAACTGTCGGCGAGGGGGAGCAGTGCCAATGAGACGCCAGAAACTGCTAGTCCGCCCACAAAATACCATGCCTTAGGTATAAAGTTCATGTCCGAGAGCGCTGATCCGCCGATGCGACCAATCAGATCTGTTGCAGACACCACCGAAATCAAATAGGCGGACATTGACTTGGCGAAATTCCTGTCCTTTCCAAAACTGGGCAGCAGGATGATAAAGTTGGTGTAGCTAATGGCATTTGTTGAGTTTGAGATGAGTATGACTAAGTACATTGGATCCTTAAGTAAGTTTAGATCGAAGAATTTGTTACGCTGCTTTGGTTGCTTCTTCCCTTGCGTTTCCTCTGCTCTAGCGCCCTCCTGAACCACCGACTCACTCGCTGGGGCACCGCTGCCCGCTGAGCGTAGTGATAAATGAGATGAGAATTCCTTAGGTTGAAATGATAATGTGCTGCCATGATAAGGCGTGCTGACATAAAGGAAACTGCTGGTCGATGGTGATCGTTTGGACAAGCAATTGCGTGATGTGTTCCTTAATGTTAGTTTGTTGGAGCTGGAGCGTCCCTCGGGAACAGCGTAGAGCGACGACTGCGAGTTCAGCTGTCCGGGTGTAAAAGTTTGATTCCGTTGAGGCAATCGCACCGGTGTGCTGATCTTCCTGGTACGAGGCTGGAACTCGTCGCCGGGCTTGCTATAGTTTTGGACAACGGCCGCTGAGGCACTGCGGACAAATTGTTGTTTGTCATCCGCATCATCGGGCAAATAAAGTGGCGACGGTGGTGAATTATATGGGAGCAGGTGTTTTTCCGCATTCACCTCCTGCTTGGATGTGGTCTCATCCACGTTCTCGAATTTCATGACAATGCCAACATCCTCCTCTTCGGGTATATCGTCCAATGCCTGCTTTGCCCGCGGCACGCGTACCATATGCTGCTCCACAGGCTCATAGAAGAGCGCACCCACCAGGACATTGAGCGTGATGCCACCCATAATCAGACAAGATCCATGATAGCCATATTCCTCCAAAAGATACCGAATCACAGGCGGTAGTATAATCGATCCCAGGGCACTGCCCGAGATGCACAGACCATTGGCCAGACCGCGCAGCTTCACGAAATACGATGTCACGATATAAACAGTAGGCGGGAAGGACAAGCCAGCACCGATTCCCACAAGGACGCCATAGCTGCAAGAGAATGAAATCACAAGTTAGTTAAGGAACGTAAATAATAATTTATTAATTTTATAATTTCATTGATTCGTTGAGTAATTATTGCATATTCGATGAGTTCATTAACCCGACGAAACACTTCAATTATAGAGATAAATGGATTTTTAAACGGGTTTTAAACTCCTAACCGATTTGAACAGAAATGTGCTAATCGGTTATGTACACCCAATCACCCAATTAGGAAGGGTGTACAGGGTATTCCCTAGTCGATAATTAAACAGTGTTTGGCTATTGACCTTGATTTGTCTTTAAAATAAGTGCGATAATATCGAACTTATTTATAGACGTGTAATTGACCACCAACCTGATGTAAAGATAGCCAACGGATGATGCCCAGAAGGATAGAATCATACCAAGGGATGCGAAAACGGCGCCCACAAGTGTCACCGTACGGTAGGAATACTTTACAGAGAGAATACTAGAAACAGGACCTTGAAAATATACAGAAATAATTCGATTAACAAATGCAAAAAAAAAAAAGAAGTGTGAGTTAACTTTTTCATTTGGTACTTACCCAGTGAACTGTAAAGGAAGTAGCATATTCCTGGGATCAACGCGGCCCGCGTGGATGTTGCATTATAGGCCTCCACGAACTCAACAAACAGCACGCCAAAACTCTTGATGGTGCCGGGTATAAGGATGTTCGTCAAGCAGGATCCAAACAGGACTAGCCAACCCCAACCGCCATCAGGCGGCACGAGGTCGTATTCGCTACTATCATCCTTCTTGCTCAACAGACTTACTGCATTCCCAGACATAAACGAAATATGAGAAGAGAAAATAAATGAAATTTATTTATAATTGAAATTAAATAGGAAATAAATAAAATCAATAAATTGTATTTATACATTTTTAGCAAGATCGCACTTCCTGTATGAACGCCCTCTTCCCACACACACACACACACACACACGCTTGCTGAACATAGTGATTAGCTTTCAAATATCCAAGGCTGAAAGGTCTTTTAAAGTGGGAACCATAATAAAGCCTATCTAATCATTAACAGCCTCATCCAATCCATGGGTTCCCGACAATTCGCGTGATTGGAGTTAAATCACACACCCAAACTTTCACCCTTTGCACCCCGAACGGGTACTGTTCCCCCATAATAAGGTAGCTGCGTATGGCGCCGATAGTGCCATATGTATATGTGATGTGTGCGAATATACATATACATATATGTACATATGCATATATGAATATATGAATATACTATGTATAGAAGGCGGCCGGCTAAACCGGCGGAACGTGTCATAGAGCCCAACCAATGGGTGAACTACGTCTACGTCAGTGATACGCATTTTGGAGCCTCGTGTTTTTGGGTTGCGATTCGACGATTTGGGTTATCAGAGGCGAAGGCATTTTTTGTTGGCATTGATATCAGTGAACGGTTAACGGTGATTCGGTGATCGTTAAGAGGAGACAGGTGTTTAATAATTGTATTAATTAGTTAGTTAGTTAGTTAGTTAATATCTAAAATCAGACGACAAGAAAGTAAAGCCCCTTCCATAGAACTCGCTACGATACATTAACGCGCCTGCTTGCCCCTATCAAGTGTGACTGACCTTCGGACGTGACTGTACTTGGTGCCTGAAGTAAATGGACTGGAGACCGCTTGGACTCAACTGTACCCGATTGTGATATTATAATATGCAATGCGTCAGGCATTAATATTAACTATAAACATAATAAAGGGTTCACTTGAGTAATTCTTGAGTCATGAGTCTTGGGTCTTCAGTCTTGAGTCTTCAGTCTTGAGTCTTCAGTCTTCAGTCTTCAATCTTGAGACTTGGGTCCGTGACTTGTTGTTATGATCGATTGAGGTTATGTGCTCATTGTTGTTCAGTTGTTCAGTTGTTCAGTTGTTGTCTATCAATCAGAAAAACAAGTACTTAGCATGGGGAAGCGGCTGTACCCTCAAATATGTCCGATATACAACTTATCTGACTGTCTGTCTGTTTCTCTTTCTGTCCGTCTGTCTGTCTCTCTGTCTGCCTTTCAGGGCGTTCGGATATCAATCAATTATTGTTTGTTATTGTTTAACTTCGGGTTGCTGATGTGATTGTTGTTTTGTTGTCGTTGTTGTTGTTAAAGTTGTAGTTGTGGTTGCACTTGTAGCTGCAGTTTCAGTTGTAGTTGTTGTTGTTATTGTTATTGTTATTGTTTTTATAATTGCTTTTGTTGCAAATAGATTACTGACCTGTTTTATCACTGTTTTCTTTTGTTGTTCCATTTAATTTATGCTCTTTGTTGTTGGCTTTATTTGCATTTTGTGTACTTAAAACTTTTTCCTTATTCATGGTCTGCAAGAAGAAGAGAATGAGAAGAGAAAAGAAAAAAATAGTTTGTTTGGTTATTTTTTATTTTTTATTGTTTTTGTTGCTGTTGCTGTTGCTGTTGCTGTACTCGTTGTTGTTGTTGTTGTAGTTGAAGGCTTAAACAATTTGTGCTCAGACGATCATTAGGTTTTTTTTTAATTATTTTCTATGGAATAATAATAATTTTTGTGTGCGCGAGAAAAATTTATGAATTTCTAGGCGGCTGTCTGATCAGCTGAGGGGCAGTTTTAAGGTATTCACAGGCATTAAAACTGCCTGGGAGGGATAGATGAGGGTTGTGATTCACAGAACACAACAAAAACAAGACAAAAAAATAAAAAGAAAACACACACACACACACACATGCACACATGCACATGCATATACATCCATATAGATGAGAGAAAGATGAAAACAGGAAATTACCCAAAGACTTACAAACACACACACACACACATGTACAGAGATGTAAGTATATAGATGCATACATCTTGCTCTTTGGGAACAATTTACCTACTATATACACACACACGCACGCACATATAAAAATATGTGTGTTTGTATTGGTATTGTATGTGAATATATTTAGCAGCCTGGCACAAACTGGTGGCTGAGCGTGTAATTTATGGTGGCTAATCTCGGTTTATCGATCGTCTGAAGTAATTCCCTGCTAAATGACTGAACATGTTTCATCATAAAAAGTATTGGCCGGAGCAAAAGTCAGGAGTAACGCGACGCTGCAGCAGCTGCTGATAACGTTAAGAGTACATAATTAAATTATAGCAAAAAAAAAAGAAAATAATAATAAAAAGAAAAAACCAAAAACAATTAATAACAATAATGCAAATTGAAAATAAAGACTTTAATTAATTGGACACATGCAACACTTTCGGATCTCTAAAATCAGATGATGCGCAAAAACGCCCACCACCGCCCCCTCGTTGTTGCCGGGAAACGCAATGTCATTCACTTCCAATGCACACGAAGATCTGTATATGTGTAGATGTATGCATGTGTGCATGTGTGCATGTGTGCATGAAGATATCACGCGAATGATTCATACATCTGTGTTGATCTCATTTAATTGCGTACGACGTTAAGGATCATCATACGAGCGACGACACAACAACACAACAACACAACGACGCATAAGTTTTTCCCCATACATCGTCTAAGTATCTATGCACACATTCTGTTTACTCTATTGCGTATCTTCTTGTCGCTAATCATGAAAATTATTCAGCTGGCGCACCCATGACGTCATGGCCCGCAGAACGAAAATCAAATAGAAACAAAAAAAAGAAGAAACAAAAAAAAAATAGAAAAAAGAAAAAGAAAACACAACAGAGAAAATGACGATCACAATTGTGGGGGCTTCTTATGATGCGCTGTGCAAAATCTGAAGATCATCAATGGGTGGGTACACTGGCGGCTTATGGAATAGATAGCGAAAAGTGCTAAATGTACAATACATTGTAATTAGGAATTTATGAATGACATCTGAAGGTCAATCGACAGTACAGCAGTACACTTTTCCATCATCATCATCATAATCATCATATCATGACCAAATGAAACGCACTTCTTGGTATCAATGGCAATTAAATAGTTTAAATTTGATTAATTGATGCGTCACCAATTCCCAAATCACGAATTTCATGGCATAAACATATTTATTGCCACCTAGAAACGTATCTATCTATCTATCTGTCTGTCTGTCTGTCTGTCGTCGTGTGTCGCTTGTATTTGTATTCATGAGAAGTCATTTGAACCTTCGATTGGGTATCGGATATAAATTTGTTTGTACTGGGAACAACGACATCAGTTCGTTGCCAGCCACCACAATTGAAGGCCGCCTCCCGGGAAGTTATTAAACTGGAATTGCCTCAAAACAATGTTTCAAATTCAAACTCAATTGGCGCCTCAAATTGAAACGTATTGACAACAATTACGTAGCTTCTCTATGAGGAGGATGGCGGGTGGGGTGGGTGTTGGGTGGTGGATGGGAATTCTCTGTATCTTCATTTGTTGATCTACGCTCAGTGGGTCTCAGTTAAGCTGTGAATAGGGTTGATCATTTAGAGCAACGCTCAATTATTGAAATTTTCTTTTTTTAAACAATTTCGATTGTTATTGCTTCCAGGCACACACACACACATGCACACACCCCTTAAAATGGCATCTAACAGACAAATGTTACGCCTAACAGAAAAGGGAGGCAGTCACTTTGAAATTTGTCATTCAAACTAGGCTTTAAATATCGATCGCTCTTCCTTGAGGTAATCGATAGTTTCTATTGTTCGTGTCCTTGGGCCAACTCAAGGTAATTTCAGTCAGTACTAATGATAGTATCGATAATTAGTAAGTGTGTCATTTTGTGCCATGTATCATATGACGAAACATGGCAAATCGACAACAACAAATTATGTATGTATGTGTATGTATGAATATGTATGCATGTGTGTGTGTACGTTTAAGTCATGTGGCTAGTAAGTAATTTAAGCAAAAACAAAATATAAATTGTTTGCACGCTTCGTTTACTAGGAACAATAAATCACAGGTAACAACTTGAACTTGTGAGAAGTGTAGCAGCTGTACTTTTTCAATGTGTGACCCGCAGACGGACGACCTTTAATTTGTAAGATTATTGAAAATTGGAAAGTGTGTTTCAATTTTTAAAGAGAAACCCGTTCAAGCCTACTGACCTTCTATGCAGGAAATACCAAACTGTAAGCTGTCTCTGTATCTCATTTGATGTTTGCCCTCAATTGTTTCCGGCACATTTGCAACACGCGCCTCGTTCGGGATGATGAGAGCAAACGTAACGCTTCAATTACTTGTTGCTAATTGCTGATAAAAAATCATTTTCATTTTTTTTCTTCTTTTTATTACTATACGAATACCATTTACACATGCGAAGGATTGGTAATATGTGTGTATGTAAGTACCGTTTATGACGTGTGCAGTGGCAGCGCTTCTGCCAAAGTACAAAGTCAGTCGCAGTTGACAAAGTAAAATACAATTAGAGCCTCGACAGAACCATAAACACCACCACGAAGATAAGCGATCTATCTCTGTCTCCCTCTCTCTCTCTGCAGCCAAGAAGATAAGCTATCTATCTCTGTCTCTGCTATGATAAACAAGGCAGCCGCCTAAAGCCGGGCACCAGGCACCAGACACCAGACACCAGACAACGGGCGGGGCGGGGCGGGGCGATACTTTTCATAGATAGAGTATTTAGTATTTACTCTTCCATCTCTGAGTTGTCATAAAAATACCAAGAACATTCAAAAAGACATTAGGGCTGTCGGGCAAGGGGGTTGTCAGGGGCTTAACAATGTTGAGACAGGTCGTAAAAACGGCAGCTGAGATTCGAGCTGCGCGGGTCAAGCTGAAATGCAGGTAGAGCGGCGCATAGCTCAGACTCGCTCACAGTAGACATGGCGACGACAATGAGTCGACACACAGATAAATATGAAATACACAAAAACGAAAGAAGAAGAAGAAGAAAAAAAAAAATGTATAAAAATAAAAACAAGTGTGTGTGGGCGGACAGAGAATGTGAAAAGGAAATGCACTTTAGCAGCTGTTATCGATAGCCGCGCAGTCAATTAACAAATACCAGCAATGAATGTTAAACACAATTATGTTTACATACAGCGGTTAAACAGTACATTGGCCCCAACTCAGCTGCCCGCGCAAGATGAACAATAAACAAAGCAAAAGCCGGAGAGAAAACGAAAGAGGAAGGAGAAAACGAAGATGAAGATGAAGAAGCAGAAGCAGAAGCAGAACAAAAGAAATGACACGCCAACGCGATTATAGCCAAAAAAAAAAAAAAGAAGTAAGTGGAAGTCTGTGCTCTATGATTGATGACCAGGCTATCTCTTTCCCACAACTTGAGCGCCTTCGCGCGCATTGCACCAAAAAAGGTAGCAAAAAAGAGTAGCCTTTTGAGATAGATTTATAACGATTGATAACGCTTATCATAAATCATAAAATCTGTGACGCATAATCAAAAGGCGCCTATACTGTACTGTTCAATTAATTACATCATTGATGGCGTCTGGATGCGCGTAAAGCAGAGTACAAATTATGAGCTGATAACAAGAGTAAAAGCTTCCAGCTGTTTGCCTGGAAAACCCATAGATACACCCTCACCCTCTCTCTCTCTCTCTCTCTCGCTCTCTCTCTCTCTTATGTTTACGACTGGAAGTGTTAATGCGTCATAGACATGTAGTTCAATAGCAAAAGTAATAAAAAAAAAATAAAACAAACATAAATCTTATTAAATTTTTTTGGAGGAAAAAAACAATTTGTCTAGACTTTTAAGTTATTGTTTTGATTTGCCGCATAACGCACTCATCTGAGCAACAATCTTCATTGAATGTTGCCAAAAGCAACACCAAGTGTTTAAGGCATAGGGTCCAATGACAACATTGACCCAATTTACTTACTACGCCATTAAAGCGCACAAAAGAAACAAACAAACAAGTATTTGTATTGAGATACGAAGAAGGCAAACAAACAACAGTTAAGGCAATAATAACACCAAAAACACTAACGAAAGGTGCCCCCCACTAACACACTGACATTTATGCTGCCTACGCCAACGACGCGCGATATGCGACGCGTCACGACGCCTCGTCGAAAACTGACGCTACTGTTGCGCGCGTGTCGGGGCCTGCGTGCTTGAGACTTGCAGTAACTGAGCAGCAGTAAGAGCAGAGACAAAAAAAAAAAAAAACGTTACGTGGGGTGGCATTGACAGCAACAACAATAGCAACAGGGAGAGTATGGCTATCAGTGATTTTGCTCACACTATTAACATGGTATCCGTATTGTTGTTATCAACTAATTTCACGCCCACAAATTTAAATTTATTGGCGAAAATATTGCAATGTAAACAGCCACGGACACAGTCGCATTTGCAAACACAGTCACAGCAACAGCAACAGCAGCTGTAGTTACAACACCAACACCAATAATAACAACAAGAACAACAGCTACACCAAAAATAACAGTACAAATTCGAAGCAAATCACGAAACAAAAGCTTTTGTCACACTCTTGTGACTTTGCTTTTTGTGTTTTTATTCTTCTTCTTGTTTTATTTGTTGTTGTAGTTCATCGCCCTTGAAGCGTTGGCTGCTGCTACTACTGCTGCCAAAAGGGGCCGAGTCCGCGGCCGGGGCCTGTGCAAGGGGCTGGGGTTAGGCAAGGTAATATTTGTACGTTGCTTTTGTAATTGTGTATGCGTCAGCTGTTCTTTTTGTGCATTTTTTTATTTTTTTTTGTGCTTTTTTTTTTTGTTTTTTTTTAGTTATTTATCACTAATAAAACTTACCTTAAATTAATTGTCTAGCTATGTAAATTCGTCCTGAGCAGGCGGGCCTTACAAAAAGTACACACTTCCACACATACACTCACGCACACTAATTCACGTTTTTTGCACGTTTTATAATGAATGATTTTGTGTTTTTATTGGTTTTTGGCTATTACATGACATCGGTTAAGTTTCGTTGCGATTTATTAAAATTAATTTATTAATGCAAATTAACTACACTATATACACAATTATAGACGTATTTTGTACAAAATATATACAAAAACAAAACGCGAAAAACGAAAGGTTCCCGTCGTCTTTCACGCGCACACCACCCACACGACGTGCCACACTCTCAGACGTGGAAAAACAAATGAATGCAAGTCCGCTCGCGTCGCTTAACAGAGAGCATCTCAGCTTCTTCATGAACTGGTTGCCGTGAGCGAGCATTGAGTTGTAAGTAAGGGTACTCTTTTTTGTTCTTTTACAAAGAACCACTTCGTTCATATTTCAGAATAAAATTATAATAATATTTTTCTTTTTTAATTTTCAATAAAATTTTATTAAAATTAAAAGCTATATATTATTAAATATATTTTGTAGTATTTTTAAAAAAGGTAGCTTAAAATTTTACTTAAGTACAAAACAAAATGCCTTTAAAGATCGAACTAAAGATCTATGAGCAAAAGAACTAGATGAACGATAAGAATTAACATTGTCCCATCGCTCTGTGGGGAGCTCAGTTATTATCGTTTGCTGCAAAACAATCACGCGTTTTGTGTGAAGTAAAGCAGATCAAGGATCTTTTATAGAAACAACAACATTAAAACACAAACATGTTTCAACCTGAGGAACACGGCTTAGAGGCCGACTTTAGATTAACAACGTTCTCAACCTTGCGAGGGTGAGGCTGTAAAATCCCCGAAGAGAAACTGCACCAGTATCTCAGGGGAACAGAAATTGTAACTAATACTCCTCAAAACGATGACGACTATATTGGTAAGATTTTAAAGTCTTATATTATTATATTATCTATCTATCTATTATTTATGTTAAATACTATTTAATAAATATTAACAATCTGCAGTTAACTAAGCTAATGCAGAGCTTATCCGTGCTCAAGTCTTACGTAAAGTGGGAATTTATTTATGACCTGCTTATCAGTGGATTTTTTAATCCGAATGTATGCGGGATAAATTTAGAAATCTTCTTAAGTGTGTATTATGTTATTTTTATACTATACTTATTTTTATGCTTTTTAATTTGTAGGATCTGGAATGGATTGCGCAGTTATACCTCTACCACGCCACAAAGACTACTCTCTAGTACAAACTGTTGACTTCTTTTATCCGCTTGTTGATGATCCCGAGACAATGGGACGCATAGCTTTTGCCAACGTTCTGAGTGACGTGTACGCCGTTGGTGTTACCGAAATTGATAAGGTCGAAATGCTTATAAGTGCACCGTCAAATCTAACGGAGAAGCAGCGAGATATTGTCGTTCCCTTAATTGTGAAAGGTTTCCAAAGATCATCAAAAAATAGCGGATGCCATGGCAATTTAACTATAAAAAATGTTATTGTTAATCCTTGGTGCATTGTTGGTGGAATAGCGACCTCAGTTTGCCGAAAACAAGATATAATATTGTAAGCTCTATATGAATTGAAACATTGAAAATCTCTCATTTATTTATTTTTCTTATTCAGACCATCAAATGCAGAGGTAGGCGATGTTTTGGTCCTTACAAAACCACTGGGAACTCAGTTAGCAACAAGTGCATATATTTGGCTCAAGGAGAATAATGAGAAATATCAAGCTATATTATCTGAATTCACGGATAACGATATAATTGAATCTTTCCAAATGGCCATTAAATCAATGACTTATCTTAACAGAAATGGTAAAGTCTTATGTCGATCTATACATTCTGGTAACTCATTGTTTATTTTTTTCTAGCCGCTCTTTTGATGCACAAATATGAAGCCCATGCTGCCACCGATGTTACCGGCTTTGGTTTGTTGGGTCATGCCAAGAACCTAGCTGAGTTTCAAAAGAAGAATGTCTTGTTCCAAATTAACAAATTGCCCATTATTAAAAATGTTCTCAAATTCGGACAGTTAGTCAATCAAATCACAAAGCTATCTGCAGGAAAGGCTGTGGAGACTTCAGGAGGACTTCTGATTAGCTTGTCCCCGAAGGCGGCAGAACAATTTTGCGAAGAATTTGAAAATGTAACGAATGGAGAGCAAAAAGCATTTATTATTGGCAAAGTTTTAGAAGCGACCGAGTCAGCAGCAGTTTTGTCGGAGGAGGTAGAGCGTATTGAGGTGGTATTTTAAATAATGGAAATGGGATAAATGTAGTGGATTGGTCTGAGTTTTCAACTTATGATTAAAATTTCATAAAGGCCTCAAGCTCGGGAATTTTTTGAAATGTTTTATAATAATATGTAAAACTTTTGATACTCAGATTTGTGTTTTACATTTATACTTGAACCAAAAATAAAGTATGCCTTTTGTGTGATTTTATTATTAAAAATAAATACGCCTTAAAAATTATTATTATTACTGTGCTTAAATAAAAACAGATGCTGCAAATAAAATTATTTTTTTTTGTTTTAAATTATAAACGTCTAATGAAAAATTTAAAAAATCTCTGTTAACAGATGTTCTGTTAATTGTGTGTGTTATGTTAATCGGCAATCGACTACATTTTTTGCAAGCATCGATATTAAAAGAAATATCGGAACCGATGCCCGAATATATCGATGGTACCATTTTACTCAGTGCATTTCCAGTTCCAGCTTCAACACGCAAATTTTTTTGCCGGAAAAAAATTAAGTAGACTTATTTTTTTCTAAGACAAAAGAACTTGTTAGGGTGTTTCAAAATCTGTAGTTACACACTATATACATAAATTAATATATTTTTATATAAATACACACTGAATAACCAAATATAGATCATGGCGTCGCATCACTATCACCAAATTGCAAATTTGCTGGAAAAAGTATGTATAAATTATCGAATACGAGGGATATAGGATATTCAATAGATTTTGTTATTTTATTAGATGACGTCTACGGACAAAGATTTTCGATTTATGGCAACAAATGATTTAATGACTGAGCTGCAAAAAGACAGCATTATATTGGATGACGAGTCTGAAAAAAAAGTGGTTCGCATGGTTCTTAAATTACTTGAAGACAAAAACGGTGAAGTTCAAAATTTGGCTGTCAAGTGTCTTGGTCCACTGGTCAACAAAGTTAAGGAAAATCAAGTGGAAACAATTGTGGACTCTCTATGCGGCAACATGATGTCAAACGTGGAGCAACTGCGTGATATATCAAGTATTGGCCTAAAGACTGTCATTTCTGAGCTCCCACAGTCTTCCAACTCGTTGGCGCCCAATGTCTGCCAACGGATTACTGGCAAATTAAGTATTGCCATTGAAAAGGTTCGATATAAAAAAAAAAATGAAAGCCTCAATATTTAAAACTAATACTGGATGATATTTTGCAGGAAGACGTTTCAGTTAAATTAGAATCCTTAGACATATTGTCAGATTTACTTTCTCGTTTTGGCGAGTTTTTGATACCCTTTCACAGCACGATTTTAAAGGCCCTCATGCCACAGCTGGCATCACCCCGTCAGGCGGTCCGAAAACGCACGATTGTAGCTCTCTCAGTACTTCTGATCCAAGCAAATAGCAACGCGTACCATGGCGTGGTTGATCATCTACTTGAAGGACTTGAGAACCCACAAAATCAGGGTGCTATTCGTACGAACATTCAATGTCTGGCATCTATTTGGTAAGCATCGTCTTCAACTGAGTAAATCTTCAAAATAATTAATTTTTAATACATTTTTATTTTTTATTATAGTCGTCAAGCTGGACATCGTCTTTGCAATCATATTGATCGATCTATGCTTCTACTTAAGCAGTACAGCCAACAGGATGACGATGAGCTGCGTGAATTCTGCTTGCAGGCCTGTGAGGCGTTCGTCTTGCGCTGTCCCGATGCTATACATCCACACATTCCTGTGGTAAGTTGAGAAATTTGATACCCGATAAATGATATATATCTAAATGAAATATTTTGAACAGATTCTCGAACTATGTCTTAAATATGTAACATACGATCCCAACTACAACTACGAAGCAGATGACGGAGAGAAAGGCGTTGCCATGGACACGGAGGAGGATGAATATGTTGACAGCGAGGAGTACAGTGATGATGACGATGTAAGCTGGAAAGTGCGACGGGCAGCTGCCAAATGCTTGGAGGTGTTAATATCGACACGTCAGGAATTGGTTGAAGAATTCTATAGGACTTTGAGCCCGGCATTGATCGCTCGGTTTAAGGAACGCGAGGAGAATGTGAAGTCCGATATATTTCATGCTTATATTGCACTGCTAAGGAACACACGTCCTGCAGAAGATATTGCACATGACCCCGACTCCATGGATCAAGTAGCCGGTTCAACTTTACTGCTCATTGAGCAGCTGCCGCAGATCATTAAGGCGATTCAGCCATTAATGCGTGAGAAATCTATGAAAACTCGTCAGGATTGTTTCCTGTTGCTACGTGAACTGTTGAACTCCCTACCGGGAGCTCTTGGTCCACATTTGGAATACATTGTGCCGGGAATCAGCTATTCCCTAAACGATCGCAGCTCAACAAGCAATATGAAGATTGAGTCATTGGGTTTCCTTTGCTCCTTACTGCAGGGCCATCAAGCGCATGTGTTTCTCCCACATATTCCTTTGCTGGTACCATTGGTCGTTTCTTCGGTCTTTGATCCGTTCTACAAAATTGCCACCGAGGCACTTTTGGTGCTGCAGCAGCTCGTCAAGGTTGTGCGTCCCTTGGGCAATAATGCGTCCAAGTCCAATTTTGATGTGGCTCCTATCGTAAGTCAGGTATATTCGTGCACCTTGCAAAAACTTAAGGTCACCGACGTTGACCAGGAAGTTAAGGAACGTGCCATTGCGTGCATGGGCCAAATCATCGCCACCATGGGTGATCTTTTAAAGAACGAAATGGCAGTTTGCTTGCCAATCTTTATGGAACGTTTGAAAAACGAGGTGACTCGCCTGAGCAGCGTTAAGGCCCTCACCATGATTGCAGCTTCACCCCTACGCATTGACCTTTCACCCATCTTGCATGATGTGCTGCCCACCTTGGGCACCTTCTTGCGAAAAAATCATCGGGCTTTAAAGCTTCACTCCCTGGACCTCATTAACAAGATTGTCATCAATTACTCCTCGACCTTTGAACCGAGTGTTCTACAATCCGCCATTGTTGAAATTCCCGGACTCATCTCGGACTCCGATTTGCATGTTGCACAATATTCACTGACCTTATTAAGCACCACAGCTCGTCGCCAACCGCAGGCGTTAGTTGGCATCCATGAAAAGTTTTTGCCATCTGTGCTCCTCTTGGTTCGGTCGCCACTATTGCAGGTACGTACTTCATTTGAAAGGATCTTTGAGTAGATCTCAAAAATTGATTCCTTCATTTGATATTAAAAAGAAAGTCATTGACTAAGTCCTAAAAATGAAAATTCCTTTTCAGGGCGCCGCATTGCAATGCACCCTGGAGCTCTTCCAGGCATTAGTGCAGACACAACTGTCCGGATTGGACTATCAAAGTTTGGTTTCTAAGCTCATGGAACCCGTTTTGACGGGTAACGATTCGGCCACTAAAAATCCAAACGAACAACTACAACTTCATAAGCAGGCATATCATTCGTCGGCCAAGTGCATTGCGGCCTTAACCCAGCAGTGCCCTCAAGTGGCGACACCCTTGGCCACCCAGTTGATGGCTGAGCTGCAGAAAAATGGCAACAAGGACACTCAAATAATCTTTTGCCTGTTAACCATCGGGGAAATAGGCAGGCACTTTAATCTCAGCTCCATTCAGGTGCTACCCCAGACAATCATTGAATGCTTCGGGGCAAATTCGGAGGATGTAAAAGCGGCCGCCTCCCATGCACTCGGTGCAGTTTGTGTGGGCAGCTTACACACATACCTACCATTAATATTGAATGAAATTGAGGCTCAGCCCAAGCGTCAATATCTACTACTTCATTCATTAAAGGAGGTTATATCATCGCTATCGGTCACATCAAACGGCTTGGCCCAGTTGTTGCCATCTGTGCCCTCGATATGGAATCAATTGTTCAAGCATTGCGAGTGTTCAGAGGAAGGATCTCGCAACGTAGTGGCCGAATGCCTGGGAAAATTGGTGCTTGTCAATCCCGAAGAATTGCTGCCCCAGTTGCAGCAGGCCCTGCGCTCGGAGAGCACAACCATGCGCACCGTTGTTGTCTCCTCGGTTAAATTCACCATCTCTGATCAACCGCAACCGATTGATTTACTTCTTAAGCAAAGCATTGGAGAGTTTCTCTTTGCACTGCGCGATCCGGAGCCACAAGTTCGTCGCGTTGCTCTGGTGGCATTTAACTCGGCTGTTCACAACAAGCCAAGCTTGGTACGCGACCTGCTGCCAACGCTATTGCCCTGGCTATACTCAGAGACAAAGGTTAAGAGCGAGCTAATACGTGAGGTGGAAATGGGTCCGTTTAAACACACTGTCGACGATGGCCTGGATATTCGAAAAGCTGCATTCGAGTGCATGTATACGCTGCTTGAGCAGGGACTTGACCGTGTGGATGTTATGCAGTTTATGGATCACGTTCAGGCTGGCCTGTGTGATCATTATGACATTAAGATGCTGACGTATTTGATGACAGCGCGACTGGCCGTGTTATGCCCGGATAAGGTTTTACTTAGTATGTGGCTGGTGTCTTGTTATCCCTGATATATATATCTAACGGGTTTTTTTTTTATATCTTTCACAGGATTGGATCAGTTTGTTCAACAGTTGCGCGACACCTGCACACACAAGGTGAAGGCCAATTCGGTTAAGCAGGAGTACGAGAAGCAGGATGAGCTGAAACGGTCAGCTCTTCGAGCCGTCTCTGCGCTCTCCCAAATACCCAAAGCGAGTAAGTATAGTTCATGGATTATATAAATCAATAGATATTTTATATAAACCGAATGCATTCTGCGGTTACAGATAAAAATCAACAGTTACTAGACTTTTTGAAGTCCATTAAGGAGACACCCGAACTGTGTAAAATCTTTGACTATGTGCAAAAGGATACCATAACTGGCAATTCAGATATCATTGCCATGGATCAGACATAAATATATGTTAAATTATGCTGTTCTAATATGAATGCTAATTTTATTGATTAAAATATAGGAATGTGAACACGAATGTATCTTGTATTTGGTACAGCCATCAGTTTTTTTGCGATAAAATTAAACCCCTAACTTAAATTTCTATAATTTTTATGCAAACTTCTGGTATCTCCTCCAATTTTGAAGTCCGTTCAGTTTCGGTCACAATAATTATTTCTTATGTACTCTAAGGATAACTTACAAAAGGCGCTTTGTAGAAAGAAATAATAATAATAATAATAATAACAATACAAATAAAAGTATAAATAAAAAAACTTTTTCATAAAAACGAAATTGCGTGTTTAATAAATTTTTAAATTAAATTGTGATTCTAAAAAAATTTGATTCAACTTTACACTTTCCAATTTTGAATTACACAAATGCTTCTGAGATTTGGGGATTACGCTGACTGTTCGGATCTCTTCTTTCCATCTTCTCCACCGGAGGAAAATAACTTGCCCTTGGCTGGCTTGTTCTCGGCCGGACCACTATCGGAAACTGTTTCTGGCGGATGTTCCAGAACATGGTCTATGATGCCAAGGGTCTTTGCCTCCTCCGGCGTCATGAAGTGGTCACGCTCCATACGTGAGCACATCTCATCATAGTTGTTTTTGGCATGTTTCACATATATTTTGGTCAACTGACGCTTTATTTTAATAATCTCCTCCGCATGTATAAGTATGTCAGTCGCTTGACCCTGAAATTATGAGCGGGAGATAAGAGGCCCCACACCTATTGCACATTTATCATGTTGCCCTTACCTGGGCGCCACCTGAAGGCTGATGTATCATAATACGCGCATTGGGCAAAGAGTACCTCATTCCTGGCGCTCCTGCTGCCAATAACAACGAACCCATCGAACATGCCTGTCCAACACACCAAGTGGCTATGGGAGGCTTCACATATTGCATTGTATCGTATATAGCAAGTCCTGCAGTGACAACACCGCCGGGTGAGTTGATATACAAGTGGATAGGTTTATTAACGTTCTCAGATTGAAGGAAGAGTAGTTGCGCCACGACCGTTGAGCTGATATCATCGGTAATGTTTCCCATTAGGCATATAATACGTTCCTTGAGAAGTCGCGAAAATATATCATACGCCCGTTCTCCCCGTCCAGTTTGCTCTACCACCATTGGTATCAAATTGATATGCCTCACGGAAGCTGAGAGTGGCATACATGTTGCCTAATTTTAAAAACGCGTTAAGGGGTGTTAAACGATACATCACAAACATGGCTGACGTATGGAAAAACACTTACGGATATGCTTCGTAAAACCTGACTGCCGGCGTTTCTCAACATGACACCCGATGAAGTATATTTATTTCAAACTGAATCGCAATTACCCGCAAAACAGTTGCTTGTTTTGTTTATGAGACGGAGATATTTAAATCCCTGAGCAGTGAAAATCAAATCAAATCAAATCTAAAAACAAATTTTGACATATTTTTTTAAGTTCCAAAGTATTTCATAAGCAAAAATACATACGTACGCGATGACTTTTTAATAACAAAATGTTTTCACCGAAACTATTTTTCCAACCGATAACAAGTATCGATAGACGCAACGAATCAAATAAAAGTTCTTTCAGTATCGATTCAGAAGAGAAAATTATATTTAAATAATTTTCAAAATACTTAAGGTTTTTAAACCTCAGCTTACTTTCTATTATTTTAGATTAAATTTATAAATCATTATTGTCATAAAATTATTTTACTTTAAAGCCATTGCTTTTAATGGAAAACCATTTCAATGGCTGTTCCAATTTTTTGGACGCCACTGTTAGGTGCACAAATAATATGAACATTAGTGAAATACACGCCAATGAATGATTTGAGTGTATTGTGCCACATTACGCTATTAAAGCAGTGGCAAATATGACTTTTGAGTCAATTCAAAAGAAACACACACATACGCACATGTGTGTGTGTGTGTGTGTGTTAGCTTATGTTTGTATTGCACTAGAATTCACGCAGCCAAGATCAAGGTAATTGCATCTTCCCAACTGCCACTCCAGTTTCATTCTGCAATTTGCTTTCAATTCGATTGGTTGTGTTCTTAATAAATTTGAATCACAGTGCATTTTTCAAAATAATAATAAATAATTAACAAAACGGTTCTTTTTTTAATATAAAAAAAAATGAATATTAAAAATTGGACTTACTTACAAATCTGTTTAATAGTTGTAAGTATCTTGATCAGTGATTAGCTTTAAACTAATATTTAAATACTTAAAAGGAAAGCCTTTTAAAAAAGGATATAATTAATAAGTAAATAAATAATTAATTATTTCAAATTGTGCTTCGTAGCTTCCCATTTGCTGCTTTGCCCAGGATTATGAAGGTAAGTGAAAAATGAATTTTAATTTTATTCCAATAAACAAAATTAAATGAACCACCCAAAAGTCGCCGATGTTCAATGCACATTCTCGAAAACTGGGTCCAGCATGGAGGACCTCATAACGGCAACTCTTAAGAGACCCGTCGGTTTCAAGGGTGTGCCCATCTTTGCGGATGATCGCAATGCGAACAATGAGATGAGTTCCCATTGTGCGGTCACAAGGGACACAAGCGATGAGGAGGACCGAACTTTCAATCTGAGAATAACAGACTTTTCACGCTGTGGGGTCCTTAAGAGGAATGTACGTAGATAATCCTCAAAGGAAGATCTGAATCGTAATTGAAAAACTTTATAATCTTAGGGATTTGTGCATGTTCGCATTTGGTTTCCTCAATTCTCGGGCGTAGTCATGCAGTCGGATCAGGAGTTGATCATCATGTGCAAGCCGCCGGAGCCGACAGTTATTGAAAATAAGGCTGCTGGATTCGCAGGAACATTGTACGTTAACCTGATCCGAGATTGAGAATTTATTTAAAAAAAGAAGCTTTCATTTGCAGTCCCCATGGAGCCCGTGTGTCTGGCGTTGTGGAGGAGATGCCCAACCGATTGGAATATGAGGTTGCACTGTACAAGGAAGCGCCACCAATTGCTCGTGTCAGCGGTGCCAACAACCCAGTGAGCTCCTCCAATGATCCACCTTCACTTTCAACAAACAACGAACAGACTGTGGACCAAGCGGTTCCCCTGGGCACAAAGCTCCAGCTGCGCGCACGTATAAGTCAGTCGGTTTGGAAGTTTGTCAAACTAATGGAGGTCACTGTGTCCCCAGATTCAGGTATGTTTCCACTTAAATATTTAAAATCTAGTATAAAAGTTGCTTGGAACACAGAGAATCCACATGCTCATGGCTCTGTCTCCCTGGTGCACAATGGCTGTCGGAATCGAGACTTGGCTACCATCATACCACATCAGCCGGCCAAATACCGCGACAGACCCAACGAAGTGTTCCTCGACTTTGAGGCTTTTCTCCTTAGCTCTATGAAGGAAAAGGCCACACTTTGGATACACTCGCAGATCAAGGCCTGCATTGACATGGCCGATTGTACACCTGATTTCTGTGTAGATCTTTATGACCCATCTGGGCATGGCCGCAGGCGGCGTCAGATAGAATCAGCGGCGACTACAACTGTCAATCCCATGATGCAACGACCCCCCTACACCGTTAAGAACACATCGGCAGGTGCTGAGTTCAAGCGCTTCATAGAAAACATCGAATATACCGTTATAATGCCGGGACAGACCAACAAAAAGATGGGCTTCCTAATCGATGTGACACAACATTGCCGCGGCGCTCTACTCATTACCTCGTTTTTTGTCTGCATGATTACTCTTTCCATCGCAATCGTAAGTCAATCACAGCCTGGCAACTTATATAACGATTCAAATCTCTCATCTCTCCTCTATTTTCTTTATTTTCTCTCTTTTCTTTCCTCTTCATCATCTCGCCCCTCTCTCTCTCTCTCTCTCTTCCCTTCCCATAGAGCTGCATGTTGGCTGTACGCGCCCGGGCCGATAAAAAGCAGCGATTGCTCCAGTTTACTTCTGGGTTCAATCGAGGTTATGCCGGACGGGCAGTTGTTCAATAATAATTTTTAGATTTAAATAATAATAAAAAAATAATAATTATATCGTTAACTCGATATTTTTGCAGTTATGTTCCGCATTTAAAATGTATATAAAGGTATCTATGCATTTATCGGTTGTATTTATTATACCAAACAGTACTTAAAACTTAGATCGATTTATTTAGCAACAATTTGTGTGGTTTAGTTTAGTGACCTAGATTTATTTTGAATAACGGTGCATTTTAAAAGGTAAATAGTAAAAGAAATTATCAATAAAATGATTTATGTTCTTAATAAAAATAAATAAAAGGTGTTTTCAACAATCGAGCTTAAAAGGATTTCATTTGAGCCAAGGGATATTTTCTTTTCAGAATGAAACCAAATATTAAAAACCAAACTTAAATTTAAGAAGATTATATTTAATCTTTATAAACACTTAAAACTATTTAGAATTTTTGTTATTTAAAATTAATCTCTTCAATAAATTGAAGCTTGAACGGAATTCAATTTATTTTATTTATAAACGCTCTCTAATTTTAGCTTGCACAGGAGGCACAGCCTTCGGAAGACAATAAGTATGCCATTTATAATTGGGCAACAATAAAAGCGTCAAGATGTCACTAACTGGCACTTTTAGCCACCGAAGGCCAACCACTAAGCTCCAAATGTCACAGTCAAAGCCATGGCAAAAAGCCACTTTAATTGATTCATGTTAAGCCAAGTTGGCAGCAGCCAAATACAGTAACGCGTTCAGGACGTTCGATAAGTTATTTTCCGGACCATTACATAATGAATTTACCGAACACATTATACATTTACATATGTATGTATGTATGTATGTATCTGTGTGTGTACACACACGTACGCGTACTTTTAAATTATAAATGTCCGTTTCAATATTCGATGCCATTCGAAGGTGTAAATATATTTGGTACTTATGATATATAAAATCTGCTTACTGACAGTTTCATTTTTTTCTTTTTTTTTTGCCAAAAACAGATATACAAAATAATTACGGTTATTTGTGCAATGAAACTAATTAAATTTGTGTAATCTATTGAAATGAAATATTTATTGATGCATTTACTAAACTTGCACTTACCCATTAATTGAAAAACTTTTAGCAGTGCAAAACAATGCATTGAGTTTTTCTTCAATCTCTTCGACGTGAAAATACGCTTTCTGCAGGAGATAAAAATTGAACATATTTTTAATACTTTAATAATAATAATGTAAATAAATAAATAAATAAATATATGTAGGCAGATATAAAATAAGCTGGGATTAAATAGTTATTTATAGGGCCCCTTTTGTTCAGCGGCCGCGTTTGGACTGCAATCTGAAAAAATCCGTTATATGAACTCAATGCATTGTTTTTGTTGGTCTCTTGTCTCTTTCGCACTTATGGATATTGCGGAAGAGAGTTTTTTCATAGTTAAGTCTCCATTCATGTAAAAAGATGGCAATCTTTATTACGTTTTAAAATAATTTTATTTATTATGGGAACCTTATTAAAAAAATTGTAATCATTTTTATTTTCGTTTGTTTTTTCTTCTCTGCAGCTGACACATTTAATTGATAAAATAAACTACTTTATATCAAATAAAAAATGAAATAATAAAGTAATCAGAGTTTCACTCAAATTGTTAAGATTTGCAAGTGAAATACTTAGGAATTGTATGTTGTGAGTTAACGGGGCGTATTATTAATGTGTCCAAGGGTCAATATATACATTAATAAAAATCAATTAATTAAACAAGCCTAAAGACAAAAACAAAGGACACGCGCGTTGCTCTCATGAATGAATCAAGGAACCAGCGAATACCCAATGAATGAATGAGTGTAATGACTCTTTCATTAGGCATTCAAGCGTAAATAAAGCATTAACTACCAGACAACCGCCACCCAGCCAGGTAGACGCCAGTCTTGCAGGCTGCCAACCAGATGGACAGCCTTACTGGCTGCCCGGTTGCCCGGTTGCCCGGTTGCCCGGTTGCCCGGCTGCCTGGCTGCTCAGTTGGTTGGCTGTTTGGCTGTCTGGGAATCAAATGCGAAGCAACTGCATAAATTTCCATTTAGACAAATGTGACAAACGGAAATTGCAATCGGCGCTGTGCTGCGCTCTCAACATCATTTCAACATCCTGTGCTGCTGTCGAGCAATTCGCCAAGGACCCTAACCGAGTGCTGTTCACTTTATTGGCATTTGAGCATTGGACAAGCTGGTGCCAACTCTGCAGCGGAGTGCTTAAATAAATTATAAAGCATATTGAAATGTAATTCATAACCAAGCAGCACTTGACCCACGTACAAGCGATGATGAATTACGTGCCCGCCAGTATCATGCATACGATATGTACACACGATTAATGCCATGTGGTCCACGGCTCATGGTTCATGGTTCAATTATAAACCTTTATCGAGTTTCATCTCATTACGCAAGGAACAGCGAAAGTTTATGTGGACGCAAATTCATTTATTATTCACTTCACTAGAAAAATGGATTTAAAATCACATCTCTTTAAAAGCACATTAAAAAATTTTAAATTTTCATACACTTCGAGGGAAAAATCACTGAAATTTAATGAATGTCGTATGTAACATAAATAAAAAAAATATTAAAAAATTTATAAAATATAAAATAATTAAAAGTTTTAAATCTTACTTATCTATTTTCATTTCAAGGCAACAAATATGTAGCTATATATTTATTTTTGCATTTTAAGTAAAGTTTTAAAAGATATTTTAAACTTTTAAAATATCCTCTTTAACATCCTTTTTTTATATTATAAAAATAGCCAAGCTGCAGAACATTAAGTTCACCATTGCCGAGATGGACTCCAAGTGCAAGAAAGGCTGCTCATTGTCCTGGCTGTCGGTGATACGCGCCCTCCTACTACTTATCTTGGCGAGCCAGTTGGAAATGGACACTGTCCTTGTCACCATCGAATGGTCAACTCTACTCTTCTTTGCCGCCCTTTTCATAGTAATCGAACGAATCTAAGCCATGGGTCACACCGGTTGGGTGGTCTACTTAGTCCTTGAATTTATAGCCCGCGTTGATAAGGAAAATCACTTAGTATTCGCTCTTATACTGATGATGTGGACAATATTTTCCTTAAGTCCAGGTGGTCAAAAGGTGGTCGAAAAACAAATCCCTCGGATTAAGCACAAGATTGAGTTAGTGGAATTTTTCAAAAGCACTTCCTGTCATGCTTTGGAATGATATTATTCCTTCAAGATTTTTACTTATTGCCCATGGATTATTCAGCTGATGGTAGAGGCTTTTAGCAGCTGGTCCTTTGGCCTTTAAAAGGCTAGCCGTTATCCCATCTGCTCACTGGCCGGAAAAACTTTCATTGTTCAGTTCCCTGGAACATTGCCCCACGTTGTCTTGTCTGGGGGGAAACTTTATCATTTCGTTGAAAACTTTTTAATGACAAAATCAAATCAAAAATTGAACATCGCACAAACTTTCGATCAAAAAGAAGAAAAAACAAAATTTTTTAAATGGAAATACTCGTTGGTGTTTCCAAACCTGTTTCCGCTTCCTATGCGGCCGATGCTATAAATGTCCTGTAGTAACATTTGCGGTTCGCGGTAATTGAGGTCAGTTAGCTTTGGTTAGCTTACGGAAAGGATGTTTTAAAAAGGAAGGCATTTAATTTTAATCTTATATAAATGTATGCCAAGGATATTTCACATATTAAATCGAAAGTAAACTTTTGCTTTCTTACTTTGGTAATGTTTTTTTAACTAAAATGATATCCTTTTTAGTACATAAATACCTTTCCTTAGAATTATTTAAATTTAATTCCGCCGTAATTACTTATGTCAAAAACTATAAAAAGTTTTTATAAAATCGTAAAATTATTTAACTTTTTATGAGGCACCTTTCAACAAGTCCTTGTATGTATTCAATTTATAAAAATCCCGTAATACACCCTTCATCTATTTTTTTTATAGTCTGTCTTTTGAGTCCCTCAATATATAAATTTCCAAGTGAGTTTCAGAAATAATAATCTATATAATTTGAAAATCGAAAAACATAAACTAAAATCCAATGGAATCAAGAGAGTTAAATTTTGCTTATTATGTCACATATTAATTTTTACGTTTATACAATTCATTTTTATACAGTGAAATTTATCATTTTATCTTTAGGCATGGTAAGTGATTAATCCCACTTCTTGAATTCGAAGTTTTCAATATTTTCTGCATACAGAATTTTTTTTAAGCAAGAAATCAAATTTCAAGTTTGCCATAGGAATCTTCTTCAAAAATCATATCGATGCCTCAAGCACATCAAGCCAAAGCTCGTCGTTCGTATTATCTGCACGAAGATGACGATGAGGGTTTATCTGAGAAGCAGCGGCTAAGGCGTCAGAGAATCCATACAATATTTTATAGGGTGAAGATAATATGTCTGGTTCTCCTCTGGATATTCTGTACAATTTTAATAATTTTCAAGCCCCCGGTCGAAGAGTCAGTCATGGTAATAAGTGCCATGCCGGATAAAATTAATTATTTAACTCTAGAGAATGTGAAATACGATTCAAGGTTTCATGGCATCAGTATTGAGGCAAAGGGTATAATCGATGATCTAGCCTCTACGAGTGCAGACCCGACGACTACGATCGAGCTTGTCCAAAGGGATACAAAAAATGACAAAGTTATCTGGAAATCCGCACAATGGAAACTCATTTTTAATTTTGAGAAAAAAGAACTCATACTTGTGGAGCATGAATTTTACCTGAATGATAAAGCAGAAGAAGGCATGAATAGTGATCGATACGGAGGTGATATAAAATACGAATTGGCAGTCGACAATAAGCACACTGACGCGATTTCACTCTGGCTCAAAGTCGATTGCAGCACAATACGAGGGGCAACGGGAGTTCTTTATGCTTTCTTGGTGCTCGTCTTTCTGTACATACTCATCATTTGGGATCTAACGGATCGCGTATTGGGTGCAATGTTGACGGCAACGCTGGCTATAGCTGTCCTTGCCCTGCAGGATGCACGGCCACCGCTGCATACAATTATATCCTGGATCGATATGGATACACTTATGCTTCTGTTTGGCATGATGGTTATGGTTGGAATACTTGCACAGACTGGATTGTTTGGCTATTTATCTGTATTGGCATATCGCATCTCCAAGGGACGACCCTGGTACCTCATATGCTTACTCTGCATGCTGAGCGTCGTACTTTCTGCGGTCCTTGACTGTGTGACAATTGTCATGCTCCTTGTCCCAGTCACAATTCGGCTATGCGAAAGCATGGGATTACGTGCAACAACAGTTATAATAATGGTTACAATATTTGCAAATATCGGTGGCACCTTGACCCCCGTGGGAGATCCTCCAAACGTGATGATAGCCACAAATCACTATGTCATTCATAATGGTGTGACATTCCTGATGTTTACCTCCCATATGTTTCCTGGAACGTGCGTTAATGTGATAAGTGCGTGGATTATTTTGTATTTCATGCATAAAAAAAGAGTTTTTAGTGGTGGCGCGGAGCAAATGCGTAAATCAATCCAAAATCTATCAAAGCATGCGGCCCGGTTGAATTCACCGAATCCGGCTGATGAGCAAACACGTAGAGAAATTCTTGAACGTATCGATGAGTTAAAGGAGAAATATCGACGCAAAACGGATGTAGGAAGATTTAACTTAGAGCCAGCAGAAAACTATATAGAAATTCTGGCCGAGATGGAGTCCAAGTACAAGATCGAGGATAAGCCGCTATTGATTAAATGTTGCGTTGCATTGGTGTTTGCAGTAATTCTATTTTGTACGCATTCCCTTCCCTTTCTGAAGGGCTGCTCATTGTCCTGGGCGGCTGTAATTGCCGCCCTCCTTCTACTGATCTTGTCAAACCAATCGGAAATGGACACTGTCCTTGCCACCGTCGAATGGTCAACTCTGCTCTTCTTTTCCGCCCTCTTCGTAGTCATCGAAGGAATGGCGAAAATGGGCCTCATCGATTGGGTGGTCCAATTGGTCGTCAAGATTATATTGCGCGTTGATGAAAAAGATCGATTAGTAGTGGCCATTGTGCTATTGCTATGGATCAGCGCTATATTTTCCGCTTTTGTCGACAATATTCCAGTTATATCTATGATGTTAAAGCTGGTAATCAAGTTGGTTAAAAATAGATCCTTGGGACTACCCCTTTTTCCCCTAATCTGGGCACTTTCGTTTGGAGTATGTCTGGGCGGAAATGCAACATTGATTGCTGCCACCGCCAATATAGTTGCCGCCGGATTGGCCAGTCAGCATGGCTATAAGGTCGGATTTATAGAGTTCGCGCGGAGTGGCGTTCCTGTTATGCTTGCAAACAATTTTCTCTCTACCGTATATCTAATTATTGCCCATGGATTATTCAAGTGGCACTAGAGGTGACCACCAGTTGGTTAAGTAGATATGATCTACTTCCAGCAAGATTCGAAGATAAAATTTAATATTAAGTTAATCCAAAATTCAATGATATTTTACTTGTATATCTTTATATATTTTTATAAAATAAAAGACGAAATAATTTTTAATAATTAGAAAAATTACAAAAATAATTGGTCTGTAAATACTAATCTAAGAAATATGTATTTTAGATTTGCTTTGTTTGAAAATCTAAAAATGTATCTTGATTGTTAAAAAGCAACCCTTTTTTTTAAATTATCAAAATTGTGCACTTTGAATTTATGTGCTTCGTGTTGGAAAAAAAAAGATATTTTGAAGGTGCCACAGGCGTGGAAAGTAAAAGTCGAGTAAAGAATTTAATAACGGTAAGTTTTGAACGCAATGAATTGAATGACTCCTTGGACTGGGTTGAATTTTTAGTTGCTTAGCTCAAATGGACCCATCACACCATTCACTAAGTGTATTGAAATCTATGCAATGGGCCAAATCCCAACAGAGTTTTCCGAATCAAGGAAATGTCGACGGGCAGAAGAATAAGAAGCCCAATTGGAAGTCACGTATCACCATTGCGAAGATTGCGTTCTTTATATTATTATGGGCATTTTTCACCGTATTTATAGCAAGCGTCCTTCCAGGGGAATTTAATACGGAACTGTTGTCTGTACTTAAGAATAATGAGACTTCAATGAAAGTTGAAGATGCACCAGAGTCAAATCAGGTACTTATTACCGTTGAAGGTGCCATCTCAGCATGGATATCCCCGGATGATCCCACTGATGATACAGATCATGTCTCAATACAATTTGAGTCTTACGATGATTCCGGTAGTAAATCCATTTGGATATCAGATGCATGGCATCTTGCTGTCAATAGCAAGCTATCGGATACGCAAAGCCTCAGACACTACATAAATGTTGACTCCTTGGATAAGAAAGCAAATGAAAATCAAGCTTACAGGCTTTTAGTGAAAGGAAATATGAAAAATGAGATGGGATTGTTGGTGAATGTGGATACAGATCCTGTACCCAGAACGCTAGGATTTATTCTTGCCATTCTTTTGTTGGTACTCTTCTACGCTCTTGTCATTTCCAGATGTGTGGACCCCACACTAGCTATACTCCTGTGCTCCACCACGGGATTCGGTCTACTCTGCCTATTTAGGGATCGACCCGAGTTTGCGGTACTTCTTTCATGGATCAACGTGGATATGCTTATGTTTGTTTTCTTCTTGGTCCTGACGATCATCGTGCTTGCGGACACAGGTTTATTTGACATGTTGACCTTCTACGCATTCAAGAAGTCAAGAGGAAATGCTTGGCGCTTCCTATTTTATCTCTGCACTATAACCGCCATCCTTTCTGCCCTGATTGGCAATTTGACCATGCTAATACTCTTGGTTCCATCCACAATACGGATCTGTGAGTTAATGGGATTGGATGTTGTATTTGTACTTGTCTGTCTTATTTTATTTTCGAATATTGGCGCTGCAGTAACTTCTACGGGAAGTGTACCAAACATGATCATTATATCTTATATTACTGATGAAAAGATTTGCTATGCGAAATTCATTCTTTACATGTTCCCAGGTGTCCTTATTAGTTTTCTACTGAGCTTTGCGCTGGTCTATGTTTTACTTCGTAACAAACTACGAGTTGATGATTCGGAGTTCCCAAAGGTCATAAGCAATTTACAATCAAGGCTGGACAATATGAAAAACAAGGACGATCCACCGGCATGGGAGATAAAAAAAAGAATCTTAGAGCTGGAAAATATGCCAAAAAAACGTGACTTTAAGGACCAAGTGGAAGATATGCAAGAGCTGTACAAAATTCAAAATCGGCCTCTATTAATCAAAAATCTAGTTGTGCTCGGAATAATAATATTTTTGTTCCTCATCAGCTGTCTACCCTTTTGCAAGGGTCTTACATTAAACTGGGCTATCCTATTGGGTGCACTGCTACTTTTGGTATTGACCAATCACTCGGAAATAGATCATATCCTATTACGGGCTCCATGGTCCATTCTGCTGTTCTTTGCCTCGATGTTCGTTTTCATTGAAGTCATTGCGCGGCTCGGAGCCATTGATTATGTGGTGAATTTGTTTAACGTTCAAAATGCAAAGAAAGCTGAATATATAATCCTTTTGATCTGGAGTACCGCTCTCGCATCCACCTTATTAGACAATGTTCCTATCACAATCCTGATGTATGAGGTGATTAAAAGACTGATGAATAAGACGACTATACCCCTGGAGGCTATGATATTCGCTCTTTCATATGGCGCTTCCTTTGGCGGTAATGGGACAATCTTCGGTGCCGCAGCAAATATAATAATGACAGGAGTAGCGAAACAATACGGCTATAACATATCCTTCATGAAATTCTTCATTGTTGGCTTTCCTGTTATGCTTGTGACTGTGGGTGTTGCAACCCTATATCTTCTGCTGTTCTTCTGTACCTTTTCTTTGACTGCGGACACAAGGACAACTGAGAGCAAATCTGACTTTGTATTTGCGATGCCTTAAAAATAAATTGAACAACTGAATTTCTCACTAGGATAAAAATAAATAATTACTTTTGAGTGTTTGAGAGTTAATTGCAAAGCGTAAAATATTATTTATTTAACCTAAGAGCTTCCTTTCCCGTCTAATGTATTCTGTCTTATATCTTTAAAGTGCTAACATTTATTTAAGCATTTCCTTTTGGCATTAAAAAGTGAAGCTTATGGGTCAAGGCTTGAGTTAAGTCATTTTCTATTATCCTGTTGACTATGCTCTTGGTCAAATTGAAGTAGACAATCAGTCAAACGGGTACAACCAAAAGCCACAGAAGCTCTCGTAATGCACATCTATAAAATCAATAAGCCTCCTCTCCTCTCATGCTCCCTCCTCAGTCAACAAACTAACTCTAAGTGCATGCCCCTCATTTAAACAATCGGTTAGCAAAAATTCGAAAATACGACAAAAACTACATTTGTTTGCCCCAGGAGAATGACTGGGTGGCTGGGTGGCTGTCTGGCTGGCTCGATGGGTGGATGAGTGAATGGGGGAATGGGTGAATGGGCAGAAGGGATCCTAAGGGGCCCGAGCGGATATTTTGATGGGGTTTGGTTTGTTGTCATTTGGCCACAAATTGCAGCTCTTCCACATGTGTGTCCCATGCCTTTAAGACTTGGCCATAAATCTTTTGTTGTGCCAACAAAACAAACGTAAAAGTAACGACTCTCTATACGAAAAAAAAAGCTGCAAATTTTCGCAAATTTTTGTGTCTATTTTAGTCGGAAAGGCCACAGGGAACTTAAAAATTTCTTGGTTTTCTTTCCTTCTGATGATTGATGTGCACTTGGCTTTAAAATGTGATGTATGGGCGCTTAATAGTTTATTTATCTATGTGGCTTACATAATATAATGACTTGTAAAAACACAATCGGGGATGGTCATTGGTTTTGTGCTCAAAGAATCGAAGTAATGGCAGGTTCTTTATAGCAAAGTAAGGATATAGATACGGAAGATATAGTTTATATAAAATGAAAAATAATGCCAACATCTTTAGCTAATCAAAGAAAAGGATTATTCAAGGAGAGGGTAGTTTCAGGAAATTAATGTTACTCATTTTATGGCACTCCCGGCCTGAAACCCTTCTAAGACTGGGAACAGACGAAGATGAAAGCACGCAATAAATAATAGTTTTCCACTCCCAATTGAAGCCATGAAATGTAGTCGATTTTTGAAAAAGGATATCTGGGCAATTGACTTAATTACTGAGGCATTTCTAATTGAATTTCACACAATGAGTAAACATTTTGTATGATTTTCCAGTTGGTGAGCTGTTCTTAATAATGAAATATTTATATACTAAACAAAAGGAAATGACCAGTTAATGAGTCTCTCTTTCTATCCTCGTGCTACTTTTCTTCTTCCATCTCACTTTGTCTGCCATTCGTTTTCCTCCTTTTGCTGCCAGTGACAGGCTCTCAAACAACTGACACTGAGAAATTGCACCCATGAAATTAAAAATAACTCAAGCGAAACGCTTGAGAACAAAAGCGCCAGCAATTTATGAAACTGAGTGGTTCTGAAAACGGGAAAAGGAAAACAAAAAACAAAAAAAAATAAAACAAAAAAAATTGAAGAAGTATTCCAAAAAAAAAGAGAAAATAACAAAAACAAAAGGCTTACGTTATGCGAGCCAAAAAGGATACGTGGAACCAAACTTTGGTGTTTCGAACAAAAGCTGAAAAACCAGAGCCACAGCAAAAGCAAAGGCAGCCCAAGGAATTTGTTAAAACGTTGATTTATCATCGCCAGTCACTGGTTAGGATCTCTATTCAAGGTGAGTTGCGCCTCAGCCACATCTAATTCAATAACTACACTTCGACCGAGAGTCAAACTGAAGGATGGGCCACTCGAAATGCGTGTAACAAATGTGAGTAAATTCTGATATAAATCACAAAAATTTTCTATGTCGGCATCTGACAGACGACGCGTCGTAGCCACCTCCACACAGCCTCAACAAAGGAATCCAATACCAAACAAAACAAAAAAAAAAAGCAAAGGAAAAATAAAAATGAGAGCCCAAAACAATATCCTTAGAAGTTTCATGCTGCTGTTTTTTTTTTTTTTTGGTTCGCAATCATAACATGGGCTGAGGAAAAGCAACGGACAGCAGTGGGAAAACGCTTAAGGATGAGATTGCAAATGTGGAAAATCAGGACTCATTTGAGAGATTCGAGGAAAAAGTTTCATGTTTGTTCTAATTACAAAGTTTCTAAAAAATTCCTTATGGCTGCCACTTCGGTCGGAAACTTTAGCAAACATAAATATATATGTATATATATATATATGAATTACGGTAAATATATATGTTTTGACATTTTGAAACTTTCAATTGCCCATCAAGTTAAAGGAAAAACCAATTTAAAAATATTTATTTTTAAAATCTAAAATCAAAATCTTTGCACTCAAAGCCCGAATAAATAAATTGATATTTTATCTAAAAAATATAAAACGAATCTATTTTATTCTTTGGATGTCATGGCACAGTGTGAGGTGAAGTTTAATTAAATTTATGTCCAAAGGAAGTATGCACAAAACTAACAAATCTCTGGGCCAAACAAGGGGCGTATACTTGATGTTGTCGGAAATAATTTAAAGCAAACGAAAATGAAAGCAATTCCTGTGGAGTGCAGTAAAAATATGTATTTATATCAAAGTTCACTTCAATGACTCCATATGATTATTTGTTGTCATAGACCAAGTGGCATTTTAACACATGATTTAACTTTTTAAGTTTCCGCTCTCCTCTTAAAGTAAATACTGAATATTTATCATGCGTTTGGTAGTTGCTGAAATGTGACTTGTATGTGCCCAAGGATTAAACGATAAATCTTCTCACAGCGGATTGAAAGGACATTGCTCACAAAAACTATTACTCAAGGCTTAAATAAGTTTCATAAATAAAAAAAATTGTTTAAGAAGAAATTTGCCAAAAAAAAAAAAAAATAAAATAATGTCTCGCTAGGGACAAAATCTATAGTTTGAGATGAACACAAATGCTTAAATTATAAAAAGCGAGGAAATGGCAATATGAGTATAATTTATGCTTATGGATGAGTTTCCTCTGGGCAGACAGCATGAATTACATTAGTTTGTTAAACTTTAGTAATTTGAAAAAAGTTTGTAACAATACAATAAAGTTTTCTACTTTTCCATTCAATATTTCGGCCTTCGTTGCGTATACGTAACTTTAAGTTATAGCTGCCGCCAAGAGAGATTACCTTCAAGAGCTTTAATCTTAAGTTAATTCTGTTAACAAACAGCATAAAAGTAAGTCGAATATTTTTGAAGATTTATTTTAAAATCTACTTAAAAATTGTTGAATAGTTTCATTTATTATACTAACTTATTTAAGACTTTATAAATTTATTTATTTCATTTCGTTGATTTTCGGCTTCTGTCGTCATTTTTGTTCATTTAAACTGAATCAATTTGGGTGCCGACTGTGGCCGACAAACGTGACTTGGCCACGTTTGTTGGCTTTTGGACATCTTGCTATGTAAATATGTGTATGTGCGTCATCGGTTAGTGCGTTGAGCAGACGGCTTTGTGCTGTGTGTGTTGTGTGTGTGCTGTGTGTGCTGTGTGTGCTGTGTTATTGCAGCTGTGGCAGCTGCACTAATCTCGCCGCATGCACACACTTTACCAGCACACACATCTACCAATAACGCTTCCATGACACACGCATACACTCGCACACACTCATACACTCGCACACACTCATACACTCGCCCACACACATACACGTACACACATAAGCAATTGTCGTATATTGCTTCTTATTGTGTCCATAAATTTGGAGCAATTTGTCAGTTTCCGAGCCTAAACAAAGCAACTGTGCTTAGTTTTAGATAGTCAGAGGCTTTATCTTAATTGAAATGTGAGCTACACTCTAGAAATTGGACGTTAAATTTCGGAAACAGAAATCCAAGAATTTATTGTTTCAGATAATTTGAATAAGTCTCTAGCCATTGGACGGGTTAATATCATTTCGAGCATCCGAATGTCTGTCATGATTTTAAATTATAAATAAGGTAATCCTCATGAACACAGTTATACATGTATTTCTATAAGTTTATAAAATATATTCATTTATTTTTTTGTAACTCATCTATATATTCATAGGACTTAAAATTTTAATATTAAATTAAAATAATTCTTAATATACTTTTATTTCATTAAACTCGCTTATATTTGCATAACCATCGCTGTACTGCGACAGACACAGCACAGTGAGATACAATTAAGCTTTAATTAGAAACAACTTGAGGGATTCTACATGGGGGACAGGAAGCGAGGAGGGGAAGGAGCTTAGTAGTTTGCCACTTGCCAACTGCAACTTGGTATATTTTTGTGGCTGCCATGCGGTGTTTATGTGTTGTATGTCTCCCTTTGTGTATTTAGTTGGGAGTGCATTAACGCACACAGACACACAGTCACCCAGATGCAGAGACACACGCACTTACTGTTTGGGAAGGATGCAGGACATATGCTTATGCTGACATACGCAAGAAGGACAGCCCGGCAATATGTAGAAATGTTTCTGCCATTGGATGTTAATTTGCAATTGCAATCGAAAAGTCAAGCTGAAAATGAAGGCGACTGCCAAACAATTCACTTAGCCCGATGCCAATTTGTAATATTTGGGGGCATATGCAATGTACTATGTACAATGTACTTGCAACTGCTGGTAATTAAAAGCGGTTGCAAAGTGTTGCGAATGCGTTGTGGTGCATAAATTAAAACTTGGATGCTTGCATCTGATGTTACGTAACAGCAACAGTGGCTGCTGATTGTATGCGCATAAATTGGCTGCTGACTAATTGACTGGACCCTCATTAATATGCTGACAAGCTATACCCTAGGGTCTTGGGCTCATTTAGAAGGGAATGGCTGCCAGTTAGTATTTGTTTCAGTTAATCCTGATTTAAGCCCTTAAACTTAATAATCAAACTGAATCTAAGAATATTTTTTTTTTTACAGCCAATCGTTAGGAACTTTATGGAATATCTTTTTATCGATTGCTCTTAATTCTCCAATTGCTTAGCCATTAAAAGTTACGGCTCCGTAAATGTCACTTTAGGTCACATGTGGAAAATGTTGAACTCTTTATTGACTCACTTTGGTAGTAAGAAAAATGCCATGAAATTCGCATAAAACGTTAATTTCTCAAGAATTGAGCTGCAGTTTTCCATAAAAGTTCTATAGCTAATGGAATATAGACGCTCATAAAACGCTTAACTATGTAAGTTAATGTTTAAATATAGTATAAAGGATAAGGCTATAAAAAATAGTAGACGAAAGCTGTCTAGGCCATAAATCTGCATCTATAACTACGGATTCTTGTTTATGTTCAGGCACTAAGCCCTTCGAGCATTTGTTGCTAACAAATTTGAAATTTGGCCTAAGTGGATTTGCATAGTAATTCGCCATTTGTGTGGCTCCACAGAAATATTTTGAAAGTTTGATTTTATTTTGGCAGCTGGTGGACATCATTGTCACGAGCTTCGGATGCGAGTTTAGTTTATGACTTGTGGAAACTTTACCACAAAAAATATTTCCATTATATGCCAAAAATCAGTGTGTGAATTTAAATAATTGGAATAAATGACATTTCAATATGGGTAAATTGAGTTTTAATAAACTATACAATTTGAAGATAATATAATTTAATTTCAAATTTAATAAAAAATTAAACTTTATTCAATTGTTGTGATTTTAGTTAAATTTGTGCATTCAAATAATTTTCTATTTCTTTCTTTAATTTTAATGAAAAGTTTTAATAAATTTTAATTTAAAGATAAAAATAAACATATCGAAATTGATAGATTCATCGATTCATTAAATTTTTGTTGATAGTTTCATTTGCGAGCTTTTCGAGAATATTTGTTCACACCTTTATTAATTTGGGCATAAGCCCATTGTATTAACAGCATTGAAAGCCTAGCCACCAAGTCCATATAATACCATGTCTTAAGGGAGGAAAAAAATACTTGAAGCCTTAACGCTTGTTTGGCCGACGAAAGGCCCAGCCACCCTTCCCTCATCCCCGATATCCCCGATATCCCCGATATCCCCGATATCCCCATTTCCCTATCCACTTCAATCCATGTGGCTATCATTTAGTTCAAAGAGCTATCAATGCTGAATCTGACTGCGCCATGGATGGCAATCATCCGAAAGCAAAACTTAAAGCAATCAAAGCAACAAAACAAAAACCCCAAAAGCCCCGAAGCTCCAAGGCTCAACGAAATACGAAAGGGAGCACAATGAACAAAAAAAAAAAACTAAAAGCAAAAAAATCAAAACAAAACGAAACAAAGGAAGAAAAAAGAACACACAATGCACAACTAAAAATACAGTTAAAGCGAAATAGGTGAAAACGTATTGTGTGTGAAGGGAAAGGCGCATTAGGATATGCGGCGGCGTATGAAGATGGTTAAGGCAAGGGATTACACGTGCCGCGCCACAGAGAAATCTGTTTTTGGGCCACTTGGGCACGCAATGGCGGCGGGAATGGTGATGCCGGAAACGATGCTGGCCAAAGACAATACAAAATGGCGGCCAGGACTGGGGATGTGGGCACAGCACAGTTTTTGGCGCTAACCAAAATAGATGATAGCTACAATACATATGTATATACAATATTTACATAGTTCCCCTTGAGTTTCGCATACTCATTTCCGGTGCAAGCAGCAAAAGGAAAAACTCCTTCAATTTGCTTGTGCACCAGAATTTTATCTGTACAATCAAATTGCAATTAGCACTCAGTTAATTAATAACAGTTTCCCTTACATGTAGTTATTATAGCACACAAATGTGCTGTAGGTACACGTGTAAAATCAACATGTTGCGCTTTGAATAATGTGTACGTACATATGTGTATGTGCATGTATGAGTGTGTTTAAGTATGTTTGGGTGTAGAGCATCTTGCCATACACGCGCACACATGAAGTTGCCTCCCCTTATCATCATCTATGTCTTCATTTTACCCTCCCATAACAGCACAGGTTTTAAGCGCAACTGAGAGTTGCTCATACTAACACACACGCACACACGCAAGCCAAAAAATACACACATACACAATGACACAAACACACATGTGTGTGCTTGCACAAATATTTCCTCAACAAGTTTGCAGTGTCTGATTTTTGAATTTCTCGACTTTTGCGTTGTCGTTGTCGTTGTCGCTGCTTTTACCGTTGTTTTTCCAGTAGCCCGCTGTGTGCGCGCTTAGCGTTGTACCCTATCCAAAATGTTGTAACAAAACAAACAAACAGAAAAAAACAAACACACACATACATTGATAACCGCCAACAGGGCAATACGGGAACAAACGCAAAAGCCCGCACACACACACACACACACGCATACAGACACACAAACACTCTGATACAAAAATATCACCACGCACCCACTTAACGCGCCTCCAAGTTTGCCTCTGCCCTTGCCTCACTTCACCTCACCCAAATTCAACGCACCTCACCACTCCCCACCATACCAACAGCTCCTCTGACAGGCGGCTCGCGTGCTTTTGTATTCCTCAAAATAAAAAATTGCAAGAATCAGAAGCAAAAACAATGACAAAATCAAATGCAAAAACAGCTCTCCACTTCATAGGCTCTCGCCTCTGCTCTCTTATCTTTGCGCACTCTTGCTCTCTGCTACGCATACACTGCCCGCAACTCTGTTATAGTTTTGCAATGCAAAGGCAACAGCTGCGACTTCAAGTACACTGCGCCGAATATAGTTAAATACTCGATAAAATATTACAAAGTATTTTTAATATTTTTTATACACTTTTTAACATATAAACTTATAGCAATAGAAAGAAATTATTATAATAATTATATTTATAATTATTTAAAAAAAAATAATAAATATAAAAATTAATGTTCTCCCTTTAATTATCTTTTCCGGTAAGTGTGCATTAAATACTTAATACTTTTATTATAATTTATTTAGTTTAGGAGCAATATTATTTTCATTCTATTTTATTCACGAATTTTGCATTTACTTCCAGTGTACGCAGCCGTTGAGAATGTACTGTTATTACATATCCGCAGCGTGTGCGGAAAACGAACAATCGTCCGAGAGCAAAATAGTGAGAGGGACAGAGAGAGAGAGAGACAGTGAGAGAGAGAGAGAGAGAGTGAAAGAAAGAGCGTGTGTAGAAGAGAACGTGCACTGTAGGCAGGAGTTGCTCTCTTTGCCGCAGTTTTTTTTTAACTTGTTTGCCTGGCCATATTTTCCAGGGGGTATTTCATCTGTTCGCCAATCTCGGGCAACATTCAGTTTCATCTGAAACGTTTGGCGCAGCGGTCGATAAACGGAAAATATTAAAATTATTAAGAAAACTTTTACACCACTTGATTCGCCAGGAAAAGCAGCGTGAAACGCGTGTCTGGGTTTATAGCTGTGAATAAATGTTCAATAAAAAATAATTTATATGTTTTGTGACTGTTTCCCTTAAGCTCCTGCAATAGTTCAAGTTTAGCCATTTAGTAACTTTCACTAATAAAATATATGCTATTCTTGTATATGCTAATTGCCGTCGCCATTTGAAGAAATCAACAAACTTGCTGTAATTACAAGTTGCGGCTATATTCACGGTTACGGTTACGGTTACGGTTACGTTTACGTTTACGGTTGGGGCTACGGCCTAAAGCTGGGTGACTACCGTAAGATGACACGTGTTCGGCGCATTGTGGTAAGTTGAAACTTATTAAAGCCACTTTAATCTAACCGACACACACACACACACACATATAGTAATCTATATAAATAAATAATATAAAAATACTAAATATATATACACACACTTACACATTAAAAGCACACACACACACACACACACTTATAAACATAAGCTCCTAATCCTAAGCCAGCAGCGACCCACAAACCTGCACGTAATATTTCACATATATTCTCGCCCACCACTCACCCCCCACACTTCACCCCTATGCGCACCCTCTTCTACAGCAAAACAAATTGAATTTTACATTTTAACGCGTTTGCATGCTGAACGCACTCAACTCTGCAAATTCTTGTGCTAATTTTATATTTATTTCATTTTTAAACTTTATGTCGAAAATCCTTTGGAAATAAACAATTCGATTTATGGTCTAAATTTAAATTGTATACAAAATTCATTTTGTATAAAAATTAAATAATTTTTCACATATTTAAATGAAAGCCTTTGAACATGATCCGGGGATGTTCCTAACTGTCTGTTAGGGTCTAGGAAGTTAAGGGGCAGTTAACACTTTCTAACACCTGGGATGAGGTTGGGTCATTGAGTATCCGTTGGCCACGTGGAAATTTATTGGAACCACAAACTTTCCTAAACTTGGCCACTTACATCTGAAGTTTGAAAGTAGGTTTTTTGGCTTACAAAAGTCCTGACTATGCTTGACGCAATCCTCTCAAGGATTCCCAAAGTTATCGAGAAGTTAAGCCAATTCCCATATATGGATAAGTCAATCCATGGCGATGTTTTTATATTTCCATGGAAACGCCATGGCTAAAATGACATCAGTTTAAGCCAAGCTTAGACCGAACTTTACTTGGATTCCTAGAAATTTTTTGGACACAACTAACGATGAGGACTCAAAGGAGGATACTTGTGGTATTTTCCGCTTCTTCATTTGCTGGGAAGCAACAAATAGTTGAAGGTAAAATTGATGCTTAAACATGGGTTGAATTTTTCAATAACATTTCAAAATCTGAAATTCATGTTTGGAATCTCTCCCACATTTATGAGAAACATTGATGGCATATTAAGTATTTTGACAAATCGTTATGTATTCCGGACTTGAGGGTATTCATAAAATCAAAAAGTAGGGTATTAAAGCCCACCATTCTCTACGCTTGATCACCTTTTGCTTGGCCCAACGTGACTTTTAGTTTTACGGTTATTGCCTTAAAGCAACAACGTTCTTCGTGGGATATATTGTATACAATGTGAGGTTATGGAGTGTGAGCTTTATATTTACAGCGCCAAATTGTTGAGGTTAAGTTTAAAGCCACAGACCAAGACAGCCAAGGGACGGACTCCACACGGACAAAGGCATTTTCCGCATATTTCTGCCTCTTCAGCCCTGAGCCGTCTATTAAGTGAGTCGCTACTTGGCCGTAGGCTGAACAACGCGTAATTCGGGCCAAGTTTTCCTTCTGTTTTTCTTTTTTCACTTTTTTTCACTTTTTGTTCTTCCATTTTTTTTTTTTCTTGCCAAAATCAGCGAGCTGCCAGTTCTGCCAAAAAATTCTGAGCCATACAAAAAAAATGCGAGAAAAAGCGCATTAATTTTCAACGGTCTTTATCTAAGCCCTGCAACTGCCCAGCAAGTTAGAAATTTGCCATGAAATGGACAAGAAAAAGTTGGGAAAGGGTAAAAAAAAAAAAGAAAACCAAATGCAAATGCATTTGAGTGAACAACCAAAGAATTTTTTTTTAGAAATTTTTTTTGGTCCATCAGCGTTTCTGGAAATGTTCAAGCTTATGGCGGCTGTTGACGCCGAGCCAAGGTATGAAAAATTCATGAAAATTGCGGCCCAACAAAAAAGAAATGGGCGAACGCTAAAATAAGCTACATAAGCGATTGGCCCCTCTACATAAAAAAAGGCTCTCAATAGAGCCCAAAAATATCAAGCATACGCGATGGTTAACAACAAAACTGGACCTGCGATGAAAACCAAACTTGAATGCCTTATGGACTTGAATTCAGTTGCCAAATATTCCAAAAAAAAAATGCTCTTAGAGTATTTCACATAAAATAGTTTCACTTTAAAGTGGAGCTTCCATAGCATCGATGATGCGGCTAACAGCAGCGAAAACTGCCAAAGGAGAAACATGGTTATAAACATTAATGAAGATACAGAAAGGAAGGATACAAGAAAGGATCTTCGAATTGTCCAAGCACCAAAATTTAATCATCAAATCTTGAGTCCGTCCAACTTTATACACTATAGCTCTCTGGATATATTCGGGCTGTTAAACGTGTTAAGGATGCATTCCATGCTCCTTTATACTTCCCGCAGATCTCGTTTAACTGCTTCATGTTGGAATTTTCTCTCGCATTTTGGCCGTAAGAGGCGGGCCACAAACGGAATGTTGACCGTACACTTTTCTCGTATACTGTACAATTATTTTCGGGTTCTAATGGCCTCCCGGACTGTGGTACATTACTCATACGCCCCGTTGTCTGGTGGCACATTAACCTGTTGGCCTGGTGCTCGATGCCTTGGCATTTGGACTGCTGGGCATACAAATCAAAAGTCCTGCTGCTACTTCTGCAGCTGCTGTTATCCTTTTTGTTTCGCAAGGGGCGTGGCCTTGTTACAGACGCGTCACGTTTATCACAACAAGGCAATAAATTTCATTTGCTTGTCGCTACAAAACAATAACAGCAAACAGAAAACAGCAAACAGCAAGCAGTAAGCAGCAAGCAGCAAGCAGCATAAACAACAAATAACAAACAGCAACGACAACATTGAGAAAAACAACATTTTTGGTAACTCTTCTTTTCCGAGATGATGGAAAATATGTTGCGGCATCTGCTAAGCTTTTCGCACAAAGCGGCGCATTGTCAACGCTCAATTGGCTTGGCAAAATTTAACATAATTTAGTATAGTTGAGATCCCAGTGGCTGTCGTCGTTGTTTTAAACTCCACCCCACCACCCACAGCTCTACCACCCATCTAGTGTTCCCCTTAAAGTATACGCAACATGATTTTTCCGGTTCTCCTTCTAGCAAACAAGTTAAACAAACATTTCATTTAAACATTTTGATTGATGGCATAAGCTTGACATTTTTTGCGGCATGAGGGCGGACTTTCAGTTTGTTCTCCTTTAATTAAAGTGCGGTGTTGCCCTCTTGCGTGAGTATGTGTGTATGTGTGTATGTGTGCATGTGAATATGTGTGTATGTGCATGTATGTGGGTGTTGGCAAAGTGTATGAGTGTGTTTTGTTCTTGTATATGACTATGCGCGTGGGCGTGTCAGCCTTCTGTTCATCAAGCTTTGCCCAGGCTTAATCAGGACGCTCCAAGCTGCTGTGGTTAGCGTCCTTTGCGCCTTTGAGCGGCGGCAGGCAGGAAAAACCAAATCAGAATTATGTACGAAGAGTGTGAAGTTCGTTTTCGGTTGCTTTGAGGGCTTCTCTCTTCTTGATTATTGTTGGGATTAAACTACGGCTGTCACATGCAATCATTAGCAGAGGTTGTGGTAGGCTCTCAGCTAAAATTATGAAATGTTCTTGGACGCTTGAATAGTTGTTTGATAAATGATATGCCAAGGAAGTATTATGTTCTGATTAACATTCCAAAAACAATGCTTCAGAAATGCCACCAGAAGTATGCAGCAACTTATAGTCCAAATGATTAAGGACCGTCTGAGTCCTATTAAAGTTATGCGTATAAATTGAATTGCTTTAATAATAATATCCTTGAAATTCTCCTTAATCCATGGTGAATTACGATTGTGACTTAACTGTGGTACTCAACTATTGCAATAAATTTTTTAAACTTCATACCAACAGCCACTTACTTTAATCTCTGTCATTAAATGTGCGCTGTGTGAAGTCGTCCAACACATTTAATAGCTGAGATTATCCACTAACATTCGCCATTTGCTGGCCACTAAATGAAAATCTAATGTTAAACCTTAAAAACTCAGTCTAATGCTCGGACAGTGCTCGATGTGGGGTCCCTGAAAACCATAGACCATTAGACAGGTGCCAGGTATTCGCGGCCAATGTTTTCGTCACTATTGTTGCTTTGTGTTCTTTCATTCATTGTAGTTGCTGCTGTTGTTGTTGTTGTTGTTGTTGTTGTTGTTGCTGTTTTTGCTGTTGTCGCTTAAATTGTTGATGTTGCTGGAATTGTTGCTGCTGCCGTTGGTCGCTGTGGCTGGCACTGTTGTTATAAAATTGAAGTGCCAAAGCCAGCAGGGTATCAACGCCGCAAAATATCAACAGCGACAACACGAAATGCCTTGTTTGAGCTTCTGCAGAACGACAGACAACGATACAAAAGCAACAATATACAGAGGAGAAGAACAAAAGGGGCAGCGGATGTTGCTTTGGGGTTGGGCTCTGGACTGTGTTCGTTCCTCATTGCGAGGCCAAATTGCTTTTTGCTAACTATAAAGCGGTCGCATGGGTACCAGCGGGTGACCAACGGAGAGCCATTTTAGCCATGACATTCAAACCGAGTCCCAAATACTCTTATCCCATAATAGCCGATTAGATGAGCCATAATCATTTTCTAGAAACAGGATACGATCTAAAATACTTCTAAATGCATGCGTATAAATAAATCCGTGTTAAACTTAAGACCGTTACAAACTAAATGACAATATCAGAATATCCTTTATAGAAGTTGGAAATATAAAAATATATTTCATTTTTGGTCGCCGGTTAACCGCACATGTTGTATTTGCATTGGGTGTTTCAATTAGGCTAAGCAAACACGCACACTGACACACTCACACACACAGACACGCAAATACACACTCAAGTCGACACCTGCGTTTCTTCTGTTCTTCGGCTGCCTTCATTCTGATTTTTTTCTAGCTCCCATACACAAATTCTTGTTCATTTGCTTTTACACTTCATTTAATTTTATTTTAAGCTCCGTGCGCCTTTTGCTTATGCTACACTTTTTTTATGGCAATGCCAATTACGCCAGTTGCTTTATTATTCAACTCAGAGGCAGAGTTGGGAGACAGAGGCGGAAGTATAGCACCCCAGCACCTGAATTCAGCCCGTCTCCCTTCACTATCAAAACCCACCAGCCACCAGCTTCCAGCCATCCAACTCCTTTCCATATCTCAAATGACTGTCATTCTACATTTTGTTTTTCTTCTTGTAGTTACGCAGCTCGTCGACAGCGTCGTCAATGTCTTGAAGCTGCTTTATTAAACCATAGCAGGCGCATTCGTATAAATGAGCGTACTTATGCACACATACACTCACACACACACGCACACACATAAACAGCCACACAACATTTGTATTTAAATTTGAATGACTTTGCTTCGTCACCGTACACTCACACACACCCACACAGACACAAAAGTACCAACACACATGCAAAGGACAGAAAAGAAAAAAGTGAGAGAAGGACAGAGTTGGAGCGAATCACACCTACCATGACACAGTTCTCATCAGCACTCAAAAATCTTCGCCACACTCTACTCAGGCACCATGGAAACTTGACAAATTTGTCAGCGAAATTTTATCCAACGAATCTTAACTATATTTGACTTTATTTTGTTGAATGCGAATGGAAGCGAATCTTGTCTGTGTTATTTTATTTTTCATATTTTATATATTTTCATTACGAAGTGTGACATGTCATCACTGCCTCAGCTCTTTGCTTTATTTAAAATTACTTTACTACAGCCTTACGGTCTTTCTTGGCAGCTGCACAAGAACAATCTTCGCTCCAAGTGTGTCTCCAGGGATCCATTTAATAATCCTCGACTTTAAGGCCAGACAGCTTTTAATGTTAAGGACTCGAAATTCATGTGTTAGTGATGGAACTTCCATACTTTGAAAACTGCTACTTTTTTAAATAAGCGTAAATTCTACTAAGAGAAGAAACGTTTTAAATTCTGCTTAATAAGTGACTATCCTTGTTAGGCTTTTAGAAAGTGACCCAACTCATTTTAGACCGATGATTAGTATCGATTACCTGGCCAATAAATAATCAATATACCGTACATAATAGGTATCTTATTTTAAACTTGGCCAAAGTCATGTTGGGTACCCTTTTTGGCGAAGGAAGAACACATATCTTATTCATGTTAAGACTCGATCCTTTACCTTCCTGCCAAGTATGCTGCCTTTTCCTAATTGTAGGCAATATTTTCAATTGCCTCAATGCAATCTCATTCAGACTCAATGCCAAGCTCGCCTCGCCCACTTTCCACAGAAATGGGCTCACATCAAACTATACAAAACGTTCATATTTCTTACGGTTCGTTACACATTTAATATTAAAGCAAATTACATTCATATGTATGGGTGTGTGTATAGGTGGGTACGTGTATGAGCATGTGTGCTTATGTGTGAGAATGTGCAGTCAGGTAGTTGGACGAACGCCCCTTTTTTTCAACACATTCCTTAGACGTTACGGATGCTAAATGATATGCAAATAAAAACGTAGCTACCTTTGAAGGAACGTGAGAGCCCTGAACGAATGAGTGTATGTGTGTATGTATGTGTGTGTGTGTGTGAGCGTAATATATGTAGGTGTATGTGAACGTGTGAGCCTTTTTAAATTCAAATTTAAATTGTTTGCTTCATTTAAGCGCCATAAATAGTAAGCCTTGGCATATGTTTGCAGGGCCAGTCGAAAACTTTTGGCTTAATTAACATAATTATGACCAGGGCCAAAGTCTGTTTGTTACTTCATTTGATGTACTCAAAAAATACGTGACTAGGAAATACCCTATAATCGTGTACGATACAACAGATGTTTATATAAAACATTTTCAATGAACACCCCATGACTTGACTCTATTGGCTTAGCTGCTGCGGTTGTTGAGATTGAAGGACTTCATTTCGTCTGGCTTTTTGCTCCGTCAGAGGACTTCACAGGGTATAAAAATGAGTCTACTATGAACTACTTTTGATTTTCAGCACCACAAAAGTTTTGCGTACCTTTTGGCATGCAAAGTTTTTGGCCCGACTGCAAACTTCACGCAAATTGCATACTTCAAAAGAATGGGAAGTAGAAGAGAAAGTGTGAAGAGTGAAAGAGTGGAACACTGAAAAAGTGAAAGAGTGGGAGGGTGGGAGGTCAGGAAGTGGAGAAAATCTTGCAATGGCGTGCGATGTGGCAGGGATTTGTTTGCCGCTTACAGCTATTTATCTTAAGCGCGCTAGCGCCTCAAAGTATGTACTGTATGTATGTGATGCAGCATTGCAGCTTAAAACACCGACACAACCAAATCACATACACACACACACATACTGAAAACACTCACTAGCGCACACACAGTCTGCTGCACTTCTGTTAAAGTGCACTTTCCACTTTCATTTGGCGCTCGCTTGTTGACTGCAGTTTCTTCAATAGCAGCTGGCAGCGGCGCTTTGCACCGTTCCACTTTCATTATTTGCGTTTAGCACATGCAATTCTCATATTACACCCACAGACCCTCTAGAAACTCACACCCACTTTCAGAGCCACACACACATACACACACACACTCTGATCAAGAAGAACAAAACGCATACAAAGACTAAGCACAAAGCAACACTTTTCATTGTCATTTCCGCCGGAGCTTATGCGTTGCATTTTGTCGCTGAGTCATGTCCATGCACTAAAAATTCCATTTCAGCAGCAATTTCAACTTGTTATACTCTCTGCTCTCTGGGCATAATGGCATTATCATGCAGCTGACAGTCACAATGGGCTACAGGGCTTCTCACAAAGAACTTCATTTGATAACAAAGAGGCTAACAATGGTTTCAACCTTGATAGCCATTAGGTGCGAGTCTCTGGAATACAATTTCCTTCTTGGATTGTGAAAATATATAAAATAAAAATTCGATTTAAGCTCTTTATGTTACCAAAAGAATTATTGGCTAAGTCATTTGGCGGTTTGCCAATGTTAGTTTCAGTTCTGTTCAACTAGTTAAGATGAGTTACTTTCTTTTAAGTTAAACCCATAACTACTTGGGGTTCTATGGGGTAACCATTTAAGAGACACTCCTTGTATGAGCTCATTAACAGACACAGCTCATTAAGCTGTTATATTAATGCTTCGCTCTGTTAAGTCATAAGCACATAAGAGACTGTACTAATATGAGCTACTTGACATCGATAGGGTCAGCTATGGGTGCCCCTGTTAAACTGGTAATTGGAAAAGCCTGTTAAATTGAGCTGTCTGTCGAGAGGTTCAGCTCTGTTAAGCTATTATAATAATGTTTAAGCATATAAAAGGTCCTCTTAGCGTACAATATTTGCAATCAAAGAGCTTACTTTTGGTCAGATATTTCTTTAAGATGACCCTCTGTTAAGTTTTTAGGTAAAGAATACATATGAAGTCCTGACCAGAGCTATTTATCAATAAGAGGCTCAGCTCTGTTAAGCTTAAATAAGCCTATAAAAGACTATGTAAAACAGATCTATTTGAAATTAATAATTCAGTTAAAGCTGAAGGTCCCACCGTTAAGTGCATCCAAAAGCAAATGTGAAGTAATTCAATTATGTTATATTTATATAGAAATCTAATCTTATATAATTTAATTATATTCAACATTCAGAGTATTCACAAAATCGATGCCAGAATAAAAATATTTTCCCAAAGTGTAGTAAATATTTTGGGTCCTGCAAAAAGTTAAGCATTCAGTTGTACACTGCCTTAACCTTGTTTCCACTGTTGTTTATATTTTGATGCCTTGCAGCATTTTGTGCTCACTAGCTGCCATTTCCAGTAGCCAAGAAGCCTCACATCATTTCCATGACCAGTGGGATGTCCGGTGGCTTAGTGTCGAAACTTATGCATCAAGTTTCCTTATGTTTTTGTTTTTGTTGTTGTTGTTGTTGCTTTTGCTTTTGCACTTGACACTTGCTTTTGTTTCGGACATTCAGTTTTTGTCATGTTTGTTGATTGTAAAAGTTGCTGAAGCGCTTTTTAACAATTTCTGTGACACTTTTGCTGTACGACAATGTTGCAGTTGTTGTCCACTGCCGTTGGCTGTACAAGTGACATGAACATGTGGACCTTACCATGTTTCCAAGCCATTATAAATCATACGCCTCCGGCCGCACCCATTTTCAGGCATTTCTGCCATCAATATATAAGACACAATGCAATTTTATGGCAATTTAACTGTCACGGCATGTCCAAGCAGCGAACTCAAGCAGCGTTTCATAATTCAGGAGGCCACATGATCAATAAATTGCAGTGGAAGGCCTCCATTCGATTGATTGCAAATTATTGTCGATATTTCATGTGGTTGCATTTGCGGGACACTCGCTGATACTTGATGCAGCCGCAGTCATCATATCGCATGTGGCCGGAACATTGGCATTTCGTACAAGTACAAGTATTCACATATTGTTACAATGAAAATACATACACATTTAGCTGCAAGCTGCTATTGTTTTAAATGCCATGGACGAGGATAAAAGGATCTGTTGAATGGCGTATAATGGAGGCGAACACAAAGAGAAATAAATATATATCGAATTGCTATCGATTTAATAATAATAATATCATGAATCGGAAACGGCAAACGTTTGGAATTCGTATATCTTGGCAGTAATCATTTAGACAGAGTCCAACTTTCAATGTTATGGATTGCCATGGAATGTTATAGAAATGTTATATAGAAGTTTGCATTAGCTGATTGCTTGTTGACGTCAATATCTTGAAGCCACAAACTCCTAACTGACGGATAAAAGCTTAAGTTTATAAAGTAATAAAATGGTTACTTTATGTTTTCCCCAAAGTTTCCCAAGTGAATCGCTTGCCATGAGAATTGCTGAACATATCAACTAGTTAGTCTCTGATTAGAACTTAATTTCAATTTATCCCAAAGTTGGGTTAAATTGAAGAAATCAAGCTAAAGATTTTTCCTAGTTCCAATCTTTCTTTATAAATTTTCAATATAAATCATAATTTTCTATTCTTATACAGGGTATCTCTAAGTTCATCACATAGCCCCTCCTTATTTTAGTTGCCCAACTGTGATTTTGCATTTTGAACGTAATGAGTTTTTGTGGGTTGCCCATTGAGTTGATTTTGTGGTTCCTGCAAATCGGCATTTCTATGATATTGACTTTCAAGGCAGCTTGAACTGAGAATGAAACGAAATTATTAACAGTTTGTTGGTCTATTGAGAGACTTCTGAAAGATTGTTTCTGCCTAATGAATCGTTTTTTAATTTCTTGTGTATTCACTTCAATTCAAAAGAATTGTTTCGACTCATAAATAAGCAGTACACGTAGCTGTCTAATTGAACAATTGGCAAGATTTACATATTCAATTATTTATGTGTTATTTCTTTGAATATATTCCTAAAAAAAAAACAAACTATTTCCATTTGTAAATATCGAAAGGCCCGCCGAGAAATAAATTTAAAGTGAGACACAAAAGTCCCACAGACCTAAAAATATGTGTGAATTAAATTATTTATTTTTTTGCCATTGATATAATATATTATTTACTTAAACGCCATATGTGGTTATTTTTAATGCGGAATTCAATTATATATTCCGCTTTTATTCACAAGTTCTCAAATTGATTTTGTTTATATTATTTAGTTATAGTGATTTGCCTGTCTGCGTTTAATTATGTTCAAACTTTCAATTGTATTTTAATTAATTGGCTTCCTGCTGTGTCGATTGTTTAAATAATGGTTCGTTCTTCAAGCGTTTGGAATACAAAATATGATGAAGAACGGAAAAGAATATTTGAAATTCTATTATTTTTGTTTTTCCCATAGCTCTGAGCTCTGGAAACAGGGTCAAACGTGTAGTCTTATTTCGGATATAATGCCACTTCCATTAACTCTGACATTGGGGCCAATCAATGTCTATAAATAATGCCGAAGCGTTAAAATTATTTCGATAAAAACTTTTACCTAGATGCTGCCACACCTCGAGAACATGTCATCCCACCCGCCCACTGTTCGTGTGCAGCCCTTGTTCATCTGACCGTTTTGTTTGTTGAGTTAATGCAAAATATAGCGTATACGCAGCGTTGTACATTAAAAGCTTTATGCCCGCCATCGAAAAATTTGTGTTTATTTATAGTTTTTGTCTTCGTTTTTGGTCTTCTGTCTGATTTGAATGAATAATTTTTCAGCTTCCATCGCATTCGCCGCATCACTTGACTTGCCAGTCTTTGTGGCAGCTGACAGGCCGCACAATTGCCTGGATTGATTCTCAAATTTTATCTTGGGCATAATTAATAATTAAAATTTCCAAGAAAGGTTTTTGATTAATCAATGTGTATAATAATAATATTTTCTTATTCATATCCTTAAGTAGCTTGATTAGTCTGCAATGAGATACATTTTAATAGACCTTCAATCTATTGCTCGATGCCTGGAGGTCATCGGCACTTCAGATTAGACTCCAATTTGTTACACTCTCCTACACAAGGCATAAAAGGGGGCAATTCAAATCTGTTTGGGTTCCCGGAATGTTTCCCATTTTTACACCATTTACGCCAAACGTTGGTCCGAGCTGCACTTTTATTTATTGATCTTCATGAACTTTGGTCGTTGTCGGAGCGTCGGCAATATCCGAAATTTGCCTCTCTCTTGTTGACCTTGTTATTTAAACACGGTCATGTTTATTGTTGTAAAATATTTGTTCAATTTTCATGTCGATTTTTACATTACTCAGCGGGTGTTGATGTTTGTTTTGATTAGCCTGCAACTTGCTTTGGACTTGACTTTTGTAAGGTGAAAAATGTTTTCAAAATACCGCACGTCATAAATTTTGCAAATATAATAAGCAAAAAAAAAAAAAAAAATAAAATAAAAATGAAGACGGCGACAAAGCGATCTGAACTTTTGCTTGAGATACTTTTTTCTCATTTACTGACGTCTCCAGCCATGGCTATAGGTTCATTTGCCTTGGCTGAGTTTGGCTGTAATTTTGGCTCTAATGTGCTCCTTCTCATGGCAATGGCAACATGGCCCAGTTAACTAAAGCTTTATTCGAGTCCTGAAATAGACCCACTTTTGACTGCCGCTTCGTCTGGGCAAACATGTCAAGCATTTTGCTTGCTTCAATGGTGCTGGGCGCCTCTGTTTATGGCCCATAGGGCGACGCCGCCCGATACTCAATGGCTTGGGCCATAAAAACGGCGTCAGAAATGAAGCGGCCGATGGGTTAGAGCCACAGCTGAGTTCGGCAGAAAAAACACCACAGGGATGCCTAAGCAAAGAGTTCTTTTAGTGTACAAAAAATAGCTAAATAAATACCCAAATAATAATCGGAAGCAATTTTTGTATATCTTTCGATTAATAACTTATATTCATGAAATCTAAAATCATAAACAAATGAAAAAATATTCCTCATAATATTTCACTTTGTTTACCTTTATTAGATTCATAATTGTAAACTGAGAAATGAATAATAATTGGAATATGAAAATGCTTTTTAATGGCTTGCTTAAAATCAATAAAATGAATAATTGATTCGATCGATCAATTGATGTGAAAAAATGCAGCTAATGCAATTACAGTTATTAGTCTATTAAATGATTAAAAATTCAATCATGAAAACAGCTTAGAGCCCACAATATTGATTACAGCCCAAGCGGACGTGCCAAGCTATGTAGTTGCCTTGAGAGCTAAGTAAGGTATTTGAAAGCAAGCTAAATTTGGCTGTTTTAAGGCTAAGACTAACAACTCAATTTCGAGGAGTCGTCTTGAGAGTTTAGTAGGCTGGTTGAAAGCAAGCCACATTTGGCTGTTTTATGGCTAAGACTTACAACTCCATTGCGAGGAGTCGTCTGTCTAAGTAAATCGAGTGCCGGTAGCAATGAGCAGCTAAATTTGGCATTTGCTGCCTAACTTACGATACAAGCAGAGTAATGTAAATGGAAACCTCAGTGAACTCGGATACTCAGCGATGGAGCTACAAACTCATCTACGTGTGTTATATCAACGCCAATTTATGTAGCTACTCTTTATGTTGCTGGTTGCCAGTTGCCAGTTGCCAGTTGCCAGTTGGCAGGTTCTAGTTGCCAGTTGCCAGTTGCCAGTTGCCAGCTATGAGTTGCCAGCTGCCAGCTGCCAGCTGCCAGCTATGAGTTGCCAGGTTCCAGTTGCCAGTTGTGAGTTGTCAGTTGTCGGTTGTCGGTTGCCATTTGGTAGTTGGCAGTCGCTTAAAGCTGCCTGCCTTGGTTTACGCATTTATTATTTTTCTTAATTAAATCTTCGTTTTGTTCTTCAGTATCCTGGAACGTGTATGTGTTGCGGCCTCGAAGGCCGTTCGAAGCGAACGTCCATTGGTCAACGCTGCAGGAGATGGTGGCTACGATGAGCCGACGATTTATAGAAACTGCTGCCGTTGCCGCTGCCACAGCCGCAGGATGCATGCAATGAAATGCAATAATAAAATTGCATGCCAAACGACATGCAGTTAAAACCATACCAAACCACCAACCACCAATCCCTGACACTTCCCCCAAAGCTCTGAAACTCTACTCTGCATCTCCTGTTCGCAACATTGAAACCCATTTAAGTTGAGCCCAGGCTACAGCAATGAGTGTGCCACTAATTAAGCCTAATGGCGCATGAAACATGCATTAAAACTAATGTGCAATCCTTGCAATCCTTGCAGTCCTCTTGTCCCTTGGCTGCCTGCTTTAATGAACCTATACATACAAATGTGTGTGTCACTTTGGGACTTTGGCTTTTGCGCTCGTTAATGGCATCTGCCTAATTTTATGCCACACAACACACAACACACAACTCAACACACACACACACACACACACACACATGCATACATATTTTCTGTTCTGATAATGCGGAGCGCAAAACAACATTTGCTCCTTATTGCGTCGCACTCCTGATGAAACTATTTATATAGATTTTCATCTGGTAATGTGACAGCTAAATTAGGAAGCATATGAAGGAGATAAAGCTAAATAATTTAATATCAAGCGTTGGCAGCATTTGATAAAAATAGCATCACTTAGGATAAGTTTTATAAATGTGCGTATACTTGCAATGCTTTTAGCCTTCAGTCAGTAATTAGTTTTTAGTTAATCGAGTAATTTGCTACTTGCTACAGTGACTTAAAGAAACTGCAGTCTTTCCAACACAACTTTTCTTCAAAGGGAATCTCTTGAGTCATTCACTAAGTTCTCCTTGATTATAGTTTTATACCTTGAACTTTTCATTGGCCCAGCAAACTCATTTTATATAATTACTTTATGTAATTTTATCGAGTTGAATTTCATTTTAATGAATGACAACCCTTTTACCCTATACGCTCCTGCCGCTGACTGCTGAAGCGAATTCAATTCCAATCGAATTGTTGGTTATCCAGGACCAACGCATCGATTGATTTAGCTCGCTTTCCTAGCTGAACGCCTGAACGCCTGACTGGCAGCTGAGCAGCGTATAGATCATTATAGCTTGTTTCACATTCACTTGGCCACACATCGGACCACAGCTACAACGTGTCTAGTGGCTTATACGCAGTATTCAGTATTCAGTGGAGTATAGTTAAGGCTGATTGCAACCCAATGCCGAGCGTAGTCCTAATACTTGAGGCTTGTAGCTCGCTGCTTGGTTGCACGGTATGCTGACAGGGAGCAGTGAACCAGCCACTAATGAAACATTATGGCTGTCGTAACACAGCCACGCCGCACAAATCCACTAAAAACGTTTAGGGCTTACGTGCAACATGGCTGGCTGCTACTGGAGTCGACGGCGACATAAGTGGCACGTAGCAATGCCAACAGTGGCATTGGCCGCACTGTACCACCGGCACTGGTACTGGCTATGGTAGCGGCAGCTCCAGCGGCACCATAAAAGTGTCCTGGCAAATTGCTGGCTGCAACACGTTTTGTGGGCAGTGACTTCAATTGATTTTTGCACTCGACGTGTCCTATGTGTCCTATATGTCCTATATGTCCGACATGTCCTACATGTCCTACATGTCCTGTACTTCATGTCGGCTAGATGTTTGTATTTAGTATTTTGTATTTTAAGCAGCTCTCAAATGTAGGCTACACTTTTTTTACCCTCCACTACACACATGTGTATTTGCATGCATGTGAATGTGTATGTCTAATAAACAATTCACATTTCATATGCCTTGCCGCTTCATTGAAGCAATAAATTTAAATTTCTGCAAAATGCTATGAAACGATATGAAAACATTTGACAATGATATATGCGTAGCACTCGAGAGCCTCTGTCTGCCAAGCGGAAGCAGCTTACGCACGGTTGCATTATGCCCGGAAGTCAGACCCAACAGAAAGCGAGCTCCATAGGAAGGGACAGAACGAGCGAGTGACATTGGGACTAAGGGAGCGATCGTGGGCGAAAAACTGAAGGGGTAAAAGGGTGACAGGGTGTGGCAGAAAGCCCCACACTAAGGGTGGGGGTAACATGGTTTTCGAACGAATGTCAACATGTTGATAACAAAATACAAGCGCACACTTTGCGCAAAATGTTTTGTTTAGTGTACAAAATGCTGCAATGAAAAGTTTTCCATCGTTTAGTTATTTTCATTTTTTTTGTTGTTGTTGTTGTTGTAAAGAGTAAATATTTTGTCAATAAACGATGACTTTTCAATACTCTTACTTGTCGGCTGGTAGACAATATTGTGTTTTATTTTATTAAAATACATTATGAGTACTTTTTGAAAAAGACTTCAATTATTATATTTTTATTTTGATGCACACAATAAAAAGTGATGAAAAAAAGTTTATGAATTAATCCTTTTAATGGCAGACATTTTTTTTATTTGTAGAAATCTTAATCCGCTTTGGCCATTTCATGTTCGCAGTGAACACTAATTACGGCTTTAGTTTTAAGCCCTGTGATAAGCGGATATTCATTTAGTTAAAAAAAACAACAAATATTCTAGAGTAGGGTTAACTCTTGGAAACGTTGTTAATTGAATGCTTAAAAAAATAAATTAACAAAAGCTTTTAAAAGATTCCCGTAACCCAATTTCTTGGAGGGCATCAGCGCATCCCGTACATTTTTCTCTGCTAAAAAAGGTTGCCGAGCGATTTTTCACGGCTTCTGGGAAATATGAGGAGCGTGTGTGTTCGCGTGTGTGGGGCACAGCCTTTGTTGTTGCTCCTTCTTTTGTTTCACATGGTCAACAGTCAGTTAGCCAGCGAGTCCTTGCGTCAACAAATATGCAATGCATTTCATGTTTTTATATTTTTATTTTTGTTGACCGCTCAAAACTTTTTCAACGTTTTCAAAATAACAAAAAAAAAATTATAATCATTTTTATGAAAACAATAAAAATGCCGCTTCGCTGGTCAGACAAAAACTTGTGGCAACAATTTCGCAACGCAAAAATTAATGAAATTTATTTATTTTTTTATTTTTTGTTTTATTGTGGTTCTTACATCAAACATTTCCATTGTTTCTTTCCGTTTTTTTTTTTTTGTGTGCGTGGCGTTATGGGTAATGAAAAGCTGGTATTTTTAATTTATTGCTGTGCGTGAAGGTTGATGCTGCCCTGGAAGCTCCTCAATGGCAGCAGAAGTCAGAAAGTGTACGCTACGCTTGGCCAACAACAGGATAATAAAGGCACAAGTTTTGCATTGTCATATTGCTGTTTAGAATGTTGCACAGTGAATGCTGCCTAGCATGACCAAAAGCCCGACCTTTGTGTTACTTGTCAGCTATCATTCTTCACAGCAAACTGAACATGACTATGAAAACTCAAAATAAATACAAGCATCGTTCCCTGCACGCTCTATGAGTGTCGCAACGTCTCGTTGAAATAATTGTAAGACGATCTTTAGATATTCCCCCAAGCTTTAAGCATTAAGCATTTTATAAAAGTCATTGGTCTTAAGAAAAAGTTAATGCCATTGTATTAGTTTCTGTACGCCGACAATAGAGAATCTACAGGGATGCTAAGCGGATTCCAAAGCTAAATTCCTTTAAGCCACTAACAGACATAAACATTTATTTCCAAACAATAATTTGAGACTAAAATCAGCCCAAAAATATTAAAAAAAAAAAAAAACATATTTATATATAGAAAGTAGTATCAAGAAATTTATAATCTGTTTTAGATTCAGTAACAAATTGGAAACTAATTTCTGCTCCCAACTTCATTTAATCCTCTGTGTATTTAAAAGCTATTTGTGTGTGGTTCATAGCATAACTCTTTCTCTCCACACAGTATATGGTCTTCTCCATTTCTTTACTTTCATCTTTCTCTTTTTTATCCTCCATTTAACTTATTTTTAAACATTTACCATTAGCTGCATTCACTGGCGCATTTATTTTGCATAATTTGCTTGGGGCGTTGGACAGGGAACTTTTCATAACTTAAATTGAAAATGTAATGCTATTAACACCACACTTTAGCCACATAGACACTTACACACACACACACGCGCAGACACACACACATAAGCGCCGATGCACACACATGTACATATGCATGTATATATAGAGAAAAACTTCCCTTACCAATTTGCATATTATAAAAGCACTAGTTCTAAAATTTCCCTTTGCTGCACATTCCTGCCGCTGCCCCTTCTCTGAATTGCATGCAACATTTTGCATACTAAGGTTAACAGCATGCCGGCCACAAAAGAACACAACAACAACAACAACAACAGCAACTCCAAAAAAACGTACAATAAGAAGAGGTCAAAAAACAAGTAACGGGAAAAAAGGCACTCTGCACGTAATTAGAAAGGGAGCAGTGCCTACATTTTAGGCTGTGTCCTTTGTTTATGCAAATATTAGACATTAGACGACTTAACCTACATATGCACACACACACACGCACACACATGCAATGCATACACACAACATGGCAAACAAGATGGCATGTTATATAAGCACTAATACAAGCATAAACACACGCACACACAAAGCCAAAATGCACACGTAATGCGCCTGAAAAGTACACAAAATACACATGAAAATTGGCACTAACAACAACAAAAATAACAACAACGGAAATGCAAAAGTAACATCAAACAACATCAGACAACAGCAAACAACAACAAACAACTACAATAACAATCCTATAAAAACGTGTCCTGTTTTTGGTTTTGATGCAGTGTTAAATGTGTTTTCCATTCTCTTTCCATATAGCGCTCGACCTAAGAGTCTGTTGCATCATTAGTGTCAGGTTTTGGCAGATGCTGACGAGCAGCGTCATATGCTCATTAGAAGGACAACAGCAAAAGCGCATTACGAGGGCCAAACGACAAGTTCCATAGTCGAATAACAACAACGCATTCATAATTTTGTTCAACAGCCACAACCACAACAACAGCAGCAGCAGCAGCAGAGGCAGCAGCAGCAGAGGCAACAGAGGCAACAGAGGCAACAAAATAATAACAACAAGAAAAACATCATCAACACGACAAACAGAAAGGAGCGGTAGACGACTGTGAAAAAGTCAAGGACACAAAAAGTGTCCCCCAGTAATTTAAAAGCATGTACATAGCATTGGCAGCAAACAGAAGTCTCTTGTGCGTCTACTCAAAGCTCTGCAGGATGTCAGCATCGCCAGCGAGCTGATGCGTTCCTGAAGGCCCACTCTAAGCGCAAAGAGCTACGCAGAAGGACGAGAAGGAATACAAATTAAGAGCACTTGCAAATTGTTGTCGGGAAATTGATATATTCGATTAGCAATCTAGAAAGTTGAGCAAGCAGGCAACGAGGACAACAAGGACATCGATAAGAATAACAAGAAGAACAACGGCAGTGAGCAGCTACGACGGCATCTTCAATTTATTAGCGCACACGATACGCCCACAATCACGCCCACATAAGTGGTATTTGTTGTTGCTCTTGAAGAAATTTTACATCCTGTACTCTACGTATTGACCGCTTTAAGTCAAACAAACGCCGCGTCATGCCTGAGCAGGATAATTACGATGATGAGGTAATTTTCATTGTTGTTGTGATTATGTTGCAGAAGAGCCTTGAGTCTAAGCCCGATTTAAAGCCCCCGTCAGAGGCCTAAGCCAGGACCGGAGATGGCAATGCAAACGGGAACGGGGATGGGGATGGGGATGGGGATGGGGATGGGGATGGGGATGAGGCAGAACCAACACCGAGAAGCGCATGAGCAAATAAATGTGCTTTATGCATAAATATCATTAGGCATAATTAATTTTAGAGCAAATATTTAAGCACGTGTGTGTGTTTATGTATGTGTATGTGTGCGACGAGTCTTTGGGGTCCTTCAAGAATTTTTAGCATCCGATTTATTATGCAAAAAGGCCTTTTGGCGGAAACTTTGCTGCCTGAACGAGCGTTGCAAAGAAAAGTCGCTCATTTAAGAAAAAGCCCTAAAATTAGCTTCAAACGTAAGGAAGCGAAAAAATAAAGGGAAAATGAAGGAATTTATGGTTTTTGCTGTTTTTTTTTTTTTTTTTTTTTAGCAAAAAAGGAAATATATGAATTTTAATAAAATATTTAATTAATTATATAATAGGACGAAATGTAGCCTGAAATCTATATTAACTTCCATGTAGCTATAATTAAGTCACTTAATAGTCAAGTAAGGGAAATAACCAATGGAATCTCAGCAGGTCCTTCCTGTAGAAAAGACTCTCTGGCTGGTGGAGAAGCACTTGAGCATTTTGATTGCGACTTGGATAAGTGCGGCACTTGGCTGAAAAGTTTACTCGACAACTCGCAGGAGCAGAAGTGAACTAAGCTCCTTGTCCCATCCCATCCCATCATGAACGTTCGGCCCCAATGCCAACGTTGATGGCTGAGGGCTGGTCAACTTTAGCTGCCAGTCTCACGCTTCGGTGCACTTTGCGTGGCATCAGCTCCGCACAGATGGACGCCATTGCAGCCGTTAGCGATGATAATTGAAATAAATTTCGCATGTAATTCAAATGCAAAGCGCTGACAGCGCTGACAACAATTGTTAAATTGAATTATCAAAGCGTTGCGTATGCATGTGTGCGTGTGTGCGTGTGTGCGTGTGTGCGTGAGTGTGTGTGAGTTGCGTGAACGATTTGCATACAATTACAAAGTGACAACGTTGCGAACGTAGCCAACTGCCCGAAGACAGAGGCTACGACCTGAATCTGAAAACAATTTCCATTTCAATTTCAATTTCAATTTGAATTTGAATTTCGAGTGTCAAGTGTCAAGTGTAGGCAAAGATAAACAGCCACGCGGAATGGTAATTAGGCATTCAAGCGGAAATCAATTAGCTATCGCAATCCCATTGCCTCCAGATCACAAAAGTGTTACATACCCCAGAGACGCCGCACTGACATTGTGACAGTGTTGCCCCACGGCATCGATTATGCTCATTAATTATCGCAATTTAACGACCGCTGACAGATGCTGTCATACGAATCCATAAGCCAACTATCAGCAGGCGGCTGGCTGATCGATATATAAATAGTTAATAGTTACATAAGCGATTGAATTGAAAATAACATTAATATCAAAAATCGATAGTTGGCATTAAACATCTTGTAAAATGCATTAGTTTGCAAGCAAATCAATTTACATTTTCATTTAACATTTTACATTTTTTTTTCAATTTTCTTTTTTTTTTTACTCTAACATCACGCGACACCTTTCATTATAATTGTCGCGGTGCTCCCAAGTAAAATATTTTTGACAAATTCATACGACATAACGAGCGTTGACGGCCACGACACCTTCGAGGGGAAGGGCAAAAAAAGCAATCATGGCCATGTAATGGAAGCTCAAGTATATGTTGACATAGAAGCAAGCACAAAAAGCTAGATAGATATATACGTACGTACATGCACACGGACACACCTATGCGAGGGGCACACACAAACACATGGACACAGCATAAAGATGCGCGTGGCAGTTATAGCGAATGCTTTGCCGTTATGGCCTTGAGCTAAACTGTTGTTGACAACGGCAACCATTAAAGGTGGGACAGATCGGAGACCAGGTACAGACAATAGTACTGGCGTTCCGGAAAGCCAGACACAGACGACACCGACACTGACGACGACGCCGACGACGACAACGACGACGACAACAGCAATGGTGACGACGACGACTACAACGGCAACTAAGCGGCAGCGGCAACGACGAGAGAGTTACCTAATGCGCCCCCTATGCATCTAGCTAAGGCAATGGCAATACTTTGTAAGGATGTGTGAGCGTTTCCTATGCAATGGTGCCCTGAAGAGCTGTTTATGGATTTCATGTTTGGCAGGAAGGTAGCAAGCCATAAAGATTGGCTTGTAATGTCGCCCAGTCGCAAAATGCAATATTGTCTGGGGCTTATGGCTTTTAGACGGGTCGCTGCCAGCGTTTTCTCAGGTGCATGGCCCAAAAGTGAAAGGACAACAGATTTGTTATTCTTTTGCATCAATAAAATCTAAATTGATACCCTTAAATTGCAGTTGTTACAAAAGTTTATGATTCCAAGACTTTGTCTAGGCTTCATTGCATTCGGCAAAGCTTTATTCGCCGAACGAATAATTCTTTCAACTGTCACATGAATTTCATTAAAAGTTTCATTTCTGTCCCACTATATACAGTATACATACATATATAATATATAGCCTTGATGCATTAGTCGTGTCTATAAGCCTGATTCACATCTGGATAAATTCCACTTTAGGATCTTCAACTAAATGAAATGTCCTTTGGGTTAATTTGCTTTATATTTCCCCGTTCACTTCAACACGGTCTATTTTTAATGCGCTTAAAAGTATGCAGTGCAAATTTTTTCGCTCACAGCTTAATAACTATGGGAACTTATGCAAATAACTGGCGGCTCTCTCGCAACTTTGAACTTTTACACCCAGCAAAAGGCAGCGAAAGCAACAACAGGAATCGGTAAAACTTTACCAACCGCAAAGGCAGCTAATGCTCTTAGCTGAAGGCAGCTTTGGAGAGGGATTAGTGGTGCCGGCTGCTACCCACCCGACTCTTTATCTGTTACTGACCCTTCGGTCATAAACTCCATTATTACGTATACGCATTTGCTTCACTCTCAAGTGGTGGACTTTAAGTAAATTTTTGTGCACCGCAAGGGTTTTTACTTTAACTTTGTGCCATGTGAAAGTTTTTTGATTTACCTCAAAGCTCACTCAGGTAAAATTGAATTTAACCAGCAAACAAGCTCGAATTATCCATCCACTTCGTTTTCTGAGAAAATTTCCAGAGATAATAAAATGAAAACTATAACTTTATTAACCTCAGGATAGTGAACTTTTTTGATATGGAAAATAATAAAGTAAGTTTTTTTCATCATATTCTTCCATGGAATATCTACGTTCTTCAAAAGCAAAAGAGCTATCCATTCAAGCCTTGAGCCATATATCAATAAAAATTCGCATTTTTCCTTTGAAAAAATAAATTATTTTGAAAAAGTTTATCCATTCAAGCCTTCAGCTATATGTCAATATTAATGCAGTTTCAAGAAATATTTTTTTACTTTTAATGCATTTTCCTTTTTAAACTTTATCTATTCAAGCCTTGAGCTATATGTCAATATAAATGCACTTTCGAGCGACATTTAACTTTCTCCTAAAAAAAAAAAATGAATTATTTTTGAAAAGTTCACAGAAAAGTTGATGGGCGTAATTGCTTCTCAAAAAAGTTTGCTAATTATGACAGCAAATTTTGATATATGATTTGAAATTAAATGTGAGTTCTGAGTTTCTTGGTGATTGTTAAATTGATGGCACTGTAGTGTCCAATTCTGAAGTTCGTGGCAAATCCCAAGTAATGCTGACATCTTCGCCTTGACAGCAGTTCCAGCAACACGCTGGTGCCCTATGACCTTCAGGTTTGCCTAATTGTGGGGCATTAAAAATTCATGGAAATAAATAGCACGCATACGCCCAGTGGGTGCCACAATACATCACTCCGAAGGCTGTAAGTTGCTGCCTGAAGGCTGTGGGCTGTGGGCTGTGGGATGTGGCCTGCGGGCTGTGGGCTGTGGGCTGCGGGCTTCGGGCTGTGGGCAAAATTGATGACGGAAATTACTTTTAATTCTTTTAGCGTTAACGGCAACTCATCAAGTTGAGTGTTTAAATTTCATTTATGCTCAGGATAAGCGCATATTTTTCTTGGGGAGTGTAACTGCAATCAAGTTGAGTGTTTTTTTTTTCTTCCCTCTCCCAATTTTTTGTCCATCTGCACTTATGAATTCCTTGAGGTCATCATCGACTTCCCAAAAACCGTTCGCATGAGGGAAGCCGCCACAGCAAATTCAATTCAATTAAACGAAGTATGCATACCCGCAAGTTATTTAATAATATTATTTTTTTACGACAAAAAAAATGAACTAAAGGTTCTTGTTCATAGTTCCGTTTGATACGAGTTTATTGCATATTGTTTCCAATTTGTTATGCCAGGTCGAACTCCGACGCTGCGGGCATCAATAAATTTTGCCTGCAGCACGGTTTGTGCTTATGAATAAACATAACATGTACATGTACACACATACACTTGCATCTATTTGTGTACCTGTGTTGGTTCGTAATTAAGACCTGTGGCATGTTACATGCAACTGCACTAATTGCAGCCCCACCTCCACTTATTTTATATGATTTTAATTGAGCATTGATTTTTTATGTGTATCAAATGGACAGGCAGAAAGTCAAACAAACAGACAGGCAGACAGACAGACAGTTAGACAGATGACAAGTACATGGCTTTCAAAAGTTGGATATAAATTTTTAAAATAATCATTTTTTTTTTTGGCTTGTGATTGGTTATTTTAAAGGCCAAAAGGGTTACAGACAATGTCTTAAGGCAGAAATATTAAGGAAACTGTAAAGATATTTTGGATTAAAAAATGATTACAATTTTAAGGGAAATTATGAAAATTAAAGAATATTTGTTTTTATGGATGAATAAATACTAAAGCAATAATATTTTCGCTTCTGTGATTTATATTGAAAACGTTTTAACTTAACCATGAAACGTGGAACATAAATTAAATAATATAAACAATATCTTTATAAGAATAAACCAAAAAGCTTATTCAATGCATTCCGTTAAGCGCATCCCTTGTATCCTTCGCCCGCTCAAGCGTATCGAAATGACCATGTTTTATTTTTATTTCAATTTTGCGGGAAAACAATTAGTTCTGCTAGGCAAATGTTATTGTTGTTTTATGCCTGATTTATATGGGAATTTGTGCTTGGGTTACACAGCTCCACATGACTTTGAACAGACCAGCCACGCTCATAATTTACACACAATTGATATTTCTCTTTATTGCCGACAGCAAGAACATTTGGCCCAGCAATGCGGGGTCGTTAATTAGCTATACAGAAATGGAATTATATGACATGATTGTCTAACCCGCAAACTTTATGACTAACTGACTAACTGACTCACTGATTATGTTAACCAATAACAAGAAATATCGGTGTCAGCGCGTACGAGCTTCGTGCCACAGTTCCAAAAACTTGCCACAATTCTAATAAGACTCAACTTTTTTATACCTTGTACATTTCGGTTGGCCATAAGGTAGTTAGTTTATGTAATACTTTGATTACCATTTTCCTAACCGAAGCAAAATTAAAATTCAGCAGCAAAATTAAATAAATAAATGAATAAATTATACATTCCCAACGATTATATAAACATCTGCTGTCACTCATGAGAGCAACTACTCCGTCCATTAATGTCGCTGTTTATGTTTATGTTGCAAGTGTTGCTGTACTTTGCCACACACAAACGTGTTCATTGCCTAATAGAGGATATGTTTGTGTCCAGGACTCTCAGTTGGAGCATTACTAAGTTCCAATTTGTTGTTGTTGAATACATTAAATATGCATTAGGCAAGAAGTTCTATACAATTGGTAGGATGTTAATTTGTATGCATACAGTATATAACCGTTATGTGAGTGTGTATGAATATATATATATATATATATATATAAATAAATGTATATAAATATGTATATTTGAAGAGGAAGTTTGCGGTCACATAATTTACTCGAACGGTTATCCCATGGACAGGTTCAACAGCTCTGCGGTTCATGTGGTGTCCTTCAGGAATCAGACTGTACGTTCAAATGGTTGACTAAATTGCATCCTTTTTGGGCAGGGCGGAGGCTAAGTGTGAGCCACAGCAACGTTTAGTCAATTATTTGCGGTCTGTTTAATATATTTGCCCCGATTATTATTTGCTGCGGGAGAGACTCTAATGTGCCGCACGTGCCCTTTATTGCGATATTTGCATGGCCATTCCTCATTTTAAATGAATTATTCTAATGTTTCCCTTTTCTGTTTGCCTTCTGCCTTCTGCCAGTTGGTTTCCAGCAATCCCAATCAACGCAATTGGCGTGGCATTCTCATCGCCCTTCTGGTGATCATCATTGTGCTGGCCCTGATTGTAACCTCGGTGGTAAGTTATAACGAACATAACCCAAATGCTTTTAATGGTAACTGGTTTTCCTTGGTAATTTGGTAAATGGTTGGCAAGCATAAAATCCTTGCTTCATTTCAAGTGGCAAAGTTCATTTTGTATAAAAAATATACTCAAATATAATGTATATAATTGATGAAAGGAGAAATACTCTGGCAACTCAAGCAAAAATCAAAATAAATTCATTTCAATTTAAAAGCTTCATTAACAGTTCATTAATAAGGAAATATTTTTGAAAATATTTCAAATTAAAAAATTCCGCTTTCCGCTGAACAACTATAAGTAAAATTAATTTATAGTTGAAATTTTTGAAATAAATTAAAATTAAAATAATTGCTAATGGCGACAAAGCCCGAAGCTTAATGAGAAGTAAATAACTAATAAATAGAGAATAAATTAGGTAATTAGTAATTAAATTGAAATTTGCCACTATTCAATTTGTCAATTAGTTTTCAACCAATCATTTCCAAAATACGTGCAAGCCAAATATAATAAAACCCCTCAAAACTCAACACATTTTTGTACAAACACAGAGACCATTCTCCATCCTCCCTTTTCAAATATGCAACAAAAATGAATTCACATGCAACATTCACAATAATCCATTGCAATTGTATTTTGATTTTTGTTCATGGCAAACGAAACAAACAAACACACATTGTACAAATGAAAACAATTGAAAAATAAACACAAAAACAAAAACAAATAGAAAATATAAAATATAAAACATAAAACAACAAATGGAAAATAACAAACAAGAAAAACCCCAAAATGTTATTCGTGTAAATACGTTGTGCTCATTTCTGTGTCTTTTATCTTTTATTCACTTTTTTGTGCCTTGCTGCGTGACATTGTTTCTTCCTCCCGAATTATTGCAATTCAATTGTTCGAATCCTTTTTTTTTTACAATTTTATTTTCATATATTTGTCGATGTCGTTATTGTCGTTGTTGTCGTTTTCGGTTGTGTCATTTGTGTCGTATAGAAAACAACATATAAAATTTCTGCATTTATCAAAAAAGGTGCTACTCACACCCCCCGATGAGGGACCGCGCGTTAAAGGACAACGCATCAAGCTGCAGGACATCGTCGATGGCCTGTATGTGCCACAGCGTGCCAATGGCAGTTGGATCAATGGTAAGTCCATCGGCGATAACTTCTCTTCCAGCAACAAAATCTCTTTTAATTTCCGCCTCCATGATTCAATGTTTCGATGCAGCCGAGGAGTTTTTATACCAGGACCACTTGGGTCGCATCTGTCTGCTGAATGCAGCCAATCATTCGGAACGCGTCCTCATGTCCAATGTGACATTTGTAAGTACAATTCAATAGCCACACTCCCCCTCCCCCTCCGTTCTCCATTCTCCACCCTCCCTTTGCTCCCGTTGTGTTCCACGGTGTCGACCCCTGTTTTTATTCTATAGTCAGTACTTATTGCTTATCTCCGGGCAAAATAAATATTTGCAGCATGTTATTTACGTCTAGGCGCTATGGGCGTGGCATGGCATTGCTGCTATCTCAAGTGTACACACTTGACTTGGCAGCAGAACAGTTGGCAGGCACTGTTAGCCGATACACACAACGCACAAAAGTAGGCAAAACAAATGAGCCAAGTTATCGTCAGCCTATAACGATAAAAGCCAAGCGATTTTTATGCCAATGCCTGGGTAAACATGAACACCAGCGGGGCGGCGGGGGCTAGGGGGAGGCGTGTTAGCTTAGACAAGGCGACGTTCTAGCTAAATGTGTATTTGTTTGTGTTAGTGAAATGCTTTCTAATGAATAATGCGCGCAGAGAAATTGAAAAACAAACAAATAAAGCTACCAAAAGTTTATGGATATGTCCCAAAACGTGAAAATGGTCGGGCTGTCAGGACGGGTGTGGGGGCTTTCAAGTTTCAGCGCCAAAAGTGACTTGTTGACTTGGCAGCCAAGACGCAAGAGATGTAAGCGATGTGAGCGAAGTAAACGATGTAAGTGATGGAAGTGATGGAAGTGCAGCAGCAACAAGTATCACAAAACTTGCCAACTGCAACATGCAAAGCAATCACTTATGTCAACAGTTGCCACTTTGCAAATAATTAATGTGGTCCACGAAAGGAGCAGCCGCAAGAACGAATGAAAATTAATGGAGATATTCAGTCAAATGTCAACAAAGACCACCGTATGGTATTTCAAGGAAATGCAAATTAGCATACTTGAGTTTCTGATATTTGAAATTCAAAATAGCAAATGCAGACTGAGTGAAAGACTAGCGAGTGGAGTGGCCCGAGCAAGTGGCCTGGCAGCTGGCAACCTCAAAAGTAAACGCAAGCCTCTGTCTGTGTCTGCCCCTGCTTTGTAGGTCACCCACATAAACTGAATGGCAAATAGTTAGTTAGGCAGGCAAACATTTATCGTTTTCATAATAAACCTAATGAAATGTACCTTTTTTTTTTTTTTTAATCTTGGAATTACAAAATGCTTAGCAGATAATACTTTAAGGAGGCTTTGCTATTTTCTAGCCTCCGTAATCTCATTTGAGTCCATTAGAAGCTTTCTGGCATACTTCAGAATTTAATATACGGACGTGAAGAGGAATTTCTAATTAGAAATTATCATTTTAAATAACATCTACACGCTCCTCGAAAAGCAGTTAATATCTTAATTAAAATTGCGTATACGCAACGTTTGCCGTTGTCATAGATACATTTGTTGAACAATAAACGAATAGAAATGTTTTTGTTTTTGAAGTACGCTTTTCAGCATTTGCTTGGAATCAACAAACATGAACAAACATTTTAATGTCTAGAATTTCAATGAAGCTTAATTTAAATTATCCATCCTCCTCCATGCTATACAGAAAACTCTGGCGCCCCTCACATTTAGCATATCAGCGGATAAACGTTACCTGCTCCTGGCCCAGAACGTTGTCAAACTTTTCAGACACTCGTATCTGGCACAGTACACGCTCTACGACATCCACACGAGGTAAGTGAGCAATTGAACTTTGGGACTCCATCCCCATCCCCCCTCGCCATCCTAGCACCCCTTTTTGGAATCGCATTAAGCGTACGTTGTAATCCTTCCGCAGTGAAACTATCAAACTACGCCACAATCTACAGCCCGACGAATGGCCCTACTTACATTATGCGCGCTTTACGACCTCCGGTAATGCCCTTATTTGGGTGCACAACTACGAAATTTACTATAGACAGGAGGTTCGATCTCCGCATGCCTATCGCATAACCCACGATGCTGTGCCGGGTGTCGTATACAACGGCATACCCGATTGGCTATACGAGGGTAAGTGCTCTCAACATTTCTCCATTAACATAAACACAATTTATAATTAATTATAATTATGTTATAAAGAGATTCGAAAGAACGAAAGAACGAAGTAGATTTACTAAATGATTACTATTCATGATGCACTTTTTGGGTAATTTTTTAGAGGAAATCCTACATGCAAATAATGCCATTTGGCTGTCAGATGATAGTCACTTGCTGCTCTATGCCAGTTTTAATGATACACACGTGCAGGAGCAGCACTTCGCCTGGTATGGCACCACTTCAGCTGGCCCGGCGGGTGGCGTTTCAACGAGCGGCACGGGCAGTGGCCATGGCGGTGGTGTCGGCACAGCTGGTGGCTCTAATCCGCATGCCAACTTGTACCCGGAAATTAGATCCTTACGGTAAGTCCTACCTGTCCTTGGCTATATTACTTTTCGATTAAGTGTTAATGATGTGCTCGTGACTGTCATTAGCCCCTAATAGTGCTCGGGTATAATACTTAAAATTCATGAGCTCAACTGACAGACGACAACTGCACATACATAGTTTTTGGGAGTCCTTTTCACGACAGGATGCCTAAAATGTTCACCCGTCTGGCAGGTGTCAAGTATAAATGTATTTGTCACAGTATGGGTGTGGGTGCATGTGTGTTTCTCTCCGTCTGTGTGTGTGTGTGTGTGTGTGTGTGTGTTGGCATGCTTGGAGACACTTTAGGAATTAAAATTAGTTTCCAAGCAACTTGAAGCAACTCGTGGACCCCGCAAATTTACCCAATGTTAACCTCTCCTGTCATTTTCAATTTGATAAATTGCCAAATGCACAAAAGGTTTGCATACTGGCAACAGTTGCCACAAGGCAGGTTAACTCTGGGCTTCACAAAGCCCACATAGCTCTGAGCTAACCTGTTGTGTTAAGTTGAATGTCATCATTTGAGGTTTAGATATGTAAATATGGACCTAAGTGTAGATGATATCACTTGTAATTGAACAAGCTTAAAATAGAGGAAAAGCGGTGGAAATATATGCAAATCCCCATTCTTTTGGGCTTCGGGACTCAACTCAACTGTTCAACTGCTCAACTGCTCAACTGCTCAGCTGTTGGTGTTCGAACCTTTTTATAAAATAGAAGAGATTTTGAAGGGGGATTTTAATGTAGTTGAAGGATCTGGACTTTAATTGGAATTAAATTAAAATTGATAAAGGGAGCAGAAAATCCATAAAAGTCAATTATACCCTTTGACATCCTTTAACACTGGTTTATATATATTTAACAGCATGAATATTTGGTCCTTATTCAATATTTGAACGTCAAAGTGACGCCAATCTTGAGCTAATTGGATTATCCTTTGATAGCGGTGAATGACGAGTGAACATTTTGAAAAATTGGCTTTCGAGTATAAATGGCTTAGAGCTTAATTATCCAAAGCGAGTTTGCAGGACTTTTGCGACTGAAAGTTCGCTTTAAAAATAGCTTTCAGCTTCAAACGATGCTTTATTTATCTACCTATTTTTTAATCGGCATGGAGTCCATTCAAAGTTTTTAAGATTATTCTAACGGCATTATTTTGATATATAAAATACTTTATGAATTTAAAAACTACATAAAAGTTTAACCAAGTTTATAGTTTACTCCCGCAAACTTTATTTATATTCATATCCCTATAAACTTTCCACTTTATAGCTATCCGAAGCCTGGAACACAGAATCCAACAGTCACGTTGCGCGTCGCTGATTTAGCGGATCCAAAGAAAATATACATCACGGACTTGAAACCGCCAAAAATCCTGCAGAACGAGTACGTATTCATTTCTTGGGGGATAACTCGATAGAAGCTTTATTAACGAGCTATTATCTCTATGGATGCTACAGGGACCATTACTTTAGCAGCGCCAATTGGGTAAGTGGTACAGAGATCGCAGTTGTTTGGCTAAATCGACCGCAAAACATATCCGTGGTGAGCGTCTGTAGGAGTCCCTCGTTCGAATGCATTGAGGTAATGTCGCAATGGCCTAATTAAGTGTGTCCATGCCCATATCCTGTATCTGTATCCTTGCGCAGACGCATCGTGTGAGCGGCGATGGACGTGGTTGGGTGGACACCGTCTCGGTGCCATTGTTTTCGGCCAATGCTAGCCATTACGTGGCCATATCACCATTGAGAGATGGTTCATTTGGTAAGTGAGCCATGCGTCAATTTGGTTTCTTTTTTGAGCCCAATTCATAATATTTCTCTTCTTGACATTCCCCTTAATACCGAAACACGCAACCCAAATACCACACACGCACACACACACACACAATCGACAGGCTATTTCCGGCATATTGTGCACGTGGACATTCCGAAGAATCGCGTTCTGCCCCTAACGCATGGAGCATATGAAGTGAATCGACTGCTGCATTGGGATCAAACAGATAATTGGATGTAAGTAACTAAAGGAAAGGAGCAGACACTAGACATTAACTCAAAACTGAATCCGTAATGCGCTTTACGTTGACTAACGGCAATTTTAAGTATCAAATAAAGTGACTTTAATGCTCAAAACGTGATAAAATTTAAGTGCCGTCCATAAACTTGAAGTGCTGAAGCAAAGTTAAAGTTCGAACGACAATCTTAGGTTTAAGTAGTAGTTCCCACGTTTTTGCCAAGACGCATTCTATTCTTTTAATGTGCAAGTTGATGATAGTTTTATTTAAGTTTTGCTTGTTGTGGAGATAAAAAGCGTTTACCATCCACAAAAATAATGTTATTGCTGCGACGCCACTTGTTTAGTTGGCAGCACTTTTCAAAAAAGATATTCCATTCCTTGTTGAATATTCTGTCAGATAATAGTGCCAAGGGAATGCAATTACAGTTTCCATGACTTAATCTAATGTAAAGCAAAAATCAATCATTGAAAAGAAAAACTTTCTACTTATTTTAATGGAAAAAATATTTCCTAGTGAAGTATCTCATATTATTACTTCCTGTAGATTCTTTCTAGGAACACCTGAACGTCTACCCTCCCAGCAACATCTATACCGTGTCTCAGCCGTGCCTGCTCGCCAGGGACAGGCCCTGCAAGCGCCCGACTGTCTGACATGTCCAGCGCAGATGCAGCGCAGCGATGGCTATGACGAGGGTCACACCAAGTCACCGCCCAAGCTAGTCACTGCCTGGGACGATGACTGGGAGGATTCAGAAGAGTCAGAGACGCTGCCATTACCCCCAGCTATGCCGGTGGAACAACAGCGACCAGCTCGAGGACACGCAACTCCACCACCACCACCACCAAGCGATTGCCTCTATCACGAGGCACAGTTTCCCATTGCTGCACGCGCACGCTACGTGTTAATAGAGTGTCTGGGTCCGGTAGTGCCCACCTCTATAATCTATGGTCTTAAATCAGGGAATGGTTCAAAGGCGAGCAAGAACACACCACAGGATCAAGAGGAAACGGAAGGAGCTGCTTCCGGAGAAGCGGTGGAGCCGAAATCACAATTTATGGATTTACTCATCACGGTACAAAACAATACGCGACTCAAGGATAAAATGGCTAAAGTTGCTTTGCCGCAAATAAAAACCTTTCCGGTTATGATCTCTGGCGGGTATCATGCCCAGGTCCGCTTGTACCTGCCGCCTGTTCTGCGTGAGGATGAGATCACACGTTATCCCACCATATTGCATGTGTACTCCGGTCCGGGTACTCAACTCGTCACGGATCGTTGGCATGTTGACTGGAACACTTATCTTTCGGGAAGCAAAGACTACATTGTTATTGAAATTGATGGGCGTGGCTCGTCCGGTCAGGGCTATCAGCTACTGCATGAGGTATACAAGCGACTGGGCAGCGTCGAAGTCTCTGACCAGCTAGAGGTAAGCGAATACCTAAGGGACAATTTGCACTTCATTGACTCCCGTCGCATGGGCGTTTGGGGTTGGAGCTATGGTGGCTATACGGCAGCCCTTGCTTTGGCTGGACAACAGTCAATATTCCAGTGTGGCATCAGTGTGTCTCCAGTTACCAATTGGAAATTGTATGGTAAGTTCCTGCAGTCATTCCAACAGTATGACAATTCATTCAACTCGTTATGTGTCCTATATAATTGGTAGACTCCACTTATGCTGAGCGTTATTTGAGTTTCCCAAATGTAACTGACAATTATAAGGGCTATGAGGAGAGTGATCTTTCCAAGTATGTAGATAACCTGCGAGATCGTCAGTTCCTTTTGGTTCACGGAACAGCCGATGACAATGTACATGTTCAGCAATCGATGGTCTTGGCCCGAGCTCTGACCAGCAAGGGGGTTCTTTACAAGCAACAAATCTATCCGGATGAAGGACACAGTTTGTCAGGAGTTAAGCGACATCTTTATCGATCGATGACTGCCTTCTTTGAGGATTGCTTCAAGAAACTGGTAAGTTTTGAGAAATGCTACGAATCTTTGATTTCTTTGTATATAGTATTATCTACCACTTTCCTATGAAATCTCTCTATTTCTCCTGCTCTCCACTACCACTAACTGCCACCACTATCACTACGATCACAACAACAATCAACAATCTTTTAAAAAAATGAAACCAAACAAACATCATATCTCAACTGTTCATATATCATATATATAATCATAATCATTCACGTAGCTCGATCAGCAACAGCAAAATCAAACAGATTCCATGGATTTCCTGGACTTTCATAGTTTCTATGGCGGTTAAATTTTGATCAATTTCCGCTCTGAAGACTAGGTACAGTCGCCGTTGGTATCAATCCTCGTCGTTGTTTTATTTGTTGTCATAAGTAGACTTCTAAATGTTTCGCTGTTTCAATGTCTTGTGGAGCGTTTTTCCACGCTCTGAATACCACAAATATTTTATAACCAATATATTGTATAATTTACGATCAAGAATTCATTTTTTTTTTTTGTTTTATATTTTTGAAGCATGAACTATCGCAAGTTTTTAGGTATTTTGTAAATAGTAAAGAAATAAAGATTTTTTTTAATTGGAAATCCAAATCCAAGTTTAAATTTAAAATAAAAAAAAAAAAAAATTTAAAAAAATTAATAACAATTTTTAAGAATTCAAATAAAATTATTTTGTTTATAAATTTTTTATTAATTACAAAACTTGGGATGTTTATCGAAATGAAACCTTCTGGCTTTTTAAATCTTCTAAATGTTTTTTACTTCTTATTTTGTTTGGCAACTTATCCATTTGCCTCTCTTTCTATTTCTCTTTTTCTTCCGCTTTCTGCTCTTTCATGCCGTTTTGAGTTCCTTTTTAAAGTTCTACCTCAACTTTTGGCCAAATCTTTCATGTATATGCTTTCTCTTTCTCAAAGTCTTCATTTTGATTTTTTTGTTATTCATTTTGAAGCCGCAAACCAAATTGTTGGTTGAATTGCGAGTGTATGCGTGAGTATGTCAGTTTGTCTGTGTGTTTGTGTATATGTGTCTGTATATGTGGGTAAATATGTATGTGTGTGTGTATAATTTGGGGCTTGTTGTTGTTATTTGGGCGCAGTTTCGATGTGTTTTTTTTCTGTTTCTGTGGGTGTAAGCACACAGCACACAGCACACGGTATACACAGTACACATGGTACAAGCACCAACACACACACTCACACGCACAGCCACGAACACACACTTGCTACTCAACCTGAATGTTGCTTATGCTTTGATTGTGTCTTTACTCTTAACATAATATCTCTGGCCGTAAAATATGAAATCGAATTCAATTTGAAAACTAAAATGAAAATTATATCTTCATGTGTACAACAGGTGCCGCCGGAGACGAAGGCTGGTCTGGGCAGCGGTGGTGATATGCAGCAGCAGTAAAAAATCAACAGCAACAACAATACAAGCAATAACAGAAGCAGCGGCAGCAGCAGTAAAAGCAAAGGTAATAACAACAACAACAACTACAACAACAACCACAAAACATAACAATAAAAAATTTCCTGATAACAGCAGCGCGAAGCATAAAATGAAAATGAAACGTGCAAGTAAAACGTTTGCGTAAATTACATAAAATGTAATTTATCTTAAATAAACACACAGATACAAAAGAAACACACAAACAAAGATACACCCAGGCGCAAAGGCGCACGCAACAACACAGCCACACTTGTCCACAGCCTACAGCCAACAGGAGCTGCGGCCATTAAAACAGTCACACGCATAGAGCCAAAATGGCGACCAGAAACCGTAAATGGCATTTTAAAAAAAATGAATTAATAAGCAACAATAAATGCCAAGCAAATGTGCAAAAAATATACTATAAATGCAAACAAAACGATAAATCAACATGGTTGTGAAAAACATTACTCACACACACACTCACACACACACACACACACACACACCACACTTATACACCACACTCACACACATACAACCACAAGTCGGACGCAACAGCGTGGCGCACAAATGTATGCAATAAAAAAGTGAATGCGCGCTACCGACATAAGCGCCGGAAGTGGGCACTGGGCGCATTTGGGCGGCCGCAAAATAGACGCATAAGTGTCGTTGTATATTGTTCTATGCATTTGTTGCATAAATTCCCAATGAAAATATTCAACACAAAAACAAAAAAAAAACAAAACAAAACCAAAATATAGAGAAGGACAGGCAAGAACAAAAATGCAATTTCAAAACATATTTATTTAAGTGCAAATGCTGACAGGTGAAACGTTGCTGCGATTGCCAGCAAACGGTTATTAGTCGTGGACCATTTGCGGTTATCAAATGTCGCAAGGGATGATAGAGTAGCAAAATATATAGAGAATGCAGGAGAAAGAGAGAGAGAGGGAGAGTAAGAGAGTGGGAGATATAGAGTTGCAGGTGACGGTAGTCGATCGATTTCCTATCATAAATCAATTTACAAACATTTGAAAAGCAATTTAAATGGCATTTTCTGATAAGAGCTCAAACGCATAGAAAGCCACAGCTCGATTGCGATATCATAAATTTTTTATTAAATTTATGATCTGCAATTATTTATTGATGGTTTTGATAGCATAAATATATACATATATATAGAGAAGAAATAAAGCAAATTAAGTTTCCTTTAAAAGAAAAATACAAAAATAAGCAAAAAAAATAGCTAAAAATACAAATAAATATTTCTGCAATAACAATTAAAATGATATATACATTTTTTTAGGCTACTTTCGCATTTCATTGCTAATGGAATTAAATAATTGCTATCCTCTCTTTTATCTAAAAAAAAAAAAAAAACATTAAAAATGGTCTGATAATTGCTCAAATAAATCAATTTGCTCTTAAATTTAGGACTTCTTTTCAAATTCTGTCTATATCTCTCCTGCTCTATCCCTGGCTCCATCTCTCTGGCTCTCTGTGTATCTTTGATTCTGTGAGCCTGAGAAATGTTTTTATTCTGTAGTCTGTAATAGCATTAAAATGCGCCAAGTGCTTGAGTTTGCAGTAACTTTTAATTAAAAGAAATCAAATAAAAATTCAGCAATAAATGCAACATAAATAATAAATTAAGCACGTGCTGGCGTCATAAACAAATGCATAAAAATGTAAAGAATGAACCTTCAGAATAAATGAAAGCCTAATACAAAGGACATTAAACAGAGACTCTGAGCTGTCTTAAGTGCAGCCAAGCGGCGAGAAATCAATTAAATTGAATTTGAATTTGAAATTGAAATTAGAGACGAAAAAATGCCAAAATCTAAATAAAATGCATATATTATTTAAATTGGTAACCAATTAAGCTAACAATTGATATGCATGTAAGTAGCGCAATAATAATTCTAATACTACTTAATAGTTATTAATATTCAGTTCAAGTTAATTGCAATAACTTCGTACAGAAGGCAAAACCCCAAAGTAAATTTCTAAATAAACGTAGTCAACGTAGATTTAATAAAGAAAGGAGAAAATTAAAAAAAAAAAATATAATAAATTTGAATATATAGTATATAGGGCATTAAGGATGAAAAAACATATATTTAAAATATTAAGAAGAATGAAAATATAAAAACCAAAGAACAAAACGAAAAGGTCAAAAATAGCTGCGATACACATTAAAAATTCAAATGCAAATTGCGACTGGCAGAACGTTGACAGAGGACAACAAAGCAAATGACACCGCATCGCAATTCGCTACCGAATCCTGCGGGGCACCCAAGCACCGTGTGTGCTGTGTAAATGGATTAGTTTTAATTACATTTTTCCGCGCTGCTCAACACACACACACACACACACTAAGTTCCTTAGACCATCATCCAATTAGATCCATCCTATGACAACATTGCCTGCTAATTATCCGGGTGAAAATAATACCTATAATTCTAATTTACAAGGTATATGGTTTGTGGGCCGCCGCTTCAAACTCATCCCACACATTTTTGATTTCTGATAAAGGACCCCAAATCGATGCTTAGGTATGTTTTCATATAAAACTGACAGTAGAGTCCCTTCTGGGGCCACATTTTTGAATCACACATTCATTGTCTTATACATAAACATATATGTATATATTTTTTTGAATTTGAGAGGCACAGGTCAAAGGTTGGAATTTTCCTATTTACGTACACAAATTTCATGAGATTTATCAAATATTATATTCAAAATCCTTATTCATGCGCTGCTTTAAAAATTTTCGCACAATAAAACCCAAGCGTTGGAAAGTGTGTTAAAAAAACACCAGTGTTTCAGTTTATTTGCTTACTCAAGTGTTCACATGTGTGTGTGTGTGTGTGTGTGTGTGGGTGTGTGTATGTGTGTTTGCTCGCCGTAACTTTACAAGGCCAGCATAAATTTATATCTGGCTGACACTTTATGTGCGGCTTAGAGAAGGTTTTTAAAATTTTTTACGATTTTTTGTGACTTGCCTGTAAACGCACTGAAGTTTGCCTTCTTTCCTGGTACAATTAACATGTGCCCAGAACAGCGACATACGCATACACACATAAACATACATAGATGTGTGTGTGTGTGTATGCATGAAAAGGCAGACACAACGACATACACCTGGACAGCAGCGCCTACGCTTAGGGCCATGCACGGGCAAAGGCGTATCATTTTTAGACCAAAAGGTCGTCACAGCTGTGGGCAGCATGAAAAGGGCAGCTGCTCATCTCTTTGTAATATGGGTGCATATGGTTGTGGGGGGGTGGTGTGTGTGTGTGTTTGTGTGTGTGTCTCAGTATGTGTGTTTTCTGTTGACACAAAAAGGTGTTTGCTTAAAGTGGATGACAAGAAAGGAAGTCAGAGCAGAAAGGCGAGAGCGAGAGAGAGGGAGAGAGAGAGAGGGGGAGAGAGATGAAAAGAGGGGCAGCAGGTCAGTTGAAAGGACCAGCACTTACACACACGCACACATACAGTACACAGTACAGTACATACAGCAACGCACAGGTGGTCTGGTGTTTTTGGGCTAATCCTGGCCGGCAGCTATAAATGCGATGCAGTGTCATTTGTCTGCGCGCTCAAATGTAGGCTATAGAAATTGAAATTTAAATTGCTCTACAGTTTTAAACGCTTTCTATGTAGTGTACTAAGGACCAATTACAAAAACTTCTTGAAATTTTTAGAGAAAACCGTAGAAAAAATTGAATAATTAAATAATTTGCAATATATAGATGCCATAAGTATTAGTAACTAAAGCAAATATATATACTAATAAACTATACATATTGAATTATGTATATAAATATATATATATACATATATAAAAAACAATAAAAGAAAAACTTACTAGTTTAGTTTGTTTAGTGGATCAAGCGTTGATATTACTCAATATTAAACCTAAAAAAAAGAAGAGGATATAAAATAATAATTATAATATTAATAATAATAGTATTTAATACGAAAATATTACTGTTAATTAGATTGCTAACTCGATGAAATATTCGACTCTCTTGCGAGTTAAACTGTAAAAATAGATGGGGAATGCCGATAAGGATAACTGTAATATATGCGCCCTATAACTAAATATAATATATAACTATACTTTGATATATGATAAATATATTTTATAAAAAACTTTACTCTTAAACCGTGACATTTTAATACTCTGTCTTCAGCCTTACAAAAACCAAAAACTAAAAACCAAAAACTAAAAACTAAAAACTAAAAACTAAAAACTAAAAACTAAGAACTAAAAACCAAAACCAAATACGAATACGAATATTTAATTGAAGAGATACCTACGATGAGAAACTTTGAGTCTCGAAAATGCATGCGAATGATTCATGTAACTCATTCATAGTATTTAGTATAGGGCCAATGAATAATTATTAGTACGCACTTGTTAGTTATGTTTGTATGTAAATAAGCTTTAAAAGTGGTTAATTATTATTGTACGAGAACTTTGTTTGTTTTGTTATTAGAAGGATGTTTGACAAAAAAACCTTTGTGATCCAAAAATTTCTTCTCTTCCATGAAGCAACAAAAATTAAAACTAACAAAAACCAAAACCAAAAACAAAAACAATTAAAAATGATTAATAATTAAATTAATATAAATTTAAACTTATTATGTAATACATTGACTTAATTAGCTGAGATGTTAAATAATTTCGCAAGGCATTTAGCAAAACTTTAAACCAATAATATTATATACACATACATACATATAATTATAAATATATATATGAATATGTATATATGTGTATATATATACATATATACATACATACAATAAACCAAAGCATGAGAGCCAAGAAAATTTGAAATGTGGTTTTTATCCTTGATTATGAATTTAATGTTTAATCGAGCTCCGCTTTTAGGGTGGTATACATCTATAAATCAAATAGTCACCTCCCAGGATCTAATTAAAAATGATACGTTACAGCCGGAATACTAAGTGTTCCATTGAATTTGCAATTGCAACGTGTCTGCGATTTTTTTTTGTGTTTTTGTGTAGTTCAAAGCAAAATCGAAATGTAAACCGTGAAAGCCCGAGAACGAAAAATCTGCATAAAACATGTAACGAGCTGCAATTTGGGGCTGACCACGTCACCCGCCCTGCTCATCCTGAGCTTTATTTGCTGGCCAGCCCATCTAAAGCAACACGCAAGTGGCCACAAAATGTTGGCCAGGCATGCAATAGGCCAATAGCAAGGACAAAGGCGTCGATACGGCTTAAAATAAGCAGCGAGAAGAGAGAACGGGTTTGAAGTATTAAAGCAGCAAGCAAATGTTTTGACTTAATTGGCCAATTGCTTGGCACGGCTCTGGACACGGTAAAAAAGTGTTTCATATTTTATAACACCTTTGGACCAACGTTTTTTAGAAGTTGTACTTAGACAACATTTTTTTGATCGCACTTTATTTTAACAAGCTGTTGTCAACGTATTAAATGGGTCTATTTATTTTAAGCTATGGATTTATTACCGCATATTCAAACTTTAATTTGCATTACACAGGCATCGACATAGTCGGCGGAATAAGATTTTCTTATTAAGGTAAGGAAAAAAGGTTACATTTGTAATTCGATTTCTGTTGCTCTAAAACTTAATTTTTCTCTTGTCATAAGAGTTTATTTTTCAATTATTGTAAATTTGACACACACCACAAGTTGGCACTCAACTGTTGCGGGGACATTGCTCTGTATTATTGATTGGCTGATTCCAGTGTATAAAAAGACCATGCTACCTCGCTATCTATCATATCACACAAGTTCCGATAAGTAATAACTATTTCACCTTATTGATCCAGAGGTCCTAAAACTGTAGTCTCCTGTTGGCTCAAAAATTCACTTATTAGTATGGTGAAATTACTTATGGAGACATGTACGTTAGAATATCGGAACTAAATATAGAAGATATCGAACAGGAGTTCCGTTCATTTATTTCGATCTTTTACTAAGAATTATTATTTTTTTGACCATGTTCCGACAGCAGAAAAGGAATGTTTTGACCCAACATAATAATACAGTTTGAGTGATACTGGAATATGAAGTTAATAAGTTCAAATTATGAATTTTATTTGCTTTTTAAACCTAAAAGAACCATCAGACAAATACAATTTCTAAAAATCAATCAAAAGAAGAATACATATTAATTTGAACTCATTGATCCACTTCAATTCCCAATGGTCCCAAAACTGTAGTCTCCTGTTGGTTCAAAACATAACTTATAAATATGGTGAAATAATAATTGCTTATCGGGACATGCACGTTAAGATATTGGAACTGTATAGAGAAGGTGTCGAAAAAAAGTTTCGTTCATTTAGTTTGTTCTTTTATTAATAATAACTATTTCACCATATTCTAACAGCAGAAAAGTAATGTTTCGAACCAACAGGATAATACACTTTAAGGATCACTTATATTTGAAGTTAATGAGTTCAAATTAGTATGATCTATAATGGATTTGTATGAATTTTATTTGCTTAACATTTTAAAACTAAAAAAACCATCAGACAAATAAAATTTCTAAAAATCAATCAAAAAGAGAATACATATTAATTTAAACTCATTGATCCACTTCAATTCCCAATGGTCCCAAAACTGTAGTCTCCTGTTGGTTCAAAACATAACTTATAAATATGGTGAAATAATAATTGCTTGTCGGGACTTGCACGTTAAGATATTGGAACTGTATAGAGAAGGTGTCGAAAAAAAGTTTCGTTCATTTAGTTCGTTCTTTTACTAATAATAACTATTTCACCATATTCTAACAGCAGAAAAGTAATGTTTCGAACCAACAGGATAATACACTTTAAGGATCACTTATATTTGAAGTTAATGAGTTCAAATTAGTATGATCTATAATGGATTTGTATGAATTTTATTTGCTTAACATTTTAAAACTAAAAAAAACATCATACGAATTAAATTTCTAAAAATCAATCAAAAAGAGAATACATATTAATTTAAACTCAATGATCCACTTCAACTCCTAGTGGTCCCAAAACTGTAGTCTCCTGTTGGTTCAAAACATAACTTATAAATATGGTGAAATAATAATTGCTTATCGGGACATGCACGTTAAGATATTGGAACTGTATAGAGAAGGTGTCGAAAAAAAGTTACGTTCATTTAGTTCGTTCTTTTACTAATAATAACTATTTCACCATATTCTAACAGCAGAAAAGTAATGTTTCTAACCAACAGGATAATACACTTTAAGGATCACTTATATTTGAAGTTAATGAGTTCAAATTAGTATGATCTATAATGGATTTGTATGAATTTTATTTGCTTAACATTTTAAAACTAAAAAAAACATCATACGAATTAAATTTCTAAAAATCAATCAAAAAGAGAATACATATTAATTTAAACTCAATGATCCACTTCAACTCCCAGTGGTCCCAAAACTGTAGTCTCCTGTTGGTTCAAAACATAACTTATAAATATGGTGAAATAATAATTGCTTATCGGGACATGCACGTTAAGATATTGGAACTGTATAGAGAAGGTGTCGAAAAAAAGTTACGTTCATTTAGTTCGTTCTTTTACTAATAATAACTATTTCACCATATTCTAACAGCAGAAAAGTAATGTTTCGAACCAACAGGATAATACACTTTAAGGATTACTTATATTTGAAGTTAATGAGTTCAAATTAGTATGATCTATAATGGATTTGTATGAATTTTATTTGCTTAACATTTTAAAACTAAAAAAAACCATCAGACAAATAAAATTACTAAATCAATCAAAAAGAGAATACATATTAATTTAAACTCATTGATCCACTTCAACTCCCAGTGGTCCCAAAACTGTAGACTCCTGTTGGTTCAAAACATAACTTATAAATATGGTGAAATAGTAATTGCTTATCGGGACTTGCACGTTAAGATATCGGAACTATATAGAGTAGATATCGAACAAAAGTTTTGTTCGTTTATTTCGTTCATTTAATTAACTTTTGGGTAAAACTTTTGAAAATTATATATTTTTAAGCAATATCAACGTATTTACTTACCAACTTAAATTATTCCTTGATTATAATAAACACAAATCACAAGAAAAAAAAACGAAAAATAAATCACACAATCACAGGAAAAAAATAATATAATTAAATATAAAATATATTCTTTCACTACACTCAATCACATAAAAATATCGTGGCTTATACTTTTTTTTATTTTACTTAATAATGAAAAAAAACATATTTTACTTTAATCACACACTTAAAAAAAAAATAAAAACAAAATTCATACTTATACGCTTCTTTTATTTTATTTGAAAATAAAAAAAAAACATTTCTTATCTTAATCACACACTTAAAAAAAATTAAAAAATAAAATGCACAATTTTTAGCCACTTCATTTTCAACATTTGTGAAAAAAATACAAAAAACAACTAAAAACACCTAAAAAAATTTCATTTACGTTTATTTCGTTTACTTGCAAGTCTAGCAGTTGATGTAAAAAAATTATATTTTTCTTTGGCTGCCCACTTCCACCAACACAACCACACACACTTATAAAATCTAACGGTTTTCACAATGTATACGGCACATTTTATTGTTGTCTTATCTCTTTGTAGTCTATGCACTTTATGCAGAGTTGTTCTTGCTCTTGACCTTCAAACGAACTTTTGCAGGGGAGCTTCAATGCACAAGGCACAGCAGCATTATGATCTTTGATTAACAATTACATGTTCTTTCAAATTTGCACATGCCTTATGTATAAAGACAAATCTTAGTAAGATTATATACAAATTAAAAGAAAGAATTGAATTTTTCACTTATGCACTCCACTTATAGTTGATCTTGCTTTTCTCATTGTAACAAAACTGCCAGAAGAGCGCCAATGCACAAGACGTAAAATTTATGTAATAAATTTGATCGACAGTTCTGTAACATCGTTTCATATTTTTAAGGTGCGCATATGATTGTTACATTGTGATAGTCTTTTGTAAGCTTCTTCGATGATGTTTTGCTTGTTTCAAGCACAATTAAACACAATAACTGATTTTAATTTTAAGTTTGACTTACAAAGACGCGAACACTTAACCGCTTGTTGAAAAACTAACACAGTCCTCAACCAGTGCTGCCACTTGACGAAAACTTTTGAAGTTGTACCCTAATTTCGGACATGTGGCAGCTTCAATTTGATAACGGCAAGTAAATGAAAAGTCAACCTTCAAAATAAATATTCATTAATTCCTTTTTAAAAGCCAATTTTTTAATGGATGTCTAACGAACATATTTGTCATCCCGATCAGATATTATTTAGCCAAATAAATAAAGAAAAATATGTTAATTGTTATCCTGGTTAGCGAATTCTAATTAAAAAATACCATAACAGCCTGAACTTTAGTAAGTTATCGATTTTTATTAATTCAATAATATTCTTGTTAACTGGAGCGAATATCGATTTTGAAGAGTCTTAAAGTAGTTAAAAAGCTTACGTAATTTATATCATAATGATAAGTGAAATGTAAATTTTGTAAGATATGCTTCAATTTTGTGTCTCCTTATTTTTATTCCAAGCACACAAGTTATATTTGACGTTGGCCTACTGCCAATCAATTGTTGTCCGATGCCTTACAATGACAAGGGTCCCTCCAGCAGTTAACAGTTGGCCACTGTTGCTGTAAGCCGCTCGTGGAAACTCGCTACAGCTGCCGAGATGCGTAGCACTCGTACGCAGCAAACATAAATAATTTACATTTCGCATGGTCACGCACAAATCATGTGAGGCTGAAACACACACATACACAGCCACACATAGAAACAAATTAACAGACAGTGCGAATATCCTGCCTTAGTCTCGTCCCCCAAGATGGGCCTGAGAGAAATACGCTGGGAGTTGGATTGATAGGCTCATGGTGTTGCTGTTGTTACTATTTGTGCTGCTGGTGCTTTAGGGACAACCGCTGCCGCTCCGCTGCCATTGGTGCTGCATGATGCGTATAAAAGTGACAGTTTAACATGGAAACACACTTAAAATGTTAATTGATATGCTGCGTAGAGTAAGAGTAAGAGGCCTATGAGGAACCACACAACAAAAAATTATTTTTTTCTTTTGGGACATTCCAAATGAAAATAATACTCTGTGACTATGGTGTTCTCTTATACTTGTATAAATGAAAACGTTTTATTAACAATAGGAATATTGGAACAAGTAAATATGTATAAAAAAAATAATTATTAAAATAATTCATACAACTCCCATTAACTTGAGGTTACCCAAATGTAATTCATGTTCAAATGTCAGAGCCTGTAACATTTTCAGAAAAACAATAAAACTTTTAACAAAACGTGTAAATATTGTACAACTTAAAGAATTTTATTATATATTAATATTTGAATTAAAAACAAACTATCTGAAGCGCGCTTTGATTTTAGTTATCGAATTGGTATTTTTTTTTTAAATGTGAAAGTAGTATTTAGCTGCCGAAGGTCGGTCACACTGATCCTAGCAATAGTCGGTAACAGCTGTTAGTTTATTTTTCTGGTTGGCTATTATGTCTAGCAGGTGATTAACTCTATTTATGTGATATCAATGAAAATGGAATTTGACAACATAAATGATGATTGCATGTGTTTAATATTGGAATACCTGGCATTGGTGGACCAAGTTTCGATGGCAAGAATTTCACTTCGATATGAGGAGCTGCTATGTCAAATCGTTTGGAGAAAACCTCGATTTCGTGATATTTCAGTTTCAGATGAAATGCTATTGCCATTGAGTAAAGAAGATTACATGTACTTCTTTGAACTGATAAGTACTCAAATGGAAAAGCTTTACATATGGAATGTGCATGAAAAAGCTTTTGATTCTTACCTTGGACGTCATCTGTTGCGTCCCAAACTAGCGTTCTACGTTCGTCTGGAACTTACCAATCTCAGCGAGCTTTGCATTACGGACGATTATATGAACAACAGTATGATTCAAACTATAACAAAGAACTGTCCAAATTTGCGTAGCCTAAGTGTATCCAGCGCGTATATAACTGGAAAATTTATGGTTGGCTTGCACAATCTTAAAACACTTGTGGCACGCGAATGCTCCATTGAGTCTGAACACCTAGCGGATTTGCTGGCCAAACTGCAACTGACAACACTGGATCTTACGTCCAATAAACACACCGTTGAGGAGACGCTCTTAAAAGCGCCTCCCATTGGCTTATCCCGCTTACAACGTCTGGGCATTTCAGGTGCACAGGATTTTGGCATTCGAATTGGAGAGCAGCTGCCACAACTTAAAGAGCTAGTAGTGAGCTATCATGGTGTAAGTGCCCAAGATTTGAGTGATATGTTAGAGGAAACAAGAAAGTTGGTGAAGTCATCTGTTCCTGAATTCCCCAAGCGGATACAATCAATTCTATGTAATGTGGTCGATGTGGAAGTGGCTTTAGAGCAAATAACAGGACTAGAATCGCGCAGCCCGCGAGAATCACCAAAATTCTGTGAGCTTTTGAAGATCATCTACAAATGTAAGGAAGATCTAGATTACTAATTCCTTAAAGCTTGATTTCCTAACCATGCTACAGCTATCTATGCCTCACACCTATGTAATATGTAGACGGGTATAGCTGGCTTCAAGAATTAACAACCATATTTCCTTGAATGCTTTAAGAACTGAACAATGATCGAACGATCGAATCCAGTGATCGGATATCATCAAAGTTATTCAAGATATTTGTTTATTGCATAAAAAGACAACAGAAAATGGCTTAATTTAAGGTTTTCAAATATCTTTAATATCTTTGATTTGCTTGAGATTAACAAACAATTTTTCTGCTTTATTTATTTAAAAATTGAGAATAAAATTCAGACTTACACATAGGATATACATATGCATATGCATATACATATATATATATATATATGTATATTTTTTCAAATATACTTGATCTTGGTACTAAAAAAATTCGTTTTTCTACTTTCAATTATTTGTCCAGTTCATCATTTATATTATTTTCAAAAATGTGTAAAATCTTTATTACAGGTTGACAATTTAGCATTTAGTTAGTCCGTAAAAAATAGTTTGTATGACAATATGCCAAGGTAAAAAAAGGTAAATTCTTTAAAAATAATTTCTTTAGTAATTTCGTATACAAATTAAAAAAACGAGAACTTTGTGAGCACAAACGCTGATATAGCAAAAATACAAATCACATTTGTATAATTATTGGACATAAATATGAGAACAAGACACCGGAGAATATGCCGGTAACAAGGCACGCAGCGGCAAACATTCCAGCGGTTACTTGATGATTACCGCGAACAGTTTGTGGGGCATACATCATACCCAAGGAACTTAGGTAACCAGAGGTATATGCCATACTGATTCCAATAAACCAGTACAGCCAATCGTTAGTTATAAAAACAGGCAAGGTTCTAACAACATCCTGGGGAAAATATTTACAAAATAGGAACAATGGTATAAAGGCAAAACGTAAGACAACAGGAATAACCAAAAATTTGGGCTTGGGCCATTGAACCCACGATGTGGTCAAGCTGCCCAACATAGCAAATATATTAAATGTTAAAAAGCAGGTAACTGCAGTAAAGTAGCCGTCTGATATAACAAAATCTTCGGAACCCTTAATATCTGAATACACAGCGGGAAAAACTGCAAGTGTAACGAAAAACGTTAAGAATATATTGATTAACTGAGGAGAAGCCTTTTTAAATATTTCCCAATATGGTATTTTCTGCTGTGATTTGGATTCTACGCTTTTCGTGTTTTGTCGACTTAACGATTCGTAGTATCTGAAGAACTTGTTCATGGGCAGTGCAAAGTACGTATCAAAGCATAAGAGCAAAACCAAAATTGCAGTCACGAAATAGTAGATCGCCGAGGTTCTTTTTGTTGAAAAGAAGCTTGCACATGCAATCGACATGATGGTAGCAAAGCAGCCGCTGACATTTGAGCCCAATACGACGGCACCTGTGTATTTAGGGGGTAAAGAAGCGACCAGTCCGTAAATAGTGCTTTGATAAATGCCATTACACTAAAATTAAATAGGTTAATATATATATTTAATTAGACTTAAATAGCAATTTTTTTACATACCATATTAATGAGAACGATCAACGTCATGGTGGTCCAAAAGAACACGCCAGGCCACTTAAAAATTTAAATAAGAGATAAGAATTACATTTAAATAAAATAATTTTAACTAGTAAATAGTAACTTACCTCTGAGGAATCAACCATAGCAAGCACAACAGTTATAATGAGAATAATTATCTCGCATATAATGCTGTACACGATGCGGGTGGTCAAATCGCCGCCCAGATGTACAAAAATATTGATCCAATTGAATATCACATTTGGGATTTGTGAGGCAAAACCCATATTTTGCATAAAGTTGCCGCGATAATTAACTTCAGTTTTCACAGTGTAGTTTTCTCCTAATTTAAAATCCTCAAAGTACGATTTTGCAGTTATAAACATGTTCCATGGCATAAGTGTGCCCAATCCATGTAGAATGAATATGAAGAACACAATCTTAAATTTATCAATTGGCGGAAAAGTTTTTGACACCATTGCATCTAAATCTTTTCCGTTGACGTCCGATGCAGTTTGCAACTGACATGTTTGAGTTATAGTCGCTGGCTTTTTCTGCGGTATAAATGGCCGCTCTTCACTTTTATTATCATTCATTTTCTTCTTTTTTTTTTTTTTTTTTTTTTTTTTGATCGAGTTTATGCAGATGCAACAACTATGTTTATTGACGACCGGGCGTGGTTTCAATTATCTGTTATTAGCACTGGACAACAGGTTCCACCGGTTCAGCTAGACTTTAGTTAGGTCAAACGCTAGTCTTCTTAAAAGCACTTCCGCGTGCGTTAGTGACCATTTATATGCGGCACGCTATAAATGGTACTTCTGGATTACCCAACAGATTTAAAATGGAACTTCTTATGGACGAGATCGAACAAGAAAGGTTAAGATAAGAAAGATTAAAAGCGCGTGGTTCTTATCAGCTGATAATAAATCAAAGTAAGTAGTTCACAAGAGCTAGTTCAGTTTTTCACACAAAATTAATATAATTATTTAAATACACTTTTACTTTTAAAGAACTGCAACTTATGTTTAACCTATCCAAACAAGTAAGCAAGAAAACAAACGTGTTATCTGCTCGTATCTTTTATTATGTACATAAAAGCGATACCCAAGTGGGAACATTAGAGACAACTCATCTAAATGAGTCATTCAATAACAGAGCATTAACAGCATAACATAATTGAGTTTAATGTTAAAGGCCAATTTAAAAGCATTAAAAACCGATTGTCTAAATTAATAATTTTTTGATTAATAGTTTTTGGAAAATTAATAATTCTATAGTTAAGTTTTCATTCAGACAAAAAATGTAATTTATTTTAAAAAAAAATATAAAAACATGAATTTCTTAAATCACCGTACTATTTCTAATAAGAAATATGTTTTGATAGTAAAATTTATCGTAGTCGATAATTTTTTGTACTACTGCGCGGCTTTTCATTCTGCTAATAATCTCTTTATTAAATTTGCTAAATTAAAGTAAAAACATTTTGCTTGCAAAAACAACTTCCAGCTTGTTTTATTATCTTGACAATTTAAAAAATAATTAAAATGAAATTTTGACTCGTTTGATGGTTGATACACTTTATTGAGATGAAACTCAATAGAAATTTGGACGTAGCTACGCTAAACGAGAAAACTAAACACGTTTTTGTTTAATATGTAAAGGAAAAATCAAATTTTACATTTGTACTATTAAAGGACAAATAAATGAGAACAAAATGCCCGAGAAAACCCCCGTTATTAGGCAGGCAGCAGCAAACATACCGGCGGTGACTTGATGGTTACCAGTTACATTCTGAGGAGCGTACATCATGGCTACACAACTTAAGTAACCAGAGCTAAAAGCCATTGAGGCTCCGATGATCCAATACACCCAATCGTTTGTTATTAAGACGGGTAGTCTCCTAACATAGCCATGAGGTCTATAGTTGCAGAACAGGAATAACGGTATGTAAATAAGACGGAGACTGATTGGAATGACCATTAACTTTGGCGAGGGCCATTGAACGTAATTGGCAGTCAAACTCCCTAAGGTAGCAAACACATTAAACGTTAGAAAGCAGGTGACGAGCGCAAAATACGTATCTCCAATTATAAAATCATCGGAACCATAAATGTCGGAATGCACAGCGGGAAAAACCGCAAGTGTAACGAAAAAGTTTAGGAATATATTAAACAACTGAGGTGAAGTCTTCTTAAATATGTACCAATATGGAGTGCCCTTAAATTGTGTGCTGTCCTGAACAGTTGACAATTCATGATGCCTAAAGAACTGACTCAAGGGCAAGGCTAAGTACGTATGCAAACACAAAGTCATGAAAAAGAGCGCCACCATGAAGCTGTAGATGGCCCGTGATCTTAACGATGTAAAGATCGCTGAGCATGCGATCGAAACTACTGAGGTAATGCACCCGCATATGTTGCATCCTAGAATTACAACGCCGATATAAGGTTGAGGTAAGCTGGCAACGAGTCCAAAGAAGGAACTTTGATAAATGGCAATTGACTAAGTGGGAAAAAACGAATTTATATTTTTAATTACATATGTTAAATAAAATTTTTATACAAACCATATTCGCAAAGACGATAGAGATCATGGTAATCCAGAAGAATATACCTGGCCACTTAATAAATAAAGTAAAATTGTGTAACATGAAAATTAAATGTTTATCATTTATATATCCTGCTTACCTCGGAAGAATCAAGAATTGCTAGGAAAGTGGTAGTTATAAGAATAAATATCTGGAAAATAATGTTATTTATAATGCGCGAGTTGAGACTGCCGATCATTGGTACAAAAATATTAATCCAGTTAAAGGCCACATTTGGAACTTTGGAAGCAAATGTTAAATATTGCATAAAATTATAACGATAATCCCTGTCAGCATTAACTGTAAAGTTTTCTCCGAATTTAAAATCCTCAAAATAAGACTTCGAAGTTATGAACATGTTCCAAGGAATAAGTATGCCCAATCCGTGCAATAAGCAAGTAATGTATACAAAGTTATATTTATCTTCTACCTCCTCATCCTTTGCCTTTGAAGGAGATTCTTTCGTGCTCTTTTCTGCCGCTTTCAGCCGATATGATGGAATAAGAGTTTTCCTATTCATTTTGTGATGTGGTTGATTTAAGTGTCGTCTCTGGTTACAAAATATAAGACGTTTATAGGTAAATCAGAATTCACTGATTAAAAATAAAAAAAACTTAATGTGTTATTTCAAAAAAAAATTTAAAACTTTAAATTGAAAATATTAAAATTGTAATATATGAAAAAAAACAAGCTTGCTACAATCATTTTTATAATTTTTTGTATATTTTTTATTATTTCTTTTGTACCTCTCAGTAGTTTTCATTATTCTTTACTATTTTTCTGCTATTGTACTATTTTATAATTATTTCACGATCTTCGCATAGACTTTTAAAAATATTTAAATAATTGAGCTATTTATGATGAGCTAAATGCTTGGGATGTTTAATAATCGTTATCGATAAATTTTAGCACTGAACGCGGCTACAGAGCTTCTTCCAATGAACAACGTGTTGACCTGTTGTTTTTATTTTGCTTAAGTGTTTTTTCGTTCCTATACCTAAAACTTAAGTATTAAAATGGTTGCTACGCCGACAATATCGACATCTACCATACAGCTGGGTGATTACATCGTCATACAGCGGCAAAAATATACTAAACTCGTAAAATTCGGAAGTCTGGATGCGACGGCTACGCTGGGAAAGGAGCATTTGGAGCTAAAATCAATACTAGATCAGCCCTATGGATCCACATTTAAGATGTGCGTGAAGGAGTCGAAGGCAGGCAAACGCGGAGCACAGCGGCAGCACACACTGGAGCTCTGTAATGAAAACGAACTGCGATGCATTCGAGACATTCTCAATATTTCAAGCAGTGGAGCGGACAATCGGGATATAAGTGATAATGGCGAAGCTCAAGCCCTGAAGTCAGCTGTAGGTATTATGCACTTATGTGTAAACTATTAATTAATTGACTAAATAACGTTTATAGGATATTGAACAGATGCGTGAAGCATGTAGTGAATCCAGTAAGATCATTGAGAAGCTGGTGGAGAACTCAAAAACGTTTCATACACGTACCGAGTACTCGCAGGATAAATATCTACGAAAAAAGGAGAAAAAGTACTTCGAGTTTGTACAAATTCGACAGCCGAGCATTCGTTTAATGGCTGATATATTTTATCGACAGGACGCTGAAAAAATAATGGGTGTACGAGTGGATACACTTTCCCAAACTATATCATATTCCGGCGTATGTGGCTTTGGAAATTATTTGCTTTACGAAAGTGGCACCAATGGATTGCTACCTGCCGCTATGCTTAACTCAATGGGTGCAAATACAGACGCAACTTTGGTGCACATGCATCCCGGAAATGTGCCACAAAAACAGGCACTCCTTGCCCTTAAGCTACCCCTTGAACAACAACAACGCTGCATTTCGGTCAACTTGTATTCAGTCCTACGTGAGTTCTACCAAGGGGATCAGGAGGAGAAAGTCTCAACGGAAATTGTGAAAATAGAGCAGACGTCCACGGAAGAAAATGGTGCAGCAACCGAAGAGCAGTCCGAAACTAATGAACCCATTACTAAGAAACCCAAATTGGATGAAAGTCCAAGTAGTAAGTCTTCTTTAATACATATATCAATATTTTTGGAGATATTTATGAAATATTTTTCAATCGTAGTAAACAACAAATCGACGTTGTTGCGTTGGCAACAGGAAAACAAACGTGCAGTGTCTCTGATGCATGATAAATTCGATTCTCTGGTGCTGGCGGCGAAGGAGCATCCCTCAAATATATTGCAAGCACTGCTACCGCTGGTCAAACCCTCACGTCCAGTAGTTATCTTTAGCACATGTAAGGAGCTTTTACAGGAAACATATATGGAACTAAAGACCAGCGGCAAAGTAAGCAACCTCCACATTACCAGCAATTGGATGCGCATGTATCAAATATTGCCAAACCGAACCCACCCCGAGGTCAATATGAATGGAAATAGTGGTTACCTTCTAACAGGGTACACATTAAAGTAGTATATTTCTTACATTTGCTAAGGAGCCTTTTATGCTCATGTCAATATATAATGGTTTGATAATATCATGTCATGCTTTATCTTCATTTTGTGTTCATGTTTGGGCACTTGTTTAAAAGATGTGATTTTGTACGTATAAAGGATGAGGTGTAGTGTATGTTGGTTAAATTGGTGGAACATTTTTCAGTATGAAATAATGTCCGCATTCACAGCGCTTGGGTTCACCCTTTTCTAGCCACATCCACTTGGGGCTACGATCGTCCAGGCATATACATCCCACTAAGCGGCCATCGAAAGCAGATGGTATCTCAGTCGGCTGATCTATTGATCCTTCGCCTCGTTTAAGTGGTTGACTCATTTGCCAAGGATCATTATTTCCTGCCTGACGGAGCTCCATCTCACGCTTAAATATTCCAGTTGCCAATTCCGTGTCACTGGTCAGCTCTGTATCAGTCGTTGACATCATAACTTACACATTGGATAAATTACTCATTGGCTACTTACCCTTTTTGTTCACTGGAGTTGTGGATATATTACGTTCTTCAACCACACCAATTAACTTCTGCCAGCCTAGTTTTTGCAATAAGGACCTAAGTTTTCCTTCCCCGCGTTGAGCCAACTGCGATGTCAGGCGCTTTGATGCGGCTTGGTAGGCAAGTAATTTTTTTATAAAGGATGCCGCCATAGCGTTACGGGTGTTTTTTGTTTGTTTTTTTTTTTTAATTTTTATGAAGGTGTTTCCTTGTACCCTTCACAAGGAAAACTGAAAATTTGTTCCCTATGCAAGGTACATATAACCAAAACCCAAGGCCTACCAAGTTTTAGAATTAAAAGAATGAAATAAAAATATTATAAAATAATATCTACGAACGATTGAAGTGACGGGAAGGGAGATTTCTGAATGACTAAAATTACTCATCAATTAGAAATGTTTTATTTTAGTTTGAAACGTAATGTTTCACTTCAATTTATATTATGATCATGATGATGGTTTTGATAGTCAATTATCTACTGTGTCATTCCAATTGCAACTATACTAAAAATTAATGTATTACGCCATTTTTTACAGAAGGAGGCTTTCTTATTCAAAAAACCTTTATTAAGCCTTTCATTTATAAATTAAGTAGCATCAATTGCTTTTCATGTCGATTTCTCGTTTCGGTTTCCATTCGTTTCTCAGACCAAAACAAATTGTAGATCGTATGCGCGGTGCATATTGCATCTGTAGACTGGTGTTTAAATTTTTGGGTTGATATTTGTTTATTTGGACAGCTAATTTATTGACGTTTAGCTTAATAGTTGGTTTTATGTGTATGTGCTCTTTTGTTATTAATTGGTTTAATTAATTAATTAATAATAACTTTAAACAGCTGCCTTCTCGACCAGTTTGAACCAGTGGCCACACTCACAACGTTTCTGGTTGCCCTTCTGCAGCCACATCCATTGCACGTAGGTTTGATCCTCTTCGCCTATTTGAACATGTATATAAATATGTAAGTAAAATGATGTTTGATTGATGATCTATATTACTCACAGATGCAGCCAACAATACGAGCTTCAAAGGCTGATGGAATCAAGTTGGGGTTTTCCTTAGTGCCAGCACCGCGCTTGAATACCTTCATGTCGAAAGGATTATCGTTGCCGGCGGCTTTGAGCAACAGTTCACGTTTCTCAATACCTGTGGCATGTTCCATAGGATCGTTCATCACTGTAAAAAAGCAACGTATAAAACATTAATCAATAAAATGATAAGCCTCTATTATGTTGTTATGTCTCAAGCGCCTTTGCACCCTTGCCAACTGTTTGTTTGTGAATCAGCTGTGTGGGTGCAGGTTACATAAACTCAAAGAAAAAAATTCACTTTCCCTTGTAATAACATATTCGATCTTCTAACCATTCGTAAATCATATTTGAGGCAATTATGGAATAGTTTGTTTACAGCTTTTGCTATTAGCACATAAAATCACATTTGCACTGCGGGCAGTTATTACATAACCTCCCTCCAGAATAGCACATCTCTTGGTTGTAAAATACGTGGTTACAACTTTAAGCAAATAAGTTTTAAAGCATATAGGAGCCATAGCAACTTCCACTATTACATAATCCTGGTCACACCAACTACATAGTTGCAGTTCAAGTGGAGCACGCTCACGGACATGTTTGAGGTGATGAGATCTTCCATTGGATGGATTTATCACTTACTTTTGCAGGTACGCACGGATTGGTATGTAACATTCTGGCGTGCAGCGGCACGTAGCGCCATGCGTCCACAGATTGAAGCCATTCTTCGATTTACAAAAATTTATTGGCTTTAAGAGCGATGAACAGCCGAATTCTTTCGTAATTTTTCACAGCGAGACTCAGGGAAGGTTTTGGTTCATGAGTTGCGTAGTATAGTTCGTAACTGGTTCAATTCACTTGTTCACGGAACTGAATATTTTGATTCGGTCAACAGCGACAGTAAATATATCGAAATCGAAAAACAGCACAGATGCTTTTAATATTTCGTTCATGTGGCAGCACAATGTACATGTTATTTCTTCCTAAAGTTGGCGCTTTAACTTTTATTTATAAGAGGATGTTGTCATAGGGCTGCCAGACATTTGAAGAATATCTTTGGCGCTGAAATGAAAGAGCTTAAACTTTAATTCTGTTAAATACAGTTTTCTCTTATTGTTATATTACATTTAAATAATTATTTTTTGCTTTAAGTGATTTTTACTGTCAGCCAACATCTGCCTGTTATGTGACGTTCAAGATGGCGGAATGTAATTTGTTTTGGTTTTGGTTGTCCCGGCAACGGCACTTTAATAATATAAATATTGATACAAGTTTTTACAAAGAGCAAAATGACCAAAAAGCCAACGATTCTTTTTGATATATCAAAAAATGAGAGATTTCAGATTGCAGACAATTATAAAATGCTTCATCGGAAGCTTAAAATTCATTGGACAGTGGAACAGTAATTAATTAAAATTTAAAAAATATCTGAAATATAAATTGTTTTTTTTATTTGCAGAAGTGATGGAGAAGTCAACAAGGAAAATTTGTCGCACGTAAAGATATTTGTACTGGCAGGACCCCAAGATCGTTTTACCGAGGAAGAGTTCGAGGTTCTAAAGTATTTCGTAGAGGAGTCAGGGGGCAGTCTACTGGTGCTACTAGGCGAGGGCGGAGAACAAGAGTTTAATACAAATGTGAACTTCTTTCTGGAACAGTACGGCATTTACATCAACAACGATAACGTCGTGCGTCCGCATTACTATAAAAATTTTCATCCAAAGGAGTGTATTGTGGGTGGCGGTGTTGTCTGTGAGTCAATGTGGAAACATTTGCTTAAACTGGACATTGAAAAGGTGGACTATGATTTCAGTGATGAAAAGTATAAAATCCATTTCCAGTACCCATACGGAGCCACGTTAAATGTTTCCGAACCGGCCAATGTGCTACTTACCACAGGGCCAGTGGTCTATCCTTTTAATCGGCCACTTGCTGGCTACTATAGCAACCCAAAGGGAGGCAAAATATTGGCTTTAGGCTCTGGCTACATATGGCATGATAAGTATTTACAGGATAAGAGCAATGATGCTATTCTGGAGTACATGCTGCAACTACTTGGCACGACCGAGATAAGCTACACGCATTTGGACTTTAATGATGTAGAGGTGCGTTTGGTTTTTTAATTTCTTTCCATTTTTAATCTCTAAATTTATTTATTATAATTTGTTTAATTAGCTAAACGACAATAAGCATTTTACGGATTTGGCCTTCCTGGCGGATATGCCAAAGGCGTGTTTAATCGATTCAATAGGCACTGAGATGCCAGCAGATTTTAAGGAAATGTTTGACATGTCGCTATGCTCGCTAAGCAATCGCTTGCTCAAGGATGTCATTGGTACATATGAACAGTTGCATGTCAACTACGAGCCGCTGAAGATTATCAAGCCTCAATTTGAGATACCATTGCCCCCACTGCAATTGGCCACGTTTCCGCCTATTTTCAGCGAACCTGCAGCACCGCCTCTTGAGCTATATGATCTGGACGAGACTTTCAGTCCGGCCCGGTCACAATTGGCACACATTACCGGCCAGTGCCTGCAGGCGTTGCAGTCCAAAGAGCCGGCACGCCGTGCAGTCAACCCACGGGAGTTGGAAAACTTTATAAGGGAATGTGCGCGTATAACTGCAATAGTGAAGGAGCAGCAAGAAATGCCCGCACGCGAAATACTCAACATTGTTGCCCGGCAAATAACCAGCTATACACCCTATGCAGAGGACTAGACACCAGATGATCCAATTACCAGGCACCAAAGCGCATTCCATACAAATTTTTGCTCTTTTCATTATTTTTATTTTATTTAATTTTTTTTCTCTTTTCGGCAATATCAGCTAATTTCGAATATTGTTTGACGTTTTTAAGCAAATTGTAAACCAAGTCCATTTTATGTAAACATGTTGCCGACTCATATTCAAACATGGCCGGCGTTAACTCTGCCCCCAACCAACGTCTGTCACCACGTCGTCCATCGTCCAACGCCTGAATGTTGGTAAAACTCTGCTGTAATTACACAGAAGGTGCATAAAATTCTGAACGTAACAGAAAACCTGTGGGAAGTTCAGATATATATTTACCATAATACACGGCGTATGTATAGCCAAATTGTTTACTTTTAATGCTCCTCACATAATTAATTATTTTATTCATATTTTTCCCCCCTCGATTCGAGGAGCTGTAATATCCCAAGGGAATGGTGCGAGGCGTTTAATTTTTAGTTGTCGTCGATTTGTTTCCTTTTTAGATGCCTGCCTACTAATTGGATCTGGGGGTCGGCGGGAACTGGCGATGCTGCGGAGCACAAATTGGGGGTGTTTGTATATGTTGGAGTCGGAGCGCGTGTGAAACCGCTAGTTAATGCTTGTCACAACAATTGCTGTCATCAATCGCCTCCCGAGTCTCTGGGGAGTATAAAGCAAATGCTTGCCGGAGTGTCCTTTAAAAAACTCAATATGATGCACCAAATGCTGGTAGTAAATTTTATCTTATTTTTTTCTTCATAGGTAAGGAACTACTTACCTGAATTCTCTTGAGCTTAGAAGCAGCAGCTGTTTCAAAGATAAAAGGATCCCTCGGAACAAAGGACAGCGTTCTTGGCTTGGATAACTTTATTTGCCTGTATTTTAAATACAGACCCCACTACTTTTCATATGCCTCCACCGACCCTCGCTCCTCCTTGGAATGAAAGTGCCAACTGTCGGCTACTGCTGTCGGGAACAACAGCGGCTGGTCAATCAATCAATATTGAAAATTCCCACATCCATTCCATAGGCTTTGTGGTCTCCCCTCGGCTGGTGGCCATTTTGTTTGCGTCGTTGACCGCTAAATGTCGCTGAGGACGGGAGCGTTACGAGTGCCTGTGTGTTTGTAACTGGGGGAGGAGAGCGAGGCAAATAATCTGCAAGTAAAAAGTAAAAGAGGTTATGTTGAAATACGATATGAGACAAGTAGGAAGTTACCTTGAGTGCATTTCTATATATTGACAGTGACAATGCCGTCCCGAGTCAACGTTGTCTTTCATTCATGGTTTCAGTCAGCCAAACAGGTTCACAGGCTCAAGGGAAGCCGCACAAGTTTTTCCTCCTCCACTTCCATGGCTGCTGCTGTTATTTGTCTTTAAACATAAACTACAAAAACAAAGGAAAAACATCAAATTGAAATGCAACTTCATTTGCTCATTTTTAAAGCCATTTCCCAGTTCCCAGTTCCTAGTTCCCCGCTCCCCGCTCCCAGTTTTCTGTTCCAAGTTGATTGGGAAAACTCACAGCAGCTGTGTTTGTTGTTGTTGTTGGTATTATACTTCCGCCCTCCATATTTCGGGACTGTCCTGTTTTGCCCTCACCACGTCCTTCGCTCACTTTGACATCGTGCAAATATCATCAAAGTCAAGAAGTTTGTTTGACTTTTAGTGGCATCCTTTTAGCAGCTGTGATTGCTTTTGTCAACGTCCCTTGGTGTGCTCTGACCTCATCATGTGGTGTGGATGGGGGAAGGGGGAAGGGGGAATCCATAAATTATAAAGCTACTCCCAAAAACATTTGGACATTTGTCACCTGCACTGGAAATTCCGGGAAAACCCTCATGGAAAGCGTGCCGCGGAGGTGGTCGAAGCTGCACCGTTGATGCGGGTCAGTCGCGACATCATTTTAATTAAATTACACCACCAAAACGTGCGACATCACAATAATTTTCATTGTCAAAAATGAGCATCATAAAAAACCACACGTCTGCATTGTACACATAAACAAGAAGCTGAATACACAACAAGTCTGAATGGGATGGCGAGCTTGTAAAGCAGTGAGTGGGAAAGAGACACCCATACACACACACACACATACTTCAATACGAAGAGAATGTAACAATCAATTAACAGGTAAAGGTTTATAGTTCGAGCCTTCGACTAGTCTTAGCCCTTGTGTGTTCTTCGAAGTAACTTAAAGATGAGAAAATGTTTTGAACGATTTTTTAACATAGCAATAATTTATTTAATTACTACTAATTTTTATACTAAAATAATTTAATATATAATTACACAGTATATTATATTACCATAGGTTATATTATATATATTACATAATAAAATTGTATAAAATATTTTCTTACACTTAAACAAATATTTTTAATAATTAAAAAAAAAAAAATTATAAAAATTTAACTAGTCTACTTTTTATTAGAAGCATACCGTTGGCTATTCATGGAGAGCAGCTCACATAGGGGTTAACCCTCGAGCCACACTTCGAGCAGCAACTTTGTTGTTGGTGTTGTAGTTGTCTTGTCTATGAGAATGGAAGAAAAAAAATTGGGACCCATTATTGATGTAGAAAGCTTGTCTTTTATGTATTTTCTCATTGTTATTAATTTGTCGTGGGGTCGCGTTGTCGTCCAACAGACTCTAATGATGCTTGTAAATGCAAAACAAATTACAGACCATATAAGAGACCAACGCCATGTCCCGGTTAAGATCCCCAATCAAAAATCAATGTTGCAGCCAAGCCTCCCAAACGAAAATATTCAAAGCGCGTGTACAATTTAAAATGATATAAAATCAGATTGTGGCAGCTTTCGAAATTTTATGAGCGTGTTGCGCTTATTAGCTGCACTACGAGAAATGGCGACAGGCCACAAAACCAACAACTAACACCAACAAACACCAGCAAACACCAGCAAACAACAACAAACACCAACAACAAGCACGACATGCATTTCCACGGCTAATTTTTCACGCACGTTTCATACCCGCAACCCTCCTTTGGCACCAGCAATCGACAGCGAGCGACAGCTCCTGGCCAAGCTTCAGCTTTTGATACCCTGTCCTCATGGCACTAATAAATTGGGTATTTAAGATAAGAAACTGTACTTCGCCTTCAACCAAATGCACGCCACTTCAAGGCGTAAGAATTGACTGCAGTTTGAGGAATTTAATTTATGGGTTTTTTTTTAAGTTTAAAGAAATGCTTACTATGACTTCAAAATTACTGATTATTTGTATATTTATTTTATTAGTATTTGTATAGAGTATTTTGCAATTCGATAATTGATAAATCCAGGGGTAAGCCATTGGTGTTGCTTTTGTTTTTGGCACGACGACACGCACAAGAAATTCCAAGAGATAAGCATCGTGTACGACAAGGTGTATTATGGACCCGGTCCCCAGTCAGCATCGCCGTCGAGTGCCATACTGTTGACTCTGTTAAATTGCCAATATTTATGGTTTTGGCCGTTCGGGTTGACTTGTTAAATGGGTGTTCCAGCATCCAGAATCCAGCGCTCAGCCAAGTCCAGCAAAAGCCGCTGCAGCAGCAGCCACAGCAGCCAGGAGTCCTCCTAAAATGGGTAGCTGCGAAACGTTTAAATACAAAACGTGTTGGTCCGATAAGCACGCAAGCGTGCAGCCAGCCATCCAGCCATCCAGCCAGTCAGCCAGTCAGCCGGTGAGCCAAACAGTCGGACAGTCGGACAGTTGGACAGTTGGAGAGTGGGACAAGCAGGCAAGGTAAGCAGCAACCCAGTCGTGCGATGCCATCAATTTTGACATATGCATGTCAAAGTTTTTACAACACGACGCCATTTTGAAAGGCCCCCCTCCCACTAAACTTTCGCCATCTCACTCGCACATTCTTGCTTGCTATCCCTTTCGTGCTGTGCAGCAAAGCATTAAAGCAGAAATGCGCAATGTCGTCAACGATCGTTGCTGCTGAAGCTATAAAAATGTCAAAACATGCAACAAATAAAGAAGAATTATATAGAAATCTAGCGAGAATGGCAAGAAAAAAAAATTATATTAAAATGATATAAAAAAAAATATGTGACGCTCACCCAACAAACAAGTCAGTCAACCACTCGGCACCAAGGCGATTGTGACACCACAAGATCATCGGGAGCTACGACTTGGCCAACGAGTTTGCAGCCAGAAAATATTTGCAACATTTTCCTTTAATTAATATGTTTTTAAAATTAAATAAGAGCTTACAAACTTATCTATATTTTTTATATAATATATAGGACACCTTAAACAGCGTAGGCGTCGCTTAACGGAGTACAAAATGTTCTTACACTTAAATATTAATTGCAACAACAAAAAGGGAAAAGCTTAAGGAGCTGCCTATGTTAATTTAACATAAAATGTTAAATGTGAGCCTATCTCTATTAGAGAGACAGAGACAGAGTTATCTGTGGGCTTAATATTAGGCACAAATTAAAGGTATTTAAATTCAATTCAAATTCAAACATCATCAATTATAAAATAATTTATATTTTGTTATATTATTAAATTTTATTTTTTTTTGTTATATTTTAAATTTTTTATTTTTACTAAATATTCTTTCCTTTATTTTTTTTTGTATATTTTAATTATGGCTTGAATAGAGCGATACAAAGTCACTTTAATGGCTTAATAACATATTCTGTGTATAGAATAAAAAAATCTTGTCGTTTTTTTTTTAATAAATTTTTTTTTTTTTTTGTCGTTTAACTAGGAGCATCTTTTTGCTGTTTTCAGGTTGATGCATTGCTGATCTTGCGGTTTTTATGGTTTTGCAGCGACAAATGAAACACCTCAGGAAGAAATCGTTATTCATTTTGAGCGTTTTTTCCAACATTTTCGAAACAAACTTTGAAACTGTAGATGTGTGAGATGATTTGCTAGACACAGGTTCAAAATACAAAAAAAATAAATAAAATAAAAGGTAAAATGGGTCCCTTATCAAAAACAAAAGATCGTCACTCAAAATGTCATAAGTCACACCTGATCATTTGTCAGATTTCTACAGTTTACGAACGCCCACAGTTCAACTATGTGAGAGATTTGTCGATGATGGAGGGGGATTTGATTTTGGGATTGGGAGTTGGGGCTGTAGCTGTGATTGTGAGTGTGAGTGTGAGTGTGAGTGGATGGAACGCACTGTTGTCCAATAAATCAATGCGCCGCACGTTACATTGGGGGCTCATAAAAATGCAAATCGTATGCATAAAATATAATTTTTATAACTTAATTAACCAACCTCTGGGGACCAGAGTCTACGTTGCATGCTGCGTTTTGACTTGCGGCTCATTAAACTGGCGCCAAGTTTCAAATTGATTTTGACTAGCAGTGCGACATTTACATGACAAAGACTCGGGCGGATTCCAATTGACCAGCTCATTGCGATTTGTCTGTGATAACGGCGCGTCTCCTTATCGAATGACACCCCAAGTCAAGGAGGTAGCTCCATGCGGTTCCCAAAAAAAAAAAAAAAAACAACAAAAAAGCTTAAATCAATTCTTGGAACGTTCAGGCATCAATGATAGAAACTTGGACTGAACATTTTTATTTGTTGTCTACCTGAGATCGGGCCTACGGCTGACATATAATAAAATAATCTGTCTCTAATTTGGGTGTCGTTTACACGTGCCAAGACCCACGACTCACGATCCACGAACCACGACACTGATGAACCTCATCAAGATGACGACCTCAAGGGATGGGGATCAGTTCATTAAACAAGTGTAATCGCTATATCTAAACGAAGACCTGATATGCATTGGAAGTGGAGGAATTGGGAGTAATGGAGGCGATTGCTCTTCAGGAATTTTGAAGTCGTAAAGCATCGACATTTTAATGGCCAAGATTTGGGGAATTTCAAATGATTCACTTAGTACTTTCTCCGCCAGCTATTGGGGATACTCAAATACCCCTTCCTTCCTCTTCCTCTGTCTTGGTGTAAAATGTGTAGGAGCTTTATGTTTAAATTTCACAACTCTCTCTCTTCCTCTCTCTCCCCCTTTGGAGCCCTCGGCAATTGACTGTGTTTTTTTTATCTAAAAAATCTACAACCATTCCAATTCTCGGATCTTCCAAGAGTTTTATACTAATATTGGGCACATGCCATCAATTAAAAAAGATTCTTTTCTTGTCCCTACGATTTGTCATTATTTTTTTTTTTTTTTTTTTGTTTCTCTTCTTGGGCTTTTGACGTCCCAGACATTTATTTATATTCATGTGTGTAATTTGCTATTTTCTTCTCTTGTTTTTATTTTTTTTGTCTTTCGGTGTTTTTTTTCATTATTTTTTTTTTTTTTTTGGGTTTCTATTGGACCGACACTTGACCCTATCAAATAATAACGACTTGTGTACATGGCTGGACAGGCACTGAAATTTGGTGACTGTCTCGAAATCCGGCGCCGTTTACACTGCCAGCGGCTAAATAAAACCAAGAACAACAACACAAAATAAATAAAAATATAAGTAAAAAAAAATAAAAAAAACAAAAAACAAAATTAAAGAAACATCAGCCAAACGCTTTATTCAAAGAGTCAATAAACTTAAATGTGATAAGTCGACAGCGGGTGGTAACGCCTGGGAGGATGGTTAAGTGCGGGGTATCCCTGGGGTGAGTCAGTGGTGGGAGGCTGGAAGCTACTATGTTTACTCACCACAAAGAAACCTCACTTACTTTATACAACAGTTATAAATCAGCAACAGGTCCCTAATGACCTTTATGAACAAACGAGTTTAATATAACTTTAATTATGCATTCGGAAGGATTTCCTAATTTTTTAATTTTATTTTATAATCAAAGTGAACATTAATTTTGAATTTTTAATAAGTTTTTAATTTAGTTTAATTTAATTAGTTACTATTTTTTAATCAAAATAATAACTAATTAATTGTAGTACTTGTAAGTCCTGTTTCTAGTAGTACAAATCATGAACATAGCTTAAATTTTCCTCTCAGGTCCTTTTTAATTGCCACCCTTTCATTTTTCCCATGACTCATTTACCGCTTTGGCCGTGTTGCCCAACCACCAGATGGAATCTCTCACCCTTCCAGTGTGGTGGCTCTTCCCCTGGGTCTGACTTACTGTCAACTGGCGCTACAGAAACGCCTTGGCATAAATTATAAATGCACGGCGCTCGGCGAATGTAAGCGGAGTGGGAGTCCCGGGTCCCTCTGCTTTGTGGTCATCTTTGGTTGTAAGGTGCATGTCCAGCTGCAGTCGCAGCCGCAGTCACAGCCCCGACTACAGCGATTTTTAACACGCGCAGCGGGTGCCCATTGTCCCAGGCAGTTAAACAAGACGCTTTTCAGCTCGTAAAACATGGCTGGAAGGGTTCCTCCGCGGAGGAGGTTCCTTGCCTGGTTATTGTTTTGGATAATAAAGTTATTGATTTGTGTTTAAGTGGCGTGGGTGAAGCCAATGCTGTGGGTCCCCCCCTACCATTCCTCACCCCCCTCCATCCTACGCACACGGCTTAGCCAGTTACCGTCTTAGTTCAACGGAAAGAACAAATTAATGTCCCACATTTGTGACAATCGATCGCATTTATCAGTTTATTTGTTTTATTAAATGCTGAGCTGTTAAGGCCTTAAGCTGACGCCTGTCAATTGCGACATGAGCAAGTCACGTAGCCCCCAAGCCATGAGGTTGAGGTTCACATCTCCACACCTCCAGCCCCCCCATTACCATTACCATCGCCATCTCCATCACCATCACCATCCCCACATTTCAATTCGGTCATCTGCTGTCGCTGCTGCTGCTGTGGCTGAGGCTGAAACTGAGGCTGAGGCTGCCGCTGTTGCCAATGCCACTGCTTTGGGGCGTGGGCGGGCGGCGCGTTTAAGTAGCTTAAACAGACGCGGTGGTCCGAGGCATAACTTTGTCTAATGACTCGGAAATCCGTCACTAATAATAAAAGCCATGGCTATAAAAGGCAGCGAGCATTTGAGACGTCAGCGTTGAGTTTGCCGTCGACCATTCGACGTTCCAAACTGGACGTTAGCTCTCCGTTTTCCGTCTCTCCGACTCTCTGTCCCACACTCTGTCTCCAGCTCGCCAGTTGCCTTCCACTCTCCCACTTTACCCACTTAACCGCTCTCCCACTCGTCAGCCACTCCAAATTGCCAGTTGCAGCTTGCAGTCCGCTTCTCGGGGACAAGGCCTGACACTGAGCACGTGTGCTCCATAATCCTATTACCTCGTGAGTAGTTGTGGATTCTTGATTCTTGATTCTCGACTCTCGATTCTCGGTTGCCGGCTGTCAGTTTTATGAATGAATATTCTTGCCGGCGAATACATTTAATTCAAAATATTCAATTCAAATGCATTTATAGTTAGAGTTAAGAATTGGGAAAATATAAATAAAGTGAAATAAAAATAAAGAACTCAACGAATTTATTATTTTATTTAATAGTCAAGTTTATTTAGTTTTTATATTTATTTTATTTATTATAAGCAGGTTTAAATATTTAAGTGAATTAATTTTATTAATTTCATTAATAATTTTATCTACATAATTAACTATACTTAATAAATTATTTTTTTATATAAATAAAATAAAATTATTATTTATTTATACATTTTATAGAATTTATTAAAATATTAAATTTAATAAATTTATAATTTATATAAAGAGATTTATATAAAGAGAAGTTTAATCATTTTAATTACTTTTATTATGAATATAAGTAAGCCTTATTTTAAACTCGATCCATTAATAATTATTTTATAATTTCGTATGTCTTATATTTCATTTAAAATTGAATTAATTCTTATTTATTTTTACTCTTTCTACACTTTTACTTTTTTGGTATTGAGAGCGTGATTTTATTGGTATTTAAAGCGTCTTTAAATATGATTCAAATTAAATTCGTCTATCATCTAGGGTGCAGGGCACGCCCCCAGACTCTATTTCCTAGGATTGAGTGCTTTTGCTGGTCGAATTCTCATCATCCTTTTTTTTTTTGGGTGCCCACGCATGCGCCTACGCTGCGAGGGTTGCAGGACCCACATTTCAAAATGGCTGCGCAAATATTTGATTATCGTCTGGGGACTTGGCGCTGTTGTTAAGCTTAACTGTTACTGTCGCAATTCATTGAATTTGCAGGGCTAATTAAACACGTTAACAACTGTCGCGATGCGATGAAGCGTGCAGGGATAACTTGCTATTGGGATCGTCGCCAGTTGAACGTCGATGGTTGTCGGACTTGTCGACCGTCGACCGTCGACCGGCGACCATCGACCATCGGGTTGTCGACTATCGACTGTCGACTGTCGCCGGTCGCCAGACGCCAGCCCGGAGATATTGCACAGTCTGTTGCCCTGGTTCCGATTTTTGATTCTGGCTTTCTAGGGGTTGGGGCTGTGATTTTTCGTGGCTAAAGACCAGCGGCTTGGTAGCTGTCCATAAACTCCAATATCCCATATGCTCCGAGCAAAGGGACTGTCACCGACCGCATCGTTGGCTAATGCGAATGGACAGTTTGCCTGGCGCCCAATCAAGTGTTTTCAAATTGGGTTAAGCGAGTACTACAGAGGTCCCAAAAAATAACATCAAAAGCAACAAATGCAAAAAGAGGAACCAACAACAACAAGAACAACAGAACTGCAAACCTTGTTCGTAGAAACGAAAGCGGTTCCAGGAAGCATTGAGTGCTGCCCACTTGCTGCACAATTGCAAATGCCGTTAATGCTCTGCCCAAGCATTAAACATTAAGCATCGAGCATCTGTCCTGGCGCCGCCCTAAAACGAGTGAAATGCACTCAACTATCCAACACATTTCACTCAAATGCTGAGCAGAGTCGCACGAGAGCGAACGAGAGGGTCAGAAAGAACTCAAGCAAAGGGCATACGAGCGAGACCGCAATCACAAGTTGAGTGCAGTCGAGCTTCATGCTTAGTTTTGTTATTGCTTTTGTTGTTTGTATGTTTTTCTTTTGTCCTCCTTCGTTCGCTTCGACACCAACGCTTTCAATCAGATACCACTCTCTGCTTTCAATGGGCGAATGGGCAAATTCAGTTGACACACAGCTTTATGTGACATTTGTCGCGAGAGCGGACCGCAGATAAAACCATATAACGGAAAAGCTTTTGCGCCGTCGGCTTAATGGAATAAATAACTGTAAAGCAACAAGCAATATAAGTTGCAATTCACATCGTTTAAAATAAATTAGTTTGGCACAAATTAATTTGCGTAACGGAACTGCTCAATTAGCACTACAAATAACAACAAATTTTACATTTTGTTGCCAATTATCGCGTCGCGCGTGCAATATATAAAATAAAATTAAATTAAACAAAATAAATAATAATTAAGAAGAATTCAAACGCTGTTTCGCCTGTCAACGCAGCTACTCGGTTCAGTCTTTAAAGTTTATGTGTCTTGCTTTTGATTTGATATCGTTTTGATTGCTGTGTGAAATTTATGCAAAACATCAACAACAACTAAAATTATATATTATTTATTTTGTTATTCGATCATCGTGATTCCCATAGCCAATCGCAATGTACGCGCAGACGCGTCTCGTTTGACAAGCAGCGACACGCAACTGCACCAACGGTAAAAGCAGCAACAGCAACAACAACAACAACGCCTGGAATATGTTGTATAATGTACCGTGCTACCAAAACTTTTCAACGCTGGATTACTACAAGGTGAGCTTATCTCTTATTTTTACCGTTATAGTTTATACTTCGTTACTTCCAATCGGAATTTTTTGTTCTCCTTTGCATCCTTCATTTGCTTATTTTACTTCTATTGGAAGGGCTCGAGACTTTTTTAAAGTCGAAATTGAATGTATCATTTAAATATTTAATATGTTATTGTTACATATATTTCGTAATTAAATATATTATTTAATTTTATAATTATATTCTTATATTTGATCTAAATATATATTAATTAAAATTTTTTTTCTGAAATTCCTTGATCACAAAGTCCTATCTCTTCTTATGATTATCTTTTGACCACACACGCATTGCATAACGCACACATACCAATCCAAAATAAAAGTACAGCTCTTAAGAGTTCAACTTTTCAACTTCTTCAGCGTGTAAATCTCAAAATCCTGACTCTTCTCCGGGGAAGTCTTAATTTTTGCCGTTTCCCGATGGTTTGCAGCCTTTAAGTGCGCAGCATAGGTCCAAGATCCAAGATCTAGATCCAACAGAGATGAGCAGCAGTCGAGTGTAAGAAATCAAAACTGCAAATCGTTGGCTACTGCGCATTTTTTTTTTTTTTTTTTTTTGAATCCTGTGTCCCGTAAGCCGTAGGCCCAAATATTATTCATATCGCTGAGCCTTTAAACGCTGTCCAGGAGCCAGACAATGGATGAAGGTGAAGACAGTAGTCAAAAAGGAATTTTCAGCTTAAAATCCAGCACAAAAAAGGGCAAAGAACTGTCTTTGTGCTATTATCCTGTCGATCGAGTGAATCATTTGACCAGAAATAAAACCACAAAAGGATTCTGAATACAAATACTGAGCCATGGTAGATACCAGAAGGCACTAGGTCAGAATCCTCAGACATAGAGATCAGTGTAGGAAATCTTTCGAGTTGTTGATTCCTTTGATTGACAGTTCTTATATATTTTATTTCTACGTGTGTGTGTGTGTGTGTTGATGTATGTGAATCTCTGAATCTGTGTATGTGCATTTGTGTGTATAAGTGTATAGATATATCTATGGGCGAGGGTGCGCATTCGCTTTCCCGTTCCTTGGTGCTCCAGTTGCCCGGGCAGCCAGTCTCATTACTGGTGCGTCTGCCATTCCTCTTCCTCTTTCACGTAACTTGAGTGGAGTTTTGTGAGCTGAGCAATTTTCGTATTGTTGTTGTTGTTGTTGTTGTTGTCGTTGCCAGGCGAACGGTTTTTTGGAGCATGTGACGGCACAAAATGGCGGCCGTCGATGTGTTTTTGGGGCTATGCTGGCAACGCTGGAAATGCTGCCAATGCTGGTGCCTCCGCCATTTTGCTTGTCTATTTATCAATCTCATAAATGCAAATGCCCAAACGGCGACCAAGGACCGAGCTCGTACAGCAACTGCGGGCTCTGAACAAGTTCAGGCTTCTGCTGAAGCCATTAGCAAATAATTTCAGCGAAATTTTATTTATCATTGTTGTGCTCAGACACACATATACACACACACCAGCAAACACATCCATACATCTATGTACACTCACACACACACACACACGCAAACAGACATGCCGTCAGGATAATTTCATTGAAATTTGAGTCGTCAAAAGGAGCAGCAACGAAGCAAAATGTACAAAAGGACGCCGTGCAGATGCCTTGCGCTTTTCGTTGTTGTTCGCTACGGGCGCGCCATTAAAACAACAAACAATGCGGATAGAGGCAGGAGCGGGGGGAGGAGGAGCAGGATCGAAAACAGGAGCAAGAGCAGAAGCAGAAGCGAAAGCAGTAGCAGTAAAAACAGTGGAAGCACAGCCAGGGGCATGGAGAAGAAGCAGGGAGGCGGGAGGAGGGAGTAGAGGACTATATCAGCAACAAGAGCAACACCACAAGTTCGCAGTTTACGCTGTGCCCCCGCAGGACTTGAACGCTGCGGGTTTTTTAATTTCACATTTGTGTTCAGTCCTGCGGTTGTTGCTCATTTCGTTGTTGGACAGAATCTCCATTACAGCCACGCCCACATTGCATAACAATTAAATGATGTACAGCAATGGGGCAGGAAGTGTTTGTAAGCATGGAGTGGAGAGGAGGGGAATTCGGCAATTATATAAACACGCATCCTCTCCACCTTAATGTCCTGCGACATTTTTACAGCATAATCTGCAATCTTTGCTCTGTTAATCCGCTTTGTATTGTCACAAGGGTCAACATTGCAGCCCTCGGCTTAAACTCGAAATGGATTTTGTATTTTCTGGGCGTGGCACAGGAAGTGCAGCCAGTTTATAAAGATGCCATCTGTGTTTTGACTACCTGTTCCATAAACCTTGAAAGTACAGAGACAATTGCCAGCCAGAAGGCTCTCAAATGAACTTGTTTGCTCCTTGTTTATTTTCACAGCTCAAAGTTTTGTTTCCTCGTTCCTCGTTGTTGTTCTCCATGGACAGTAGCAATAATAAACAATTGCGAAAAGTCTCAATAAACAAATGATATGGGGGCATGTTATGGGGCAGCATGTTTATAAGAAGGCAATAGGCACGGGTTGGAACTGGAGACGCTCCCAGATCAGTTACAGAACAAAGTCGTTTCAGACTCTGCAGGGAATCAGATTTAAAGCTGATCAAACTGGAACCCATTGACTGGTGCTTCGAGGGTTAAGGTGGGGAATACTTAGGAAAGTCATCCAAATATAATTTAAAAGTAACTTATTAAAAATCGTCACTTAAGTAAAATTTTTTTTTATTATTATATATTATTATTTATTTATTATTCAAATTAATTTAAATTTATATATTATATTTATTTTACTTACTTTTAATTAATAATATTTAATTTGATTTATTTTTATTTATAGTTTTCTAAGTTTCTAATTTTAGTCTTAATCTAATGCTTTTTCTGTACAAAACGCAATAGTTTATATTTTTTCATTTAATTATGTAATAATTTTTTGTAATAATAATTTATTTTAATTGTTTCAGTTTATCCATTTTTTAAAAATAATAATTTATATTTATTTTGTGGTCTCCCATAGTAATAATAATATAAATGTATTTTGAGGCATATTTTTTTATACAATAATTTTAATTTAATTAATGATTTTATTTTTTATAGATTATGGGGCTTTTATTTTTATTTGTTAGTAATAATATTCAGTTAATTTATAATCAAATATAATTAATTAATTATATTATTTTACTCTATATATTTATAAAATTCAATTTTAGCTTCTCCATTTTCTAAAATCTTAAATTTTTTTTTAAACAAATCTGTTTTCTCTTAAAGTTAAATAACCATTTCCTCTAGTTTCTTCAAAGTTCGTTGCGTGTTTTCCATATCGCTGCTCCTTTTTATTATCCTGACATAATTCAACTAATCGGACAAGCGCTGACGTAGTTTTTGTTAGAAAACCGCATAAAAAGTGCTTTGAAATTTGCATTTTAGTTACTAGGATTACATAATGTAACGTGGGCAGCCACTGGAATGCAGGTCATGCATGGAAAATGAGAGGCCCAACACTCAGCTGCTCAGTTTTGGACAGATCCTTTGTTCCTGCAACAGTTCCTGTTGCCTTAGTGCATAATCCGCTCAACTGTCGACAGCGTCTGCATTTGCCGTGCTTAGCCCCTTTATCCTGTTTTATGTCGCCTGTCAGCCTTAAGGATAATTAGAGCAACCTGCCTGCTGATTGTCCTTTTCAGATCCTTGGGGTTTGTTTTTGCTGAATTTTACGCCTAATGCCCACTAATGACACAAAATATTATATACACTCAGGATTTGCATTGTCTGCTCTTCGCTCTGAGTCATCGATCGTCGTCTAAATTTAGGAGCTCTTTCAGAAATAGAAACACAAAATACCTATAGACACATCTTGAGGTCTGTGGACAATCAATTGTCACTTTCGATAGCATATTTTGAGTTATACCCAGGCCTTAGATAGGTGGGCGGTGTCTATTAATAATATTTTTTGTTATTGATGGATCGTTTAGAAATAATTTGAATGGCTTTCAGAGCTGAAAGGAGTGAACACGTCAAAGAACTTGTAATACTTCTCAGGTGAATGATTATTTCCACTAATGAATGGAAGAAATTTTGATTATAGATTTAATTTGTTATTGTTAACATTTTGAAAAATATTAAAAATTACTTAAATATTATAAAAAATGATTTAAATTATTTTTAATTTATTTTTTATAGTTAAATGCTTTAAGTAAAGCCGTAGTTTTCTTTTTTTATTTATTAATTTCTTGGCGCTACAATTTTGTGCAACTTTGGATAGGGAACAATATAAGATTTATTAAAAAATATATATAAATATATACACATTTTTATATATATTTACATACCTGATAAATTCGGTTGTAAGCGTTGTATATAAAATTGAAACAAAACCTTAGCATACTTTTCAGTAGATTGACTGACATTTGTTTGATTGGTTACCGCTGCGTGCAGCTGGTTATCTATGTGTATCTAAGATTGTGGTGCATATATACATATATATAAATATGTATATATTTGTATATAATCATACTTAGCCATGAGTTGCATCTATACCTTTAGTACAAGACACGACACGCAACCTCAGGCAACTGTCACATCAAAAGCGCGCACATTTACAACGCCCCGATAATTGGTGCTGGACTGGGGACTGGGGACTGGGGGCTGGCCTCCGTTTACAGTAATTCTCGCTAAGGCGGAACAACATAACAGAACAGAATAAAACGAAACAAAACCAAAAAGAGTAAAGAGCAGAGCAGAAGAGATAAAAAAATAAGCATATTGTAAAATGGGAACTAAACAAATGAGCGAAAGTGCGACGAAATGAACTTGTCATAATTATTTGACAGTTGGGGTAAGTGCGAGGCTGGCGATGATAATTATGATCATAATGATGATGAGGATATAGAAGAAAGAAACTATAAGACAGTTGATAATGATGTGCATTGATCATTATGCCCCAGGCTGAGGAGTTCATTCCTAGAAGTGATGCCTCTTCGACCCAAAATTGATGTAAAACATTTTGTTGCCAGGCATTTGACATGATCGTGCCCCCGGCAAGGGGTATCCCCATGGATAATGGGATGTGGTGCAGCACCGATTCGGTTCGGCACTTTGATTTCGCGCGGCAGTTTCGCTGTCGTTGCTGTTGGTGTTGTCGCTGAGCGGGTCAAGTGGGGCACAGGCTGTGAAAACAAAACGGCGTCGGGGTCGGGGTTGCGCCTCATTTCCGGTTCAATCAAGTGGCAGGGTACTGTTGGAGCAGCCTCCTTGTTGAGTTATCTTTGGATATGGGTTTGCTTAGGTGTGGCTGTTGTCAGTCAAAGGCGCAGACAGCGGGCCAGCTGCTGCTCCCAAAGAAGCATGCAACCCTCTCGCGGTGTGTCTCCTTTCCAATTAAGCGGCTCGCAAGTTTTTCGAGACAAATTTGTCGGCAATCAGTGTGCGACCTTTGACTTGTCGGGACTTGGAATGCTCGTTAGTAGTCGTGACAGTTTTCCTTCAATGTTTTTTTTTTTTTTTTTATGTGTTTCTTTTCTTTCGTTTTTCATAATTTTTACCACGAAATGGCCGCCTGCCTGCTTGCCCCTCTCCGTCACTGTCCCGCTTTTCCGGACACTCAGCATAAAATATCAAATTTCCTGCTGCACATATTTTCCTTGGGCTTGGGAATGAAAAGTGCAGCTACAGAGAGTGTTGCAAGCATCGCTACCATCGCTGCCATCACACAATTGCCAGCCAAAATGCCAGCAACAAATCATTCACATTTTGCCCATTGATTGGCGAGGCGGTAATCTGGCGAAATTCGATAGTTTCTCTCATCATGCAGTAGCCTTCCTCCGGTGGTGCTCCTAGGTACCCGAAGGGAGACTATACGAAATCCTAATCACACCTGTTCCTGGACAGCCAAACTTACTATGCGAGACATCAACAGTTGGTTCAGTGGATAAATAGAAATATATACATATACACATATATATGTTCATGTATATTATATATACAGAAAAAATCTCGATATATATATATGTATATATATATATATATATCTAGATATTTTCTAGTTATTTATTTTTGGCATACTTGTAATGCGATATTCGATGTAAGCCCATGGCAACGGCCTTGCGAAATTAGTAATTAAGTCTAACGGAAATAATGAACTGCATTAATATAACCCATACACAGACGTACACATACACTCACACACATACACATATACATAGTTTTGTATTTACTATTCTTGCAATTGTGGCAACCATTGAAAGAGCAGCTAAAGCTAGAGTTTATGTGGCCAAGGTCTGCACTGAAACCGATCCATCGAACGTTAGGGTTGTCTCCAGTAATTGATAGCAACCATCGTGGTATTGGGTTCAGGTTGCCCGTTTGGGTTTCCCAATGCTGTCGGTGGCACAGTTTGCTCTGCCGTCTGTTCTAATAAATAGAATAAGATACTAACAATCCATCCATTCGAATGCAACCTTAAACATGTCATCAAAACACTCAAGCATTTAATTAAAATGCCTTCAAAGTAAAGATGCAAATTTATTAGGATGTTTGTTGGGTTCGACTTTGATTTGAATGCAGTTAATATAAAGGTCAATTTGTACTCAATTATTAATGATTCTTTATTGTATTTTATTTGGTATCTTTTATTTTGTATCTTTATTAAGGAACTTCAATGTATCTTGTATCTTAGGCAAATGATACTCATACTGAATAATATTGTTAATTATTATAATAAATATAATTATTAAATATTAAACAATTTTTAATACAATTTTAAACTGATAGAAAGAGCAATAACACATATAAAAAATATATATTATTTATTTTTTTTTATTTATTATTTAATTTACCTTTCCCAACCAAATTTAAGCTTTTTCTTTCTCTTAATGAACATTAGTCTAAATCTAAAGTCTCAAATTTTTATTTCTACATTTAGTTTACATATTTTATTTTTTAAATTATATTTATTCTTTTAACTCAAAATTTCCAAAAATTTCAATCAAAATTTCGACAATTTTTCTAAGAACGCAAACCTTAGTTCTTCATCTTATTTTCCCAGCAATTTGAAAAGTAGGTGAGTTTCAACTTGGCAACTTTGTGGAAAAAGGGTTAAAAGACATTCCCGGGGGTAGTTTTTTATTACTGATTTTTGGGGCTGCAAATACAATTTTTAATTAGAAAACAAAGAATCCGTTTGCTGGCAAAAATTTTGACAGTTTTTTACAACCCAATTTTTTACCTCAAATCTTGGTAATCAGCGACTTGAACTTTGACCGGAACGTCTTGGGAATAGGTCAACATTGTTGTTTAATTAAAGGACAATAGCTGTCAATAGCTTGTCGGGCGTTAACTAAAGATCGGGACAGCTACTGAACCTTGAAACGAGCTCGAAAAGTCAAAGGTTTGCACGTAATTGCGTTGACGAGAGTCGCAAGGAGCGGCGCCCGCGATTCGTTGAATCATATAAGGAAGGGATGAAGGGGAGGAAGGAGATGACGGGGATGAAGTTAAGGTTCGGTCAAGGAGGGAGGAATTTCTTGATACAGCCCCAGCGCCAGCTGTGAGTATCGCTGTTAAAAAATCTTATCATATTCAATCTTAATGACTACTTAAAGCGACAAGGGTACTAACCCTCCAAACCCCCGCGCCCCCTTCTGAGTATACAGACACACCCCCTCCCTACATGCAGCCCTCGCAAACCCGCACAGCGCTGAAGTGCGACAGGCACTTGTGGCAGCTGTTGGCACTTGGACTTTAATTTAAGCCCTGGGGTGCCATATATATAAAACCTCAACATTAATAAGTGTTAATAATTGTGTATGGGTGTATGTGTATGCGTCTGTGTGTGTGTGTGTGTGTGTGTGTGTGCGTATGCGTTATGTTTTGAGCCTGTGTTTAGTTGTCACGCCCAACCGCTCAACCATCCAATGGGCTAAAATTTCACTTCACTTTCGCGAAAGTCAGTTGAGGGCCAAGTTGGAAAGGCTGCCCAGACGAGCGTAACATGGTTAGAGTCTACAGTTACCAGACTTGCACACACACACACACACACACACATTCATACGCATCCAGCAGCCGCATCATCATCATTCTCTACTTTCCTCCCCCTCCCCCCATTACCACCTTAACAATCTCCTGGGAAAGATCCAATGATTTGTTGTTGTAACTGCGCAAGTTTACAAATTCAATTTGTCAGCGATGCCCAAGCCCTTCCATGCGGCGGAGGGTTGCTTCTTGACGCCAAATTAAATTTCATAGGCCTGGCAACCATAGAGCAAAAAAACATATGCTGCATACTTGCGGGCGTATTCGCCCGCCCCCTTAACTCACACCCATAACTGAGGGGCTGCATTTGATTAGAGCTCGCTCAGGCGTGTCTATTAAATTTGTTGCCCATGGTTGTTGTTGTTGTTGGTGGTGGTTGTTGTTGTTGTTGGTGGTGGTTGTTGTTGTTGTTGTTGTTGTTTTTGTTTTTGTTTATGTTGTCGCTGGTTGTTAGCTGTTAGTTGTTGCTTTGTTCCTGTTCCTGTTGCTGTTGTTGTTCCGCGTTTGACACGCGCAAGTCGAGAGCGCATAATTAAATTAATTAGAGATGCGTTCCCACAGGTAAAGCATATCAGTTCTTTTTCCGGATATGACACTGGCTTATACCCTGTAAAGTGGGCAGATGTATAGAAGCTTAAGCTTGTTAATGATATTCGATATATTTTATTGATTTCACAATTTTAATAACAATATAGAAGAGAGAAAATATCAAGCAGCTCTTTATATGTTATATGAGAAATGTTGAAGTACTCAGATATAAAAGAAATTTGATAAATTGTCTGAAATAATTTTGATAATAAAAAATGAATGGTAGAAGAGATAAATTATCTATAAATTTGGTGAAGGGAAATTTTATAGGAGCAGAGAAAGTTTTAGCACTTTTTTAGTACGTATTTAGCTCTCTGTATTCCAACCTAATGCTACATATGATCGATGCTTCCTTCAATTCTATGAACAGGGTATATCAACCTGTCTTAGGTGTCTTCTTTGCCTACCACCCACAGGCACACTCCCAGCAAACACACACACACACACAGGCACACACACTCACACACACCTTGGACATTATCAACAGGCGTGTTCAATGGTTTTGATGCTTACGTCAAGTGACAGCTGACACACTTCAGTGCCGGCTCAGGGCTACGTGGGTGGCAGGTTGCCCCGGTAATGGGCTGCGGGTGGCATGTAGCATGTTGAATGTGGCATGTACAGAGTGCAGAGTGCGGAGTGTGTTGTAAGGAGTGTGGATTGCACGAGCCTTAACAGTCGGCTTTTAATAAAAATTCCTGACCAATGTTTGTTTTGCTGAGGTCACCATGGCAATGCAATGGGAAGCAACTGCTTCTTAGATCCAAATCCCGCCCTTCCCTTTCCCTTTCCCCTTTCCTTTTCCTACCCTTCCACCCGCCTACCCCACACAGCCCTTTGGCAGTTTCATTGACGGCGCGTGCCTCAAACACAAACACGGGTTCCGCATAATTTTCAGTGGAATGAAAGCATAAACGAGGCGTTCCCGACTCGAGGTCCATCCCGGTGGTCAGTCAGCGACAGAAACCGAGATACTCAGCATAACCCCCAGCATAACGGCAAGTGTATAGAGTTCCTTCAGAGATGCAAATGCAATTTCTGGCTTGGCTTATTTTAGATTCAACTCCGGGGAAGGGTTCTAAGACGCTGCCAAGTGCTGATCTGGGGGAGCCCACAGACGCCTACATTATCCAAGTCTTTGTTTCACGATCATTTGATTCATAAAATCATTCAAGTGTGTGCGGATGTGTGTGTGTGTGTCAGTGTGTGTGTGGCACATAAAAACGTTTTTTTTTTAAATTTTATAGTTTCAAATCAAAAAGCTATATATCCCTTATATTCCCTTAATAATCGGGCCAAACAGTAGTTGACTCAGCATTTAATTTGATTGCATATTAAATTTTTTAAGCTTTTTTACGCATTGTCGTTAAATGGATCCATGACCCAGCAGGAGCTGCCTGCTGGGGTCTTTTGAATAATAATATTTTATTACACTAGGCTACAAAATTTTGGAAACGAAACCTTACACTTGAATAACATCATTTTGTTTGGACAGAGGAAAATATTGAAAGAAGTTTATTCAAAATTAATTTTTTAATGTTTTTTTGGGTACGATTTTTATTTCAATTTTATGTATTTTTTATGTGCATCGTTTAGTGTGGTTAATTTGGAAATATTAATTAATTAATTTCAGATTTTAAATTATTTAAGCTGAAATAAAATTATTAATCAATTTTTCAATAGTTTCTCATAAATTAAAAATATTAAATATTTATTAAAATAATTTATTAGTTTAAAATTATTTTTTTTTTTTACTTGTTAAGTATTTTTTATATTTATCGTTGCTAAAGCTATAAATATTTATCTAAGATCTAGGCCTTGCCAAAAATGAGCCTCTGGCTTGGCCCCAAAAAGTCGAGTTGAAACTTTTAGCTTGATAATTGAATTTTACCTTACGCGATTATATTTATATAATAAATAATAAAATATAATTTATTATGTAATATAAGGTAATAAATTAATTTTCTCCTTAAATCACACATGTCATAGCTCTGCAGTTTTGTCTTCATTAAGAAATCTGCTGAAGAATCTTTCCCCATAAAGATTCCCTGTCGTCTCATATCCCCTTCAAATTTGCAAGTCTTTTGTTTCGATAAAGATCTCAAAAGAACCGTTACGAAGTGTAGATGTTATTCAGATGGTGGAAGCAACCACAAGATCAGAGCTTGAGGATCGTGCAGACATGGAAACATATTTAAATTCCTAGGCACATTCAATGCTTCTTTCTGTCTGTATTATTTTTGTGGTAAGTGCAATTTGTTGGGAAGTTGCATGCCTCAGCGATTAGTTGCCTGATGAATTTTGCATAGAATAGAAAAGTATCTTAAAGTCTGTTGTTGAGTGGAGTTGCTGGGTGAATGCAAGTTACTTGGTGACTCGTGTGGTATGGTGTGGTGTGGTGTGGTGTGGTGACTGATGACTGTCAGCTTGAAGTGCCTATAGACTCGGAGTGCGAATCAGACCTTTGGCATGCGCTGACTACGACAATTATAGACTCATCGAAACTGAGTATCGGCTGAATAAGACCTGACCCAATTGTAGGCCATGTTATCGGGTATGACGCATCGCATTGGTTTTTTTTTTTTTAATTCAATGTACAAACTTACTTACAATTCGGAGTTGTTGGTCGCTTCCTGAGTGTTTGGCTTACAAGACAGTCAACAACTGGCGACAAATGACAACAAACGAACAACAGCAAGAACAGCAACTCAAACAACACCAATATCCCCAACGGACAACAACAACAACAACAACACAAACACAAACAGCAATTGGTTCTTGATGTCCTCTGAGGGTTCCAAGACCTTATCTAGATGTTCCTTCCAGCCAAACTTCAGATCAAGTTGTAAAAATGTGCGCGATTATCGTTGAACACGCATGAAGATTTGCAGGCAGCCAGTCAATGAGTGAGAGGGAATGAGGGAGAAGGAGTGCAAGAGAGAGAAAGAGTGCAATTGGAGAGTGAGACAGCAGTAGGTGGAGCAGAGGTAAGAGGTGCAGGGTAAGCGAGAGACATGAGTGTGTGGCGTGTGTAAGGAGTGTGTGCGAAGTGTAGGCAGCTCAGGTGTTGAACTCAGGGGCAGCAAAATGGCGCCCAATCCTGATGCCCGTAGCTGGAGTAGAGCTGGAGTAGAGCTGGAGTAGAGCTGGTAACCCCAGCACCAGTTTGTGCACCTCTTTCAGCATAAAATTAATACAACACTCGGGAGGTCCGCTCCGATCAAAACTGAACGTAAATCTTAAACACTTTGTGCTGCCTTCCTTTTTGTTTTTTCCTGTGCGCACGATCAGCACGTTCAGGACGACGGACAACGAGCGACAGACATTGGACAAACAGCGACCGGTCCCCGGCACCAGCCGCCAACGACCAGGCACCAGGCACCAGCCACTAGCCACCAGCCACCAGTTACCATACGGCAGGCAGCAGACAGCAGGCAGGGAGCAGCATTCATAGTCACAGTTTCAGTTCCAGCTCCAGCTACAGCTACAGCTACAGCTCCAGCTCGAACTCCGACTCCGACTCCCAACAAATGTGCAAGACTCAGCAACATGCCAGGCGAGCGGCTCGGCTTCAGCTTCACAAAAATATCTGCAAATGCAGCGAATTGTGCGCAGATTTGTTTACAGACAGTCGAGCACTTGGAATGGCAAATACAGAACGATATATAAACGGGAGGGTAACGAGATGAGGATCATCTCAAGAGTGTTGAGAGTGGGAGATGGAGAGATGGGGAGATGGGGAGATGGGGAGCTGCTGGCAAAGATCAAGCAATGGTCACTGATCACTTGAATGCTGACTTGTGGCTGCTGATCGCGCGTAGATATAATTGACGACATGTTGTCTCCCGATCGTGCTAAAGCGATTAAGGCGTATTTAATGCCCCGATCCGCAACTGAGCAAATCTGCCGCATCAGCAACCCCCCCCACCCCACCCCACCACAATCGCAGACCCCTGTGGGTCATCGATGGGTTAACTGTGCCCTCTTCTAACTGTGTCATCCACTTCCGTCAAACAAATTGCAGAACCGCTTGCACAATTTCGCATGTAAATGCCATTTGTTAACGTGTCCAACGGGCCAAGGCGATTGGGCAATCAAATCAAGTCAAGAGACTCGAGAAAAGCAGAGTTAACATAATTAATAGTGACTCTTTAATATAAAAAAATAATTAAAAAATAAATTAGTTCTTGGTACATTTTATTTAAATTAACAATTATCCATAAATGAATAAAATGAATAATAGCTTAAAAATATTAAATTATAAATTATAAATAATAAATAAATAATATAATTAATATAAATAAATAAATAATTAATTGGTGGCAATAATAATAATTATTTTCAAAAAATATAAAAATTTAATATTTTATTAAAATTAATAATTTTGTTTAATGAAAAAAATTAATATTTTTAATGAATAAAATAAATGATATAAACATTTTTTTTTAATGAAGAAAAAATATTTTTTTTGCGTAATGAAATTAAAAAAAATACCTTATTTTTCTTAGACGTTTTAAAAATTGACAAATATGCAAAAAAAATTGTAAATTTCTTTTTAAAATTATAAATTTTCTAAAATATTTTTTTATTTAATAAATATTAAAATAAACAAAAAACTTTTTCCCATAAACTTATGCGAAGGGAAATAAATTGAATGTAATTTAATAAATGTAATAGAGACCTTCTATAAATATTGTTAACAAATATTTTCCTATGTAATGAACACATTCGATTAAATATTTTTATTGCCTTTGAAGTACAATTGATCAATAAGTTAATTAACATTTTTTATTATTCTTTTTATTGCAACAAAGCATAAATTTCAAAAACATTTTCAATCGTCATATTCAAAGTATTTTTTTCCCTTCTCAAATCAAATCTCTTTATGGACATTCTATTGCGTGTGTGCGTGTGTGTGAGTGTGTGTGTGTGAAAAGCCCAATATCTTAATCTGAAACGCCTAATGTTTTGGCAGGCTGTTTTGGCGTCTGATGGAGCACTTGTTGGGGGCGTTCGTTAGTAGGAATTCCAGTGCATATGAATCGCTGGACGGCTTGTGTTCTCCTATTATATTTATTGTCTACACACGCCAGACACACAGCCACACACAACCACACACAACTACACACTTACACACACCGAGCACCTACATTTTGTTGTGTCTTTTGTAAGGCTTTTTGCTGTTGTTGTTGTTTTTGTGGCGCCGCTTGAGCCTGGTTTGTTTACTTGTAATTCCATATGTTTGATAAGACACAGAAATGAGCTGAAAAGTTTATTTAGACGTTTTCACAAAATTAAGTGTTAAATAAATAAAATGGTTTACAAATTGATTATAAACACTTGGATCGTAGTTTGTATATATTTAATAAAATTTTCATTTATTTAATTAAAAAATCCAATAAATAAACACACATTTCCAGTGAAGAGTTTGGTCCACTGTAAAGTTAAATAATTGGATAAAATTACATTAGTCAGAATAAATGTCAGTCAATTACATAATTTTCAATAGACTGTATAATGTATTAATCATTTTGAAAGATAGAATATTGTGACTCAAGATACTCAATCAAAGATACTTCACCTTTAGCATTTACTCGGCCACCAAGAAGGATACTTCTAAGCTTCGGTGGATTGCATATAGATACAAGTATAAAAGTAACTCCCTACTAAATAATTTTATAAATTATTAATATAATAATTAAATAGTCATATTAGTAAATATATTAATATTTAAATCAATACAATTCCCATTTATGGACATACTTATTTATTTAAAAATAACTCCCGCCTTTAGATAAATTTATTTATATGAAAATATTTGCATTTTAAAAAATAAATTTCTTAATAATAAATAAAAATAAAAAAATATTAACAAGAAAATAATTTCAATTATAAAAAGCATTTAAATTTAAATTATGATTATGAATAGTTATTATTCATTAAATTATTAAAATATATGTAAATATATTCTGAAAGTAATACGAATTGTCAGAAAATAATAAATAAATATAAATCGATTACCACTTGATCCAGTTTCTACTCGATGTAAGGCGTGTAAAAAGTGAATGGAAGTTAAAAAAAAAAAGTTCACAGACTGTAAAAATATAAATATTAATTAAGTAATCGGAATATCAAATTAATGCAATCGCGCATTGAATTACAAGTTTCTTCAATAAACACTGCAGTCAAACACCCGCATACCGAATATCCAGATAATCAAATTAATTTCGATGTAAATTGTTTATGTAAATTTCCTACTATAATTTCCTGCAAAGATATAAAATTTATTTGATATTGATTTTGCTCCCATTTCGAACATTGTTTTCATTATTTAATTAAAAGCGAAAGTTAATCCATATTTGATAATGTGTTTATTTGGCATTCGGCTAGTCTTTGTAGTGTTTGAAAGCTAGTTAATCTGTTTCCGCTGATTAGATATATATTTATTGTTTATATCAATGCTTTTTGTGAAAATGATCCATAGAGAATTTGGCATTTAGTTTGGGTTTTAAATTTCGCCAATTAAATATTTGATGTCTTCAGGCTAGAAAATTGATTATTGAAATCATTTAAAATTCATCTGATAAAATTTTTTATTAATTTGTATAATGAGCTTACAGCCGCAAACTGACCGTTAAACATTTGAATTATTAATTAATTTATGCGTCTTAATATTTTCTCAATGGCAAAAACATTTGATTGACAGTTGCTTTTGGGCGAAACGCACGCCCGCATCCTAAAACAAAACCAACGAAAAAACTAAAACCCAAACACACAACAAAAAAAACAAAAAAAAAAAAAAACACTCACACAAAAAGAAATAGAATATAAATAAACGAATGTTGTACGCATGAAAAGCGGCATCGTGCGACCCACCCCGATGAACTGGGCGTGGCCAACGAGCACCATTGCTGCGAGCGAACGAAATGGCAGTCGTGGTCGCATGCCAAGCCACTCGCACTCACTCGAGCAGCGAAAAAACTTGTTTTGAGTTTTTTCCGCTCATCCAATGCCGCACTTTTCACTCAGAACTCACAGCCGATTCCAGTTTACCCGAACCGCCACAGCGACACACTCGCACACACACACAGAGGTAGCACACAGGCAGCTCAACTGAGTCAACTGAGTTGTCGCCGGATACACAATTCAGTCCACTCGAGAAACTCAAGGCGGTCGCAACAGCGAATGCGGATTTCGTCGCAGTTGAGAGTTTAAGATTTTTGACAATAATACGCGCATTGTCTTTATTTTGTGCGGATGTGTGTGTGTCTGCGCGTATTTATGCTATAACTACGCGCGTGCATGTGTGTTTATATGTATGTGTGCACATCGAGTGTAGTGAGAATAGTGGTAGTAGTTTCAATTTTCATCAAATGACAACGAATTAAATTTCAAAACATCCTCTAAGACTGACAAACTTGAAAGTGTAATACAGGCAAACACCTCGCAAAAATGGTCACCCTAATGCCATACAACTATGCAGCCCCGCATTGCGGATTAATTGATAAAATGATCGAGCCAAAGGTAATAAACCAATGACATGTGCATTGTAGTTGTGTAAATTTTAAGCGAAGCTTTAAAAGTGACTCGCGGTTTATTGATAGTTTTATCTCAAAGCCCAAGACTCGTTAACTTTCGCTCCTTGTCTCTGTTGCTCGCGCCATCTCCAGCTCTGTCTCCCTCTCTCTCTCCCTCTGCAGCAAAAGCTACATGCTTTACCTTCTGCTGCTTTGCCGTCGGTTATCATTATCGTTAATGTTGTTGTTGTTGTTGTTGTTGTTGTTGCTTTTGTTGTTGTGTTTCAGTTGTCTTCGTTGCGGTTTCTGTTTGTGAGGCTTCCCAACACTTGGGGACAGTTGGCGACTGGTTGGGGATCTTCTATAATGTAATAACTTGTAAGATTACAACAAGCGATGAGGACGCTGCTTAGCGCAGATTTAAGTTGGGGATTAAGAAATTCAGTAGTTAAAAGCGATGAAGAAATTAAAGTAGTTTTAAAATTATATTATTTTTATATATATATTATATTATTTAATATTAATATTAATAATTAATCAAGAGAAAATAGAATAGAACTATTTATGTAATCAGATGAAAATGATATGTGGTCTATTAGTAAATTGCGTCATTCCACGATCTCTTTAATCTCCACTTAATTTCAATAGATTTGAAACTACCTGCAGATCCAAGCCAATTATGTAGTTCAGCGTTTCGACACGCATATTCAAGTTGGAGCCAGGGCTAAGCTGAAGGATCGTATAGTTAAGGGAGTCTGGAGTGGGTTTCATGGAGTCGTGGTTAACAAGGGAATGACGACAACTTTTATGGGAAGTTGCACTTGGCCAAAACAAAGTCAAGACATCGCTGCGAGACATTGAGGAATTTTTTGAAACCGTCACGAACGCAATGAATGAGTGGAAGAACGCAGTTACACACACATGTGTGTGCATGTGGGTGTGTGTGTGTATGATTGTTGAAGAAATCAGTTTTTAAGGAGAAATATTAATAGAGCATAAATAACAGCAGCGTTGAGGGAGTTGAGCAGTTGAGCCGTTGAGCAGTTAAGCAGGTCCCTTTGGGTCGTTCAGGTTTATGACAATTTAAGGAGCCTGACACTGGGCATAGGCTCCACAGGTTGAGGGCTCGTGGACAGGGGGTGAGGTGGATATCTTGGCGATGGCGACATTAATCACATTTTAATTAAGTTTAAGCCGTAATCGTAAAAATTAACACGCCATAATTCAACTGCGACAATGCGCTGCATGTAATTTATGTGCCACTTGGTTTTGGGGACAAAAGGAGTCGAGACAGCAAAACCCTTGATCCCCTCCCCTCCTCCCACCCGCCAGCCGACATCAGTTGTCTGTCTCCTTTGTTGTGATGACCCCTTATCGGATGCACAACCACTGAGCAAGCAGTCAAAATATTGATTATGGCCTCAGCGATTGACACTCGGCGATTGTCGATTATCGATTGTCGATTGTCCCACGTAATTAACGTGCCAAAGTGTTAAGGCGCATAGGTCGTGCCTCTGCCCCGTCTTCCTCACTCTCCTCCTCCTTCTCCTCCATCTCCTTCACTTCTTCTCCCTTTTCGAGCCCATCTCCCAAGTTCCTTTAGAACCACAACAAACAAGCAAACAAAAAACATCAACAATAAGACAACAATAACAACAAATGACAACGACGAGAGGGAGCTACAAATTTTTGTTGTTTATTTCGATGTTGATATCGTTGGAGGCTTAGGGTCCGAGTCTGGAGAGGTTCACCAGCCCATCGGTCCATCGGTCCATCGGTCCATAGGTCCAACGGTGTCCAGCGTGCCAGGCGGGCAAGTTAATAAAAAATTTGTCGCCGTCTTCGTTGTCTTTTGTGTGTGGCTTTCATGTGCGTGTGCCTCTGTCTGCATACAAGTATGTGTGTGTGTGTGTGTGTGTGTCTCTCTGTTTTAATCTTCTTCTAAAGCAGCAAAGAGACAAAAGATTACGATCACAGGAATTTCGTTAAAGATGCTCAAAACAGGTCTTTATATGCCCAGAGATATATTTGTATCTCCCTCTTGGCTATCTCCATCTCTCTTCCGCTCTATTCCCCCCACCCCTCCAATGATGAGGAGTTGCATTCAGCATCTCCTTCTCCATCTATGTGTGTGTGTGTGTGTGTGTGTTAATGTTTACGTTGTCAGCTTGTGCCATAAATTAGTTTAGTAAAAGGTTGCGTTGCATTCGTTTTGCATTCGTGTATCAGATTCAGTTGCTACCCAAAGCTATCGGACATCCCAGGCATTGGCCATCGGGGATCCCAGTTGCTCCATTCCATTCCGTGCATCACGCAAGCCCCATGCTTCCAAGCTTCCCCAAATGTCCCCCCAAAAAAAAAAACAAAAAGAATAAAACCAAAAAAATTGTAGCTGCCAGAGTGTCGCGTCACTTAAGGCTACCGTTGAAAGTTTGCAAAAAACTGAAGCTCCAAAACGCAAGCAACAACAACAACAACATCAAAAGCAGCAACAACAACAACAACAAAAGAGCTGAGGATTTGATGGACACTGCGTGCATGTGTGGCCATCTGGTCAGCGCCCAAGAGCCGAAAGCGGCTCACAAATCTCCACTGCCTGTCATGGGCATAAATTCCAGCAGCTTTGCCTGCTGTAGGTTACCAATCAGGAGCATGAATCCTTTCTACCCCCCCTCCCCGCGCCCAACGCTCAGCTGGGCTTCCGTTTCATTGTTTTAATAACTTCCTCCGATTGACACCGAGTATTGAGCTGTTACCTTGGGGAATTACCTGAGAAAAAAGGATGTTCTATCCAAGGAGCGTTTCTTCACATTCTCTTCCTTCCCTGGCTTTACCCCTTATACCTTTTCTTCTTCTTCTCAGGGGCTTCTCTTTAGTTTTTAAATTTATATTTTTTTTTTTATTTTCCGAGATTTTTCAACCCTTTTCCCTTGCTACGTCGAAAATATTTTCCAATGCCTTTGATAATCAATGCTCCTGTTAAAGGATCTGATTAACGCTTGTGCAACGTCTGGATGAAATGACGTGACTGCTTGACGCAGTTATTTAATCGTATATTTAATCCTTAAGCAATCCTGTCGCTTGTGTCATCGTTGCGTAACCTTCAATCACAATCTTTGGTCATCTCCCTGGGCTGCAATTAAAGCTCCTTTTTATTAGCTAAGCTCCCCCTTTCATCACCTTAGCTTGACTTCTATTGTCACTTTGTGTGTCTTGTGTCCAACACCATAGCTCGCTCCTCGCCTTCCCCCCATCAAGCCCCTGCCTCCTACTGCTGCTGGTGGGACCACCTGCTGGGTGCACCCTCAGCACTGGGGCCTCGGCAATTTGTTGTCCATTTGTCACATGGCCCCCAATTGCCAATGGCGCCGCGGGAAGAACAGAAATCCGAATGTTTGCCAGTCCAACAGACAGACAGCAAGACAGCAAGACAGACGGACAGCCACTCAGACAGTCGGACAGGCAGACAACCCATCAACCCAGTAAAATTTTTCCCACGCACGTTAAATTCGCTTTGGCAGCGAATGTTAAATGCAAATTATGTAAAATTTGCCAAAAATGTTTTTTTTATTTTGTTTTTAATTTCAACTTTTTTTTTTTTATTTTTATTATTATTACTTTTTTATTAATAACCATTGCGTCGCAACTAAACTTGCAGGCAGCAAAAAAAAGCGCCTGCCTCAGCGGAACCCAAACCCAAACCCAATACCCGCCAGTCGAATGGCTTTGTTTATAAACAAATTTTGTATTTTTGTCATTGAATTAATTTTTTTTTTTATATATATCTGAAATCTGGCCGATCTTTGGTAATCTTTGTGTATATATATTTTATTTATTTTTTGAATCTGTGCTGACGTCTTTGTTGTCTCTTCTCTTGCAGGTCAAACGTCCCAAAACAGAGCACACGGACACACATGAACGCAATCGGTAAGCAAGGATATTCTGAATTGAACTCTGAGGACATTTGGTCTGCGGCAGCTGAAAGCGTAGACAATTTGTAACAGTACAAAGGACGATTCAAGGATCCTCCTTCGCACTCTTCACACTTCCTGGGACAAGTGTTCATAAATTTGACAAATTTGATAAATTTGAATTGCCTTAAATGCATTTTGCATGATGTCCTTTTGGGTCTTTGCTGCTCTGCTGCTCTGCTGCTCTGCTGCTTTGCTGCTTTGCTGGGCACATGCCCCTTCAAGCAGTTGGCATGGAATTCAGAGAATTTCTCGCTTGCTTGAGTGTGAGAGCACTTAACACTTGGCAGCACGTTGCATGCCACATGAACAGAAATCATGGGTGAGACCGAGACCGAGACCAAGACCGAGACAAAAGGCCATGCCCAACTACTTAAGTCGGACTTAGGGCGGCTTAGCAGGCAGGTTCCAGGTTCCAGGTTTCAGGATCCAGATTCCACAACTCTGCCCGAGTTGATGCTCTGTTAAGTCCTATTAAAAGATGCTCCTATTGTTTAACCACAACTATTTATGATTCCAACCTCCAGCTCCCAATCGTTGCCCTAATCCTCCATAGACGTGCATCATATTTTGAGCTAATGTCGCCATTGGTTGGCATCATTTCCAAATCCACTCAATTTCTCAATACAAACCCCAAAAATGAAAACAAAAAAAAAAAAATTGTTATGTTTGTCCCAAGCGCACGCGTCGTTCTTCACACACTTGGGTTGCCTCCATGCCCCCCTCCCCCCTTGCAGCACATTCCCCCTGCTGGGAAAGAACAAACGTCACCAAGACTTTGGGTGTCAAATTCCTAAGGAAATTGGGCACTTCATTTACTTTCGAAGTTGAATTTAATGAAAAATTACTATAATTTTGGATGAAAAATAATAATCAGAGGGGGGACAGAAATGACAAAGAGGGGGAAGGGGGAGAAGCATAAAAAATTATATTTTGGGTATTTTATTTGAACGCAGGATGAATTAATAAATATCCTATTTACTTTTTAAATTAATGAAGGATTACACAGAATTAAAAATGAAAAATAAAAATAATTGAAGGACTAAAAAGAAAAGGGTTGAAAATTAAGAAAAATTAAGTATGAATTTAATCGAAGAAATTTGTGTTAGTTGGAAGGATTAACTATGGGAATTTTTCTGGATTATTTATTTTATATTTTTAAGGTATTTTTAAAACTCCCATAATTTAAAACTAACTTTACTTGGGAGCCAAAGTATCCCTTGGGGAAAAGAGTATACAGTTTGGGGCACGGAAATGTCTGGGCGGGCATATAAATAACGGCAAGGGAATCAGCTGTGCGTAGGCGTTGGGGAGCACCCGAAAAATAACTCCATCTAACTGCAGATTGCAGATGGAAAGGATTAAATTACCAAGCGGCAGAGTTAAAAAAAAAAATACATGTTTGTTTTTAAATGTTTGAGGATTTTTAATTGTTTTGAATATTTGTTGGGTGATTTATTTGATTTGTTATTGAAGTTTGGCTTTTATTGGACGCATCCAAATTAGGCAGATCGATTTGATAGTAAAGGGGAAATATTAAAAGGGAAATATAAATTAAATAAATAAAAATATACAAATTAAATTAAAATAAATAAATAAAAATATCCAAATTAAATTAAAATAAATAAATAAAAATAAATAAATAAAAATATACAAATGAAATAAAAATAAATAAATAAAAATATTCAAATAAAATAAAAATAAATAAATAAAATTTTACAAATTAAATAAAAATAAATAAATAAAAATATACAAATTAAAAAAAATAAATAAATAAAAATATTCAAATTAAATAAAAAAAATAAATAAATAAAAATATACAAATTAAATAAAAATAAATATATAAAAATAAATAAATAAAAATGTACAAATTAAATAAAAATAAATAAATAAAAATATACAAATTAAAAAAAAAAATAAATAAAAATATTCAAATTAAATAAAAAAAAAAAATAAATAAAAATATACAAATTAAATAAAAATAAATATATAAAAATAAAGTACAATTAAAAATCAAAAACAACAAAATAAAATATAAAAATAAAAAAATAATAAAAAATAAATAAATGAAAAAAAAAATTAAATAAAAAAAATTAATTAAAATAAAAATACAAATTGAATTGCCATACAATAATGCAATAAAAATAAAATGTAAAATAAAAATAAGAAACAAATTAAAAATATAATAAAAATAAATAAAACGGGAAAAAGGAATAAAAGGAAACTTGTCGCTGCTTGGACAGAAGCAACATTTGCTGCACACATGCTCGAGGGAGAAGACATTGGGTTTTGGGACTCGGACTGGGATATGGAATGGGCACGGTAACGGGAACGGGAACGTGAACGAGAAGAGAATTGGGAAAGGGAAGGGAAGGGGGATCGTAGCACTCAAGTGTTTTTCAAAACGAATTTCAAACGATTTCCTTTTTTGTTCTTTTAATGCGAAACAAACAACAACAAAAAAAAAAGAGCGTAGAAAAATATTTATAACACTTGACGAGATTTTGAGGGCCAATGCGACATCACTTGACTTTTGGTTCCGAGCAGCGACGAAGTTGATGATGATGATGATGATGGTGATGATGGTGATGGTGATGTTGAAGAAGTTGGGGATGATGACGCTGGATGAAGATGAGGATAATGATGATAATAAGAACGACAACGTGCCGTTAATTTAATGGCTGTTTAAAGATTATTGGAAATTATTTTATGGGTCTACTTAACGGCGAGGACGTTTATGTTATTGCTGTCTCCCTCACTCTCGCTGTCTCACTCACTCCTTCAATACATACATAGGCTTACAAGTAACTCCTCTCATGGGTTTACTCATTGGGCTATAAAGGGATTTAACTTTGTAGGCAGAGTTTAAAAAGAAATATTTTTTTTTTTTTTTAATTTTTAATTTTCCCTTTAAGCAAATTAATCGAGCTGAGACAATTCCCTCATCCTTTCACCAATTTAAGGACCACTTTGTTTATAATCTCAAAATCACATCAATTAAAGATATCCTCTCACTTTCCAATAACGGATAAAGGATACCTCATCCCCATCCATATTTTTACATGGTTAAACAGAGTGCATCCTTTTAGGACAGGATATACTCCCTTTCAAATTATACATATTTATTATATTATTTATATAATCCTTCATTCTCCATCTTTTTCTTTTTTTTGCAGTCTCTGCCAAAGTCAACAGCCGCAGCAACAGCAACAGCAACAACAGCAGCAACAGCAACTTCAGCAACAACAAGAACAACAACAACAGCAGCAGCAACAACAACAACAGCAACAGCAATCACTTTCCAGCGCGGTGTTAGCCACCAGCAATGGGCCCAGCAGCGCCGGTGCCAGTGTTGGTGTTGGTGTTGGCATGGGCGTGGGCGTGGGCGTGGGCAATGGAGTGGGTGGGCAGTGCAGTCCTTTGGGGCTGCCGCCGCAGATACAGCCGCTACAGCCTACAATTGGCGCGCTAGGTGGACACTACGCCACCAACAGCAACGCTGCTGCCAGCAACAACAACAGCAACAACTCCACCAACAACAACAACAACAATCCAAATCCGAGCAGCTGCAGCCTGGCGGCAGCAGCGAGCAGCTTTGCCCAGTCGGCGGACAGCAGCTTTTCCACATATCAACAGTCGAGCCTCACCGGCGATGAGGTGGGCGTCGGTGTGGGCGTTGGTGTGGGCGTAGGTGTGGGTGTGGGTCATCCGGCCGCCGCCATGTCACACTGGGCGCACGACAATAGCGTCGCAGCTGCCGTCAAGTCAGAGTCACGCAGTCCCGGCCAGGTGCATGCGGCACTGGACAACGGAGCAGTTGCAGCCGCAAGCGGCGCCAATTTGTACGGCTGTGCGGACACCGGAGCAGCGGCAGCTGTCAACTCGTCGGCAGTGGCCGCCGCTGCGGCAGCCGTGTACGACAGCAAACACGACTACTACTACTACAATAGCATGCAGCAGTATACGACTACGCCGTTCTATTCCGGCTATGGGGCTCCGTATGCCGCGGCCAGCACGGCGGCGGCGGCGGCACGGAGCGCTAAGATGGAGCCTGGGGCGGCGGCTGCAGCGGCGTATCTGACGCCGACGTATGCGAGCGGCGGGAACAACAACTCGCAGCTGTATAGCAATCCGTATGCGGGCTACAACAATTTCGCCCAGCAGGATTACGGCGGATACTACAATGAGCAGTATGGGAATTATTACAATCCGGCAAATTATTCACCGTATGCGGTCAGTTCGCCGAGCTCAAGTGCCAGCCATGGTTTTCATGTGGCCACCGCATCGTCCAATTTGTCGGAGAGTCCCACGGACACGCACTCCACCACACCCGTGCATCCGGCCACCCATTCGCCGCACTCCCCGCTGCCGATCTCACTGTCACCCAATGCGGCGGTTAATGTTGTTACAGCGGCCACAGCGTCGGCCACTCTAAACTCCAGCGGTGGCAGCAGCGTTGGCACCACGGGCTCAGCGCCGGCACCCAAATCCACGCCCACGGGCAAGACGGGCAGGGCGCGGGGCAGACGCCACCAGCAGCCAAGTCCCACGCGCAGCAACGCCTCCGAAACGGGCAACAGTGAAGCGGTTAAGCCACCGGAACGCGTTTTCATTTGGGACTTGGACGAGACGCTCATCATTTTCCACACGCTCCTCTCGGGCAGCTACGCCAATCGCTACACCAAAGACCACAGCACACTGATGACCATTGCGTTCCGCATGGAGGAAATGGTCTTCAACATGGCCGACAATCACTTCTTCTTCAACGAGATCGAGGAGTGTGATCAGGTACACATCGACGATGTCAGCTCCGACGACAATGGCCAGGATCTTAGCACCTACAACTTCGCCACCGATGGCTTCCATTCGGGCACTCCTCCAGGTGCGCCACCCAATCTTTGTCTGCCCACCGGCGTTCGCGGCGGCGTCGATTGGATGCGCAAGCTGGCGTTCCGCTATCGCAAGATCAAGGAAATCTACAACAACTACAGGGGAAAGTAAGTACCAAGGTGGAGAAGGAGTTGGAGCGTGGAAAGGGAGGAAGGGGGGAAGGCTGTCTTCTATTTAAATTTTCAATTTACTAAATTATTCTTCTCTTTGCTCCTCCAGTGTTGGCACACTTCTGGGACCAGTTAAGCGGGATGCTTGGCTTCAGATTCGCTCAGAAATCGAGGTGGCCACCGATAATTGGGCCACCTTGGCGCTCAAATGTCTCAGCATGATTACCCAGCGTGAGAACTGCGTCAATGTGCTGGTCACCTCCACGCAGCTTGCGCCCGCGTTGGCCAAAGTCCTGCTCTTTGGCTTGGGCAGCATTTTCAACATTGAGAACATTTACAGTGCCCACAAAATTGGTAAGTCTACCATTTAAATCATCCTTTGGTATATCCTTTCACGTTTCCTTTGCTTTATTCGTGCAGGTCAGGAGACGTGCTATGAACGCATTGTGACGCGTTTTGGCCGCAAGAGTACCTATGTCGTTATTGGGGATGGGGCCGAGGAGGAGTCAGCAGCCAAAGCCATGAATTTCCCCTTCTGGCGCATCTCCGCACACAGTGACATTCGTTCGCTTTACACTGCCCTGGACATGGGCTTCTTATGAAAGGCTTACGGCGTTTATAAACGCTGCGGAATCGCTAGCGTTTTGCGAGCGTTTCTCGTACAGTTTTAAGTACAAAAACAGAAAGAAAAACAAAAACAGAAACAAAAACAAAAACAGAAAAAGAAAAACAAAAATTAAAACTAAAACCTAAACAGATAAAGAAATGAAAAATAACAACTTAATTTATTAATATATATATGTATGTTTATGTGGAGGACAAAACTGTAAACCAGCGCAAAATAATTTAATTATTTTGTTTAAAATCAATTTATTCTTTAACGCCAAGACTTTTATGTATTATATAGTTTTAAAGGGAAATTCGATCAACCACGATGATAACAATTTTCAAAGGCAGCAAATTATAAAATATTGTTTAATTATATATATATTAAATGTAACTGTAAATTAATTATTAAATCTGTCTATCTGACATTTACCACATAAATAACTATAAATACCTAATATCTAGCACTTGAAATTGGAAATTAAATAATAATAATGAAGGACATAAATGGAAATAGAAATGAAAAATACGGAAATACAACGATGAGGGTAAAAGAAGGAGGAAGGTGGAGAAAGGAGAAAGGAGAAAGGAGCGGAGCAGCGGGCGAAGTAGCTTAAACGTTTTTAAGTTTACAAAATCAAAGAATTAATAATTAAATAAACAATGTAGTATTCAAATTTTAAATAACTATTATAGCTGCATATATTAAACTTTATTTAAAATATTGAAACAAAAACAACAACAAAACAAATAAAACAACGACGCACTATTAAAAACATAAAAAAAATCTCTTTTTAATCGGAAAGAAAAAATTTCTTTATATACAAATATTTATTTAAATATTTTATTTTAAATGAAAAACTGTAGGTATTTATTTGATTGTTTTATAAATTTAAAATTTTAAATAACAACTTCAAATTGCGAGCTCTTCGATATTTTGCGTTTAAAATATACAAAGCTTAAGCGTTCTTTTAAAGTTGCCACATGCTGAAAATAAGAGCACGATTTAAAAACTTTTGGTCAAGTGGCAACCTTGGCTTAGCATATTGCGCCAGTATGTAAACAAATGGTAAAGTGTGCGCGTTGTTCTGTGTAAAAGTTGCGTTTAAATTCAATTATTAATTAAAATACCATTTAATAACCCGATTTTATTGCTGCCAAACCTTCTGAATGTGTATGACTACATGAAAATCATGTTCGTGCTTTCGGAGATGTGTTATTTATTAAGAAAATCACCAAAAATTGTGAGCAAAAGCTGCATTTGCGCATTTTTTCCATTTGCTTGCTTGCTTGAATGTATTGAAGAAAAACAACGGTAAACGAATTGCATTGCTCAGAAACATATGAGATAACAACAAAATGTATTGTGTGCACTGTGTACGATATTGTGGGGGTTTTAGTGTGTGTGTGTGCGTGTACAAAATTAAAATACAAATATCTAGATTTTGCAGCAGCCGCTGGCGAGTACCGGCAAATAGTAAGGGGAAAAAATTGAATTTTTTGTTCGGTCAAAGATATGAGATATTAGAGAATTTCAAATGGTGTGTGCTTTAATTTAATTATTAAAATGGTAGTTACAATTATAATATTTAATAAAAAAATAACAAGTCATCAGTGTGAGCAATACCAAAAGCATACAAAAATAAATATACATTTGTTTTCTTGCGACAGTTTGTCCTTAGTGTTCATGGAATAATTGGTAAGTTAATTTTAAAACTATTTAATTGTTTTACAATTAGTAAATAAATAACAGCTTAAACTAAATCAGTTGGATTTACATTTATCACATTTTCTATTCTTTAATTTGTACAATTTGTTTTACGCCTTTAAAAACAAGGCGCTCAACAAATGTTTTTCAATAGGTGGCGCTTATGCGATATTAAGCTTTTGTCAGCGTGCTTGTATTTTATTGAAAGTTTTTTGATATAAAAGAGTAGATTTAAATAAGTTGGCAGCTCTCCCATCATTAACAACGCGACTTTAAACTAAACGTTTTGCTTTTATAAATTTGCAATATTTTTAAATAATTAACATGAAAAAATACAAATAGTTCAGTAACCATTTTGCAACAGTCTAAGGGTACCGACATTTACCACCTAATGAATTGTAGAAACAATTGTGTAATTTATCGATAAATCTTGGCGCGTAGTTTTGAATTCTTTTATAGTACAATAAGTTATTAAATCTACATTAAGCTTGACTTTCCTGAAAATAAATATAATTGGACGAAAATTTTAATGTAAGCAGAATATTGGCTGAATTGTGTTATTTTTCCATCTTATCCTGCAACTCTTCTACTACATACATTTTTATGGCTTTTAGTTTTCTGAATTAGATTTTTCTATGAAATACCACAGATAACAAAATTTCTAAAGAAATATTTGTAGTAGTCTTGCTTTCAGCAACTACTTGACTGCTCAATTAGTTGGTCTATAAAAGTGGAGCATGAACCATCATGTTAAAAGGTGTGAAGTATCACATCAAAGAGTTTAATTGAATTTCGTAACTGCCCCAAAGCAATGTCTGTATTCCTCATCTCAGCTCTTACATTTCTCATCTATGATTTGCTATCTGAGTATCGTGCGTTCAATCACAACGATAACAACATAAACAACAACAACAACAACAACAACAGAAACTACATCAAACCGAAGGAGTCGTTAACTTTGATTTGTAATCTGTGCAAGGAGCTAAACCTTGTTAGGTTCTGTTGCTGTTCGGATTGAGACTGATATTGGGACTTGGACTGAGACTGGGACTGGGACTGGCACTGGGACTCGCACTGGGACTGGCACTGAGACTCGTACTGGGACTTGCACTGGGACTCGCACTGGGACTGGTGCTGTTGATGAGGATGGATAATGATAATTTCACACGACGTGTTCTGTTGTAAATTTTTATCGCCAACGTCAAAACCTGATGCGCAAATCAATTTTTATTATTTTTATCGCCGATGCCTGCTGAAAGCCGCTTAAAAAACGTGTCCAACAGACGACGAAAAGTCCCTTGACTCCTCCCTACCTCCCTTATGCTATCCAATCCGTTAAATCTATCTCATAACTAAGTCCACAGACGAGGCAATCATTGCGCCGAAGGACGAGGCCAACCAGCCCAATTCTTATGCTCATACCAATGCCGCATCCCCCATACCCCCAAACCACCGCACCCCCAAGCCTGGCCAGAACAATAGATGGCCTATTCCGACGTTAACAATGCACAAATCATTATCAGTAATTATGCATTGTTCGTTGGGGCTCGCCGGCCGTGAATTGGACGGTCTGCAGCCAATCCTTGTCTGGTTCCTGTTCGCTCCTTTGATTGATTCGTTGATTGCACTTGGCCTTGAACTGCACTCTCTTGAAATTTATATATGTATATATATATAAACATAAATCTATGTATACAGATATATACATATATGTATATGAACGACATGAGTTTTAACTGTGGTATTTATAATTTTGTTGTCCAGCTTGGTTAGCCTCAAGGAGTTGTTTACAAAGCCTGTCAAAGGTCAAAGCGGGGCATCAATGGTGCCCCTCCAAAATTAGCCAGTCAGATAGTAAAAATATATCAGAGGCTCTCCCCATGAATAAATCACTCCTCTGTTGTGGTCGTCCCCCCTGGAACAGAGAACAGGGACTGAGCTGCGAACGGGAAAGTACAAAAATAGCAGGAAATATCAGACGCGGTTGCTGCAGGAGTTTCTCGGAATGCAATCAAGGATGAACAGGACATTGTATTGAATGTCATCTGCAAGCGCGTGACAACGACTAAAAGAAAATTGAAAAAGGGAAAATTATTATAAAGAAAAAAAGCATTACGTGCAGAAGAAATTCAATCGTTGAACTAATGAAAAACTCAAGGAATCAGAATGCAGAGGGAAGAGGGAAGAGCAGACAATCAAGGTGCATGAGTAATAGTTGGCGAAACAGATGATAAATAGAGCTTATAGGAGATTTGGAAAAACACAAATTGGAAATGGGAGTACAGAAGATAAATGAGTCTGAGTTAAGTGAAGGCAGAGAATAATAAAAGTGAAATTAAAAGCAGAAAAAGAGATGAGAATTTCCGCCATCGAAAGTTAAGGCTCAAGGGCAGCGATGGTAAGACAAGAGGGTTAACAGGAACTTAATGAACCTGAAGTTACATAATAATGTACACAGAATGTTACCATTGTGTTAATTAACATAGTGTAGTATTTATTTACTTTTCAATTAGCAAAAGTTTAAAGCCACGAGTTTTTGGCTCTAATCTTAAATTAGTAATTTTCATTTAATTATCTAACGACTGCCCACTAACTGCTTAAGTAGCCCTCGCTTCATTATGTGAGCACTGAACGTTGAACGCTGAACGCTGAACGCTGAACGTTAACGTCCTCACATCCTCACATCCTCAGATCGTCCAGTTGGCGTTGGGTCATAAATTAAGCTGCATTTGGCTATTTTTGTGGTCATTAGGCACGGATGCAGTTTTCTGCTGTTTTCATAGTTGTTTTCGGATTGGAGCCTACGCCTGGCTAGCGACTGCTCGGATCAGACTGTCAGACTGTTAGACAGACATTTAGACTGGCAACAGGCCTAGGCTGGCTGGCTGGCCCATGGAGGAGCAGACTGGAAGCCAGACAGACATTCGGGCTGTCAGCTTGCCAGACTTCTGAGTTTTGTCCTGTTTCCTTGGCCATAGGAACGCCAATGTCTGAGCCAGCCAAAGACAAAACGTTGCACAAGTTTTAATGAAGTCTTGGCTTAAAGTTCTAAATGGGACTTCCAGCTGAATTATGCCTAGCAGACAATGTGTGGGTGGGGGGCGGGCGTTGGGTAAGGAAATGGCATTATGAGTTATGTGACTGTTGCTTTTCATGCCTTCACGTTGGAGGTTGCTGGAAATTCCTACTCTCGCGCCCACTCCCCTCACCTGTTGCTCTCCCTCTCTCTCTCTCTCTCTCCCTCTCTCACTTTAATACTGTCCCTCTCTAGATTTCGCTTTTTCCTGTTGCGCCTCAGCTTGTGCTACAGTTCAATTAACATAATTAATGTGCGTGTCTTTCTGGCTAAGAGTGCTTTGATGGTGATGCTGCCTTATGCCCTTATGGCCACGTCCTGCGCCGACCTCCCCCCACCCATTTAAGGGCCCACAGCTGTGTCTATGTCTTAGACGTTAGATTTAGCCGTGCATTTCGCTTTTCAACATGAAAACCTGCAATTTTCCTGAAGGAGGATTAAGTTAGTCACTAGGCTTAATGAATAACTACCTGGCACTGCCACTGGTAGTTGCTCTCTTTGACTCTGGTGACCTGTTGACATCCTCAGCCTCAGCTCCAGCCCCAGCCTCAGCCACAACCGCCTCTTGAGCTCCATCAAAGCCTTTCAATGTCTCATTAGACATCTAGTCTAATTGCCCAAGTGGCTAATGATGGGAAGTTTGTTTGTCTTCTTGGAGCCACAAAGGCTTTAAACGCTTTGCCTCTGCTCTTGGCTCTGTTTTTCCATAAATGATATATGAGTTACATGTCTTTCAGGGTTTTATTTCCAGTTGCATGATTTAAGCAGTTGCGTAACTTCCAGTTATTGTATAAGATTTGTACTAAGTAGTCTTTTTAGTAGTTCCTACTATGTTAGCGGCGATAAATAAAATTGTTTTACAACTTCTGAGCAACTTTTTTTATTTGCCCTTCGAGCTGCACACATTTTCAAGTTTTCATCGGTTACGTTTAAGTTTTCCCACTTTATGGTTTAATTTTCCTAAACTATTTTAAAGGCAATTGCCGTCTGTCTGTCTGTCTGTCTGTCTGACTGTTGGACTGTCTATGTCTGCTTTTATTTTTTATTTCGATTACACAAAAGTTGAATGTGAGTTTTAGTGAATTTTCTTGGTACTCAAGTTAAGGATGGAAGGTAACCTTATCCTTGGCCTTAGAATAACAAAGTTTTTGGGTAAATCCTTTCTCTCTGCTATTCAAAGTAATTTCTATCTCAGATCTGCAGTTACTATCATTCATTACACTTATTCATGACTTTTTTGAGAGCTGGATAAAAGTTTACACAAATAATAAATTTCTTGCCTCAGATTCTGAGAGGAAATTTCAGAAGCTTTGCAAACATTTGGCATTTCCAAGGGGCCTGAAGTTTTGAATATTCATTCAGTTGTTGAGTTTTTTTTCTGGGGTGACTTGTTGAATGCGATAAGTGAAACTTTTGCCCTTTTACTAGAATTATGCACTTATCTGTAGCTTAGGCCTGTCCACACACTCTCCACCGGCGTCTGGAAATGCACTTGAAAACAATTTAAAATTGCACTCAGAACTCGTAGGTTGACACTGGGGAGCAAAGGTGTTGACAGCTTAAACGGCAGCTAATGCGGAACAGGTGTTGATGTGGTAGGGCGGGGCTGGGTGGCAGGGATGCAGACATGTGTGAAATATGATATGCTCATTAGAGGGTTGTCCTTTGGCACTGAAAAAGGCTCCGCTGCTTCCTTGCGAGCGCCCCAATTGGCCGGGAGGTTCGTCTCACAAGTGAGAAGTGCACAAATAAATGGCAGGCGTTCTCACATATAAGAAGGATGAGAATGATGAGGATGGTTATGATGATGACGATGATAATGATGTTGTTGGTTATGATGATGATAATTATGGCAATGCAGTGTTAAGCGGTAGAAAGCTGTCACACAGCTGCGCCCGCCATCTGTGATATATATCAGTGGAGGACTTCGCTCTATACCTGCGCCCTAACAAGGACACATATAGCAACAACCACATCCACATCGACGGCGACGGCGACAGCGACGGCGAACCTGACACCGACACCGACATCAACACCGTTGGAAAGGAAGACTAGAAGCGTGCGGGGGTGACAGAGCTGGTCGCTTTGTCGCACTGCCAACTTAACTGTGGCAATCCAAAGGCCACAAGCCGAGTGAGAAATTGAAGCAGAAGGGCAAAATAAGGCACAGTAAAGCGTCGCACGTTCAACCAGTTTCTCTTCACAACCTGAAGTGTATTCAGGCCTAGGTCACATAACATATGATACACATAATGTTACGCATACCCTGCAAACAGCTAACAGATGAAGTCCCGTTCACTTGCATAAAGAATAACCCCTCAAAAGTTAACTCCAGACTCAGAATCTCCGCTCAGAGAATCCTTCACCAGTTTCTGTTGCCTTCCCTTGGATTTGCCTATACTTTGGTAGAGTATCATCCTTAGAGTATTTCCAGTTCGTTGCAACTCCGAGTTGATATCATTTATTTTATGTCTTAGTCAGTTTGTTTTAATAGTGCGTGTTCAGCCAGCTTAATAAATCACTATAACGCCCACCTATACGAGCTCAGATCAGCGATTAAGTCATCATCATCAGCTGCTAAAACGAGTGAGACGGAGCTACACCCAAGAGAGCCAAGAGAGAGGGCGAGAGAGAGAGAGAAAAGGTTAAAAGCGGGAGAGTGGGAGTTGGCTGGCCACGAGCCAGTGATGGAAACAATGCGTCGTTGTCGTTGATGGCCCATCCAAAAGCTACCTCGAGGTCAGGTTCGGGTTCGGGCCTGCGCTCAGACTGGGGCTGAGATTTGGGCTCGGGTCTGACGCCATGCGCCATGCGCCATGCGCCGCAGGGGCAGAACCTCATTTAAAATCCCATAGAGATCAAATCTCCTTAGCGGACCAATAAAGTCATTTAGAATGTAAACATTGAGCTATTCATAATTATAGGATCATCCGGCATACCCTGTAAAAATATGACTGACGCTATCCTCTGACTTTCGAACTTTTATTTGATATATATTATTTCACCTGACTGTCACATATGAAACACACACAAATTACTCAAAAAATCATAGGTTAAATATTAAATTAGACTTTTAAAAGAGAAATACGATGGACGACGATGATGATTCAAAATACTTACCTCCGAGCAACTTAAACACCTTCGCCATTCCCAATGAGCCCGAGCTCCTGGCCGAATATGATCTTTACAAGACTTCGATGGCCACAAGGCGGCTGGCGAGCGAGCGGAACCGGGAAGTCTATGCGGAGGCCTTCATTGAAAACGTACACTTGGGTACGCTGGTGGATTTGTGTGTCCGGGCCTTGGCCAAGCGAGGCACCAGGGATATAGCGCCTCCTGTGAAACAGGATACACGATTACTGCGCATTCACTATGACAGTATAGACGTGAATTTGCCATTAAAGGACTGCTACTTTGTGGAGGATGTGCGTTTTTGGCGTCGCGTAGTGCTTGCCATGACTCCGAACAAGACGCTGGCCATGAAGAAGGTCAATGATTTTGACTGGAGGGGCATGGGTATAAGTCTTAAGTATGTGGACCTAGTTGAGTCTTGTCCGGCGGAATACTGGCCAGAAAGTGATATGGCTCGATTGGGTAACCAGGTTAAGGATTTTGTCAGAGTTATGCACATACGGCATCTTCAGTCGCTCAGGGAGAGCTCCTTCACGCACTACGTGGAAAGTGATCCGGAGCTGGATGTTACATCGGATGAGTCGGTACATTCGGAAATATCGAGCGATGAAAGGTAAGCCAAACGATTGAAGAGTTATATAAAAGGATTTCTTCACCCTTGTACATCTAAGGGATACTATGGACGAAGATGATGATTTGGCCTTCGATGAAGAAGATGGTCCAACAAATCAAATGTCAATTGTGCAGTTTAAAGCAAAAAGTGAGATTTTTGTAGAGAGTAATTCAAGTTTTATGAATGCGCACAGTACGGGGGCAAATCAATCGGATGATAGTTCCTTGGACTCCGTGGGGATGGACTATACGGAGAGACAGCGAGAGGCGAGGATTGCCCGTAACATGGGTCGTCAGCAACTGCGGCAGCTGCAGAGAGAAAAGAAGGAGGAGCATGAGAGGCGTAAGATAATACGTAATGAGAAGCGGATTATTCCGATACCGCCCAAACAGAAGAAGAAGAGGAGGAAGGCGAAGAAGGACGATGAGCCCGAATTAATAGAAAGTGTTTTCGATCTTAAAGTGGAGCCAGAGCCAGACGATGGCGAGGACAAAATAGTGGACAAAAGGAACAAGGAGAAGCTCATTGCACGACTAAAGCGCTACGATTTTCCTGCGAAGCATTGCCATCACATCGATCTGGGCTTTGTGCGTTACTTTGAGAATCTAAATTCATTGACCATTGAGTTCCTGGGACCCAGCATGGACCTCAACTTTCTACCCAGGCACCTAAACTTTTCCTACGATGACATGACGCATCTTTCCAAGGGTCTCCGGACACTGAAAAAACTAAAGATCTTTCGCCTTCGGAACAGCCGCATGGATAACATAAAGCTCCTGCTATTGTCGCGAGCTCTGAAGCAGCTCGACGACTTGGAGGTAGTTGATTTTGGTTACGATCAGCTGGACGATAGTTGCAGTTTGGCATTGTTTATGTTGATGGAGCGGAAGAGTATGTTCAAGGCTCTGGAACTGGAGTACAATAGACTGGACACAAATTCAATGGACGCCATTGCCTTTACACTTGTCAACTTCACCCACATGTATCCAAATAAGAGTCCTTTGGAATATCTTGGTCTGGCCCATAATCCCATAAGTGATAAAGGCTTCCTCACGCTCATTAAGAAAATGATTTCCACTCCCCATGTACAAGAGCTGAATATAAGCGGAATCGAGTGTGAACCCAAAGCAATAGTTGAAGGAGTCAGTATACTGCTCCGAAATCATGTGCCCTTGATTCGACTGGATATGGTGGCCAATAAGCTGAACAGCAAAGTGGGACACGATCTTTTATGCAGCCTGAACACCAATTTTAAAATTTTACACTTCGACTGCCGTGGCTGTGACCTGAGCTTTGAGCAGGAGCTCGAAGCGGACATCATTGTCCGGCGTAATCAATACAAATTGCAGTATCCTTACTTGGGCGATGAATCCCAAACGGAAGAGAAAGTGCTTGAGTATCTGAGTACTCTACAGCATCCGATTGTGGAGAAGATTCAAAAGAAGACGGCGGCACAACTTGAGTGTATGAAGAATCGACCCGTTGAAGAGTCCAGCGAGACCACCATCGAGGAGGAGGAGCGCATAGAACAGGAGGAGGAGTTTGACATCTGGCAAATGTTTGGCGTTAACAAAACTGCCCAGGCCGTGGCCGAAAAGGAGCCTTCCGTTGTCACCAGCGTTAGTTCCGAAGAGACATTTGTGTATAATCCCAATGAGTTCACCCTGGATCAGATCCGGGAGCTCTTGCACGTACCAGGGCCTAGGAATCGTTTCTTCTACTTTCAAAAGAATAGAGATTGGTGAAAACGCGAGTCTGGATTTTCTTTTACTCAGGTTTTCCAATAGTGAAAAGAAAAGCTCTGCAAAATTCTTGTTGACGTAATAAAAAAAAATATGGTTAAAATTCATTTTTTAGCTACTTTTAAGTATTTATTTTGCTATAAAAAATTATAACATTTTATTTTATTTTATAGCAAACTCTCAGATGAACTGTTTATATTTTTTTAGAAAATTCTCTTCCCCGGCAACTGAACTTCCGCTGTTCCGATTTATTTCCATTTTCCATCTCCCGACATTTTTTGGGGATAAATTTCCTTAATCGCTTTCAGCTTGAATTTTATGAATTTTATATTTTTTGGTAATCTTCAACTTGAAATCGCAAAGTCTTCGCCATTTCCCCAAAGTTTTGTTGGGTGGGGGGAAAGAAGCATTAGTCAAATCAAAGGCAAATCAATTGAAAGTACAAATACCCGAAGAGAATAGGCAAATAGAAGGCTGAAGTGTAATAAATTATAAGAAATGTTTGCTGCATGCAGCCAAGCACCGTTACAGCGACCACAATTGCAGTTGCAGCAGCACCAACGAGAACAACAACAACAACAACAACCACAGCAACAAACACCCACATAGTGTAAATTTATTGCTTAATCATGTGCCGGGTTTTTTTTTTGTCGTTTTTCTGGTTGGTCTGAAATGTAAATAGATGTAAATTCGCAGTTAAAGCCGCTGCAGCTCCGAGTGGTTTCTAGGTTCAGGTCCAGGTTCAGGGCCCTAACAAGGCGTGTGGTTGTCTAACTGGACACACTCGCGTGGAGCCTGCTAGGTAGGCGTTCTCCAGCAGCTTCAACTCCAACTCCAACTCTAGCTTCAAGTCTAACTCCAACTCCAACTTCAACTCCAGCTTTGACTGTGGCTCTGTGGCAAGTGGGTCGCCAACTGTTGGAACATTGCTGTTTGTTTTATTTGCCGTGTGGGCGCCTTCACTAGTAAGCGCTGCAATTAATATGAGGCACATGCAACAGTCACAGCTATGGCAGCAGCAGCACCAACAGCAACAACAACAACAACAACTTGCCACCCACACAAAGGCAGTAAATTCGTTAGCTGCTCGTGTACCAATAATTGTTAACAATTTAAATGTTTGATGGGATATACTTGAAAATTGGCATATTGGCTAGTTTATTTTTTAATTATATAATGCAAAATTGTATTATTTAATTAATAAATACGTACTCAAAGGTAGAAAAGAAATCGCTTGTCAACTGCAGCTGTCGAGGCTCCCAAATGCTGTCATACAAGCTGCAGCAGCACACGCATGCGACATGTTCGACCCTTAACAGAGCAACAACAGCGCCTGTTGCGCTTACATTGCCCACTGCTGTTGGGGGGCGAGCGAAAGATATGAACGTTTTGAGTTTTCAAACTTAATTTAGTTTTGGTTGATATTTTATTTAAATAATTGTGTAAATAAAAAAAATCAATTTTTAATTAGCAGTTTTTTAATTTCGATTTTAATAAATTTAAATATAACAATTATTTTAATGAAACACCAAATAATTAAATAATTCAATAAGGTAAAAGGAAATATAAAAATTTTAAATAGTGCTAATTGCTTTATATATTATATATTTATTTAAATATGACCAACCACCTGTTTATATTTTTAAAGCTTTATTTATATATTTTTATTCGTTGTGCGGACAATGTAAACAACTTAGTCAAAATATTGCCCTAAGATCAGAAAAGTTGTGGCTTTTGAATTTTCATTTTCAACATCTGTAAAAAGCTGTAAGGCATATGCAACAACACCCACACCTGCTACCCGCCCACACCTTCTCATCCCTTCAACGGATGAGCGAGCCTCAGTAGGTTGTCTCTGGGCCTCTGTCTCTGGCTCTGGCTCTGACTCGGGCTCGGGCTCTGGCTGTGGCTGTGGCTTCTGGGTAACTCGTTTCGCCAACCGTTTTGTTTGACCAGCTGACTTCGAGCAAGTCTACGGGGCTGTCAGTCAACAAACGAGTCTCGTCGCGTGCGGTTCACACGCATCGGTCGCTTAGTTTCGGGTTTTACCTGTAGTAGCTAATTTTGTGTGGTTCATTTCTTCAAATTGTATTTTGTGCGCATCATTAAACAATTGTGAATTATGTAAACAAATAATGTGTTAAGTTTCATCATCTCCTACGATATATATATATGTATGATATCTTATACTATATGAATATATGAGCTTATGTATTTGTGAAAAAGGATATAAGTTTCAAAAATATTTCTAATTTCAATTTATTGTGCGGTTCTTTTCCATCTCCATTGATGAAGCGAGGCTAAGTGTAGTGCGATGCGCTGAGCGCTCTGAATCGTTTGTAGAACTCGCGAGGAACGTTAACAGTTAAAAGCAACAAAAACCAACAAAAAGCAACAAAAACCAACAAAAGCCAACAAAAAGCAACAAATTGTCAGGCATAAGCCACTTATCATCATGAAGTTAGAAGCGGAGGAAAGAAAAATCTTCAAATCGTAAAGTATGTAACGAGTTCATCGATAGGCAATAAATTTAAGTCTTAAACCAAAGTGCATAATCCATTAAGCCCTCGATTTTAATTTTCATAAGAGGCGTAAAGCCATTCACTGTCATTACCCAACTAAATATCCATTCATGGCTATACTTACTACATATGCTAATTGAGCTGATTATATAGTAACTAACTAGTTACTAGGGGTACCAAAGTGGGTCACTCGGTTGTTAATAGTATTTATTTACTTATAGTTGGGAATGGGTTTAGTTTTTTCTCTCTTTTTTTTTTTCTTTTGGATTTCAGATTTCTGATTTCTTCTCTTCTATAGTCTGTGTGAAATGCAGCGTACACAGGGCACATATAAAAAGTTGTTAAATTTTTACTGTTTACTGTTAGGTTTAAAATTTCAACATCTGTTCTCTCACCTTACACGGCGTTTTACAACACTTAAAGTTGGCACTTAAATTTTTATGGGCTTCCAGAGCTTATGAATTTTTAAATTGCAACTTAGGCCCATTTTCTCATGTACTCCTTAAAGCCAACATCCACTTACTTCATCTGCCGTGGGTTAAACTACAATCTACCTGCAGAATATCTTAAATGTATTCTCAGCTTTATTTTAACTATTTACCCAAAGCACTTGCAGCTCTGGCCCAAAGTTGTTAATCATGCGCTCTGAATTTGTTACTATAATGAGATATATGGGAAAATGCAGACTTTATGTAACTTGGTCATATTATATATGTATAAGTAGGGTTATTTTTAACTGGTATTTAATATGTGGAAACATACTTTCAATCTTAAAAAATTAAAAAAATAATTTAAATTAATTTAAATATTTGTAATCAAAAAACAACAGTTATTAAACCCTTCTCGATGCACATTAAATAATTATTAAAAAAAATAAATAATATAAAATTAAGTGAAAAATTAAAAAATAGTTACTTTTTAAATTTCTGCACATTTTTATTTATTTTAATGTAGAGCATTCCATTTTCGGCTTGACTTTGATTTACATAATTTTATTCCATTGAAGTCGCTGTGCGAGCAACCCTTTTGTCTGCTGAACGGACACGTGAATGTGTCCTGTTGACTTTGAAATCTGATATTCGTCTTTTGTCTGTATTACAGAGCCTTTTTTTTTTATTTTTATTTTTTGTATTTTGTAAGCGCTTTTCTGTTCTCAGCTTTCAAGTACACTTTGTACTTTCTATGCAACATTTGAAACACTTGGTGCAACACGGGGGGGCAGCACCTGTGTCAGTGCCTGGCACAGATTCCGAAACTTTTGTTTATAATTTGATGCTTGTTTACATGAACTTTTGCTAGATGCACCGAGTGTTGGTAATAGTTTATTTCTAACAGTTCGTCTGGTCATAAATAGTCAAGTTTATGGAGTGCTGATGGGACTGGGAATGGGAAGGGGATGGGGATTGGGGGATGAGGGATAAAGGAAGAGGTGGGGAGTCAGGCATTTGCGTGGCTCATTACTCATGCAACAACTGTGCATTTCACACCTCGGCTCCTCTAATGCGCTTCGCTGTTAGGTTGTCAACTGTGCAACAGCTCAAATTAGCCATGCAATTTGTACTTAACTATTTACAACATTGCTGCAACAGTTGCTGCCACAAATGGCGAGGAGAGTTGCTGGGGTTTTGTGGCAAACTGCAGAGGCGTTTTGTACTCATTCGAGGCTAATAACAAAATGGACAAGGACTTAAACCCACAACACGCAGCACCAGACGCTGACGCTGACGCTGAAATGTTGAAAGACAGTAGAACTAAAAAGTAGACGCCGTTGTAGACGCCGTGACTGAGACTGAGGCTGAGGCGGAGACTGAGACTGAGACTGAGACAGGGACTGAGACAGGGACTGAGACAGAGACTGAGACAGGGACTGAGGCTGACGACAAGCGACAAGTTTATCACTTGTTAAGCCAAAAGTTGTTGCAAACACGCACTGAGAACCCACCAGAGGAGCGAGACCAAGACTCTGGACCGACCAGACTAAGATCTGGCTAGAGTTTGGGCCAAAGCCAAGTACAAAGTACCAAGTACCAAATTCCTGGCTGCAGCCGACAAGTTGGCAGACGCAGATGGGCGCGGTAGATAAGAAGGAAGCCACAACCACTGCCGGGAGTTGCTTCGACTCTGCCGTCTGCCGTCTGTTGCAATTTGCATGGCAGCAGAGTTCAAGTTGGCGGTTGCCACGACTCGTCAGCAACAGCAACTGCCACGGCAACGGCAATGGCAACGGCAACGGCAATGGCAACGACAGCGGCAACAAGCATAGCCACATTAACCCTTTATGACCGGATGGATTGTGTGCAGAACAGAACATAGCGCCCACACACACACACACACACACACACACACATACACACACTTACACCCACTAAAGTAAAGGCAGACAGCCACAAGTTGTTGAGTGACAATAAAAGGGGAAAATATCAGTAGTAATAAAATAATATACAGACAGTCTATGGAGTATAAATACTCCCAGTGGCATAGGCCAGGAAACAAATGTCACACGACTGTCAACAAAAAAATTACGTATACGCAGCGTGGAGCTCATTGATAGAAAGACAGACATCGATGCGGTTTGGTTCGATTTGCTTTTGCTTTCGCTTCCGCATCGCTTCAAGTCGTTCAATTGTTGTCTCCATTCAATTTCAATATCTTACAACTGCCACAAAGCAGAAGCAACAGCAACAGCCGCAGCAACAACAACAACAACAACAGCAACAGCAGCAGCAGCAACAACAGCAGCCGCAGCTGCAGCTTCAGACGTCATTTCATTGCTTTTACATTTTATGACGTTAATGTCTGGCGACAATTTCAATTGCATAAGTGACGCCAGACAAGCTTGAGCATAATTCCTCTCTCTCTCTCTCTCTCCCTCTCTCTTTCTCTCTATATGTCTCTCTCCTTTCTATCTCTAACTCTTCTTCTTCTTCTTTTCACCTTCACCTCATTATCTCCCTCTGGCTGTTTCAATGCTTTGCTCCCCCCCTCCCCTCCCGCCACCCTTCACAAGTCACTGCCTGTCGCTTCTCCTGGGCATTAATTTCACCCTTCTCTGTGGCGTGTGGTTTTTGCTGCCCCTCTGCAAATATTTGGCATTGGCAGCTGCTGAGCATTGGGCATCGACGGCTGCTTTTGATGCTCAAAGCTAATGGATGAAATTCCCAACTAATGGCAGAATCAACAAGCTCCAATCTCTCCCCAAGATTAGGCATGTAATTGTTCTCAACTCTTAACGTAATTTTGATTTGTTTGCATATAAATTAGGCAAGCGGTGGAATTAAGACAAATTTATTTGATCGAGCCTTCAAATAGCTTCAATTTACATATTTGACAGCTGAAAGAAATACTTAAAGTTTACAGCTTGGACATAGAATCCTTAACGTATCCTGTTTCTTCTTCATCCAATTCTTTGCTCGCTCTGCAGACCGCCTTCTCCTTCCTTTAATAGATGGCCAGGCAATTAAGTAAAGATACACTCAATTATTACTGAATAACAAAGAGATTTACATGCTACGATTATAAGATACAGATACAACCAAATTCCGAGTATCTGCAAATGAACTGTATAAGTCACGTCTAGCGCAGGAGATACATTCACATCAATTAGTTTGGTAGAACTAAGAACAAAGACACGAGCCGAAAGTCTCTTGGCCAAAAGGCAATTAACGTTATTAAAGCAAAACAAATTGTATCCTTCACACTGCGCACACCTCTGGCTGTGTGTGCACAACAGTTCGCTAGGTACACCTGCTGGGCACTTTGAATTACACAAAGTATCTGCCAGATACAAAATGCAAATACAAAAGCTCCTCTTTTAACGCAACTTTAATTAGCAAAATAAACAATCAACCTGCCGAATAATTGGCACTGTCGCCCCATTGGGCCCTTTGCTGGGGTTGACAGCAAGCAGAAGGACGAAAAGTAACAACATTGTTCAAAAATAAACAACAGGAATGGAATTTAATTAAAATTTATAATATAAACCCGAAGGATGTAAGATGGGGTAAAGGTGGAGAGTGACAGAGAAAGAGAAGGGAAAAGAGAGGGGGAGAGGAGTTAAAAATCATTAAACAGTCGATGTGATAAACAAAGTATTAAAAGGACCGATTGGCATACGCCCCTTGGCATACGCTGCGTATGCTCGATTTTTGCCATACACAGCAAATATAAGCTAGAGAGAAGGACGAGGATAGACGAGAGGTGATGAGGGGATGAGGAGAATCGAGCTAAGATTTCAAACAGCTGCTAATTGAATCTGTTACGCCTCATGCCCCGAGGATGCTCCATGTGGTTGGGGCCTGCTGCTACGCTTCGCCGCTGCTCCTGACAATCGCTGACCTCGCCGCACGTGTTTCACAAATTGATAAGCCATAAATTTTGCTTTCCTCTGGAGCAACAGTTGCCCCGCCCGAGGCCACATAAAAGGGCTGCCGGGATGTTAGACTCTTTTTGGGTTGCTCTTGGGTCTGGGTTGTGGCTTACTGACAGTTTTTTTTTTCTAATCTCTATCTCTTTCCCACCACATCTCACCCCATCTCTCTCTCTCTCTCTCTCTCTCGCTTGGTATGCTTCTATTGAAGTTCGTGTTTAATTCCCTTCACTTTCCTCTGCCCAGTGCCCAGCTCAATCGCAACTCAAACAAAGCATCCAAAACTTGTTTTCTTGTACAATTCCTTGTTCTGCTTCATTAATTTCATTTGGTTCTTTGTTTCCCTGTTGTTTTTTCTCTTCTTTTTTTTTTTTTATCCCGAACAAACAAAGGAAGTCCTGGCTGCCGGGACACGCTTATGCTAATCCAAAGTTTGTGCAATTGAATTTATCATAATTTTCGAGTTTTCCGCTTTCTTTAAAGGGCAGCTGCACCCTGGAACCTGAAATTTCGTCTTAAAAGATTCATATTTGTCCTTGTATCCTTAAGCACTCAAAGGTGTAGGGTACATGCCCTCTGCCAGCAACAGTTCATTGGCAGCTAAAAGGAGTCAAAGGTGCAGCCTTTGGAATATTTTGATGTATATTCTGCGAGCTGATTGGGTAGCTCATATAATATCATTTTTACTTTAAGTTCCTTAAATATATAATTTTAAGTTGTAATATAATATATAATATATAATAATATATAATATAATAAATAACAGTACACAAAATACACACACACGTTGCACGTGACACACAGGACGAAGCGTGTCACGACGCTGAAGCATTTACCATACATTTTGAGGTTTTACACAGGCAAGAAAAGTTGGCAGGCAACACGTCCCTTTCTCTCCTTTCTCTTTCCTCCTATTTTCTCTCTCTCTCTCTTTTTCACAGGACAACATCTGAATAAACTTTGTGTTCGATATGCATTCTTAATAAGAAATTCATAACTATCAAAATGATGATATATAAAAAATAGTTTTGGCGCGTGTTCAGAATTTCCATTTTCAACTTTTTGAATGACGTAACTTCAGTTAACGCTTACACTTTATACGGTTATTTGCTTGGTTACGCCCTCCCCCCTCCGCCCCTTTCGGTTTAGTAGCATTTTTAATAAGAAATTATTATTTGATTAAGCTAGTCGTAGCGCCGTAAGTTAGTGCAGTCGTAAAAATGCCTGAAATGTGTCAGGTTAAAGGACGTTGTCAAAAGGCGATACGCAAACGATAAACTTGGTCCTTAGTCCTTAAAAATTCATCAAGTGCACGCTGTTCAGTATAAGGATACTTAAGTAAGAAAATGTACATCTATTAGGGGGACATACCTTAAACCGACCGACCGTCCCACCATTCGACCGTCCAACCGTCCGACCGTCCTACCATCCGACCGTCCGACTGTCCGAATGCAAACGGTGCTTGTTTTGGCTATGCTTACACAGAGCGCCATAAGGTCAGACAAAGTTCCCTCGTAGGAAGCAGGAGTCACGCTTTGATTGCCTGTCTGCTTACCTGTCCACCTGTCCACCTGTCCACCCGCCCGTCTGGCCATCCTTCTGGCCTTCCCTCTGTCTGTTTGTGATTGTCCCAACGCGCATAAAAGATGTTGAGTCCCGGACGATCTATCAAGTCCGAAACTCTGCCCTGCCACGTGACAGTTAGCCTGCCAAGTGGTGGATAAACTATGTAAATATCAGGCTATGAGATACCCTACAAATCGATGGAAGGGTATATCAAGTGGTACTACACAGTTAATATATATAGTTTTTAGATTTCAAACTCTATTGCTGTGAGTTGCAACTTTGCTCCAGTAGCTAATGTACCCCTTTTGGGATTATGCAGTGTATCCTGGAAATTCGTGAGCCAAAGTTAACAAAGTTGAGTGCCTGCACTTGCAGTTCATTTGCTCACAACTGGCGATTTCTGATGTTGCTGCTGCTGCCGCTGGCTGCTGGCAGCGTCCAAACAATTACCAACAGCAACGGCAGTAATAGAAACAACACCAACAACACCAACAACAATAACAAAACATTCAAAACTCAAACAACAACCACAACTACAATACGTTGTGCATTGTTGTTGAACCTTCTTTTTTTTTTTTGGCTTGTTTTTTGGCCAAGAACCTTTCTCCCGCAGCCCATTGGCAGATAAAAGTGCAGTCGTGCCCATTGCCGCTCACACGTCTCCGGTGTTGGGCTTTGGGACTGGGTTTTGGAACTGGTATCTGGGTATCCGGGTCTGGGCATTGGGCCTGAGTACTGGGTACTGGGTACTGGTTACTGGGTACTGGTTACTGGTTACTGGGCTCTGGGTCTGGGTGCTGGGCCTGGGTACGGGGCTCTGGGCCTGTGCTCTGTGCTCTGTGCCTGGGCACTCTAGCGGAACTCTGTGTCGCATTATGCCGTGTTGTTGGTTGTCGTGGCTACATGGGTCTAACCATGTTGGTAACAATTGTTATTTCCAACATTCGTTTTTTCGTTTTCTGTGTTCTATGCGACATGTGCATTGCATAGATACATAGATATAAAAGTATCTACAACTGCGCGGCCCAGCGGCCCAACGGCCCGGCGCAGTGTTCTATATGGCAATGGGCTCTAATTATGTACTGTTTGCGCTTGGCTGGAGGTACATTCCTCCCCCTCCCTGTCGGCATCCCTCACCACGCCCACACACCTGTCTCATGTCACCCTTTTTCCCTGTGCCCTTGCGCTCACCCCCGCACCCCCGCACCCCCGTCCCGTAACACCTATGCCACCCTTGTGTGTTGTCGGGCTGCAGGTTTTTAATTATTTGCATGCCGTTTTTGTTATGAGTTTCATTGTCATGTGTTTTATCAATAAATGATACATTTAAAGTGCCTTTTACAATTTACAATTTCCAATTTTGAATACATATTCATATTCATTCATATGAATGTATTTGTGTATGTATTGAGGGCTGCTCTCATTAAGGGCATTTGATTAAACTCGAAGTAATTGAGTACTCCGAATGGATTACACCACAAACATTGCCAGAGTCGTCCTTTCTACTTTATGCAGCTAACCAAGTGCCTTTGGAAGTGTGTGGCTGAAAAGTATTTCGACCAATTTGTTTCTTTTGGCCTCGAAAAGTTTTGCCAACACAAAACTTATACCACATAATCAACGCTTGATTAAGTTAATTTCAAGGAACTCCCAGACAAACTGCAGAACGAAGAAGCCACAAAGTTCGACTTTAGAACTTATTTTAGTTGTTCCGGCAACTATTTTCCTATAGCTATGTAATTTTATATTTCCAAAGGCAAAGTTATTATATAAATAATTATAATTTATAACAAATTTAAGAAGTTGCTCCCTACGTGATGGCTGCCGACTTATTGACGTTCCGAACAGACTTCCAAATTTGGATTTAAATGATATGTTCCTTCTACGGTTAATCAGGTTTTTTTATTCAGCGTATGACATTTTATATGAAATATAAAAATATTAAAATATTAAATTATATATTATTATATATATATATATATTAATTATTATATTTGTTCTATAAAAGTTCAATCCGCTGAAATTATTGAAAGTCGTATATAAAATCCCATTATGATTATGACATAATACATTAGGCCATATCAAGATTACAGGGGGATTTTCCTGCTTATGGGGGCTCATAATAGGTTGTACTTAGGCACAAGGGGCACTCAAGTGAATTGGAAATGAAAAACTATGCAATGTTTGTTTCTTGCCTCTTTGATAAAATCTATAATAGAAAATATGTAACCGATTTTGGGCAGGTGCCGACCTTGAGCCATAAAGGGGGCTATCAGATCTAATTAAAATAATCCATAATATGATTTATTAATTACATCCATAAGTACCAGAGATTATCATCATACAACAACAACAACAGCAACAACAACAACAACCGCAACCACCACAGGTTCAAGGTCTTACCACGCATTTGGCGGTCCGTAGTACGTAATATGTTTTACCTGTAAGATCAAGGGCTCTGTTGTTGGTGTTGGTGTTGGTGTTGGTGTTGGTTTTGGTGTTGGTTTCTGGCTGAGAGTGTCACATGTAAGGCAATCCCCGAAACCATTCAGAACTGGGAAGAACTGAAGAGCACTAAAGCTAACGTTTATTGAAAATATTATAAAACTTTATCGCGGCTTTTGATGGCCAAAATGGAAATACCAATAAATTAATGTCTGAGAGCGGGTATAAGCTGGGTTGAAGCTTGTGTGAAAGGTGGTACATTGGGGGTGGGGCGGTAGGTCGAGTTGAGGGTGGGAATTAAATGACACAGACACTCATAAAATGATGAATGAAATGGCCATAAACGCGACCAAAAATTGTGGATAGGAGGGGTGGAGGCGGAGGCGGGCGATGGTGGGAACTGTAGTACGTGGCATGCATCAGCTGCTTTGGGCCATGACAATCCGGCCAACTTATTTGGGTTAATCAAATTTTGGTCGCCGTCGTCGTCATTGTCAGCGCTATAAAACTCATGTCATGTCCGTGTCGAGGGGCAGTGGCAGCCTCTAAGCGGTGGCGAGCCATTAAGCACCTGTATGTCCCGCCCCATCCCCGCTGCCTACCACTGTACATGCGTGTGCTCACATACATACATACATATGTACATATAATATGTATATGTATATGCATATGTAATATGTATCTTGTATCTGGCATCTTATGGATACATTTTACATGTGTCGCGCGTAATGCTCATTATGAACGCAACGTTTGCGTTTACCTTTACGTTTGGCTACTAATACCGCACACAGCTGTAACAATGTACAGTTTCTGTATCTGTGTCTATACATACAAACACACCGTATCTGTGCCTGTGTGTGTGTGTATCTCACAGATACGTATTTTATGTTAATTACATGTCGCCGCTACGTCAGCTTTGTAATTATTTTGACAGTAAATTTTCTGTTGTTTTTAGTATTTGTAAAGTCAACAATGGCACACACGCACACACACACACACACATACATTTCATCCTCCAAATACGCCCACACAATACACGGGCGTCAATTACAGTTACATTCGTCAGACCTGCAACGATTTTTGTGCATAATGATGTGCCGATTCGAAGGCTTCCCGTGACGCTGTCAGTCATTCTGCCTCCATTCTTCAATCATTGAGTCTACAAGTCAGTCAGTCAGTAAGTCAGTCAGTTAGTTAGTTAGTCACCCTGTCAGTCAGTCAGTCACTTAGTCAGTTAATCAGTCAGTCAACCAGCCAGCCAGTCAGTCAGCCAGTCAGTCAGTCAGTCAGTCAGTCAGTCAGTCAGTTAGTCAGTTAGTCAGTCAGTCAGTCAGTCAGTCACTCAGTCAGTCAGCCAGCCAGTCAGTTACTTAGTTAGTCAGCCAGCCAGCCAACCAGTCAGTCAGTCAGTCATTTCGTCTGTCATTTTGTACCTCAGTCATCGTCTCATTTAATGAGCTCTTTATAAGTCGTGCCATGAGCATCTGTACAACTACGACGCGTCCTCGATTTCGTCCTCGTAGTCATGCCTCATGCTCATCCTCGGCTCCATTCACACAATCGTGGCTATAAACTAAGGCCAGCGGCAGTGTCGACCGTAAACGAGATAACAGGACATTTGTAATTTAAACAGGTCGAGGATTGAAGGTGATTAAAACAGTTGAGCATCTGTCAAATTTGCTGGGAATTAAATCAGCTTGAATTTTCCTATATGCAGTATATACCATGTCTACGTACAGTTAGTATATATACTATATATGCTGTAAGAATCTATGCAGTAATTAGTTTCTTATTATTTTAAAAATGATTAATAAATTTTTTACTTAATTATTAATAAATTTTAGATAGAATAAAAAAAGTTCAATATAATTTACACAACTTTTGAAGCAACCCTCGCAGGAAACGCAGTTGCCTGAAGCGCGTCAATCAAACAATTGAATTGGTTTTCGAGGTTTCCGTTTTGGTCTCGGTTTTGAATTGGGTTTGGGTCGGGGATTGGGATCGATGCTAGTCTTGACCATTGTCGATTCTTGACTTTGTGGTTTATCGAGGCGTATGGAAAGTGACATTCCAATATTTTTCGTCCCCTCCCCTCCCCTCCCCTCCCCTCGCCGAACACCTGGCACCTTCTCACGTTCACCTGCCACAACGCACAGAAATAAGTGCAACTGAGTGAAGCTTCAACGAATCCGAAATCCAAATTCAGCTGATGCTGATGATGATGATGATGACATCTGCGGTTGATATTCATCTGGCTTGATTCCGTGCCCCATCAGTCTCTGACCCGATACTTGGGTACATATCGCTCATATTCAGCATCTGCACTCGATTAAGTTCGTACGTGTGCGTAGACGATTCATCCGGCAGCTAGTAGCGGGTAGCTGGTAGCTAGTAGCTGGTAGCTGGTAGCTGGAAGCTGGTGGGATCCTTCAATAGAGACATTGGTCGCTCCGTGGAGAGATTGTCGCATAAATACATAAAATCGAAAAGTTTGTATCCGTAAGTTTGTGAGAGATTTGCATGTTTACATTACGAGCAATTGGCAGAGGCAGGCAGAGGAGTTACATCTACATGTATCTGGGATCAGTATCTGTGTCTGTATTTGTATCTGAATTGCTACTTGTAGCTATGAGATACTCTAGCTTTGTTTTTATGCATGAGTCTGTACAGTAGCAAAATATTTGTCTGTTTTATGTGTACTTAATACATATGTATGCCCCTGTATCTGTGCACTTGTATTGATGTCTGTGTTCGTATCTGTATCTGTAAATGTATCTGTATCTATCTTTCGGTGTTTCTTGCTCTTCGTGTCGTTGTACTTTGAGGTTGTTGCCATCACACGGCTCTGTCGTTATTGCTCTTGCCGCTTCGCTTCGCATAAGATATCAATGCTATCAAAGCCATAAGCAGGCAATGCAGCAACGCATACAAATGAAGAATCGGATACAGATACAGTCACAGACATAGATACAAATAGAGCTACAAATACAGATACAGATACAGATACAGATACAGATATATGTTGCAAGCAGCTGGACAGACAGCCGGAGGGTTGCTTGCAGCAAGCCAAACATAACATTGAGATGACATTGTGCTGGGGACTATTTTACTTGCCTGTTTACAATCGTCCTGGGCCTGCACAATATTTGGCTTAACTCTTTAAGCAACTCTCGCAATCTCAATGCGATTGTCTAATCTAAAGCGTTTTATTCAATTTCAACTTCAATTACTCACATGTAAAGCTCGTACTTGTTATGTTGCGACATTAAATATGAAAAATCAATTTCAGATTCCTTGTTACATCTAACCGCAGAATCATCACACTCACACACACTCACACTCACACACACACGCACTCACAGATTTAACACACACGTAGCACACAGTACACAGTACACAGAACACATAGGGCACATGATGGTTGTCATAACCAGGGCACTTATAGACACACACGCACACACCCACACAAACACCCATACGCACACACACACACACACACACACACACATACACAGTTGCAGTGCAGCCCTGGTTGGCCACATAACCGTTTATTGTCGGTAGAAGCTGCGTGCATATGCAGATGCAGGTCCAGACTAAGAGTCCGGAGATGGGCGTGGGTCCGGGCATGAGGAGCATTGAGCTGGTGTACGCGGTTGCGGGCGGCAGGGCAAATGGTTGCGCTTGGGTCGGCACGCCCCCATTTACATGTCTCTATTAACGCTTTGGGGTACCAAGTTCTCCACTGGTTGGCTCTTGTAGCTTTGCCCGGCATTTGCATAAAATGTGCAGCGGCTGCGGCTGCGGCTGTGGCTGCTGTTCAGTTGTTCTGTACCCTGTAAATATGCAGAGATCGATAGTAGATGAGCTGATGATGAGGAGTATCGTTTGGTATACAACTTCTTTTTGAAAATATATAGAAATATATGGAAGTATTAGCATTGAGTGGGAAGTCTCAAATATCTTCATTTTATATACTTTAATGCTTTTACAGAGTATCTGTAATTCGTGCAGTTTTTATGGATCCTTTGCACGGGTTATTTATGCCCTTGCTTGGCTGGCTTTTCATATTGTTTTTTCCTCCCTTTATACTTTATACTTTATACTTTATACTTTGTGCAGTGAAAGAAACGTCAAGTCTTGTTAAAGTTCTTAAGTATTCTGATTTTTTTGCATGAATAGATTAAGTGAAACGAATGTATAAAACATTACTTAAGTTGAAATTTAAACAAAAGCCTTGTCATTATTATTTATTAAAAGCATAAATTATTGCTCCTTCCTTTCGTTTTTCCTACTCGACGGCGCATTTAATATGACTTATTTTAAATAACACAAAGTCAAGTCGTACAGGAGCAACTGAGAGTGCTGAAAATGGTACAGTCTGCATTTAATATTAAATATATTGAATTTAAATTTAAATATATTTTAATCCCTTCACAGAAATCTTAAAGTATTATTTAAAGCTACGTTTAACCTAAATCAAAATTATTAGTTTTAAAGTTGCTCTGAAGCATTGCTTCTTTCAGGGTTAAAAAATAAATAAAAGAATGGAAATTATTTACAACTTTGTCACAGTGTGCAACATACATACGACATATGCATAAACAATTATTTTGTCACTTATACATTTCTATTATTATTTTTAATATTAATTTTATTATTATTTATTTTTTATTATTGTTTATTATTTTTATTATTATTTATTTTTATTATTATTATTAATTTTATTATTTTTTATTTATTATTATTAATATTTATTATTATTTTTATTATTATTTATTTTTATTTTATCATTATTTATTATTTTATAATATTATTATTTACTTTTATTTTTATCATTATTTAATATTATTTTTATATTAAAAAAAAGTCTACTGATGGAAAGGCACTTCTTAGAAATACAGAAATAAAATTAATTTATTTATTTAAATTTGGAAATATATTTTTATATTTATCTTTAATATGTAGTCCACATATTACTTATATATTTTAATTTTTTTTTTATATTTTAATTTTACATTTTATTTATATTTATATTTTATGACTATTTATTATTTATTTTCGTGCTACTAAGTGCTTCGCCCTACTGCGCATTTACTGTCACAGCATAAACTTAAAAGAGGTTGACACTTGATAACTTAAAATAATTGTGGACTTATCCACTGACTTGCCCCAGTGTGCGGTGGAAAGTGAACCCTTTGGCTGGCATCTTTAATGGCGTTTATTTGCACCGTGGCAAGGTCCCAGTCAAGTGTTGAAAGTTAAAAGCGTTGGCGGCAAATTAATGAAGTTTTTCCAGGCATATGATTAAAACTTTGCTCTTAGCTGCATTTACATGCCATAGGAAAGGATATGGATATGGGTGGGGGTGGAGGTCGAGGTGTAAGAGTGTGGGAGTGGCAGGGGGCGTGCTAGGGATCGTACATTCTAAAAGTTAAGTTAGCCGCAAAACTTTTTCCCCGTTACATTTTCATTTGCAATTTTCACTGCAGCTGCTGACTGCGGACTGCTGGCCGCTGACTGCTGACTGCTGACTGCTGCCCGCTTGCCGCACCTCTCCCCTCCCCTCCTGCAACAATTGCAATATCTTTGGGTTACATTTTGTGTGCGCATTCAATTCCATTCGCCGCCTTCTCCGTTTCCTGGGCCCATGCACAGATTTGACCCACTTATAGAGCCCAGATCACGATTCCAAGAGACTCGCCTGGTTTTTCTGGGATTTTTTTTATTTCTTTTTGTTGCTTAGCTTTTGTTTTGTTTTGTTTTTTTTTTTTTATTTATATTTTCCCCCGCTTCAATCTTTGGCTGGGATTTATTTTGTTGGTTTGTTTGTTCATTTTGCGCTGCGTTCTTTTTAATTGTCTTTGGGTTTGCTTTTAGCTCCCTTTTGTTTTTTTCCTTTTCCAAAATTAAATATATATTATTTTGGTTTTTTTGGTTTTTTCGGTTTTTCATTTTGTGGGGTTGGCAAACGACAAAGCTTGTGGCTTATCTTAACTTTTATATTTGTTAATAAAATGTTTAAAGCCATTCGCACGGCTTGCAGTCGCAGCTGCAACGTTTACTTACTTTCTACTGCTTGGAGGTTGGGGTAAAAGTTTCCTCCGAGATGAGCACTAATCTTCATGGTGAGTGTTGGCTGTTGGCTTAGATAATGTCTTCAAGGCACTGTGGGAGCCTCAATGAAAGTACGATAAATGCAAATGAAACTATTTAATGTCAAAATAATTTCCCTTCAAAAAATGTTTTTTTTTTATTTCCAAATTTTCCCTTTTGAGTATTCCAATTTCTCTCTGTGCATTTAGAATTTGAATTGTTTTTTTTTTTTTTATAATAAGTTAATTTTCATTTATTCTTTTAATCATAGATTTAATTATTTTTTTTTTAATCATAGTTTTATATATTTTATTTTCTTAATCATAGATTTACTTATTTTTTTTTTTTTAAATTATAGATTTATTTATTTTATTTTTTGCATCATAAATTTACTTATTTTGTTTTTTAATCATAGTTTTATTTATTTTATTTTCTTAATCATAGATTTATTTTTTTTTTTTTTAAATTATAGATTTATTTATTTTATTTTTTGCATCATAAATTTACTTATTTTGTTTTATAATCATAGTTTTATTTATTTTATTTTCTTAATCATAAATTTACTTATTTTTTTATTAATTTATAGATTGATTTATTTTATTTTCTTAATCATAGATTTACTTATTTTTTTATTAAATCATAGATTGATTTATTTTCTTTTCTTAATCACAGATTTACTTATTTTCTTTTAAATTATAGATTTGTTTATTTTATTTTCTTAATCATAGATTTACTTTTTTTTTTTAATTATAGATTTATTTATTTTTATTTTTGCATCATAAATTTACTTATTTTTTTTTTAATCATAGTTTTATTTATTTTATTTTCTTAATCATAGATTTACTTATTTTTTTTTTTTTAATTATAGATTTATTTATTATATTTTTTGTATCATAAATTTACTTATTTTTTTTATAAATCACAGATTTATTTATTTCATGTACCATTTCACGCTTTAAATAAAGGCAGATACATTTTCACTTTTCGAAAATGAAATGAAATGTTTCCAATAATTACACACATCAGCTTCTATTATCATATACACATACACAGATATAGCATACAAATACACACGCACACACACACACGTAAATGGTCCAAATCAAATATTCACATATCATTTACTTCAATATTTCATTAATTAGCACATGATTCCTGGAACCCAAGAGTGCAAATTATCCAATTTATTTTTATAATTTTTTTCCTATGAAGCGTCTTGCATATACAATTACAGTTATAATTTAAAACGAAGTAGAAAAACGCATCACCTTTTAAATTGCGAAAAGCGCTTTCAGGTGCTAATAGATCTATTCTTTTATGTGAAAGCACTTTAATCGCAGACTTAGCTGAGTTTCCCAGTGAGTTGCACATAAATCTTGGTCTTGGGTCGCTTTACACACATGTTGATTCTCTTGTCTCGCTTTGGCAGCTTCCTTAAACGTTTTTACCGTTAATTGCAATAGCGTTTACAGCTAATTCAGTTAAATCGCACTCAAAAGTGGCTCGAAGCGAGGGACAGACTGAGGAGACAGGGGAGAGAGGGAGGATACGGTTTGGCTAGGGTGGAGGGTAGGTGGTGCGGTCGGGTGGTAGGCCGAGGATACCAACTGGCAACAAATCGTGCCTGTTCAGGGCCTGGGCCACTCGAAGCGACGGCTTTTTAATTGACAGGCAGCGGTTGGGGCTCAGATCTTGGCCATCTCAGGGCTTCGTTGAAGCGTGGGAGGCCCTCATCCATTGGCTGGAGATGGGAACAAAAAAGGTCATGCCAGGTAAAAAAAAAAAAGTAACAACAACAACAACACAACAACAACCAGAACAACAGCAACAACAACAACAACAACAATTACTGAAAGGCTTTTTCCTTCAGACAGCTGCGCGCTGCATTGACTGGAATAAAATTGTGGAGCCGTTGGCTGTGGCAGCAACAACAACAACAACAACAACAGCAGCAGCAGCAGCTGGCGAGTACTTGATGAGTTGAAGGGCGGGTGTTGATGTCAGGGGGAGAGACACGAAACGGGACGATTGACTTGATTAAAGATTTCACACTTGATTAAACACTGGCCCCGTTATTGTTTGTTGCCTCTGCCTTCGTTGTTGCTTTTGCTTTTTGCTTTTTGCTGTTGTTTTTATTGTTGCTCCACAGCTCCAATTGCAAGTTTCAAGTTCGTTGCAACAATTGATGAGCGAATTAATTTTTTTTTTTTTTCTTTGTTTTTTGTTGATGCTTAAAATTAATTTCCGAGGTTGGCATCTGTTCAAGTCGCTTTTTATAGCAGCCGCCTTATCGCAGTTGAGTGTGTTGTCCCGAGGTGCCTAAAAGCGAGTACAACAACGGTAATTAGTTATTCACGGAGCTAAACATGGCCAATATCGTCCGGTAACCAGGTCGCGATTAATGTTCCGAGTCGAGCAAACAAATGTGCAACAGTCTCAAAAAAGGCATGCAACATGAACATTGACATTGGCATTAGTTTAAGTTAGACTACAAATGTATCAAGATCTTGGGGAATCTTAAGTAAAAGTTCACTTTACGATTTCTGAGGCGTAGCTACGCTTTTTGTGGGTTTTACTTTAAAGTTTTATGACTTTAATAAATTAAAATAATAAACTTTTAATTTAATTAAATACTAAATTTAAGTATCTGCATACCTAATAGCTACATCTTCCTTAAGAATAAACAAGCAAAACATGGCAATAAATTACTACATTTTTTTTATTTATTTTCCCTTAAATATCCGTGGCTCTAAATAAATAATAAATGTAACTAAAATATGCTTAATCTTTAATACTAAATTGAACTGCATACTAATGACGGCTTCCTTTGTTTTGTCTTTGCAGCTAAAGAACATTAAATTCCAGCCCAGAGAGGTAAGTGAACCCAACATTTAGCCAATACAAGAACCTTAGGCCCAGCCCCCGAGTTATTCACCACATAAAACACATAAATAACGAGCGGCATTTGCTTATGTTTTCCCATGGGTTCGCCTGGTATCAATCTTAATTTATAACAAATTTAATATGGTTGTTTTTATCGCAATGTGTGCGTGTGTGTGCGTGTGTGTGCGTGCGTGTTGGGAGGGCACAAAAGACCAGAGATTCGATGCTCTGGACTGACAACGATAACAGGGAGGTGGGGCGGCCATTGGCTGCTCTGTATTCTCCTAGGATTATGGACAACCCGAACCCATGTACCTCGACACCTCCACATATGCTGCGGTTTCGCACTCGCACTCGTACTCGTCCTTCGTCCTTCGTCCTTCATCCCTTCATCCGGTTCTCATTGCTCGCTTCTCGCATTTTCGCCTCTAACATGCAAATGTGCAATATGTTCTATATATGAGGGCGTGGACGGATTTGGGTAACCTTGCTGTGGTCCTCCAGCCACGCCCACCTTGTTTGCTGAAATTCCCCTCAAAAAATACAAGCAACGTGTACAACAAAATACACTTAAGTGATTTTATGGTGCCATTTAAATGGTTTTCAAATCTGCCGAACGTAAAAATTTGTGGCCCCAATGGGGGATTAGCTATAAATTTTCAGCCACCTAAATGGAAGCTCTGAAAAGGTCTGCATATAAGCCCATATATAAGCATAAACACACGCACACACACACAGGCACACAAATTTAAATGTGTGTCAGGTGTGTGCGTGTAAATTGCGTGCGTCCCTGGGAAGGAGTGTGTGCGTGTGTTGCTGTGCGTGTGTTGCTGTGCGTGTGTTGCTGTTCGTGTGTTGAAATGCGCTTATCAGCAACAAGTAGATTGAAATGATTGCATCGCCAAAAGTTTGCAAAAACAGAGGATGATAAAACTGTGTGTGTGTGGCTTGTGCGTGTGCCCGAGGCACGTGATACCCTGTAAATGGATTAAAGGATGATGCAAAAAGCCTTGTACACGCAACGAAGGAACGTAGAGTCGTGTTAAGCTCTCACTCAATGGAGCCTACTTGTCGATATACCCTATCACTGCAAGTTATACCCTTTCCGGGCATTGGTTTTGGGCTTGCCTGTTTGCGGCTTATTCTCGACGCCCGGACAAGTACGGGCAGAGCCTATCAACAGCTGTCGATTTGCCCGGACTGCGCCGGACGGACTGATTGAATGCCGCTCTGACTGGCATTGACAAAGCAATGGGTTAGGGATACGAGGGATATCGCTCGTTGGATTGATGGGTAAAAGCAGGAAAGGGCAAAAGGATGGAAGGGTGGGCGGAAAGGTCGCTGGGTATTGCCGCAAGCACTTGATATTGAAGTATGGCATACTTAAAGGCGCTGTGCAGTGAACCAATTCCTGATGTGCTGCTTCCTGATAAATTATTATCGCTGCTCGAATGACTCGCAGATATGCAGAAATATATTTTCGATTTTAAGGCAAAAATCACTCAGATTCTGATGATAATGTGATTTGATTTTTATGCATAGATTGAGCCCAGAAATAGCAGCTGGTTGGAGCGGAGGAGGCGGTGGGCGAGGACGTGATTTAGATATTGATAAATAAGAGTATTCAATCAAAGGAAATGCCGATGTTTGTCAGGACTATTTGGAATGTGAATATCATCATTTTTTATGGATGCTCCAAAAGATATTGAAAATAATAAATATTTTCCAGCAATTTGAAATAAATTGATGCATTTTTTTTTCTTTGAAAATGAAATGCTACTCACTTTTTTTCACATTTTATAAACGATTGATGAAATGTTGAAAAAGTCTTTTTTGGTTCGAAGGAAGAGGCGAAGAGACTCCAATGAGTGTCACATTGTGAACCCGCCCTGTATTCAATTATGAACGCTTGTCGTTTCACGTTGCGTATACGCAGTGTGAGACACAAATTGCTTTGTTTACGTTGGCGTTATGACGGCTTTTGACGGCTTTCAATGAAAAGTCTCTTGCCAATATTTACGCTACCAAAATAATGTATAAATAATTGCATGTCACTCGTAAGCAAACAAGTAAACAAACGACTGCCACAAAGAAATCCTAATAAACGCACGTTTTTATAACGTTTAATTTTTTTTCTCCCTCTGTTTTTGTGTATTGAGTGTTGAGTGTGTGTGTGTGTTTTTTTTTTAACTTTTGTTGTGTGATTGTGTGTTGACAGCTCAATACATGGCTTAATCGATGGGCTGAAACTTCAGATTTGTCATTAGCATAGCGATAGACCAGCAGCAGAGGTGAGTGGAGGGGTGGGGGGGCACTCGCAATAATTGGGGCCACTTTATGTGACATCAAATCAAAAACATGACAATGGATAAAAAACGGGAATCCATATAAATCGATTTGTCGCATAATTAACAATCCGCTCGGCAACTGTCCGCGTACCTGTCAAGCCGCGTGGATTGAGGCCATGACATGGACATTTCTGCGATTTTCCATCTTCAATTATGCAAAACTCCGATGAAATATGAAAAAACCCAACGGCAATTACCTTTCGGTATCTTCATTAATTAAGTGATTGCCCAATGGGTAGCCATATATTACGGCCAGTGGTCGGAAATCGTGGCCACCACCCCGCCCCCGCAGCTGGCTGTCCGCTGGCCACCCGCATCGATTGCTGCTACGTGCGATATGGTAAATCCATGTCGGACGATGTGGCAGACATATTGACAGCTTGATGGAAATAATAATCATATGTACATAAATGCATAAATGAATCCATGAAATTGTTTAAATTTATAATAAAAGTCAAAATGCTTAACTTTTCATCTCTTTAAAGAGCTTATAAAAAGAATCAAATTTACTTTTAAGCCAATTTCAAGTGGTTTAATTGCTATTCTGTCATTTTGTATATGAAAGTCGTTTATTGCTTATAAAAGCATTCTGAATGATATCATAAAGTTTTATTCTTTAATAAAGCATAAGGGAAAACTCGCTTCGGATGATGACACAACTGGACGAGCGGATACCCTCTGCGGGATGGTCGAGCATTCCTAAAGCAACGGAACAAATGTTCTGTCAGCAGTTTAGAGCACTTCCATGGCTGCTCATAAATTTGTCACCTACCACCACCCACCCCTATACCCCTTTAAGGGGTATGCAGATTGGTTATAAAATTCATATGTTGGGAAACAAAGTTTTATATAACGCACTCTCCGCACTTGGTAAACATCCATGTCTTGGAAACTTTGCTTAAGTACCTAGTCAAAACAAGCTCTTAACTTGGCTCACATACTTCCACGCCCCACTACACCCACACATACATTTAATCTACCACCTCTCTCCCTCTCTCTCTCTCTCTCTCTCTTTTTCTCTGTCTCTCCCCTGGACTCCCACATATTGTACTATTCAAGCATGTCCCTTGAGGAACTGTATGTGTGGCCAACGTGTCGCGACGAAATGTCTGCAAAATGTGAGTTTGTCGCCCGTTTGTCATTGCTGTTTGTTTATTGTTGTTGTTGTTGCTGTTGATTGTTGTTGTTGTTGGTTGCTGTTGATTGTTGTTGTTGTTGTTGTTGTTGTTGGTTGTTGCTGGTTGCTGTTGGTTGTTATTGCTGGTTGTTATTTTGGTTGTTGCTTGCTGGCTTTAGGTTGTTGCCTGTTGGTTGTTGGCTGTTCGCCTTTTTGTTATTGTTGTTGTTGATTTTGCGCCTCATAAATCATGAAAATTTGCGCGTGCAAAATTAATAAAAAGGCATAAGAGGGAAATATAAAAAAAAAATATTAAAAAATCATACAAACAAAAGCAAAGCGCAATAAAAAGTTTTTGATTTTTGGATCTGTTGTATTTCTGCAGTTCGCGGGCGTACGACATTGCAAAAGCCATACAATTGATAGCCAGCGGGCAGGTGGTTGTCCAGGGTAGAGGGGAATGTTGGTGCAAGGGAAAGGTAAAGTGACAGCTTTTGGACGGTAGCATTGCCAGCGAGACGGAGCGGAAACGGAAGTGCGTAATGCCATACGTGACCAAAGCCAAATCCGAAGCCGAAGCCGAGTCGCGGTTGCTGTTGTGGTTTATGCGATGCCCGGTAGATGATACCCTATAAATGACAGCCTATAGATACCCTATAGGTGATACTCCATAAATGATACCCTACAAATGATACCCTGCGGTTGATACACCTGAATTATATGAGGTAAAGGATTACCAACTTACAGACAGATAAAAGACTTAGTTATTTTTTCCCCTAGGTTTTCATTGGCAGACAGAGTAGGGTATTTGCTAGTCGATCACTTTGGGGTAGACACTTTGCAGTGGCTTTTAAGGTTTTTTGTTTCTTTCTTGGGCAAGGTGCAAACAATTTTTTGATTAATTGCAGACATGAAACACCAAAAACCACAAGAACGAACAACAACAATGACCCACAATGTGAGTTAGTGGCTCCGCTTGGATTCCTTTGTAGTTATTGTTGTTGCTGGTGTTGTTGTTGGTGTTGTGGCTGGTGCTGATGTTGGTGTTGGGTCAGTAAAACAAAAGCCAGAGGAACACTAAAAATAAATCTAGGCATCCATAAAAATGCAATAAAAAGGTTTGCCTTCGGTATGTGATACCCTTTGAAGATTTTGTTTATAAACGGGCTTTTTATATCAAAACAATGAGAATAATAAATGAAATATTTATATAAAAACAACAAAAAAAGATAAAGAGCTGTTCTTTTGTAAAAGTTTATAATTTCCTAAGTCTCATTCATCTTTAACAAAGTGAAGAACTGTTCAGGAAATATTTTAGGCCCAAGCCTGTGATTTATACACAAGACTCCAGACTTAAGATCTGGGCTGGAAGACTAGAACATACATAATTCTGTATGAATGAATTTACATCCAAAGAGTATGAATAAATTATAGTTAATGAATAAAGAAGTGAATAGAAGATTTCAGAATAGATACAGATGTAACGGGGAAACACGGAGGGGCCTCCCTCTGGCTATTGGGAAAAATGCTGATAAATTTTCAGTCACTTTTTCATAATTACACCTGAAAACCCTGAGAGGAGCACGTTCAGTTGCTAATTATTTACCTTTGACCTGAGGACACAATTTAAATCCTTTTGCATTAAAACTGATTACGTCAAATAAGTCAACAGGATGTTATCAATGCCCGACTGAGTTTGCTCTCTCATGTCGTGACGGCCCTTTTATTTCTGATGATGATTATAAATGATAAGAGGAATTAGGAATAATGTTCACAAACCATATTTGGGTTGCCCCTCACAGGGTAACGAGCGTAGAGACTTTTAATTAAAATTAATTAGAGTGTTTAGCATTTTGAAAACATCCAAAGAGTTCAGCAATCGCCCAGTTAATTAGTCGCTTTGACTAAACTGACGCAACTCTCGGGCGGGCCGAGTCAAGAGGAAGGTGGAAAGGTTTGCTAGTCTAAATTCAGTTAGTTGTTGTTGCTGTTGTTGTTGTTGTTGCAAATGTGAAAGCAGCAGTTGGCCAAATGTGCGAAAATTGCCAGCAAATTGGCATAGAGACTGCCACGAGGCACAGAGATTTGCATACAAGAGCTGAAACTGGAGGTACATTGGAATCAATTATGCTTCCCCCAAAGCTCCCAGCAACCCGCTGCCAGCCCATGCAACTGTCTGTCTCACTCTCTCTCTCTCTCTGCCTCACCCTCTCTCTGTCTGTTGTTCTGCTGTACCTGTTGTACCCTCCCCGTCGGCCATACGCTTTCAATCATGTCAACAAAGTCAGTCAGGGATTCAGGCACTGAGGCAGTCAGTCAATCGAGTGAAAAGCGTTGCGAAAGAAAGGGACAAAAGGAGTGCGAGTGCGAGTGAGAAGGAGAGAATGATTATATTTCATTCTCTCAGTAAGTCAGCAAGTCAATCAGCGGAAGTTTGTCTCGTCATTGTGTCAAGTTAACTACGAGAACACAGTGAAGATACGCTATGACGAACGTGACTAATCACAATAGTGAAATTTCCTTTTATTTATCCAAAAAGTTCTTAAGGTAAGGGAAAACTAAATATATTTTCATTTTTCTTCCTTTGACTTCTAGATTTCCCTTTGGGTTGTTGTTGTTTATTATAGCCATGCCTGTCTGTGGAGCCACAACAATAGATCTTCGCTGGTTATTTTCTCAGGTTCTACTTTCGTGGCAGACTTTCGGCCTGGGGCATCAGCTGCATCGCTTTCTAGCCCACGTCCCGCATTGGCCACTCGCCGACTGCACTGTAGCTACAATTTTGTGGCCAAAGTAACTGTACTTGATATGCTGCAATTTCATTATGCAGATTGACAGTTGCCCCAGACCCTCTGCAGTCTCCACAGCCTCTACAGCCTCTACAGCCTCTGTGGCCTCGGGCCTTCGGGCTGCAAATAAAAAGTTTTACCACGCCCTACAACGCCTACTGTTCGGCCCACTGTTGTCCCTTGGTCAAAGAGTTGAGCGATGACCTCGGGTAAATGTCTGTGTCATCCTCTTGCCTGTGGCATTGCATGAAATGCTTTAAACATTCTTTCCCTATTACCTGCTGGCTTTTTCTTTCAATTGTTTTGACCAAGTTGAGACATAAAAGTGCCAACAAAAATATTCACTTTAAAGGACTCTCATCCCTCGCCAGGGGCCAACTAGACAAGGGTATATCGCTGAAAGGTGTGTTTCGAAAGGTATGCGATGTGAGGCATGCAACGAAACTTAAACGTTATTTGCGGATGCTTCCTCCAATTTTGGATGAGGGAAAATCCGAATTTCCTGCATATTTCTTAGCTGAGGAATTTCATCCAACAAGGTGGAATTTCATATGAAATTTCGATCTCAATTTGTGCTGAAGCAAAATTCATATTCTACCTGCAATTTATTTTGATATTATTTTTTACATTTAAGAGGAATTTAAATTAATAGGAAATTCTTTATGGCTAGAATTTAATATGTCTAATTATTTAATTATAAATCTTCGTCTTGATGCCATAAGTGTCTTAAACTTGTTATTCACTGACGTCAGTTTATAAATTAATTTGTAATTTATTTAATTGGCTTAATCAAGCGACTAACTATTTTTATTTAATTAAACAAAAGTTAAATAAATAAATAATTAAATTAAAATTAAATAATTGCATTCGACTGGAGAATATTTTGCCATTTCCTACTTCAAGTGGAGACATTTGGATGCCCGGATGTTTATACCCTATATCGGACATATACCCTACTCATGCACTCAATATACGCCCTATATGTATATGTATTGTTCATGAAAAAGTGTGTAAAACTTTTCTGCTTTACCTGTAAAAAGGTTTTTCCATGTCTTGTCCTCTTTTTTTTTTTTTAATTACGCACTGAGAGTGTAAACTTTTTGAAGTGTTTTCCTTTTAATTTTTGGTGTTATTATTTCCTCTTTCTTTCTTTGCTACTCGTGGTTTTCCTGCGGCTCCCGGCAATTAACGTCATTTTTTTTGGTAGCTTGTTTTGTCCTCTTGGCTGACTGGCGAATGCCCTTGGCTTTGGGCCGTGCTCTTTTATTAATTTGGCCAATTTGCGTGGCATGGCGTGGCGGAAGTGTAATGGCAACAATGGTGAATGCCAAACGGCATGGCAAGAATTAATTAAATTCCAAAAACACACACACACACACACGCACACACGTACACACATGCACGCACACACACGCATGTTAGTTGAAAACATGTTTTGTCGTATCCAATAGATGGAAGCTTTTCCCACAGCCCCCAGGCACGCAGCACCCACAGCAGCCACAGTCACAGTCACAGAGTCACACCGCCGCAGACGCATCGGCGACTGTTTTCCCACAGTCCATGTCAGTGGCTGAAATCTTTGGTCTCCAGCGATGACTCTAACTTCTCAGTATCAGCCTCAGTCCCAGACTCCATCTGTAACTTCAACCTCGTCACCCGTCTCCACTGATTGTTGTTGCTGTTGTTGTTGTTCGCTGTGACTCCAACTCCATCTCTGAGCCCGATTCGGACCCCGCCCCTCACTGTGACTGTGGCTGTGGCTCGGTTTTTTGTCATCCGCTGTGTCGCCCGTTTGGCTGGAAAACTGTTTACGACCAAAACCAAAAACCAAGACAGGAAGCCATCAGAGGCAAACCGGGGGACTTAAAGAGTGCGCCAGTTGTTATTCTCTTGTCTTCTTTTCTCTTACTCCCTCCCTCTCTCTCTGTCTCCTTTACTCTTACTTCCTTTTAAGGTTGTCAGTTTGGTTTTATTTTTTAATTTTAATTTTTTTTTTGCTGTTTTTGTTGATTTTTTTTTGGCCTCATGCTAAAATGCAAATTGGCTTTTAAAAGCTATACTCTGTATACCCAATACTATCAGAAGTGGGGACAATTAGTGCCTGGAGACAATGAGACTTAGAGTTTTATTTTCAAAGTAAAAAATAGCCAAAAAAAATGAGCGCTTAAATATAAAAGTGCTGGAAAATGAGACAAGATAAAAAATAAATTATTAAATAATTAAAAAAAAAAACTCCAAAGCTGTCTTAAGATTTAGTGAGTATTTATTTGGTATTTTTTTTATTTATTATTTTTAGTTAATTATTTCTACTTAATTCTGCTTAAAGACAGTATAATTTTAATTTCTTGTAAAGGGCTTAGAACTCATAGCTTCAAGTTGACTTTTTGCCTGGGAGAAATCAACTTCTGAAGTCACTTAAAAAATGTAGGGTATTTCACAGTCGTTGCTCCCTTTGTTTCTGCTGTCACTTTGAATTTATTATGACTTTTTCATTGGTATAATCAAGTTGTTGGTGGAGTGCGAAAATGATGTGCGAAAAATTGAGCATGGCAATTAAATTATTGATTTAATTATGTGCTCATACTTTGCAACATAATTTAAAAATTCTATTTTTGGTGAAATTGAAACCCCCCCACCACCCAATCAATTTTTCACTTAAGGGCATTCTAAAAGTTATAAATGTTAAAGAAGAGTTCATCATCAAAGTGTTCATTGTCTCAACTCGGGATAAAAGGCTTAAGGCTTAAGCTTCGAGCGAAGGCAAAGGTAGACCTGGTGGGAGCTGACGATTGGACACGCATCAGGACTTGACTTAAGTCGATAAAGTAAATTTTGTCAGGATTTTGTTTTGTTGTGGTTTCCCTCTTTGAGTATTTTATTTTTTTTTTATTTTTTGTTTTGTGAAGTTTTATAGGTTTTCATGGATAGATTCCAATTTATTGGATTGGCGTTGCAGGTTCATCTAATATGCGATTAAATTGAACGTGCCAGCCCCAGAGTCGTGGCTGCGGTCGTGATGGAGCGGCTTAACCCGCTCACGCCCAACTAGTTAACCCAAATACGGCCAGAGAACCCTGCACCACATCCCATCAACTGCAGCAGCAGCCGCCGCAGCAGTCATCGAAGCGGCAAGCGCAGCTTCAGCCCGAGCAGCAGACTTGGAAAAAGCAACAGGCTTCTTTCATTGGCTTGTAGCCACAAAATGGATTATTATGTTAATTACTGTCGTGTCACGTACGGTTCATGTTGCTGCAGGCTGAGCCTTCGTCGTAAGGGGGGAGGCTGTGCGGTGAAGGGGTTGATGGCTGCGGGCCTTGGGGGGAAGTAGAGCTTTAGGCAGTGCGCTGTTGGATACTGGGGAGCAGACCCCGAAGGCAATGCTGTTTGACCATCTGCTGCTGCAGTTGTTGCTGCTGCTGCAGTTGTTGTTGTTGTTGTTGCTGCTCTCGTTGTTGGTTCATCGAAGCGTCATTCAACTGCAAATTAGCACACAAAATATGAGCCGTTGTCCAGCTGCACAGCAGGCAGTGTCTAAAGCGGGGAATACCCCTGGCATACAGTATCCGGTCCTCAGATTGTATGCCGTTCAACGTGTCGTATACGAAATGCGCTTTCGTTTTGTTCGTTGGCATAATAAATTTAAATTATTCCCATTGACACGTGGCCTGACACCACACACTGTCTGTGTGTGAGTGTGTGTGCAGCAGCTCGAAAATGTTGCAATCGGTTGCGCGGCAACATCCACATCGATAAATAAAAATAAAGCCAAGACATTAAACTGCCCATTGACAGTCATTGGCCACCGATGTGCAATTAATTTCTGTTCTCCGCACGATGACAATCTGCATAATAATCACGTGGGGTCCACGGAGCACCCAGGTCAGGCATAAGTTAAATTTAAAGCACGTTTAAGCCAGCTTCATAATGAGACGTAACACACAGTCTCAGCTCCTCTGGAGCTCCATCATGTATTATCATATTAGAGCAATTAATTATTCACATTCCGAGAGTAAACTAGCTACGAACTTGGCTTCTATTGTATTGGCCAAATTAACGCATTGCAAACAAATGAGATATTGTTGAATTTGGCCAATTTGCGAATTTAGAATTTAGAATTAAGAATTCAGAATTCAGAATTTAAAAGAAGAATAGATAACAAAACAAAAGGTGGAGAGGCTGTGTGTGTGTGTGTGTGCAACTAATGGCGCCTCGTCTCTGAGCCAGTTTTTGGCTTTTGGCAACGTTTCTGGCGCATGGCCAAGACGTAGACGTAATTGCTGTAGCCGGTTTTAAGCGAAGTTGGCGTCGAGGTCAAAATGTGACGTGCGCCCATCGCCGTAGCTAAACAAGGCGCAAATAATCATAATAACAATAATAATAATAATCATCATCATCATATGAAATAATATAGAAATATTATGTAAATCGCCGGGCCGAAAAAGGCATAAACTGGCCGGACAAGAAGTTTCTGGTATAACGCTGTGCGCGGCTGCAAACCGTCAAAAGCTTGCCAAGAGCTGGCCAAAAGACCGCCAAGAGCTCGCCGGAGATTCATTTAATTAGCTGCCCGGCTGAGCAGAAAACTTGACGCGCACCCGTCTCATAAATCGGCGACCTTTTTCGGGCATTATGAGAAATTATTGTTGATATACCCAACCCAAGCGTCCAAGTATTTCCATAATTAATTCTCTCCAGCAGCTGTCCAACTAACAGATATTCCTGGCCCAAAGCGACCAACCGTTCCTCCGTTCCTCATTCTCTCGACTCTCCCGCTGCTCCCTCCTGCAGATGACAACTACTTTGTGTGTAATTTGAATTTATGGCAAAGTCTTGCTCCAAAAGTGTCAACCACCAACCAAAAAAAACCAAAAAAAAAAAAACAAAGTTAGAAAAAAAAAACTTCCAATCAAGTTTTTTACATTGCATTGATTCGAGTTTTACAGTTGGACACTTGGGGTATTTGAAATGCGGGCAACTGATTGCTGATACTCCAGAAGCGACAGCCTTCAATCTCGATATTTTCCTTACTCATTTTACAATTCTGTGAATTTTCTAAAAATATACAGAAGCTTGAAATTACCTTCATTATTCCCAACTATTTGCTAATTGTAAAAGGGAGCAGCAGCCAGGGGAAAATGTGCATCTAATTAATGCAAGGAATGTGGAGCATTTTCCAGGAAAGTGATGGCAGGGAAAGCGCTTTAGTTAGTTCAGGGAAAAGTTTACATACGGCAGCTTATATTAATATTAAAAAAAATATAAATATAAATACAAACTAAAAGTAAAATTAGTAGTCATAAATCTGAAGGACTTTCAGATGAAAAGGAATATAAAATAATTGCTGCTTTTTTTTATTTTTTTTTATTTTTCTATAATTGAAGTCAGGTTAAAAGTGAGAGTCTGTGACTCTTGATATTTTCAGTTATATAAAAAACGAGTTATTTTAGAGACAACATCGACTAAATGTGTGGTTAGAATATCTGAAAGTTGGGAGTATCTGGAAGTCACATCTTCATGTATTCCTAGTCATCCCGAGCCAACCCCTGACCTTGGCTACAAATAGTTTGGCTTGGCAGCACTTTGATCCTTATTACCAGCCAAAGGATGCAGAGAATGTGTGTGGGCAAAAAAAGCGTTCACTTCGTGGAACTTTCAGCAGGGTAAAAAAAACATTAAGAGGTTTCAACGTTATTTTTTTACATAAATAGTTATGCTATCAACAGTTTCCCACGAGAACTGAGAAAATGTAGGTATTTGCCTACATGCCCCATGCCCCATGCCACATGCCACATGCCGGGGGGAGTTCTCGTAATTACGTGCTGGTTAGTCAAACAAACTCAACTCACACATAGATCATCGCAGGCCGCAGAATAAACAAGGTACTTTATTGGGTGCACACACAGTTATGGGGCAAGTGACAAGTGCCACGAAAATGAGGCTTCACGTGGAGCAGTCCGATGATGTTGTGAATGTTTATGATGATGATGATGATGATGATGATCATGATGAAGCGGAACTATGGGTTTCTGAGACAAGCGCCAATGCGTTGCAAATGAGTGTGAGGCAAGTTAGTATGAGGCAGCAGCAGCACCCACGCTGCAAGTTGACGAAAAGATTGGAGTCTCGAATATTTGAAATGTTCAGCTCTTACGTAAAATGCATTACGAATAAATTTACACTGTGGCATTGGCGAAAACCTCAAAGAGACTATTATCAATTATTTGCTAATTGCAGTGGCGCTGAGGATGGCACACGAAAGGCGCCCAGCGACTGTTGCCCACGTTCGATGGCCCATTTGTGCCTCTTACCTAACTGCACGTAAGCGGCTTAAAACCGAACCCAACCCAAAAATGCCAAAAACCTTGCCACTTCACATGGGTCCACCCACCAAAATGTGTGTGTGTGTGTGTGTCATATACAAAATATAAATATATACAAAGTAAACAAAACTTTTATTATTATTATTATAATTATTATTTTTATTATTTTTATTACTGCGTGCTTTAATTGAGCCGCCGAAATCAGAAAGTGTTGAAAGTGCCATCAGTCCCATCTGTGCATTGGGTTTTTTGTATTGTTTGTCTCTTTGTTTTGTTATGATTCGTAAACTTATTGCTGCCTGTTTAATAAGCGGAAACTTGGCAATGGCCCAAAGAAAGCAAACTGTAAACTACACATGTGTGTGTAGGTGTGTGTGTGTGTAGGTGTGTGTGTGTGTGTGTGTGTGTGTGTGTGTGTGTGTGTGTGTGTGTGTGTGCACTTTATTATATGTGGTATTTAAAAAGTTTTTCTTGCCAAATTTACTTTTATTTTCTTTGTCACGAGCTTTTCTTTTAATTGACATTCCCCGAAAAAGTTGTGCTCCACGTTGCGTATACTTAATGGCTGCTCCGTATGTTAGTCATCTATCGAGCTCCCTGTGTGTGTGTGCGTGTGTGTTTGTGTGTTAGAAATTGTAACAGACCTCTGTCCATATCTGGGACCAACATTGTCTGAACTGCCTCTCCCCTGCCCCTGCCCCTGCCCCTGCCCCTGCAGGAATGGAATGGGTTTTTCGTTCTAATTACCTGTCCAAGATGAGTTTCTCTCTTTGCTCCCATTGTGTGCGTTAATGAGGCAATTAGGAGCACTCGATTGTTCACAGTGACTGAGCAAACAGAAATGTTTCATATTTCAGATGGCCAGTCGACTCTTTATTATTTTTCTGCGTACTTCCCAAAAGCGAAAGCCGCGCCCCGAGATGTTCTGAGCATCTTTGTAAGATCGGGTAATAAATTTAACGCTTGGAAAACTTTGCTGCACACTGTAGAATATGAATGCTCCTTGCAACAATTTCCACAGGAAACTGCGAAGAAGTTACATGCTTTTTTTTCATTGCTTTACTTTGTTCTCTTTTTTTTTTATTATATCGATTCAGCTTCTGTTCTCTTTATAAATTCATATATATAAAAGCTTTCATTTCAAATGCAAACTACTTTTGAAGTGCACAGAAGTAAAATTGATTTTTGGTGCAGCCAAAATTGCCTTTAAAGTTGAACAATCATTTACATTAATTGTTCGTTTCTTTTGTTGTCCCAAAGTTATTGCAAAAGTCGCCATATATCCTTCCAGTCTATACAATATAAAGTTTTCGACTTTATGATCTCAGATTGGAAAAGAGTTGTGGGAAGATTAAGATATATATTTACAGAATTACCAGGACATAATTAAAATTATACATCTGTGCACTTAAAGCGTTTCATTGTCTGGTTTAGCCGGTACACAAACCACAAGGAGTGTCATGACATTAGCCACTTTCCGGCAGCTGCTGCAGCCTCCTCACAGACACTGACTTTTATATCCCTTGTGCAGCTTTGCCTCATTTTAGCGCCATATAAATCAGAAAACGCACTTAGCACAAATTGGGAAAGTTGCAAAAGTTGATGCCACAATAAAAGAAGCAACAACCGAGGCTATAATAAGAAAAGCCGCAGCAACAGTGACAGCGGCAGTGGCAGTGGTAGAGGCAGCCCTAGAAAATTCTTACGATATTTCCTTCTCATTGCACAGCAAATTAAAAGATAAAAAACCGCAAGCGACAGGCAGTCAGAACATGGCCAGAGGGTTTTCCAGGTCCAGATATGACCGGGTGATGCCGTTGCTGATTGCGGACGCACGCACTCGCCACACGCTGTGGCAAGCTGGCAAAAAGTTGCAGCGCCAAACGAGTTTTTTGTTTCGTGCTTTTAGGCAAAGTTTAATGTAACGTGCCGTAAAACGACGCAACAAGAAACTAGAAATTACTACCGACACACACACACACACACACACACACACACACACAGCTACAGAGGGAGAAACACCAAAGGAAGAAATGATGGCAAACAACGGCATCATAATTTGAATATTGGTATGTCGAATTGTGGGTACACTTACTTCAGCAATTAAGCTGCCAGGCACAGCCACTGACATCTCATTTTCAGCTTTGGATTAAAAATTAATTACATACTTAAGTGCCAGATTAATTACTTAAAGATTCTCATTTATGTCTTCATGTGAAGTGCAGCTTCATAAGAAAGTCCAAGTACTCTGGAGAGTCGGGAATAGAAATGGCATAATTATGGCCCGTTGGCTTGAGTATCAGTAACCGAGGGCAGTGGGTTAACGTGCGTGGCGCCCCCTGGCGGCATCGTCTGTGGCTGCATTACAATTGAAGTTTGCGCATTTCGAGTTTTCGGCTCGGTTTGGGCTTTGATTACTTTTATTTGCAAGCAAACGAGCAACAAGCAGCAGCTACAACAACAACAAAGCAGCAACGGCAAATCAAGCTTCAAACCGGTTGCCTTCGTCGTTGCTTTTGTGGGTGTATTACTGGTCTTATTGTTATTATTGTCTCTTGAAGTCTTGAAGTCTTGAAGTCTTGATTATGCAATGCGTCGTGTCGCCGCTCCAAAAACTAAAATCGAGAAAAAAGTTTTCAAGTTGTGCAAACTCGAGGAGATACAAAAACTGAAACTGCTGCTGCACTCTGCAGCTTTTACAGTGTAATTGGAAGGTAGCACAAACACACACACACACACACACACTCAAACTCAAACCCAAACAACTCACACACAGGCACAGAAATCTGGTCACTAATCAGCAGACAAATTTGTTGACATGTTGAGCAAACGACTAGAACAGCAGCAGAAAAACAGTCAATCTCTGGCCAAAATACACACATACGTGTTTCACACAAACACAAATACAAGGGCAAAAGCAAACACAAAGTAGAAACAAATATTAAAAGAGAAACAGAAACAGAAGCAGAAGCAGCGGCAGAAGCAGCAGCAAAGGCAGCGAAGAGCTAAATAAGCGGCTTTACTTTGTTTTGCTTTATCTTTGAGCTGCGCCTACTTAATTGTTGCTATTTCCCTCCCACTTCTTGATGACTTTCTTGTTGCTCTTTGGCTGGCTGACTCCCGATTTGGCTTATGTGTTGAAGGAGGTAGGACAAGGGAGGTGTGCAATGAAGAGTCAAAATGCGCTTGAACTATGCCCGTGCGCTTGACCCTTTTTAGCGCCCGCCCATAAATGCGCCATGTGCGAAAGATAAGCCCTGAGTGCGTCAGGGAGTGAAGTCTAAATAAGTGTTAAGCTTAGTTTTAGACACAGAGCAACTGCAAGAGTGGGTGACAGCTTAACAGAATGTTAACGTTTCGGTGAACTAAGAACTTAATCCAAAATTAATTAATTCAAATCATACAAATAACACCAATAAAATAAGTAATATAAATAATACAAAAAATATAAATAATATAAACAATATAAATAATATGAATAACATAAATAATATAAATAACATAAATAATATAAATAATAAAAATAATATAAATAATAAAAATAATATAAATAATAAAAAAAATACAAAAAATATAAATAATATAATATAATATAAAATAATATAATCAATATAAATAATATAAACAATATAAATAATATAAATAATACAGATAATACAAAATATCAAATAAAAGAAATTTTAAATTTTAATTTTAATTGGTTCGAGTCCATCGCGAGGATGCATTTTTAACATTAACATTTTTCTGTTAAGTTTTTTTTCTACTCTTGCAGTTGCTCTGCGGCCTTAGGGCTTAAGTGGGCTTTGGGAAGGACTGACGTTTTTTAAATTGTGATGGGCGATTAGTGTGTCTAGCTTGTGGTTTTAATGCTTATGGGATTAATGGAATTAAATATAACTGATTAAATGCATATAGAACTAATTTCTCATGTTCCTAGAGACTGCGACAATTATGCAATTTATTGTGAAAATATTCATGGCTCTGCTTATGGGAAGCTCTCCTACTTCCTTTGATAATAATATTATCTCTACATTTATTATCTCTCTATATTAATTACTATTTATTTTAGAAATAATAATAAATAATTAGTAACTTCATTAATTATTTAAAATATATTTAAATTATACAATATTCTGCCAGCTGGCTGAGACGTGAGGTTTATTTCGCTCAATCGTTAAATGTGCAGGCTTTGACTTGGTAATATTTTCTAACTGTTTAAAAATCTTGGCCAATTTTTCTGCAAATATCCGATTATAAAGTTTTTCCTCTTCTTTCCTTTTTTTCTTTTTTTTTTTTTATCTCATATGTAATGTCTTTTGAGTGTACCTTCGTTTTTTGTGATACTTCTAATAAATGTGGCCAAGTTAGTTGCCGTTTTTAAGTCACATTATGGCCAATTGTCTGAGACTATTCATCTTTAATGTGCCACACTTTGTACATGCCACAAGACATCCGCAACTCCCCCTTCCGTTGTCTAAAAGCTACCATACTTTCAGATGAAGTGCGCCCGAAACCTTTTTGTGCACAAGGAAGCCGCTTAGCTTCGACTCGAATATGTACACAGGCACACACACACACACACACCCATGCAGATAAACATGTACACACACACACACACACACACACACAATCCACGCACATCCGTTATAGACATAACGAGCCCATTGGCATAACTCAGAAGCTCCCCCCGGTCCTCTTCGTGGAACCCAGCTGCCTGCTGTTCTTTAGGCATCAGCCACAAATATAATCCCATTGCACTTTTGACTTGTCTCGTCTGCCGATGCTCCATATAAGAGACAGCGGCAGAATCTTCTTGTTTCCGTTGTTGTTGTTGTTGCGGCTTTTGTTGTTGCTCTTGGCTGATACTCTGTTGACGGTGTTATCGTTGCCCGTTGCCAATGCTCGTTTGCCTGTTAGCCCGTTGCCCGCTGCCCGTTGCCCGTTGCTCGTTGCCCGTTTGCCTCTTGGCTGTTGCCAGTTGCCTCTTGCTTGCTGCCTGCTGCCTGCTGCCAATGCCGGTTGCCACTGGTAGCCTCATTTCCTTTGAGTGCATTAGAAGTCAAGTGAATAAACAGCAGCAGCAGCAGCAGCAGCAGCAGTAGAAGCAGAAGCAACAACATCAAGTTGAAACCGTTGTTCGCTTGTTGCTTGACTTTTTGGTCTTGGCCTTAAAAGCCGTGAGTTAACTTGTTGCGCAACAGCCCCAAACGAGACACTAACCAACATTGAGAATGAAGAGAGAGAGACACCGACAGCAGCTGAAGACGGTTACCAACATAACGATTCAGAGTGTGGCACTTGGTCGATGTGCAACAAGTTCTCTTCATCTTTTCTTCTTCTTCTTATTTTTTTTGTTTTTATTATGGTTTTTATTTTATTTTTCGGTTGTTGTCTTTTACTACCAAAGCAGCAGCTGTTGCTCATGATTGTCGTTTATGTTGTTGCTGTACTTAATGTTTGTTAGTCTTCTTGCTGGTGGCCTGTTTCTGAAGCCGGCTGCCTGTTGCACTTGTTCTCGTTCTGGTTCGCTACTCGTACAGATGTTGAATGGGTTTTGTTGGGGCCTGGCTTGGCTTGCTGCTTGGGATTGGTTCGGCTTTGCTGGTTTCCCGCTCTATTCATTGTTTATTTAAATGCAAATTTCTATGCCAGCCGTAGCTTTATACATCTATAGATTATTACACACCAATAGTGGAGCCGCTGGGGAATGCTGGCCATGAGGCGGTGAGGCAGTAACTGGAAATGCTCTCATAAAAGAAGAATTAAATAATAAAGGGGAACACTTTTGTTACCAATAATGAGTTTATAACAAATATTATTTGTTATTCAAAGTCCATTAAGATGATAAGCCTTTGAGCAATAAATTTGTTTAATTGTTCAATTATTATGTCTGACCCGTCGTCTTGTGGCCTCATTAAAGTATCACCTTTCAGGAGTAAATTTCATCATCATAATCACCATCATTATCAAGTGTCTGTCCAGCATTAAACGAGAGTTGAATGAACTGTGCAAAAGCCTAAAACAATAAAGGTTCCCCACTCTGAAATAATCGCAAAGTTCACAGCAGCCCGTCAAAAAATGTTAAGAAAAAAACCACACCAAAAAAATCATAAAGAAAAAAAAAATCAAAAAAGAGAAGTGAAATATTTGAGATTACCCAAAGTCTTAAGTTTCCGATCTGCCTGGGAACCTGCGAGGCACAACATTCATCACTTGATTATTTCCATTTACACACACGCAACACTCATTTATATTCATTCACATTCATTCATGAATGTTCTACAATTGCCCGAAACGCTCTGCCCTTTAATCGCATTGATGGCAGCAAATTCACGACGTCATGTAATGAATTATATTCACTTTTATATCATACCTCTCTCTACCCCAGATACCCTCTACTCAGTTCGAGTGACTGACAGGGTATAATAAAATATAAAATATAAAATGGAATAAACGTGGAAATAAATATAAACAAAAAAATAAATTAATGTTTTGAAAGAATATATATATATAAATAAATAATATATAAAATATAATAAAATAGTCAACTTTTACATAAAATAACAATAATAATAAATATCATAATAATAATTTAAAAAAATAATTTTAAATGAATTATACAATATAATAAATATATACATATATATAAATAAAATTCTCCCATATTAAAAATAAGTATACATTTTAATAAATATAAATAAAATGTTTAATATAATAAAATAATATTAATTTATAATATAATAATCAATATGAAAAAAAAGTAATATAATAAAAAAAAATAAATATAACCGAATATTAAAATATAAAATTAAAATTAAATTAACATTATTTTATATTTTAATAAATAAAATGAATATAGATAAAATAGAAAAAAAATATTATTTTTTATTATAAATATAAATAAATAAAACGCCAGCTAAAAAATTAATTTTTCCGAACATTCAAAAACTCCAACTTTAAATTGTTATGTGAAGTCCCAGTTACATCCAACTGTTAATTAATTCCAGGGTATCTTTCAGTCTCTTGCACCGCGGATAAGCCATTGGTAGTCGTTTTTAAGCTTTTATTTAACGGATTTATTCGAAAGCACTCGGAGAATTTGGCTTGTTAGTTTCGTGTGTTGTTGCCGCCAGTTTGCTTTTAATTATTGTTTTTACCGCCAAAATATGAAACTGAATTGTGAAAGATTAAAAGGCAAACAAGAACAAGAACCAAAAAGGAACGAAAAAACTAGTTACTATTTTTGCACAGCGACGGCTTTGGTAAAACTTTTTAATTACATGGGTTCGTTGCCAGTGGCACCCGGCGGTACGATTTTTTCCCGGGCGGATCTCGCAATGCTGCAGGACTCGTATGTTACAACAGGAAAAACAACAACAAATGACAGGGAAATTCAATCAGTTGTAACGAAACATCTGATACACTCTCCTCCATGTTCAGATGATACACATCTGCAGAAAAGGACACCAGTTGAAGTTTCAGGTTGTGTATGAAAATGATTTTAAATATGAAAAAGCCCTGAAGGACTCGAAGAAGCAAGATTTGTAAATTAAATCCATGACTAAAGTCTTAGTTCTTGTTTAACTTTGATATCAGGTGTAAGCGGCTTACCCTCTATGAAGTTAGCTCTAAAATTGAGTTCTTGGAATAATACTGCAGCTTTTGTGGCTTAATTAAAACATGGCCAAGATTAGATTCACCTTTTGTCTAGGGTTAGCTGAGAGCTCCACTCGTATGTGTATCTAATGGTACTCCAGGAATGAATGAAGGGCATTCGCATAAAACAAACTCACTAAATGTTTGTTTTGGTACGTGCAAAATGAAAAAAGCAGCCGTGAACGCAGAAATTTAATAAATATTAAATGAGTTTGTCATAAGCACACACAAACACACAAACACACAGACACACACAGGGACACACATATAAATGCAAACAAAGGAACGCACGCACACATGCGTAGATAGCCGAAAAAAAAACCCTTGTTCCAATTACAGAGCACCCTGAAGATCCTGTTCCAAGCTCCAGCCTCTCAACTCCCCAACTATCCAGCCCTTCCAGCGGCTCCTTAACTCCTCCAGCTCCACGGCTTCTGTCAGCGACTGCTGCATAGCTTTGATAAGGTGCTACACCGAAAATACCTTTAAGCCAGAAGCCCCCAAGCCCAGCAGAGTGAGAGAGAGAGAGGGGAGGATACATAAAACCCAGTGGCAGGCGGCGTAGCAAATAAACACGCACTTAGAAGCTTACAAGTTCTTGCCACCGCAGCCGCACCTGCCCCCCCGGCTAAGTGCCACAGCATACCCTGGACGTGGACAAACAGTCCGACATAAATAACATGTGACAAAATAAATGCCACTAACGTAAAGGGCCCCAAAAGTCAGGCCAATGAGGGTTCAATGTTCGGGTATGCTTGTGGCATGCAACAAATGCCAAACAAATCGATGCTGCCGTCTCCCAAAGCACGCCCAGAAAATTCCGAAAAAATGTGATTATAAGCGCATAAAACTGCTTCGGCAACCCTCCCCCATTTCCCCCGCTTTTCCACCGTTTTCCCATTTCGCACCACCCACCTCAAGCTCTAAATTATAGTCCTTGCCGTATATCTCACTGTGGCATGCCATGTTGTCGTTTTGTGCGTGCCACAAATTTTGTATTCGGGCCCCAAGCAACGGAACTTGTTGAATAAATAAGGAAATGAAAAGCAGTCGTAAGACCAATGAGAAACATAGAAAACTGTCAGGGTAACTGTTTCAGTCACAGTCACGGTCACAGTCCTGGTCGCAGTCACAATTACAGGGCAAATGCTTTGCAGGAAGTCCTTTTACCGTCCTTTTCTAAGGAGTAAGCTCCATTATCCCATTTCTCCACTTGAGGGAATCTTCAGGGCGTGTAACGTCCGAATCGCCGTTGCTCGTAATGACGACGATGAGGATGACGATGGCGATGACGATGACGGTGACGGTGATGCTATCAGGATGGGTTCTATAATTGGCAGAAATGGCCGGAAGTGCCAGATAACCTTCTTATGGCCAGAAACACATTGGGATATAAACAGCTACAAGAAATGGCAGTTTGTTAAAGAATTGCTCATTTCCGGTCTTAAAAATCGTTCCATCTGCAGGTCAAATGAAATGAAAAGTTGAGGAAAGCTGAAGTAATGCTATTTTTAGCTTAATGCGGTTTTTCCTAGAACAAATGAATGATGAATAGCTATTATTAGAAAGGATATTCACAGGATATACAATTTTCAAGATTTGAGAGTTCAAATTCAAAACTTCTGTACAGAAAATGAAGTTTAAGACTTCTTCTTTTTATATTCAATATTTTGTCAAATGATCAAAAACGAATCCATTCACCATTCACTATTCACCATAACTCACACTTACGTCAGTCGTGAGTGCAGAGTATCTTTTGGCCAATAGCATTTCAATTGCATAATTTGTAGCTATACAAATCTATTTTTATGGCAAGACTGCCACATGTCAATATTATAAATTTCCCACAGTTGCTCAATGTTTGCTCTCACTGAAGTATGCCATGTGAATCAAACGAATAATGAACGAATAGTTGGGCTTGTATTCACACGGCTTCATAGGAGAACACAAGTAATGGAAGAAGTTAAACAATCCCATGGAATTCTGTTTGCTCTGTTTGCTAATGGACAGCGTTCAGACATCGATTGTTAGCTCTGAATAGACTCACACGCTTCGAAGGAGTGTGCACACCCATACACACTCACACACACAAACACACACACACATACGTACACCCCACAGTCAGAGTTTTAGGTGTTGGACGCTGGTCATAATTGGCTGTCAAACTTCAGTCTCTGAGGTATCCGAAACATGTACATTCGGGAGCTGCTGCTGTTGGCCAGGCTAGCAGAAAGCCAAATAAGTTTACAGACCTACCTGAAATATACCTGAAACCTACGTTATGTACGTCAAGGGTGTTCCTGTTTGCTTTCAATTTGTACGAAAATTGGAAAAACTTTTTCCTCGTTACGTATACGATGCATTGCACGCAGTTTCCAGCCAAGTTCTTAGCAATTTTTGCTTTTTTTTTTATCCTCTTGCCAAGTCTGTGCGTGCCGTTATTATTATGGCTATTATGGTTATTATTATGCCAAGTTATTTTGTTTCTTGTTTAGGCTTGAATTTCAATAACTTTTCCAGTCTCTAGCAGGAATTACATTTCCTGACCTTGCCTCGGAGGCTCTGACCTATCATTCTTCATCCTTATTTCCTGAGCTGTAGGACGACGGGGAGGGGGAGGGTGGTGGGGGGTCATCTATTCCCAATGCCTTGCTCGATGTATCATTGAAACAGGCCCCGTACTTGTGGACAACCCTGAGAAGATCCAGGCACTTGTTGGCCTTGCCGGCTTGCAATGTCCTTTGTTTTAGCATTGAGTGTGTGTCTGAGACCGAGTATCAAGCACACACACACACACACACACATATATATACATATATATTCATATATCCAAAGAGTATTTTAAAATAAAACGAATATGAGAGGCATCAACTTGAAATCTCAAAAGTGCGAAACGTAATTGAAAATGCTGACATTGTGACTGCATACTTTTTGCCATGACTGTGACTTGCTGCAGTTGCAGTCGCAGTCGCAGTCGTAGTCGCAGTCTCGGTTACAGTTTCACTGGCTTATTGCAAACTGTATTGTCCTTTTTCTCGTCTGTGATCGTCGAGTTTTATCGGTTGTCCCCAAATGCATTTGCATGATGATTGCTTTTGCTCTAGTCTGTGCCACAGGGATGCAATAACTTTGTCCCTGCAACCAGCGGCAATAACAAAAAACAACAACAACAATAACAACAGTGAAAGGCCACAAAAGCTACATAAAACAGGAAAACCTTCCATAAACTTTTAGCAAGTGGCAGTCCCTCGAAGAAGACAAGTTGCCAATGAAATTGCTTTCGCCCTACGCCCCACCGTACCACCCCACCCCCTCCAATGATGACAATGGCTAAGCGCTAAGAGCGTACAAATGTTGTGCAATTTGTTAGCTCTAAAGCTGGCCAAGTATTGAATAACAAGTGGCAAGTGGTTCTTGGTAATAGAATGGTGGACAAGCGTGCAGGACACTGACGGATCCTAAAAGCCAATAACACTGTGACTGCTTACGGGTTACTCATATTTCATGGCAAAATTGTGTTGCGTAAAGCTAAAGCTGATTAACGCCAGGACAACAGTGGCTTACACAAGGACACTTGTACACAGAAACAACAACAACAAAGGCCGTTGATAAGTACTGGATGGATCTTAGTGAAGTTTCAAATATCACAAGGAGTTTTATTTTATATGTTGCTAAGGTCAAGGTAAACAGAGGCTAAACTATGCTTTTATGTGCTTCAGTAATTAGACATTCCATCCTCGTCTCACCACTAAATGGAAAGAGCAGTAAATGAAGAAGAAAAAGGATGACTGTTTAAATATGTTCATTTGAAGATGGAACCTTATTCGACATAAGGATATGTTTGGTCCAAAGACTGAGAGATGGCAAGTTATTTGCATTTCTTTGTCATTTATTTCTCCGATAAGATCGATTATACAGATACAGTGACAGACACGTATCCTTCTGGCATGTCCTGGCATTGGATGGAACTCCATAAACACATGTGAAAGGGCATTATGTGCTTGGTATTGTTGCATGTAGTCCTTGTCCATAAATTACTTTCGGTTGCTGTTGCTCTTTTGCCTTTGGTTCGCGTCTCCGGCCAGGAAATACACCTTTTAGCCAAGTCGCAAACCGGCCTCAGAGACTGCCACTGCCAGCAGCAGTTTGCAATAAATCACAAAATTGTCGCAGTCTGTTGTTTGTTGTTATTGTTGTTGTTTGTTGTTGTTTGTTGTTGTTTGTTGTTGTTGTTTGTTGTTGTTGTTTGTTGCTGTTTGCAGTTTGTTTGGGCCTTTCTTTTTGTTCATTTTATAGCGACTTGTATTGTTGTGACAGTTGTTGTTTTTCCGCCAGATCCTTACTGTTTTTGCTGCTGGTGGATGGTGCTGTTGCTGTTGCTGTAGCTGTTGCTGTGGCTGTGGCTTCTGGGCAACGTCCTCCGCAAATCCTGTCATGCAAATTATGTCGAGCCTTTTGTCCGAATGCAATGGCCTGCCACATATTTCTTTTATTGTTTGCGGTCCTCTTCGCTTTATTATTTTATTTATTTATATTTTCAGCAGTCCCTGTTGTCCTTTCTCTTCCTTTTTCACTTGATATGAAAAATTGCACAGACTGCCAAATGAAAACACACACAAATTTTATCAAAATATTTGCTTAGCTGTTTTTCATTTTTCCCATCGCGATGCATTCAGGCGGCTTTAATCTCTCTGAAAGTGTTTAATGACTGTACACAATATTTATTTATATTCTCACATAATTGAAGCACACATTTTTGTTTGTTATTTGCTATTTGTTATTATAATTAATAGGTAATATTAGTGTTGATTTAACACTCAGTTAAAATGAAGCAAACAAAAGCACGCCAATATCTGCACTCGCACAGCTATCGACGCCAACAAAGGACATCGTGTGCATCGTTGATAAATGCGACAATGGAGGGAACATTAAGGGATGTCCTTTGAAAGTGGAAAGAATGAGGAAACGAAAGAAAGGGAAAAATAGAATGTATGTAAATATCCTTTTATTGGCACTACGTACAATTGCTGTCCGTTACACGTTCACGAATGCAATAAAACGGAGAACAAATGAGAATAACTATGGAAATGCATTCAGAGGACATAAACAAAGATTCAAAGCGTAGGAGAGCGCAAAAAATGTCGTAATTTCAACGCTTAAGGATGCCATAAAAAGCTAAGTCCTGGGAAAACAAGGCATGTTTTACATATGCAGCATAGATTTGTCAGGCTGTAAAGAGCGAGTCATGCCACGTAAAATGTTTACGAATGTCCTTTGAGCAAGAAGTAAAACACTCCATATTTAAGAGACAAAATAATTTATCCTTTTCTTTCAATCCATATCCTTTATATACAAATATTTCCCCAATATTTTTCATTACTTTAAGGACTCACTCATAAAGCAAACAAATTAAACGATTCGCACGAAATTCATGCAAATTTAATGTTTGTTTTATTTGCAGAACTTCTGTGGGGGTCTATCAAAGGATCAGCTGAGCGAAAGTCAAGCAAATTGAAACTGTAAGTGAAACCATTTTTATAAATCCACAGGAAATTGTGCTGTCAACGGTGTCAACGGTGTCAGCGGAGTGACAAAGTCGTTGGAAAAAGAGCTTTAAGCACTTTTCGGCCAACAATACTTGGCCAACGGCGCGTATGATTGATGTGCGAATTGTAATTGCGTGTCTGCGGCTTAACATCAAGCCAAATTTCCCCAGATATTGTGTGTTTAATAGCGTGAATCCAGACGCCGAGTTGTAACATAAAACTCACTGCATGACTTACCCAGACCTTGGCTCCTCCTGTCTGGTATCTGATTATTTTGGACATTATCTTAAAGCACGTGTATCGCGTTTAAGCACGGTAGCCGCATGAAAATGAAAATGTAATTAATTTGTGCCCTCTGGCATTTGCGCCCATTGTCCTGCCCGTGCGAAGGACATGCATGCAGCCAGTCAACTGCTTGTTGCATTCAGCCAACGTTGCAAGCGCCAACGGACAAATGAAATGCCATTCAAAGAGCTTACATAAAGCCAACACCCACAGCGAAAACCACTCAAGGCTCACAGAAACTCTATCCATCCGCTGCATTGGGCGACAGGATATTACTAATATTTAAAAATTCTGAAACAGAATCATGTCAAAACAAGGCCGGAAATAGTCGAGGCTTCAAACGAGGAATAATTTATGGGAGTCATTCAATTTGTGCCTACGATTAAGGGGAAAGCGCAGAAATCAGGATGTGTGTTGTCATCCATCCAATTTTTTGAGCTGTCACCTATGCTCAATTTTCCAGAAGAGCAGCAGCTTGACAACAATTTTCCATTTGTGAAAATTTTCAAATAATTTCCTTACCAAAAAGTCCCGCTCATAGTTTCAATTGCAATTTCCACAGTGGGGAAGGCGGTTCCGTTATATCGTGGAAAATGTATCACTAATACGCCCCGTAAAGCGCACATAAATGGATAAATTAGTTATGTTTGGCGAAGTGTCACTTGTTGTGGACACGGGGAGGGGTGGGGGTGGGAGGTATCTTTTTGGTTCTATCGGGAAAAACGACACGTGTCAGATGCTTGAATAAACCAAATTACCGCAAAGACCAAACAGATGAAGAGTGCTCGAACGTGTGGAGGGTCCTGTATGCCCCTGTATGTAATTGTACGGCTGTATGTGTGTGCGTGTGTGTGTGTGTGTGAGTTTGAAGGACTCGATTGGCAAGCGAATGAATTATGCAGTTGCAAGGCAGTCGTAACGTTTGTGCCATGTGGCATGCGCCATGTGACTAAAATTGAATTTATGCGCAGGAAACGTTTCCATTTGCTGTCAAAGCGATTGGTGTGTGTGTGTGTGTGTGTGTGTGTGTAAGAGTGTGTGTGAATGTTTCTGGCACAATGGGAAGGAAGAGGTGGTATCACGAAAAAAGGGAACAGCATGAAATGAAAGGGAAAATGGCACTGACAGGAAAGGAAGGGAAAGGAAAGGAAAGACGAGAGTTCGTCTTTCAATTTATGTGCCACATGCTTGCCCCAAGTTGCAACTGCGAGAAGTTTTGTGCTCTCTAATTGTAAAATCCGCTGGATGGTGACTTTAAATATTTAATAAAACGGCTTGCCAACGGCTAAAAGCGGCCATTAAGTGAGCATGGTTCCTACTTGGTCTATATGACGCCTTCTGGCCACCGGCTGATAAAATGGCGGCCGTGCCAACTCATTTGACGCTCGGCCGGGCAAAACGTGGCCCATTTCCGCAAATGTCTTTTTGCCAAGCCGAGCGAAACGTGAGAAATATATTTTAAATGCAAAGGGAGCCCAACGGACGACATGGGCTCTGAGCGGGGAATGGGTAAAGGGGAAAGGGGAAAGGGGAAAGGGGAGTGGGTGTTAGCCTTGATAGTCGTAGGGTATATACAACTTGGGGATGAGCTTGCAAAGCTGCTTAAAAATTGTTTGTCATTTTGGAGCAAGTGGAAGTATTCCTTTGAAGGACATATATTTCTTTAAGGAAATTGTTCCCTTGTCTTTTTTGCTCACTTGAGACAAATCTGTCCGAGTGTAAGGCCACTTTCATTTGTCCTGGACATACAGGGTGTTTAAAAGCCTTACGTTAGAAGCCCGTTCAATGATACTTGTTGAATTTGCCTGAGCTACGCTGAAGGTAAACCATTCGAAGGACACGGTTACGGACACACGAAGTGCCAACGACGACGACGACGACGACGGCGACGACGATGCTGCATAAAAATCCATGACAAAATGTTACAGATTGGCCGATGTGGGGGGAGGAAGGGCAGTGGTAGGGGTAGGCAGATGCTGAGGGTAGCCATGGAGGCACAGGCACCGGCAAAGCTAAGGCCTCATCCGGGGCCGAAGCCGAACTAAAGCCGGGCAAGGCTGTTAAACGAGCCCCGGGCAAAGCTCACTAAAAGACCAAACAGTATGTGTGCCTCTGTGTGTGTGTGTGTGTGTTTGTGCGAGAAGGTGAGAGGAAACGAGAGAGAGAGAGAGAGAGAGACAGGGAGATAGAAAGTGTATCTACGTTAGAAGGACTGAGAGCAAAATGGAATGTCTGCATATTTAATCCTGTTGATTTTTATTTGTTTCCGTGTTGCTGCTACATGTTGTCCTATTTATATGGCTTTTTATCTGCTTGATGATTTTGCATGCTCTTTGTTGGCAAACAGTGGCCAGACTCCAACCACCCACCACCCATAATCCCCTCCCCCCCGTCATATAAGACCACATAGTCACACCACAGGCCAACTTTTCACTTCGCTCCTTGCCGCACACCTCTGGCAGCAGTGCGAAGGCTTTACATTCCACTGTCTAGGCAAGCTGTGAAGGTCGTCCAGGTAGAAGATTACTTAACTTTCCGTCTGTGCGGCGGATAATTCTGGCATCCAGACGCCTCCACAGTTCCATGCAGTACATCCAAGTGAGTTCCACAGCTGCTTACCATGTTATGTTGATGTTGATCAGGCTGTCCATGAGAAGGGTAATAGCTAGGGGCAGGGGACAGACATGGCATGAGGCGTGGGACGTGGGGTGTGGGTGTGGGGCGTGGGACGTGGGACGCATCTCTGACAGGGCTGACATTTGCTTAGCTTGTATTACATTTGACCAATCAGAGTTGGGTCGAAGGTCACAAGGCTATCGGGTTGCCCATACGACCATTGAAAATGTGCGTATGGCCTGAAAACTGAACAGGACACGGCACAGACGACAGGCTTCCAATTAGTGAACACTTTCGGGAATTACTCATACACAGACTCAATAAATATTCAATTTTAAATGCAGTTAATTGGACAGCAATTCGAGAAAGTCTCAACTACAACTACAACTACAATAAATATAAATTATTTATCCAATTGAAATATTTAACGAAACGAATAAATTAATTGTAGAACTCAAATAAATTGATTCATTTCATTTATATCGATTTTATATAATATTCCCCCCGCCTTTAATTGCTTGATTTATCTTAAATCTGATTTTCTCCTCAAAGTTTTATGTCTTTTGGCTTCGTAATTATTTAAATTCTTCCCTCACATTTTTAAATTATTAAATTTATTCTCTTTGTGATTCGCAATGTGATTAGAATTGAACTTAATGCCTTGGGCAAGGCGCCAGCAGCTCTTGAAATTTTCTTGGCAATGCAAATTTTTGGCAACTATTGGCATTATTTTTCCCATTGAAAGGGGGCAAAATGCAAATGACTACAAATGGAAGTCTTAGTTTAGACCATCGCATGTCCTTAAAACAACATTTCTACTTTTAATTTATATTTTTTTTTAATTTTAAAATTGAATCTCTGAAGGGAGTCTTTAAAATGAAGCTGTTTATTCACACATTCCAACACTTCCTCAGCTCTTCAATGGAAATTTTGAACTGAACGATGAGAGGAAGTGGGAGGAAGTGAGAGGAAGAAGAAAAGGTGTTGGAAAATAATGAATAATGATAAAAACAATTTTGGAATTCCAAAATCGCTTCGCAATCGCTGTTATTTAATAATTAAATCAACATCCGCTGCGAAGTATTGAGTTTCGTGCCAAGAAGAGGGGAGTAACTTACTTAGGGCGAAACGCCGTAGGTGGGAAAGGGACAGACTTATGGGGCTGCAGGCGGCTGGGAGTCTACAGGTGGAGGTGAAAGGTTCGCGACTCGACTGTGGTGAGCCGCACGGCGGGTTAGCTGTCTCGACTGCGTTAATCCACGGACCCACAAAGCGACCAATCAGTCAATCAATCAATCAATCAATCAATCAATCAATCAGTCAGTCAACTCGGGCAGCAACACTTAAAACTGATTGACTTCTTTATGCAGTAGCCGCACGAAGGATTACAGAAGGAATATGTTATAAGTCTGCAGCGAACAGGACAACGGTTCATTGGAACTCAGTTTCGCATGGCTGGGCCTGAGAACTTCTACATCAGTTGAACTGAAATTAGCTACTGGAGAGGAACCTAAGCAATAATTAAATGCAAGTCAATTCATAATAAATAGAAGTAGGGATAATTTAGAGGGTGGGGGGGGCTCAGAAGCTTCTTTGGTGTGCAACCTGAAAGGTAAGGAAAATAATTGCATCAGTTCTTCAATCAAACTGAAAAGCCTTAAAATAGGCTTACGAGTCATGTTACAGTCAGAGTTTATGTTGTGTAATCCCCAAGCGACTATCTGACACCCTTGGCAAGCTGTTCAATGGCTTCATCTCGGGCCGAGAAGCTGTAAGCTGCAGCACTGATTGAGTGCATACTTAAAGGCTTTGTCTAAGACCGAACTTAAATTAAGTATTGGCATTAAGGAGCCTTGAACCTAAGCCAAGCGAAGACTTCGCAGCGAATACGCTGATCGGGCAACTTTGTTGCCTGGCGGCTTATTAATCTGACAGCTGACCACAGTTTAAATTGCATTGGTCAGCGGCGGCCAGAGAGGCATCAGTGGCCACAGCAACAGGCAGTTGTCCAAACACCATCACAGTAATCATCGTCGTCATCATCATCATTCCCAAGATCATTATCATCGACATGTTAGTTAATCAAAATGGCATTTTTGTGCCCCTTCGGCTACCCCTTGGGCTGCCCCTTCGGCTGCCCCCTGGGCTGCCCTTTTCGCGTAGCCCTTATAATCGCTTCGAGTGGCGAAATTAACTTGAAAATTGTTATAGCATTTTGTGGTTCTCTTTGCCCCCGAACAAATCGGCTTAAAAGACGCGCCGAAGAATTCGCTTTCATGTCGGCAAGACGCTTTTTCTTTCATTACATTGCACTTGTTTTCTTTCACTCGTTTATTTTGTTAAATTCTTAAATTACTTGACCGCAACAAAGCGTCAAATTGTGCCAAAGTTTTTCCCCAGCGCTTGCCTCTCTCCACGTGTATACACTTGTTCCTACACCCAGATTGAGATAGGTTTACACACAGACACAGATACACAGATACACAGATATATACACAGATTCAAGCACACCTCTGGTGTACTTAATCAGCTGAAAGCGTAGCCAACTTTGCACAAAATCACGTATACGCCCGCTATGACTGGCAAAATTGATTCGCAGTGCGAACTAGAAACTGCGAACTAGAAACGGAAATGCGATTTAAGTGAAATATTGAAAGCCATTTCCAAAAGCACTTGGGAGTAATCAGGTGCACCTCGAGGCCAAAGGGTTGTTATCCGGCGGCACTTGGGAGGCGGTGAAAGATTGCCCAATCAGAATCAAAAAAGTAGACACAATCTAATGTCATTTGCATAGGCTATCAATGTGGCTTATACAACCTCAGGCAAGGCTCAGCCAAAAAATATTGGTTACATTTTTGGTTTAAGCAATTTGTAAAACATTTACTCCCTTCATTGCACAATTATAATACTCGATTATAACGACGCCCTTCAAGAACTTTCCTTCCCCCAAACGAAGAAAAAACCACTTTATTTATTGGACACTTCATCGGCCACACAAACCACAAAGTAAATTTAAATTTGCAGCTGCCACAGACAGAAAAAGCATTTCGACAGCTTGCAACAAATTTTCCCTCTCAGCTTTTCCTTTTTCCAACAAATACTTGCGATTACTTTTCAACGATAGTTTTTTTATTTTTGCTTTTGTTTTGCTTTTGTTTTTGGTTTATTTTTTTTTTGGTTTTTGGACTTTGGGTTCTCGGTTTCAGTGTCGATTTGGCTTATTTTCATCCCATGAAAATGCATCTGGACGGGAATGGCCATATATCACCCAGCTTGGCTTTTAGACGCTTGAATTTGTTGCCATTTAGTGGGAATTGCACTCGCTTTAAAGTTTAACCGTTCGTCCGCTCGTTCGTTCCGTCGCGTGGGCGTGTCAACCGGACCGAGGAGTGGCCGCCCGCCAGGTGAGCTACTGCTGTGTGCCACTGTCCAGCTGCCTCAAAAAAGTCAATATATATTTTTCTGTCAAGCTGTGCGCCATTGTTTTCCAGTCCCAGCCCCAGTGTCAGCCCCAGTCCCAGCCACAGTTCCATTTCCATTGTTGGCCCTTTCCTTTTGGCCCCATTGGCCTATTGGCCGCTAGCTACTGGCTTCTGGCCTCTGGCTGCCACAGCGAAACTGTTGCAATAGCCACGTAGATTTGACATTACATCGATTGACATTTGATGTGTACATAGATAGGGCTTCCTTATAGTTAACTACTTTGCTGCCACCCTGCCCCCCTTCCCCCGGGGGTTTCCCCCTAGTTCGCTTAATGCATAAAAATGTCACCCACACACGACCCTTTGGGCCAATTTTGCACAATTATCACGTAAACACTTCCGATCAATTTTGTAATTGTATTGTTATGGGTCAGACAATCAAAAATTAATGTCCAGTGGGGTCCTTTTGCAGGACAAGCAACACAAGCTAACATAACTGCGATAAGATTTCCAAAAGTTCAAGCCACTCGAAGAAGTGTCCTGTCTAGAATTTCGTTATTTACAAAACACTTAAAACTTTTAATAACTTCCCTAAGAAAATTTCCACCTTCTCGATTTTCCACCTTTAACTTTCCTAAAGAACGGACCCAGGACTTAACTGGGAAAGTTTATCCCTTCTGCATTGTTGATCGCTGTTTTCTAGTGTAGCAAGCGGAGAACTTCTTATATCCACAGCTGTGACCAGCAAGGACTAGAGTCCTTACTCTTCAGCTTGCTGTTTGCTCGCTGGCCTGTGAATGTTCATTAGGTATGCAGTTTCCAAGGCTAATTTAAGGACTTTTGCCTTATTGTCTGTGCAGGGCTTGACAGGTAATTTCATTACTCGGCCCCTGAGTGCATCACAAATGATAAAAGTGGCGATATTTTTAGAGTCCTGCAAGACCAACTGACGAGTTATGCAGTTGAAATAAAACAATGATTATGCCTGCCAGTGGGAGGATGGGCAGGTGGTCGGTCAGGGTGGAGGTGGACTCCGACCGTGACCTAGTTTTGGGTTAGTTCGGAATGCGATTTAAGATCGTTGCAACGGCAAGAAAAACACTTGTGGCATCCACTGGCCTGGAGTCGGATACTAATTTTATATAGCCCACTTTAAGGCTCCAGGGCCAATTAGACGCCAACATCGAGCTGCTCGTCACGTAATGCTCCCACGTGGAGCGACTGGCGGCAGGTAGAACGAAGCTCAATCAGAGGTTGCCAAAGGAGAACGATTTTTTGTTATTTTGTTGTTGCAACACGTGCCACCGACTGTGGCAAGTACAGCATAGGCTGCCATTACCTTCCTTTGCTCTGTTATGCCTGTTATTCGCCTCGTTGTGTTTATAAGCTGTTTGCTTCCCAAACTACTTGGAGTCACAGTCAAAGAGCTCCTTCTGGGCTTGGGGAAAAAATGAAGAAAAAAAAACAAAACTAGATTTGGGTTGCAATCAAAAAATGAGTAAAATTTGAATTGAAAACTTACCTACAGTTGGGTAAATAGTTGTCCTTAAATACGGAGTATTTTCTTTTAATGGGAACAGGATATTAAATGGGTTTAATGAGTTTCAAACAGGATAAATACTTGCGCTTATGTGCGTATCCCTTGAGGCCTCTGTTGACATTAACCATTTGCATGTTTCATGAGTGTTTGATGAGAAGAAGAAGCAGCAGCAGCAGCGCATGTCCTGAATTGTCATTCGGTTTAATTAATGATGTGCATGCATTTTGTTTGCTCTTATGGCAGTTTGTCCGTCTGTCTGTCCGTCTGACTGTCTGTCTGCCTGTCTATCTGTCTGAGTGTTTGTTTGCTTGTTTGTCTGTCTCTTCAGTCTGAGTGTGTGCCAGGCTGTATTTAGGCTCGACCCTGGAGCCAACTTTCGCACTGGGATTTATGCCTTAAACGTGATTTTTACACAATTTTTACTCGTCCTGTAAACTCAACAGCGCAAGGCATCAGGCAAATACGTGGAACAACGCGACGAAGGACAACAAATAAACCGCATCTGCAACGACTCCCTGCAGTCTGCTATCTCTCTCTTTTCTCATTTACCCTTCCACTCCCTTCTCCTCCTCCTCCTGCAACTCGTCTGCTTTCACTCCTCCACCCCTTCCCCCTTTAATTCTGTGTCACCAACTCCTTCTCCTTCACTTGGCTGTAAAAACAAAGAGGCAAAACGCCGCCCAGGGACATGGCTGAGAGCCATTGGCGATGCCCCTGTTTACCTTGACCACGAAATGCACGAAGGGACACGTTTAAATGCCGTTAAATGCCACTTTTTTCAATGCTATGAAAGTGCTGGGTGGTGAATCATACGTCATGGTCAGAGCGGTTCGGGCAGCTCATGAATCAAACATGAGATACCCTGCAGTTTGAACAGCTTTTGTTTATGTTTGTTTATGTGTTTTCTTTACACAATTTTCGCATAAATATTGATGGAAGAAGTGAAAAGGAGAAGCCATGGAAAATATTCCACCTTTTGTTTATTTATTATTTATTAAAAATGATAGAAAGTTTAGGTCTAAAATTTAATTGGCTATCGGCTTACTTCGAAAGCATTTTAAAGGCAATTTACGCCGCAATTTGAAAGTCTCTCAGTGCACTGGAAAAATGGAAAATGAAATTAGAATTTCCTTTCATAATATTGAAATTAAATTATTCTGAATCCTTTCTAAGCTCCCAGGCAGCTTGGCTAATAAAGTGAAAAAGCCAGTGAACGGTTTCCCCCAAGTAATTGAAGCTAAACTAAATAATTTATTTATAAACTTCTTTCCAAGAAGAGAAGTTAGAAAATTCAAATAATTTTGGAAAATTATTATGTATTCAAACGATTCCATTCACCCGCTAGGTGGTGGGGGGGAGTGGGGTTTGAGTTAATCTAAAGACTCGTTCCCAGAAGTAACTGAATGCTCTGGCCTCTTTCCGTACACGAAGTTTCCTCCCGCCCAGCAACAGGGGGAGCCACACTTCTGGCCACGTAAGCGAATGCTCTGCGCCTTGTGATATTACAAGCTGAGTTTACATAAATTCCCAGGCAATTGTCCGGTGAAACTTCAGTAGATTTCCTAGGTGGTTCTTTCTATTTTTACTCGGTCAGGTGCCTTAGTTTCGCTCCTACCAAGGAGGAGGGGGCAGGGGCGGCAGGCGGAGGCTTGGGATGACGTGGAAAGCTTTATGCAAAACGCGGCATGCTCTTAACTTTTATTGGCGGAACGTGACCGTAATAAGCCGCTTCACACGCAAATTATATATGTGTATGTGTGTGTGAGTGTGTGTAAGGTTGTGTATGTGCGAGGGGTAATACAAAAAGTGCATTAAATATTCACTCAATCAATACACACACGCACACACACATGCTCACTCGTATATAAATACATATATTTAAATGAGAGTAAATATGTATTTCCTTCAAAAAAAAAATAGAGGGGTGTCGGGAGGGGGGCGTGGCTGTTGCGAAGGTGGCAAGCATCTCAATTATTCCATTTCAAAGTTTTTCTTCGTCCTATTTAACAGCTCAACTGTTGATTACATGCTGTAAATTTGAAGCTGTAACTTTACATTGTTTACCTCACATGCTTGCAGATTGGCTTTGATGGAAGGGCCATATCATCCTTCTGATCCCCCCGCCTTTCTTCCCCTCTTATTGAATTATGAATAATTTATTAGATATCCGGCAAACAATTTGCTTCTCATTTCTGAGCTTCATCTTTCTGGCTGCTCTTATTTTCAGTTTGTTTGTTTGTTTGTTTGTTGTCTGTTTGCTTTTCGAAAAATTATGCGTGAGTAGCCAAATTGGGGATTTCATGTACCTAACGCCTCTTCCAGGGTCAGGGGTTGCGGCATCATCAATACACAAACTTCCTAAGGACTTTAGACTTTTAAAGTCCTAAGCCAACACAAGTTCCTGCGCCCTGAACTTTCCAGGCAGATGGAAAAATGATGGGAAAATTGTTTCGCACTTCAACTTGCAGTTTGAGTAAAAGTTTTTCACAGTTACTTAGCATTGAATTACCCGCTATTTGAAAATTTATCAACTTAATAAAATGATATAAAAAAGTGAGAAAAATAACTTAGGAAATAAATTAATAATAAAATAAAATAAAACTTAGTCATAAAGACGTTTAGCTTTAAGCTGAGTAAACTGAGTTAAAGTAGGTAAAATTATAAAAATATAATAATTAAAAATATAAATAAATAAATCAACTATTAAAAAATTTGTTATACATAAAGGCGAAAAGTTACTCAAGTCCTTAAAAGTTCCGTTCATCTGAATGAATGGGAACTACTTAAATGCGCTCATAAGGACTTAAAGCAGGATACGTAACACATCTGGCGGATGTCGTGTCATGTCTCCCCAATGCTCTCCTATGCCCTGGAGGTTTGTCCCAGCGCCGTAAAGCACAGCGTGCACTCCATTGCTCCATTCACTTGATTCACATGATTCACATGCTTTTCAGGGGATTCACAAGTCCCACATCAAAGCGCAACTGGATGCAAAAATAAGCGAGAACAATGCACATTTATGGTTATTATTTTATGAACACCAAAATGGACAAGCCACATGACAAGAGACACGAGACAGCGGACAAGAGACAGGAGACAGGAGACACGGACAGGAGAAGGAACAAAGGAATGTAAACAAGGGGGGGGAGTGACAAGGATGGCAAACACTTCCACAAGAGCTGCTAATTTTATGTTCATTGAGCGGCGAAAAAGTTGTTGTTGTTGTTGTTGTTGGTGGTGTTTTTAGTGCCGTTAGTTCCTGCTGTTTGGGGCGTGGCGCTACGCTTGTTGTGCAGCGTCCGGCAGCGTCCACGAAGGTGTTAAATTATATCATTAGGCTCGGTGTGCATAATTTAATTAAAATGACCAGCGGCCCGCCGTTACAGCTTTTGTTGTGTGTGTGTGTGCGTGTGTGTGTGTGTGCTTGTGTTGTTGTCGCCGAATGTGCTGGTATTGTTATTAAAATTTAATTAAAATGCTATCAAAGCAACAGCTTGGCGCTGCCACCGGATTTTCTACCAAGCTTTTAACGCCAAATTAATTGCCCAGCCACTTGGCAACAACTTTAAAGCGGCCACACATATAACCCACCCCACGGACACACCAATAGACACACACACACACACATACTCAAACACTCACTATAAATATACAGTTGAATGTTGGATAAGCGAGATGACATCGCGCCTGTTCAGTGACTTAACTTTTTACATCCTTGCGCCTCATTAATTGTACACAACAATATCAATGGACTCACACAGGCCCACACACACACTCACACTCACACTCACACTCACACACACATACTCACACTCTCACTAATTCCCACATATGTGGACATACACAAACAATTGGCCGTAATTCCGAGAACGCATTGCGAAGGATCCACCTGTACAACGTAACTATTTAATTAATGTCCTGCATTAAAGGTGATTACGGCACGCAGGATGAACTGCTCTTCGGGTTACAGTTTAGTAATTACAGTTTGAGAGCCACCTGATTACAGATGGAAGTAAGCACTAAATGGCAAATAAGTCGCAGTCTTTGGCCACATCAGTGCCCTGTCATTTCGCCGACAAAGGAGCTTAACCTGAACCTGAAAATTAACCCAGCCAAAGAATTAAAATGGAAAATGGCAAATGGGAAATGGGAAAAATGTTGTGGAAATGAGTGGAAGGCGATGAGTTAGAAAAATGAGAAGACAAACGGAAGGCAATGAGTTAGAATGTAGCAGACAGGAATTGAGTGACAGGAAATAATTATCGATGGTCACAGGACAAGCAGCAAAGGTATTTGGATATTTTTTGGGTAAAATAAATACAAAGGATACCTGCGACCCGAGTTTAGTTAACTTAAATATTGCAACCAATTTGAAGGAACAAATTAAGCAAAAATAAGTACAAAAAAAATAATATAAATTTAAAAAATGTCGATAACCAACAAAAAATATCCTTTAAGCCGAAATTAAATTCCTTTACGTTAACTTTAATTGTGCAAGCGGCGAGTGTCTCTCAAGGACTGGAGGTATTTTTTACCTGAATGTCTGGTTTTGTACCCATGAAATTAAATGCCAATTATCTTAGTTTTATTTTTATTTTTTTTATTTTTATCTAAATCTACTACTATTCCTCCTCTCTACTTAATCCACTACTATTTTATTTAAATATGTATCTGCTTTTATTTTTTATTATTTTAATATTTTTTATTTTTTTTTTATTTTATTTATTTTTTTCTAAATCTACTACTATTTCTGTTTCTACTAAATCTACTACTATTTTATTTTAATATCTGCTCCTGTCAGAATCTACTACCTTTTCGATGTTTAACCTTAACGTCGGACAACAACAGCAACGTTGAAACCACAACCTAGATTCCAAACTTTGGGTCTCTCATATCCTTGTTTCCACACACAAGCGGACAGGCGGGCAGGCTCCTTGTCCTCTTTAAATTGCTTAGGGTATATTTTGGAAATAATGAATAAGGATAAGACGGGAGGGAAATAATCAATAAGTGCTGTAAACGTTCCTAACGTGTTTATTTAAAATATTTTTAAGCCTTAATTTGCGCAATTTATCAGCAAAGAAAGCACACACACAAACCCGAATACACACACACGCACACACACACATGCACACAGAGTAAACGTTTGTTGGCCACGTTAAGAGAGTCAAAGGAAGAACGACTTAAGAGCTTCCGCTTCCACTGACAAACAGGCAGTAATGATGACAGCAAAAAATGTGAGAAAGCGCGCTTCTCGATCAAAGGGGGCGGTGCAGGCAGTGTGCGAGCGGGGGGCGAACGGGGGGCGAACGACTGGAATGCAGTTGAGGTGGGGAACATGCAATTGAAAACAATTAACAAATATGCCAGCCAAGGCCAGGAACACGCAAGACTGCGGCTGGTGACTGACATTGGAATTGCAATTGGTATCTCTTGCCTCTGCTTCCCCTTCGCTTCCCTCTACCACTCCCTCCATCTCTTTCTCTCTAGCCTCTGTCTGGCTGTCCCATCAAATGAAAATTGCTGCCAATGCCTGCGCCTGGCCAAACGACGATCATCCAACGTCAACGTCTGCTACGATTCTCAGCTCATTCATCATTTTTAATTATGACAATACGAAGAGGCTGCACGTCTGTCTGCTGGCTAGGCTGGGCCAATGATGGGCCGATAGGTAGGATGACCGAAGCACAGGTGAGCAGCTCCTGGAGTCCTACACACGACTCGATCCTGCGATGAGTAAAACTGACTGTGAAATGTCTGCACGTTAGAAAACAGAGAAAATAATGCTACTCACGTGCCTATTAGCTGTAAATGGCATTGCCCATTGACGACTGGCCTTGGGGGCGCGGCGGTGGGACCTGCATTGAGTACTTCGATTTATGGCCTACCTGTCCACGCCTCCACCCCATCCCACCTATCCTTGTGTCTGCCTTTATAACCGACTTAATCAGTAGGTTCCTAAAGTGCCTTCAATTACCGCCTAATAACATATTTGATGTGTTGCCTCAATTATCTGGCCAGTCGAGGACTCTCCTTCTCCTTGTTGTTGCTGTTGTTGTTGGAAAACTCCTTAAAGGAGGATATTGTAAACATCACATGGAATTGCAATATTCAGTTATTGGTCGAGGCTTTGGCCATGGCCGCTGTAGTCAACAAGAATGAAGAAATATTATGGAAGAAAATGTTTATTGATTACATTGCTATAAAAATGTGTACAATGAAGGTCCTTTGCAGGAATATTGAAATTTATCCTTTAATCCGATTTATGATTTATGTGCAAGTGACCTTTGCATAATCTTTAACTTGATTTTCCTTTGTAAACCTGGGGATTTAATAGAAAATTCTTCTTTTATATATTACATGAAGGTCCTTGAAGTACAGAAATGTAATTCAAGGATATTTATTACAATCATGAAATGCCTTTAAAATTACACATTTTGTATCCACATTCACAACTGTGGAGCAATTGCGCGCATTACATCATCACCATCATCATCATCATCATAATTTTGTACAGACAGACTGAGGACTGAGTGGGACAGTCAGACGGACAATTTGGCTAATCTGCTTATCATTAGGACACTAAAGTAATAAACTAAGAGGCGCGTGAGGAGCGTGAGGAGAGTGCGTGAGGATAACAAAAAGTGAAGTCTCATTAAATCATAATGAGTGGATTCTTATCAGAGGGCAGAGCGAAGTAAGTCATCAAGTGAACTAAAAGGTTTTCGTGTGGGCAATTAGACAAGCGCCTGTCCTGGTGGGTGGTGGGTGGTGGGTGGTGGATGGTGGGGTAATTGAATCAAAATGCATATTAATTAATAATTATAATTGTTTAAAGTGACGCAGTGAAATGTGTGTTGAATCGCTTTTTAATTTAAAATTTATGTAAGCGAAAATAATTTCATTTCTTTCTTTCCTCGCATCATGCATTTTGCAACGTAATTTGCATGACAAGTGGCAAATGTGGCGTATGCGTAATTTATTTTCCCGGCCCAATGTTGCGTATGTGAAATTTATGTTGTACGCTTTTTTCATACATAAATGATTTAGCCCCCAAACACATCAGGCGTGTGTCCTGACCAAGGGATTGAATGCATCCTTGGACGGTTGTCCACTGCAGGGGTAGCCCTGACAAATGTGCAGCTGGGCACGTCCTGGGCACGCATGAGAAAGCTGGTAGGCGAATCACAGTGTCTCGTCCTTCTGACTGGCTAGATTAAATTATGCAAAAAAAAAATATTTAAATGTATTAAATATTTTTTACACAAGATTTTGAAGTTTTTATAGATTTATGGACTGAAAGCCGTCGATTTTCATCTGTGTCCTGTGCTCTGCTTCCGATTTGTTCGCCAGCTCTGGTCTCGCTTTGAATTGAACGCTTTATGCAAATCGGCACATCCATCAATATTGCTGTCAATCAAAGTGGCCAAGTCTGTGGGTCAGCCACTCTAATCTCTGCATTTTTCAGCACTGCAAGTTGATTGCAGCTCACAGTGTCATCTATAATTGAATGGTCTGTGGGCTGAGAGCAATGTGAACAATGTGAATGTTTTGGCAGCAATAAAAAATGCAATGTTTTTCCTTTTGTGCATTCCAGCATTCCAGCAGCCCACAACCCACAACCCTTGGACTGGACATCAATCAAGAGCCTGCAGACGTGCATGGTGGCCGTCTAGTGGATTGCACGGCTCCTACAATCCCCCCACCCAATCCCAGCCAAATGCATGCCGGGCGTGCTACTCAATTGGCAAAGACCATCGGCAGCATGGCGTGCAGTATACAGAAACAGCCCACGCAGCCAACAAGTGGAACGCCCATGGGCATGGCAGTGGCTGCAGTTGGACTTGGCGGTGCCACTGGCATAGGTGGAAGCAGTGGAAGCAGCGGTGCCGGCACAGTGCCCTCCACACCGAAGACCACCAAGGCAGCTCATCCGCGGGGCTCATTGCCAACAGATGTTAATCAGCCGCCGCTGGAGTTCCAATGGCCACCCCCATTGCCGGTGTCCAGTCACACAAGCAACTTACGTTTGAACATGATGAACCAAGATCCGAAGGACTTGCACACAGCTCGGGCCATCATTGAAGAGCTACGCTCCAAGGTTCGCTTTCAAACGGAGCACATCATGAAGTGGCGCAAGGCGTACGCCATCCAGGTAAGTGATTGAATGGATATTCCCAATGGAACTGCTTCTCACGATTCATGCCCATTCAAACAGGTGCAGCAGCATTATCGCTACCAGAAGGAGAAAGCCGATCAGATGAATTCGCTAACCTCGCAGCTGCTGCTGCTGGAATCACGGCTCAAGCGAAAGCAGAAGCAAATCGCCAGCCTGCTTAACCATCGGGAAGTGACCATTCACCGCCAGCAGAAGATTATAGATACCCTATCTACGCGGCTCGTGGATCATGGCCTGGAAACTATTGAGGCCAGCTATGCTAACGAGCTGGACTCACTCAACGATTCCGATTCGGCTGTGGTTCTGGAGGACATTGACTCGGATAGCAACATGATGACGCTGGGAACACGGCGCAAGAGCAGTGGGGGATTGGGTGGTGTTTTGGGCAGCGATGGCATCACCATTGTACGCTCCATATCGGACGCCATAGAAACGAATCTCAACAAGTATGGAGCTGCCAGGCGAAACAATTGTTTTTTACGGCGTCCCGACATACTTGAGACTGTTTACTCCGTGGAGGAGGATCCGGAACCCACATCGGATGTTGCTGAGAAACGAGACAAATTCAAAAACCGTTCGGAGAAAGCGCTAAGCTCAAGTTCCACAGAAGGACAAATTGATGGAACAACTACTACATCGGCGACAACCACCGCTTCCGAGAAAGCCAAAGAGTCGTCCATAGCTACGGCGATGCCGGTTCCACGTCGTCAACTTGGCGCACTTAAGCGTTCACCTAGCCACGATGCACCCTGCACAACACTCAGTGTTAAGGTACCCCAACTACCGCCCCCTCAGATGGCAGAGCAAGTGAATGGCAAATCCCAGGTTACCACATACAACCGTGTTATGTCAAACCATCGCTCCGTAACAAAGCCCAAGGATGTGAAGTACAAGCGCATAAACAAGGCCAAGTCCAAGAGCCTGGAGGAGCTTCGTGGTCGTCTTAAGAATCTTGTGGAGCGACCTGGACTTGATGCAGGCTACACCGCTGGCATGATGCCCCAAACGGCTCAGTCGTATGCGTGACACATGCCAATCCCAACCACAGATGAGCAGCCCCAAGCCACAGCATCTCCAACAACGGATGCCAAGGTAACCATTTCCGCGGATCACACACCGGAGCAGACGACACCGCAGCGGCACAGCTTTCCAAAGCGCTCGCTAACACTGCCCCGCATTCTGGTGCCGCAGTCAACATTTGGGGCAGGAAGCTCTGGCAACGGGGGCGCCACTGGGCGTGGTAGTTTCTAGCAATTAAAGAAATTTTTCATACGCAATTGTGATAAAAAGTAAATTCGTTTTTTTAGTCCTTTCACTTCCTCCCTCTGTGCGAGCATTTAGTATTTTACACGCTTTAATCCTCTTTTGTAACATTTGTTTCCTTATCTATTATCCTGGCCTTAGTTAAAATACTTGGCATTTAATTTAATTTAATTTAGTTTTATGTTTATTTTATGTTTTGTAAGAAGAACTGCATTTTAACTTTACTTTGATTATAATTTAATTAAATAAATACATTAAAACACATTAAAATATCTCCAACAAGCGTTTATTTTGTACTTTTTAATTTGAAATTCGAAAATCAATTAAATTTTCCTTAATTAATTGCTTTTTTCCGATCGAAAATCGCACCAAAAACAACTGATTTACACGCGTAAGGCATTTGAAGGCAAATTCAAATTTTCCCGCCCCAAGAAATTTTGGTCCGACGAAAGTATGCAACATTTTTTTCCCATTACTCCATCTGTCGATTCTGTTCGCCTGGTACCTCGAATCTGAAAACAGCGATTTTTGAGGCCACTTTCATTTCTTGAGAACAGGAAGAAGAAGCACAAAGTTGCTGCATGGCCCTTTGGACAATTTAGTGTTGCCGTGGCCAAAATAACTGTTTTTTGACTCTTGCAACATTTTTCCATGGGAGTCAATTATTCAACGAACATAATTTAATAAAAATATTTTAAAAAAACAATTGTTTATTAGATGTTTTATTTTGTTTTATTAGCATTTTTTATATTTTCAACTATATTTTCATACAATATGTCTACAATTTTATGCATTTTTATAAGTTTAACTCACTTAATACTTTCTAAATGCTATTTTATTGTTATTTATGATCTAACATCATTGATTAAATGCTTATTTTATTAATATTTTTTAAAATATCGTACAATTTGTTGCTTAAAAGATAATTTATTATAAACAAATTCCGTTTAAAAGTCTGAGCCAAGTTAATTAATATATTTTGAGTACATTTTCTTTATAAAAAATAAAATAGTAATAAATAAGTGTTATTTATGGAGTGCGTGGCAGCTATTATCCTTCATCCTTCAGAGTTTCTCATCCTTGTTTATAAAACTATCTTTATTGAAATTTAATTTTAATTTTGCATAAATGCGTATGAAAAATTTCTATAAATATATAAAGTCGAAAGTAAAATATTGACAAAGTTGCAAATACAATGTTAATCCTTTAAGGACATTATGTTTGTATATGAAAGATAAACAACAAATTGAATGAAAATTAAAAAGTTGCTGTCTGGGTAAAATTATTGAGTAGGCTAGCAAATTTACAAGTAACTGCTTAATTTGTAAAATAAAATATTGTAAATACATCGCTCATATTTTGAATCCTTGAAAGATAATTGACATTATTTCTTAAATTCCTTCGAAATGACACTATTCTGTAATTCAGTATTGTAATTTCTTAATGTATAGTTAATAAAATATACAATGTAAGGTAGTTATAATCCAATCTTAGTTTTAAGCTCTACTCAATGGACTGTCTTCTAGATAACAGAATTTAAGTGCGAGATAACTTTACTTGGTAACTTTATATAAAATATAAGCATATATTTTCTTACTTCGATTTGCTGCTTACTATTTTTACAAGTTTATAAATTAACAATTAATACAAATGTAACCTACAGATTAGTACATACAATAGTATAGCTTAAAGTAAGTAAGTGAAGAGTTTATTTTCGTTGATGTTTGAAGATTATTTTTGAAATTGTTATAAACTTAGGATGCCCCGAGCTCCAGAAAGTTGAAACGTCATATGTACCTTGAAAAATTAAAATAAGAAAATTAATATTAAAACATATACATTAAACTAAATAATAATATATACATATTAGGCTAAGATTCAGTATTACATCTTTTGTGTATGTGTAACAGCCTTAAGTATCCATCAATTCTCAACTATTACAACTCAAAGTACAAGGCTCCAGTGGCATCAATATAATACATTAACTACAATATAAATAAATAAATAAATAAATATATACTCAATATAAGTGTTAACCAAGTTTCAAGAGAATTTCCGAATAACCTATGTACCTAAGCATTGCTATTGATGTTAATATACACAGTCATACATATACATACATATAAGAAAACTACCCACTTAAAGGGAAAGCCTGCAGCAATTTCCGATCTTCAAAACAATAATCAATCTTAAAAAAAAAAAAAAAATACTAATTATAATATAGCAAGAGAAGAGTCCTTAAATACGTACGTATATTCCAATCAATTTCCCCCGTCAATTGTGCACCCAATGATTTATATCAATTCCGAGTTCAGAGACGAGTGTTTTTGAATAGACTCGAATGTAAAGCGTGTTATTCTGAAAATAATATTAAATTTAGTGTTACGATTAAAATAGAGTTTAATACTAGCTATAAGGATATAAGAAAAAATGCTACACAAGTTTCAATTTCGAAATGCCAAAGAGTTTCAATCGAAGTCTAGATTCAAAGTCGAGGCATATATCTATCAATTTTCGATTTTTTGAAATCATTTTTTGATTTTCAAAAATCAAAAATAAAAAACAGACACTCAACTCTCTATTGCTGAAAAATATTTGCGAAATTCTACCTAAAATATCATCATATAATATATGTATAACTAACTACTCCATGGTACAACCTATTCTCCGCATCTGTGCTAACCAAGAACTTAAAGAGATTATAATATAATATACGTATAGTATTAAGAACTAGCATACTAATTAATATTCTAAGACGTCTAGACTTGTACTTGTCTATTGTGTAAATTGCAAATCTAAATTATTTTCAAATTCGCTTGATTATCTTGTTAATAACTTATGTAATCTCTGTATTAGCTGTAAATCGAAACTGATTAGAAAACATTCTTGAAATTTTGCTCATTTTATAAATTCAAATTATCAATTCAATTCTTGGCCGTGCTAAAATGCTAAATAAAAGCTTAACTTGACTTACACACTTACAATTTATTTGGATTTCATTTGGCTGGCTATGTGTGCTCTGGGTTCCCCATGGTTATACGATAAGAATAGGGGCTAATCGGAAATCAGTTTCCGTTCATCTCCGAACCTGAACGGCAGCATGTCCAACGACAGAGCAATGGAATCGGTGCATCTCATCCTGGTTATCAGCTTAGCTCTTATCGGCCTGGTGAGTTCAAGTTCGCCCCGTTGTTAATACTGTGTGCTTTAATGGTTCTTGGAACTTGAAGCTTTCGTGTGAAGTAACCAGCACCCCAGTCGCAGCCTCCGTAGCTGCGCAAAACATTGAGCGGGATTACAACCATGCCCTGCGTTCGAGCATGGAGCTATGTCGGGCACGCTTGGAACATATAGAGGATCCCACGGCAATCGATAAGGAATATTTCAATGAACTTACCAAGTTGACTGAGCCCGAAGACTACTATAGTTTCGCATACTATATCTATGTCTTAGTTAATGGTCAGGTGATTTCCAGTCCAGTGGGTGGCAGAGATAAGTTGCTAGTCGAAGTGCTGCCAGAAGAAAAGGATATCATACGCAAATTCTTCTCCAAAGTAAAGACCGAATTGACGGAGTATCTTTCGCTTACCCACCAAACTAGGACGGAGCTGATGCAGAATGTTACCAGATGGCAGAGTGAAACCGACGACAAGATCGTCGATGCCTTCGTTGCCTTTCCAGAAGTTCTCAAGGTGCAGATCCCACAGCTACGGCTTATGGATTACAACAAAAAAACAGAGGAAGTTGTCAAGCGCGTTTTACTAGCGATGTGCGTGTTCTGTGACAAAGAAAGAGATTGAACTGTAGTGTTTATCGGGTGGAATGAGATCGGATTATATATACTCACATAGATTATCTATGACAATTGTTCCTTACTATTTTCTATAGGCAATAAATAACGGCTTTAAAACATTTCATTGTATTGACAGGATATAGATATGAATAATATTTATTTATGTAGCTGGGCGGAGTTTACTGATCAACCAACTTGAAGGCCTCCAAATTGACAAGTCTCAGCTGTCGGTCGTATTGCTGGAGTACATCTCGTAAGGCACGTAGTATGGGCATCAGGAGTTCCTCCTCGCTTATTTTGGCGACGTACTTGATTTCCAGATTCTCGAGACGACCGCGTAGCTCACTGTAGTTACGTCTCAGGGAACGCAGCTGACGGTAGACAAATCGTTGCCTGCACTGGGAGCCAAGCGGACGACACTGATCGACGAATGCGAGGAAGCTTGTACCCAACTGCTCCAAGGAGAGTAGCCATAAGTTGACGTCCGCTTTGAACTGCAGCTCTTGCTCCTCCTGCTTCTCCTGTCTCATCAATTTGCGTAACTCCCAGAGGTTATCCCTCGCAGGGGAAGTACCAATTACCTGCAACTTGCAACTCGTTGTGAAACTGTTAGTTAAATGATTTCGTGACATACGCCCAAGAGAATAAAGATGACTGCTACTCGAGTACAACACATTTGAATGGAGCGCAGCTTACACAGCAGCTTAACTGACGACTAAGTACTGATTATACACCATCGATTCGAGCCCATCCCATAATTACAGCTGTTAGTTGATGCGATGCACAAAGGTCACACGTGCATCGAAAGCTTATAAAGGCAATCGAGTCAGGGAGACTGAGATTCAGTTCCGAACAGATTTCAAAATCAAAATGTGGCGCATCTTCGTAGCTTTCGCAGTGCTAGAGTCAATGGTGGTAAGTCGAAGAGGTTAGGATGTCAGTTTAAATGGAAATACAATTGAGTCTTCTATTGCAGAATGCTGCTCCGGTTGCTCCCTGTGAAGATTTGAAACTCCACATATATGACGAATTTATTGGGTTCAGTAAGGAAGCAATCCTTGAAACTTCGAAGCTTTTCCAGTTTATTATCAATGAGGCCAAGGATCTCATGTTGACCGAAGATGACATCGAATATTTGAATAGACTTCACGATTTTATAGATAAAGCTGCCACAATGGAGACAATTGATGAAGTGAATCAATTGGTGGAGGAGATGGCACTTATTCTAGACATGGAAGATTACAGCGACGAAAGCTCTGAGTCTGATGAGCTAATTGATAGAATCCTGCGTCAAAATTTCGAGGACTTTAACAATCAACAGGAAAAAAAGATCTTAGCCATTCTCGATAACTTGGACTATCACATCGCGAGCTTCATGAAGGCAATGAGAAGCTATAAGGCCAGGAACTCTTTCCCGCTGCACGCTTGGTACATGAAGTTCAAAAGGGAAGCCGATCTGGAATCTAAACTATTGTTACTGGTGGAATTCTTAGATCATATAGAAGATCTATGCTAGGAGTTGCCCGTGTTTCCTATAGTATTGTATATCTATCTATATATACTTATATAACATTTATAGTATTGTTTAATAGATTTTTAATTATTCAAATTAGTTTCTATTTGTAGATTAATTTTTATGTTTTAATCGTAATTAATTAATAGCCGATTAAACTTGATCACGTACAAATAGTTGATTTTTGAAAGAGTTTGAAAAATATTTACATGTTCTCGCTTTGAGCCTGCATCAGTTTTAAACTAATACCAATTTGTGATGCAGTTGAGAACAAGGAACGTTTGAAGTCGGTTAATTGGAATAATTTTGAGGTCAAGTGTACGTACCTTGACATTAAGATTTGTATCAATTTAAATTTGTTAATAATTTTAATTCCTTAGGCCAAAGCCATGACGGGAGTCGAACACATTCCGCTCAACCTGCGGGGCGTTATTGCCATCTTGGCTGAATCTGTAGGACTCCGAGCGGAAGAAGTTGTTTGACGAGCCTTGGGGTACGAATCTGGGACCAGAGGAGAATTCGAAGTTTTGAAATGGCTGAAAGGTTCCACCATTCGTGGACATGAGTGGAATCTGAAGATGAAAAAATATACAAATTAAAAGATCGGATCGAAAAATAGTCGTAAACTTACCGTTTGGCTGCTTGTTATGGGGCCAAAAAAGGTCACAGTGCCGGACGGACCTGTACGTTTGGTCTCGAAGTTAACCTGTGGAGCATTGATAGAAATAGATTTTAGGTATTTATATTTTCGAAAGGTTAGCTCTATTTATACCGTGCGGAATCCGTTGGAAATCGGGACTGCCGAAGGGCCATTCACGCGGAAAGTCCTCGTAATGACGCGGGGCCCAGAGTCATCATCGAAATCTTCCTGCTCTGGTGATTCTTGTCTATAGAATTTAACTGGGGTTTGCTATAAGAAAATACGATGGGAATAAAGATAACCCTGGGATAGAATCGTGAGTAACTCACTTGAACGTAGTTAGTCTCATAGTTTGAATTCTGCGGAGTGGTTGCCGCTGGCGGTTGAGCATTCGAAGAGCTGCCCAGCGGCTTAAACATATTCGAGGGAATATTTCTAGTATCTCGCGTCACTCGTGTCTGTTGAGAATAAATTATATTTAGAAACGCAACGTTAACTGGTTCTACAGCACGACTTACCCTCTCCAAGGAGGCAGAGCGGCAGAGCTGGAAAGGATGAAAGTAGTTAAAAAGAAATTCAAATAAATAAGCTTCGAGATTCGAGTTTATTCGAAGTTTATTTACCTCAACTCCAATGAACAGACAACAAAGAAGCACCTCGATGTGACGCATGTTCGACAACTAACTCAATCTGTGGCGGTACGTCCAAGTCTAACGACGGCTTCCAGCGGTATGAGATGATCACCGCCATAGAAGCGTTTGTATTGACGTAAGCGTCAAACAAGTTTGACTGGAAATGCCCGAGGTGAGATGTTCGGGGTTATCAGTAGCAGAAGCCGGAAGAGCTTTAACTACGACTTGGAACTTTGTTGAACGCTCGTAGAATCGACTTTATTTTTGCACAATGCACTTTTATTTAAAAACATAGAAAATATTTAAATATCGGAATGGTAGCTTTAAATGGTAAAAATATTATAGCCCATTCGAGGCCTATTTAAAATGCCCGCCATATGGGAATAACCTAAATTGGGGTAAAAGTGGCCATGACCAAGGTGATGTGAAGGAGGAAACGCAGGGTATTGGTTACGGGGGAAATGGTATAAATTGGGCCGAAGTCCGCCGAAATTTCCAAAAGGTGAGACAGGTCTTGTTGTTCCAGGTGGAAGTACGATAGTATTTTCCTCAGAAGGTTTTTTCATTCCTTCGTCATCTTTATTTTCTGAAGGTTTCGCTAGTTCCGGCTTGTCGGTCTTCTCCTTGCTTTCCTTGTCATTCTGGCCATAATCCAAATAAGTAGTTTCCGGCTTTATTAGATATGGTGAGAATCCTGGAAACGGAAGTGACTGCACAAAAGGTAAGCGGGGTGCTCCATATGGGTAAGGTGTGAATGGGTCCGGCCGGGAGGGATATTGCCGATATATAAGGCCAGCGAAATCAGCCGCAGGGTTTGAGCTCGTCACAACTGTAGGTGGAGGCACAGAGGTTGACACTCCCATGCTTGTAGGTGGAGGCACAACAGTTGATACTCCCATGCTTTCTGTTGTTGTTAGGTCATCCTTTGAAAGCTCCTTCTTCACTTTCGGTACCAGATCATTTTTAACTGTAGTGCCATCCACAGGGTCCTCCACTATGGACTTTGTGCTCGTCGCAACTGTAGATGAGGGCACAACAGTTGTTGACACTTCCGAACGTTCTGTTGTCGTTACCTCATCCTTTGGAGGATCGGTCTTTCCATCAGGGAACAGATCATTTGAAATCGTAGTGTCTTTCACACTTGCCAAGGGCTCAATGTTCTCCGTGCTCTGCTCCTGCAGTGCACCTTCTGGTGCTACGGTGGTCTGAGCAAAGCTCAGCGTCAGCAGCTAAAAGTTCATTTTGAGCAGTCGTGACCTACAATTACTTCCACACTCACTACTTACCTGACTTAGCAGGAATATCTTGATAAACATCTTTCTAAATGCAAAGTTCTAATATAACTACTAGCTGTCAGTGCTCGGTGCACACTGCAGTCCAGAATTGAGCTAGCTTGAAGTTTTATAGGCGTTGCCTCTGCCCACAGGTGTAAAAATAATGCAAGCCGTCAATTAAAGATTATTTCTAATAACTAATCGACGCCCCATTTACCCACCGAGCAGCGATCACGCGTCTCGTCGGTTTCCGTGGAGGCCGATTAAACGCAGTGCATCCGACTGAGTGCCACATACCTCGAAGTAACCTGATCTTCTATTTTAATTTCGTCGAATCAAATCACTCGAAGAACCGCATTTTCTTTGGTAAAAACTGTTTGTAATATCCATTAGTTAAGGTGAAAAAATCCAATGACTGAGCCACCTATAAATGTGGCGTTTCCCCGACGCAGTCACTTATTAAGGCGACATGTGGAGACTGACGCTGGTATGACAATATTTGCTAGGATAATTCGAGAATATTCTTAAGGACCTGCTTCTTACAGCTACCTTGGATGATGTTACTCATTGCTCTTGCAGTGGTAGCCGCACAGACAGGAAACACACCAACGAAACCACCAGGTGCCATGACATCACAGGTAAAAATTATAAAACATGTAAAATATCCTGATTACCATGGCTTTAGTGATAAGCGGACGCACTAGAGCGATGCGGGCACCACTGGGTATATGGAGATGAAGATACCCTATATTCGACAGGAACAGCATGCAACGTGCAGCGTTTGATTCAATGCCCAATTATATATCATTGCTTATTAGAATTTCATTAAATCAGTGGCTTCTATAAACAAATTAAACTGAAATTATTTACAAGGCGAGTGCCACGCTGAACGACGAAACTAAGCCTTGAGGCAATTTTGTTACAGATGCATTGGATTTCACAACGAAGAAGTTATATCAGAGAAAAATGAAAATTGTAAGATTTTCGTAGAGCAAGAACCATCCTTAGCTGCGGCACATCCTGTTCACCGCGCTGATGCTTGTTCCCAGTTTGGAACTCGCGTTAAGATTTCACATGATGCACAAACCACAAAGGACATACGAAACTCACTATTTAAGATCAACTAAACAACTTTATAAAAAACACCCTGTTTTCGCAGAGAACAACGTGCAGCGTCTGATTTGATGCTCTAGGGCAAATCCAATACAATTACTGACCCTAGCCAAGGCTGTGGGTATACATCTTTCTTTGTTGGCTATGGGAAAACACCTCCAACTTGGTTATTGCCTAACAATCGTTTCTAACCGGAAATATTTAATGTCATTAACTTTGACTCAATGCAATTGAAATGCTGTCAGTCATCTTTAAGCTAACGGCCGATCATTGGGATTTAAATTAATCAGAAAAAAGGGTATTAATCAACCTTTTAAAAGACCTGCATCGACTGACATGAATCTACTTGTATATTATATATATATGGAACACATTCATTCGAACGGAATTTCATTTCACATAAATTAAAGATCAATTTCAGTTAAAGGTTTACATATGTAGAAAGTAATACGAATACTAGACTAGTTTACGGTTTATACATTGACCGACGAAATCGGCTGAAACTCTGGAATGCAGTTGGTTATTAGGAAATCTGGACACACTTGGAAAAGTGAATCTATAACTGGACTGGTAGAAATAAGCCTACATATGTCACGTTAATTAGACGTATCGAAATGAGTATAAAGCGACTGTTAGGGGGTTAATGGGATTTGGATCTATATATGGCTGATTTACCTTTAAAAACCAGCGGGAAGCGTTGGCGCCAACAAATCCGAATGCTGCATTCTATACTGCTTTTCGCGTGCCTAGCTTGTGGTGTAACAGGTGATTTTGTGAATGGATGATAATGTGAACAGCAGGCACTATGCTTTTAACAGAAGACGCCATTAACATCCTCATAACACACATAGACCTAAGTACAATGGATACGACTATTGCAAGCCGAGGTTTGTCTAGGTGAAGATGTTCCCTTGCTGCAACTACTGAGTCCGAGCTCACAGATTCGGGTCTCGAGTTACATTAAATAATATGCAGATCTCCTTAGTTTGGCTGCTGCCATAACTTTAATTTCAACTATTGTTTCTTATTGCTCGGTTAAGCAACTTAGCCACAGAGGTCGCGGTACTTTTCACTTAATTACTGATCACACGCAACTAAAGCGTTGATTGGGGTAAGCGGTTTGCTTAGTTCTTCCACTTCTTGTTTTCATAATCCCAATTGGAGGTCAATCCGGTAACGGGGTTGATCTCAAGATCGATCATGCGTTTCAGTTGTGCCTTCTGGTGCTCCTCATCGAAGGTAACTGGCAGTTCGTCGTAAACTATAAAGACAAGTATTATTAAACGAACCAATTATATATTAATGGTCACAAACCGAACAAGTTCATGAAAACCGCGATCCAAATGGCTGCGGCTGTGAAAAGGAGGCCAACGCCCAAATGCATTTTCCATTCGCCAGTTGAAGCTTGAACTTCGGAGATGGTCTGGCAGAAGCTGGCACGGTAAAGGGCTTTGATCTCCTGAGGGCTCAATTTCTTCCAATCGGCCTTCTCCTTGGTGCGCAGAGCGTTGATCTCATTGTTAGGTTCGCGGAAGCGCACAGCTGGCATGGGGTAATCTACACGATCGGCGTAGCAAGCAGTGCCGTTCCAGCCATATCCCACAATTTCACGCTTGCCAACCTTATCCAAGGTGTGGATGGAGGCAACGCTGCCGATCTGAGCGTTGCGCACCAATTGAGAAACCAATTGACGGCGCAGAGCGTTGTTGATTACATTGAGTGCCATTATTTCAGATCTACAAAAAAACAAATTTATGTTAATTAGTTTGTTCATAATATGTAGATATTTATCAATGGTCGGGCACGACTAATAAAAATACACCTGCAGCTGATAGTGACGCACATAAGGTTATGTAATATCAAATCGGCCTATGTGCAATAAAAAATTGCAAATACTAATCATGTTCTTTTTAACACTAATAAAACTTCCATTAATTGTTATTTATGGCTTTAGATATCATCCCCAATGCATAATTTAGCAATAATTCTTTACTCGCGTGCGGCTTGTGCAGCTGTTGTGTAATCGGAAATTTTCTTCAGAAACTGTAAGCACTTTTTTAACCTAATCAGGCAGCTTATGCAAAAACCAAACCATTTCACAATGTGCAACTTAGTTGTTATGTTGATTTATCATTAATTTCAAAGAAATATTTTAAATTTAGCTTATTTTTATACACTTTTGCAATTACCAAAACTTTTTTCGGCCACGATTTGTTTCTGATAGAGGTTTATCGGATCGCGACTTACTAGTTCATTCAATTGAAAAGAACCAGCTACTTCTTTCCTATCGTTCACTCAATTACTCACAATGGCACTGTTATCTCATACCACTCATTTGTGAAACAGCTGGACCTTAACATGTTCGATAACATATTATTATTTGAATTTAACATTTTACGGCAATGCCGATAAATGCTGCTAGCATTCTGTACAGTAGCTAACAGAACCTAGATACTATTCCGAGCGGCAATTTTAAAATACTGCGTTACGCTTCATATTATATATTTATTTTGATTTGATTTTGTATTTCAAAAATGTACACATTTAAATTAGACATACATGACATTTAATTTAATATATTTTATTAAATATTTGTAAGCAGTTAGATTTGATTTGAATTGATTTGTTTGTTTGTTAATGATTTGGGATATCTTGTGCTTGGTAATTTTGCTATTTGATGTGGGCATTTATCCAATAAGGATTTGGAATTACGTATCTTTTTTTCGCATTTATGCTGCTGTGGTAAGCGCTGTATGGCATAATAAATTGTTTAAATAGTTTTTGATTTATAAATATGCAATATGTTTATAACAATAATTAATAGTAATTATGCAAATAATTAAACTAAAGTGAAAGCTTTTTCCTTTAAATGTACATCTTGTAAATCGGTAGTAGCAAAAACTTATAGCTACATTTACAATAAATCGTTTAATATTTTCCTTTTCAGATATATATTAATTTATATTTAGCTTGGGCTATGGTATAAAAAGTTGATACCGCCGTTTGATTTTATACCTAAATATAGCATAGGGATTTTTGGTTTTTATATACAAAAAGTGTTTACCAATTGTTTAACATTTAATGTTAGGGTTTTTTTCTTTTTCTTTTGTTTAAATTATTTTATATGTTCGTGCTGCGTCGTTTCACTAACGTAGATGGTCATTTGGCTGCCAATTAGATAGGATAGTTTTCAGAAGTCTAGAAAGATGATGGGCAATTTGCATTTTTAACAAGTGCGCTAAAAAGTGCAATCAACTTTTTGCAGAATAAGAGGATGATAGACCAAAGGATTGGTAGACTGATGATGGAGGATTTGTGCAAATGGAACCTCTTAAAAACTGCTTTTCAACCTATTTGTGAAAGTAGTGCAAGAAATTTCATTTGAGTGATGGAAATAAATGACGATTGTGAGTTATACGGCAGTTTCCAAATACGTTCAGCAAAAGCGCAAAAATTTGGCATGTAAGAAGTTGTAGAGTTCGACTTGGGGGCATTTTACTCAGCGCCGGCGGAGCTATCGGGAGTAATGTTGGAGTCCAGACTCGCGCAGTCGGATTCCTGATCCTGTGTCTCCGAGTAGTTGGCAGCCTCCTGCAGACGCATTAACATGTTAAGCTGCAATAATTGAACAATCAATCGAATCCTTTTTACAAGTTAATTAAGATGTAGCTTACCAGAGGATCTTGTTGTTCACCATTACTAATAGCAACACCCTCTAGCCCGACGTCCTCGGCGTTTATCTGCCGCAATGGTGGCACGGAGTCCGGTCCATAGGGCCAAGGATATGAGTTTCTTATAAAGACAGAGGGATCGTTCCAGGCGCCGCCTCGTCTTCCATACAATTGGACGCCCTCACGGACCGCCTCAATCAAATAGGGCGATAAATGGTAGTTCCAGATGTCTGTAAACCACACCTGCGAGTCCTTCAGATCAAGAGGACAGGATAGAAACAGACGCGGTCCAATAGTCACATCACTAGAGCTGTGAACCTCCAAAAATCGATTGATGTGCTGCCAAACGGATGGCAACCACGCAAGCACCGCCGAGAGTTCCGACTGCGACTGCTGAGTGTGCAGCTCCAACTGGAACAGCCGACGACGCAAGAAGCGACCAAGGAACCCTTTCACTGGCTCCATGTGGTTTGCGGTAAGAACCTGTCAAAGAATATACATTTTTATTATTTAAATATAAAAAAATTAAGATTTAAAGTTTTACACTCACCCAACGGAAGTTATGATGCAACTGCAAGTTGGTGGTGTTGCAGGTCGCCTGCGACATCGTTCCAATGATGCAGGGCAGCTTAGTGGCTGGTCCAGCACTGAGCAAACAGGAAAATACATCGCCCAAGGCAGAGGCATGATGCAAGTTGTCCAAAATAATCACAGAAGGAAGTTCAGAGGCGCCGTTGGCAATGGCTGCCTGCTCGGCAATGTGGCCCAAATACTGTCGCAGATCCTTGGAGGTCTTATGATCCACGCTAAGGAGTTAAATTGAGTGATGGTCAGACATTGTCAGAAAGAAGTTCATGTTTAAAAGAACTTACTTGAACGTGGCTATGGCTTCCGAGGGATTACCGCGTCCCGCACGAGCCACCAGAAACTCGGCCAGTCGACGGGCCAAATAGGATTTGCCTGTGCCGCTGGGACCGCACAGAATCAGACGACGATGCTCCGTGAGCAAACTTATATAACGATGCACAATGCTGCGTGGAATGAGGCTGTCAAAGGCCAGACTGCCGACTCCCTGCAGACAGATGTACAGGGTCTTCACATTGCCCACAATGTAACCACATGGCAGCAGCTCCGGGAAACCCATTTCAGGGCCACGTTTGGCTTCTCCTAGATGATACGATGTGATTGAGTCGGTGTTAAGACCCAAGTTAGTGCCGGGGTCGATGCGAGCCACGTAGTCCTTGAACGTCTTGCGCACAATATAATCCAGATTTTGCCAGGTCGTCTTTCCCGAGATGTAGGTGCAGGCAATGACGAACTCATTGGATGAGGCGGCTGTAAAGGCAGCCGCTGGACGGTCGCCCTGTTGTGCTTGGGCTTCCGCCTCATGGCTGGCAATAATGGCACCGTTAGCATAAAAGTCATCCAACTCGAGCAGCTCCTCGCAGTACTTGGCAAAGGATTCGGGCTGACCCAAGTAGCAAGCAATGGCAATCTTCTTGCCATCGCACACGTCGGGCAGTTCCTCAATGGCACTAGGCATGTGCACCGGGCTGCTGAGCTGAGGCGCTTCCAAAGCTGGCGGCGGCGGTGTTAAATCAATGTGTGTGTTGGGACTTAGCGGGACTACAGGTGCGGCACTGGGTGCCGGTGGTGGAGGAGGCTCGGGTGCGGGTGCCGGTGGCATGCACTCTTCTTCCAGCTCCTCAGTCAAACGCGGCGGCAACTCCATTGGTGGTCGCACACTGCCGTCAGCAAGTGAGTAGCGTCTCGAGGCATCCGAGCCTGTAGCCCCACCCCCCAGGGAGCCATTTGGACTAATCGCTTGTCCCAGACTCGCTTCGGAGCCAGCAAGTGAGCGACTGGTAACCAGTTTCTGGAGTCGTTCATTGTTCTGCTTAAGCGACATCATCTCGGCACGCATCTTGTTCATCATGTCCTTGAGACTCTCCAGTTGGGAAGCCGAGCTCAAAGCCTCCAGCCGAATGTCTGTCAACACCAAATCTTTTTCTCGCAGCTGCTTCTTGAGATCTTCAACCACCTGTTGATCCTCTTGGTCAATTGCATCAATGGGCTTGGCGTTGTCGATCAGGGTTACCGTCTTGGCGGGACTGCTCTGCTTGCTGGAGGCATTGGCAATGGGCATGGGTGGTGCTGGTTGAGTTGCCAGGGCGGCCAGGCCTAATGGCTCGTGGCCATGTCCGTGTCCATTATGCAGCGGTGTTTTTTGATTGGAGTTGGAGCTGTGCTCGTGTTGGTGCTGCCCCACATGACGACTAGTCTTGGAGATCTTGGCATTGCGGGAGAATGCCTTGGTGAAGCTGCTGCGCAGCCATCCCTTCTTCTTGTTGGCCTTGTTCTTGTCCTGCGCTGCTGAGCAGCCCGAGCTAATGGAGTTCAGGGAGCACATGGAGTCCGTGCTGTGTTGCCGCTGCATGCCCAGTCCCACGCCATTGCCATTTGCCGTAGCGACGTTGGCGCTGGAGTTGGAAATGCCGTTGCCGGGACGCATGTTGCCAGCTGGCACTGGCGGCGGCTTCTGCTGGAGCAGCTCGTTCTGACTCTGACCTTGGGTCTGGACGCCCATGCTCTGCATGTGGGCGGTAGTAAGACCTGCCTGGATAGATTGCTTGCGAAGCAACTCAATCGTCTGTCGCATGTCCGTGAGTTCGCCATCCTTGCGCTCCGCCGTCGCCGTCAGCTGATGCAGACGGTTTGTCATGTTGGATAGGGATTGCTCAAAGGCGGATACGACATGTGCCTGCAAGAACAAGGAGAGAGAACAAGTTGGATATTGGTTAGTAAGAGACTTGGGCTTGTCATTGGCATCGAGTACTTTCTGCATCGATCATTTATCATCACAATTGTCTTCCCCCTCCCCTCCTGCACCTTCTCTGCGCCACCTCATGCTGAGCCCTGCACGTCTCAATCGTGTATAGAATTTAAAGCCCTGCTTTATATGCAAGCTACTCCTCGGTCAACAGAGCCTCAGCCCAGAGCTCGGAGCACCTACGGCCATCTAGATAGGCATAGATGACTCACGGCTTGTGCTGTGCCTTCAAGCCTCTGAGCCTCTAAGCGGCACTCAAAAAAAAAAAAAAAAAAAAAAAATGCGAGAAAGAAAACTTTACAAACTTGTCTTTAAACTCCTCCAATCCGACTCTCGGTCGTTCAGACACCACACAGTCATAAAGAAGCATTAGAACCTGTGCTTCAGGCATTTCCTAAACTTCTTATTTTTCCTCTGGCCAAAGGTACATGCAAAGCCCCCACGGAATATTTTTATGTTGCGACGTGACGACTTCCCCACACTCCCTGCACTTGTCATCAGCTTGGAGCATTTTTGAGCACTTTAACCGACCGCCAAGTGAAAGATAAAAGAGGAAGAAAAAAAGACGAAGAAGCAAAAGACGAAGAAGAAGAAGAAGGAGAAGAGTTCAACTGGAACCTCTTCAAGCTAATGAGTCGCCATTAGAGTCCAAAATGACTCAGCGCGGAAGTTGTAATTGCAATTTGCTGACCGACCACCAGACGCCAGACGAGGGCAGAGTTAACCCCGAGAACGGAAGCAGAATTGGATGCCCAACTGGCTGGGAACGATTCTGGATGAGGGGCAGCAGCAGCAACACAAATGCATAACGATGGCCACTGATTCTCATGCGCTTAGCTGCATTTGTGCGATAATTGACTTAGGAAACCATTTAAATCGCTTCATTCATCATCTTCAATTGCCGCCTGAACTTGTGAATGGTTGTGACGGGTAACAATGAATCCCCCCATCCCATTCCAAGGAATCCCATTTCAAGCTTATCTAAACAAAGACTTCACAGTTCAAGTTGTCAAAATGAAGGCAGCAGTTACTTTTGATTTGCTTGGAGACTTCATACAGTGGCGCATCTCCTTCCCACTCACTCATCATTTGCCGTTCCCCTGCCAGGTGATTTCTCCCCGTTAATTAACAGTCGTGAGCAACTGAAATCAAGTATCGTTTAATTGGTAATTTTATGGCATATGAATACAAATAGTTACAGATGATATCACCTTTATTGGCCGGCGACGGGCGACACCCATGCGCCGCCTCTGAGACCGCTGCATGCGGGCAGCATGAATCTGAGTGAGTGCCCATTAGCTATGAATACTTACTGTTAGCTTGTAATTCATAGTTATTCGATATTCACTATTCACTATTCATTATTCGCTATTCGCTATTCGCAGTTCGTATCTCTCTTCTAGCCTCTTACGTGCCTATGTCCCGTTTACCGATAAACATCTAACACGTTTCACATTTTAATTTGCGTGCCGCTTATGCAAATTAAGCCAAATCGACACGCTCAGTAGCGACCAGCAGCCGCAACAACTACAACAACTACAACAATAATAACAAATACAGCAGCAACAACAAATTAAGAACATTATTTAAGTAAAAAAATAAGTAAACAAACACAAAACATTGACCAGTTCTCAAGCACTCAACGTGCACAGAGTTCAAGGACGTCTCTTTAATTGCCCGCTGACTGGAGCTGAGCTCACATTTCGGTCTGGTCATTGGCAATTTTTATTGACCAAGAGCCAACAGTGAACAGTGAACAGGCCAGAGCCAAGAGCTACGAGCCAAGAGCAGGCAATAGATCGATGTTTCTATGGGCAACATTTGATAATTCTGTTTAATTGGGGTAGCTCCAAGTTTGGCGAGTTGCCAGTCAAAAGGCAATTTGAAAATTCAATAGAAATTGTTAACTTGTATTGTGTGTGAGTGTGTGTGTGTGTGCTTGAATCTTATCGTTATTCTGATCCTGTGCCCCCTGTATAAGAGAGTCCTGTTTGGTGCGTTCAACCAGAGCTCGTTTTGTGGCCTATCATGTGGCATTTGTGTTGTGTCACGTTACTCATACGCACCGTAATCAATTTTTATGTTTGCCTCACTACGTGAGGCGGCTGCACAAAAGGTCCACCACACCCCATCCACCATACACACACACGCACACACATACACCACGTCGCTCCTTCATCCTTTGAAATAATCTAAAAACCTGGCAACGGAGAGCCCCCAAAGGGTTCCCCCCTCCCGCAATTCTGAAGGCTGTACGTGGTTTTTAATTTAAAGCTGATGATTTTAATGTACAGTGTGGCATTTTCAAGTGGCAGGTTATGAGGCGCCTCCCGATGGGGGGAGTTTGTTTTTAAGCACGTTTTTCCAACGTGTAAAATATAATTTAATTAGTCTGGCAACGCCAACACGAATTCTCCGCCAACGCCGAATTCTCAAAATGTGGCTTTAATTTTACTAGCAGAAAATTTCTTAAAAATCAAGCTTGATTTTTTCAGCTATAATTTTCAGCTTTACGAGTTTCTAAATAACAGACATATATATACATATATATATATACTTGAACTTGACCTTGAAAACTGAATTCCATTATTCATTTTTCTCAGCCATTTGGGTTTCCAAAGCTTTCACTAACTTCGCCTTTGAACCTTTTTTTCTGTCATTTAACGCCTGAGCTTAAGTTAAGTCGTATTTACGTTTTTACACCTTTCAATGGATGAAAACTTTCAACACAAATAACAGAAAAAACTGCAAAGTATTTAATAAAGAAACTATTAAAAAAATTAATCTGGAAATCAAAAGAAAAATCATAATAAAAGCAGATAAAAGCAAGAAAAAGCGCAAATAAAAAATCAAAAGGAAAAAAGGAAAACAAGCGGAAGGGCACAAAAATCATAATCAACAGAAAAACGCAAGAATAACACAAATAAAAAACAACAACAAAAACTACAACAAATATAGCAAATACAACAACAAAAGCTACAAAAAATTGTAAAAGTTGAATAGCTGTAAAACGAGTCAAAACGTATTACAACTTCACCTTTCGGCACTCAGACTGCTGCCTGTTCAACGCAGCATCTCAAACCTCACAGTGGCTCCCAAACTGTGGAACCAGTGGCCTTTGGCAGTTGCTTGCAATTTGTACTGCAGTTCCACTGGCTGTTGTTATTGTTATTGTTGTTGTTATTTCTATTGTTGCTGTTGATGGTGTTGCTTCTGCTTCTGCTTCTGCTGCTGCTTCGGTTTCTGCTGTACTTCATTAGCACAACGCTGGCAACGGAGCGGAAAGAGACACGTTACGCCCCGATGGAGAGTGCCAAATGGAAAGGGGGATGGACCAAAGGGTTGAGGGGCGAAGGGGTGTGGCGCGAGACAAGGAATGAAACTAAATGGTATATGAGAAAAAAAGTTGCTTCTGCAGGGCTCCCCCTCTAAGCTGAATGATTTCCAAAGCAGCGGCGGCAACAGTAACAGCAGCGTCAGCCACAACAAGAGTAGCAACAGCAGCAGCAGCAACAACAACAGCAACAGCAACAACAACAAGAAAAGTTACCAACTTTAATTTCACTGCCATTGTTGTTCTTGTTGTTGATTGCAAGGCTTAAATTTATGGCTTGCAGCTCGCAGACAGCGCACAACAAAGTTCAAGTTCAATGGCAGCTGCAACAAGCATAAAAACAGCAACAACAACTAACAACAGCAGGAACAACAACCACAGCAACAACAACAATTACGTCCAGCAGAACAAAGAACCTGTCAGCACAGTTTTCGGTTAGAGACTTGCAACAACTAACTGTAAGTTTTAGTAGTTGCTGCTGATAGCGTTGATATCAGCCATTGATAACGGTAAAGTGTTGATAAGGCAACGGCCTTCGATTAGCGTTGGTTGTTAGTTAATTCTCAATTAGGTCGCCAGTAGGCAGTAGGCAGTAGGCAGTAGGCAGTAGACAGCAGGCAGAAGACAGTGGGTAGAGGGTAGAGGGCAGAGGGCAGAGGCAGCAACAGGAAATTGTTGCTCATGTTGCATGTCGTGCATAAATCATGTTGCAAGCGTAACCAACCACAGGAACAGACACTTGACAATTGTTGCTGCCATCGGGCGGCCATGTGTTGTCGTTGTCGGCGACACCAGCCAGCAGCAACTGCAACGTAGGCGTGTGCACTTTGACCTTTTCAAATGATTAATGTTTACCAGCAGCAGCAGCGGCAGCGGCAGCAGCAGCTAAAACATTTGCAACTGTAACAACAACAACAACAACATCAATTGCATCTGTAACAACACTTGACATTTGTTTCAAGTCAGACCCAAAGAATTGTGGCAATTGTCATAGGATTCTGATTTATGATGCGTGGGCGTTGCTTTCCTGGGCGTGTTGCATGGCAGCTGCAATTGCAACTGCAGCTTTGTTGCAAGGCCAGTGAAAGTTTGACTGCGGCCGACAGTCGCAGAGCAAGAGGCGGGGGCGGCTCCTGCGTGCGGGTGTGACCAAAGTAAATGATTAATGAAGGTCAAAAGTTCAAGGAAGCTAATTTCTGATGGCCTCAAGTCGGAAAACTATGCAAAGGTCTGATGACTCTGACCCCCAGTCAAATTCTGCCAGTCAAATGGATGCATGAACATAATTTCCTGCAACCAATGATTGATGTGACGATAATGACAGATTGGAAGTTTATAAGATAATGAGATTCGATAGGTAATATAAGGATTATAATGATATATGACGTCTATAAAGGTGAAACCTAGGAAAAGCCTCACTTCAATTCTCCGATTTTAGATTTTAGATTTTAGCTGCAGATTTCCACTCTAAAGAGTCTACTTAAAGTACAGTTATACGTCTTTATAATAATAATAATCTAATCTACGATCATTAATGCGTCAGCAGTCGCTGCATTTTATTAGATAAGAGATTTGATTAGACTTCTAACTGTATTTCTTCGACCTTCTACTCATTTCTATTTTCGCAATGACGTACATTAACTTTGCGTCAATCAATTCTATTATTTTTGATTATAAAAATATTTTTAATATTGCACTTAATTTAATAAAAATATTTGAATTAAAATTTATTTAATTCAATTAATATTTATAAATTTAAAAATTGATTAAATTATTATTTATTTTATTTTATTCTTCAATATTTTTAAATTTAATCTTTTTGTATTAAATAAATATTTCAAAATGATCTTTAATTATGAAATATTTATATAATTTTACTTTTGTTATTTTTAATATTTATTAGTTTTTATAAATATTTATTATTTTTTTTAATTTTAACTTTAATTCTTTTAAAGTTTAACTTTTTTATATTTTTATTGCATCTTTTTTATTATTTTTATAATTATTTAATTAATGATTGTCAAAATAAAGTTTTTAGTTTATTAAATTTTTTAAAATTAAATCTTTATTCATAAAGCTAATTAAGCTTGAATGTCTGCAATTCTGGGAATTTTTTATTAATTCCTGAATTAATTCTGTCCTTACTTTAAACATGGCTTTAACCTTTGGTCCCCCCGCAGGCATTTCCCATATCATTCGCATATCTTAATTTCTTTAATCAACAACCAACCGCCGCTCGATAAGTTTTTAGAATTTATTTGGCAACGCCCAAAGTATAAAAAAAAAAAAATATCTTGTTTTCTGTTTGGCAAGTCGAAGTCGAAATTGGAATCAAAAACCGCCGCCACATAATAAACTGATTAACAAACTAATCCATTTCGATTGTTTACGACAGAAATGGATGTATCTGAGGATGGAGCCTGGGGCAGAGCCACGGATGCGACATGCGCATCGTCGTTGCCACTTGGATGACTTTGGGCATGGATTCACAGTCGGAGGAGTCAAAAACCGCGGGCGGGCTGGACTCAAGAATAGCAAATCATCATTAAGATCTTGGGCAGTGTGATGTGTGTTTCTGCTCGTCTGGATGAGCCCGGGGGAGGGTAAGCGGACTGCGGGGATTATTGCCAGTTGAAAGTGAGAGAAACGGCACCACAGACACACTGGACACACACACACACATAAGAGTGCGCACCGCACAGTCGAAGCCACAGCCTTTGATCTTGAGCCGCGAAAGCAGAGGCTGACTCTCTCAATGGACTGGACAGTGGCTGGTGAAAGACAAAGATTGCAGTTTCCATTATTTACACAAAGAATCTGCTTAGTTGTCTTAATTTTCTTTCTTATTTTTAATCCTCCCCTCCTCCGCACCTGCCGCGCCGGAGAGAGATCATCATTCATATCTTGTGAGCAATTTTCATGACACTGAAAATTTGTGGGCCGCCGCTTGGCATGCCACAAATTTGCGCTTACCCAAAATCTCCATTTGGCTAATGGCCAGAGGAAAAACAAAAAAAGCAACAAACAAAAAGAAAATAAAAAAACAACAACAACAACAACAACAAGAAAGAGACTTACGATACCCCCGAGTGTGGATTAAATTGATGCGAGCATCGGAAAATGGAAAACTTACCTGCAATGAAAAGAGAAGAAAGAAAAGAGATTGTAAATTTTCCGCAGACACAAAGTACAAATTGCAAATGGAAATTTAAGGATCGCTTTTTGCGAATCGAATAATCGCAATTTAATGAGAAGAGAAAAAAATAGGCCAATTTGCGGAAAAATCATTATCATTAATTCGTGATTTATTCAAATTACACAATTTAGAAAACTTCTTAAAGTCGATTTTCCCACACTCCACTCCACTCCACTCTACTCCACTCCCCCCATAAATAAGATCTTCATTAACATCAGAAATTTGAAGCGCTGGCTCCAAGTGGAAAATGTAGAATCCCAAAGAAAGCCCTTTTCCCATAAGAGCCTTTTACTTTTTCAAGATTAAAGCATTTGAATTTTCCCCAAGTCATCATCAATTCCACTTAAGATCTCTCCTCTCTTACTCCAGTCCCCCTGCTGGCTCCTCGACCCCCTCTTCGATGAACGACTCGCCTTGTTTTCCCCAAATGACACGATCAATGCCCATTGAAGATCTGTTCGGGGTTTTTATTGATTATTGAATTTCAAGACCGGAAGCCACAAGACACACGTTCAGGATAAAAACCAAAAAGAAATGTCTTGCATTATGTGTGTGTGTGTTTGTGGAGTGTGGTGTGTGGTGTGTGTGTGTCTTCTTTATAAATAAATCCCATGAAGATGCAGAACTCAGACATCACAACTCAGACCCCTCAATGTAGTAACCAGTTTTCAACTCGATGACTTTACTTTTGAATTCAAATGGACAGTGCATACCCTTCCCCTGACGGGGTTACATGTGTTTGACTATCAATTATGTAACGTTCAACGTTAATAAATAATTTAATTAAAATTTTAAAAATTTAAATTAATAAAATGTATTATTTTATTTCAAATTTATTATTTCCCATTCATTAATTTAATTAATTAATTATTTATATAGTTCCTAAAGAATACCTCGAAACAATATTTCCCAGTCCCCTTCAAACCTGCCCTTCTTCAGGGTATTAAATGTGCATCATTTCTGAAATTTTGTATTTTTATATTTTTTTCTTTTTCTTCGTTTCTTCTTTTTTTCTTTTCTTCTTTTATTTACATTTTTTTTTTCTTCACTTCGTTTTGCTTTTATCATCGAGAGACTCGGCGAGGCAATCGCCAGGTTTTTGTCAGTTTCCTATTCATTCTGTTTATTCATTGTAATTCGTTGTTTTGTTGTTTGTCGTCTCGTCCTTTTTGTCGTTTTGTTGTTTGTTTTGATTCTTAGCTTTGTTTGTATTTGTGTGCGAGTGTGTGTGTGTGTGTGTGTGTGTGTGTGTGTCTGTTTGTGTTTGTTTTCGCTTGCGTTGATTTCCTTGGGGGGACTGTCAAACAGATTCGTTCGTCCTGCTGCCTGTCTCTTCAGCTGCCGCTCAGGTCCCATCCATCGTTAGACGCCGCTCAGGTCTCTATAAGAAGAGTTCCTGAAACGAGTTTTATGCTCCTGAGGCTCTGGTCGAGACCTTCCCACTGCAAACGGGTTTCTTATTATAAACATACGTTTCTGTTATTTCCCTTATTTCTTTTATTTCTTTTTTACTTTGAATTCAACAATTTTTTGTGGCTAAAACACCTGTGACTCTTTATGAGCTGCACGTTGCACGTGCCCCCGATTGCTTGCGCCTAAGCAGAGGCGAATGAATAAATATTTATGAATTAATTAGAAACAAATTGCATTTGTCATAAATTAAAAAACGCAGCGCCCCGTGGCGGCAACTGCTGCGGCTTAAAGGAGATATATAAAAAATGGTATTTGGAAACCATGTAAAATACCAGATACCAAGAGCCCGAATACCAAATACCAAATAACAGCGCATACATCAGGTGTTGCTGTCATGTTGCGATTGTCAAAAAAGCAAGCCGCCAAAAGCGGACCCATGGAAAGAGGTTCAAGCGGTAACTCAGTAACTCCGGCAGGCACTCAGTCAGTCAGTCCGACAGTCCGTCAGTCCGTCAGCCAGTCAGTCCAACAGTCGCAGTCAGTCATTCAGTCAGCCAGTCATTCAGTCACTTAGGCATTCATTGAGCTCTCAGTGGGTTGCTTTGTGACCAAGCGCGGACCCGGCAATTATTACAAGTATCTGTAAGATACAAATATGTTGCATGTGCAGGCAGGCAGGCAGGCAGGCGGCTAGGCAGCTGAAAGCCGCTTGTCCGATATGTCCGATGTCCGTTGTCCGTTGTCGTTTGTCGGTTGTTGGTTGTCGCTTGTCGCCTGTCAGCGATCGCCACATCTCGTTTATCATACAAAAATTGTTTTAATAAGCGATTCCAAAAGATAAAACTAACGAGTTACTTAAGGCCAGTTGATCCCCACAGCTGACGTATCCGATCGGAGCCCAGACTAGCCAATTTGTTGCCTGTACCCGTCAACTGCCCTCGCTTCCTCTCCCCCTCTCCCCCACCAACTGACGCATTTTGTCCACAATCTATGTGTGTGTGTGTGAGTGTGTGTTTTTTGTATGCGCATATCATAATTTATATTAATTATGCATGGCGGTACTTAGGAGATACGAACAAGTGCAAACTGGAGCAACTGCACAGCGTGACGAACTGTCATTGCGGTTAAGACAAGAGGCAGAAGTTGGCAACTGTTTTAAATAATCGATAAACGCGCTTACTGCAATTTTTATCGGCAAGGCTGAACGCTGAACGCTGAACACTGGCGCTGGATGGCCGCTTCAAGGTTCTTCAGGGGCTTAGGTGAAAAACTTCAAGTAATTTAATATTAATGATAGGAATTCTGAGCCCCGCTCCGAGAGTCGCATAAGCTATCAGCATATGTTCTGGGGCTGTCAGGCTTTCAGCTGCTGTTGAAGTCGATATTTAATTAAATTTATTTCGAAATTTATTCTCGTTGAGTGAATTTAGTGAATTTGACATTCAATTGAACCATTTGAGTGATTAAAATCTCTACCTACCCGATGTAACCTCAAGTCTACACCCATTGAGCAATCAAAACGACATCAATCAAAGTGAAAAGACAATGATGACGATGATGATGATGATGATGATGATGATGTGCTAATAATTGTCAAATATGTTAATTCTTATTTATTTTTTATATATTTTTTTTGTTTTTTTTTTTGACAAATGAAATCAATTAAAAGCAATCAACATTTGACATTCAACTTGTTGAGCTCTTTGAACTGTTGAAATCACCTAGTGCCGTCACCGTTCAGTGCTGCTCAAACTGTGGCTGCGCTCGTGATGTGCTCGTGATTGTTTCACACGCCCGCCAATTGACCGGACTACCAAACTAAGTACCAATTTCACTTTTCCGCCTCAGTGCCGCCTCGTCTCGTATTACCAAGGCAGGATTGGTGTTGGCCGCTTGGGCCCCTCAGCTGCTCATAAATATACATGGGGGGGCGAGCGAAAAGAAAAGAAAAAAAAACTCTTTAAAGCCAAACGACGCCGGTTGACTGAGCCTATAAAAAGCTCTAAAACACGCCAAATCGAAATGAGCAAAAAACTCCAAAAAGTTGATGGCTAAAAAAATATTATTAAACACACTCGACCAGAGGCGAGCGGCTTTAATGGCAACTTTATTTGTTTTGAAAGTTGACATTGATTGGACCCGCAATTGGCGACAATATTTTGTCGTCTTGTTGTTGCTGCTGATTGAGGCAACTCGATAAAGTTAATACAGGGTATTATTGAGATGTTGTGAATGATGATAAATGGGAAATATCTCAGAGAAAGAAATAAATTTATGGAATTAATTTAAATGAAATTCCCCCACAATTTATGGACTTTAAATATTCAGGAATTTCAAAGTTGCTAAGAATCAAAGGTGCGCCACCTTTAAAAAATTCCTTCCTGCTTCCAATACCAAGAAACCATTGCCCGCTAAGCCCAGCCGATAACATGGATTAGAATCGATAACATGCAAACGTTTCGCTTGAAGAAACACACACACACATACAGACACACACATACAGCTGTACAGTTTGTAGGGCATTTCGCAGCTGTTGCAGTTTCCCGCAGCAACTAAAAGCCGATTTCTTCGTGGACAACATATCAATTACATGTTCTGCGAATCAGGTCATCAGTTTTGGACATGGCCAACAGATGTTGACGCTGCTTGCTGGCTGTTCGTTGTTGTCTGTTGACTGTTGTCTGTTGACTGTTTGTTGTTAGTTGTAGTTTGTTGGTTGTTGGTTGTCGTTTGCTGCCTTGTGTCCAACAAACGGATGCAGGATTAAGGTGAGCAACACCCAGGGTTCCATTCCTCAAACGATTCTCAGTTGTGAACACACGTCCAAGACGTCTGCTCATTTATTTAATATGCTGAGTTGATCTGCGCTGTGCTATGGGCCCAAAGGCATGTGGAACAGAGTGAGGCTCATGCAACTTTTATTAAATCAATCAGTGGGCAATGCCTCTAACGGCGACTGACAGCCGGCAATGGCCAAGTGGACGATGGTCACTCGCATAGCATTACCTTATGTGCCGCATTGCATTTGTAATGCCAAAGCCGGATGAGGAATGTCGGGTTAACTAAGCACACACACACACACACACAGAGGTACACATACCAAGCCATGACAAGGAACAAGGAACATGCCACATAACATAACTGTTTGTGAAACTACTGCGTTTTCTCTCACTGAATGCAATTTTATAGCCAAAGACGCGGTTGAAGGCGTTTTGCTGGCAACGATTTTTACACAAGAAATCGATAAATCTTTTTTCTTCTTCTTCTCCTTTTGTAATGTTAATAAACAATTGGCTGATATGTTTAAATGTTGGGTATCTCTTAACTCTAAGCGATAGCTATTAACGATTAAATATCGCAAGTAATTCACCTGTCCGTTTAGAGGCGATGCCGGCAAGGTCAATGCTCCGCTCGTCATGCCGCTGCTTATGGGCGGACACGACTGCCGCTTGAAGTCACGTCGTATGGCCAACTCGTACCAGGGGATCAGGGGCTTGCTTCTTAGGGTCGTCTGGCAGCCAATTTTGAAGTCCAGCGGGTCCATGTACTCCGGTGCCATGCGATTTAAATCACTGACTGCCGCGTCTGCCGAGGCATAAATATTGCCAGCCGATTTGTGATTGCCCTGAAGGGGCCAGTGGGCGCTCATGTCCACCATGGAGCCCATGGGCACATCTAGACTGCGATGTAGCCCTGCGCCCATGCTCTTCACACGCATATGGCCAAGTGTGTGGTAACGCCGATCCACGGCATTGGGCAGCATGGGCATGGCATTGGGAACGACTAGCAGCTCATCCTGGTCAATGGTGGCTAAGCTGTGGCTGGTGTAGGAGCGCTCCAGCTGCTCGGTACTGTTACTCCGCTGTGTCACAATGGGCAGCTCGTAGAGGTTGAGGCGCGTTGTCGTTGGTGGCCGTGTGGGCGTGGCATAGATCTTTGGCTTGGCATAGAGACTTTCCCGGCGCACTGGCGCTGGCGGTGGCAGTCCAGTCGGGGATCTCGGCGTCTCTGTTAGCGACAATGTCATGGGTCGTCTACTGGAGCCCGCAGAGCTTACCGAACTGTGGCGCAGTGTGGGGCGCCTTGACTCCCGTTCCTGCATGTCAAAGTTGAGCTTTGGCAGCGGCGAGTAGCAGCCGCGCTCCGAGCTGTCATACGAACTTCGCATGCCGCTGTCCAGTCGTCTCTTCGGACTGTCCGGTGCAGTGTAGAGGAAGATGTGCTCCTCCTCGCCGGCTGTGTTGTAGTCTGGCGTCTTTGGCGTGGCGCTGCTTTGCAGAGAGTCAAGCGAGAAGCGCGAGTTCTTCTTAACGCTCTGATATTCACAGGGCATTGAACCGCCGCCCGACGAGCTGGACGCATCGGACAAGGGCCGGAATCCAACTCCCGATGCCGTCGACGCTGTGGTCAAGGCACTCGCGTATATCGGCTCCAAGTCTCCAATGGTGGGTGTGCGGACCGGCTTGGCTCTAGCGTAGATCTCCTCGACATTGCCACCCATTGAAGAGGCAATACTCCCGTTGCTTCTCAGCGAAACGGTGCGTGGGCGTTGCTTCGCTTGTCCTCCACCCACACGCCACCCAACCGGCTGCAGTTCGCTTGGGTGAGCTGCTGCGGCAGCCTCAGTGACCTCAGCTGCACGTATGGAGCGGGAGCGGGTCAGACCACGAGCTCGTATCGTGGCATAGCCATCAAAGACCGGCGCCGAGAGCGGTGAAGGTGGCGGTCGATTGCTTGCCCGCGCGGCGGACATCGTCGAAGGTTGATTTGTGACGCGAGTGAGAGAGAGAGAGAGAGAGAAACTGAGGGGGGAGTGAGAAGAATCTCCCCCGTTTGAAACTCTTCGCTTGTTACGATTGTTCGTTTTTTAACTTTGGTTTTTCATAAGATTTTCATATTGCCATCCGTTGGGCTTTTCACTTTGTACTTTGATTAATTGCTGCTGCATTCAAATTGAGGTTTATCATTTATAATCAACGCTGGGGGTCCCGCCGATCCCGCCGTCGGTCCCCACAGCCGCGTGCTCATTGCTGGGGCTCACTTTAAACTAAAGCTGCATCAATCATGTTTAATTGAAGTTCTTGCGATTCATAAATTGAGCCTGAAGTTGTAATATAGCGGCCATTGAACTGAACCCATAGCCACGCCTATAAAACTATCCCCGAAAATCTTCCTACTTAATATCAAAATTCAAGCGTCTCATTAACGTCTAATTAGCATCCATTTCACATGACTGACTGAGTGACTGACTGACTGTCAGTCCCACTGATTGACGACCCTAAAATAGCGCAAAGTCCACAAAACCTTCAATCGAAAAGTAACACTAATCGAGTATACCTAATGGATTCGACGGCCTGTCAGCTTTTCTATGCTACGTGTTGAGAGCGTGTAAAGCCCCAAAGAGTGTCTCAAGGTTATTTACGTGCCTTTCGTCAAAGAATCAAAACAATTGTTAATCTTTTGCCAAAAGATCTTTTTAATAATTCAGTAAATACTCCGAAATTGAATCTTTTGTTTGTTAAAAACAAGAAGTAAAAAAAAAAATGAGGGGGGATTTGAAACTGGAGACTGCAATGTCCAAGACTTTGTGGGTACCAAGAAAATATGTTCGTGCCTCGGCGATGGCCCGCATACACACCGCATAGCCCCCATAACCCTGTTAAATAGTGTAATAAAGCGTTAAGACAAACATAGTTCATGATTTATTGGCCCGCCGCCTATGGAGCGTGACTGTGTTGCATAGTGTAAATAATGTAAATGGTATATGGTTATTGCTTTGAGTTTCGTCACTTGATGACTCTTTTTACACCCTGACACAGTCGCCTCGACTTGTTGCATGCAACTTTAAAGCTGCGCCTAATAACTTTATCGATGCTAAAAAAGAAACATTTCTGTTAAGCCAATATTTTTACAGCCTCAACAATTAAAATTGTCGTTTAATAGAACGTTGCTTGGAGGCCTTGATCCGAGAGCCAGAGAGAGGGAGGGAGGGAGGGAGGGAGCGAGGGCACAAGCTACTGCGTCAGAGTGGGAAGGGGTGAAGATGTGTGAAGTCTACGCCATGAACTGCAATCAAAACAATTACCGCCAATTCACGCAGTGCTATAAAACAACAACAAAACCAACACGAGGGGGGGTTGCAGTAGATTTGAATCTAAGGGGAAATATCAGAGCGGGAAGCTTGGAGTTACGAACTGCGAGCTGAGAGGTGGGGGAAGGGAGCTGGGAGCTGGAAGCTGGTTACTGGTTGCTCGTTGGTAGCAGCGAGTCTGAGCTCCAAGTTGACGCGTCTGGTGGAAAGTCACAACAAGTTGTTGCCTTGGAGCAGCTGCTGCAGCGGCAGAGCAAAAACAATAGCCACAAGCAGCAGCAGCAGCCGAGTGACAAAGGCAGAGGCGCCTACAAGAGGGATTAATTCTGTTTTGAAATAATAAATTGAAAAAAATAAAAGCCCCCTTAGAACTAAAACTGTGTACGCCAGTGGTAAGTGACATTTGAAAATTGTTATTTATTGAATTTCCTAGTTGTTATTATTGTTGTGGTTGTCATTGCAAAACAGCATGAGTCGAGCCTTTAGTCAGCGGACTCAGCAAGTTTTCGCATTGGTTCTCAACACGAACACGAACATGAACACCAACCAGAACCAGAGCCATAAACGAATCCCAAGCCAAACTGAAGTCCCGCTTTCAAGTGTCAACGACTGCAGTCAAACTAACAAACCAATTGACAGCATGACCAGCAACAGCAGCAGCAACAACAACCGCAGCAGCAACAACAACAACAGCAACAAGAACGACAACAACAAGTGCCTGGCATGTGGCATGGAACTGGTGCAGACGTTGATGCCACATGGCATCAACATAGTCGCATTTATAGATATGCTTTAAGTGCCAGTTCTGCCAGTCCAAGTGTCAAACAGTTGATAAAACTAAAACTCATAAAGTTGGCAGCCAGCGAGGGGCGACGATGCAATCGGAGGATCGAAGCTCGCAGATGTCATTTGAGCACTAGGAAGCAATTGAGGCTCTGACTTGGGCGGCTGCATTAATGGAGCACAAGTGCCGTACAGTAAAGTATCGAATGAAGGTACTCTAAGAATCGAAATGTTAATAAAATGATTACAGTTTGGTTTTTTTAGAATTTCATCTCACTTTGTATCTTTATTTGATTTATGGAAATTACCAGACAATCGTTGTGGCTTGGGTTTTATGGACTCAACTTTTTATTCGTTATGTCCTGTGCAGACAATCGACAGTCTGTCCAGACACTGCATTTTTTTAATATTGCAGCTTCGCATAATGTGGACAAAAGTTGACCCATGGCTGCGGCAGGAGCTCAAATTTATGGCTTATATTTAAAACGACCCACAGCGGAGTCAACAATGTGGCAGAGTGTGTCCCGTTCAACTCTGCAACTGCCACACAGCAACTAAAACTCAATTTCGTAAATAATGAACTAATCGCGGCAGTTTGAGATGCACTGCCCGAAGCACTTGCAGTTTGAGACGCACTTCCCAAAGCCCAAGTAGAGACTTGAACTGCACGAAAATTTGAATTGATTGAATAAATCGCAAATAAATCAAATTAATTCCTCGCCGCAACGCTCGACTGTCAATAAATTGACAAAAATTGAAAGAAAAAAATATAATATATATATATATTCAAGTCAAGGCCTGTCAAAATGAGAAATATGCTCCACTCTGACAACCCGACGTTTCACAGTGACTTTTGGGGCTGTGTGGAAGGAACGACGTAGGCGTCTAATTGTTTTGCATTTTTCTTATTGATTATTGTATTTTTATGCACTGGCATTTAACAATTGTTGCATTGGAATTTCAATTGTTGCGGAAAATATAAAATAGGTAAAATGTCATGCGGTTCAATTCGCAGACTGCAAGCCTCTTTTTTTTTGCTATTTCCATATTTCCTGTAAGGAAAAAACTTTTCTAACGGCTTGTCGGCTGCTGTCAACTTTCGCTAACGACTTGCAGTTTGACAGCCACTGGCCTCTGAGGCCCACGGCCCACGGCCCGGGCCAGGATTGGGAACAGGGGCAAAGGCTGGCACTGGGTCTCGGGCAGCTTCATTGGCTTATCGCAGACGTCTGTCTAGGTTTTCGCTGCTTTTTCCTGTGGGCTGCCGCTGCCACGGCCGCTGCCACTGTCACTGCTGTTGCTGCAGAGGGTCTCAAGTCTAGACGACGGTTTTGGCTGCTTATCAACAGAGCGAAATCTGGCTAGGAAATTGCCATAATTTTTAGCCAAAAGCAAAGCAAAAAAAATGTATATTTTCATATACATATACACATACATATACAAATATAAAAAAAAGAAAAGAGAATAAAAATAAATATAAAAATAGTTGGAGAAATAAAAACAAACAGAAATCAACCAACGCATAAAATGCCAAATTAAATGGCAGAGAGACGTCTCAGCGATCTTTTGATTAATGCGTTAAGGAAATTGAATGAATTATTCGTGAATAGTTAAGACAGAGCAGCAGCCATGAAGTCAACATCTGTTCTGAGTTCATCTGGGAAACAATTTCGAATACCCTGCCATGAGTTGAGGAGATGCTGAAAGAAGGAGTCAAATATATCAAAGAGTCCTACAAGCAGCGAGCTTATTTAGAGGATATATAGCAACTTATAGTTTATTTTAGCATACAGGGTATTCTCCAGTCTAGCACCCTGTATGTCTCTGCCTTGAAACTCATTTGGCGATCTGTTGATTAGCTCAAGTAGCGCGAACCCCAGTCTTATGCTCATAATCCCTGGCTGTCAAATTGTTGACAAAATGCGCAACAAAACGAAAATACAATTTATTGTTGCCAATTGTGTCAGCGTTTCAACAAAAACAAAATTAAAAATAAAACTAAAATTAAAAAACAAAACAAATCTAACAAAAATTCTAAATATTCAATGTCAAAACTGGTTGAAGCTTAAGGCTGGAAATACGCAAAGTAATCAAAAGCTGAGCCTGTCAACTGCATTTCTAAGTAGCATCGTGCCTGAGAAGTTGGCCAGGGGCTCAGTTGGTTGTTGGTTGGGGGATTGAAATTGGGGTCTGGGATTGGGGGACTGGAATTGGAATTGTAATTGTGATTGGGCTTGGGATTGGGATTGGGACAGCACTCAACTCTCAAGGTTGACTCTCAACTGACTCTCAACTGTCAAATACTGAATTTTTTATGAATTTCAATTAAGGCGCAATATGCAAAAAAAAAAAAAAAGAAAGGACACACATAAGTGACGTCAATGTAAATTAAAGTTTAATTCAGAATTTTGGTATATACCAAAAAAAAAAAAAAAATACACAATAAATGAAAGCTTGCTTGAAAATAAAGTAAACTAAGAAAAAGTTATAAATAATAAAAATATTTTAAAAGCTGTGAATTTTACTCAGAATCGGAAAATCTGAATTTTTGTTTTAAAATTAATATTTATTTTTTTTAAATTCTAACAACTTGTCAATTGAATTTAATTGCTGTTTAGCCTTAAAGATATTTCAATATTCATTCCAATAGCCGCATTTGACAGCCACAAAATAAATGAGTAAACATAAAAACCACTTGTAAGTGACACAACAAACACACGCACACACACACACGCAGCTTGTGGTGTGCGTGGAGTGTGTGTGCTTCTTACTGACTTTTGATCATTAAAGGCGTTCCTCTTGTGGGCTTTTAATTGGGTCGAGTTGTTATTTCAATTTGGATGCGAACTGAGCCGCTGCCACTGCCGCTGCCGCTGCCACTGCCGCTGTGGCTGCTGAAGAAGTGGCAGGCATCACGATCGAAGCTAATGGTAATATAATTATTGAGGTGTGTTGGGATGTTCGAGTGGCATGAAGTGGAGGAATACCATAAACACAAACAGATGAGATCATTGCGAGAATAATAAAAATCACATGATTTTATAGAAAACGAAACTCTTGTTTTTCCCTCAATTTTTTCTGAAATTTCTGGGCTATCAGAGAGCGCCTATCGGCCGACATCTAAGCCCAGAGTTAATATTTATGTATTTATGCAAAAATGGGAAAAATCGAAGATATGAGTCGAGGGGCACTCCCAGCAGCAACAACCGCAAAATAAGAAAAAAAAAAAAAATCGAAATTTTAGCGATCCAAAAATTCAGTTTATAAAAAATAAAAAAAAATCATATCTCAACTGTGACTATGTTTATCGAACTGCATTAATTAGGCACGAAACCTGCTGTGAGGAGCCGACGGATAAGCCCCACTTAAAAGCCAAAGTCTGTTCCATAATTCTCTGAATTTAGCGGGTGGAGGGATTTATTTTTTATTTTTTATTTTTTATTTTGTTGTGTTTTGAACCCAAGCGACTGGCAACCAGTTTCTTAATAACAACAATAACCATCGAGATCCAGATCCAGATGCAGATGAAGGCTGGCCACTTCCTCAAGTGGCCCTCGTTCAAGCGACGCACTTGATAGTTCCCCACCCCACCCCACCCCACCCCAAGCATGGAACTACATAAGAAAAAATTATAAACAATTGAGTCTAATTTAAGTTTAGAGCTTTTTTTGCCCCCCTCTGCCTTTGCACATGTAACATCATTAGCCATGTAACTCGAGTCCCAGAGACAGGCGGTCCAGTTGAGTGAGTGAATGGAACAAACTGAATCCCACTTTAGTTTCCTAGTACGTCAGCATGTGTACCCATACACAATGTCTCAACAGATATATATGTATATGTATATGTGTATGCATATCTGAGGCGTAATGCATTTAATGAAAGACAAAGTCATTCTAGAAAATGTTGTCAGTTGCAATTGAATTGCGTAAAAGTATCTTTAGGATCGCAATTGGCGGTAATATTAGAGGCATTAAATTGAAGATTCATTCTACAAATAAGGGGGATTACTTACAACAACGAGGCTTGTGTTGTGTTATGGCACATAAACAACATTTTCAAATAATAAATGAGTGAATCTGCCAGACAGCGGGTAGTTCTTGCAATAAACCCAGCTTTAAACACTCTCTAAAAATATAGTTTAAATAAACTAAAATAAAAATGCATATCCTTAAAGAGTTGATGTCTTTCAACAGTTCGGCTAACATATGACTTCCTCGCACATTCATGATGGTCGAGGAGTCGAACCAGTTCCGAGATCATCTATCTGCATCTGCAAAGGCGTCAGTATGCAAATTTGATGGAGTGTGTGGCGTGTGCGGAGGCAGAGAGAGAGAGAGGGAGAGAGATGGATATTAGGAAATGCAGTTGGAAAATTGCTTAGAGGAGCTTGGAGGAGCTGAGAGAAGAGATCGAAGATATCGACACCCAGCATATATATCAATCTGTCAGACGGTGTTAATCGTGTAGAAAGCATCTGTCGGGTGCCAAATAGACATGTGAAAATCGAAAGAGTTAAGAAAATAAAAACAAAACTTCGCTTTCATTTGCGGTAAACACAATCACACACACACACACACACTCACACACACGCACACACATATGGGGTATAAATTTGCATAGCTCTAAGCTGCGGATAGAAACCACTTGCCGCCACTGGCACTGGCACTGGCACTGGGCAGCCACATCGATGGTCAGTGGGTAAAAACACAAGTCGAAAAAATCTAATCAAATCGATGCCAAGTTAAATCCAATCCAATTGTCAGTACACAAATCACGTCAGCAGGCAATTTATCAAACGGATTGGAGACCCCGACGGACTGAAAGGCAACGGCAGTGCAGCTGGGGGAACTGACCAGGGGGGATGGCTGTGTTTTGCGTCGCTTGAATATTAAGATAATGAATGCAACTCGAAATTGATGGGTCTGCATGCTGATAAGTCCAGGCACACACACACACATCATATGATAAATCAAGCGGGCAACCCAAAAGAATAGAGCAGCTCCACAAATTGAAGCAAACCCCTTTTTAGGTGTCGGTGCGGGGGAGGAGTTGTGGTGGTGGACTGTTGCAAGTGCAGTTTGGGTGCCACTCGAGTTGCCTGTAATTACAACTACTGCCAGGGCCGCCAGTTGGTCTGCCTGCCTGCCTGCCTGTCTGTCTGTATGTATGTCCACCCGTCCTTCTGTCTGTCTGTGTCTGCCTGTTGGCACACACACCCGCATCCCGTTTGATTCTCTTCCAAGTTTGGCGCGTCCACTTGACGGGCAAACAGGAAAAATTATTATTTGTATGGATAAACACATTCGTATAGAATATACACAGATGATGTTTACTTGCCCCTCTCTCCGCGTCCAGGCAACTCTCAACGGGCTGTCAGGCAACAATCAGTCGAATCTTGTGCATGTTACATGCAACATTGCCTCGATGCCTCTGCTGCTGCTGCTGCTGCTATCCCCCTCAGTATCAGCCCCTCTGCATCCACTGATGATGCTCCCCGCCTTCTGTTGATTATGCTGATGAGTTTTTGGGTCGCCTCGGCATTGGGGCGCGCTCTGTCTCATATCAGCAGCCCCATCTTGCAACGTGGGCAATAATAATAATGAAAAAGTTTTTCTCTTTACTTTTTCCCTTTCTCCCTCACCCTTTCCCTCTCCCACTCCTTCTCACTATTTATTTATATTTTGCTTCTTTCGCTCCTCCGATTATTCGTATTTTTTATTTCGTATTCCGTATTTTATTTTCGGCCATGCATTTCGGGTAAGTACTTACAGTCCCGGCATGGGGTTAAGGGGTCGTACCCTGTTTATGTGCCTTTAACATGCGCATTGCATTGGCCAGTGGCAGTAATGGGGAACAATGAGAGCAACAACAAAGAAGCTTGGAATAGGAGTAGCAGCTGCTGCCAGGATTAAGATGCCAGTGATGGCAATGTAACGGGACCCGACAGAGAGCTGACAATCAAAAGGATTTAGAGTCGCGCTTCTCAAAAAGTAGAACTGTAAAAGCTTTAAAGCAAACGCCAAGGATTCATTAAATATAAAAACCATTGAAAGGTTAAAGAGGAGTTGCAAAAGGACAACTAAACAACTTTAGTTGCAGAAGTGCTCCAAGATGTCCTTAACTCTTTAGACATTGATTTAACTACAAGCCTTAGATCTAAGTGAAGATCCCCGACATATTTCAAATAATCAGAAAACTCCTTTATTAAGTGAAGGAGAGGGAGAGGTGGAGTGGGGGTGGGGATGGGAGGGAAAAACTCAAGTAGATTATAGGACAGATTGATAATTAAAAATTGGAGTGAAAACATAAAGTAACAGCCGCGCGCATAGCGTCTTCTCGAGAATCGGAGACCGTAAATGGAAGTCACGTAGATAAGCAAAGGTCTGACATTTCCGAGAATTGGCTGAACACATGAAATGGAGCATCAAGTCGATGCACTCAATGGCTTCTACGCTAGACCCAAGAATAGTCATTAGAATAAGGGGACAAAATAGCAGCCACATCAAGACTCGAAGGAGGAGCCAAAAGGGGCGGAGTTTCTAAAGCAAAAAGAGCTGGAGGAGTTCAAGAAAAGGGAGGACTGGAGTTGGAGAAGCTGGAAGGAGGAGGTAGGTGCAATCAATGCAGCTGCGTCTTAGACAACAATCAGTTGAAGTAATTGTAACAGCAGCAACATCGAAAATTAAGAATCATCCAATAACGAGTGCCCGACGAGGATATACCCTGTGATCATTTATTTAATTCCATATAATCTGGAGGTAATTGGTCCCGCATCGATTATGGCAAGAGTTAAGGAAAGGACTCAAATTGTATAGTTTTTAAAGGAAGCGTGCGTTAGGGAAGGGTCCTTAAATTGGTTCATTTTTAAAGAAATTGTTGGATGGCTATCAAAAGGTCATGTCGGGGGTCATCTATCATCTATCTGGATATTGATTGTTCCCTGGTAACTTTTTACTATGCCGAGGAGCCAAAGATCGGGCATCTTCAACTTTGCAGCCTTAGGTAACCCATGGGAGGAACTGTGTGCAGGGTGTAGGACTCACAACATTTGTTGCAGCTGATTAATGATTTGTTGCTGGGCGCAAACCTTTTGAGGCATCTGCAATCAACTCTGTCATTTTTTAAACGTCGCAGTCGCAACTTGGACCTTTTTAAAGGTGCGACGACTTCGGGAACTCAACAAAAGTCGACAAAGCCGCTGATAATGGTTGTTTATTGAGTGCCAAAGTGCGAGGACGGCTGCAACCTACGTATAGATGAAGCCACCAGTAGTTGCAGTTGCAGTGGCAGTGGCAGTGGCAGCTGCAGTTACATGCACCACATTTCCAACATGTTGCCCAGCGAGAGGCAGCAAGGGTAGGGCAGCCGCCAATTAGTCAACCTTACAAGCAGCAGGGAAGGTAAAATTGTAACCTTGATGCGGGTTCTCCGGGTAATTAATGTAATGCAGGAAAGGAGCGTCAAAAGGGGTTAAGTCCTTAATGTAATTATGTTATCAGTTGCGCTTAGTTCTTCATGGAATTCCTGTCATTCCAGGCCCAGGGGATGCAACACATTATCGAATACCCAGGGAACTGCCTCAGTCCCCAATGAAGTTAGTCAAATGTTCCATGAGATATGCCAACAGCTTTCAAAACTATCCCCCTAGAGTTGCCCCCCTCTCTTCATTTTGAACTCTCTTCGATTTGTTTTAATTATCGTCTATTAGCTGAAGATTTTCTTCAATTTCGTGCTTCTTTCATGTTATCGTTATTTAGCGCCATTCTCCCACATCAATTGGTTCTTTGTCATAATTATTATCTCTTCGTAGCATTTTCCGTGGTTAATTAATATTTCATTTCCCTTCCGACCAACTGTCGCCGCCTTGCCCCTCAATTAGGCACGGCCCAAGACGCTGTTGCCACACAACGTCTTCCCAGCTCTCACACAGTGTGAATAACCCCGTCGAAGAACCCTTTGCCAACAGGTAACCAATAGAATGTTTAGAGCCCCGTAAAATCCCTCATCTCAATACACCTAAGCATGCCAGCCATGCGCCTAAGATTTGTCCCTGCGTCAGCCGACGGGTCATTAGCCTCGTTGCACAGTAGCAACCATGTCAACCCCGGTGCGACCGGATTCGTCTGGGTTCGGGTTTGGGTTTGAATTTAGGTTTGGGCTTGGGCTTGGGCTTGGGTTTGGGTTTGGGTCAACCCCTGCAGCAACCGAAAAAGAATTGAGAGACTCATAAAATTTGCCTATTAATTAAGTGCCGCCCGTTGTTGGAAATTGTATATTTTCCGTAGGGTTTCCTTTTATTTTTGTTTTTGTATTTTTTTTTATAATTTTTAAAATGTTTCCGAAGTGTTGACTACACGAAGTTCTTGTGTTTGCACGGGTGTTGGGACTTGGTAAACATTTACATAGTATTTACACAGAAATGCAAAAGAGTCCACAGCTGGCCGGGCAGACAGACAGACAGTGCGACGGCCCCATGACTTTGACTGGATGATATGCGTTTAAGTTTCGACTCTTCCCTCTCCCCTCACCACTCTTCCACTCTCGACTCTCGACTCTCGATTCTCTATACTCCCAAGAGTCGAGCGAGCAGTAGACATGACAGCAAACAAGAGTTGACAGTCGCTTTGGAAAGTCAATCAATGGAAATTGTTTTGGAAAATTGAAGTATCAGACGTGCCAGAGACTGCGGCTGTGTTTAAAGGAAGCAAAGTGTTCGAGCGATTGATTTAAATGGAGTTTCGTTTTTGGATTGGACCAGGCCATAAGGAAGTTGGCTCTTAGCCGCCTGCCAGCTAATTTCCACGCCCAATAAACGCTGCTAAAGGAAATTGCACGTCAAATCTCTGGACGGACAGTTCAAAGGAAAAATCATTAGAAATTTTCACTTCAAAGTTAAAGCCTTGTACGCAGCAACGCACTCGGCATTTAAAACCCATTTTCTCTATGCGAACGCGACACTTTCGATTAGTTGCGGCTGAAAATTGAATCGTGCAACGTGTGGAAAGTTGAGGCAAAAATCAATCTCTATCAAGGCTCAATGCTCCATGAATAATTGCAATATTTTTCCAATTAAAATACCTAAGAAGCATCTTTGAAATGAAACATTACGCTTCAACTTATTTATTTATAATCCGAGGATAATGAAAAGCGACCAAAGACTCATAAATCTCTCTGAAAGACTTCAACGTCTCCCCCCTCACATCATTTGGGGCATTCCTGGCAAGCGTTGGGGCGCCAAACTCTAATAAGAATTTATTACGGAAAATATATATATATATATTTAAGAGCCGAGCCACAGGATGTGAGAAAAGGCACATTGGGAACTTCCAAAACTCATTTAATTGATCGCATGCAACACGCGAACTGCGAGGGTGACGCTAAGGGAGACACATTTGAGATGAAAGCGAGCGAGCGGTTCCGGGGAGGGTGACACCTCCGTTAGGTACAGGGAAACACTCTTAGGCACACACAGCTGCCCATCTGGACACACACACACACACACACATGGTTGTGTGTGTGAGGGTGAGAGAAATTTCGATTGGATTGCTTTGAATGCTGCTAACATCGCGCTGTGTACAGTCAGAGACCTAATTTGATTTTTCCTTTTTTTTATTTGTATTTTTCCAGCGCGATTTTCGCTGCTTCTGTGCCCCATGATGCATTGGCCTGTCACACACAATTTGAGGCACCAATGGCAAAAAAAATATACACACTGCACTGAAAAAAAAACTGTTCAATGAAATCGAGTATTGACTGTGGCAGGTAGCCGCCGTCTAGTTGCAAGTGTGCAACTCCTCCATTGAGATCAATAAAACTTTTCAATTCTCGACACACAATGGAACAGACAATTTCCCTTACATTTTGGGTAGCCTCCTCTTGTCCAGGGACATGGCAGCGCCTTGTGTGCAGCAGCGCGATGACCATAAAGATAGCAATTGAGGGTTATATGGAACGATATAAACGAGAAGTTGGGTAACTCCTCTCTACCACTTGGTAGTAACCGCTCCGCCGATAGGGTAACTGCTACCTACGCGACACTAAGATATGATCTTTATAGTTTCAGTGTATAATAATTGGGAGTTTGCGGGAAGAAGTAAAATTTAGTGCCATTCTCACATTCATGGCTCATTCTTTTATGGATTCGGGCACATTTTATTGCCGTAATCCCCTAACCCCCTCCCCACACCGCTTTCCAGTGCTAAGCCACTGCCTGTGTACATATGATGCACCCTTTTCGGGCACCAATTGCCTGCCCTGCTCATTTCGACATGCTCCATTAAACAATTTGCCATTGTTGCACTTTTTATTTTTATTTTTATACCATTTTGCAATATGTCTCTTCTTCTTCTTCTTCTATGTACCCCTATCTCTTTCACTCCAGTGCGATTGTTTAATTTGTTGCTGCATTTGAGGGAAAACAATAACTGCGTTTCATTATGACAACAACGTGTGCAGCGCGCCCCACCCCCCACACGCTCCACCCCTCCAGCACACACTCTCATGTCTGTCTGAACTTATGTTGCAAACTTTCCTGTTCCATTATACGATATTGTTGCATGTACTGAAGTCTGCTGATTGTGCAACATTTGCGCCTTCTGCATGTAACTTTAGTAGAGCCATCTAAGTCTGTGGGAGCAGCAGTCCCGCTGCACTGTAACTGTATATACGTCATTGGATACCCTAGCAATGAGCACACACACTTTGGGGGATTGTGTGGAAAGGGTCTTCAATATTGTAAAACATTGTCAACATTAAAGCCCCTTTAATGGCACACATAAAGTTTTTGTATTTGTATAAGTAATTTTATTTTTTTTTTTGTATTTTGTTCGCAGCTTCCGCCTGGTAAATGTTGCGGCAACATGTTTGCTTTGTGTTGTTGTTTTGTATAGTTTAAACTGTTTTAAGTAACTTTGTTGTTATCTCTTTAAGCCTAAGGCAACTTGGCTGTTATCTTTTTGTGTCAGCCCTTTTTCTGGCCACATACGAGCGATAATTTTGATGGGCTTTTAAAACATTTGTTTGGATGTTTTTTATCACACTCTTTGTATAAACTGACCAGCGGAACTTTACACTGCGCAGAGAGCCCGCAGAATTTAACGACCGGTTTGGTTTGGGCAATAAAAATTTCATACCGCGTTATTTTTGCATTTATTCTTTGGGGTTTCTTTTTGTTTATCGCATTTTACAACAACACAAAACACGTTTTAAGCTTGGATTTCAATTTATTTATAGATTTAAGCTCTAAGAAAATATTCTCAATGAACCTCTTTTTTTTTCTCATCTGTAAAAAAACCATTCACGCAACACTTGGCAACACACTTCAGTAATCAGTTAAATAAATAAACAACGGGCCCGCTGATCACGTTTGACGCGACGAATTTAACGCTCGCAGTACTAAAAGGCACACAGATACTCGACGGCAGAAATGAGAAAAAAGGCAGCGACGTTTACGTCCACTCCCTCAAGAAGTTGACGCAGTACTAAGTACTCAACATGTTGAGAAAGATCAGTTGTGAGTCGCACTGCCTCTCCCTTGTGTTTCGTTCTCTCTGGCTCTGGTGCTACGAGAGAGCGAGAGAGTAAGAGAGAGCAGACTAGTGCAGCTTGTGCTCTGCGGAAAAGTTGCTAGTGATCTTAGCAACATTTGAAGTACGTTGGCAACATGTTGACAACAGTTTTGATGCTTCGCTGCTGTTGCTGCTGCTGCTGCTCGTGCGTGTATTTTTGTACCGACGTCTGCCGCATCAAATGCGGAACTGAACATGACACACTCGAATCCAAATCCTTTGGCAACTCCAGCACATCAGCAGGCGAACCAAGCCGCCTGCTGCGACGCAGCAGCTGCGGTGGCGACAACGTCAGCGCCAGCGACAGCGTCAGCGTCAGCGTCGGCGGCTTGGCGACGGCGGCAGCGGCGACAAAACAAATAACAGCATCGAAACGGAAAAACAGAAACAGGCAAGGGCGTTGGGGAGGAAAAATTGAAACAAACTGCGACAGGGTCACATGACACCAAGGATACGCTATATTTTAAACAAATTTTTGAGTATCGAGTGAAGGATAATATTTATGAGCGTCATTTTTTCAATAATATTGACATATTTATGAGGCAACTTGAACTTCTCACCCAACGACCATCGATAGAGAAAGAAAATATTTCCCTAAAATTAAGTCAACGCTTGAGCTCCGCAGGATCGTATAAATAAGCTTAGTACGTTTTGCCTAGAAGAAAATGCTTAAAATGCATGTCCTTCGAGTTACTTTGGAACGTATCCTTCATAAGCTTCAAATCTATTGTCATATATTGAAATATAAAACCTAACCCAATGCCCTACAGGGCATAAGAAAGTAAACATAGCCCAGTCCACAACCATGCTGCCACAGGAGCTCGGGCCGCAGACTGGGAGAAGGGCGGGCAGCTGGCGCCAAAGCGGCGACACTGCCAACGTTCTCGTCGCCATTGCCTCTGTTGTTGGCAGTGCCGTTGCCGTTGCCGTCTGCCCCATCGACTCCTTTTTATTTAGATGTTGGCAAAACTATTCAGAAAAAAAAAACAGAAAGACAGACGCAGCTTCCTGTGTGGAAAGGACGACGGCCATGAAGTTGCGCAGTAGAGCAAAAAAAAAAAAAATATTGTAAATTTGTGTTTGGTAGTTAGTCGAGCGACCATAAGGGAAGTGCACGGGAACAGGACGAGACTCTGTAGCGCGGCAGGCGCTTTGAATGTCCTGGCGTCATTTATAGTTAGTGCGAGACTCTGCGTCGCCAGCACCAACCGAAAATCGCGATTAAGGATTCCTTCAGGATGGGCCACAAGAAGGTTTACATCTCCATAATAAAGTTGTAAAAACTTTTGGGGGTTTGTCTTTAACGGGCGTGGGCGTGGCCGTGGCCAACAACAAGGGGGAGGGGGAGTAACTAAAAATTTGATTGATTATCTCGAATTGAGATGCTCTTGGCCATTGACTTGAAGCACTTCTCCACTTGGCCTCGGCCTTAGCCTAGCCTCGACGTTTGCCAAGGAGCCCATTTGGCTGCACAATTTTTATATTTCCCCCCCTTCCCATCAGCCCCACCACCGCTTCACTACTCAGCCATTGCCTTTTGACTGCCTAAACTTATGGGGGTCCACATTTTGCCGAGTCATGTGAATCGCGTGGGAAGGGAGAGACTTCGGCCAAGAGTCATTGACTGGCATAAGTTGAACGTTTTAGTCGACTTATTGGCGGGCACACATAAACGATATGGGCTATTAGCAATTGGCAGCTGGGAAATGGCAATTGATTTGTGTTGGGCCACAGCTTTCGGGGATTAGGAACCGAAAGCCAAACAAGACCAACGAAGTCGGAAATCAAAGTTGAAGTATGAAATTTGAACTCGAACTAAAACTATGTCAAAGATATTTGTGCTTTGGTAAAGGACCTCTTTGAAGGAGTTCAAACACTAAGCAAATATTGTGCCTGGAACTCATTTAGACTCTAAGTTGACTTACGGACTGTACTGTAGAGTATCCTTGCAATGACGTTTCAATTAAGTTTAGTCTAGGGTAAACATAAATCACACTTACCTAAAAATAGAAGAAAAGAAAGAAAGAGAGAGAGAGAGAAAAGTTCTCGTTAGTAAAGACAATCAAAAGTTTAAAATAAATTATTTAATTTAAGAGCTTGAATTTATTTTCCCAAATTTTCGGCAAGTGCCCGTTTAAGGTCCATTAAGCTAGCTGTGTAATTCAACACACCATGGCACATGCCCCGAAGTCAAACTGTTCTATGGATGCGACCGATGTTTGTATTTCCTTCGAATGGCAAGCGCTTCGAGTGCCACAAATATTGACAAGCGAATTAACTTTAATCCCAAATCAATTAAAATCAACAAAAACATGAATTTACTCTCGACGTCCCCAGTTGATATAAACACACAAAACACACACACACACACACATATATATATATATTTGTAGTAGACATCACAGACATAGAAGCGCCCTCTTGCCTGCCTTCTGTTTGCGAATCATCCGCCTTTGTCGCTTGAGGCGATCGTCTTATAGTTATGATTTTTTGCCTTATCGCTAGACGTGGGGCGAGAGGGGGTTATAGTCCCAGTGGACGAGCTTCAAGTCTCGCCATCACGCATTTAATGCTCTAGCTGTGAGCGTGTGCGTATGTGTATGTGTGTGTACGCGTGTGTGTGTGTCATCGGTCACTCGGGTCAATTTGGTGTGCGTGATAAATGGGTCCGTTGCGTGGCTCGAGTCGCGTCATGCGAGCAGCGAAGCGCCTTGGGTTGTGGCTGGGGCTTGGCGGCCAATGGTGTCTATTGAGGCCCCTCCCCCACCTTCCCCACCCTTTCTCTAACCATAAGACTTGCTAATGTTTTTGTGGCCGCTGCTCTTGTTGCTCTTTTATTATGGATGTGCCTTAATATTTATGGTCAGTGATAAGATTGCTCAATTGTGGTTTAAGTTTTGTGTTTGTTGTTGTTGTTGTTGTTGTTGCTGTTGATTTTGTTTATTTGTTGTTGTTGTTTCAGCAGCCACAGCTCTTTAAAGTTGACGTAGGTTGGAAGTTTTATAAGCCTCAGCCTCAGCTTCAGATTTAGGAATCGAGTGTATTATATGCTGCCATAAAGCTTAACGCGATAAGCAGCGAGGTGAGGGTGGTGGGTGGAGGATGGAGGGGCGAGGTGTTTGCCAAGGGAGCAGCAAAGAGTTTCCGCCTTAGCCCTGTGTGTGTGTGTGTGTTTTGGGGTGTAAGCTCATGGGAAAAGTGAGAGTGTTGGGTGTGTCGCATTGGGAGTGGGGGAATTGTTTATAGAAGTTGGGTTCGAGTTGAGAAAAAATGTACCTAAAAGCGTGAAGCATTTTCAGAGCAAAGTTTTTAAAACTTAATAAATAAATTGAAGCTTTTTTTGGGTTTAATATAAGAACATATTTGATAGCCTTTAGGAAGTCTTTCTTTAGTCCAGCTACTAAATAAAGTCACTAGGTATTTCATTTGTCTTTTAGGCAGTTCTCACATTTCTCTTTCAGTTCTCCTCACTTTTTTGACTAACGGTTTCTGATCTGCATTTGATTTATGCCCCCAACTTATGCCCCACGCTCAATGGAGTCTATTTTTGTCCCAGTTTTTAAACTTCGATTCGAACGTTTCTGACATTTCAGGGCGTAAAAACTGCATTGCAACGCATAGGATATCATCTGTATAAACTGAAATTCAAGTAAAAACTACGGATTGGCGTTGCTATGAACGACCGCAAAGTGAAATTGCTCGACGTCTGTCAATAAAAAAAGAGTAAAAAAAAAAATTCCAATGGCAAATAATCTGCCGCAAACTGTGCACAACGTAATGGCGGCGATGGAGGGGGTAAGGGGATGGATGCCAGGCGCTGGGTATTAGACACTGGAACTGGGGCCTGGAGACAGATTGGCATTTATGACGTTATTACTCAAAGCAGAAATTAATTAAGCGCCGCCACAATCGAACCAACTCGGATTGGAGTACAGGCCGGGCGGAAGGGAAAAATGAGGGGCAAAGTGCGGAGGGGAAGCATTGAATGGGCAATTAAAAAACTTTTTTAAATTCAAGCCTGATGATAGCAGAAAAACTGTGGGGCGTGGCAAACACTTTGATTAGATCAAAAACAATTAAGTTTAAGCATTTTCTCAGAGTGTCGTCGGAAAAGTTCAAATTGTGCATTATTTAAAGTTTTCCTAAGTTAACGGCTTCAAGTTTGTCTGAAGTTAATAAAACTTTGCAAATAACGCCGCCACGCCCCCTCCCTATCGCTTCAGTTTGATGGCCTAATGAAATTTAACAAAGAGAAGTTTTGACAAGTGAAGGGGTCAAACTTTGTTTTCGACAAGTCCTAAAAATAAAATTGAGATGAATTTTGAAGAGGGGAGAGTTGATAACAAGAAGATTAAAAATAAATTATGATAATAATATTTAAAAATAAAATTTTAGGAATGTTAAAAAATAAATAATATTTTTTTATATTTCTGTTCATTCGAAGTAGTTTCAGTTTAAGGTCCCCATATGAAAAGTAGTAGTCAAGTTGTGTTCATCGGGTGCCATCCTGGGAAATCGAGTCATACAACCAGTAAAATATCTGTCCATAATCTGGCCAGATAATGCATACAGAGTCGGCAACTGTTACCAACTGTAATGGCCAGAGTCTATTAGCTGCCCATGAGCGTCTTCTAGTTCTGCACGACTACAAAATAACTTGTGTATTGCTTACGTGTAAGACATCTGTTGGGGGCCACCACAGACGACGACCCATTTGGCTTTGCTACCTACATAAATTCTCTGCAACATATCTGTGGCAAGTAGTTGCTCATTCCACAAGCCCCTGCCAATGCCATACACACACACAGCTCAGTCAGTGCCATAACAAGACCAAATGCTGCCAGCCAGGCATAACTCCAATTGCAATTATTCTCTTTATTCCCAACTTCTGGCCAAGACGCGCGGGAGGCAAGCGAGCGGCAAATGCATTTTATTGCCATATTTTTCTTTGTTTTATTTTATCTATTATTTTATTTTCTTTTTTTTTTCTTCTTTCTCTCTTGCTGCACTTTTATGGCAGCTCCTATAAAGCGCAGAGAAGGGCAAGCGATGGCACGGAGGCTACGGAGGGTACTTCAAGTCAGGAAGTCTTAACAAAGTTTATTATTTTTCGTTCCTTTTTGCCGGCAACTTTACTAAGCGAACAAAAATGATAAATTTTATGTTGAAAAAAAAAAAAAACAAAGAATGGTAAAAGTTTTGAGTTCCTAAAAAAAAACTTTGAAGCCGCTTTAAGACAAAGTCTCAAGAACTTGGAAAGCTCATCGAATCCATCAAATGGCCTCCATGGGAGCAATTTACACGTACGTCTTGACCTTGAGACGGCCCACACCTATACCCCACACCCACACCCACACCCACACCTAGCGGTGAGACTCGTGGCGGGACAGATTTATGCTGTCTGGCGTCGATAAATTTGATAGTCCGACAAATGCGAGAGGCCATAAAACACTCGATGGCCTTACAAGATGTTGAATATAAGAAAATTCCACTTTCCAATTTCCACCTTCCATTTTTCTGCTGCCGCCGCCGCCGTCGCCGTCGCCGTCGCCGTTGAGATAAAATGCAATTTAAAGTTTTCTATATTTTTGAGATTCGCCTGATCAAAATTGTTGACGAGTTATTTGAGTTATGCAGCAGTCGAAGTGGCACCCAACAACAACAACTGCAACAACAACAACAACAATAAAATCAACTAACGCTCCCTTGCAGACATTTTCATACATTTTCTATTGCGACGCCCATCGTTGGAAAAAATGAAAAACTTTTGAATTCCCGTGACTTCGCCCGACTGAGGAGAGAACATTTGTCTGACTGCCACGGAAGTTTATCAGAGACTTTTCCCTGACTTTTGTTGACAACTTAAGCCACACACATAGCAAAAGAGAGGACGGGACATCGTCTTTGGGAATATGACACAAGGAGACAACTTGGCGGAAAAGTTACTCCTCGCGGCACAGAGGACAAGGCACAAGGCACGGGGCACAAGGCACGGGGCACAAGGCACGAGGCACAAAATGTGACTTGACGGCAGAACCGCCGATAAGCGAACGGAATGAATTCTGAAGTGCGCGCCGACAGTTACAACACTCGATAAGGATACGTCGGAGGTGAGGAAATGGACAGAAGGGACTCTCAGGTATTGCTTGAGTTATGCGGTAGTAATTTAAAGAACATTCCTGTGCCACGGCAGGGCAGCCGCAACATTTGTAACGTCGTTTATGCGCTGACTATTGCATTTTTCAGCAGCGCCCCAAAGTAGGCAACAAAAATATGGGAAACACTGCGACAGACGCCGCTGAGTGTTGCGGCCTTTTGGACGGCAGAACGAAAGGTAAACGGATGAACATCCCGTCCGTGGCAAGTGGCCAAGTTTCTCTCACTGATAGACGAGTGTTGTGTAAAATTAAAGGATCTCTTCTGTTGTGCAACATAGAAAAAAAATGGGAAGTACATATATGATGGGAATGATTGCATAAATATTTTCTTGCTCGGAAGCAAAATTATTGATAAATATTTAAAGTCTATGAGAAATGCGATTTCCCTACTCGAAGCCCGCATATCCTTAAATTTCTTACTAGTCTACGTCTTTTGAAAGAAAAGTACATGGAATATTTAGAAAGTTATCCTTATTTTTTTTGCACCAAACGTTCTCCCTAAGCCACCACCATTGAGAAAGTGACGCTATTTGGCGCCCATCGCACTCATAATTTATAAAGGGGATAAACTGAAAGACAGTCGAAAGGCACTGAGCTGTAGGAGCAAATGTTTGCAAGGATGCACAAATTCGACTGAAATTCCGTGTTAAATTTGGTTTATTTTACTTACATTGGTTGACAGTTGGCTGCTCAGGCTGAGCACCTGCTCCCTTGCATCCTGCAATTCACGCTTCAATCTGCGTATCTCGTGCGCCTGTCGCTCCTCCGCCGAACCGTACAACGAGCTGCCTCCAGACAGCAGCGAAGCGGCACTGCCATGAACTGGAAAATAGGATGTGCGATGGAAAGATAAGCACACATTTGTCAATAAACTTGTGTTCCCCCACTCCCCCAACATGCAGCGGCATTTACCTTCATCATTTTTCTTCGGATATGTTAGACGATGTGATCCAGGGACACTGTTGCCCCCATGTCCACCGGCAGCTGCCACGGCTGCCAGTGCTGCCGCTGCTGTGCCATGCGTGGGGGACAACGCCGATGCTGTGCCCCCGAAGGGTCCGCGATTTAGGGGCGTGGGCGATGTGGGTTGGCTCCAGGCCACAGCTGCTGCATTGCCCGTCTGCGCCGCCGCTTGTGCAGCCTGAGCCTGGGCCTGGGCCACTGCCGCTGCCATTTGGGCACTAAGCACCCCATTGGTGCCCACGGGCAGGCAATAGTAGGGTTCAATCTCCACATCCCCGCCACGACTCAGCATTGAGGGATACATTTTCTCCGATTTTGTGGATCTGCGATTGGATTGGAGAAGAAAAAAATGAAAAATTTCATTAGTTGATATTCAATTTGGTGTTGCAAATGATGAGTGTATTGGTGTTCGAATTGTTGTCGTTTTTGTTGTTTAGCTTTAAATGTGAGAAAAGGTGAGGTGAGGTGAGGTGAGGTGAGGTGGATGAAACAATAATAAAGTTTTCAATAAAATTGCAGAAAAATAGTGAATGTTGTGAAAGCAGTGAATTTTGATGGAAGCCAATAAAAATGTAAAATCAGAACTAAAGCAGCGGAAACTCATCCCTTTGCCTTCTTCAACTCATAAATTAAATTACAAGCATCTCCCTCATTTTATAATCATATTTATCATAATATTTCACTCGATGTTTTTTTTAATTTTTAATTACCCATAAACTGACTCCCAACTTTACAATTCTCTGTCCAAATTAAATAATAAGCCATAAATTAAAGTTGGTTATTTTATGCATACATTAAAAGCTTATCCTTCCAACTGGCCAGTGGGAGTTTTCATAACCTGAAACTTTTTTAAAAAGGGTAGAGGAGATGCCTACACTGAGAGAAACTATGCAACAGAAATTTATTGTATTCCATTAAATATAAATTTATATATATTTTTTTAGACATTTTTTTTTTTTTAAATAAATAAATAAAAATAAATAAAAAAATAGAAAAATGTCTATCGGATCGCTAGAAACTTTGCTTGAAGAAGAAGAGATTTCAGAGGATCAGATGGTATAAAATATATAGAGATATATTTGCTGTCCGTTTATATATCATAAAAGGATATTTATATATAAATTTTTATATTATTATTATTATTTAGCTCCTTCCAAGCCAAACTATTTTTATAATTTTATTTTTATATTTTATTTATTATTTATTTATTTATTTTTTATATTTTATAATTATTATAATTAATGACTTATTAATTTTTTATATTATTTTAAGGTGCATTTTTTAATCGCCTTAACCCGATGAAGCGTCCTGAATTTTTTCCAATGCATTAAATAAATTTAACATATGATTTATTAAATGTTTTTAAAATTATCATATTTTATCCGAGTGCAATAAAAAAAGAGCTATTGGCAACAAATTGAAATAATTAGCAGCTGCTTCTGAAAGCCAAACTGTCACTGACCACAATTTGGCCCAAGTGCCAATTCAAAAACCAATCACTAATCACTCCACTGCAAAAGATCACAGTTTGGCAGCACGGATACTACTGTGTGGGTGATAGTGTGAGTGCGAGTCCTTGGCCAGACGTTTGGAAATTTCCGTTGTGGTTGTGTGCACTTTATTAGGCCAATCTGTTGACGAGTATTGCGCACTTGGCAAATTTCCGTTTAATTCTGTTGGTGGCAAACGCTGCCAATTTGAAATGAGTGATGGTGCGGGGAATGGTGGATGGATGGAGGGGTGAGGGTTTGTATTTGTGTTTGTGTTTGTGTAGTTGGCGTGTGCGTGTGGTGGGAGATAAGGAAATGAATGGTGAAATGAGGGACTTTACTCTGGCAAATTGTCATAAAATGCGATGGTTAAAAGGCTTAGCAAATGACCACACAGCAGACAGAAGGATGGGGATAGTCCTTGGAAATGGGTTCTGGCAGCTGCCGAATGACTGACTGACTGAACAAATCTGTGTGCTCCTTCTTCCTTTTGTGTTGCCCAATTGTTCGGTGGCAGTTCTTGTTCTGTTCTCTCCGACATTAACGTCATTTCGCATGCAAATCTAATATTGCGTATACGTCATGTGTGTCCTTCATCTGTCTGCCCAGACACATCTGTGTTTGAGAGTACGTGGGCGTGGTACTGTGTGTGTGTACGGTGTACATTTGCGGTGTGTGTTCGTTACGGCTTTCGCATGCTTCAGGGCGTCCGCTTTCCGCTCTGGGACATTCGTCCAACAACTCGATTTCTCTGTCTGTGCTCCGTAATAGTCTGTTCTCTGTTCTGGTGTAAAATTTGATAACAAGCTAACAAAACTGGTTTTTCTATTACCCCCTCACTCCCCACCCCAACCCACAGCCCACAGCCCACAGCCCACAAGCCACTTTCCACTGTTTCTTTTGCATAATTGATGCACTGAAAGCAAGAGTGCGGCCATGGGGCATGTATATTAACGGGAAAGGCTTCCGCTGGCAGTGAAGAATTGGTTAGCCAAGGATAGAAAAGGGGTGGAGCATGAAAGGGTGTTAGGAAGGCGTCTCTGCAATATGAAAATTCCTTTACAATTCAGAGCCTGACACTTGCAGATAAAACAGTGGCTGGATTTGTAGACGAAAGAAGATTTTCTGAGGGTCGTCCTTGCATTTTACTTGAGTAAATACAATTTAAAATTAAAATCAAGTTCAGACACGTAAAGGTTAAAGTTCAGCTTAACATTTTGGTATTTCTGCGATTTTGGGCTCTCTTATTTATGGGATTATAACAAAAGAGAACCTTCAACCTTTAGTTTTTTGCTATAGTTTCCATTTAATATTTATCTACTAAAATCACATCAATTATTCATTTCCATAAATTATACCCACAGTGAAGCCTCCCTCCTCCCTCCCTGCCCTTAAGAGGCACAGGCTGAACTTTGTTGAAGGCATTGTTAGTGAAATTTTTAATGAAGCTCTTGAGAGTCAACACTCGGCCGAAAAGCCAACTGCGAATTGCGAACTGCAAACTGCGAACAGCGAGCAGCGAGCAGCGCGCTGCTGACGTGGCCGGAATGATATCAAAATAAACAAAGAAAAAGGAATTAATAAAAATAAAAAAAAATACCAAAAAAACAAAAACAAGAAAAATAGATCGTAGCACCCCAGCGGCAAAACTTTATTTCAGCTGCGCGCCATTGCCAAGTCAAAGGTTCACAAACCTATTGACATGTCAAATAATAATCTGGCCGTCCCCTCAGCTGTTCCAGGCACCCTTCCCGCACACACACACACATCACACACACACACACACATCACACACACACACACACATCACACACATATCACCCACACATATCACATACAGTACTGTTATTTACACTTATGTGTACGTACATGACGTTCAACGTCCTTTATTCCTGTGTCGTCTCTGAACCAAACTTTTTCGTTTTCGTTTCTCGTTTGTCCTTTTTCGCTTTTTCATTTCATTTCTGCTTTTATTTTGTTATTCTCTGGCATTTTTGCACATTTTGCTCTTTTGCACAACTTTCACATTGTCTGTACGGCCGCCACCCAATCACCCAGCCACCCACTTACCCAACCACCTAACAGCCACCCACTCGTCCACCCTTAGCCTTCACTTTAACTGTTTGGGCGTTAACTCGAAAAACTTCCCTTATTTCGGGGGCTTTACCAAAAACTTTAAAATATGCACGACTCTCGACACTCGACACTCGACTAACACAAACAAAACACACGGTGACCCCGATGACTATAAAAATTCAACTATTACAAATTGTTTGCATACTTCCCATGCATCCCGTGCATGTGGCCAAGCCTGCAAAACAGCTACAAAAATGTCCTGGCCACGAGGCGAAGGCGAAGGTGTGCCCCACTGTGGCTGCCGCTGGCACGTAGAAATTCCATTGAACAGGTGACAGAATTTTTATACACTTAAAAGTTCAATGTGCAGGGCAAATGGGGACAGTTAGTGGAAAAGTTACTTTCTACTCAGTTTAATAAATAAACCACAGGTCACACTTTTGGCTCTTAAGCAAAAATGAAATCATCGTGAAAGTTGTCTTTTAAGAGGCTTAGTTTTTTTTTAAAGAAAATTCAAGCTAAAATTCTTAAAATATTTTCTGGGTGTCATAAATAAAATATTATGTTTAAGAGGCTTGTTTATAAGAAAAAAAAAAAAAACATAATATTTCTGTAACATTTCAACTTGGGAAAGAAACTTAAACCTTCCTTATTTAAATAATACATAAAATTATAAATAATTTATATATTTTAATTAAATATATTTTCCACCTAAGTAAAAGTAATTTTTTATATATGAAACTACCCATATAAATGGAAATATAAAATGCTAATTCTAAAAAAATGCAGGTGAGATCCCCAGAGAATACTTCTATAATATTTTAACTAAATTAGTTTCTGCTTTGCAAAACTTTCGAGGGTTAAATAATTTATAAAATTATATATATTTTATGTATACAAATAATAATATTTTCTGCTTAAGAAAAAGTTGTTTTTTATATATGAAATGATACTGAATTTAAATTTTATATAAAATGCTCGTTTTTCAAGTGTAACTTATAAATATTTGTTTCCTTAGCCAAAAGTTGTTTAAATTTTATATTAAATTAAATAAAAAAGAGACAAGGCAAAATCTTAGGATAATATTATTTATGCATTTTCTTCTTAGCAAAAGTTATTATTTTATTTAAAAATTATAGTAAATAAAATATGACATTTTCAATGCTCACTCTTCAACAAAAAAAAATGACACGTCTGGTGCTTAGTTAATTAAAATTTTAATTAAATTTGAAATTGATTTTAAATAAAGTTTTATATAATATATAAAAATCATATAACTTTTATAAGGAAACTTCAGGTGAATAATGCTTCAAAAAATTATCCAAATAAAATGAAGATTTGTTTTATTAAAAACTATCATACATAAAAAAAAAATAATTAGTATTTAATATTATATTTTTACAGATTTCTACAGACTCCTAAATAATATTTCTCTTATATTTCAACTTAAGCAAAAGGAGTTTTTAATTTAAGGAACTTTTTTGATTTCATTTTGATTTGATTTTTTTCTTGATTTTATTTATTATATAATGCATAAGATTTTAAGATGCCTTTTAAAAATGTACTTTTAAATAGAAGTAGATGTAAGCAAATAAAAATAATCTTGAAATAAATATAAATTAAGTATTCTCTCTCAAGCAGAAGTATTTATTTTTTTATATATGTGAAACTATCGCAAATTTGTTGCCTGTTCAGAAATATTAAATGCAAAGCGCACCTTAGGTGAAACTCACGTGATGCAAATGCAATAAGTGTCTCGGGCCCGTCTACTCGTCGGGGCACATGAACACTTAATGAACACAGGCTTCAAGTGGCAGACGTCTGCTGCAACATACAGTTACAGCTGCACACCTCTGCACCTATGCACAAACTAAAATACGCAGACACACAGCCAACACCCACACACAACTCACACACACACACACACACACACACATACGGGTGCTGCTAAAAACACATGAAGGATCTGCATTTTGGCGATGATGCAAAGTGCGCAACATGTAAATGTAAATTGCTGGCGGTGAAACACTTTTAGAGGAAAAAGGACGAAGGAGGCGACAGGCGCAAATGGCGGAATGGAAAAATGGAAAAGCGAAAAAGCAAAGGATGATTGTTCGCAAGTGCAACACTGTAAATATGGGCGTGGCATACAACTTGAAGCGTAACTTAAAAGTGAGCAACAAACGACAAAGAAAAGTCACCTTGGGTATGTCCGTTCCCTCAAGTAGCTTTAAGAGGTAAAGGCAATAATTGAAGAAAATGTGCACATTAGGTAATAGCAAGAGATCGAAAGAGATAAAAGATAGTGGGAGAAAGAGAGAGAGAGAGAGAGAAATAGTGGTAAGGACTTACAGTACAGGTTGTAAAGGAAAACGTACGCATGCTTAAAGATTTATAACTTTTAATCAGTTTTCAACCTTTTTCCGGGAAGGGGAAAACTTCCTCCTTCCCCACTCCCTGCCGCTGCGTACGTCGCTACTGTTGAGATTAAGGAGCCACTCACCTGATGCTATTACTACGATTCATGCGTGGACTCTGCACATAAGGGGATTCATTGCCCTGGATGGGCATCTGCCCACCAGTACCACCGGCGGAACGATTGTGCAGCATCTTGTGTCCATGTCGTGTCATGGCCGGTGACCCGATCTGCAGCTGCTCTATGGAGTCGCCATCGGATAGCCGACTGCCTGCCGTATTGCTGTGTTTAAGCCACATGGCATACGAGCTGTACTCCGGCTTCACTTCCGCATAGGTCTGTGTATCGGACAGCGATCCATCATGCCGCGTGCCCGGACGTGTGGAGATTCTGTGACAGGAAAAGGAACAGAGATGAATAATTACGTCGAGAAGGGACAGGATGTCGTTCCTACCTGTGCTGGAACATATGCATATCGCTGGTTGGCTTGGGCAAACTGTGTGAGCCCGTGTCCATGCGTTCCCTGATGGATTGGATGAGCTGTGTTGCCGTGGGCCCCGTTAGGGAGAAGCTGCGATGCTGAGTGTTTGGTGGCAATTCTGCAAGGATAAAACAAGGACAAGGTTAGTTTATATTTAAAGGAGTTTATAATATTTTCCCAACTTACTGTTCATGTCATTGGGCAGCGTCTGGGTGCCACCGGTCACCTTGCGTCCACTGGCGGTGCGCGGCACTGCTGACACATGTGCTGTGCGTCCACAGGACAAGCCATTTACCATGCCTGCTGCTCCGCCGCCACCACTGCCACCCGTTGCCATGAGCATGGCAATGTTTTGCTGCTCCGCCGTGGAGGTGATGCTGCCATTGGCACGCTTCACATAGCCAAAGCTTGGCGGAACGCCTTTGGTGCGCGACGAGGCTGAGGGTGAGCCCTGCTTGGAAGAGTTGCCGCTGCCACCGCCCATGCTGCGACGCGAGGGCGAGGACTTCTCCGATTTATCTGTCTTGTGGCCGTTGAGAGGCTCTGGCATTTTGGTCCAATTATCGCGACCATTTCGTGATCCGGGCCGATGGTGTGGACTGCCATCCATTTTGTTGTTGCCGTTGTTGTTAATGTTATTGTTGTTGTTGTTGATGTTGATATTGTTGCTGTTGGAGCCGCCGCTGCCACTGACACTGGCACTGCCGCTGCCGCTGCCACTACCACTACCACTAGAGCTGGCCTGGCTTGCCGCTGAGCTGCCGTTTGCGGCGGTTCCAATGCTGTCAAGTGAACCGCGACTGCTGCGAATGCTGCAAGCAAATGAAAAGATGAACAATCGTTATTAAAAAAAAAAAATTCATAAGCGCCAATTAATTTATGCCATAATTTTGCCTGATTATCATACTCATTATGGCTGATAAGTGGTTCGTTGCGGTTTCGCTGGACTCAGCCTTGTGCGTGGCTCGGCTGATGCAGAAACAGAAACAAACAAATTCATATGAACTAGATAAACTGGAACTGGTTTCCATGTACACTGAACTTGCAGTTCTCTTCAAACAAATAAATATTTGTATTTTTTTTTTTTATTTAAAATTAAACTTTTTTTTTCCCCCCAGCTATTTATGAGTCGTTTCGTTGCCCCGACGACACTTTCATCTTCAACTTGGTGCGTGGGGCGCCAATTACAGCACATTAAGCATTACAGTAACAGCTTTTCCGATGAAAAGCCATTATTGCGCATACGCCGCGTGCGACAGTAGTTAATATTTACTCAGCGTTAATTATATAGATAATTTATGCAAGTCGTTCGAAGCTGTCGCCCACTTTGCTCCTGTTGCTGTTGCTCCTGTTGCTGCTGCTGCTGTTGTGCTCCTGATAAATGGCAGAAAATATTATATAATCTCTATGAGAGGTGCCAGCCAACCAAGCGAGGCAACTAAAGTAAATCTTCTCTGGGTTGAGTCTCAGCTGGAAGGCAGCTGGCAAACAATTGAAAATCAGCGTGCAAACAAGCGTGCAATTCAGAAAGAGAAACTCGATAGACAGTCTTGACGGGGGCCCTGACAATGGACCCAAACTGATGGACCTTAGTGTGGGATGGATGGTGGAGGGTGGGGCAAATAGCAATCCAAGTGCGACGACGACGACGATGACTACAATTGCAACTCTTTGCACAAAAGGCGGCAAAGCGCATTGAGTGCTGCTATCAAAGTGGATGGCCAACATTTTCAATTAAAATGACAAAAGACGAGCGTCCAACATAAAAGACTGCTGATGGGCAATGACAGGGCGAGGGGGAGTAAAGGTGCCAGAGGAGGACGAGTGGTTGTGGATATCTAGTACCTTAACTAGCAAACGATGTCCATCCACTTTCACCCAAAAGGATTGTTCAAATGCGTCAAGTCTTTGTCCCAAAAGTCAACAATGAAACCTCCTCCTCAGGTCTGAGCCAACGCTCGGAGGGCCAACCTTTCCCATATATCAAAACTAATTGGGCGTGTCAACTCCCATAATAAATAATAATATCGTCTATTTTCGAATATATTTATCCTTGCCATAAAATGTTAAATAAATTATGGAAAGTCCCATAGACACAGGCAGGCAACAAATGGGAGCGGCAAATTATCTAGCCCATAAATTCTTCATCGATGTCATGTCTGTCGAGGATTCGTTTAACTTGACGTTATTAACGAAGGATCTAAAGGACTTCCGCTTTCTATCAAATAACAATCAATCGAAAGGATAACCAACTGATTATTTTTTATTCACTTTCCCAAGTTTCATCAACAGATTTTTGGTTATTTCGAAACTTTAAAATTCAGAACAGGATTTAATTATTTAGAAAGGTTTTAGGAGTCTCACAAAACGGAAAAACATTTCAGGATTTTCCTTAAAACTTTTATAACTTGTTTATTTAAAGTTTGCTTTTTATTTTGGTAAAAGGTTCCTTTTTTATTCTCATTCATTTAAAGAAAACAAAGGAAGCAAAAAAATCTTTTGAACTTCATTTCTCTGCGTTGGATAAGAACGATTTTTATTTTTCCAATCGTCAGATGAATTTTAATGTATGGAAATATGGAAAAAGCAAAATGAAATGTAGAAAGCGAAAAGTGAAAAAAGTAAAAAGTACAAAGAAAATTCCCACCAGCTGAAAAATGAAGTTGTTGTGGTTGCGTTTCCACTGTTAAATTTAATAACATCCACTTAAACGGACCTCCTCGTGTTTAAGATAGGATCTATGGGCTTTCGATTCAATTGGCATGGCAGCGACTAAATTAGCTAATTGTGGGCCGTTGCTCGCTTTTAAGGGCCATGCAATTTTTCATGAGCTGCTCAGAAGTGTGCTATGATTTAGGGTCGGGGAGAGACGTGGGTGGACACGTCAGGGTGGCTGAGGGGCGACTGTGAAGAAAATAAAAAAACAGCTGTCTGGGTCATAAAACTCAACTACGCCTTGGCAAGCAATTACCGTTTGGTTGTGTCCAGGCACTGAGTAAGGGAGGGGGATGAGGTGGGGGCTGACAGTGAAAGAAGCAACAGCAGGAAAAACAAACTGTAACGGAGACGTCCACTAGGCTCTTAGGGGTGAGCAGCCCTTAGAGCTGCGTGACTGTCTGTCTTTACGTAGGTGTTTTTTCTTTTCCTCTGTGTGGTGTGCGTGGGTGTGTTTATACCATGTCTATATGCGAGTGTGTGTGTGTGTGTGTGTCTCAGTGAAAGTGAACGTCTAAAGTGACACATAAAGCCCATAAATTGTCGTATACTCAATATGCATAGAGGGGGTTGATAGGCAAGGGAGCTGCGGTAAGACGCTAAAATCGATAACGATTGTCATGTCAGTGTGTGTGTGTGTGTAAGGTGTGCGTGCGTGTGTGTGTGTGTGTAGACGTTGGAAAGTGACCCACGTGAACAAAATCGATGAAAGGCCAACGACAGTTTGCAACAAAATAAATCATACAATCTTTTTTTTTTAGATGATTCATCAGATATTTCGACCATTATGCGGTATATACCGTTATATACCGATAAATACCATTATTCCATTGTATATCCTTTGCGTAGTTTTTGAACCGCATTTGCAGTGCAACTGAAGGCAGACCTGCAACTGGAACGCCTGCAAAAAATTGCCGCATAAATTTCCAAAGCTGTCGAAAAACAGAAGCAGCGGCCGAAGCAGCCGCAGGGGCAGGAACAGGTACGGGGGGTCAGGGACAGGGAAGGGGGGATGTGGGGCGTCGTTTGTGGGCGTAAAATAAAGGATTGTGGGTCTCTGTATAAATCACTTTTGGAATGGCAACTTTAAATTCGTTGCGCTTTAAACAACATTTTCAGTGGTTTGCCCAGAGTATCCTAGTTTTACACTGACAGCCAAAAGTCAGCATCATGTAAATTAATAATAAAAAAATACCACTGCTTATGATTATTTAATGCTTTAAAATAACTGACATTTACACCAAAAATGTATAGTTTAAGGATTTTATGTATCCGAACGCTACATAACTTAATTAAAATGCGTATGAATCATCAACCACCAGGATTAAATACATAAATAACTGTCAATCCTCGGGTTTCATAGACGTCAGAGTCTCAGGCAGTGAATTGCATGCCAATAGAATGAAAATTAATTAAAGAACTTAATACTTTAATCACTAACAATGAGCGTACGAAAGCAATTAAAATCCCAAATCAAACACTTGTCATCAAATACTCAGTTCGAGGTCGCAGATCCTTGGAACATTTTTCTGCCATGATTGGTACTTGGGCTGTACGTAATAAGTGCACATATATATATATTACATTATAAGTGCACATTATATTTCAACAGCACTCGCTGAATATCGATATCTGAATTACCGCTTTCCCCCTCTATCTCTCTCCCTCACTCTGCACACTTAGCAAGGCTTTTGGTATTATCCTGCGCCAACGTCCCAGTAGTAAATGTATTTGAAAAATATTTAGTGGCGCGTGGAAAACAAATTCCATGCATGTCTGCCTCGAACCAGTTTGCCATTTTGGCCATTCCGTTTTGGGGTCTGTATATATATATATATATATTTTTTTTTTTGGCCAGGACACAGGCTCAGTGAAAACTAATTTCGTGCATAAAATGTAAATTGCATGGGGAGTCAAGTACAAAGGACCATAAACAAACGGCTGCTCGAACTGTGCTCTGTTATATTCCCACTTTACGTGTCGGCGTTGTATTTAAAATGTTTGTTGTTTTTTTTTTTTAATTTACTCGCTAATTTATGCAACGCCCCGCAGCACGTGCCCCGCTCAGATCGAAGGTGGGCGGGGCAGAGTCGGGGTATACGGGGATGGGAGGTCATTAAGGCAGATGTGGCAGAAACATATTCGTGTAATTGCCTCTTTTATTTGACAAGCAACCATTTGGCGGAGGCTTCGTCCTGACTGAATAGGCAGGCTTGGGGTCAGCTTTTAGCCAGACAATTAGGCTCTCAGTCAACTAAGAGTCCTTTGGAAATTAGTGACCTTAATTCATGTTACCATTAGATGTGAAAAGGTAACTGAAAATAGTCTCTAATGATGAGACCTTTGCCTTGACCGTTGACACCGGGATATCCCCTTAATTAATGACATTTATCGAGCACGTGCAGAGCCTGGAAAATCGCTTAAAATAATAAAGCCTTGATGAGTTTATAGACTGTTTTGGCCAACATTTAAAATGGTAGCACAATTTACATAATTTCAATTAGTCAAAGGCAATTAAGTTTAATCAACGCAAATCGAATTAAGCCGAGGAAACTGCAAATCCGTAAAGCATTGTTTATCTATAAAAACAATTTAATTGTTTTTGTGTTTCTGTTGTTCGGCTTCAAGGATTCACTTTTGGAAAACTGATTACCAGATTTACCCTTATATCACATTATTTTAATAATATTTAACAATTATTCAGCTCACTTTATTCGGGTTTTTTATCTAATCTCGGGGCAATCCTGAACCTCCCTGAACTAGTTCAATCTGCACATGGCCTACAAATCCACTGCTAGTTCGGTTTTATAAACCTACAGCCTCAGGCAATAGTCCACGCCTTTGAAGCTCTGCTGGGTTATGTCCTAGATGCGTTCATTATCTAGGAAAAGCTAACGCCTTTTCCTCGGATGAAACTGTCAACAGGCGGAACAGCAGCTTGTGCAAACGCGAAACTAGCTCAGGAAACAGACACACATGGCACACACACACACCCACAGAGGCGGCTTCCCATCCTCCATGCATCCTGCCAACTCGTTTTTTTTTGTGTTTTCTGAGAATGTTTTGCATGGCTGATAAAATTTTATGAATGGAATTCCGACAGGCGGCACAAGAACATTAATAAAAGTGTCGAACATGGGAAGATAGAAAGGATAAGTGGGGAGGGGAGTAGGGGGGGTAAGGGATTATAGCGGAGTGGTTTAAAGAAGCAGCCCCACGGTTCTGCCCACGCACGCAACCTTCGGCAGCTGCTGTCGTGTTTGGCTTTGGCCTTGCAGCAGCGCCTAAAAGCATGCAGCACTCGACGACGATGAGAGGAACAACGAGAAGCGACAACAACGGCCTTTTGGCAACATATTTATGTCAAGGATGATGCCGGCGAAGGGGAAGACCTTTTGAGGAGCACTGCCGGCAGAAGCAGCAGCAACAACTGACGCACAGGATGATGGCAAAAAAATGAGAAGAAAGGAGCAAAAAAAAATATATATATATATAAAGGAAGAAAAACATGGCACACTTGTAGGCGCAGCATCAATTATACAAATGGCAGGCAGCCATTTCCTCGTCGCAATTGTTTCGTCCTTTACGACTTCCGTTCCATTGACACTCGCAATAAATTATGGCTTGGGTCTGAGCCCGACAATGAAAGTGAAATTTCTTCTTTTCGTTTCGGGACTAGAGAGTCCTTTCGTCGCAGGAGGATGGGCAGGCGAGGCTTGTGTACATAACCACATGAACAGCAACATCAGCGTGTGAGGAAAGTGGCCATAAACCAGAGCAGGCCATGAAATGGTCCCAGCTCATCAAACGGCAGAGCAGCCACTCTCAAAGTAAAGGCAACTTCAAGTTGACTTAAAGCCAGCCTGAAGACCTGAAGTGGCCTAAGAGCCGAAGAAGGCAGACCAGCCAGCCAATCCCCACCCCCCACCCCCCAGCACTCCCTAGTTTCCTTCCCTGTCTACCGCAATTCTCAAGCGTGTTGCCAACTTTTAGTACAAGTTTTGGCAATGAAAATTCCAGGACAGACGCGTTCCCAGCCACTGCAAAGGACGCGGCAACACGCTAAGCAAATGCAAATTAAATTAAACACCAAACTTTGCTAATATGCTAAACAAAACTTTAGACAAACCCCCAACCCCAACCCCAACCCCTATCCCTACCGCTACTGCTACCCCTCACCCAGGGATCCGCCCTCTTCTTAGCATGAAAGTTCCTTTTGGCGTATTTAATTAAAAGGAGCTACAAATTACAACATGAAACGGAAGTGTTAACTACTGTCGATGTGAATGAAGTTGCTCCTTGTCCTTGGGGAATCCTTTTAATGCGAAGTTGGCATTAACAATAGATTTCCGTAAGTAACGCTTGTTTCTGGCTCGGCCGGAAAACAAAGGTCGTGCTTTGAACTTGGCAAAGAAGTCTTTGCCGTGTCATAGAACTTCCTCTTATAATAAATAAAAACAAAAGGAGATATCCTTTTTTAAACTCTTTAAGAACTTTCCCTGGTACAGAACATCAATTCTTGTCCTTCTCAGATTTATAGCAGATGCTTTGACTCCGCCCGTCTCTCATCCCTTATCCTCATTTATAGTTTGGAGGTGTCGCCACATCGCATTCATAAATTGGAAACAGATTCCGTCCGTTTCATGTTCCGGACTCTCGCGTAAATGTTCATTAAAGTGCAATGAACTAGCTACGTGCGAGGAGGAGATGGTAGAACATGTGGATCTTGGAGGGGGTCAGTGTGGATGTTATCAACCCTCGTGGTGCTAGGTAAACGGCACTTAATTTAATGTTTAATTTATGTAAGATAGTCCAGAGCTAATAAAACTGCCTCAACTACCATTTGGTGGAGACATAAAAACTTTTATATCGAATCCCACAAAGATTCACACTATCGCAGCTAGGGGCATGATGTGGCTTTACCTATGGGATGGCCCACAGAAATGGGTTAAACGAGTTGGCCTAAAAACGTTAAGGTTTGCCGCAGTACAAACTGCCAGCAGGCAGGCCGCAACGTAAACTCTTTGCATGATTTAGAGCCATAGGAGGATTGCAACACACAAGCACACACACACACACACACGCCTATAAACAAATTTAGAATGGAGAGAGGGGAAAAGAGTTTAACCTGGAACATTGTTTGTTGAGTCACATATTTATATAAACTTCATTATGCATGAGTACTCCTTGAAGGGGCGGGCGGTGTGAGCTGAAGGGGCGCGGCTCTAGGAGACGCTAAAGAAACACCCATCGTCACACTCTCAGGACATGTAAATCGATAAGAAAATGTGATTAGCCAGCAAAACTGTGGCATGCCCCACAACCCACAACCCACAACCCACGACCCACGACCCACGCGCAACGTCGGGCTGTTGCGTGCAATCCTCTGAAGTGGGTCCAGGAAACAAGCAAAGCCTCTTCACAAATGAGTTAATTAATGAGAAGAGTAAACAGCTTTCCCACTTTCCAGGAGCCGAAGGATAATGGCTGCCTGCGGGCCAGGTGAAATTAATGGACAAAGTAGGCGGTGCTCATGTCTATCATTTTATGCGCACATTGATACTTCTGCCAAGTTCGAGGACATGTTAATTATTAGTGCGCAGGGACGAGCAAAGCAATTAATTTGAGTGGATCTTGCATAAAACTGACGCTGCAAGAAATAGTGTTTCAAGGCAAGATTTCAAGTTTACAGTTAATCAAGCAGAAAATATAAAAAGGACTAAGATTCCTTTCACAAAGAAAACACTATAAAAACGTAGAACAAAGGAAGCAACTATAATTGGCTAAGGAGTTCAAAGATCGTAGTCAAAGATGAAGTCACGATCTGTGGCAGCCAAGGACAACTCATTTAGTCCTTACTTGGCCTTTGAGTCATTTAAAATTATAATCAGTTTAAGTACTAAATGTTCTTAAGCTAATCTAAAGTTACAATAAAAAATACCACACACTCACACAGACACAAATTATTGGTCCTAATGATGGCCATTTGAGGGGCGGGGCAACTTATGACATAAGCGGTAATTAGCGGGCTTTGATTTACTGGCGCACATTCGAGGGATTCCGTTGTTGACTCGCATTACTTTGGTTGCACCACATGTTGCCAGTTAAAGCGCGTGGCGCCACACTCTGCTTAACCCCCGCAAGCAAGCCCCAGGCTCCCCGCACTCTCCCCTTCTCAACTCACTCCCATGTCCATGCCCATTGTCTTTGCCAGTTAGGCGTGCGCTTAAAGCCGCTTAGCTCATTCTGAGTTCTACAAGCGCTGAGCACAGAAAACAATTTAGTTAAACCCTCAAAGGGAATGCGGAAGGTTCTGTAGGGGTCAGGGGCAGGCCGGGTGAAGGGTGTAGGGCGTTGGGTTCTGCAGAAGCTTCGTATGAGTCAGCTTCAGGTCTATAAACCGCTCTAAAATATGCACACACAATGTTGTCCTGGCGCTGCCTGTTGCTGGTTTATGGCAAATGTTGCCCTTTTTTTTTTTTTTTGTGTCGAAATCCTCTTTTTTATTTTTTTTTTAATATATTTCGAATGTGCCACATGTACAACATTTGCAGCCACAGGACTTGACAGACTGGCACCTATGAGGGCACAGTGGGTCGAAAGATTTATGGCCAGTGTGCGACAAGCCGAGTGAAAGCTCTGACATTTGAAGTAATTGACAAAAATTGAGAGACAAGCGGCAGACGACCGACTGGCAAATTGATTCGTTTAGTTATTGACAAAGTGAATGGATGAATAAGCGGTGGATAAATTGAACGATAAATGAATGGATAAATGGACAGAGGGATGGAGGGATGGATGGCACAACTCACTCGACCATCTGCATATGCCGCCTAGCTGTATGTGTCAAAGACCTGGCCAAGAGTGTTGTTTGTATTGCCAGTGAACCCTTTGCCAGGGAGCCTCCGTGTAAATAGCATTCGTTGGCAGGACAAACAGTTGGGGGTAAACAAAAGCCGGCCGGGAGTTTAATGGCCTGAGGCAGTCATTGACTTTGCTTCATTTACTGGCCATTTCTTTGTAGGACATATCCCCTCCTCCTCCCCCTTCCCGTACCACTCATCGACCAGAATAGTTTTATAAACAATTCTTATTATTTTCCAAAGGAGCACAAAGAAAATATCTGCTTGACATAAGGTTTTTCCTCCTCCTCACCTTCACATATTGCGACAGCACACACAAGACACTAAATAAACTTGTGTTTCTAAGTTTCAGCACCGCAATGTATGCCACAGAATGTGGCACGTTTATCACGCAAATGTTATTCAATTAATTTATTAAAAACAAAAACATATATACACCAAGGACTTTATAAGTCAACAAACGAATTAAGGATAATTATTTTGTTTACTTTGATTAATTTTATATTTTTGATTTTTTATATTTATATTAATTTTTGAAATTTTTTCGAATTGTTTTTAAATATTTATTCCAACTGAAACTCGCGACCGTCGACCGTCAGTATTTGCTTGGGGCAACCGTAACGCCCGAGCGTTCGAAGGCGTTTCTGGGGTTGCGCCGCTTTGTGGACTGCCACCAAAAAGTTTCAGCTCGAATTATTTCGAAGAGAACCATGCGCTCTCTTCCGAGTTCGAAAATTGTACTAAGAGACGGCAAAGAGAGCGTTTCAGAGAGAGAGAGAGAAATTGTGAAGCACATGGACGGAAAGTAAAAGGCCGCCTAGGTATAGGAAACCGGCAAGAGGGACAACATGCAGGGGGATAAACAACGGAAACACTGACACATAGAGACACCTGCCCACCTGAGTGTCTGGCCGCCTGTCGTTCAGTCCGTCAGTCCAACAGTCCGCCTGCCCACCTGTGCGTTCCGCTGGCTCTTGTGTGCATTGAATGAATGAAGTAGTTTATGGAGCTCACTTTTCGCATGGCTTTGGGCGTTTTTGGCTTATGAGTATTCGCAGGTTCATATGCAAACATTGGCCGGGAGCAGGACAAAATTATGGAGATCAAAACAGAGAAGTGCACTTAGCGTGACGCCTATGAAAGGCCAGCCAAAGGATGTGAGCTGCAAGGGTTTTGCCATATGAACGAGGAAGTGAGAACCACGACTTGAAGCCTAGAATTAAATATTTAGTATATACATATTTTATTTATCCTTCTGCAAGTCCTTTTCTCATCCACGCAGTGAAGCCCATGTTAAACTTATGGAAGGGAATTATTTGAGGACAATACGAGATTTAATATAGAAGTTCAGAGCTTTAGCTGTTAACTAATAAGTCTTTCTCACATACTAATTAAATTTAGTTTATATATCAAGTAAAAATAAATAAATAATTATCTATGATAAATTAATTAAATTGTTTGAATTTAAATTAAATTGTTTGAATTTAAGCCCCCTAAAGACTTGCCTTTTTTAGCTCTTTTATCTTCCAAGCTCTTGCTATTATTTTTTACCTTTTTTACCTTTAAGAAATTTAAACAATATTAAACTTAATTGTTTATCCCCTCGTATCTTTTGCTTTTTGTTGTATCTAATTTATTGGACATTATGGTTTTTTATTTGGTAATAAAACTTGCCACTTTATGGGCTTTTCGGGTTCTATCTTTAATCTGATTTCCTTCGTCTATTGCCTTGGCCAGACAAGCTAATGTTGTGCCCCGAAATGTCAAAAATGCCGACCCACCCACAGGACATGCAACTCATCCACCGCCCACAATTGTCTCTCACAGAGTATTTTATCACTCGAAAGCAACAAATGGCTTTTTGAGCAAAGCATCGCGTGAGACAGGGGGCACTCAGGGGGGAGAGAAAGAGGCAGCCGTCAGAGAGAAGCTACGTGAGTCGCTGTTAAGAGAATTACGCAATTTCGAAAAATTTGAAACTCTCTTTCAGACTTCAAACTTGTTTTTTTTTTTTAAATGTTTTTATTTTTACATTTGTTGTTGTTCAGTTTTCAATTGATACGCTAGCCAAAAAAAAAAAAAAAAAAAAATGTGCAGCCAAGGGCGGGCTTGTTTTTGTGTGTGCGGCAATTTTCCAAAGGAAAACTTGAAAAACTTACAAAACTGCACGAAAACTTCAAGAAAATCAAACGTGCATTCAATGAAAATCGAAACTGGCCGTTAACAAGTTCTTGTTATTGTTGTTGTTGTTGTTGTTGTTGTTGTTGCTATTATTATTATTATTTGTTGTTGATTGGCCGAGCTGTTGGTTGAAAAAGTAGTTGTTGCCACAAATGGCAAGTCTTTGTGCGGCAAGTCAACTAATTGGAGCCGCTTGCCGGCCACATGTATCCCCAGAAGTGTTTCACTTGCTTGGCTCCCGAATACCCATTAATCTTCGAGGCGTCGCCACTCAATCAACGGGCCATCGACTAACACACCAACAAATAATTTGAGAGCCACAGATGTTGGACTTTGAATACCAAAGATTGCAAATTAATTAAATCTCGGCAAAGCCAAAGACTGAATACCCTTTCCTGGACTATAGTCAATGCATTTTGAAGACTCTTTTGTAACCTTAAGAAATTTTCCTAAATAAATCTATCTTTTTTACTTAACGAAAAGAGGACAAATTTTTCTAATATGCCAAGCTTTGTCTGAAAGTTTAAGAGCTCCTTCATCGTAGGGTACAATCATTGAAGAATTTCTATGCGTTTTAATATATATAATTAAACAACAAAAATATCTGCTGGCTATGCTCAGGTTATTGGAAAACGATTAACCAAAAGACCAGCCAAAGACTTTGCCAACTCCGGTAATTATTTGTGTATTGATATGTGAGCTCGTGCATGTGTGTGTGTGCGTGTGCGTGGGCGTAAGCTTATGGGAATGTAAGTTGCTATGATACGTGGCATGTGGAAAGGTCACTTCTGGCTTGCAGACTTACGTTTACTTTGTATGCAACGCCTATCACATGCCCAAAGCCGCTTTTAATCGCCTCAAAACGTGTGGCACTGTGTCCGGAGTTGCATTTGTCAATTGTGGTTGCATATCCATTCAGATATGAAAAGCTGCAACTGGTTTTTAGTTTATGCAAAATTTGCAATTTTCTTGGAATTTAAATAAATTCACTAAAGATTAAAAAATCGTTAAAATAAATGAACATCTGTTGACAAAATTTAATTGACTGAAGTCGTAAGCCCAGAAGTTCCACCGACTAAATTATTATTTAAGTATTTAAAAATAATTTAATTAGTTTTAAAAGCCACGCTATGAGCCGAATGTAATTTAAATAAATTAAAATTAAATCATTTTAAAATAAATAAATAACAAATTTATTTATATAAATTTATTTACTTGCTTTAAAAGTATGTAACTTCACGTTGAAAGTGAAGTTCAAAGGAAAGGTTTTGTTGCTATAAAGGCTTGCGCCCAGCGCTGGTGTGTGTCTTGGCTAACTGTGCCTAAGAAACTGCTATAAACTGCAGCGCCTGTTAAGCTTTCGGTAAGCAGTTAAATTTATAGATAAAAAGCTTTTTCAGCGGTTATAAAAAAAAACCGTTAAAATTGTTTTTTCTTTTTTGTCGAAAATAAGAACAAAAAATAAAATAAAAATATATAAACAAAAAAATATATATAAAAAAATAAACATATAAAAAAAATGCTTTCTAACGATTTATAAAAATGTCCTCATTTTTTAGAACTAAATTTGATACTTGCTATACGCGATTTTCTACCTTAACTAACGGGGGTTCTGCGCGCAACAACTCACGTTTTCAATTACCTCACTTTCCTGTCACCGATATATACATTAAGGACCTTATCCTTAACTGAAACTTAACAAAGGTAAGTAACGAAAACGAATATGCTCTTAATGTGACAAACGCATCAAAATCAATGGATCAATGGATCCTTAAAATGCTACCCAAAACGACAACAAAAATTTCCACTTCATTTAATGGCAGTCGGCACTTCACTACCAACAGGACTTGGGGGAAAAACTGCGAACATATGAAAATGAAAATGAAAACGAAAATGAGACGGCGGTTGGCGGCGATTTAGCCCAGGGGTCATGTCATTGAACAGTCGAGTGGACAGCCCCTTAAATGGCAGGTGGCAAGGCGGTGGCGACAGGACGAACATATTTTTGGGCCTAGAGATTCACTGAATTTGATGAAATTAATAAAAACAATTTGTATTTATTATGTCGAGGCTGTTGGATGCGAAACGCATTTTCAATTTACCATCGCAGTTGTGGTCAGCAAATGTTGTGGCTCTTATCGGTATTGTGGCAGGACAATGGCCGGAGAAGGACATGGACATGGCTAGCTTTAAGTGCGCTTTAAAAAGTATTGCATTACTATTGGCCAAAGGCAATCTGGCTTAAATGGCTGTGTCTCACGCCTGGGCCATAAATCAAATGAATTGAAAAATGCGTTATTAAATAAAAGGAGCAAACGGTACAGGCCACCAGCCACGCTATACACCAGACAGCCAAGTAAGAATGTGTGTACATGTGTGTGTGTGTGTGTGTGAATGCAGTTGGCATACCCTACACCCTACACGCTGCAACAACAGCTTGCCCCCTAACTGTCTGTCTGCCTGCCTGCCTGTTGAAATATGCGCCCTGCTGCATTTTGATTTACTTTTATGGCTAGACAACTGGAAATCCTCCTCGGAATCCTCGACCGCAGCGCCAAGCCAAAGACCAAGCCAAAGGACGGACTGCGAGTCCTGGCACTTGTTGGGCTTCAAAATTATGTCCTGCAGGTGTCGACGACGCCGCAGCTGATTAGCTTCAGTTTGACACTAATGCGACAAGGGGTGCGATGCTACTGGTGGCTTCCTCTTCAACCGACCGACCGACCGACCAAGCACCCGCCCGCTCTCCCGCTCTCCCGCCCAGAATGCCAGTCGCCAATGTGCATTAAAATTCAATTACTTCACATATTTTCCAGCTGCAAATACGTGACGACGGTTCAAAAGTCAGTTGAGGGTCAGTTACTACCATAGAGGCCAGTGCCATGGGCATGAACTTGCCTACGATGGCAAGGGCAGGCAGGGGGAAGGGATCAGACTCCCCCGCAAGCTGCCAGTGGAGAGAGCAGCGACATCTGTTCCTATTTATAGAGACCTGAAAAACTGGGAGAGCTCCCATTTCACCGCCTCATGGCAATGCATTAATTTCACAGATCAAACGCGTTGATGGACCGAAGCTAATGAAAAAGTATACCCCTCAACCCGCACCACACTGTTCCACCCGCCCCACTCCCTCTGCAAACTTCATTTTTCCTTTCATTTTCCCGGTTTTACAAGCTTCACAATTCCATAAGCGTTTTTTAATGAAATGCGTGGAGATATGCAGGGGCAGCTCGGATGCGGTCCCCTATGGGCGTGGTGTGTAGTCTGACAAGTGTTTCCATAAAAATACTAAATTATGACATGGCACTAATCCCAGGAGTACACTTTGTTTATAAACGATAAACAAATAGAGTGGAAAGTAATTTAATAGGTATTAAAAGGCACAAATAAACTGAGAGGTGCCCATGGACATATCTCCGCCCACGTTGGGGGTAAAGCTGCCACAGGACAAACTTAAGCACTCAATAAACAATTCAAATAATGAGTATTAGGCCCAGGAATGCCTTCTTCTCCTAGGAGTTTATCCATGGATTATGGAATGCCTTCTTCTCCTAGGAGTTCATCCATGGAATGTGGAATGCCTTCTTCTCCTAGGAGTTCATCCATGGAACATAGAATGTCTTCTTCTCCTAGGAGTTCATCCATGGAACATGGAATGCCTTCTTCTCCTAGGAGTTCATCCATGGAACTTGCCCATTCCAAATGAAGGCCCTAATCCCATTTGAAGTCAAACTCTGATGATGTGGCACAGCAACTTTGAAAGGTCCCAATCTCAGTTTCACTCTCTAATCTCATTTTCAGGGATTTTCTATCTATATCTATGGAACCTTCCCATCTCGCAGTTCGCAGGCTCAGCGGGTTAGTCGCCTCTTTGCACACATCAAACTCGCTCGTTAACACCAACTTCTCATGGAGATTCCTCTTTGTTAGCTGAAGTGGCAAATGGCAAGTGGCTCGTCAAATCGTCAAATTGTCAGTTCGTCAGTCCGCCAGTCCACCAGTTGCCATGGCACTGCGTGAATGTATTCCAATATCCATAGACTGCGAGTCGTCTGCCACTCGTATCCGCGCGTTGGGGGCCTACACCCTGACAGGTGAGTATTGTCAATTGTCAAGTTGTCTGTTGTTGACAATTTGCAAATGACATTTGACAAGTTGGTAAAGGGGGCGAGGTGAGGAGAGGGGGTGAAGTAACAATAGCTACTCCTAGAGTGAGCCTGGCAACTGCTGCCTGAGCCTGGAGTCAACGTCAAGTGGATTTTATGTAAATTGCCAATTTGAGCGCTGGATTTGTTTTTGAAGAGTCGCTCTCTGTGTTTGGCCGGAAGTTGTTAGGGGTAGTCAAGTGGCTGCCATCACAATTAACTGCTTCAAATGATGACTGCCCCTGCCCAAGTCTGCTCCTACTACCACTCCCCATCCCCATCCCTATCCCCACCGCCACAACAAAACCGTTGACAGTTATGCGCAGCTGTGCCCGACACCAAAAGTGTGGCCAAATTGTGCGTGGCAACCAAATGCACTGAGGCCTAAAGCCAAAGTAAAAAAGACTTAACCGAGGCTGAAGCCAGCGGCGTCTCCGCTTCCATTTAAGAGCCGCTTTATGGCTCAACGGCACACAACATGCCACATTTCAAAGACGCCTCACAGCTAACGAAACGGCAGGCTTCTCAGAACTCTTGCAACATGACACAATGAACGCACATCGTTGACTCATTGGTGTTAACTGAGGAGGAGAAGGAGGAGGAGTTGGACAGTAGTGAGTCATTTGATAACTGGAAACGAATCGCACTCGATTGACATTTACAAAAATTACCACTAAATTAAAGCAGAAGCTATAAAGAAATACCCGACTTTATGGCATTAAAATACACACACACACACACACACACACACACACACACATACATATGTATAAGTGTATGGTATCAAGGTATAATCCCATTCATATTCCCATTATGATAGTCTCAAGTTGGTTGCATGTACTCACCGCTCCTCGATGGTTGTGGGCAGCTGCGTTCGGGCTCGCATCATGCTGAGAAAATGCTTGCCATGGGCCACGCCACCTGCTGATCCATTGGCACTTAGGCCGCTGCTGCCCTCGGACAGATATCCGTTGTCAATGTCGTGATAGCGACTGGCCAGGGGGGAGCTGCCCACGCGCAGTGCATCGCCATCGCTGCAATAGCCTTGACCAATGTCCGTCTCACAGAAGTCCAGGTAGGATTGGTGTGGATGACGTTGTGGCTGTCCACCGCGAGTGCCGCGCGTGGGCAGCGTTACGTGTGAATTGTAGCCACGCAGCAGCGGGCGCATGGGCAGCACCGAGGACGTGGAGGCACCACCAGCTGAAGGTTGGGCTGCGCCCGCGTGCGATAGCTGCTCCTCCTTGGACTCGTATATAGTGCCAACTATTTTCGATGGTATCGTATGGAATTTACTGGGCGATGCGGTGGGCGTGTTTGGTGCTGAGTTGTGCATCGGTCGTTGCAGTGGGGCACGCGGCGGCGGCGAGGATAAAATGTGCGGACCTGCACTGTATTCCAGCTTACGGGGAGCGCTCAGCGCTGATTTGGGTGGCGGCAGGCGGCTGCTGCCATAGATGCCACTATGCTGCGGCGTGCTCGGCTCACTCAGGTAGCCCGATGCACTGCCCGAGAAGCCGCTGCCATGTGCATGTGATATGTGTGATGCCTGCGGCGGTGGGGGCGGTGCATTGGCATAATAAGGAGGCGGTGGTGTCGAAGGCAATGCCTTTAGGATATGTGGGCCTTGATTGACAGCTGATTGCTGCTGTTGTTGCAGGTGTTGCTGCTGCTGTTGTTGCAGATGCTGTTGTTGCAGATGTTGCTGTTGTTGTTGTTGTTGTTGCTGCAAGTTTAGCTGCTGCTGTTGTTGTTGTTGCTGCTGCTGTTGGGATATGTTTGCTTGGGTGCCCTGACTGGCGGATATGTCACTTGATTCGCGCTTGTACAAATCGTTGGATCCATTGGCCACGCCCCCCAATTGAGGCAGTTTGCTTGTGCCTTTGATCGCTGCTATGGGCTTGGGCAGGCCAGTGCCGCTGGGACTCTGCAACACCTGCTGCTTGGGCGAGCCTTTGGCATCGGACTTGGAGCTCAGCGATGATCTGGAAGACGTTTTGGCAGTGTTCTTTTCGGCGGGACCGCGGGACAATGAGTTCTTTCCAGCTCGTCCCATGGTGGAGCTGCGGGACTCATTGCCAGAGAGTTGCTCCTCCTTGTGCAGCGAGCGAGCAGGACTTTTCTCCTTCTTGTCCAGCTTACTGGGCTTGGACTGATCCTTTTTCTGCTGTGCCGCCAAAAGCTTGGACTGCTTTGTGTTGTGCTTTTGTTGGCTCTTCTGGACGCTGACGCTGATGCTGGGCGGCTTCAGCTGTGAGTTGTGGCCATCGTTGAGGCTCAGGCTGGAGTCGGAGCGCTCGGAGCGTGCCGAACTGAAGCCCGAGGAGGAGGAGGTGCGCTTTGATTGAATTTGCGTTTTATTAGACGCTGCAGCCGCTGCTACATTCTGTTGCTTCTCCTTGTTGAAGAGCTTCAGCTTGTCCAGCATTGAGTGCTTCTGAGGCGCCGTGGGCGCATTCAGACTGCTGGGTGAGGGTATTCCGCTTTGGTGGCTACTCTTGACACTCGGTGGACGCAGACTGTAAAGAATCAAGTGTTGTTAGCTTTGTGGACTTCATTGGAGCATCCTCTTCAGGAACCTACCTGTTGTTATTGCCGCTCTTCAGGCTTTGTATCGTGTGATTGCTGGTGGGCGGACTGTTTGGACGGCTCGTATTGAAGTCGCTGCCGCTCTTGCCCAGACCGGGTATGGCTGCAGGGAGAATGAAAAGAGGGTGGAAGGGAGAGGGCATGGTAGTGCAATGTCAGTTCATTAATTCTGTTATGTATTTTATATATATGTGTATATATTTTTCTTTATTCCTGTCTCTCTGAGGCGCCCACTTGAAGCTGTCGGCAGGCTGTCAGATGAGCGGACACGTCCGTCGAACGGAGGAGGCGCAGCCAATAAATCAAAGCCAAAGGCCAGGCGGACACTAAACTTAATTAATTACTATGTGTGCTCAAGTTGGTGGGGCAGGGAAAGGGGCAGCAGATCAAACCGAAGGAGGAAGGAGGGTGACTGAACGAACGGGCAGATACTCTGATTTATAAGCGAAGGTCTCAAGTGCCTTGGCATAAATCTTCAAAGCGTGCAGCCAATGAAGTATAAAAAAAAATACTTGAAATATTTCCTTAAAGAATCATTTTAAAAGCCACATAAATGTAAAAACAGGTACAGGATACGCCGCTTTACAGCTGAAGGAAATCGTTTCGAAATGAGGAGACTCCGAGAAGTTCATAAAAGATACAAAAATAAATAAAACTCTAAAAATATCAAAATTTTACAGTTAAATAAATTCCTGAGTAATTTGAACTCCAATTAAGTTTTAAAAATAAATATTTTATGATTAAAAGTTTTAATCTCTTAATTAGTTAATAACAACTAAAAATTCTACCACTCATTTCAACGCAAGGCCCGTAAGTGTAGCCCCCAACTGGAGACCCATTCGGCTGCCCAAATCACCGCTTCGGGCATTAATTACGGATTCATCCATCCACCACAAATCAACTGCAACGGGAATATGGGCGGTGGGGCGGCGGCTTTTGTGCGGCGCGTCCCCATTTGGAGTGTTAGAGCTCCGTGAAATAAGTTCCCAGGAGGACTTTGATGATGTGCACGTGGGGAGTGAATGCCACACGAGCCATGCAGCTGGCGACCTGATATACCCCTTGCCTTTCATCAGCGAATCTCGGCCAGAAATGGAAACCAGCCATCGAACAAAGTGCAGTGGCATCTCCCGCTGGGGGTTGTTTGCTTGGCAGCGGACCGAAATTTGTTTACTCCCAAGTAAACAACAAGAGGACGAACCCTTGCCAAGCCTTTCAAAAGGGTGGCTTAAAAAAGGACCCCATCCATTAACTCCTTTCATTTTTCCTTTTTAATAAAATTCCCAGACCCCAACAAAAAATATATATAATATTCACTTACATGGCGTATGGTTGGGTGTCGGTGGCAGCGGACGCACCTTGTCCGGGGGACAGCGACGTTGGACCATGACCGTCGCCGGCAGCGGTATGGAGGTACCGCCATTGACCTTCGTATAGGCAGGCGCAACTTGTCTGTAATGAGCAGAAGACAACAACAAAATGAAAAAAAAGAGTTTAATTTTAAAATTCATATTTCTTGCAGCCTTTAAAAAATGCATTAAAAACACATCTCACTATGGATACAATTGCCGTTTTCTTATAAATGTAAATATACATCCCTTTATGGACTTTGCGCATTTTTATGGCCGCCGTTGAGGCCGTTGAGGCCGCTGCCGCCCACATAGCGGCAATTACATTTACAGCTTGTCTGAGGCGTGATTTGCATGAGCTGCAGTAACTGTATCTGTCAGATACATTTTATGTGCATTCGCCTTCTACTTATCGCCGCAATATACAAGCGAAAGGCATAAAATTATTCCTACATTGACCTGGGCGTTGATAAATTAATAAAACTTGCGGCAAGCCCCTTTTTTCTGTATTTTCAAGGAACCAAAACCATGTGAAGGGATTGCCTGACTTTGAGATACTTTGCTGGCATATCTTTTAGACACATCTAAAAATTAAAACAAAAAAAAATAACACCTAACGACCAAAAATATTCTACACATTTGTTTTGACCTTTAAAGAACTTTTAGAATTTCAGGCAATGCATCTAAAACTTCACACGATTTCTATAGATCTTTAAGATACATTTTGTGTAGATGACATAACAATGCACAGTGTCTTGGCATACCCTTCCCCTTTTTTTAATAGTCATAAAAAACACAAGCAACTTGACAATTGCCGTAAATTTTTTTTTTACAACATTTTTATGATTGAAACGAAAGACAAACGATCCCCACCCATAAAACTGTTGCATATCATTGCAAAAGATACATTTGTATCTGTAGATTGGCGGCCATTAGGGCGTAGCTAAGTAGCCGCAGAAACTTTTGATTAGCCACGAGCGTCATTTGAATGCGAAATTGTGCAGATAAATTGAAAGAATTTTTTTTTATTTTCAAGAATAACAATTAAATTTGATTAGCAACAAATTGGATTTAATTTTCATTTATTTTCCACAGCCCGAAGCTCATCTCGCCAAATAATGAATTTCAAGTACAACTTTCGGCCAGATGCGCATAATTGGAATTCAGTTAAGAAGCTTACAAAGTTCTCTCTTTGGAGAGGAAATTATGTGCTCATTTCTTCATTTTTTCAATTACTCAAACGACTGATTAAAAACGCAAATAAAGTCATAAAGAAGACGGATACTAACTTTTAATAAGTCTCGCTCATAAACCCTGGCGGGGGGCGTGCCACCAACCAACAAGCAGACAAAGCCCTGAGATACATTTGTATCCTATGGCTGCCAGAGTTTTCCACTTTGTATTGTTGTTGGCCATTAATAAGACGCACAAAAAAAAAAAAAAAAAAATAAAAAAACAAAAAAAAATATGTATGCAACAATTGTATTAAACGAGGGAAAACACACCATGAAAAAACAGGACGATTTTAAGGGGGAATTCTACGACCTGACGATACCCTGTGTAAAGGAGCCCAAAGTATAGACAAACATTTGATATTTATGAATGTCCTTGTTCATAAGTTACATAGAATGTTCAAGCCTCATTACACCCTTTTTTGTAATTTTAATGGGTATAAGACGTAAACAGAGAAGAAGCCAGACGCAGGCAGCAGACAAATGAAGTTGGCAGCTGCGTTCGCCTTGGCGTTGGCGTTGACTTTCCCTCTACAAATTAAGAACCCAAAATGAAATCCTGAAATGGTAACTCCTGACACTCCCTTTACCCACCCATCCCAGTCAGCGACTTCTGCTACCTTTTCGCGCTGCCATTTAAAAGGACTTTCATCAAGTGTCTGCCAGGCTATTTTTCTTTGACTGCGCGCAGACGGCAAGAATTTCTCAAATTACTCTTCATATTATTTTATTTGCATCTTCTTGTTGCAAGTTGCTTTTCTGGCAATATTTTTGGACGCGTCAAAACTAAGACCCAAAAGCTGTCTGCCACAACAAGGATTGTCGATTGTGTCTGGATATGTTGAAGGCAACAACTTGCCACATGTGGCGCATAACATGTTTCTCCCTGCAGTCGCTTGCAGTCTATTCAAATCTCGAACTCCAGGCATCGTTTCAGGTGCCACATGTCAAATGTGACATGTGGGGCGCCACCGGCTTCTGTTTGCATCTCTCGCTCGCAAATTCAATTTGTGTCTTTATTACGCATTTTTGATTTGTTGCTGCTACCAGCTGCCTGCCACTAGTCAGCAGTGAGCAGCCACCAGTCGCCAGTCTCCAGCTGCCAAATGTCTTTGACCTCTGGAGTCTATGCCACATAATAGCTGCCTTGCTGGCTGGCTGCCTGGTGGCATTCACCTATGCGTTCAGCCCACGCGGTTGAAGTTGCAGTGGCACTTGCACTGAACATTTCCGCACCGATGCAAAGGAGCGCAGGGTGTTGGGGGCGGAGGGGTGGGCGAGCCAACTATGAAATGCGTCGTCAACGACATTTGCTTGTATAAATATGAAACGGACAGGCGGCTCCCCCCGGATGCCCCCCTCCCCTCTTTGCCTTCAACGACCATCCAGTTGCCCATTAGTTGCATTTGCGTCGCACGTTTGTTGCTTTTGTTGCCGCACAATGTGTCACTTGAGTTGCATTTGTCATGGTGTTCAGGCAGCTTCTAAAAGCCTGGCTCCAGCCACTCCCTAGCCACGCATAACCACCCGCTACCGCCGACCCTCACTCTCTGCTGCGTGTGCTCAGCATCACGCGGTGTCTGTACCTTTGCCGCTGCCGCTGTCGCTTTCGCAGTCGCAGTCAGTGCGTGGCTGCAACAAATCCAAAACGAAGGAACCTTGCCCCAAACCACTTGACGGTCTTGACCATTTTGGGAAATTGCCAGTTGCCTTATACGATCCGCGGCGTGGCATCGCTTTGGCTTTATTATAGTTTACACAGATTGCAATTTGTTGTCTTCTCCGCTTTTGGTTAGATCTCCTCCAGTCGATCCTGGCCCTTCAGATACTACGCACACATCTTTGAGACGAAATCTTTGCAGAGATTGACAAGCAACAGTTGGGAAAGTACAAAGAAAGTTTCCAATCCTAAGACTTTAGAGTGGAAGTTGGGGTAAAACTTTGAAGAACTCAAACTTGAGACAGTTTAAAATTAATTTAATAAAAAGTGAGATACTTTCTTTTTAAACCTTATAGTGAATATTTAAAGTATCTTGAGAATGTCGAAGGTTGAGAAGCTTAAAAATATAATTTCCATCATCTCTAAGATTCATGTAACACAAGTGATTTTACTACCTCCTAACTTCAAAAGACAATTTCTTGTGAATTATTTTTTTATGTATTTATTTATTTATATTTATATTTATTTATTTATATTTATATTTATATTTATATTTATATTTATTTATTTATATTTATTTATATATATTTATTAATTTATTTTTATTTATAAATATTTATTTATTTATCTGTATTTAGTTATTTATTTTCATTTATTTATTTATACATGTAAATGTTATGTATATTAAATATTCGTATTTATTTATTTATTTATTTAATAAATATTCGTATTTATTTATAAGTTTATTAATATTTATTTTATTATTTTAATAAATATATTAAAAACAATTATATTAAATTAAAACTCATATCATAGTGAATGATCAAAGAGGAAAGATGTAAAAACCCGGGCTTAATTTCTCTTTTATATATTTATTAAATGTTTATATTAAATAAATTTATTTATTAATATTAATATTAATATTACTGATATTTATTGATTCAAGTTGTTATATTAATTGTATTTATTAATTTCAGTTATTATCATATTAATTGTATTTATTTATTGTAGTTTTTTTTATTAATTTTAAGTTATCATCACATTAGTTATATTTATTTTTAACACTTTTTATGTAATTAATTTTATTTATTTATGAAAATTTATTTGAACTTAAAAAGTTTATTTCTTTGACTATTTGAACTTCAAGCAAGCATTCAACTTTCGTAGATACTTTATCTGCTGGGAGACAGCAATAAACAATCTTTGATTGGCTTAGATACTTAGCCAACACCTCAGGCTACTGGTCAAAGCAATTTTCACATCATCATAACCTCAAAACCTTTTGAACTTGGCCAAAGGAGGTTGTTCTTGTTCCTGCCGCTGTTGTTGTTGTTATTGTTGTTGTTGTTGCTGGTTTGAGGCGCAGCTTATGCCGTTAAGCGCAGAAAATATTCATAAATTTGCCACAGTAATTTTGCAGGCTACCGCGGCCGCATCCAGTGAATGGCAGATACGTCGTTGCTGCCACAGACATCAAGTTGTATCAACAACAAGAAAAGCAACCACAACAACAACCACAACAACACTAACAACAAATGGCAACAATAACCACACAAGCGGCAGGCATGGAAATTTATGTGCAGCTGCCCCAAAGAGGAGCCCCACCGCAACGACCACTCGAAAAGTTGGTCGCTTCAAGTGGTTTGACTCTTTGGTCGTCCAACAAACGTTGATCCACACTTTGGGGCAGGCACATTTTGTGTAGGTGTTGAATGGTTGATAATAAGCGTAATTATGTGCCATTGATATGCCCGAAGGAGTGGCAGAGAGAAAGAAGCCGGCCGGCCGGCCGGGGATCACTTGAGAGGCCCCAGACAATCTTTTAAGGCTAATACACGATGCAGTCAGAAGGAAAAGTTTGAAAAACTGAGGCAATTGGCGAACTCAAACAGGAAACCAAAAACGGGAAAATGGAAAAACCTGTTAAGTGAACGGCGATTAGGAAAATGCTGAACGGGGGCTCTTTTAGAGATTTGCGAGTGAAAAACATTTTATTAAGCAATTTTTAGACAATTTTCATAATTAATAGGAAAATGTCGAAAAGTTGAAGCTGCAAAGGAAGATAACGAATTTTGAGGCAGTTCCCAGAAAAATTTAAAAAAATAAATCTTTTAAAATTTAAACTTGATTAAAAAGCCATTAGTGAATTTAAAAAAAAAATTGCACAAGTGCAGACTTCAACTCTGAGATTGTTAATTACACACACACACACACACACACACACACACACACACACGCACATCGAGTGAATGTCTTTATATCCTAAGTGGGATTGTTAGCCTCTTGAAAGCTGTGGCTGCACCGCGATGGCCTTGGCTGATGATCCCAGTCTCCCAGCCATTTGACAGCTCTTTTGGGAACTGCGAGTCATGTCAAATGACAGCCATTAGAAATTGTAATGCGAGACGCTGGAAAACGTGTTCATCTTAAAAGTCGTGTGCCCTTTTGCCTTTAAGTCCCCGTCGAGTCCCCCCTAACGCCCCCTCTCTTGTATCCTCCAGGTATACCGGGTGTATGGAGTCTGGCCAGACGAAGCTCACACTCGGCGCAAAGATGCACACAATACATGAGACGAGATACTTTACTAGCCATGGGTATTGTATTCGTATCTCTTGTGAGGAATTCAGGGTTGTTGTTGCTTTTGCCTCTCTTTGCTTTTCAAGTGCGACATAAAGTCACGATTTTCAGTTATTAGACGGCAAAACTTCTGCCACATAACTTGTCTTTGGCTAAAACAGTTGTTCCCCTGGCTTCGGTAACGCATACACATATTCTCAGCTGCTGCTAGAAACAATTAATAGCGTCTGCCAAAGTGCACACACTCACACACTCAAACACACACACATAGACACACATACCGACACATTGGAATACACACTTTAAGCAGACGGCAAACTCAAAAGATACGCCGTGGTGTGTGCCCCCAACTAATGGTCGCCGTCATCGTCACCATCCATGGGCCACCAACTGCCGGGCTGGCACCTTTGTTGACTGTGGCAGCATGTCGACGACATCTTTAAATATGCAGCAGGTTGGTCTATCGTCGGGCAGAGTTGTAAACAAGCCACAGCCTCAAATGGAGAGTAGCCAAACAAACAAAGCAACAGCAACAACAACATCAGCTACAACAATAACAACAACAAAGCACAAGAAGCTACATCAAGTGGGCAGCCCTGGCGCTGGCAACTCGAGCAGCAACTTCCACTTTTCGTTTGTTATTTTCCTAGGTTAAAGCTCTAAACGAGTTCCAGGGATGAGCGGATTTCACCTATACGATATTTAAATAAAATATCGCATGTGATGGGTATAAATTTTAATTTTTAATTCTAAGTTTAAATTTAAATTTAATTATTTATTTTGTATGCCAAGAAATAAAATGAACTTGGCTGTCAGTTATAAATGATCAAAAATCATTATCATTATTTACTCTCCACTTATAAATCAATCATTTCCCCACTTGACACTCCTCCCCGTTCCCCTGCACAACCCCTTCAAATCACTTCTCACGATGCCATCTCTAGTTTAGCCCACATATCAGAGCTAAGCTTAGATCACAGGCAAATCCTCACGCTTCTTGCCTTTTCACACCCAACAAATGCAGCTGACAATATTTTAAGTGCGTGTGTGTGTGTGTGGTATGTGTGTGTGTGTGCGTGGTGTGTGTTGTGTTGTGTTATCCCTTGCGGGGGTTGGACAAATGCTAGTAAATAAACCAGACTGTTTTTCGGAAGGCTTCGGCTTCCATTGAGCAAACAGAAATTTGTGGGTCGTAGTAGCGAGGGTTGCCCGAGAAGTAAGTAGGCAGCAGCAGAGTAAAGATTCTTAGCGAATGGATTTTCAATTATGCAACTTGGCAAATGTTTTATTTATTGACTTTGAGAGCGTATCCATCATAACTGGAAGGCTTCCACTTTATCTACGGTGGTTGATTTTCATAACCTTAAACGAGGGTTGTTCCCACAAACCTAACATCAGAAATGCACTTTGATCACATTTCTGGCAGCTATAAAAATGTGGAAATTTGGAAATGTGAAAATATACAGAGGCAGCTGTAGCTGTAGGTTAATCTTTCGATTATGCAATGAGGTGCGCTCTAATAGCGCGGGGCGGGGGAACGGGGGGGCAGAGGGTGCAACAAACTTGTTGGCCATGCAACATCAGCAGCTCCAGCAAAATAGACTTGGCCTTTATTCTGGCTGGCGGCCAAGAGATAATCCAGTGGCCCGACAGCCAAGTGCCAAGCGGCTGGGAAGAAGACGGAAGTCGATCAACAGCCGCCGGTTGCGTGTCTTTGGGGATGTGTCGCCTTTGGCACCTCCGACTAAAAAAAAAAAAAAAAAAATTCGCTCGTAGAGCGGCGACAGACGCATTAATTATGAATCGCTTTCCACGGTTAATTTAATGGAAAACTTGGGAAAATTGCACTCCTCTGGCATACATCTTGAGTCCACCAACAACCACAAAATGTCATTTCCATTAGCCTCCAACTTGTTTTTCTTTTTTCTTGTTTTTCTTCTTTTTTTTTCTAGTTTCGGTGGCGTCGCACCCAAAAATAGTCTAAGACCCACTGGAGTGGAGACATTTCCCTGATCTCTGCCCGCCTTATAAATAGAATCAAACCTAACCAAAAAAAAAAAAAATAAAGTCAAAACCGAACTTCTTAGGAAAATATCATAAATTTTGATCAAATTTTGGCTATGAAGCATTTCGGATCCCTGCCTGATTTATTGTGCTGACATTTGGCTTTATTCAAAAGATTTCCCTGTATAAATTATGTGTAATGATCGTCATTAGTGGTTGGCAAGATTTTCCAATGAAAATCCTTAGAAAATCATTATAGCTGTTCGCCATGGCGATTAGTTTACCTTCTGACATCCGGAGAATTGGGCAGACTTCGACATTTACGGCCACTTTTCCCGCCGCCGCCATGCGATGAGGATGAAGTGTTTCCCATGGCTTAACAGTTTTCCCTTTATTTTCGCGCCTTATGATGTTATTTTTATTGATGATGATTACGATTATGATGATGATGATTATGATTAAATATATAACTTAGTTTGATTTGGCATTTAGATGCGACTTTGGCACTTTTTAGCTGCTTTATTTTACACTTAATTTTTATTTACATCTGTCGATGTTTTGAGCACATTTTAAAGGTGATTAAAACTGGATTTATTTTTAAATAATTAAATTAATATTTTTTAATTAAAATTTCATCTATATTAATTTTTTATTTTGTTACTGGATATTAAATTTACTTAAATCATTTTTTGTTTTGTTGCATATTTTTGGCGAAAACAGGAGTAAAATTTATTCAATACTCAAACTTTCTTAAAGCATGAAAATCTAGGACTTTTCGAAACTTCCTCCTCTTCTTCTTCTTTTCATCCTCATTCCTGATTTAATTACCTAATCCCAGCATTTGAAGACACATTAGCTGCTGCTCAGTGTCAAATGCAAGGACTCTCCGCCTTTGTTCCTTAAATAATTGTACCCCAAAAACTGACTGTTTACTCAATGTAATTAGTTTGCAATTAAGAGTCCTGGACGTGGGATATCCCGGACAGAAGTAAAAATTGCTGGTAATCAAACAAAAGTCTGGCGGAAAATGCGTAGAATCAGACACAGAAAAAGGGAAAACCTATGGAAAAAGTCGCATTAGTTGTTTGGTTTCCATTTGGGGGATGTCCGAAAATGTTTGCACAGCACTTTGATCTAAGCCAAGGATGAATTGAGAGAAGGAATACTAAGTGGGGGCGGAATGGGAGGAGTTGGAGCATAGCTTGGAGTTGTGGCAGAGACTTAATGCAATTAAGTGAACATATTTGCAACATCCGTACCAGAAATTGGAAGACAGACATTTTTGATGTATGATGCGGCTAATCGTGAGAGCCCAACCAGGGCAGCGGCACAGGGTGACTCACGAATTGAAGAAGGAAAAAGGAAAACAAAGGGTACACCATTCTGAGCATTTTCAAGACTTTTCACCCAAATCAATAACTTAAATTACAGAGATGCAAAGCCCCAGGAAACAAGCAGGGAAATGCCTAAAATATGGCGTGCAAATAATACGCACGTGTGCGTGACACGTGATTGGGACTGGGACCAGGACGAAGCCACGACGGCTGCAGGACTGGGCACGAGATTGTTCCTGGTGGCAAATTTGTTGTTTTTTATTTTTTGGGCTCCTTTGAAGTGCCTGCTAAACGCTCTCAAAGTGGTCATATTTTTGAACACCCAAGCTCGATGAGATGGTCGGGAGGAAGGGAGGGAGAGAGGGGAGCGAGGAGGAGTTAAGGGTGCGAAATTTATGCTTAATCAATTTGTCGTAAAAATTAATGCCTTGTACTTTGGGTTTGCACTACAAGTGGAGGGTTGTTTCAGGGATGCCACCGTTTCGGTAACTGCCACTGCCACGGATGCTGCATCCTTTACGATAAATGTTGCAATTCGACAAGGAACTCTGCAAACTTCGACACGTGTCACTCAACGGGTGGGCACAAATTGAAAAAAAAAAAACAGGAATATAAATAAAAAAGAGTTTGGAACTGGAATCAGTTTTGACTTCTGGGTGAGTGTCTCTGATTTATTAAAAGTCCTCACTGTGCGTGTGCGAGAAGAGTCTGTCTATTTGACTTGTTAACTGGCGTCAGTTGCGTAATCAAACTGTCACAGCAGCAATTACCACAATCAGCGGCAGACCGAACCACTTGTCAGGTTCTGCCTCGTATTCTGATTCCAACTTCAACTCCAACTCCAACTCTCAGTCTCAGTCTCAGTCTCAGTCTGAGTCTTAGTCTGAGTCTCGCCTGACTGCATAATTTTCATAAATTGTAGCAAATGCAACGTTTGTCACTCTCAACTACGGGGGGAACAGGAACGGAAGCGAGAACTAGAGCTGGAACTGGAACTGGAACTGTAATTCCTGCATAATGAATGCGAGACGAGGCCTTAGAAATCGACAACAAAAGAGCCAAAGCCGAGACACTCGACAGGTTGCAAATCTCATGCAATTACAAGACGCATAGAGACTCCCCCACCTTCCCCCCACCTATCAGAGTCATAGAGGAAGTGCGTCTAAGGACTGAAATCATTGAATAATTGAGTTGGATGAACCCGGAAGGAAAGTAAAAACTTCGAGTTTGTTGATTTAAGCCTTCAGTTTAAAGGGTTGAATAGAAAAAGAAAATAATTTTAAACTAGTTCCTGCACTCAATTCCCGCTCTTTAAACTGGCTCCATTTAAAAGATACTTTTGAAAAATTAAGAACTTTTTTTTAGTTCCGAATCAAACAAGATTTTTCTGGCTTTTCGAATTTTGCAATTTGTGACATTTTCTATATTTTTCTTTTGAGTGATGTTGCAGCTGCTGCAAGCACAGACCCCACAAGTGGCACGAACATTTAAGAGCTGTGTAATTTTTAATGGGAAATGATCGAGTATCTAAATGCGTGCAACACTTCAATTGGCGCAACTTCAAAGCTTGCCTCCGATTATGAAATGTTTATGATGTATGCGTGACTTGGCCGCACCTCAAAGACACATAATAAATGTGTGTCCATCGCTTGTCCCTTTAATTAAATGCAACACACTCCCCGCCTCTCTCTCCCCCTCTCCCACACTCTAGACTAGACTGGGAGCCCTCCTGCCGGCTTCAGCAGCTTGAGATATTGTATCTTTTGTGTCTGTGTGCCAAAAAGGCGTGACAAATTGCTGATTTGCTTTGACATCTTAAATAAAAGACTTTTATCTGAAGTTTTTCGGATCGTCGGTCTGTTGTTTTATCCATTTATTTTGTATTTCCATTTTCCATTTTCTGTTTTCCATTTTCATTTCATTTCTTCTTCTTTTCCTTTACTCTATTTTTTCTAAGCGGAAGCTAAAAGCGTCTTTCAAGTTGATTTCTGCTCCATAAACTTGTCTATTTTTGTATTGTGTTCGCCGTGCTCGACGGAGCGAGTAGAAGGACCCACCGCTAGCCCCTTACCCATCGGCTGATTCTGTGCCCCGTTCAAATTTGGAGCAGCACGTGCATTTCCACGTTCTCCATGCGTCTCTTACTCTTCTCTTCTCTTCTCTCTCTCTCTCCCTCTCTCTCTATCTGTTCTCCCTCTTTATTTTTGCTTTGTTTTTATGCCTGAGCCTCCCCCCTGTTTGTTTATATTTAGATGGAAGTATTTTCTTTATGCCCAGTTTTACGGCGCATTAAAAGCCAACTTGAAACCGGCTGAGATACAGATGAGACGGAACGCGCGCGGGTTGTGGGTGATGGATGTGTGCGCGGGGGAGAAGGAGTATCGCTGGTAGAAACACTTTTGCCATAAATCTCGTCAAAATTTATTTGTTAAACTTCAAGTCGAAGTTAAAGTCACAATTGCTATGCAATGCATGTGCTTCGGCGCCACAGCTATTCCTGTGTGTGTGTGTGTTGTGTGTGTCTGTATATGTGTAGTCTAAGTGTGGGGGCGTGCCAAGTGGGTTGTGGCGTTGTGATTGAAGGTCTTGCATTGCCAGATTTATGAACTCTCAACTGATCAAGACAATGGCAACGAATTCCTGCCCGGAGCTTCCCAGGAAATCCCAGGGAATATTTCGAAAATCTGCCACCCATTCGTTTTTTATGTGCTTCCTGTCAAAAAATGCACCTCAGAAAAATTAAAAGAGGTCCGAGCTCGAATTTAAAATATGTGACCATCAGTTACTACCGCAACACACACACACACACACACACACACACACACACACACACACACACATACACATATATATGCAAGTTGTGGTTTTTGTCGTTAACATGCAACACGCTTCAACTTCCCATCCCTCCCACCCCCCTCTCTTCCACACCCTTTTGTTGCTCACTTCCTTAAGCTCGTTCTGGCCATTATCGGCGTATTCAACGTTTTTGCCACTTTTACGCCTCAGCGGCTGAATATTAAATAATTTTCCTTTTGGCCATTGTACGTGACTAAACGTCAATTTCCCGTAGCACACACACACTCACACACACGACTGCCATTCTTTGGAAAATGCATTCTTAAAACCATTTTAATAATTTTTCAAAGCGCCTCAGGCTCAGTCTGCTCCCTGCACTGCCAGAGATAAGGCCAGGCACAAAGTTTTTCTTCCCCTTCCTCCCTCCCCCTGCATTGGCAAAAAGTGCAATGCACTGATAAGAAGGCAACTCTTAACTGAATGGCAGAGATGGCCAACGGCTGTTAACTGTGTCAAAAACTTTGGACTCACTTCGACGTACGTGATGTTCCACGAATCGAACGATTCGAGAGATTGGCTTGGGGCAGTGAGATTTTTTGTCGGACACAAAGAGGAAATTATGTGATTTGTTTGAGAAACGAAAAGCTTTTGTCATAAGATAAAAGCGATTAGAAGTGAATGATAATCAGGGTAACGGCTAAAGTGATTGTTATAGTCGATAAAAAAAAATGAACTAGTTCAAATGAGAATTTTAAGAAATCAAAAAAAAAAAAATATTTTGTTTTACAATTTTTAGAAATTTTATAAAACAATGAAATTAAATTAAAAATAAAAAATTAAAATGACATTAAATTAAAAAAAAAAAATAAATGACATTAAATTAAAAAAAAAAAAATAAATAAAAAATAAATAAATAAATTTAAAAAAAATGAATAAATTTAAAAAAAATAAATGCCATTATATTAAAAAAAAAAATTAATAAGAAAGAAATGTCAAATAAAATTAAATATTTAATATAGAAAATAAATTATAAATAAATTTATAAATAATTTTTAAATATTTCACTAATAAATTAATAAAATAAAAATATTAAAAATATTATATTAATAAATTTGTTTTGGGAAAGCTATAAACCACTTTCCAGTTGAGAATTAAATCCATGAATTTACTTAGTAAAATTAATTTTCTCCATTCTTCCAGCTTAAGAAACTAATTGACTTTTCAGCTGTTATGTCGTTTATTACAATCAAGCATTTCGATTGTTATTTGAGTGACATCTGCAAATGGAATGCATATGGAATGATTCACGGAGTCAGTTCCGTCGTGAACTATTTAAAATTCATATCCGCATAACCCGCAACCTCCCTACCGTTCATCCATCAATGATTTATATCGAGAATCCATAAGCATAGCCGAAACTAACAATTATCATCATGACACCCGTAAAAACCTCATTCCATTATGAGAAGTGAAACATAACAGAACGAAATCCAACCCCATGGCCTCCTATAATTATCATAATTAAATCATTAGAGAAACGCATAATCTGCGTAACACGACGGAGACAGAGAATACCCAGCACAGAGGGTCCAATGGATGGAGAGCCCCTATCATTAGTCAAAGTTCGCCTCGAAAAGACAGTAAGTACTTCAAATCGCCCCGACTGCTCCTCCCTTGACTCTCCTACCGCGTGAAATGAACTGAAGCCGCAATTGATTCTTCATTTGACCTGACGCTTGTTTGGTATTTTGACAGTTCGCTTTTTGATATCTCAAATTTCTGAAGAGCAGGGACTGAGCTGTGGAAGGAAGGGAGGGAAGGGGCTGTGGCTTTGATTCGACACCGGGTGGAGGGTTGCAAGCAGTTCAATGCACCCCTAGAAGATGATATGACATCGTCTGTTAGCCGCCTTGTCAGCCTGTTGTCAACTGTCCCTGACAGGCAGACATTTGGATGGGAAGTTTTTCAAAAGGAACTCCAAGCATCTTCAATCTCTACTCTACGATGTTTGCTCTAAAACTGGCATTCATTATTAGCCAGACATCAAGTGGGAGTCAAAGTCAGCTTCCATTCCCCACACTTGACAAGCTCCTTGAAGGAAGCAAATCCTTTGGGCTCAGCTCTGGCCTTAATCGAATTAGAAAATCCAGCGAAACAAATTTGACAAACTAAAAGTCCCGTCGATTAATTAAAGACACGCGTCAATCCACTGACAGAGAACCGGTTACCGGTTACTTGTATCCATCAGATACTTTCCGACTTGGTCGGTCATTTTATCGGATTTTCACTTTTGCCGCCAGATGAGCGACGTGATGAACTGATGACAATTAGAAGATTAACGCCAAGCATAAAATGGCCTTTAGTCCATGTGCCGGGCCGCCTTTCTCAAAGTCTCTCTCCATATTCTGCCCATGAGTCTGCCTAATTAGCTTCTGGTTCCTATTAAAGATGTCTGTGTAAACCGTTCGTTACAATTAACAAGTGGAAAATTTTTCGAAAACCAGTCAAATGGAACATGAAAATGGAAAAATGCTAAAGACTCTGTCGGGGAAGAAATTTATCTCATGGGCCCATCTGCTTCAGATATAAATTATATGGTTTTTATCTAATTGAGGAGTGGAATTCGGAACAGGAACTGTGACTGCAAGTAGAAGAAGGCTGAGCTTCTCCCCTTTAGCCTATCGAATTTAAAAATTTTGTTTCATTTTTTAATGCCTCAATTTTTAATTTAATTTGTATAGAAATTAAATATTTCGGAGCTTCCAAAAATTTGTGTATTGTCGAGTGTTAAAAATGAAACTGAAACTTTTCAGCTCAACTTGAATTCCCAGCGAGCACCGTCCACAATCCACGTATCCTTTTCGTGGTCATAAAAACATACCACAGGACACAAAAAGCAAAAAAAAAAATCCCGCTTATCTAAAATGAAATTTGTCTGGTTGGTCCATTGAGGACGTCTGCATCGAGCCGAGAATTCTCTTTGTCCTGGTTAAGCCTTTAATTTGTGGACATTCAGATAACGCGTTAATTATGCGACGAAGCGCAAGACTTTCAAAGGATGAAATTTGCGCTGCCAGGACGCCATAAAATATGCAACAATCGCACTCAAACGTTAACATTTTGAAGGTTATGTTGAGAGCTGAGAAAATTATCGAAGTTTGCAAAATTTTTTTACACTTTACATAAATCACTTTTTGGCATAACTGCATCTGCATAAAAATGAAAATCTCTTTCATTTAATTTTTATTATTTAAAACTTTTCACATCAAAACTTTCGCGCGTTTATTTTCGCATTTTACATTCAAAAACATAAACAAAATCGAACTGAAAAATTCGCCGGCGTTTCACATGCGCGTTTCACCTTCCACACTCGACGCGTTTCGCTCGCACACTGAACGAACATCCAACCAGCGACAACAAAACGCGCCTCTGTTCGCAACGAGCCATCGAACATGTTCGATGTGCGCCCAGCTGTTGCGAGGCATATGGATGAAAAGCGGGTGATGGGTGGTGGTGGTTGCAGCTTCCAAGCGAATTGAATCTTGTTTCAACGTTTGTCTAAAATTAGTTGCACTCGCAATCTAATTGACGATATATGCCCCTCCTCCCCCCTCCTATTCCCTTCTCCTACTTAGCGAACAGCTAGTGAAGTTCAATGCACATGAGGTCACAAAACAACAACAAAGCGAGAGTAAAATTATTGCTTTTAGAGAGGAGAGAAGTGAACGTCGTCGTCGTCGTCGTCGTTGTCGTCGTCCAGTGGACAAATCGTAGCAATTTAATAAAATAAGCAATTATTGCAAATTATTTCTCTCGCTCGGATCGCGTCGCATATAAAATGTCGCCGGTTGTTGGAAACAAGAGGAAACTTGTCTAATCATTGAGCTTAATTTCCAGTGCGGCGATTGGCTTAAAACTTGTTTATGTTCATGTAAGCCGCTCGACCAGACGGACGCGCTTGGTACTTGTGCCGGACACTTGCCCGCCACTTGCTCGATTTTCGAGTTTATGGAACTCTTTTTAAATACCCAATGCTCACTCTTTCCCTCCACTAATGTGTTAGGTAGTTTATGGAGGAAACACTGTATGTAACGCACACGCAGCGGGAGAGATCTCTTACTTTATGCAGCGCTTTGTTTACAATTAATTCTAGATATTCTGCCCTAGGGCGGGGTACAATGAAAATGTGAAGAGCTTAGAAATTTTCCCGGCGTTTCATTTTACTACCCACCCTGCTTATTCCCGATTCAAATTTAATCCTTTAAACCAAATATGATTTATATATATTTAGATTTCCCATAAAAAAACTGCTCTATGAAAGAAATATATCAATCCCATAGTTACCCACAAATTACAGGGTATTTGAAGTCGCCTATTCAATTTTCACTTCTCGTTGCTTGCCTCAGGCTTTTAATTTTTTTTGAAGTTTATTGCCATGTGTCGAAATATGACTGCGATTCACGTGATATGGCAATCGGAATAGACAAACTAGTTGAGTGTGTAAACTACGTATAATTGAGGGCGTGGCCGACTGGGCGGCAATTTGGTGGGTGGCTATGAAAGTTGCAATCGGCTTAGGCTTAGGCGGCAGAGGGAACAACTCAAATGAGAGTTGAGTTGCACATACACAAAAATGCAGCACAGAACGCAAAGCGTTGCAACTCAATGAACTGCATAAATTGAGCAGAAACTTTCACAAAAACAAAAAAAAAAAATAAAAAAAAATAAGCCAAGGTTTCCATTAAGAAAGAAAAGATAGAAATATGAAGATGGAAGATTTTGGCCTGACTTGAAGTCAATCTAATAAAAAGGCAATCAATGCAAATTTTAAATTAAAAGAAGTTCAGTTTAAGTCGCAACAAATGGCAATTAAATATAAAAACATTTTTTAATATTTTAAAAATTTAAAATTTATGATTAGTTTTTCCCAACAATTCCTAAGAAACCCTCGGCCACAACTTTCCCCGAAATATTAAAAGCAAAGTGTTTTGAAAACTTTAAGCAAACTTTTGCCACCCCAAAATCTAAACTAGACCCAATAAATCTTTGTTTATACGAATCCAAAAACCATGAAAAGGCTTTCGCTCGAGCGACTCACATGCCACAGACATGAAAATAAAAACAGAAAGAAAAAAAAATGAAACGCGGCCCAGACACATGTGGAACTTCAGGCTTGGGGATTGAATTGGACTGGACGTTGGTTCAACTTTCAACCTAACAACTACTAATACCATTAAGCCCCCACTACTAGACCCACCTACCTACCCCCCACCCCTTCCTCCACGTCTTTGGGTATTACTAAGCATGCATTTTATTGCCTTTTGTCGTACGGGACACGGGGGCACCCGTCGCACTTTATCATTTCAATGGCAGCGGCGGACGTTGCAATGTTTACTTTTCATTCTATACTCCCCACTCATCCACCCACCCCAACCCCCGCGTCTATTGTGCTGGCATCCAACGTTCAGTTGTTCACTTTTCCGTTAGTCTAACCAATTGTCCAACAGTTTGGACTATGCAAATATTTTTATTTGTCTCCATTGCTATGACAGGAAGCAAAAAAGGAACTAGATCCCTGAATCTCTGAACTGCTGACAGCAGCAGCCAACAGCGAGTGCCAAAGGACGAGGAGAATTTTGCACATGTTGCCAATTTTGATGCCACCCCATCCTTTAATGAGGAAATGGCTTAAATTTTATAAGCCCCGTCATAATGAAGTTCCCAAAAGCTTATCGAGTCCTTATAGCCCTTTCCCAGGGGAGTTAATTACTGGAGTATTTAGCATATAATTATGAGTGGGCCTTACCTGGAAGGAGGACTCTCCAGGCTTCCTACCCTCCCCCTCCAACATCCCTTCTAAAGGCCTAGAGCAAATGCTCCCCTGGGCCACAACAAACTTCTACTTGCCACCCACTGCCAATTCAATTTTCCTTTTACGAGCAATTTTCCCAACAACCACAACAACAACAACTACAACAAACAACTACAACAAACAACTACAACAACAACTACAAATTGCGGCTCTCGGAAAAAGTAATCATCGTTGCAATTGTTTCACATTTTTCACGTTGCTGAAGATGAATGCCCGCTTTGATGATGTTGCTGAGGTGTGGGGAACTGTGGGGAACTGCGGGCAGCTGTGGTGAGGTGAGGTTTCTGTGTGTTGTGAGCAACCCCCCTGGAATGCCTGTAGACGACACATTTTGCCAACTTCTCTGCCTGCTCTCTCTCTCTCACGTAACGTCTCCAACTTCGACGTGGGCGTCGTTTCCACTGTTTGTCACTAGCAAAAATATGACTAACGGCGGGTGACTGAAATCGAATTTGTGTGTGAATCTGTGAGCTTTGATTGTGCGTCCGTTGTGGAGCCTCGACTCTCTCGCAGCTTAAAGAGTTCATATTGAGTCCTTTTGCCGCTGAACAACCCCTGGCAATCAAGTGCCTTGGAAATTTTTTTAATAATAGACAAAAACGCAGTCACTTCAAAATGTTGCACGCACGTCGCCGGCCACTTGAAACCATGGAAACGGGCAACAGAATGCTGAAGCCCACTTCAAGGTTGCCCCAAACATGAAAGACAACCGGCAGGCGGACGGGGGTAGGCGGAAGGAAGGGGCGGGCACAGTTCGCAAAATCAAAAGCGAGGGGAAAGAAAAATGGCCGCAGGACGGGAATATGTCAAAAAATTTGCAACACTGCGTGGACGGTTGGACAATGGAGATGATGAAAGGGGAGAGGCGGGGGAGAGGGGGCGTGGCGCGGAGGTTGCAAGGCTTGGGGGTAGATGGGATAAAAGTTGTGGAGTGCACACATCATCGATATGTTTTGACATTGAGTGGGGGATAAATGTTCGCAAGTTCCAAGGACACACTCAGTTCCAAGAGCTGCTGTCTACGATGGTTATAAAGGACTTAAAGGGTTATCCTTTACGAAATCGTTTTTAAATATTTATGATAGAAATATTTTTCTTAACTCCTGTCAGTTCCAATCAACTATTCGGCCGTAGCAACAACTGTCACTTCCTTCAATAAAGTGAGTTTTGAAAAAGGAAAAAAATTGAAAGGATCGCCCAGAATGAAGTTCGGAAAAACATTTGCAAGCCACTTGACTGTCGAATGGCGCCAGCAATACATGAATTATGGGGTAATTAAAAGAATTCAATTAATTAATAATCCTTTCAACTAAAATTCATATTAAGGTGCTGAAGGCGATGATAAGCAACGCTCTGGAAACCGCTCCACATCCGCCAGAATCAACAGATCCTTCGGCCATCGAATATTATGGGAACTTCGGAAGGAACTTCTTCGCCACTTGCCGAATGGAGTTGAATCGCGTCGAGGACTTCTATGAGCAGAAAGTCGCCGAGGACACAAGGAAGCTGGAAGACTTGAGCACCAAACTGGATGAGCTGCACAAGAAATTCGCTCAAATACCCAAGGCCCGGCACATGGGACTCGTGTGCAGCGAATTCTACTTGAGTCTCATCATGTTGCTCAACTACCAAAATCTGAACTGCACAGGATTCCGCAAGATTTGCAAGAAATTCGACAAGAAGTTCAAGTGCGATGCGGGTGCCACGTGGTTGCAGGGGAATGTCCGTGAGGCTCCAATCACCGATCCTCAGCTGTTGCGTCAGATGATCGCCCGGGTGGAGGAGTTGTATACCAAGTACCTGGCAGACGGGAATCGCTCCAAGGCGATGGCCAAGCTACGGGTTCCACCCTTGGGTCAACCACCGCCGTCGCACTTGGTGTTCGTGGCAGGCGTTTTGCTGGGACTCTTCCTGGTCAGCTTGGTGGCAGTTATTATTTCACGTGAGGAATCCCCCCCGTTAGCTTCTATCTTTACACTTTTCAATGCTTCTCCTTTTAGTTTTTTGGCTGGTTCCAAAATCCCAAATCTTCTCGTCCTTCGTTCAACTCTACCGGGGACCAATGAGCCTGGTTCTGGCTTGCTTTTATTTGGCCGCCAATGTGTACATCTGGCAGAGCGTGGGCATCAACCAAGTGCTCATCTTTGAGATCGATCAACGGGATCGGATACAGCCAGCCATTTTCCTCCAGGTGGCCAGCGGCATGGGCTACACTTGGACCCTGTCGATGCTGGTCTTCATTCATCACAAGGAGTTCGAGGTCGATGATCCATTTTACTTTCCATCTCTGTGCCTGATTGTACCCTTGGTAGTGCTCCTTAATCCCTTTCGCTTGTGTCGTTACAAATCAAGGATGTGGGTATCCTCAATCCTAGGCTCTGTCATGGCAGCACCTTTCTGCGCCGTCAAGTTTGCCCAGTTCTGGGCAGCCGAGCAGCTAATATCCTTGAACATCTGCATGGAGGACTTCTATCTGCTGATCCGCTTCAATGTGCGTTACCTGATGAACAAACCGAATGCCCATGACTTTTCTCCAGATGTCCTGGCATTGGTAATTCGATGTCTTCCCTCTTGGTTTCGCTTTGCTCAGTGCCTGAGACGCTTCTACGACAGCCACTTCACGTCCTATATATATCCTGTGGATGCACTCAAGTATGTTTCCCTCTTCCTCGTGATTATCTTCTCCTCCCTCCACCTGGAAACCTATGGTGGGTGCCGTTATTATCCCTGTTCAGGATATCCTTACGTAAGTCCATATTCCATTTCCAGATAAATATGATGAAAGGCTCACCAATCCTTGGCTCTGCTCCTACGTATTCCTTGCCACTTTATCCTCCATCTACTTCTGCATTTGGGACTTGTACAAGGACTTTGGACTGTTCCGCGTGTGGAAGGGCGAAAATATATTTCTGCGTAAGAATCTGGTCTACCCGAAGGTGAGTCAAGGGGTGAATCCTTCAAATTGAAATTTAATCATGTCCCCTTCCTTCCAGTGGTTTTACTTCTTTGCCATTGCTGCAAATGTGATCCTGCGATTTACTTGGATCCCGGAGCTGGTGGTTATTTACATGGACTGCCTTGGGCTCTTTTATTGCAGGACAATTGTCAGTTTGCTGGAAATCACCCGTAGATTCATCTGGAACTTTCTACTCCTGGAAAACGAACACTTGTACAACTGCGGATACTTTAGGGCTATTCGGGATATTTCACTGCTGCCCGACCAGACTTATGTGCAGGATAATCAAAAAAAGACTTCTTTAAAAACGTCAAAAAAGTAAAATTATCAGTTGTTTCCTGTGAGTCCTGTTTTTTCCCCTTTAAGCCAATTGTCTGCCTCCTTCAACTGTTGCATCGATTGAGGCTCAATGATGCGTTCAGAAAATCTTTTGAAACCCAACCCTTGGAGGTAAGGACTCTGCGTCCAGGACAATCGCAATAATTCTCAGTCCTTCGATGCATACAAATTGAATAAAATTAATTTCACATTTACGAAATTAAAACCACAAATGGAATTATAAATTCAGCACACAGGACACAACAACAAGGGAAAAAACAAGCCCGCAGGACGACAAAAGTTAAACCAGACAACAAGCAGCACGACATAACAAGGAACGCAAGGACGACAACAAGGATGCAGCTTTTGGGCGAAAAGACCTGACAAGTTGTCAATGTGCCGTAGCCCCCATGGGTCTACCGAGTGGCCACAATCGGAGGACATCGCCTGGTCGCCAGGACGACTGCAGTGGCCAGTGGGTGGTTGATGCTGAGGTGGGTGGGCGTCATCCTGTGCGTGGTCACGCATAAATGCATGTGAATTAGAAAGGACACGCACGTGAGAGGCTTAGCCCTGCCCCTCCCCCTCCTCCTCCTCCTCCTTCCCCCCGCTGTCATTACCAAAGGGGTAGCTCTGAGACACATGCATTGGAATTTCCACCCTCTGCTTGGCCCCGTCTGCGGTGGGGGAGGAAGAGGGGATTGAGTGTGGGTAACTTTATAGCCATTAAACGCCCGCCCTTTGCCCCCCTTTGGGGCACACACACACACACACACACACACACACGCACAAATCCGGAAGCTCCGTTACAAATGCTGTAAATACATTCTGGAGCACATATTGTTGCAATGTCTGGCGCACAGTTTGCAGTCATAGAGGTGGCAAGTGGCAAGTGGCAAGCAGATTGTGCCACCGCCTGCTTTGGGGTTGAAATGTTATCAGCTGTTCCAGGAATCCTTGGCAGAAGTTGCTGTGCCCGGACTCGTTTCCTGGTACTTTTTAATTATATGCGTAAGGAGCAACTGGTAAGCAGCCGGGCAAATCAGTGTCATCCACTGCAAAACTTGTGAATTGTCCTGCCACCACCCGTGGTCCTGGCTCTGCACCAGCTGCTGCCAGGATGAGCAATCGTTAAAATGCTTTTGAATTTTGCATGAAGCTGCCCCCGATCCTTGTTTCGCGAATGTCGCTAATGGAACGCGCACATTTTTAGGGGGAGGCAGAGGCTGCCGGGGTTGGCAATGGGCGTGGCTGTGGACGTGGCTCCAGTCCAGTTGAATTGTTTCGGGGTACAATGTCGAGGTCGCCAGACCGCAGACGGTATAAACAACACCCATACTCACCCACAGACACAAACACACACACACACTCTATACACCATACACCATACACTCACACACACACACACACGCACATTGAGCCCTAGTCTGATCGTAGTGAAAGTTTTATTGCGCTGCAACTTTAAATGAACTTGCCGCATTGTTGTGTCCTGTGCGTCCTGTGCGGCGTCTGACTGTTGCCTACCACAAACTAGGCGCAAGGACGACCATAAAAATCCTTTATAATTTATTTGTCTGCCAGTCGTCGCCCCAAAACAAACACAGGCCCCAAAAAAACGCAAACATTTCCGTTACGCATTTAAATTTCATAGTCAGTGAAAGTCATCAACACATTGTCAGGGGGGTGGATCCAAGGGGGGGTGCAGGCGAGAGTTAAATGCCGACTGGGCTTGCCTCGCATAGCACACACACACGCATACAGAATTGTTGTCGGCGCTTTGGGGATATTTTCCTGTGGGTGGGGGCAACACAAAAGCTTCCGTTTCCTGTCTGCGACTGTGACTTTCCCCGAGGGTTGAAAACACCAAAAAGAAACCCCACGAGAAGCACACCCCTCCTCCTCCTCCTCCTCTCATAGAGCCAACACAGACGACAACCGCTTTTGGCTTGCTCGACCAAATAAAGTTTTCTAATTTTCCATCTTCATGTTTTGAATTTTTCAGCTCCATTCTCAAGAGCGCCCCAAAACTCAGACCCATAAACGCTGATTTTCTATTCGGTACAATGCCAATTTTGTTTGCTTAGTTCTCCGCTCTGGGAGTAGAAGCTCTTGTGTGGGTGGATTTTTTTTCTTTTCTTTTTTTTTAACGACTTGGGTAGCTAACAGATGTCCTGGGTGTGAGCAGGACTCCCCTCGGCGATCTGCCTGTAATTTCCGGCTAACAAACCAATAAATCATATTAAACTCGCAAGGAATTCAAAAAATACTTATGAAAAACTGTGCACCGGATGTCTTATGACGGTGTAACTGAAATGCAAAGGAAATCTTCGACATCCAAAATGAAATGTAACCAAACAAACAGAGATTTGAGAATCTCAAGAATATCCAGCTTCCATTTTAGGCAGGACCCAAAATTAAAGTCGCCGGCATAAAAATAAATTAAAATGTATGAAACAGAATTAAAATAAATATATAAAGTGGTATCAAATATAAGTAAATAAAATATTGATTTAATTTTTAAGTTGACAAAATAATAATTTACCAAAATTTAATTATTTAAATAATAAATAAATTGAAATTAAATAAAACATTTTCCCCAGACACCAAGTAATTTAAAAGCAAGTCTAGCAGAGATACATTTTAGCTTAGACAACAACCCCTCTGTTCGACTTAACAGAAAATTCGGTCGTTTAACATGAAGCGTCTCACTTTATCGCGGACACATGTTGCAACGGTGTTTCGTCAAGCACGAATGCTTCGTTAAATGTGTTAGCCAAGGCACACACCGCTACAGCAAAGACACAAACTAAACACAAGCAAACAGAGGCTGGTTGCTCTACAAAAGCAGCTAGCATTTATCGTTGTCAAAGTTTAAATTTTAAGACTAAGCATAAATAATTAAATATATTTATATATTTTAAAAATTTGATGACTCACCGATTCACCATTTCATTGCCGTTCTCTAGTGACTGAGCCAGCTGTTGTGGCGTTTGCTGCTGCTGCTGTTGCTCCTGCTGATTTTTATCCACCAAATTGCTGGGTACAGATGCTCTCAGACTGCCGCCAACGCCGATGCCCAGGACTGAAACACTGCCAGCGCCAATGCCTGTGGCTGTGCCGCAGCCCACGCCAATGGACTTTGTTTGCTTTGCCTGCTGCTTGTATCGGCTCAGGGCAAAGAACAGGGCAAGTACCGCCTTCAGGCGACCGGCACAAATGTCATTGGTGGTGATGTTGTCCAAGCCACCAACCGACTGACTCCTTAGGACGTGCAGACAAGAGTTGACGTTGTCGTACTGCAAATGAACAGAACACAAATGACCACATTACTTCAATGAATGCAGTATTTAAAGCTATGCCCCATCACCGTTCGCCATCTCCATCTATATAGACATATTATATACAGTTAAATTCCCGCTCGATCCCACAGATGAGTCAGCTTGGTAAAAGCCCCCTTAAGTCGCCCAATATAAATGTAAATGCAAATCCTAGCGCCACTTTATCTCCCGGCTAACCTTTAGGCGCCATTAACTAAACGACGTCGTGATTTTGACAACTCCAAATGAGCTACAAACGTGGCCCGAACTTGACTTACAAATGGCTTTTTTATGGTTAATTTGTTTGAACGTTTTTAACTGCTTCACGCACACGCACGCGCACCAAAGGGTCCCCCCTTATCGCAGCTCCCTAAAAAAAAAAAGGCATCGAAACACCCGAAACCCTAAACCCAAAACTGAAGCTTACAGAAAAAAAATTGACATTTAGATAAAGTGCAGAGTCGTCGACTGCTGTTGAAATGTGTCAAAGGGAAAATATATGAAACCAATAAATGGAAATAAATCGAAAACATGCGCTCAAATGCCCTATAAAATAATCAAAATGTGTACAGTTTTTATATTTTAAATTCAAATAAAAAAAACATATATTGGTACATAAATAAAATAAACTAAATGGTTGTTATGTTTTAAATTCAAATAAAAAATAAAATAATTAAAATGTTTACGGTTTTTATTTTTAAACTTAAAATAAAAAATACATACAAGTACAAAAATAATCAAAAGGTTCAGCTTTTATATTTTAAATTTAAAATTTAGTTTAGGTTCAGATTTAAATAGTTCCATTGCTTTATTTAAATTGGTTTTTTAGGGACGCTTTGAATGACTTTGAACAGTTTGATGAGAAGCTTTATTTAGTATGAAGTATAAATATTTGATTTTAGAGTTAGTTAAAAATAAAAATAGAACATTTATATATACCTATATTTTCAAATTTCATATTTGACTAATCTGTGTTTTTAAATTTATTATTTTAAACTACTTGTAACAAGCAATTCCTCAGTTTCGGCTTTATTAACTTTTGCCTTAAATGCGACCTTAACGCTCGCTGACACTCAGCTGCACTTTAAACATTAATTTTATTGGTAACTTACTAATTAGCTCTGACCATTTTATAGCCATAGACTAGACTATACCCTGTACTAAATTTTTATAAATTTTAAAATAATATTTGTTAAACCAAGAGTAAGATATAATAAGATAAGAGATTTTAGCCCGCAGTCATCCCGCAGTCATCAGTTGGAAACGGAATGGATATTCAGAATATATTTATTATATTTAATTTTATGTTAAATTAAACAGTTACTATTATATTTTTATTAATATTAAATAATAGTAGTTTTGAATTTTGTTTTTTTATTTTTAAGAATTCTGTATACCCTCCTAGAACCACTTTTAGCCGAAGGGTATTTAAATCTATAAAAAATTGCTTGCACGCTTTCGAGCTACGTACAATTTGTCTTTTGTTTTGCAGTTCAGCTTTTCATATGTACAGAAAGAAGAAGAAGAAAAAAAAAAATATATATATTTATATATATATACACATATATATAATTTATATTTCTCGATGTCGTCGCTGATGTTGATGTTGGTGTTGTTGTTGAAGTTATTGTTGTCGTCGTGGACGTCGTCATAGCAAATGTTACAATTTAAAAACTAAAGAAAAAAGTCAAAAAATCAAACTGACAACTGACATGACAGGAGACAAATGACAAACGTCTCGACGATTGTGTGCACTCAATTTGGCGACTCGGGTCCGAGTTTTGGGTGTGGAAGCCAACGGTTACTACTACTAGGACGGGGGAGGGGTTAGAAATGGCGGAGGAGCGAAGATTGCAAAATGAGGGGTTAGGAGTGAGGAGGGTGGAGAAAGGGCTGAACTTATAGAGACTTGAAACTAACTGTAAACCTATATGATGGGCGAACTTTGTAATAACTTGGCCGTGAAACGATGCCATTAGAAGGAAAACTATGGGAAACTTCAAAGACTCGAAAAGCTTGAATAACTTTTCCAATGACTTTGGCAAACAATCGAAGAGGCTTCCAAGTTCAAGATCAATTCAAAGCGATTGAGTGAAAGTATCTGTGAGATACATTGAACTTTGCTGCGTCTGTCGACATTCCAAATTTTTTTCTTTTTTTTTGGCAAATTTGTTCTTTCACTTCAAATGCTCAATTTGTTGCATTATAAATTGAGACAATAAATTTAAATTAATTTTCTGTGGCACGCAGCGCACGCGTCCCTGCCGCACGAATGAGGTCAATGCGAGTTGCAGCTCCAAAAGAATGGAGAATGTTTTGTCGCTTGGTTTTGTCAGTATAAAAATAAAAAATAAAAAAAAAAATATATATATATGTACATTTTAGAGTTGAACTAAAAATATATATCTGAAAAGTTGGGTTGGCTTGAAAGCTTCGTGCCACAGATAAGGTAAATGCCACAAGTTTTTCAACTTGATGATAAAAAGGAAAGGCAAACCAAGAGTCCGATTGGAGCAGAGAAAAAAAAAAACAAGACGTTAAAGAAACTCATCAATCAGTCGATGAAGAAGAAGAAGAATGTTGCTGACCTTAAGACAACTTAAGATACTTTTAAAATATCGTTTATAATAAAGATAAACACGATTCGAAGGAAAGTCGAGAATAGCTCAAAGTACAAAAAATGCTATTGTTGAGTTCAGAGCGACTTTTGAGTTTAGTTAATGGAAAATAATTTCAAGATTAATGTAATTTAAAAAATTATACGAAAAAGTATGAAAATATTATTATTTGGAGTATTTCCTGACCTTTAAATAAACCCAAAGAAATCTCCTTCCTCCCACCAAAGTCGTGGCTTCTTTTGGGTCTATTACTATTTATTATTTTTTAATAATTTATTTATTTTTTTTTTTTTATATTATTTATTTTTTTTTTTTTTTATATTATTTATTTTGTTTTATTTTATTTAATATTATTTATATTATATAATTATTTTTTTATTATTTATTTTATATTATTTATTTTTTATTATTTATTTAAATGGATTTACTTCTACTTTTCTTTCATTTATTTTACCCATTTAATTTATTTGATTTATTTATTCTATTTTATTTATTTAATCTTAATTATTTCCACTTTTTATTTTAATTAATATACTTATTTATTTTAATTATTTCTCTTTCTTTTCTATTCCAAATCTCCTTTTTCCGCTCCTTTTACTGTCCTGAAGCTTTAAATTAGAATTTTTATATTTTCTTTGGCGACTCTCTTGTGCTTAATGAACTGTTCGAATCAGGTAATTTTCTCTGGGTTTTTGTGTTGCTTTATAGTCCAGTTAATGATTACTGTTCCCATCAACATATGCCCCCACACCACACACACATACACACCCATATTCACACACATGCAGTCAAGCACACATACACAATCAATCAATCACAGCCGCGTTGACAGTTGCAAGTGTCAAACAGAGTGCTGCACTACATTTTCAATCCCCAAGTACACAAATACACAGAAGCTACTCATGTACACCAGTTAAACACCCACACCCACACACAGTCACACACACTCACACTCACTCTTTACTTTTTAAATTACACTCACATACAGAGAACGGCAACAGTAGCGCCTCCACAATTATTTGAAGAGCGTGTGTGTGGCACAGTTGCAGCTCACTCAGCGGTGCAGAGTACGAGACAAGAGTGTGGACAGAGGGGGCAGCAAAGTGGGGGAGGAATGGCATACAGCGACAAGTGCATTGAAAGCCCCCGCTTACGTAATACACAGAAGTCAAGCAGCAGGCCACAATAGATGGCCCGCCCGCCAAGCGAGTTGCAGTTGCCACATATGCCAGAGATACACCACGCGAGCTGCTGTGCCGTTACATTTGCCCAGCACTTGCGGCAGCTCAATGTGCAGCTGTTGCATGCAACAGCCAACAACCAACAACCAACTACAAACTGGCAACTGCCGCCTGCTGCCTGCCGATTGCCGATTGCCGATGAAGAGTAAACCACAAATCGTAAATCGATGCCAAAACCACAGAACGAGCAGCCAGCAAATAAGTTGAACTCTATATATTTGAAAAAGTATCTCCGAAACTTGCAACTTCAGTAGATTGTGTCCCATTACATGCATTGAGTAGGGCTGGTGGGGGGAAGGAAGTTGCCTGCATTTTAGGGACAATAGAAAACTGTGTCTGTTATAATGATTTCAAAAGTTCAGAGGTTTTCTTAGGGCTTTTCAATTTTCAACAGTTTTGTTGCCGTTTATATAGGAATATATATAAAAATATACCTTATTAAGATTGATATTAAATTATTTAAATTGAATATTAAATAATTAAAATTTAATATTAAATTATAAATTATTAATTAAGATATAAAAAAGAACTTAACCATCAATTCACGACTTTAGGCAATTTTTCATCACTTCTGAGTCTGAACTTAGTCACTGTTAAGACAAGCTCCGGGATAATGTTAATTAACAGAATTATGTTAAGTTCTTAATAATTTTGCCATTTATATATAAAAAAAAAAGAATTATAAATCAGTTGAAAAAAAAAGATTTTAAATGTCTCAATATTCAGATTTTTAGTATTCAGACTTATCTCTATATTTAAAGAGCGAATTAAAAAATATATATTTAAGTTACTAAATTTTCTATTTCTTTATTTTTTTTTTTTTTTATTCATATTATTAATATTTATACTATTTTCATGCCTGTTTTTATATCCTTAGAAAATACCTCTAATGATTTAAATTAAAGTTAAAGCAAATCATTTTTAATTTTCCACTAACTGCTTTAAGGTTCAAAGTTGACTTTGAAAAATCGCAGAATTGCTTTTAAATTTATATTTTAAAAAACTGTTAAGCTTAAGTTTGTCATCATAGGAATATATAAAAGTGTAAGAGGCTAAAAGTTAAGGACTCTATTTTAAAATTTAAAGTTTCTTTAAAGTACGGCGGACTCTTAAAAAAAATAAGGAGAAGAGGGAAATGTTTTGGTAGCACTGCAAATGGTCAGTTACATTATAATAACGGTCAGCAGTTTGACCTGAATGAAGATAACAAACAGAAAGGAACGCTTATATGCAGGACACACAATGTCCTTAATGTGAACCACAGCAGTGAAGTCGGCAGCGTCGCTGGCAGCGCTGCCCCCTTATTGACATTCTTGAGAAAGCGATTCGCAGCGTTTCGATTTTCCATCTTTGTGATTGTGCGGCGGCCGCACAGCGAAAGATAGACAGAGAGAGGGAAGGACAAAGGGCGAGAGAGAGAGAGAGAGAGAGAAACAGAAAATTTCAGAATGTTCAGCGCGTGCATTGTTGGTGGTCAGTCAGCATCCACTTGGATTTCATGCCATTGCGATGATTCCCTCACTTCTCATCCCATTGTCCTCCTGCATCTTGACTCTTTTCTCTTTAATTCTCATTCCCAGCCCCAGCCCCCAGCCCCGAGCCCCGACCCACGCCCCGGGCCCAGCCTCAGTTCCAGTCCCAATCCCAATCCCATTCCCATTCCCAGTCCCATCAATGGTCTGCAATTCCGTTTAATACGCTGCGAATTTATCGGAAATGCAATACGTCCGCTCGACTCTACGGCGGCCTTTGTGCCGTGGGATTAAGTGCGCGGTCAAACAAAGACGATGGAGCGCCGGAGAACAAGGACATGGCACGGGAGGAGCTTTTGTTAATGGTGCTAAAGAGTTGACCAAGCGACATGCTTCATATGACATTTTATTTATGTATGTATGTATATATATGCGAATATGTATGTGAATGTGTGCATGTGTGTGTGTGTGTGTCTGTGTATGTGAGAGTATAAATTTCATTTCATTTGATTTATATGCACTTTAAAGCGAATCCTATAAATCAACGTAGTCATCTCTCTACGTGTGTCCATCTATTTATTCATTTTTGTGTATATCGCTATGTGTGTATGTGTGTGTGGGTGTGGGTGTGTATGAGACCCTTCTGTCTGGAGTTGGGCCAAGCCTCTTTTTAATTAACCGCCAGCGAAAAGTATTATGGGAATAAAAATTCATTTCTTTAATCAGCGACAAATGCCATGCGTTACCTGTCAGCCGTGTGAAAATTAATTAAGCCATTTAAAAATAAAACAAAAAAAATTAAGAAATAATTTATACAAATTTCTTTCAGCCACTGCTGCTGAGCTACTATATAGCTGACTCTTATTCAAATTAAACAAGACTGCAAACAATTTTTAATAATTAAAACGATGTTTTTTACTCCCAAAAAGGACTTTCAGTATTTTGGATTTTCTAAATTTATTAACTTTAAATTTTCAGGATTTTTAAAATTAATAAATATTTAATATTTTTAAATTTAAATATTTAATATTTTTAATTTTAAAAATTTCAGCTTCAGTCTTGGAATATCCTGAGATAGATGCTGAATAAGAGAAACACATTTGCAGATGTAACACACATCCTGCGTGTTCCTTTGACAATTACTGTTCCTCTTGTTGAACAATTTCTTGGAACTTTCCCCATTTCTCGCCCAGCCCAATTGCATCCTTAGCCCCATCCTTTTCCTTTTTTATTTTTGCCTTTCAGCTGCAACATTCACTTTACACTTATTGCTGTCTGAGTGTAATTAAAGGCGCCGAAGTGCTGGATTCTTCATCAAATTAGCAACTAATTGAAAGCTCAAAAACCACAGACACACACACATACAAAGAGAGAGAGAGAGAGAGAGAGAGAGAGAGAGAGAAAGGAGCTGCACTTGGTGAATTTGAGATACCATCGAGATACCCTCTGTGCGTGCACCCATGGCACTCGACGTGCCTTTTGAAAATCAATAACCAAAATCCACAAATTCTTCGAATCACTCAAAATGAGAAAATTCCATGGCGATAATCACACACAGTCAAGTGCAGCAAACGGACACAAAGGACTGCACACAGGACCAAAGGCCAGCGGCCAGGAATGAGGTTCAAGCGGCAGCAAGCGGGCAGGCAGAGACAGAGAGAGCGGAAGAGAGAGAGTCAACGAAATGGCAAAACAATTTCAATAATTTCAAGTGTCCTTCGTGGCCGTCAGAAGCAACTAACTCAAACGCTAGACAATTGTCCTCAAGTCACGACGTCCCATGGCGATAAGAAATTGGAAAAGCGATTTTCCGAATGTCCGATGCCAAAGTCCAAAATCAACCCACAGGCAATCATTAATGGTGGAAAGGATATGGCTGCGGGTGTGGATGGTGTAGGTCCTGTTTGCGAGTGTTGGCCTGTAAATTCAATTTACGAATGGTTGCAAGTGCAACACGCGCGTTGCACGTCAATTTCGCCCGAGCGACTATAAAGTCTCTTTCGCCAAGACGATTTGCGATTTGATTGAAGTGAGGAAATGTAATTGGAATTTCTGGACATATGTGGAAGCTGCAACGTGAAGCAAAAGGAAGAGTAGGAGAAGGAAGAGGAAGAGGAAGAGGAAGCGGGAGAAGGACTCTTAAGCAAAGTTTACTCGAGTGGAAAATGGAATTAAATGTGTAAAGGAGTCAGTTACAGTTTAGAGATGACAAAGTTATATATATATATATTATATAGATATACGATCGGAAGTATAAGGAACTCTAAGGAAGCTTTTATAGTTTTAAGGATATGTTGAAAAAATATATTTTTTTTGAAAACACATCATTCCCAAGCTTTCAATTCGATTAAATCACAATTTACTATGATTATAAAATCTCATCAGATTTCTCAAGTTTAGAGTTTCCATTTAACAGCCAAGGATATTGACGGATTTTTTAGTTCCAACTTCCTTTTGCTTAACGTCAAAGTTAATAATATTTCTTTACAAAAGTTAGTTTCGAGTTTTATAGCTTCCCCCATGTCTTGTCTGAGCTCCAAACTCTGCTCCATCGCAGCCTCAACTCAGATGTCGTTTCTCAGATACTTCACATTGTGTGTTAAAATATTTAGTAAGATTTCTCGTAATTGTGGCAACTTCTGTGCACACAAAACGATTGCTAAGGCTTCACCGCTCACCTCTGGACACACCTGCAGCCCCCACACGGCGTTCACAGGCGTTGCCAGAGAAACGTCCATTGGCAAAGTGCGTGGCGTGTGTAGCGGCGCATTAAATTGATTGCCATAAAATTTTATTGAACATCTCGCGGAGCGGCAGCCAAAAGCAAGCCCACAGCTAATGCACAATATGAAGTCTTAGTTGGAGAAGTTGGGAGAAGTTTCCGCACAGTAGCTGACCCCCGCTACAACCCATCTCTGTCAGTAAACCACTTGGACGGCTTACGGGGGAGGTTACTGTAGCAACGGAAGGACTTATAAATATAAATACGACCAATGAAAATGTATAGAAGGAAATATTGATAAGGCTCTGGGGAGATGATAGACAAGCATTTGAGCAACTGGGAAACTGGGAAGCTGGGAAGCTGGGAAGCTGGGAAACTGGGAAGCTGCGAAGCTGGGAAACTGAAAAGCTGCATTGCTGGGGGAATCCTTTTAAAAACTACGAGCAATGCCAATGCCAGCAACAGGAGATGCTTATCAATGTTGCAGGAAATGCATCGAATCCCAAGGAAATAAAAGGGAAACAGGACGGTGAACAAAGTCAACCAACTAACCACCCATCTTCGCACACACACACACACACACACACACATTTACTCGCACTCCCAGCCGCACACACACGCGCTCAGGCAATTTAAATATGAAGATATTATGATTATTATTTACTGGTAAGCGATGAGAAAAAAAAAAAAAGAAAATAAAAATCTAAAGGAAAATAATATGAAAATAAAAATATCAAAAATGTGTGCGCATAGTGAAAGCCATTGAAAGGCAGCGTAAGGCTGCCCTCCAGGCCACTGAAGGTGTGCTGGGGTAGAGGAGAGGCTGCCGCGTGGGGCGGTGCAAAAATAAGCAAGCAAATTGCACGCAGCGCTTGGCATGCTGTAAGTGCGCCTTCTGCCAACTACACCCCCCCTACCACCACTTCTCCGCCCACTGTTGCCACCTCACTAGTTAGATTAGCCTGCAAGATATGCGGAGGTGCCACCGACGACGTTGTTGCCATTGTTGCTGCCCCTTCGGCGGCAGCTGCAGCTCCTGCTCCTGAGTACATAGGCATCTGAAGAAAGTGCCAAGGCAAATGCATGCAAACAAACGTGCCACACACTGAGAGAAATGGCCGATTAGGTTAATAAATTATGCACAGACTTAAGCAGAAAATAATTTCAAATTTATAATTAATTTTTTAAAATTGTTAAATTAAATCCTGGTATATCCCTTGCTCAACTTTACTCAAGTCTCATGTTGAAGTGTACCTCGCCGTGTGGAACTTAACGAGCCGCACAGAGCGGCTGCCCGCTTTAAGTATCGCCATAAATTCGCCCATTAGCATAAAGTCTGCACTTTGACAACGTTTTATTTTCCTAAGCTGGCCACAAATTTCTTTCAGTGTAGCTGAAGGTAAGCGCTGCGTTAGCTGCCATTGGCACACAATTGGGTTTTGCCGTCGCCTTAGTAACGCCTTAAGTTATGCAGCGCCAGCATCGCCCACTTTTGCTGCCCCCTTTTAATACCCACAACCACACCCATACCCATACCCATACCCATACCTACACCCACACCCAATGCCATTCCCACTCTGCGACCCATTAACCATTCTCCCATGGATGCCCTTAGCTAAACATTTTCATTTTTATCCTACATAACGCGATGCAAGTATTTAGATTAGATGAAATTGCATGTTGCATCAAAAAAAGGTTGCATGCCAATATTTAAAGGGGTTCACAGTTGGGTGGCGGAACAGTGGGGGGTGAATTAATTTTATAAAATTTTGGCAGCAGAGTTGCCAAACTTCATTAGCAATTAGCCAAATGCAGCGCACTGAGTCGAAAATTGGCAAATAAAAATGAATTATGAATTCACACGAGATGCACGAATGATTTGATTGCCTGGCGACCTGTGGGCGCGACCGACCTATGGGGATGCCCCATTTGATCCTGTCGCTGCCATTTCGGCCACGTTAATTACCCAATTGTAATCGCTGCCCGAAATATCCATATACACACATTTGCGCAAAGTTCTGTGCAAACTTCATATAATTAATAAATGCAACCAAAACTCAAATGCTCGAAAGCTCGAAATTTATTTCATTAATTTTGATTACCAAAACTTTGGAGCAATCATCGAGTATAAAATTGCAAATTTAATTTTTAGTAAAATAAACGAAATTTTAAACAAATATTTGCTGTTATTGTTCGCTCATAAAAAAAAAAAACAAAGCAAAAAATAAAAAAAAAAGAGAGAAAAAATAAATATTTATTCAAGATATTTTTCCATACATCACCATCAACGTTGTCTGTGCCTGTCTGCCTGTGTGTGTGTGTATTTATATGGGCACTCACCTGCAATGAGAGAGAGAGGGGAAAAGAGGTAAATATGCGAAAATGTTGGTAATATTTTATTGATAACATTTGCGTGTCATAAATACATATATGGCCAATGCTTAAAGGCGCAGAGGAGTTCAGTTTAAATAGTAAAATACAAAAAGTTCATCAGATAAAAATGCAAAATTTACAGTTACGTTGCGAGTTGCACGTTCCGTTGACAATTGCAATGATCGATGAGCTACAACTTGGGATAGTAAATAACAAGCAGTTAAGTATCTCCTCTTCCTATAGGTATCTCCTCTTCCTATAAGTACCTCCTCTTCCTATAAAATTACTCCTTATTAATTATATATATATATTTCTTGCTATAAATCATAAGAGCGATTTCAACCTTTGAAAGGATATCCCTGAGAAAAAATAATATATTGTCATATAAATAAATTGTCCCCTCTTAAGCACAAAATTCCCATTGTGCACCAGAAATATCTTCAAGATACAAAACTTCAAATTGAATTCCAATAAGAAAGTTGTAAATTTTATTCCCCGATACGATTTTTATTCCTGCTACGACGAAATTCATCATAACTTTCCATTTTTCTTCCGCCTTCTGCTTTATCCTAAGCTACATATATATGTCCTGTCGTATATATCAAACTAGACCTAAACTCTCATATATGTAGGTGTGTCTGTGTGTGTGTGTATGCATATCCCCCATACGATTTCGATATACAAATTGTACAAAATTTATCAACCTTTGGAGAATTTTGTTTCCTTTTTACTGCAATGCATTTTTCAATTATTTTCCTTTTGTGTGTCTTTCTCTCTTGTTTCTTTTCACTTTCGTCCTCCTTTTTCAGTTGTGCACATTTTATTTCGATACACATTTTATCATGTCACCCCACCCCCACCACCGCCCCCCACACATTGCATATTCGTAGGTTTGTTGTAACGCGAAATTGATATTTTATGGCTGCGCTCATCTGCAGAGAGCGATACAAGGCTATGACGGCTGAAGAAGGGGGCACCGAATGAATAGTGGGGGGAAGGGGGGGACAACGAGGCTGTGAGCATACGCTTTTCATAGTTTATGGCGCGTGTATCTGTTAGATACGCTATTGTACATGCAATTTTTTAGAGTTTGCCGTTTGAGAATCGCCGGTTTTGCAGTTATTTATGCATTGGCTATTGTTTAAGCTACACACACTTATACATACACACATACACAGTCACACACAAACACACACACTCACCACACATACATATTTGAAAAACTACTGCGATGCGGCATTGTTAACATGCATTTAGATGCTGCAGCTTTGATTTGCGCCAAACTCATAAATGCCACTGCCTCCAATGTGTGTGTGTGTGTGTGTGTGTGTGTGTAGTTGCTTGTATCTATGAGCTGACCATCTGCCTCCTCCAAATGCTCTATTTTGCCTGTCTGCAAATATAAAAGCCAACCGATGCGGAACTAGATACCCTTCAACTAACTGAAACTCCACATTAAAGGTACGTAAAAGCTGCACTTCAGTTGGAGATACCTCCAAGGATCTATAGTCCTTGCTTGGAATAATATTTGTATTTTTTATAATATATTAAAAATATTTAATTTTCATTTTTGGTTAAGAGAAGAGTTATTTTAAAATTATTTTGATAACTTCATTTTAAAAACATTCCATAAATGTTTTTTAAAAAAAAATTAAATATAAGTAAATAAATAAAATATAAAAAATAAATTAAATAAAAACAAATAAATGAAAATAAAATAAATTAAATTTATTTAAAATAATTATTAAAATAATAAAAAATAAAAAGTTCATATGATTTTAACCTGAAATACTAAAAGATACAGTTGCAGAGTATCTCATAGCTACACTTGGCCGATTGCCTATAAACTCATATAATGAATTGCATTCGTTAAGCCGGCGGCCTTAAAAAACAATCATGAAACATTTTAGGGATGCAAATTGGTTTGCAATTGTAAATACAATTCAATATTTGAATGTTCAGCATTCATGAAATGAAAATCAAGCTAAAATCTGTTTGTTTTGGGAAATACTAAAAAAATACACAAATTTCCCAAATAGTTTTCTAAATGTTATTTCAGTAATAGTTAATTAACAATCCATAGTAGATTCCCCTCCCGTTCGGATACCCAAATGAAACTCAAATTCTTGGGAAAAACTAGTTAAAGTTTATCTCAAAGTAAATGTTAACCGATCTCTTAGCTGGAGTTGACGCTTGAGTAATTTCATTATAAGATTTATTTCTGTATCCAAGAGGTTGACTTTAGACCCCGTTTACCTGCCTAGGGCCCAGGCGAGAGAGACAAAGCAATAGATGAATGTTTCCCCCATTTTTCTAATGAAAGTCAAGATAGAACACGTGCCATTTGTCGGATAGCTCATTTCGCGCATTTGATGGAACTGTCAAGTGTTACCAGGCTACAAGATAATCAGAAGCAGAAGCAGCTCCAACTCCCCGTACCCGTACTTGATGGGTACTGGAGGAGAAATATATTTATGATGCTCATAAATAAAATGGCAAACAGAGAGACCACGAAATGCCTCTGACTGCGGCAGTAGCCACGAAACGTGTGAGGCATACGATTCTTTCAAGGCCCAAAAAAAAAAAAAGTGTTTGCTCTGAGGGTTTCGCTCACGTACCACACGGAGACAGGTAAGTTGAGTTACCCAAAAAAAAAATAATAGACGGGCAAACAAAAAATATTATTATTATATTTAACAAGCTGTATTTGAGAATTTGATATTTCTATTAAATTTTTTATATGTGGTCTGATGAGCGTCGCTGTCATCGATGAATCCACATCCGTTCCCAGAGATTTCAAGGTTCTGAGCTGAGCCAAAAATGCAGCGGCGCGTGAATCGTGATGCGTTTTATTTATTTTTTTTGTTTCGTGAATTTTCATCTATCAGCAGAGTTTCCATTTGGCATTTGTTTAAATACACAAAAAGGCAAATAAACACACACAAACACACACACACACAAACACACACACACACAAATGGACTGTGTGCAAGCAAATGAAATATTTAAACTAAACAAGCTGGAACAGGTGTCAACGTCAGCTGCTCTGGGGGTTTCAGGTGACAAACCGAAACGTCGGGTTACATTTTATTTGCATTTCATTTACAGTCCGGATGCGCCTTTTTATACCCTACACAACCCCCCGGGAGAGGGTATACCCAAAGTGAAAGCGACACCTATTTGCGGCTTCCCTCGTGTTTGTTTTCCCATCTGTCAGGTAAGAGGTGCAAGGAGTACCCAACAGTCGATCAAATTCGATGCAGGGTTTACCTTTTTTGTAAAATCTAACTTTTTTTCTATTTCTAATTTTTTTTTTTTTAATGATTTGTGGTTTTGGTTTTCGGTCAATCGCAGGTGTTAGCCCCGTCATCAATTTGAATTCGAAACAAATCAACAATTGAAATGCGTAACTATTTCAATTGTCATCGGTTTATGGCTTGAACTTGACACTCGTCGTTCAGCCCCCACACCGCGCACTTGACCAAAACTGAGAGTTACCTCCCCTTCGCCCTGTTTTAACAACAAGTGGTTAACGGAAAGTTTCTTTGATGAGCAGCGCTCGTCACTGACACGCATTTAAACCAAGTTAATGAGTTGCTAATGGGTCGAAGCTGCTTTTAATGGCGGAGGTGGTGTTGCAGGTGAAGATGGAGATGGAGGTGGAGGCGGTAACGGAAGTCATCATATGGATAAAGAAATGAAAGCTGCGGCTCGAGGAAGCGAATTTGATTGGTTGCTGTGTCTGCCTAGAAGGCTAATTAGATAGTCCAACTAAATAGACAAGTTAATGTATTTATCGTAAAGATAGGTTTCATTCATAGCGGTAAACATCGAAGTTCCACTTTGCATTTTAATTTCTTTTACTTCTTTCTTCGTCTTTCTTTCTTTCTCCACTGAAGAAGAAAAGAAATTGGCATCCATTGATGATCGATTGTAAAAACGAATTAAAATCTAATCGTGGCATTAAGTGCACGTTAAGGTTAGCAGAAATCTAATTAAAATGAACACGAAACGATTGTTTTTTTGCCTTTCCTGTCCAAGAATCGATTTCTACCTATCTAGGTCATCGTATAATTCCCAATAAATCGTTTCTTTTCGGTCTGCGCGACTTCAGATAGCCATCAGTCCGCTGCTGAGTTGAGTAATCGCGACTGCCAACTGCCACCAAAAGAAGTTGGCAAATGGCGTTGAATTTGCATTTTGCAGCCCCCGGGAGGGAGCGTTGCTGTAATTTCAACACGCCAAAGCTTCAGCTGCGAGAGAATCGCTTATAGAGGTGTGTCGCTTGGAGGCCCCAGGGGCAATGCTACCTTCAGATACAGATACAACTAGAGATACAGGTACCAGAGCCCAGAGATACCTACAGATACACAGAGGAAGAGAGAGAGATACAAATGCATTATGGGCTCACATATGACATTTGAACAATTCGTCGACGATTTTAATAATTGCGCTGTCAAAATGCGTTAGGCGGTTTTTTATTTTTGTTTGTTTTTATTTTTTGGACTCGAACGCTTGGAGCTACACGCCCAACGCCCCACACAGTTGTGCGCCCGCACCAAAGCCCCGCCCAACATTTAATTATAAGCTACATTAAACATTGTTCGCTTTGTTATTGTTGTTGTTGTTGTTGGTATTCCTGTTGATATTTGTTATGCATAATAAACTTACGCATGCAAAATTAATACCATTCACCACGCACCGCGCACACAAATTTCATTTGCTTGATAGAATTTTAAAATTGTCATCAACCAAACCAAACCAAAAAAAAAACAGAACAGAACAGAAAAAAAATAAATAAATTGTATATAAAATAAAGTGAAGTTTATAAATGGAATTTGCATAATTTAAAATTTGATATACATTCCTGGCTTGTGAGCTGACAAAATCAACATTAACATGATATGATATTTATTTAATTTTGTAATTACAATAAAAAATGAGTTTTATTAAGTTTGATTACTATTTTTTAAATATTTTTTTTTTGTATTTTTAACTTTTAATTTAAAAATTTAATAACCTCCAATTAAATGCCAAGCATTTTTTTTAAAGAAGCTATGTAAACATCAAAGGATGCAGATGTTGATATGAATGTTGAGATTCTCACTTTATTTCTACCTTTAAGGATCAATATAATTTAAGTAAATCCTGCCAAGTCACAAGAAACAAAGTTCAGCATCGAGTGCCTAACTAATTGTCTGTCCAAGTGACCAGCAGCTCCACCCACTCCTCGGACCGTTTGTCATTATTTATCCCATCCATTGATTCACACGCAACACGAATGCTGCTCCCAAGCCCAGAAAATTCCCATGCCGTATGCCATGGCCCGCACGCACTGGACACATCCTTGAAGCTTACATTTCTCAACTGTCAACATTTAACTTGACTCTCTACCTTTTTGCATATTGACTTTGACACTTGGCAGTCGTTGTTCTTTGTTGTTGTTTTAGTTGTTCGTCATTGTTGCTGTTGTTGTTGTTGTTGTTGTTACATTGTTGTTACATTGTTGTTGCATTGTTGTTGCATTGTTGTCGCTGCTGTTAACGTGTCCAATTGTCCGGCAGCTCATCCGTCTGACTCTGAACCCGGACCCTGGACAATATGTTGGTCTTTCCTCTTGAACACGCAAGTCGCAAAGCAGCAAACGCAATATGCAATTGTCAGTTTCAAGCGTGTGGCAACTGCAACACAGCAACACAAGTGCAACAGAAGTACATGCACACACACACACATACACACATGTATACATATACCATATATATTTTATTTACGTATGCGCAATTTATATATATTTTTTTTTTGTACTTTAAAGAACGGCTACAGCTTTTGGCATGTTTTTAACTGCAGCGCCACAGCAGCTGCCGCGTAGGCGTTGCATATATCTAGGAATCCAGAAGTCATGCAACTTTGTGGGAAGATTGGCAATAAATTTAAAAAAATTAAATTTTGTATTATATTTAAAAGTCGAACAATAATTTTGTATAGCGCAGTTGCTCATCTGATCTTCATATCAATAGAAATAAAAAGAAATCCTTTTCTTATCAAAGTTGATTAATAAAATTATTATTAATTGTAGATTTTTAATATTGAGAAATGCCAGAATATATTCAAACTCCGTAGGGAGAGTGTATTAAATCGTTGCTAAAGTCGTTAAGTTTTTTTATGGCAACGATTTGACAATTTTTTTGCTATCCGATCTGAGAGACAAGCCTACAAATTGAGTGATACGTCATGTTGTTGTTGTTGTTGCAATTGTTGACTTGATGGAGTGCATGACAATCTGATGGACTGACTGAAGGACACTGGTGCATTACATCAGTTCAAGCAGCAGCAGTAGCAGAGGCAGCGGCAGCTGTCAGGAAAAATATTCAAGTTGCTACTACAATTTAAATGCACAAATTGAGAAGTTTCTGTCAGTCGAGGCGCAAGGATTGAACATTAACTGTGGACAGAACAGATTCAAAGTACACACTCTGTACACTTCGGACTAATAGGCGGCATTCTGCTATCCGTTGGCTAATAAGCCAGACAATTCATATTCATATTGACCCTCTGGGTCATAAAAAATTTGCTACACGTTCCTTTGGCCATGTTGACAACTCGCAAATGCAATTTACAATTGTTTCGGCCAGTTGTCGACTGTGTCGACAGTTAGACACACACACACACACATTGAGTTACATGTGTGCACATGCAATGTGCCGTTAGATGCGCCCTGAACTGGATTATGCCCTTTGGCACCTGTCGTCGATGTAATCGTTGACGTTCGTGTGCAAATTTTGCATAGTTCGTTCACTCGTTCACTCCGCTCACTATGCGGAATTAGTCATTGTTGTTGCCCTGCCACAACAGCAACAGCAACAGCAACAGCAACAGCAACAGCAACAACAACAGTCACTATTTTGCTGCATTATTTGCACGTACTCTGAATTCCCGCACTCTTAGCCCCGCATCTGCCAACCCCCTCCCCCTTCCCACAAGCTACTCATCTCCTATCTGTCCTCTGCTGCCATTAATGTATAATTTTGCCAAACTATTTTGAGGTTTGTTTGCCTCGTAGGCAACCGCAGTAGCTTCCTAACCAACAGTTGGTGAAACTCCTCTCTCTCTCCTCGCCTTCCCCCTTCCCCCTTCCCACATCACCTTTCGCCATGCTCTTCCTCAACCGAGTAGGCCAATTTATTTGTCATGTCAATATTAACAACGTATAGCCGGAGCAGACGACTAGTCCTCAGCAGGCATCGCCTTGACATCGACGTGGACACCGGGACAGACGCTCGACTCACTCGAAACTGATGCTGGCAGGCAACCAGGAAGCAGGAACTATACTTGCATGTCTTGTCTTTGGTTAAGGTTAGTTTGGTTTCGGTTGGGTTGCTTGGGTTAGTTGGGTTCCTTGGGTTAGTTGGGTTCCCTACTCCCTATGCTGTTTTGAGGTTTTCGGTGCTGTCAACTTGCCAACTGATAAATATTTGCTAAACACAAGACTTGAACGAAGTGAAAACTGCTCTGCAATTGCCATGTAAATGAAATTAGAATTTATTGAAGGGGGGTGGGATATGCCAAGGGTTTGGGGCTAATGCAGTCAACTAATTTTCATTAAAATAAATGTACTTTAAATGCTGCATAAATGTGCCAGGATGCAAGGCTGCGACTCCTTGTGGCAATATGTGTAAATAAATATGCATTAGCAGCCAACTTCTAGTTGAGTTGTGAATTATGTAAACTTCTAATATTTAAGTGCAGTTTCTAATATTCCATATGTATTTTATTGACAGTAGAGGTATTCCATGATGTTATCGATATTATACATTTTGCATTTAAATAAATCCAAAGTGCATTTAATTTGATATTTTATGCACTGCCTTGTGTGAAGTCATTTTTGTCTATTAATGTGAAAATGTATTTATCAAATTGAACTTCAATTTAAACAGAAAGCATTTCCATAAAAAAAAAAATATTTATTTTATTTGTAGGAAAATTTAGTCATTAATGGAAAAACCCAGTCTTGAAATGAAACACTTATTTTCTATGCCGAAAAGACATAAGCTTCTAGTTTCTTATTGAAAAAGTAACTGTTTTTTTCTATAAAAATTATAGAAAAATATATGTAAGTTCTACCCGCATACACACACAGACACACACACACATACACATATATATACATGTATACATAAATTAAGTACTATTACGCAGAAACGCGTATCAATTAGCCTTAAACATCCCAAGTCAATCAAAGTACAAGGCCTCAAATTATATTTTATGATTTCCTGTCAATCTTTATGAATGCCTCTAAATGCACTACATACGAGTCGTCCAAGTCGAACCAAGTGCCAAGTGGCACAGCTCTGAGGAGACCACGAAGAGCTCTTCTCCATAATAACCTTAGCAATGGCAACTGATTTGTCGGCAATGAAGCGAAGCTAATTGCAAACACGCCAAAGAGTTGAGACTTGTTGACTGCTAATGAAGTCATGATTGGAGCTTGGAACCAATGCAAGATTGAAAAAAGAAAAAATATATACATATATATATAGGCTAAGCCCTGGGATAACAATAGGAGAGCCCACAGAGGGCGCCTCTGTGGCTTTGGCTTTTAGCCAGGCACAGACGCAGGCATATGGCCAGAGACAAGGGCAAAGGCAGAGGCAGAGACACAGAGGCGCAGGCCCAACCCACAGGAGGGCAACAAGTTTCATGTCAGGAGTCAGTGCCACAAACTGAGGCGCAGTCGCAACAGTTGCCATTTTTCATACAATTTTTCAACGCCTTGCCCCAAAGATTTATGGACTCAGCCAGTCGCATGCGTGACTGCCCACAGAGAAGGGCAGGGTACACTCAGGCGATGCGTTAAGTTGGGCTAAGCTTTGGTTAGGTGGGATTTGGAATACGTTTTCTTTCTCTTGCCATCCATACGCATGCGTCCAAGCGACTTTCTTCTTCGTTGCTCATTTCATTGGCCATTCCCATTCCCATTCTCATTTTCAACTTCAACTCCAATCCCAAATCCATTCGCAATTCTCATGTTAAATGTGTTCAATCAATATTTTGATTACGCGCTATTCATTTTAATGCGATTTTACGCGTTGCCAAGACCGAACGGGGTAAATTAATCAGCGGCTTTAATTTGGCAGCCGAGGATTAAGAACGAGTGAGAGTTTCTAGGAGACGAGACTTAACAAATGCCTAGATTTGGAACGCAGAGATTAGCTATGAACGAGTGGGGATTTGGTTGAGGATTTGAAAAAGTATGAAAAATCGTTTATGATAATTGGAAAATTTGAAGAAAATTGCAAATGTTGATATTTTAACTTTTCGACCTCAAAATTTTCACTCTCGTTTCGAACTTTCTAGAATTTTAAACTTTCCTTAACAAAGAACAGCTTAAAACATGCTTAATTCAGTTAGAGAAGAACTTTAACTGTTGAACTTCATTTGAGTTATATAACAATAAATGTTATATCCTACTATTTTAGTTATCCTTTGCCCACTTAACACGCTTGCAACGGACTCTCCGCAAACTTTCAACAAGGCTGCTCAGTTGGCAGTCCACTCCATCAAATTGAAGGGCTGCTCTTTCTCCATTTCTCCTTAACGTCAATTTACGGGATTCTCTCCGTTCTCAACTCTCTCTCTCTCTCTCCTTTCTCTTCTTCCCTGGCATCTACTTGAGTGTCACTGTTAATGCTGTTGCTTTGCTGATTGCTCGATGGTCACTTAGAGCGAATCTCATTCATTAAATGGCATTGACAGGCGGAGAGGGCAGGCAGTGAGGCAGGATACGTCTTGGAGCAAGGGGCATGGGGCATGGGGCGTGGGATATGGGCGGTAGCCACAGCTGCAATCTGTGTGCAACGTGCCTTATCTTTTATCGCTCTTGGCTTGCGCTTTTATTGTCTGGTTTACTTTGGTCCGCCTTTTGTCCGGTTGCACTTTTTGCAGTTTTTTGTTACGTGATGAACATTTTTTCGCGCTCGTCTTTTGATTGAAGAGGCGCGCGCAGCGGAAATGTCAACCAGCAGCATAAACACACACATAAATCTTAATGTTGATGACGACGACAATCATTATGATGATGATGATGACGATGACGATGATGATGATTGTGATGATTGTGATGATTATGAAGAGTTTATGATAATGCTGATGACGCAGCCGGGGCAGCCACCCACATGCCACAGGCAATGTTGCAGCTGTGCGTCTCGTTTTTCGCTTGTGGCGCGATTCTTTGCGTTGTTGCTTTTTCTTTTATTTTTGACAAAATGTCAACGCCCACCACCAAAAAGCGAGAAAATGTAGATTTTACTCAGATCCATGTGGGTTTTCCGAATCATACACAATTCCCTGTAATTATTAACTATTGCCTGGTTTAATGAACTTTCGCTATTACATTTTCTTTTTTTTTTTTGGCCACATGCCAACCCAATGACTGATCGAGGGAATGTAAAAGCAGCAATTTGTATGACTCGATAAGATTATATAGAAGTCATATAGTTGATGGTTCCGAGAAGTAAGAATAACACGATTCCATTATATACAAAATCACTTAATGAAATTTCGGCCTCTTTTATTCTCTTTAAGTAATCTTGGGTTTTAGGAGATTTATAAAATGATCTCAGGAAACCTTAAAATAAATATTATTGAAACTTTATTTTTAAACTGATGTCAATCAGACGTCGATTCTTAAATGATTTTAAGTATAAACTATTAACATTTAATTAGTGTCGAAAGAGTAAAAAAAAAAAGTATTCATTTATCCAGAATAACACTTTTGGGCAACTTCTTAGGAACTATTAGAGAAGACCACCGAAGTATCTTCCCTTTAGCTGGATTGGCCTTTAGCTACCGTCCAAAGCGGCATCGATTTATATTTTCTCATTTATTAAACGTATTTTGATTTTCGGTTAGCAAAGATCTCGATTCGATATTCAAAGAAGAGACTCGACAGCCGCTATATAATTAAAATAGAATTCGAACAACAACAAAAAATCCTAGCGAAAAATCACGTAGCCGCAGAAACTTTCAAGTTTGAAGTTTACCGACAAATTTGTGGGTGGTTTGGGGCGGAGACGAGCAAGGGACAGGCTAACAAGCCAAACCGCAGGCAAATGAAATCAAATAATTTGTTTATATTGTAAAAAAAATAAAAAACAAAAAAAATGTTGACCACACACAAAACTTTTTTTCACACACTGCCCCAGAGCAGTGAAGTAAAGGTGTTCCCCCCAGAGGGGCGAGGGCAGACGAAGGAAGGCGGGAATCGAAGCAAAGGCAACCATTAACGGACTTCGTCGCGCTAATTTGTAGCCGCCATTTCCGTTCTTTATGTGAATCTGTGGGTTTTCTGTGGCACGTTGTGAGGTCCGCTCGACGGTTTATTGATGCGCCACAATTAGCACCACAAACGCGACGTGCCTGGAGAGCCGTAAACAAAGCTTAAACCTTAAACCAACGACTGAGATACTTTGGTAAACAAATTTCGCAAAACCGCAAATAAAGTGCCGCCCGCATTGACCTTGACTGCACCACTCCATGGCCTGGACGGACACTGGAAGCTGGATACTGGATACTGGATAGTGGTTAGTGGCTAGTGGCTAGTGGATATTGGACAACGACTGGACACGACCAAGTGCAGCGGCAAGCTGACCAACTGACTCATTCACATGAACAACAAGGGAACAACCGGTTCAACATTTGGCCGGGGAGTTCAAAAACCTTCAACTGAAATTTTTTGTGATGAATTTATTTGTATTTAATGCGGTCGACAGACAGAGAGCGCTCAGCGCACAGCACACGGCGCACGGCGTACAGCGCGTGCCATTGGCGGTTACAATTTCTGAAACTTACAGGCATTAAGGAGGTCGGTCTTTCAGAAGCAACAAGCGGCAGGGTGGAGGGAAAAGATGGCTGAGAAGGCAGCCAGAGCAAACAGTTAGATTTATGGATCTGGAAGACAAAGAGGTGCCGCAGTTAAAGGCACTTAATTATCAGATATTTTGTAGACAGTTCCCCAGAAAATTGTATGGGAAAATACAGAGACAATCGACGACACAAATCGGTTTAAATACTTAGGGAACTTCTCAATAATGGATGCTCTTAGGCACTACGAGTCTTAGGCTATATATCACCTTGATTAAAATTCTTGCTTAGGTTGCACTGGAATTAAAATTTCAATTACAATGAAAGTTTTCAAATGCTGACGACAATAAAGTAGAAGAGAGAAGTAGAAATGAAGCTTCCAACAAAGAGAGAGAGAATGAAGGAGAAACTTTGTAAGATAAGTAAAAAGGAAAAGATGGATAGCTCTTAGTTTTTTCTTTCACCCATGTTAAGCCTTGTTTCTTGTACAATTGTCTGTAAAGCTTTGTTATCCTTTTCAGGTCTGCACAAGGTGAAAAGAAATTCGGATTTGCTAAGGCAAAAAAACAGACAAGCTTCAACTGTAAGGAGAGATCCCACAATTCCTGGCCAGTTGTCCCGCGTCCGTCCGGCTAGTTGATTACCCGGGCACATTGTCAGGTTAGTCGTCGCAACATTAATGCCAAAGGCAAAACTCGGTCAAACTTTCTGCATGCCTTTCGATTTGCAACATTGCGAATCGATTTGAACACGATAAATGGCAACGGTATATGTCTCTCGTGTCTCTTGTGTCTCTCGATTTCTCTACCTTATTTTCATTCGCTTCCACCTTCCCACCTTTCCTCCCCACCCTTCCTGTAGCTGTATCTATCGATATTGTGGTCTCTCCTAACTGTCTTTCTAACAACTTCCGCAACACATTTGTCCAATTTGCAAAACACATTTCCAATGCTCAATTGTGCCCAATTATTTTTGGCATGTGCGCTGAAGGTGTGGAAAGTGTTGCCATACTCATAAATTGTGTTGCCAATTAGTAGGGTTGTCTTTAGACGCAATTAGCACAGGGGGCGTGCAACAAATAGCAGTTACGTAAAAGGTTCTAAGTGCTGATTTATTAGAACTTGGCTTGCGTTTATTTAATTCATAGCCTTGCCAAATCTGACACGTTAGAAGCGAGTGTTTAATTATATGATTATATTCCTTTAATTATCGACGAGATAATACCCATTAAATATGGGTGGAAATATAAATTTATAATATTAAATAAAAATTAATTAATAAAATTTAATAAATATAAAACTGGAATTTAATAATAAAATTAAAAATATATTAAATAAAAATGTGTACTAAATTTAAATTTAATAATAAAATTTAATATATATTTAATTATCATTTAATCGAATAATTTTATATATATTTAATTTAAATTTAACAATAAAATTTAATATATATTATAATTTTATTAAAACGAGAATTTCCCATATTTTTAAAACTGTACCTCAGACATTTTAATTACTCCCTATAGCTTTAATTCTAAATTAGTGTTTTTTTTGTTTGTAAAAGGGAATATTATATTACATATTAAATTTAAAAAAAAGAAATTGTATATATTTATATCATATGTAATATAAACATCAGAATAATCCGAAACGTAAGCTTTGTATAGTTTTCAAAAATATCATATTTTATATTTTACATTTATCCCCTTTATTTTGATTTTATTTTGTTTACACTTTAACGCGTAACCTTCCTTTTGTTTTCTCATGCCACATGTTAAGAGCTACATACACACACACACACACAAATACGCACTCAAAGTCGTGACTCATCATTGGCAGTGGCAGCAAAATGTGCAGCAACGGAGCTCGAGGCCAAAGTCCAAAAGCCGTTGCTACAGTCAGTCGTTCGCCTTTGACGTTGCCACTGCCGCTGCCACTGCCGCTGCCACTGCCGATGCCGATGCTGCTGCCACTGCCATTGCGACTGCCGCTGCCATTGCTGCTGCAACGTTTCAGCGTTTCAACATTTATCTGGCTAGACAAAAAGCCTAATTCTGTCTAGCCAGCAGCTGACAGCTGCACACCGGCAGTGGCTGCGGCACCAACAGAACCAACAGCAGCGACAGCTCGACCCAGTCATGGATATGTGTACACATGGAATGACCAAATCCAGCAATGCCACCAACTCCAACTACTCCAGTTCTCCAGTTCCCCAACCCAAATTATACTGGTAGCTTCTCTGCTGGCATCGTGAGCCGTCGTTGGCTTTTTGTTCGAATTACCCAGAAATTAAATTTAATGTGGCCAAAAGCTTGTTAAATTAATAAACGGCTAAGCTCTTTGACAGTTAGCGGCAGAAAGTTGAGCGTTCCCCCTCAGTCAAGCTCCATTTGACGCTCGATTTGGTGAATCTGAGCTTAATCTCTGCCTCCTGGCATGATGTATTAGCCCCCTCCCCATTCACCTCCTCTCCTCACATTCTTCTTATCGCAACAACCGCTGTCATTGATAAATAAAAGCTCATTAGCCGCCGCCGTTCGCAGCTGGCCTAAAGATGGTCTAGCTGCCTAACCAGCCAAATAACTAACCAGCTAACTAACTGACTAACTGAATGGCTGACTGGCTGACCAGCTGACTGATAGCCAACATTGACTTTGGGTTTACGCTCAGCGGGCGGTGGATGTTCCCTACCGCACCCCAAAGCTACTGACCAGTTGCGAATGTAACGAGGGGGAATAAGGGAGGAATCATCACACAGTCGGTGCCGGGGGAAGAGTTTATTAAAATTTGACAAGGCGTTGATAACAATGCCTCAACGGGGGGGCCTTTAATAAGGCTAACGTTTACAACAAAAACGATCGTAGTAATTATATAATTTGTATTAAGAATGGGCATTTTATGGCCAACGTCTCATGTTGGTCCATTCAGACACGGCTTAAACAGCCATTAAACTAGGTAAAATCTTGTGAACAATGCAATGAAATGGACCGAAAGGTATGAACATTGAGATAAATACGAATGAAATACAGGGAAGTAGAGAATTATTAATTAAGAGGGCAAGGAAGGGAAATAATTATTAATTACAGTAAAAGTAAAAGCAATCAATTAAATCAAAATAAATAACCATAATTTTTAATAAATGTAATTTATAAAAAATTGAAAAAAATATTTTTAAAAATAAATAAAATATTTATTTTTTAATTTTTTCCCAATTATTGTTCAGGGGTGTCTGTTGAAACATCTTCAATTAAACTCAAGTCAAAACTTTCTTAATGTAAAATGTAATCTTGCCTGTCACCCAACTATTAACCTCTGACCCCCTTTGAGGAACGCCTCTGTTGCGGCACAGCTGTGTCTTACTTAGCTGGAATTGTGGGCACGTACTTATTTTGGCCGCACACGCTTGCCACAAAAGGCCATGTAGGTGAACTGTGTTGCGTACAACAAAAGGTGAGACAAGCGGCAGTGGTGGATGAGAAACCGGCAAAAGGCAAGAGGCAAAAGGCAAAGGCAAGTCCAAAGGCAGAAGTTACCTAGCGCAAATGTATGAAAGTCCGAATTTGTGTCCGAAAAACAAAAACAAGGTTCGAGTCCGTATCCGAAAACGGGAAGGGTCGCAGTCGCAGTGAAAGTCATAAAATTGTGATGGGCTTGGTGTCATGTTGCAGCGCAATAGAGGAGCAAAGGATACATTGACAGATAGACTCGTCATGCGTAGGTAGCTAAATTGGAGGCGTGTCACTCCCGCCTTCTCCTTTTGTTGCCTTTGACAGTTGGTGTCATGATAATTAGCCCCAGGCGCTGCATTGAGGGTCTAATTTCTGTGGCATGCGTGCTGACTGCCACGTTTATGACTCGGCATTGTTTATGTTGATTTGATGTTAATTTCTGGCGTTTTATTTTACGGAAAATTGATAAACATCTTCAAAACTTATGGGGGAGCGACCACTAGACAGCACTTGGCCAACATTTTCATTTACCTTTCGTGATGGTCAACTCTTGACCTGCTTGCGAGCCACTGAAGTGGCTGCTCTTCCAACAATGACTGCCAACAATTGGAGCAAGGAGACACAAGTACTTTTTATTTATTTTTAATTTTTTTTTTATTTTTAGGCAATTTTTTAATTGATGCGATCATTCAAAATTTCGCAATATTTAAGCCAATCAACGTTCACAATTAGACAAATAAAAATTTCTTGTTGTCTTGTTGAAAGCTACAAATTAGCATGAAATCAGCAAAGACAAAATTCCTTCTATGCGGTTGATTCTTTTAATTGAACAATTTAAATCGCACATTTTTAAAGATATTTTTATATATTCATTTTTTGTTAGAGCACACAAATGCACACACACTTCTGAAACATAAATTTGCCATCAGCTGCTTTTAATTAGCCATTAATTTATCGACAAACTTTTGCGGCTGTTCATTTACGTCGAAAAGACGCGTTCTTCAAAGTCGCGAGAGAAACGCGCGCGCGTATTCAATGCGTGATTACCGACGACGGCAACAGTTGGTTGCCGAATGAGTAAAGATCGTGATCGTTACCAAAACCAAACGATCGTTGATTTTCAACGACGCGCATACACCGATGTTCGATCGTGCTGTTGCATGTGCTACAACTGTTTTGTTGCCGATCGACCAGCTGTTGCAGCGGGGGAGTCCGCTACACACTGATGATCTGACTGTGTGTGCGTGTGATGCTGAGAAACTGGTTTTACTTTGTTGCTGTCAATAAGTTGTACGGAGTGAGCAACATGTTGGTGCTTTTAGCCGTAAAGTAGCTAAAAGCAGCCTTTCTTAGGGATTCAAGTTTAACTTAGGAAACTATTCTTCTTATTTTTTTATATATTTTTATGCATATATAAATTATTTTAATTTTTATTATTTTTTATAGTATTCATATTTTTTATTTTACATTTAAATTTATATATTTAAAAATAAATTGTATTATTAAATAATTATTTTCTTTATTTATCTCTTGTAATTATTCAATCTTCCTATACCTTTAGCCTTTTTCGGCCATAGGTAGCAAATGTTGCTCCACATGTTGCCAACAAATGTTTAGCAACATTTTCAACCGCCAAGATCATGTTGCTAGGCCATTTGTTTGTTTGAGTTTCAATTCTGTTTTTCACATTACACTTTTGCTTTGCTTTGTTTTTGTGTTTTACTTTATTTGCGTTTTTGTTTTGCTTATTGCTTCTGTTGCCGTTGCCTTTGCCTTTGCTTTTGCCGTTGCCGTGGCTGTAGACATAAACACATTTTCGACTGTTCAATTTTGATTTTATTTTCTTGACAGTTGATCGCACACTTGTGGGTGTGCTTGCTTTATTGTGACTGCGTGTGTGTGCATGTGTGTGCGTGTGCGTGAGTATGGCTGCTGATACGTTCTGAACGGAATGAGTAAACAATTTTTAAATGGAATTTTCAATAAGTCATCAGACAGCAGAGCCACAGACTTTGTCTGCAACATCATTTTGTCTTCATGGATATTTCTTGTTTTATGCATCGGATCGGATCATAAGGCGACTGAAGACATGACAACTGGCAGCGCAGACGTCAATAGGACCAAGGAATGGGTATAAATATTCATTCATTCAAAATGCTGCGAGTTCAATAGTTTCGTAAATTTTTAATTGCAAAAACGTGCGGCAATTGTGCAAAACGGCAAAACGAGACAGCAACCAAGTACCAAGAACTCTGAAAGTGGGACAAGCTTTGCCTCTCTTCTTATACACATGATTTATGCCACAGCAGCAGTAAACAAGTTGCGAATCAACATTCAGGGACTCCTTAGCAGAACATTCGAGCGGCACTAAAAGTCGAACAAACAGTATTAACGATCGTTCTTATGATCAGTTTATGATCAATACTTAATTTACATGACGATCACAAATTTATTGATCAACAACAAATAACAATATGATAGACAAGCAAATACTCTATACGATTTATTCACTCAATCCTAAAATATCTGATTTTATATAAAATATTTGATTATAGAAATGAATTAAATGGAATGTAAGTGAATCATTCCTCTCAAGTATAAGAATACATCCGTTGACAGATGCTGGCGATCCAAGGGGCACAGTATCCAGTGGAATGATAAGTTGCAATGAACTTTTGCTTTGGCCTTCAGCGGCTGCCATTAAAATGTGGCCCAAATGATGACACCAACGATGCCCATAAATCTGAGCACAAAATGTCGGCTGGGTCAACCTGTGCCAACGGAGCAAGTGTATGTAAATTCAAGCTAACATATGCATATACACATACACTCACACATTAATACATATACTAATACAATTCATTATATGTATGCGTATGCATTTGCTGTAAGTAGTAAAAGTCTTGGGTTTATCTAAATATAGACGCACATCTTGTGATGAGTGAAAATGAGGTCGTGCGTGTGGCGTGGAGCGTGGAACGTTTGAAGTCTTTGGGTAGAAGCAGTGACTGGCAGTCGATCTGTCGGGCAGCTGCAATTACTAGTTGGATCGCCTGGGCGATCCTCCAATGATCTGCGCCGTGTCTAATTAAGTGCGTGAATCTTGGCAAGACATTTGCATCCGAAATAGAACTTTATTTCAACACATCAAAATAAATATATATATGAGTGTGTGTATGTGTGTGTGCGTGTGGATGTGAGTGCGTTGTTATTGCCTTTGTTGTTGTGGAGCAGCTAAGTCCGCCAAATTGAAGTGCATTGCACATCCGCTGGCTGCGCACCAGCAGCAAACACAACAACGCAGAACAAACAACCAACAACCAACAACGAAAACAAACTTTGAAACCCTCAAAAAAAAAAAAACAAAAAAAAAGGGAAAAAAAGCACCAGCCGCACAGCAAGGGACGAGTCCAAACATGAGACATTTTCTCATTCTCATTCCCAACTAGTTAACTGTAGCTGTAGCTAATACCCGGATACGAGCTAGGACTCGGGTTTGGGTTTGGGTTTGGGTTTAGGTCCAGGTTCTGGTCCATGTCCCCGCGTTCGGTTCTCCGCCGCCATTGACAATTATCGCAAAATGGACATAGTTAAGCACCAGTCGACGTCCTGGAGCAGCGCCAAAAGCTAATACAAAGTCCCAGATCACAGTTTCCAGTGCTTAACTGACTCGCATACACATACACTCACACACACACACATGCACACAGCCACACTTATGTATGCACACACACGCTTCGTGTGGGGATTTACATTTGTAATTAGAAAGCTTTTCGAAACTTTGACAAGGGCAACCGAAACGAAAACATTAACACGAGCAAAAACAACAAGTTCCACCAGTACTCACAGGGTGTTGTGAGCTAGGAAACACCCTGTTTTAAAAGGCAATGAATCTATTAGAAATGTAATGTAATAAGTATGAATAAGTAACATTAATTAAAAACTCATTTAGACGGAAGAGCAGCAGATGACTTAGTTTTGTCGCTTAAGGACCTTTAAGTACTTGTTATCTAGGACCTGATATACCCTTTAATGATATTTAAATGTATCAAGGGTATTAAAACATTATTTAGAATCCGTGGACAATATTGTTTTGTGGCTATACTCAGACAAAACATATGCTTTTCCATTGTTAAATATGTATGTAAAACCGTGACTAGTGATGGCTTATGTACCGTTAGGATTGTACAACATAATTCAGAGATTATTTTTAGGATTTGTTTAAGAGTTTAGACAAATCACTAAACAAAATAAAGGGAATTTTAATAAAATACAATTAATAACAATAAACAGAAGTCTAACGTATAAAATATATATTTTTAAAAGTTCGCTTTCAGAATCTAAAATTCTAAAATTAAAAGTTATTAAAAAAATAAATAAAAAAATTTAATAAAAATAAATGTATATAAAATTTATAAAAAAAATATATGAAAAGTAAATAAAAAATATATAAAAAGCTAACAAAAATACTATTGGAATTGTTCTGTAACTTTTATTGAGTTTATTCTGAATCTGATATCAAAAAAGATAAATTGAAACTACCTGCAATATTTTTCCTTTAATAAATTTTTAATAATTTTTATTAAATTAAAATAGACGCATTTTATTATTCCTACCATTTATTTATAGTTATGGCAATTAATACTTATTTTTTAAATGAATACAAACAATGTAACCTGGAGATAAATAATATCTGCAGGTTATATTAAATTAAGGCCAATTTCCTTATTTATATATTTAATTAAAAAGAAAATTTTCTGTCAGAAAATCTTATTTTCTTATTTCAAGATTTTAAGCTTAAAATTTGTAAAGTTAAAACCAATCAATGGCTACATTTACAAAGCAACTGTCAATTTTTACTGCCTCTGTTACGGCCGACTTTGTTATTGCCCTGAACATCTGTTGCTGTCACAGTGACTGTTACTGCCGGACACTGTATTGACTTTGCAAGTGTTTCTGCCGGCAATAAATGGAATAATTTGTTTAAAGCTAAAAAAAGAAAATGTCTGAGGAAATACATAAATACTTTCAAAATTTAAATATTTTCTTTAAATAAAAATTTCGCCTCACAAAAATCAAAAATTCCTTTCCCAACAAATATGCCCCACAAATTGTAGTGCACTTGGGCAAGGGAAACTAATAAACAGGGAAATTCATAGTTTTGTTGTTGTGTCCGAATGTTTGTTATACGCTGCGTATGATTAACAAACTTTTCGACCGGGAGCCACAGGAAGCTTATAATGCAAACGCTTAAAGGTTTAACTGCAGGAAATTGTAATTGAAAAATTGAAAAGTTGCAGGTAACCGGAAACTAAACTTTAATGTGCCAACTGTACTTGAAAGTTTTTTGGAATTACAACCACCAACCCACCCACATACACACACACACACACACGTACGGACAGGCACAAGCACTCGCCAGGTATGTGCGCCCTTTCTTTGGCTGCTGCTCACGTGCAGCGGTTAATTTATGCAACTTGTGGCACAGCCATTGATTGGCTGCCTACTTCGGATCCTTACAATTCGCCATTTGGTGCCCTGCTCTTCTGTCCTCACACTCTCACTTGATCCTTTTGCCCCCGATTGTGCCCAGGAACTTAATTTGTGTGCAGAATTTATGGGCGCTGCACGTGCAAAAGGCCGCCCAGAAGTTTTACCGCCTGATTTGTGGTTACAAAACTTTTTTCCATCTCCACAATTGCAACAGAAATTTGTTTTTGTTGTTCTTTTGGTTTGTGTTTTTTTTTTGTTTTTTGTTTTGTTTGTGGCAGATTGTGCAACACACAGCCCGAAGTCGACTAAATTTAGCCAATTGAATTGTTGCGCCGGCAAAAGCTTCGTTCCACTTGTGGCAACACCGGCTGCCCCTTGAGCATTGTAAACTTTAATGTGCCTATAAAAACTATGCATTGTTTGCACAATTAAAAATGTAAAGTGATAAAAAAAAAAAAAAAAACAAAAACAATAAAGAAGAAGAAGCGAACAAAGGGTGAATCAGGAAGGCGGCACAGAGGCGAATTAGTATCTTGGAAAACTGTTGCATTAATGAACTTCAATGTGGGCCAGATGCTGCCACAAACAAAGCCACGACCGCTGGACTAGCAGCTGGACGACCAGACGATCAGACAAACAGCATTCAGTGTCCCAGGGGCAGGAGTGTTTTCCTTATGTAAATGCTGTACATATGCTATGCAGTCTGCTCCTCTACTGTGCCACGCCCACTTATTGACTAGCCCAACTCTCTGAAATTTCCTGCCACCTAAGCAGATTTCATTTTAGATAAAGCTAACGTCAGCTTCTGCATCGCATATCGAACAGTGAAAATGGCTGACAGGCTAAAGTTGCAACAGGACGAAAATAAAAGGGGAGACCGAACGATATATTTTTTTATATGTGTGTAAGACAGAGACAAGGAGAGAGAATGAGATGGGGGAAGTGAGAGTCTTATGCCCCAAAGCCTTGTGTAACAATTGAATCTTAACTAAGGCGACGCAAGGATGCATTAAGGATAACGCCAACAAATTGAAAGGTAATGTAAAGTGTAAGCCAAAACTTAAGCTACATTTTAAAAATTATAGAAAACTCTGAAAGCTGCTTAAGTCGAGGTTTTAACATTAATACCTAGAGAACTTTAAGGGGAAGAGACTTTATTTTTTAAAAGCCTTAAATTTTAAAAAATAAAAACTATACAGTAAATATAAAAAAAAAACTTTTATAGCTTGAAAAGTGAAATGAAAGGACTTCAACTAATTTAATATAAAAATAATTTATGTATTCTCTATTTAAACAATATTTTTTTTTATTATTAAAGAATTAAGACTCATTGAAGCATTCAATCAGATTTAATTGGGTGTGTGTGTGTGTGTGTTTGGGTTTAAATTAAAGTGATCAGCTCTAAAAACATTTGATATGTCAAAACTTAATCTTGGGAAAACCCCTTTCTTCTTTTTGAATCCTTTGAGCTTTTCTATCCAAGACAAGAATCCATTCATCTGTGATGAGGAGACAACAAAAGTCTATGGCATTGTATGTGCAGAGCACTTGAGCGCATTTAATCGAGATATTGTTTTACTTAAATTACATAATAATTGACTTGTGTGTTTCTTCAGTGCTAATAACTGCAAACAGCTTATAAAGTAAGCAGCAGCTCCCCCAACAACAACAACAGCAACAACCCAAGCACCCACTGAAGTGGGGAAAGCAACAAAAGGCAATCACTGCAAAACAACAGCAGCAGATAAACATTATAACAACAGCAGCAGAAAATAAACAAAAATATTACATTCAGAACTGCAGAGCTTGAAAATATCCTGTAAAGATGATAGCCAGGGTTTTACCTTTACTGCAGATACTCCTTGATTTAATTAAATTAAATAAATATTATTTATAAATTAAATATATAATTTTGCACGTCAGATTAGCTCAATTTGTCTCAAACTTTTTTCACATCAGGAGTACAAAATAAATGCAATTTGTATGTGCTTGGCACACCCTGTTGATTAATATTTACAGGGTGTACGGCATAACTACTGCAATTGTCTTTACAATAGCAATTTGGCAACAAAGACGATGCCTGCAGTAGACAGAAGCAGCTGGACTAACAGAGCACCACCGCCAGCAACAACAACAATGCCAACAACAATAGCAACAGCAATGGCAACAACAACAACAACTACTACAAAATGGACCTCAAGACAGGCAATTATATAAGGCGCAGCCGGGGCTTATTTTGATTTAATTTCTCTTTTAAGATTTTCCGTTCACTTGTGTGTTATTTACATATTTGATTGGAAAAACGTTCATGTGCATGTGTGTGTGTGTGGGTGTGTGTGTGTGTGTGTCTGTGTGCGTCATATACATACAAGTGGCTGTGGGTGCGTGTGTGTGTGTGAGCTTGGTTTTTCCTAGCTGCCAGGGCTTTTACCTTTGGATTTTCAGATTTTACATGTTCCTTTGCACATGTGAAAGGACACACAAAGCGAGTGATAGGAAAATAATAAGAGGAAGCGAGACGAAGAACAAGGGAAAATGGAAAGATGGAGCGATGGAGGAATGGTTGCCCAGGCAAATCAAATTAGTGCTGAAGTAAAATTCATTGTGAAATTTGCACAAATTGCCTTTTGTCATAGCAACAGGGATGGCGTTTCCACCCATTATATGGGGAACACATTAAGGATAGGCAAATTACAGTAAATATTTCAAAAGACAGTTCAAAATTCAAGGAGCAACAGAATTATGTAAGAAAAACATTATTTACAAGGATTAAAATAGGACTCTGATATACAAGGAAATATAAACCTGCATATGTAAATATTTTAAATAAATAATTAAATTTGTTTTCAAGGATCAAGTTGTAGGTATAAATTTCAATCACTTCCGAACCAAAATCCAAATCAAAGGTCACCAAACGAATTAAAAACTCTTAACTAGAATCCTTTCAACATCCGGTTAAAAAAAACTAAGTTAACTTCAGAGTGGCAGGAAACAAAAAAAAACTAGTCAAAGGGCAGCCATAGAGCCTGTGGGGTCAACTTTCTGGCTGGAAACTTTGACCCAATGCAGCCCTAAATTTTAAACCGTTTTTAACATCCTTTTAAAGCTCCTTGTGCTTTGGCTCTTTAATTTTGCGAGAGGAACGTTTTTTTCCCAATGCGTTTGCCAAGTGCCGCCAACAAAGTTGACTTTGAACACTTTTACGTTTCGCTGATTTTTCAAGAGTTTCATTTTTTACTCCCGCCCGAATCCCATTTTCCGAATCCTGAATCCAGAATCCTGCAACCCAAGAACGAAGTTCTGTGTGTGATTCTGCCCACATTTGACTACGTTCCAAGTTCAGATGCCTGCCTGCCTGTCGTCGTCGTCGTCACTCATTAGAAAAACGTTGCCAGCAAACCAAAGTGGTAAAAAATTGCAAAACGTGTTGCAAGTGCAAAGAGAGCAAAAAAAAAAGGAGGTGCATGTAAAGTTTGCGTTCGCCAATGTAAGAGAAAAAAAACAGCAAATAGAATATAAAAAAAAAATACAAGAAAAAAAGGAAAAAGTAAAAGGTAAAAAAAATGAGGGGAAAAAAGTGGCAAACTGTGGAAAAGTTTATTACAAACTTTGGACTGAAACACGCGCCAAAGAAAGAGAACTGAAAGTTTAATATTTGATTTAAAAGTTGATAAAATTTACTTTAGTCTACACTCAACTCAACTCACTCAACGCGACTCACTCGACGTGCGATGCGATGCGATGCGTTGTTTGTTTTTATTGAATTTATTTGAATGTGTCTTGCAACTGAGTTTCTGAGTCTCCAAATGGGAAACTCATGGGGGTATGCACAATCGCATCTCTCTCGGCTTGTGTCTCAGCTAAAAGCGCGTTGATTTTTCATTTCGCCGTGCAAATATGAAAAACAAACGGAAAAGCGAAACGCAACAATGGTCGCTCCGCTTGCGATCCAACAAAATGAATGCAAACAACAAAAAAGCCGCTATGAAAATGGGAAAATTTTCCAAATGCCATTGTTTGTTTGCACTGAAATGGAAAACGCGGCCAGCAACAGGATCCATGCAAAAAGGACTGCAACTGCCTCAACTGCTGCCATTGTTATGGCCCAGACCAAAAGCCATGAAAGAGCATACTAATTCTGAGATGAAGCCTGCAAGAGAGATTCTCATAATGGGTGAACTTTTGACTGAGAGGTTCAGCTCAAAGTGAAGCGAGTTTCCATGAAGGAATTGCAAGGAACAACTGGGATATGAAAATTCCAAAAAAAAAAAATAAAAGTGAGAAACTGCACTCCGAAAACTAGAAAAATTTCATCGGTAAACATTTCTGGCCTGGTTTCGAACCGTTTTGATTTCTCTACTCCGAAAAAGTAGAACCTTTAAAAAATGGTAGAATATCCCTAAGCCACACAGGATATTCATAAGTTATGAAAACACACAAAGACAACTATAAATATGATCATAGAAAAATATATATGAAAAACAAAAAAAAAATATATGCAAATATTATTATTTTTTTTAACGTTTTTCCCAAGTGTTTTTATTTGAATTTTCATTTAGCGTTCGCACCCGGAAGAAAATTGTAAATATTCATAGGGCTGTGGGGACTATGTTTGCCACATACTCACAGCCACACACATACCAACACCAACACCAACACACACGTACAAGCTGGCAAACGTCACGATGTATGACGATGAAATTTGAACAAAAACATTTCACATGCTACCAACTAATTTTTGGATAAAAATTCCTTTGCAGCCATCGCCAAATTGAGTTTGTGCTTAGAGTGGCATTCAACCTGATAGCCACCCAAAAAGCCTCCAACTCCCCAACACTCCCCCCATCCCACCCAAAAAATTCAACACTCTACACTCTGGCATCCTGTATAAAATGCAGTGCACTGCAACTAACTCAATTTGGCGCCCATGTCACATACGTCAACGCGGAGCAGAAACGCCCACTTTTTGGGTAGTCGCACTGCCAATTTGTTGGGCTTTTGGTGCAGCACGTGCCACGTCGCACGTTTAGCTGAGCTTATCATTTTCTTCAAGACTCTCGAGGCGCACTCTCTATCACTCCCTCTCTCTCTCTCTCTCTCTCTGGTTCATTCTGTTGTCGATCTCTATCTCTTTTGTTGGCTATTTAATATGCAAAACGTCAGTTACTGAAAAAAACTGACAAAGTTGAAATAAATTTTTATTTCACGGTCTCTTGTTTGTTCTCCCAAATCGGCAATGAACTTGCCGCAAAGTCCTCCCAGAATATCAAGAAAAATATGCCATGGCGAACCGCCTTTGTTTGTGCTCCTAACTAGGCTCGCGCCACCGGCAAAGTAAAGAATACAAAAAACTGTAGTCTACATCTGTGCGTCGCTTATTTAAACACTTATTACGCCGCTCACGTAGCAGACATAGAAAGAAAAAACCGAAGAAAAAAGCAACGCAATTGCAGACAAAAACGAACAAAACAAAAAAAAAAAAGAATATTATTCACAGCGTTAATTTAGAAGCCGTGCACCGTTCGCCGACTTTGAAAACCATCTGAAAAGTTTTTAATTTTAATTTCATAAATGCAATGAAGTGCATCGTGGCATGGCCATTGCTCTCGGGCATCGCTGGAACTGAGATTCATGCCACGACTCTGCATACATATGCACATTCAAGCTTCAACTCAAACTCAATCCCAAATTCAAATCCAAATCCAAATCCAAATCGAATCATGAAGCGCAGGTGGTAAATGCTTAGTGCGGCGGAAATCATTTACGGACTCGTCGCCTAACTGAATTTCAAAATGACGCGCATAAAGTTTGTCATACGCCACGTGGAACGCCCGAGCAAAAACAGCAAACGCGACAGAAATAAAAGAAAAAAAATTTTTATAGATTTGCTGCCGGAATGTGAGAAATTCGAATACCCTAAGAATAAATCTAAGGCACTTAAAAAGCAATGAATTGATCATTCCTCCCGCAGGTTTTTATTTTGGGATTATTTATTCAAGCGCTTAAGTTGAATTAGTACAAATTTAAGGTAAACTACATTATTTATAGGAAATGTATAATACCCTGGGTTAGGGTATTTAAAATGGACAAAACGGGCGTGCACTTTTGCCTAGTCGCGGCACAAACAGCTCGATGTTCAGTCCGTTAGTCAGTTAGTCAGCATGTTCCCGATGACGTACTATTCAAATGCACGGAAACCACGTAGTGACAGGCACATAGAATACACACACACCACACTAACACACACACCACACACACACCTTTCACATACACATTAGCACACCCAAATACCTATACACTCCCCATCCAAATGCGGCTTCAGTTTGGCGCTCACACACACAAAATAATGTGAAAATATTTTCACGTTTTGGGGCGCATTTACATGCACCTTTTATTTTTATGTTTTCCTACATGTGTGTGTGTGCGCGTGTACGTGTATTTATGTATGTGTGTGTGAGTGTAAAAAACAATTAACAAATTTCCAACAAAAGGAGTGACTCATGCGGCTCTAACTGAAAATTCAAACGTTAGATTTTCCCACGTCCTCGAATGGTTAAATTTTTCTTCTTTTTTTTTTTTTGTTTTTTGTTTTTTGGTGGGGTTTTTGCAATAAGAAAAATTAAATGAGTTTAGGGTTTGTTTAGGACACAACGACGATAATTTAATGAAGGTTTTCACAAAGGGTACCGTTAGAAAGGTTAGAGGATAAAATCGAAATGCAAATTTAGAAAATATATTGCATGTCCTTTTTTCACTTTTATCAAAATGGATGGGGCTTTCAAAGTCGAGGATTTTTTATCTGATGTCAACTTTAGTTTAATTTGACAATAAATTTAAAAAATAATTTTCTTTTATTCCAAATAAAATATTTTGTTAATATTTTAGTTAAATTAACAATAATTAGTTAAATTTGACAATAAATTTAAAAAATAATTTTCTTTTATTCCAAATAAAATATTTTGTTAATATTTTTATTTTTTAATACGAACAGAACATATTTTAGAATAAAATGAAATAGGACCTCCTTCTTTTAAAAATCACATTATGATGTTTATATATTTTTTATATGTTTTATGTTTTTAATGTTTTTTAAACTTTTTTTTTTTTAATTTATTTATATTTTATTTTAATTATTAAACAAATATAAATTCTTTCTACTCACCATTTGTTGTTGATTCTTTGGTTTCTTGACTAGATCGGGAACCTTAAAGTTGGTAACCGCCTCGATGACCTCCGCGAGGAGGAGGCCATCGCGACAGTCGGAGGAGAGATCTGTGACCTTTCGCTTCGATTTGGCGCGCTCCAAGTAGTAGTTGGCCCAATCGGTGTAGATCTGAAAATTGGGAAAAGGAAAGAAATTCAATTTAATTAACAATCATGCAAACATCAGGAAATATGCAAATTTCAGATTACTTTGCATTTTTGGCCATCAAATGACAAACAAATGACCATTGGCTGCAGATGCAGATGCAGTAATTAGGAATTTGATGCCCATTTCTGGACAATTTCCGACAGCTGCTCGTGTTGCACAAGTTGCAGCTGCTGTGGCAATTGGGTAAGTTCTCTCCTCTTCGGCTGGTTATCAGGAAATCATTAGCAGCAAAAATCTCTTGTGGCAGACACACCGATAGTGGCAGCAACATATGCATGAAAATATTTGCCAGCCTGCAGTTTCTTAGCAAACAAATTAAACTGAAACCATTTGGTGGCCAAATACGGAGAGTCGTTAAGAAAGTCTGTGCGACAGACACAAGGATGAGCTTCCTTTTCTGATACCACTCAACGAGGAGCAAGGATGTCTGAGTGTGAGAACTGTGTTACATGTATGTTTGCATATCTGATAAACGACTTTAGAGATTTGAAATGTCAGGAAAGATATTTGAATTCGAGCAGAATATTTGGACGTGTGCGGTAAATTGAAGGACGTGGATAGGATCAAATTCTGATAGTTTATAGATTAGCTTCAAAATAAAATAAAGGATAAAAGTCTTCTTCATTCATTCATATTTCCTTCTACATATTTTCTTTTCACTTCACAACTTTCCTTTATCCTTTATCCAGCACTCTGCATATTTCATTAAGTTTAATGCTTAAATCTCTAAAATATTTAATTAACCTTTCAGCTTTTAGCAACCAACGTTATAATTATAATTTTACTTAGCTCCTCATAACTTTTATCAAATATTTAACCAACATTTTTTTCTACCCAAACTTGTTATATTACATTGTGGCATTTTTTTGGCTAACTACTGAAAATTTGTATTTCTTTTCCAGCTTAAAAAAAAAAAAAAAAAAAAATAGAGCTCGTGGAAGGGAAAGGAAGAGAAGATGGGATGAACGGAGGACGAGAGCTTTGTCTTTGTGCACATCGTTAGGCACATCCTTGCGTAGTTTTTATTATAGCTCATCCTGCTAATTCCCTTCCATTTCCATTTCCTATCCGCTTCGCAGTCCTCCCCCTCCCTTTATTTCCCCTTTCTTCATATGCATGCGACACATTTTATGTTCGCCTTGGTTGGCAATAAAAATAGCTAGCATTGTCCTTTTGCTATCGTCCTGTCTGTTTGTCTATCTTTTTGTCTGTCGCTTTCCGACTCCTTTGCCTCCTGCTTAACCAGTTCCTCCATTTGTCGCCAAGTTACGACCCAGCTTTACCACACACTGACTGGGCGACTAGGCGGGAGTCTCTAACAATAGTCCTGGCCTAGACTTTGGCTTTGCTTATGCAATTTTTTGCAGTCCTTCCTCTGACTGCCGTTCCTTTTGAAGGGCAGGCATGGGTTTAGGCTCAAGCTTGGACTTTGGCATTGGCTTTGGGCTTTGGAGTTGGAGTTGGTTTTGGCTTTGACTTGGACAATAGAGTGAAAACTTGCGAGTGGAAAATAACTGGGCAAGTGCAACTGCAACTGTCACTGTCAGTGGCATTGGCAGTGGCAGTGGCAGTGGCAGTGGCAATGGCAGTGGCAATGGCAGTGGTAATAACAGCAGCCAGAAAACTGGCTAAGCCAATACCACAAAGCTGCCAGGGGTCTAAACCTAACACAGCGCCCACAACAAACCAACAAACAACAAACAGGCAAGGGAATCGACTGCTCCTGTTCTGTGGTACAGATCCTGGTCGCAGCATAGCTTTGTATCGCTTCTATCTGGACCCCATCATCTAGACAGTAATGGCAACTGTAGCCAAACAACAATAAACTGCTGTCTAGCTTTATAAAGAGCAGCTGTTCAGGACTTCTCCTCTCCCCTCCCCCTATCCACCCACACCAACTCACCCCCATTGGTATGTGTGTGGCAAAAATGTCAGACCATTGCCTCCACAATGCATAGAACTACATCACATTCTTCATGACGATAGCCACCCATGGAGTGGGCGTTTTCAGAACTGCCTGCCAATTCTTGTGCGCACTCCATGTTGCTGCCTTCAAAATGTAAGTAAAATTCAGTTAGTAGTAAGTAAAATGTAAGAGCGTTAAGCAACATTCATTGAATAATCAATTTACAGTTAATAAACTGTTCACTTTCTTCCTTTTGTGTCCGTACAAACCTTTGCATAGTCGCGTGTGAGGATGCCATTGATGTTATCACAGGACCCCTGGTAACTAACGCAACGACCCAGCATCCTGCCAGTATATTGCAATTTCCTTATAAATATTAGTCAATCAATCGATTGAAATTTAGTTATTTTCTATTGAGTTACTACATCTTTGATTTAATTTAAGAGTTTCTGAAGTTTTCTCTTTTATAAATTTTTAATCAATATTTTATTACATTTTTAGTTTATATTTCCTTTCTTCAAATGAGTTGCCTTTTGCATAAATATACAACATTCTTGAAGGATTCAGTTTATTTGAATTTTTATTTATTTCAGTTTATTCTATATTTTAAAAATAATACATGATTTATAATTAGAAAAATTCTTTAGTTTTATATTTAATTAACTTTTTTATTTCTTGCGTTTTTTAATATTTGAATATTTTATATAATTGATTTAATTTTTATTCTGTATTTTTTTAAAGCCTTTTTTTATTATTACAATAATATTCTTATTATTTGCTTTTCATTTTAAATTTTTTTTTAATTTTTTTTATAACATAATTTATGAAGTCCTTTGCAAAGGTAGTTATTAAGTTTTTTTTAAATTTAAATCCACATTCAATAGATTCTTGCCACTTATTTTTTTCGCCTTATAATTATATTATAATTTCATCAAATTACATTTTAATAAAATTTTTTTTTTTTTACAAGTAAATTTATTCTGTAGTTTTTTTTTTATTTAAATTTTTCAGTATTAAATATGAAATTTTTTTAAAGCGCCACATCAATATTACTTACAAAGAGTATGGAAATTATTTTTAAACTGTGTGAAATTTTGTTACTTGAGCATTAAAAAAAAAAAGTCATATAAAGCCTTAATATTGCCTGCGACTATATTAGATCCTGTTTATTTGCAAAGTTCTAGCGACTTGCCGCTTATGTCCGCCCACTTATCACACATTATTTTACCTTTTTGTCATATTTATGAGACCCTCGGCAGTTTTTTAAGCCCGCATCTTTAGCTCCATAAATATTAAATTACGGCTACAAGCGTAGACTGTGTATGTGTGTGTGTGTGTGTGTGTGTTTGAATCTGTTGTGTGTACGTGTGAGTGTTTTGTATTTTTTTGCCAGCCCCATTAAAATGTCAATTATGATAAAGTTTTATTGAAACACCGCAACACATTACGGCTTATCATCGGGGCCAGGCGAGGCCGTGCGCCCCAAAGTATGCAATAATAATAATAAACATTAAGCGGCGTTACTTTTTACCCTTTTCAACGACAGACACTGCCAGTCTTGGTCTGAGTAACCACTTGTCCCACCTTCAGCCCTGCCATGCTACTCCAAGCTTCGACCCTCAACCCGGCCCATTTCATGTTCCGTTCGGGCGTTGAAAGTGACACGCCCACTTTTGGGGCAAACTAATTGAAAACGAAAGTGCCACTGACAACAACAGGTTGGCAGCCCCATTGTCAGTCAGACAGTTTGAGAAGGTGAGGGGAGGGGTTGTGGAATAGAACTCTGCATAATTGGACTCGACACCCTTGTCATGGGGATACCCCCAACCAAAAAGTGCAGATTTTCTAGCCAAACAACAATTTTGTTGGCTTGATAAATTTTAGTAAGTGAACCCCACGGAAAAGGGTTTGACAAATCGTGCTGCAAATCAATTTGGTAGCACGAACATATCAGTGGGCTGTGCGAGTGGGCGGGGTGAAAAAGGTCAACTGCTTTTTAGTGAATGAAATAGCAACTGACACGCTGCCGCACTGCCACACAGCCGCACTGCCACACTGCCACTCAGCCACACCCGCCCCCATTGACGCCCAACATTCACGCTGTTATCTCTAGCCATGTGAGCCCTGAAGGCAGTCGCCTCCAAGTACTTTTGTGAAATGTCAGTAAAATGTCAAAATAAAAGTAATGCTGATAAAATTTTTATAGCTTGTCAGAAATGCTAACGAAAAATGCCGTTGGGGGCTGACGGGGGGTTGGATTGGGTTGGGTTGGTTGTTTTCCTTCCCTTATTTTCCTTTACATTTCTTGTCATTTCTACACTTTTCCGTTTCTTTCTTATTCATTCTACACCCATTATCCACCTTCTTACTTCTTACTTCTTCCTTCTTCCTTCTGTTCTTTTCCCTTTTCTTCTGCTCTGTTCTTTATCAAATGTCGCGACTTTGGGTACTTTAGTTTATTGGAATTTGCATGGCGTCCCGCCGTCGACAGGTGGCAAATGCGAGGTAAAAATTTAACACAGCGAAATTTATGTTAAATCGAACGACAGTCAGTTATTTTGTCTGGCAGCATTTAAATTGGAAGGGTCGATGTATGTTTTATCTTTCGGTTTCCACTTACTTAAAGCAGCTTAACAACTTCAAGGATATTCTTCAACTTTCTAAAAGTTCATTCAAATGTTGAACATCACAAAACAACAAGGTTTATGAGCGATGAAAGACAATGAAATTGGGATAAGGAGACTTTCGCTGAAAAGAATTCCATATCCATAAACGAAATTTTCAATCAAATTTAACAAAAGGTTTAATAAAAACTTTTTATTGAAAATAATTCCTACACAATAAACCATCGATTTTAAAAGTCCTTTGATACTTTATAACTTTTAAAAAGTCGAAAGAATAAACAAAGAAATATAAATTTTTTTTAAATCGCCAAAATATTCTTATTATAAAAGTTTGTTGAAAACTTAAAATTATACTTCTAAACTTTGCTGCATAGTGTAATTGATAAGCTTAGTGAAATTGGAAGCCAACCTGTTGGGTCTAAGCCGAAAAAAAAATCCTTTGATAACTCAAACTGCACAGAGGCCTCCTCTCAATAAACCTAAGCTATTGGGGGGCTTAGACCTCACTCCGAGCTCATTAAATTTGATTGTATTATCGACTTTTATCGGATTGGTGCAAATGGGAAGGCGCATCCTTCAATTCGATTTGCCTCAAAGAGAAATCACTGACGATTGACATTTGAAAGCAACGTCAAGAAAATCTATAGCACCTTTTGCTTTCACTGGCTCTGATTTCATTATAAGACGTGGGCGAAAGGAAGTGATGGGCGGTGACTGCTGCCTGGAAATGTGGCAGTGGGTGGGGGACAGAAGGATGATTGGCAACGTGTCGACGATGTACTGAGTTGTCAGCTCACCCCAGGATGAGACAAGCTTTGTAATGTTTTGTCAACAGTTCAGTTCGTGGCTTGTGATATAATTTGACGTTGGATCATTGATATAAAAATGCTATAAAAAGTGGCACAAATTGAACGTAAAAAGTGTCCCAAGACACTTTGGGGGCACTGTAAACTATTTAGGGACTAATCTAGCTGTCCCCATAATGGATAATAACTCGACGAAACTTTTTTTTTTGTTGTTTTGATGTCGCACATAAAAAGTTATTTAAAGATTTATTTGAATTTTATTTCCATTGGGTAAAGTAAAACAATTGCTTAGTAGGGGTAGCCTCGGTTTTATAGTTTTTAAAGCTCTTGCAGAAACATTTTTCAAAAATTTGTATTGCAATTACAAACAACACTAAAAACATGTTTAAAAAAAATATTCAAACATTTCATTTTTAGCCCCATCAACACTCTAATCTTTTAAGTCTTATATCATTATAGACGCTGCTCGGTCCCCCCTCCTGTGTCTGTCCATAAACTAAAGCCATATTAGCCAATAAACGTCCTCTATACGTAAGGCCTAGGGAATGTCTGCCCCACTGGCCTCACGTAGGTGTGTCAAGTGGACAAAATAGACAAATTTATTGTGGCAATTCCGACGCCCACTTCTCGGAGCTCCACAAACTGTTGAAAGACTCGAACAGCCAGCCGACCACATGCGATGGTCACAATGGGTCTATGAGTTTGTCTACTTCATTAATTGATAACAATTCTTGCCGCAATTAATGGAAGCAGCTGACGCGACACATTTCGTTGCGCCTCATTTCATTTATTGTGGCAACTCTAGCAAAAGTGGATGCGAAAAATGAATCTAAATAAATAATAGATATTGCCCTCGGATACCATCATCGCAATGGCGAATAAAATTTATATAGATGAGTGAATAAAATTTTTGCTGATAAGCAGAAAAACAAAATGGGGAAAAGGCAATGTTGCCTGTCAACTGTCACATAAATAAATAATGTATTTATATATATAAATTTCTTGCATTTTGTTTTTGTTTCGGATTTTTTTTCTTTTTTTTTTTTTTTGTAAGCAAAAAGTTTTGGCACCCAACGTTTCCGGTTGCCCTCCTGCCATTTGAATTGCCATGACAGCGCACGGGTGGGTGACGCGGGGGGTTTGTCGCATTTAATAATGACAACTCATCAAAAATGTATATGACCCACTTTTGGGCGCCTTCTCGAGTTCATCAACAAAAACGATGCCAAAAACAAAAAGAAAAACAAGCCAAAAAAAAAAAAGGAAATAAATACCAAAAAACAAACCCCGCCCACAACAGGAAAATAGATTCCATGTTATACAAAAGTTGAGCAAAGTTTCTTTTTTTTTTTTTTATCTTTTGGTGATGTCTGTGTGCAAGTGCCTCTGGCATTTTGTGAATGGTTCAGTCCTTTGTGAATAGACCCAAAAGACAAGGTCCAGCTAAGGCTAAGTGGTGGATAGGAAGTTGACCTTAGTCTAGGTAATTGCAAGCAGGAAGTCAGGGCACTGAAAAAAAAAATTCCACATATGTTTTGCAAATATGAAAAAGTCCGAAAAAACATGTCAAATAATTCTATTTTCGGAACTTTCATAAATTCTATTAGTTTGGAGGAATTAAGTTCACTTCATAAAGAGACATTTCAGGAAAGAGAAAAATATAATTATATGAAGGACTCTTTAAGGTGAGCTGCTTGGCATTTGAGAACTTTCAACGCGAGGGCTTTTTATTCAATGAACTCTTTAATATTTGATAAGTAATAAAATTTTATTGGCAATACTCGTAGAAGGCTTGCCCTTATACTGATCCCTTTTAGCCAGGATATATAAAGTCATTCGGCCAAGTTATTGCACCTGTGGCTGCGTTCAACTAATTGTGCAACGCATCACTGAACCAACTAATTTTGCATAAAATTTGAATGGAAAAAACGTTGGTCAGTTGACCGGATGACCAGTTGACCAGTTGCCCAGTTGCCCAGTTGACCAGTTGGTTGGTTGGTCATTTAGCTGAACACCAGTGGCAAACGTCCATTGAGGCTGACCACAGGGCCGTAACCATAGCGCACACAGAATACACACAGGACATGTGCGGCCAAGTCAATGGCGATGCGGGCAATTGAACACAGATGTTACTACTACGCGTGTGCATGTGTATGTGAGTGCTTGGGTGTGTGTGTGTGTGTGTGTGCGGGTTGGTGAATGTATTGGAGTATGTGGCACGTGCGTTGACAGGCCATCTATGTAGAATAACATTGAACAATTACTAGGCCTAAACGTTCGAAGTTGCGCCCAAATCGATAAAAGGAACCAAAAATAGCCAAAAAAAAAAAAAAAAAAAAACCTGATAAAAAGAAGCCAAAAATTCAATTTGAGCAAAAAGGAAAATGGGAAAATTGACACTAAAACAGGGATAACAGGCGCTCGAGCATTAAATTTCCAATGAACTTTTCTTACCTATCAAAACAAACAACAAAAAAAAAAAAAAAAAATCGAAGAAGAAGAAGAGGAAGAGGAAAAGGTGAGCATCAAAGCATTTGCCGTTCACAGAAGAAACAAAACATTTCTTTAATTATGTTTTCAATTAATTATGCGGCAAGGAATTTTTGTCAAAAAGTTTGTTTATTCCTTTGACTTTCCACCTTCTTTTTAACGATGCTCCGCGTTTATTTAATTACCGCTAAGAGGCGCCAAAAAATCAGGGAAAGGGGCGTGAGTGTGGGCGGCAGCTTATTATTATGCCACACGAATGGCTGACGGTTAACAGCTGTTAACGCCATTGCGTGTCCCGGCCAAGTTAACGGGCAACGTGAGTCACCTGCAATTGACGTAACCGAAAAGTAACACAAAACTTGAAAAGGCGGTGGAAGGGGCAGCGTCTGTTCAGCAGGGATAAGAAATGTGGGCGTTACAATTGCTTAATGCAACCCTTTTTCTTGCTCTTAGCATAACGCATACGCAATGTGCGCCTTCTTTTAACTCAAATGCCGTGGCAGTGAAAGCAAAGGCAGCTGCTTTCTTAGGCGGAAACAATCAAACTTTGCCGTAGGCTGCAAACAACAACAAAACAAAATAAACAAAAAACAACAACAACAACAACAACAACAACAACAACAATAACAACGTTCAATAGGCTTTCCTGCTTTCTTCTGGCAGTTTGTTTTTCCATTCAGCTCCACCTGAAAATTTAAAGCGGCTTGGCAAAAATCAAACTCCCAATGTGATAAAAGACTTTAATGGGTTCTACCAAGAAAATGGAAAAGGGTAAGAAACGGAAGACCCAAAGCTCCTAATGGCTTCATTTGTAGTGCGGCAAAATAATGGCTGAAATGGAAGGGTGTGAAAAGGGATTTTTTTTAGCTCTTTGTGCACCGCCTGCTGTAAAGCTCGTAAATTGCCACATTATGCGGGGTATTATGAAAAAATCACAAAAAAAAAAAATGTATTTCTGATTTATAATATTAATTAGAGCCTTGGGCCTAAGTGAGATTTGTTGTACATTAAATAGGGCGAACAGAACCTCAAAGCTGACCTTGAGCCTCGGGGTATGTATGGGAAATGCCAAAGCAAAGGACAAACTGAAATGAAGCCCAATAAATGGTTATTTATTATATTGATGGGAAAAAAAATTGAAGTAGAATGGGAAGCGTAAAAACTTAGGTAATAAATAAAATATTGAAATTTTATATTCTTTTACAAAAGTTGCTCAGCTTAAAAACTTTTATATTTCTGATATATTAATTTTAATATTTATTTGTTTTAGGAGTCTACCTTTCTTTAAAATGGATTCTACCCTTGTTCTGATAAGAATATATTGAAAAAAAAATATATATATTAATAATAAAAAACTCAGTTGTCCTTTTATATATTTAGTAATTTAATTCAATTTGGTATCAATTTACATCCCCGCTGCATAACTAAAAAACAAATACCATTAAGCTCATTTTAAAATTATTAACCCTAATTTCTCATATTACAATTAATTTTATATGGAATTAAATGTCCCACATTACACGCTTAGAAGTGTGATTAATGTCCTAATTCTGTGGACAGTTTACATCTATTTAAGCCCTGACCCTAATGCTCAGATAAAAAATTTCAACATAATTTAAATATATTTTATATAAAAGCAGAAAGTTTTAATTTAATTTAAATTAATTATATTTTCAACTATAAAAATGTAGTAGCAACTTTTAAAGAATAAAAAAAATTTGATATATTTTTTTATTTGTATAAACTTTTTGCAATTTCAGCTGTTGTCACTTTTAACAATAGTCAAGTACTTAAAATTGCGGACAGAACTTGACCAACGCTATTAGCCACTCCACTGGTTTCAACTAAAGTTATTTATTTATTTTTTTTTGGTACTTTTATTTAATTTCATTCAATTTAATGGACATTTAATTCATTTATAGCCCATGTCGAGCTGTTTAAAGTGATTTATTAATGACCACAACATCATTTATCTCAGAAAATAATCTCATTTCATAATTTTTTATGCTTTATGTGTTTTCATGTGATGACAAGTATTTGCGGCGTTTGGAAGTGAGGGGTGAAACGATGGAAGGAGTTATGTGTGAGGAGCTGCCGCTCCCGCTTCCCCTCACAATATATTTTCAATTTTTATGCCTGGTATTTACACTTAATTAACTGCACTTTTCGAGGCACATAAATTCCACTTGATTAAACCATTTGGTGCACTACATTTTTTCCTTTTAGATAAGAGACAACAACAAAAACAAGAGCCGTACAGAACCGAAGAGAAAACCCGGCAATTAATTCATTAAAATGCAATGGCAACGACCACGCGCATTTCAATGAACTGAGGGCGGGCACGCAATGCAACGGATGCCCGGATTCGGTGTGACTGACGGGGGGAGACACGCTTTTCTATTTTTCCATTTCCCCAACGCAACACGATGTTTTTCCCGATATCACTTGACACAAAAGTCTTAACACGCGTGCGATCAGCAAAAGACTGAGAGGAAAACCTAGAAACTTTCTTCAGCTGTGCGGCTCCTCCAGTTGGGGGATCTATTTTTGGTATCGAAAACTTGGCAACATTTTCGAACTGGGGAGCAACATTTTCGAGAGCACAGCCCAAAAACCCGAAAACTAATTCATATGATTCGAATTAGAACTACAAATGTAAATAAATTTGGATTTACCTTGTTTTGAGGAGGGGTAAAATTAAAGAAAACTTTCTTAAGAGTTTTTGAATAAATTTCACAATCACTCAGTGCAAATCATTGCTAGATTTTCAATTACCCAACCCTCGAACCCCAAAGAGAGTATGACGGATGTAGTACCCTGTATACAATGGTACAACGGTACGGCACATCGTACACCGTACAGGGTGCAGGGTACACAAAAAATATTTAAATTACAAAATAAACAATTAGATTTTAAAAGGGGAGCCCAATGTCTGCCAGATGCCAAAGGCAGCAACATCACGAAAGCACCGAAACAATAAAAGGAAAGTCATGAAGAAAGCATTAACATTACAGCGACAAGAAGGTGAGATAGCAACGACTCACAAATGCCCTGCAATTGATTAACCCTTAGGTTGAGATGATATTATGGGAAGTCTCTAAGATCCACCAGTCTCTAAAATAATATATTTGTTATATATTTTATAATTTTTTAAAATATTAATATATATTTTATTTTATTATATTTCCTTTTATTAATTTATTATTAGTTCTATTCATTTTTTATTATTACGTATTAATTTCTATTTTTATTTTTTATTTTTATTTTTTATTTTTATTTTTTATTTTTATTTTTTTTATATTATTTTTTATTTTTATTTTTTTTTATATTATTATTTATTATTATTTTTTTTTATTTTTTTTTTTATATTTTTTTTTTATTTTTTTTTTTATATTATTTTTTATGTTTTTTTTTTGTTTTACTTATTATTTTTAAAATATTATTATTATATTTTATATTTCATTTTTATTTTATTATTTGAAAGCTTCTGCTAGCTTTTGCTTTTCATATCCAAACATCCTTAAGGACTCCTCCTTTGCAGGGTATTACAAGTAGAAGAACAATGGATAGTTGTTATAAAAAGAATTGCTTCTTCATATGAGGGTGCTGAGTGGGTGGTTGGGTGAGTGTTTGGGTGGTTTGCAAACAATGGACAGCAACATCTAAATGTGAAATACAATATCTGAGCAAACGATGTGAAAAAGTCCTCAGTTGCATTTGGGAGTAATGCAAATACGTCGACCAAAATTAATTTACTTTTCCCTGAGTGAGGAAATCTTCTGGTTGGGTCTGAGGCAAATGTCAGTAACTGAATACAAATGCATTACTTTTAAAGAGGGTGGGTGGTGGAAAGGTATTATGTTTTCAAGAAGTCGACTCGGTAAAAAATTACTTAGAACTCCAGACTGACATAGATTGACTTTCAATTTATAATTGATTATCTTTTTTATAACGTTGGAAAATTCGTAGTGGAAATATTTTAACGTTACTTTTCCTCACAGGATTATGACTCACTTGTTAAGCAGCTTTTGCATCCATAGACGAGAATTCGCCAACTAACATTTTAAAAGTTGAAAAGCCACTGACTGAAACCTGACGTTTCCATAACCTTCGTCCTTTTCTATGTTTTTGCATTCACTCCCTACTCACTTTCAGTCTGTGTGTGGGTGTGTGTGTGTGTGTGTGTAGTCAACTGTCAAGCCAGTGTAAAATTAGCGTTGTAACCATTAGAAGCAAATATAAACAGAAAAAAAACAAAGCTGAACTACAACCACGTGCAACAATTTGTAGTCAACATGCAAAGTCATAGAGCGTGCAACAGTGGTGGCAAATATATTGTGCACACACTTTATTAAGCAAGAAATAGGAGTCACAGACAACGCATAGAAGTAGCTGCTTAAAAGGATGTGACTTTATTGATAAGAGATCTATAATTTCGAGTCTTTTATATGAAAATATAGAAAACTGTCATCTAAGAGGATGTAAAACCTTAAAGGAATTAAAAATAATAAAACGCTACGTAGTCATGACTATAAATAGCGATGCTCAAGGAATGCTTAGTTTTCCGGAGCTCCCTTGACAGCTTATCAGCATTGACAGGAAAATGCCCAAGTTTAGGGATAGGATAGCATAGGAGGGGGGCACTTGGAGATGACACACCCCCTTTAGGTGCTGCCACTGCTGCCAGACGATGCATACATATCTAAATATATATGCAGCATGTTTTACAATATCGAAACGTTTGCTATGTCAACTACTCGTGCAACAGCAACAACAACAACTTCAACTAGGGTATACCTAACCTCTTTGGGTTGAGCTGCTGCCTCTCCTGCGCTGCTGCTGCTGTTTTACGGTATTGCCACACGCTATTTTTACAAACTATTTTGCCAGTTGACAAGCGACGGCGTCAAGCGGCCCCCAACTCTCAGCTCCAGCCACCCGCCGACATTGAACCACAGAAGGAGGTGAGCACCGAATGGACGACATGGCAACTAAGTGGCCCGGATGACAACGTGAATGTGTATGTTGGCCTCGTCTCGGGGCACAATTCAGCTTGTTAGTTGTTTTGCACACATTTTTTAGTTTGTCTTTTTTTTTTCTTTTTTTTTTTTTATTTTAATTTAAAAATTGTTGTTGCACTTGCGCTTGCTAATTTTGTCAAGTTGACCTGATGAAGACTAATTGCAGCTAATGTTGCGTGAAAGCGGCGCCATCTATCGCCCGGAATTGTGATTACTATGAAAGATGATTGCTTATGATGCCAGAGCTGCACTTCCACCCTGAAACACTGGAACACTGGAGCTCTGGAAGTGCATCAATGACACTTAACCCACACGCAGACATAAACAAAACTCGAGCTGAGAGATTTCACGCTTAATTAAGTAAACTACTCATGTTAATTAACACAAAAGACAAACAAAATGAGCGGCAAATATTATTCCGATTCGGGAAGGGTAATCCCAAAAACAAAAAAACTAAAAAAAAAAAAAATTGAAAGGGGCCAGACTATTTATAGGACACTCCGGCAGAGGCACTTGAAAAATTGAAATTTTAAATAAACATTCAACGTCTGAATTAGAAGTCAACAAACTTTACGTGCAGCAAATGAAGAATTTTGAGTCCTATGGGAAACATGAGGATTTTTATTTAGAGTAAGACAAAAATGTGAAAATCTAATTAAATATGAATTATAATTATCATTTGATAGCTCTTTTAACAGGAAGAAAAGACTTGAGGTTTAATTTCGAAATAAAGCCCTTAAATAAGAAATTCAATTAAAAGATTTTCAATCTCAATAATTCTTCGAATCCATTGATATTATTTTTGGATAGAAGATACTTAAGATTTAATGCAATTGGGGGAGCGATAAAAACCTTGAACTTCAGTGTGACAATGCCGAACATTTGGGGTATTCCCCAACGACATATTAAAGGCATGAGTGTTCAAATATTCGTTGTCATTTCCTCCATAGATATTTATAAAGTAAATCCTATAGCGAACATGTGCGATGGCATCCAACTAGGCGTGTCTGCTGCTGCCTCCGCATCGCATCTTTTACAAAATAAATTGCGTCAAGTTCAACGGCGCGAAATGTCGAAGACAAAATAGGGAACATGCAGCCGGCGTTGCCACTAAAAATAAATTATAATATAGCGACAAGTGGCGAGGAAGCGGTGTGGCAGGAAAATGTCAACGTGCCTCATAATTAATTGCAACAACAAATATGTGTAGCAACTGGAAGTAAATACCAAGTGGGCGGAGTAGGTGGAGAAGGCGGCTTGTGGCAAAGAACTCCCTTTAAATACATATACATATATATATAAAAATATAATTAAAACTTTTGACTGATCACACAAGTCACAAGCAAGAAGCAGATGAAATAACGTGCCACATGCAACACAGTTTCTCCCACATCATTTTCAAGTGAGAAACACTCGTTAGTACTTCAACATTTTTTTTTTTCCAAATTAATTTATCAAAAATGAATTTAAGATTTCTTTCTATAAAACTGAAAAATATTTTCTAAGGACTCGTTTTTATCTCCTTCAATATTAAAGTGATAATTGTTTTCTTTATTTTACTTTAACTATTTCTGCTGTTGTTGTTGTTGTTGTTGTTGCTTATGTTGCCTCCTCCCATGTCATTTTATGCTTTTGAAACAGTTCCCAGAACACCAATAAAACCAAAGGCACTCCACAAGCAGCAGAAGTGTTCCCATTCTGCAATTTTTATCATGTCGTTAGCAACATTGTTGCCATGGCAACTTGTGGTATCGACGACTCATGCGTGTTGACAGTTTGTCGTTGAGGTTTCTGCAGCTTTATATCCTGTAAACAGCAGATGGCTTTAAGTGGGGTTGTCTTGTTATCATATCATATCTGTGTAAAATCCGAAGTCGATTCACATGATTTTCTTGACTAGTTCTCAACATCGGATTGACAAGCTGCACGGATTTAAGCACATCCTTTCATTGAAAAGGATGTAATACAGAGTATTTTGAAATCAGTCAAGTTACTGATCATTTTTGCTCATAGTTTCCTTCACTCTGATGTTGGGATTTTAAAAATGTTATGCATTTTATTTTAACACGAAGCGCTGCACGTCACATAATTATTATGAACCTGATGCACGTCTGCCTCATTATTAAAGCCTTTATGCGTGCACATGAGAAAATGTTGCAAGCCTTTTTTGTAGCTGTCGTTGTTGTTGTTGTTGTTCTTGTTGTTGTTGTTGTTCTTGTTGTTGTTGTTGTTCTTGTTGTTGTTGTCGCTGATGTTTTATGATCCGCTAAGTAGGGTAGAATGTTGCCGCCTGGCGCCCAGGGCAGTTCACCTCCGTCACTGCTGCTCTGTCTGGTCATAAAGTCAATTAAATATGTATAAATTTAATGAGTGCCACAGACGAGCCTAATGAGACGAGCTCACGTATGCACAACAGGTCCTCAAACAAGTATGTATGTGTGTGTGTGTGTGTATGTGTGCAGTTTCGTGCACTTGCTTAAAATATGTAGTATAGTTTAAGGCGACAGCTGAGATTGCATAATGAAGCTGATGCTTCCGGAATATTAATAATTGTCAAGCTCAGTTCAGCTCAGTCCAGTTCAGTTCGGTTCAGTTCAGTTCAGTTCAGTTCAGTTTAGTTTGCTTTGGTTGTGTTGTCACCTGCATAATCAATTTAGTGTTTACCCCGTTTTTAAAATCAAATCAATTTATGTCTTAACTGTTAATTAAAGGATAAGCTGTGATTTGTTTATGCTTTTAAGGTGTTGATTTAAGGATAAGTTGTGATAATTTGAAGCTTTGCATGTGTTGATTAAAGTCTGAGTTGTAATTTGTTTACGCTTTTGAGGTGTTAATTAAGGCTTAAAATCAATAATTTCAACAATTATTTCTAAATAAAATAAAATAGATATTTAATATAATTAAATGAATATTTCTCCATTTAAATTTGAACAGATTAACTAGTCTGATTGGTTTGCTGTTGTTGAAGTGTCCTTCAGCAGCTTACGGAGCTGCACTGCGCTTCAAGTATTATCTTTTAAGCTACTTACGGCCTTTAACCTATCAACAGAAGCAGCAGTAGCAGCAGCAGCATTGGTAGCAACGGCAACGGCAGCGACTGCGGTACTCAATAGTTCAATGGGGAAATCGGCTTACCTGGAATGAAATAAATGAAGCATAAGATAAAACACGTTAATATTATGAATGCAAAGTGTGTACAAGGATAGCGCAAGGAAGATGATACTAATTAGAGCTTATTTAAATATGAAACACAACTGACTAATTAGCGTCCAGGAGGGCTTACGCAGCTGCCAACAAGCAAAGAGGCTAACGACGCGTTGGGCAAAAATAAACAGCAATTAGCCATAAGTTGATGACGTTGGCCGCCTAATTGACTAATTTACTTTGAAATGCTTAACCGAAGTGAACTCCCGATTCCCGGAAGTATTAAGAAATGCTCAGCGTTTTATGTGAAAATCCGTTTTAATAACTTTGACTCCTATCCGCATTCCAAATTCTAAATTAGTTGAGCGAGGACCCCAAAGTAAGAGGAAAGCTATAATACTCATAGGCTTAAGCTCGACCTTCGGTTATCCTTTACACTTTCAGCAAACTTGCAGATGAGGAAGAAAATAAAAACAAGATTCTAAAATCAGGTTAATTGAATATCTAGAGCAACGCTCCTGCGGCTACTGATCTGGATAATATGTGCTTGTCCTCAAAAGTTTCATCCTGTGAGGCTTTGCTATAGCGTATAAAAGGACAAGCTGTGCTCAGCTGGCGACCATTTTGTGCTAGGATGTAGAGCGGCGGGGGTTATCTAAGGAAATAGGAGTAAACCATGTCACTCAGCTTCCTGTCTAATACTCTAATATCCGTTTTGCTCGTTATCCTTTTGCATTTGACATGTGTAAGTGGCTGTCAAGCGTTTTAGAATGATATTTTTCCTGTAGTAAGGTTCGTTTTTGTCGGTCGGTAGGTCGGGCGGTCGGTCGGTCTGCGGCACCTTATGCTTTGTGTCGTTGCTGTGTCCTGCTGACAATCTTTCTGCTCCACATTGTTGTCCTTTTCATTCGTTGCCTTCCGCTGTTGATTTTATTTACATTTCTAGCATTTTTAACCTGCTTGGCATTTTGGACCCAAGAACTTTTGGGTTCAGCTGCCTGCCCACTTATGCTAATATTTTGGAGCATGTGTGTGCCTGGGGGGTCAGGCAAGAAAAAAATATTTGTTTGCATTACTTTACACACAAAAAACAGAAAGAAAAAAATCGGAATAAACCTCTTCAAATCGTTGCTGAAGGGCAACAAATAGCTAAAAACCATTGCCTACTTCTAGGCCCCGAAAGAGGGCAACAAATTGCAAAAGCTTTGTATGGCTCAGGACTTTCAGACTTACTACAAAGCCTGAGCCATTGCCCACCTTTAAACTGTCTCCTCCTAAGTGCAAACATCCGACTGATTGTGTAGTCTCTTTGATTCTTTTTATAAGGCACATAGAACCTGCTTTAGGCGTGGCAAACAAATGACTTTCTCCGCTTTTGTAAATACTTTAAGACGACGCTTAACAAATTGCTGGAGATTTAATCCTCTTTCAAAGGACGTGCAATGCATACCGTGAATCTAATCAGGTCCTTTCCACTACTTAAAGGCGAGAGAGTGTGAAGTATTCAACGATTACACGACAAATTTCTCAACTACAAACTCATGCCTACGAAAGGAAGAAAAAGGATAACGTTGAGTAGAAAAAAGTAGGAAACTATTAAACTTTAGTTTTAATCCGACTCCTAACTGAAGTACCGCTTTCAATGGGTTTATCCTTAGGTCTGTACATGTACATTGTTTTTGGCTAACCCCAGCGAGGCTTACCAGTAACCTCGCAGGATTGCATAAACAAAAGTTTCTCATTAAAATGAAACTTTGTTGCATTACAAACTTCTTTGGCTGATGCTTTTGTAATTGTTGGAAACGTTGTTGTTCCTACACTCACATGTCTGGCCGGTCCCAAGTTTGGTCCCCCACGGAGCTGCGAGTGGCCTTAAACTGATAATTGGATTTAATTTTTGAGTAGACCAGGACTTGGTCTGTGTTCGGGTACGGGTACGGATATGGGTACTGGTTCGGGTCCTTAGTCTCGACTCCGGGAAAGCCATTTGAATTTTCGAGTTCCTCTCGAATACGACCATTAAAGCGAGCGCTGATAGTCACACCTACCGCCGGATGAGGGCAACAAGAGAATCCTTTCTAAGCCGTCTAGTGACCCAGCACAGGATTCTCTTTTGGCAGCATTCCTTTTGATCCGGCATCCAACGTTGGTCGCATGTTATGAAAATTTTGACATGTGCTTGTTATAACAATGCTTTGGCTCCAGCTAAAACCTCCCACTTTCAGACATCTAGCCTCACTTCTGGCAGCTTTATCCTGATAGGAAGGGCAACCCACCCGAGTGTCGCATAAATATTCATTTTCTTGACTTCCACCGAAGGGGTTGGCGCCATGTCGACTACATCAAATGCGTGTTGTATAATCCCCTTACAGCTGCTGGGGCTAATTTTTAATTTTTATGGTTCACATGCTTCCCTGTTGCCAAGCTCATAAAATGAATAATTGCCACTTTTTGGCTCCAGTAGCTTTTGGACGCTAATAAAGCGACTGCCAGCCCACAGCTTTGGGGCGCCCGTCAGCAAATGGAGATTAATTTTATTATAATGTTCGCTGGCAAACAGAACTCGTCGGCGAAAACTCCTCATACGAGTGTGTATGAAACTGAAGTGGATTTTGGGATCCCTTTCAGTTCTACATCTGTTTCAGCCCTTTGGCGCTCCAACCACCCAGTTTTGTCGTTAAATTAATTTGGGGACGTGGCCGGGCATAAAAGGACATCGCAATATTGTTTGACCAGCGCTTTTGTTAGAGTGGATACTTGATTACGTTGAATGGTTACGGATATTACAAGTACACGTACTCGCCGTCTATAATCAAGGGAACGTTTATACACTTGAACTTTATGCATAGCTAATCAAAATACGGCATATTAATCGGGTACTTAAGGCCGATAGAGTGGGTGATCAATATTAATTAATGGAGATGTATAGGGAAAATAAAGACATATTTCAGTCAAAGTACCTCCACCGCAGTGCACAATAATTGACTTATATAAGGACACCCAGTGAGTACACGAGGAGCTCCACAATCGGGAATTTTGATTTAAAGTTTCATCACTCGATTTAAGCTTTAAAATCCCCCCTTTGGTTCTGAGAAAAGCAGTCTTAGCATGAAGTGCAGCCCACACACAAGTTCAAGCACAAGCACGCACACATCTATACACACACAACCTACACATACATGGGCACTTGTGTTATAGAAATACATTTCAATATGCGTTCCCTAGTAAAAGGCATAAATCCAGGCACTCCAAAACAATCATACGCCTGAGTCAACAGCTACATGGAACTGAAGTCCTCTGAAGCCCGCATGAATGAGAAGCTGTCTCTGTTTCTCCTGGTCGGTGGTATTTGACAGTTCTGTGGAGTAGAGTGTTCGAGTTTTTATGCATAAATCACTCTCACTTGTTTACACAAATAGGCGTGGAGTAGCCTAGAAAAAGGACAAGTGGGAAGAAGCCTGAAAAACACTCAAACCTGAAGGCGAAGCTTAACAACATTTTCAATTTTTTTCGCCGGAACAGCAAAAAGGAAAACCAACAACCAACAACCAACAACATGCATTGTACATCGGATGTAGGATATACGGTGAAAATCAAGGGTACGTGAGAGCCAGATACGATCCAATAAGAGGTCAGTGCCGGTACAATGAGTGGGTGGGGTTCAGCCTCACTGATGAATTCGAGCCCAAGCTGAGTGCGACAGCCACCTCCACCTCCACCCACCATACAAATATTGAAAGGGAATAATAACAACAGTTCAGCAAACAATGTACCGCCTGTCCGGGTCACGTTCTGAGGCTTAAGCCTAAAGGGAACTACAGAGTGGGCAAATGGACCAAAAAATATTCACAGCACATTGTGAGGTTATATAAACAATTTAAGCGATACTTTTATTTATTATTATTTCCATGGAAATGAAATGAAATGGGAATGCCACAAAATGTAAAATTAATATGGAACCAATACCCAACCAGCCAAATGTCCACCCACATCAATTGTTTGCACACGTCCTTTCAAGATACTAACATAAACAGAGAATGAAAAGCTCACAAAATTCACAGGATGTAACTGCGACTTATAAGCCGCTTTGTGCGACACACGAGCTAAGCAAATAATTAACTCTCCTTCCTACCCTCGGTGTTGAGGGAAAACTTAGCCATGCGGCCAATTATGTTGATGGCCCAATAACACATTTGGCTCAATTAAATCAACATGCGGACGTTTGCATCAAAATAAATAAACAATGAAGCAAACAACATCGACAACAACATCAACAATATTAACAACAACAACAAGAACAAGTACGAAAATATAAAGGCCAAAGTAAACAACAACAAAATCACAAGAACAAAAGTTTTCGGCCTACTGTCAAATCCCATGAAAAACTTTCTTCCAAAAACTTTGCCAACTCCAAAGTTTTGGTTGCTATTAGCAAGGGCACAAGTGGGCGGGGCGGCCACATGCGTGCTGCCAAATTATCTTGGGAAATTATTTTTTAACACGCACCAAAAACAATGCGACAAATAGATGAATTTAGACGCTCTACAGAGACTTCGGCGACAAAAAGACAAGGGAAAAGAAAAACAAAAAAAAATCAAAGAGAAAAAAAAGTGGCGCAACGTTTTACGCACAAATTTTACACGTACTTAAAGACTGCGACGCACAAATTAAATGCGCCGAAATGTTTTATTATTCTTGATTTAAAGACTGCCGACTTTTAACATTTGCGAAGATAAAAGAATATCTTAAATTAACGGGGCGTCAAATGCCTAATTTAAATAAGCGGGCGACAAATTCTTACCAATTTGTTTTAAAGGAGACTTAAATGCGCAATTGGCAGCAAAACTTGACGCGTCGAAAGCCATTTCTTAACGTATAAATGGACGTTATAGCACTAACACTTAAACACTTAAAGCACAGACAAAAAAATTAAAAAAATAAAATAACACTTTTAAGCAAAAAAAAAACACCTAATTTTCGCAAAAACTTTTCAACTTAACTTTTCACGTAAAACCAAGAGCGAAACGTCCGTTAACTGTTAATCTACCGCTTAAGTGTGCCCGCCTGCAATTACGCCAAATATGCCAAATGATCGTCAATTATATGCAAAAATATTACCAAATTATATACTTTTTCTAATTAAGTGGGCTGCGCAATTCAAATAAAATACCCAGTGTTGGAAACGTTTGACGTGCTTCAAGCGTTTTACAGCACATATTAAAAATATCAAATAAATTTAGTGCGCAGTTGTTTTTAAAATAAATAAAGTTTATTATTTTTATTAGTTAAATACAATTCTCCTTCTCAGCTAAAATGACAATATCGACAAGCTCTCATTGAGAATCTAGAAGGACTTTCATCGCCACTTGCCACTTGCCACTTACTGTACAAACAAGCGAACCCTTAAAGTTGTCGGCGTAACGCTAATGTTTATTTGGATATGCGCTGGGAAAGTTTAACGGACGCAGGCTGTGGGTGTGGCAAGTGGAATACCAAAAATTGTTGACTATTTGCGTTAGCCAAACTAAATGGAACGCCGTTAATTAACCCGGCCAACAGTCTTAGTTGTAAGTGGCCTTTTGCTGAGAACAACAAAAATATTTACACAACAATTTTCCACAAGCAGTTCAGCGCCAACAAGAAGCTAGGACTTTAGTTAAAGTTAAGTTAGCATTTCTGCTCAACTGCTGGTTGCTCGTTTTTGGTTGCTAGTTTAAGCTACCACCTGCGGCTACATTGCCAACAGTAGTTGCTGCGTCCTGGCCAATTGGAACGCAAGTTTGCGTTTAACTTAGCCACAAATCATAGAGCCACAATCAGCGAAACACAAAAATCCAACGGGAGTCGCATTTTTATGAGTTTCTCATAAGTTTTACTATTGTCGCTGGCACGCAAAGTGATTTTTCAATTTTATGCCACGCTGATAGGCATTGCACGGTTTCCGCTGACTTGACAAATTGTCGTGCAAAAATGAAATGTAAGCCTATATGGAAAGTTTATCCCCGAGTACCCCCGTTGACCCACAAACAGAAATTACGTGCGCGTGCTACAAAGGAGTCGCCGCAGGAGAGGTGCCCCTTGGTCGGGACCTAAGACTGAGGCAGTAACTATATGATGACACGGCATAAGCGACGACCAGTTGCCGCTGCTTTGGGATCAGAGCCTGCCTAATATGTTTAGGGCCTGCGGCATAAACTTAAGTGAAATCAACGAGTCTCTATATACTCAAAGGACACTCTGGAACAGAGTTCATCGAATTGCGGCTGCTCTGCCAGTGCAGGAGTTAAAGGTATGTGGTTATTTGCAATAATTAGATTTATCCCATGATTTTTAAATTACAATAAAAATTATCATAAATCTTTTATGGTTCATAGGGTTGAACGGCACACGTGTTTGGAGGATTTGTTCCACTTCAAATGAAAGCAAATCTAATTTGGCCATCAATGAATTTTAAGCTACAACATCCCTTAGCTGACCACCTTATCGATACATCTTTATTGCTACGTATCCTTTAGACTGTTTCTTAAGGGAAGGAAGTGCAATATAAAAATAAGATTAGTTCTCACTTTAGAAACTATTTTTTTTTTTATGTTCTGATATATCCCAGGATACAGATCGGAGAATTTATCGCCTATTAGTAACATTTACCCAATGCTTTAGCATTATCCTTGAACTTTATCCTAACTTCCTTTCCCGCATTCTATAGCTTATGTACCCCCAACTAAGGAAAGTTCTTAAGCCTAATCTAAAATAATGCGGCATGCGGCATGCGGCGAGAAATCACAGCAAAAGGGCTGTCATTCACCATTGGGCCATTCATCACGAACGAAGTGGAAGAGAGTAGCGTTCGGAAATCTACCACGTACAAGACTTCAAAATATCCTTGAAAGCACCCACCCAGTTTCTTGGTCCTGGTCTGAAAAAGATGAATGACTTGACAAATGTGCTGGTCATGAATCAAATATCAATTTGACAAGCGGCAAACGAAGTTTTAAGAGCTCAACGTTCTTTGTCCTTTCACAGCTCAGGTGCTGTGTAATTCCCTCGTCTTTGTTATTCGGGGGCTGCCAACTTAATTCAATTTAATTGTGGCCAGTGTGTAAATGACGTTCCTGTAATGGAGACCCGCCGGCAAAACCATTTTGATAAGCTCAAAGCTCAAGTTTTCGCCTGGCAAAGATTAATGAAAAGTTTCGGCATTGTCGTCAGGACTCTTGCCGCTGCCGCTGCCATTGGCGCTGCTGCTGTTGCAGTTGCAGTTGCAACTTTGGGTGGGTGTTTATTAAGTTTGGTTGCAAGTTTAGATTGCCTTTCAACAAGTCTGCAATTTCAGTATCCCCTCCACCCCCAACCATTAGTTGTTGAGCGGCGCTGTCAAAACTTGACGACGTTTCATTAGCAACAAGCAACGGGAGAGACAGGGAATTCAAGTCGCGTCTGGGGACTCACATAGGGCACATCATACATAGCCAAACCACCCACACACACACACACACACACATACATAGAGGGACTTATTTATATGGAAAGCTATCCCAGCGGCGTGTGGCACATTAATTATAAACAAGACGACAGACAGACAGAAGGCACCTTCCCCCGGGAGCTGAGACCTTATTATCCCTCTTCCTCTTCCTCCCTGAGTAAAGCGAGTTGATTAATAGTGTACGTCTGTTACTCGAAATCTCCGTGTCACCTGTCCCGTGCCTGTCCCGCTGTAGATAAATGAAAAACAAACAATTAACCCAACAAAAGTGTCACCTGTACCTTCTAGTTTTGGTCGCCGGGCGCTTTATCAATGGACGTCGGTCGTCCAGTTCCTGAGTCTAACTCATGCAAATAGTCAACTTCCTGTCGACGTTCATTTTTATTGCCACTGACCGGGGCGGAAGTTTGGGCGCCGCCTTGCAGCTGCAATATGTTGCCAGTCGATACCAGCCCCGGCTCCCCCCGCCCCCCCTGACACGCCCACCTATCCATTCAACCATTCACCCATTCACTCATTGGCATGCAAATCTATGCCAAATACAGAGCAACATTTATGCTTCCAAATGCCACACACAAAAAAAAACCTTTATACCTTTTGACACCCTTTTTTCAGGTCTCTGTGCAAGTGTGTGTGTGTGTGTATGTGTGTGTGAAAGAGTGTGCGGTGCGGACAGCTTGCACTCGCAATTCCTTCTAAGCCAACAAAAACTTCAAATTGCAACAGCGAGGGTTGCTTTATAAAGTTCTCCAAATTTAATTCAATTTTTAAAAAATTTCTACTTTCTATATTTTTTAGGTAAAGTTGTGGAGCTGCCCTCGCTACATCGAAGCTCTATAGCTATGAAGCTTAAAAGCTTTTTGGGGCATCATTTACACCGTCAACGTTTTTTCAATATTTAAAAAGGTGGACGCAAGTGCCACAAGGATGCAAAGGAGCCGACTAACGGTAAAGGAGAACGCATATTTAAGCTCTCGAGTTTCGTGTGGAGTGTATTTCGAATTGATGCAATGTAGCAACAAGAGGCGACTTAGAGCCAACCACTGTGCAATGTGCGTGTGCCACCCGAGTGCCGCTTTCCGTGTCGTTGTGGTGAAATGTGGCCACAGCTCAGGAATGACCAACGATGCGAATCCAGTTGAAATGTGGTTTCTATTATTAAAAATTCCCTTAGTTGCCAACAGTTAATGCTTATGTATGTACACTTTCCCCCTCCCCCCTCCCCCTCTCCCTTTGCTTCTTTGCTTCTCTTTTCCGTGTTTTGCTATGTGAGTCACTATTTATGCTTTTACTTCGTATCGCAGTGACTGCAACTGACGCTCATTAAAAACGTCGCTGACACATTTCTATGTGTACTTATTTTTAATGGAATGCCACTTGCCACATGCCACATACCACATGCCGCACGCCACAAGCCATACGCCACACGCTGCACGAGCCGCCACCCACCACTAAAAACATTTTTAGACATTTTTCAAGTAAAAAGCGCAAACTGCTGACAACTCGAAATGGAACCCTCGACTTAACCATCAATTTCTAATAATGTAATTTTGTAAACGTCATTTTGTAGCGAGGCGCAACCCTCGCAGATCAAAACGAAAGCTTATGATCGACTTGCAGATACCCTCTGTTAAGAAAATACATTTACTTATTTTTAAATATTTTAAAAAAATTTTAAATATATTTTTTCTTTTTTTTCTTATATAAAAATATCTTGGGAATTTAATTTGCAAAAAAAAAACTTAAATAACAAAAAAAAAATAATAAAAAAAAATTAAAAATAAAAAAAATAAAAATAAAATAATAAAAATAAAATAAGTAAAAAAACACAATCCTATATCCTACAGGGTATCAAATTTTCCAATAATAAAAGTCGATCCGAGAGGTGGTTGAAGCAGCTGCTGCTCCCCCTCAGTGTCTAACTTTCTCTCACACCCCCCTCCCTCGTTCAACTTTCATCACGTGCCAAACAGAAATTTGCATTGTGGCAACAAGAAAAAAAAAAAAAAAACAGAATAACCCAAAAAAGAGAAAATGCAAAAAAGGAGCAGGAAGAAGGGGAAAAGAGATTCCCCTAACGAAGACAGTAACTCAAATATTTGCGAGTTGCAGCCGAAATGCTGAAATGATGACACAGGCGTAACCCATACTCAATTACTGGCCATGACACCTTGCAACAATGCAGCAGGCGGACGTAAAGTTACCCCACGGATAGAGGGGCGGACATGTTTACCGCCCACCCCCATGCAAATACAAGCCAGAAACATTCGCACGCTTATCCAGGCAGCAAAACGATGCTGGGCCTGGGGACGAACGGATGGATGGACGGGTGAATGGGTGGACTCTATAAGCCGTACCTTAAGGGTGAGCCATCATTTCCATGGGTGCAAGAAATTAAAATCTAATAACACAGCTCAGAGCATAAATATTTGTTATACTTTCCAACGGATCAGCCGGTAGCTTGAATGCTGATGAAGTTGCTCCCTGATGTCCTGATGTCCTGGTGGTGACTGTTCCGACTCTACAACCCTGTTCCTGCATAGTTCACCGTAAGCGGTTAGGGGGCCGGGGTTGGTATAAAAACAAATTATTATACACTTCATGCGCAGCGGTGGGCAGGATGGGGTTTCGATGAGGGGGAGGGGCGGGAGAAGGGATGCATGGGCTATGGTAACTGCAACAGACAGAAAAACGGACAGAGATTTCTCGTAGGCAATGGCAACCTGTGCAGCATTTACCTCAGATGCTCGAAGGCAAAGGATATCTCTGGTTGTTGTCTGTTCCCCGCTGTCTGCCGTCCGTCGTCCGTCGTCCGCCGTCTGTTGTCTGTTTTGTGTACAACCCAACAGCACGAAGAACTCAAACACGAATTGCTCTTTGTTGTTTAGCCTTTTGTTTGGTGGTTGCAAGTGGCACAACGAGGGCTGCCCCAGAAGTCAGAGGCACAGCCTCAGCATTGATGGATTACATTTAAGGATAATCAAAATGCGATCTTTGTAAATCGATCACAAATATTTTCCTTCTTTGGATTAACTTTTAAATGTCAAATTCGCAGGTCCTTACAAATGATTGATTAATAAAATCCCTTATAAAAAAAGGATTAACATAAAATTCCATGTTTTTTTTTCTAATCTCTAATAACTGAACAAATTCCGGGGAAAGCTGGGAAAATTGTAGCCCATCGGAAATGAAAATTCGATTGCTTTAACTCCCATCCACTTTTCCACTTTCCAATGCACAAACGTCAGTTCCAACTCTCGGATGTCTGCACCCTCGATGGAAATGCTGAAATTTGGTCTGGGGCAGGTCTATGACAGGTATGGTCCACCCTCCGACCAGGGTTAGTTTCCTAGAGGTCTTCACTTTGCTGGTAAATTTTAAAATTTGATTTTAACTCAATTCGATTATGAGAAGGACGCGTCCTGCATCATCATCAACTGCACATGACAGTTTCAGGATTGTAATCTAAACTTTAAATTCATATGTACCCAATTGCAGGCACACGCAGACGCACAGGCAACGCACACACACACACACACACGCACACATGTTGTGGGCGTGATTGATGGCTAGGTTTTTGCGCAAAAACTCTTTGAAATTCAATACGCGTTATGTGCAGTTTACTCATATCGAAACGTATCCTTCGGCCTGCCCATTCAACATCCCTTGCCTTCCTCGAAATCCTAAAAGGAAGCCAATACAAAATCAATTATGGGAATCGACGCGCCTTGTGATGTCCACGATAGCAACAACAACAACAATAATCTCTCACACACACACGCACGCATATATCATTGTGTGCGTGTGTGTGTGTGTGTGCGTGTAAAGCAAGGTCTAAGCCTGTGTAAAACCCCCTGTAAAATCCCCACTAAGAACCCCCCCTTAAGAGTTACCGTTAAACTATAAATGGCAGAGATGTCGCCCTTGCCCTCGTCCTGGCCGTCGTCCTTGCTTTCGTAGGCTTAAATGTGTTTGACTGCGGCTAATATTTATTTCCGGCAAATAAATCCCTGAGCATGTGCACAGCAACCCTGCCCAGAAAAAGGATATACGTAAAGGAGAGAAAAGAAAAAAGTAAACCAGGTTATTAATTTCACAGGACACTCACAGCTAAACCCGTGACATTTTGCTCTCAGGCTGTGGCATTAGTTTTATGGTTTTTATGCCACAGCCCCCATCCCCCCACCCACCTCACAGGTTATTGATAGCCCCCCATGGATGTTGCCTACAATCATAAATTCTCATGTTTGTTTTGTTGTTATAACTTTTATCACTAGGGTTACGATTCAGGACTCACAGCCAAAACTCCAGGACCCAAAGACCAAAGTGCCCAAAACCAATTTATCTAGCCAATTGTTAAGTTTGCTCTACTCCTTATTTTTGTTGTCCTTGCTAATTAGCACACACGCCATAAATGCCTTACATTTCTCTGGCTTCTTCTTCTTCTTCTTCTCTTCTTCTTCCTCCCACAGCTGAGCGAAGCATTTAATTCGATTCTTCATTATTTTTATTCACATAAAAGATAAATCAAGAATTTCTATAACTTTTTTTTTGTAGAATGAAAAACCAGAAGCATCCTTTGTTCGCAAGGATTTGCTTTTTGCACTTTGAAAAAAAAAACATACTTAAAAGGATGAAACTGAAATCAACCCCAAGGATATCAAATGGACTTGCCAATCATTACGCATCCGCCTCTCAGATGGCAGTAACCGATGCCATCGCATTTAAAGGGTATCTAAGCAACCATCAGCCTTAAGGATAAGCATAAATTTTTATTTATTTTCTCTCAATGCTTTTTATGGAACGAGTTTATCTCTTTTCTTTCACTAAGCCCGATGATGTCCTTAGTCCCACGGGGTCGACTCCTTCGTTGCACTTTGCGGAGATTTATAAGCGAGATTTTCTACCTCGCCTTACCTTGCCTTTCCTTTGCCTTGGATTGAGTTGAGTTGAGTTGAGTTTGCACAAAGCAAAGCAAAATGCAAATAGCCTGTAAAAACGTTTCGAAGAAAATTCTGAAATTGTGAAAATCTGAGATTCGGAAATTGTGAAATTGTGAAATTGCAACAATGCAATTACTTTTATGTTCGCACGGCTTTTTAGCGGCTGCACTTGGAAAATTAATTGCATACTTTGAGGCTAACGGCAGCTCATAAATACGCCCTGCAGTGCAAACTTTTTAATTAGTTAGTGGCACAAACACACAAACACACAAACAAACAAACAAACGGGCATCAACGGCTACAAAATTGAGTGCAGCCAAGCGGCAGTTTTGGCCAGCGGCGAAATTTAATAAATAAATTTGGCCAATAAGCCAAAAATGCGCTTTTGCCAGGCTCCAGACGTCGAAAACCTAGCTTAAAATATGCATTAAGCGCCAAACAACAACAACAACAACAACAACAACAATAACAGGAAGAAGCAACGGGTAAGTAACAGCATTTCCCGGAGTAACCCCCCTGCCCCTGGCCATACTTTGCCACTTGTCTTGTTAGTGGCCAAAAATTATGGCTATAATTTTTCAGGGCACGAAGCGTCAGCATGAAGTTGCAACAAGCGGAATAAAGAGTAAGAGAAAGAAAGAGAGAGAGAGAGAAAGAGAGGCAGAGTAAAGAGCAAGGAGAGTCATGAAACTTCTGCCATTAGTCCTTCCGTTAAGTGTATCCTTGCAACACTTTAGACACATTGTAAATCTCGAAGCGAAGTCAAGGCATCGATTACAAAGAAATGATTTTTTAGTAAATTAATTAATTTTAAGCTTAATTTAGTAATCATAATATAAAAATTAAGCGTTTCAATTAAAGCTTATTTTCTAGTTCAAGAAACAGTCCTTTTGTTTAAGGATAACCCGCCCCATGGCTGCCTACCAAGTGTCCCGTTTAGCAAGAATTTAAATCTAGGAATTATTTAAGTGTAAAATTAAGTTCCATCATTTATAAATTATAAAACATCGAAATATAAAATTTCTATATTTTTAAAAGTTATTAAAAAAAAAAAAAAAAAACAAATAAAAAATAAATATTTAAAAATTATTAAAATATAAAATCATATAAATATTGAAATGATTTAAATATTGCAACTTTTTAAATCAGATACTTTTAATAATATTTTAAAATATTAATTTTAATAATATTAAAAATTATTCAAGGCAATTTTATATATTTTTAAAATAATTTTAACATTAATATTATATAATGTTAAATATCAAAATAATTCAATTTCAAAAATTATTTATATATTAAATTTTTAAAATTTTGAAAAATTTACATCTAGAAAATCTCTAAATAATTATTTAAAAATATTTATTTAAATATTAAAACTATTTTTATTTAGAATTTATTGAAATCTAGGTATTATTTTTAAGCCTAGGAATTATTTATTAAATATGAAAAATTTATAACATTTTTTTAATATATTTAAAGTCAAAATTCCAAGAATTAAATTCCTAGACTTAAATTCTGGTCACTAAACTTTCCCAGTGAAAGGAAAGGAAAGGAAGATTCATAAATTCCCCACCCGATCCTGTGCCATGCGTGCGAATCATAGGCAACAATTTGAAATGCATTAGACAGACGGGCAGACGGACGGAAGGACAGGCGGACAGTGCACCAAAAAAGTATGCAGCTGGAGCTGGAACTGCATTTCGTGTCGTACATTGTGTATGGGCGCCGTATGGGCAGGTCTCTTTCTGTCTGAGGGTTGCCTATTCCTGCCCAGATAGATCCCTCCGTCCGTCGGTCTGCCACGTCCGTTTGAGTGCTGTCTACGGCGTCTGACATGTTTTAAGCATAAGTGCAACGCATTTAGCTGTCACTGTGTTGCATTGGGACTACGGAGCACTGTTTCTGGTTCTCACCGCTCAGCTCTCGGCTCCTGGCTCTTGGCTCCTGGCTCCTGGCTCTGTGCTCTTGGTCTTGGCTGACTGCCTTTAAAGCCCCTGGACAAGCTGTGGCATGGGTATAGGGAGGAGGAGCTCTGTTTAGCTGCCGGCTGCCACCTTGTAAATAAAGTGGACCAAAGAAGGCCTCGGGCGGAGTCATTCCCTGATAGTGGAGCAAATTGAAAACTTAAAGTCGTGAGCGAGAGGGGAGAGAGAGTGACAGAGACGCAGACGGAGTGGCATACAGTTATGAAATGCTGAAGGACAATGTTCACGGAGTCGTCATGTGCATTAATAACGTCATCGTCCATTAAACGGCTCAGTTGCCGGCAGTCCTCGCGGTCTGCCCCTGGTTACGGGCAACAGACGTTGGTAATGCGGCCCAGCTGGCCATAAAATTAACGCACAATATTAATACATATGAACACACATATACAAAGCTAACACACACACACACATACCTTATACATTATTTTGTTGCAATGAAATTATTATGAAAACCAACGAGCTGGCAGGAAAAAGAAGAAGGAGGAAGAAATATGGAAAAAGTGAACGGAAGCCATTAAAAAAAGGCAGTAAAAATAAATTGCAGCTTTATCCTGTTTTTAACTTTAATGTCCGCAGGACATCGAGGAATTGCAATTGCAGTTGCCAATCGGCTCAGATGCGATTTTATAATAAATTAAATGACAAATCGATTCAAACGCTTCACAAAAAAGAAAAAGCTCCTTTTTATGTATCCTTTACAGGATAATAATAGTAACTGTTGCGCTTTGACTTGTGCAGCAAAAGTCCTATATAAATTTAATAATAAATATGAAAAGTTACACAAGCCACAAAGTTTTTATGGCCATGGGCAGTGCGAAGGCAGCGCTGCTTGAAGCGCGAGTTACAGAAAAAAAGAAAATGTAATGATTTTCCGGCCTCCAATTGGAAACTGAAAAAATCTTCAAATATCCCAAAGCCTCAGGTCTCAGTTGTCAGATTAATTTGTTTTAAAGCTTTGTTTGTTTTGTTTTTTTTTTAAATGTCTTAAAAAATCAAGTTTTATGTTTAATTCTTTCTTACACAATAGCAAATAACAAGTAAATTACAGTTGCTTGAAGTATTGGTCCTTTAAATACAAATTAAAAAAAGTGAAAGTTAATTAAATCGTTTATTTTGTGATGCGGAAAGTTTTAAGCCCCTCCTCAAAGAATCTGCACAGCCTGCATGATGGCCTGTGCGGCCATTTCGAGGATCCCCAGAAAAGCGGCGTCCTGCAGAAGTCATGCTGCAAACTGTATCGCGATCATCTAAAGGCCTCAAAGTCAACACATATCCTGCAGGGACTAATGCTATTCATCAGCTTTATCGTTGTGCTGGTAACCCTCTATTTCAATGTCACTGGACTGGAGGTTTCTAGTGTGCAAGTCTGGGAGCCCATGGAAGACTTCACACTAGAAACTTTATGGTCCAGCGTATCGAACTTCGTCGGACATGTAAATTTTATCAACCCAAGTCCCAAGCAGCAGCGAAATTGCAAAAAGGATTTGGATGCAACAAGAATGTTGCGTCATATGGGGAAACAGGTGCTCCACCAGAAACTGGCACTGGAGCAATTGGAACGTGTGATGCGTAACCAGAGGCGCTTCAAGTCTGTGGCTCTGCGTGGACCGCCTGGTGTGGGCAAGACTCTGACAGCGATGGCCTTGAAGAAGCTATATCCCTGGCCAGAGAATGTGCATACCTATTCCTGGAGCACCGATGTGCCCGATGATAGGCACAAAATGACCATCATACGCGGCTTTGTGCAGCATCTGTCCAGCTGTGGCCAGAATCTCATTGTCATTGACAATCTAATGCCCAAGGACTATTGCATTGTCCCAATCTATAATGAGTTGCTCCTAGAGCGTGATGGTGATCCCGGCTTGGCTGCCAACCAAACTGTTCTCGTGGTGTACATCTTCACATTGGAGATACGGAATCTGGTCGAACAGAAGGAGATGCTTAACAATTTGCCCGTCAATACACCAATTATTGACTTTCGATCGTTTGGACGTCAGGAACTGTTTGATTGCCTACAACTTGAGTTGATGTTGGAACAACGTACCGTGGATTCTGATACACTGATTCATATCCTTAACGAAGCCATGGTCGATGTGGATTATTTGGGTTGTAAGCGAATTCGGGAGCTCGTAATGCAGCATAGTTTTGTCAAATTATTCTGATCTAAATCTTAAATGTCTAAATTGTCAATTTGAGAATATCCTACATTTTTATTTATATGATTGATTATCCTTTTTGCAATCGAGCAGGGATAATAGCTGACGGCCATTAATGCAGTTTGGTATGAAATGGGAGATAGTCTCTCCTCTCTGCATTTCCCATCGTTCTGAGAGGTTTTTTGCTGGGCCTTGGTAGTATAGTCTTTAGAGTTCGATTTCAGGAATTATTAAGGACATTCTTAGAACACATTAATTCTTCTCTTCATGCAAATTTTTTGACTTGTTAAGTGAAAAGAGATAGAGTATGTGGGACTGTTAAGGATGTTCTATGAAAGTTTTTTTTTTTTACCCATAGTATCCTATGGTCTAAAGTTTAGTACTCAGCGATTTTAAAGGACATTTGCAGAGAAAATATTTTTTTTCTAAATTTCAAAATTACGGAGGATATTCTGATAGAACATTTCCATTTTTAAATCAAGTCACTCCAAAAAAAAAACCTTTCCTTTTCTCATAAGAAAAGGATCCATAATTAAGAACAGTTCTGCACATATGTCACTGGCATTCCATGTCCTTTGCACGAACCCACATAATTATAGAGCGCATATTGAACTTTTATAGCAAATCATAAATCACAAATTTATCGATAACTGCCTCACATGCAGAGGCAGATAAAGGACTCGTTGTTGGGGGCGACACTTTTTACATCTTATTGGACTAATCAGTAAGGGGCACGGGAAGCGCTACGCACGGGGGTGTGACGGGCACATAAAGTAGCCCGCGACACGCGACTTTTATAGAACATGTCATGCACCCTGCTGCCCCGCCTCCGCCATAGCCACACAGCCATACCACCCCACCCCTGGGCAGACCCAGCCTGATGTCGCTGGCATATCCTTTTCAGGCGTAGGAAGCATTTTGGGCACAATAAACATCGCCGGGTGCATAGCAACCCCCTGAAAACAGCAGCTGGAAGAGCAGCCAATGTGGTAGCAACCAGGACAACTACGCCGGACATTTGACAGCTTAGCGCCTCGCGCACACTTTTTGGGGGCAAAGCCATGTGCACGTCCCCGTTCCCAGGCCAAAGCCGGAAAACGTCCGGTGGTTCGTTTTGTTGCTCGGAAATTGCATGCCTCACTGCCGTTGCAATTTGCAATCGAGTCTTTGGCTGGAAGGCATCAACCATACACACACACACACACACACACACACACACAGTGGGAGTAGTTTATAACGGGGATTACCAAGTGGGTGCAGGCCGCAGAACATTGGATGCTCGGTGGCAAGGCGGTAATTTATGGTTTTTTGGAGCAGCCAAAGGATGTGCGCCATGTGTCGCTTTGCATAAATTGCTTGGTTTTTGTTTGGATAGACTTAATGAGTGTGTGAGTATGTGAGTGTGTGAGTGTGTAGGAGTGACAGGCAACGAATGGAGTCACCAATCTGTATCCACTTGACAAACGCAGCTCTAAGCCCAGCAGAAGCAACAATTTCCAACTCAAACTCGAAAAAAGTTACTAAAATATCCTGATAGTTGCGATAGTTTTAAGCGATTAATTTGCCATGTCCTTGACTTGGCTGCCTTGGTCAGCGATAAGCCAAACGATTACCGGTTTTTCCTGCCAGGATATTAATGTTTCTGATTTACTCACTTTTGATTTTCTCAACTCCCCCCACCCCACCCCAAAAAATGTCGCTGGAATCTCCATTAACCTCGGGCTTGTAGTTACCCTGACCCTGAATGGTTTACATCCCATTTACTCCCAGCATCCCCTTAATGGCAAGCAGCGACCCTCCTGCCCCCCTCCGCTCCAACCTGAGTAATATGAAAAGCACTGCACTTGACACTTTTGGGCCCACTTCATGAAGGATACTTCACTCGCTGCTGCCCCGAGTCCGATGTCCGAACGCCCTGCGGAGCGACTGGAAGAGTCGATGCGAAGTGTTTGTACTTTGTTTGGGCTGGATGCTTGTCTGGTTGGTGTGCGAGTGTGTGTGTGTGTGTGGGTGTAAGCGGGTGTATGGGTGTATGGGTGTTGATGTGTTGCCGCGAAGTGGAAACTTCACAGAGCGCATTTCAATTTACAAATGATTCAAAATGCCTGTGGCATGCAATAACAATTCGGGGAGTGGCAGCTGGGGAATGTGGCACGTCGAAGCGGCAAGAAGCGAGAGCAATTCAACGCCAAGGCAACAGTTTTAATTCAATTCCATTAAGAGTCACAAGGACGATGCACAGCTGTGCGAAAAGTGTTCATCTTCTACCATATTGTTACTCCCCAGCCCCCCCCTCGGACCACCCTTGCACCACCCTTGCACCACTCTTGCACCACCCAACCAACCCCCTCGCACTGACACAATCGAACTAATGTTTGGCAGCAAGCGAAAAACTAATGAAGCGCGTTGTGGCAACGCGAGGATTGATTGCTCCCCGGAGGCGTCGATGGCAGCGGCAGAGGCGGCAGAAGGGGCAATGGCAACAGTAGCTGCCACTTGACGCAAGAATAACAGTAAAGTTGATGCAATCACCGGGGCCAAAAAGCAGCTCCCAACCCCTTGAGATGCTTACCATCCATTTCTTCCCCCAATCCCCCCACCCCCTCCCGCTCTATCCCTGAACGGACGCTGCATTGGCTTAAGCTAAACTGCAGTTTCAAGGATAATTTCTGCTTTTAGGGTTGAAGCTGTGCGTCTTTACGGCAACATAAGAGGAAGGACACTGGGACGTAGCTCCCCTGGAACTGCTGCCGTCTTATCACCACAGTAACTCCCCTGTATGTCCTCTGATACTCCCCTGTTACTCCCCTGCAAGTCCTCTGACACTCCCCCGTACCTCCCTCGCACCTCCCCTGCTACTCCCCGGGGTGGTTCCAGATGCATAATAAGACTTGTTAAGTTGCCCGCTCGTTAAGATAAGTGAACCGGCAAATGGCGACAAGTGCGAAGTGAACAGGCCGCAATGATTACCAGCTTAAGGAGCACGTATGTGAGGGTGAAGAAGGATGAACGGGGGATGGGGAATGGGTGTTGGGGAGGGCTGCAGGCAGGTTACAAATTCATGTTTTCTTTACTGAAACGTTTATAATGTCTGCGTATGGGACTTAACGTGTATAACGGGGCTTCAAATGAAACTCAAGTGAAATTTGGCAATTCAAAAAGCTAACGGAACAAAGAGTCCTTAATAGAAATAATAATAATAATAATAATATTATTCTTCCCAAAGTAAGCCTTACTTATAAAAAAAAAAAAGAGGGACAACATCAAAAGTTGAATCTATTGAAAGCCAAGTCTGAGCCCAGGGGAAGAGCTCAACTTTGGCTGCGGGAAACTCAATAATTTTGTATTGAAAATCCTTAAAAAGACTTAAAAGGGAAACTCACCTCAATATAACCCTGAACGCTGTCGCATTGTTGCAGGACCAGAATACTAGGATTAGCCTTCAGTTCGTCCGGCGAGCAGGGCGAAAGAAATCCACTGTCTGCATCGCTGTGGGTGGAAAGGGGGCGTGGCTTGCGTATCTTGTACTGCACATGGCGACTGGGCACGGGTCCGGGATTGAAGAGCACGTAATTCGATTCAATGGGCACCGTGTGGGCACGTTGATCCTTGCGCTGCTGTTGCAGCAACTGTTGCAGATGGAGCATGTGATCCGAGGTAACAAGCTCCGAGATGGCACGCTGATCCGAGCTGGATTTCTGGTTGGATTTCTTGGTGCCGACGCGAAAGGGCGAGAGATTGAGAAACGTAAGCTTCTTTTTCGAGGATTGCGTCTGTTGCTGTGCACTGGAACTGCTGCTGGAGCTGGCGGAGTTCGTCGATGTAGATGATTCAACAAGAGCTGTCGATGTGGTTTCCGTATCCTTGGACTCCTGACTGTTTGACATGCTTGGCGCCGACTCGAACTCATTGAGCAGCAGCTTGTCCAGACTCTGTTGCTCCAGATTGGCGTGAACCAATTGCTCATTGCTGTAGGGATTTGGTATGCCAATGTCCATGTCCAGTGTGCCGGATGGTTCCATTTCAAAGTCACCCGGCTCAATGATAAAATAGTTATGATGCTCAAACCTGGGCAGGGCACAAGCACTCGCCTCCGTTTCGATATCCCCCTCGCCGGAAGTTTCAATAATGATGGTCTCCTCGAGCTCCTCGCTGTCATAAATGACCTCCGGCACCAGGTCCTCCTCCTCGTCGTCGCACACCAAATGCTGCCGTGAGCTAAACAAGGGATCACGTAGTCCGTGCTTCTTATTGCTGGGATAACGAAGCGCCTTTTCGTTGATGAAATCCACAGGATCAAACAGACAGTAGTTATCCATGTGGGAGGTCGCCACCTTGCGCTGTCTCACAGGAAGGTTCTTCAGCTTTTCGCTGTAGTCGGCGGCATCGTCTTCATTGTTGTTGGCCAACTCTGGTGCTGGCGGCGGTGGGGAGAGCTCCTGACTCAGCTGCATCTCCATGCTGCCCTCCGGCTGCTGCTGATGTTGCTGCTGTTGTTGTTGTTGGTGTTGGTTTTGTTGGTGTTGCAGCGACTTCTGAGATCCGCGATGCAACGTGGCAAACAATCCTCGTGTAATGCAGTTCTTAAGCTCGGTAACGCGTCCCTTGTAGGGACTCGACTGTGCCGAGGTGCTCACCCCGAACTCCTCCAGGCCCAGCTGCTTGCTCAGCTCCTTGCGCTCCTTTTTGCTCAGCACCACCTTCCCACGACTGGGCGTGTTCGGTGCCGAATGCAACAGCCGCGACTCGCGTGATGGTATCTGCGAGAGCGGCGGTGGTGTGGGTGGTGCCGGATCCCGGTAGGCCAATGGCACCACTGTGCTGGTTGCATAGCTTACGGGCAGCTCACTTTGGCCCACGGACTCAACTTGGCTAAATTCCAGCTCCATGTAGTTGGCGTGTCCGGTGGGTGGCGGGCACGCCGACAGCTGTTGCAATTGCAGTTGCTGCTGTTGCAGTTGCAGTTGTTGCTGTTGCACATTGTCAGTCTTTGGGTGGAGCATTTTGTGTGTTTTGGGCTTGGCGCCCAGCTGATGCTGCTCCTCGTTGGCATTGCGATCGGAGCGCGGAGGGAACTTACTACGACTGCTGGACATGTTGTTTGGCTGCTTGTCCTGCTTATCCTGCGCATTTGCCACTCATAATGACGGCGCATTGGCCTGAACTCCCGGCCCTAGGCTGACATGGTTTCGTCCTTTTTGCACTTTTTGCACTTTTTCTATTTAATTTTCAAATTTACTTCTTTTTGCGTCTCACAACTCGCGCGCTACACGAAATTAATGGTTTCATAAATCTTATCCTTTTTATTTTCTATTTTTTTTGCGTATTTTCTGTTTTTGAGTTTTTTTTTTTGTTTGAGTTTTTGCACTGAAATATCTTTACAGGCGTTAATGGGGTTTAGCTAGCCAGAGTCTGGGCCCAGTTAACAGAGGAAAAAAAGGGCCCAGGGCTTTGTACATTTGTTTGGTAATTGGATTTTTGAGCTGATGCATGTCAAAGTTAAATTAAAACTGACGAACGGCCATCCAACAAGAGTTTTTCTGTTTGTTTGGGTGGTGTGGTTCGTGGTGACGGTGGTGGTGCTGGTGGTGGTGGTGGTGTGGTTCTAGTTGTTGTTGTTTTCTGTGTGTGTAACCCTAAAGCAAAGTCATGGTCAAGACCGTTTTGGGTGTGGTTTTGTCTGCTTTTGAGTGATGCACAAAGCGGCAGCAGCCAAAGCCACTCGAGCGTTTTAATAATTTGTCTACAAAAGCAATTAACAGCGAGAAGGAAGTGTTGAAGGATGTGAAAGGACAGAGCTGACCCGAAGCTGTTCGAAAATATGCCCAAGGTTAGCCTTAAGCAAAAACCACATTAACAAGGAAATATCTTTAAACAGATTTTGCATTTAACAACTGAGTACAAATTTCCCAGCGACGCCTCGAGGTATGCAACACTTTTTTAAAGGACACTTTGAAGCAGAAACTACAAGCTTTAACTAGTAAATAATTCGAAAAAATTTGTACGTTTATAAAATTCTAGGAATTCCTATTGACAAGCCAAAGCCACAGCTCGTACAGAAGTTCAGAATATGCAAAATCAGAACAAAAAAAAATAAAAAAATAAAAGGATAACAGAATCACAAAACAAAACTAGAAAAATGCGTGCGAGGGAATGCAAAATGCAAAGTGGAACACGCAAAAGGCGTGTGAAGAGTTGAATATTTGATTTTCGTTTAAGGAATTCGAGAATTTCAACAAATGCCAAAGAAATCCTTACTACAAATCTACCACATTTGATGAGTTCAGGAGTTTGTGAGGAGTTCGAAGGAAAAGAGAAAAAGTATTGCCATCTCTCTCTTTCTTTTTGTAGGAACTTGACTATTGTACAAGTGGAAGTTCATTTCTCTATTTTTTACTTTTTATTTATTTTTATTTTGTTTTTAACTTGAGTTTAAAACAAATGATAGTTTAAAGCCACCTTTGATTTCCCAGCTTTTCTTAGAAAACTATTTAAAGGCTTCACACTGGAGTGAACATTGGCAATAACATTGGGATAACAGCTGTTAACACATAGGCACACTTTAACATAGTAAAAAAAATTTAATTTAAAAAAGTATCTAATAAATTTAAAAAAGAACTAAAAACAAAATATTAAAAAAAATAAAAAAATAAAAATAAAAAAAATAGTAAAAAATAAATATTATAAAAAAAATATTTCATTAATTTTGTCATTTTCTCTTAATATAAAAAACTATAAATAATAATAAATCATAAAAAAAATTAAAACATAAAATGAAGTTACTTGAAAATTAATAATTTTTTTATATAATTTAAAAAAGTATCTAACAAATATAAAAAAAACTAAAAACAAAATCTTAAAAAAAAAATAAAATATAAAAATAAAGAAAATAAAAAAATAATTATTATAAAAAAAATATTTCATTAATTTTTTTAATTTTTTCTTAATATAAAAAATCATAATTAATAATAAATTTTTAAAAATAATTAATACAAAAAATGAAGTGTTTGAAAATTAAAAATTTGTTTTAAAATTTTTTTCGTACATAAAAAATTATAAATAATAAGATATTAAAAATAATAATAAATTATAAGAAATAAACTAATAAAAAAATGAAGTGTCTTTAAAATTGATGTTAAGCTTCAACTGGGGCTCCATTTTATTTGCATCCAGAAACTAAACTCTGATTTGAATGTCTTAATGACTTGAACAGCGCCGTGCAACATGCAACACATGCTACCCCAACGTGCAACAACAAAGCGGCAACAAACGGCATTTTGATGCCAAGAAAATGGAAAAACTTTTATTGCCAGCAAATTGAAAAGGCGGCAACGAGGGAGGAGCAACAAGCGGGGGCTGGGCGGACAATGTGGCGGATGGCCACAGTTGGAGGCCCAAACGGTGGCCAACAAGTTGCATAATTGCTGGCGCATGATAAAAATAAGTGACCTGAAAAGCGGAACTGAAGCTGGCACTGAAACTGGAACTGGAACTGGAACTGGAGCAGGCAGATGGGTCCATTGAAAACGTAAGGTGAGTTTTAAGTAATTTTTGCACTTCTCCTCTCACTTTTTCTTTCAATCCCAACGTTTCATAAAGTATAAAAGTAATTTGCAATTAAAATGTTAATTTTAAATTGAATCCCCGACGGAGGCTCGAGCAACGGTAAAAAAAGTGAAGGAATCTGTAAATCGAGCTAATTAGTTTCCCAGCTGCCAAGTGGCGAGTTCCCAGTTGCCAGTTGAAAGTTGGCTTTTACTGGTTGCCAGTTGCCCGTTGCCAGTTGCCAGTTGCCAGTTGCCAGTTGCCAGCTGCCAGTTCACAGTTGCCTTTTAAAGGCGACCAGATGGCAGGACCTCGCAGCTGCAATTGCAATCGACGTTTGGGCCAATGCACTTTCCGGGCAACTCTCAATTTCTATAGACACAAAGGATAAAGCGACTGTCGGTACTCTAAGTTCACTGCTCCTCATACAGCCAGCCACAAGCCTGCCGCTGCCCCCTCTGCCACTTCATCTCCCCCTTGACGCTACAGTTGACAAAATACTCGTCAAGATTTGTGCATTGCTCCACTTGGCATTGTTGTTTTTGTTGCTGTAATTGCGGAGCTTCAAGTTTGAAAGCCGCATGCCGACTGCGGTTTCTATGAGTTCGTGCGGAAAAATCACAGACCGCCAAACAGCACCCACCGCCCGCCACTGCCACCCGCCATTCTCTTCACTTGCCACCCCGCCCCCAATACCTGCTGCTCCACAACTAACCGCCTAGTCTCCTAAGTGAATGCCCCACCCCCCACCACCTTAGCCCGGCATACCCCCCCCCTTGACTGTTGGCCATCAAACCGCAAACTTTACGAGTTGATAGCTGAAATAAAGTGGAGCATGCATTACGGAGGACCCGCCCACTCCACCTTCAGGTCTCCTGCCCCAGCGAACTGGGAAAGACTTTAACAACGACTCTGTTTGCCGCTGCCACTTCATGACATCATTTTATTTGCACTCAATCTGAGTCCTTGCACCGCCAGCCCAAACTTCTCCACAACTCGGTTAGAAATTCCTTTGATTCGCTGCTGCCCAACGCGTTAGTTCCTCACTTTCCTTTCTTGTCCTTTCCTCTTCTCCTTTTATTCTCACCGCACTGAAATGGCACTCAAAATGGGAGACCCAAAAAGCTATGTCAATTTATGTATACCCTATAAAAGGCGCGAGGGAATGCGTAAAATGCGATAGTTAATCTCTTAATTGAGTAGGAAAAAGGATCTTAAGGATCGTTTAAAGGAATTGTTTATTCTTCAGCCATAAATGCAGTGGCAAGAGTTTGATCCTTGAAGACTTTTATCTGCGTTTTAACATGCCATCAATATAGCAATAGCAATAAGTGCGCTAAGGACTATTTGATGTCCTTGCAACTATTTGACAAGCTGTTATCCTTATTCGAAATGCCCCTCTATTATTTTTAGTGTATTGTAAAGTGGCAAAGTCTGTTGTTGTAGCCTTTGGAGAAGTGTAGGAACTTAAATGTGAGAATACAACAAGGAAGGGGTGAGAAGAGAAGGGAGGGTGGGTGGGTAGGTGTAGGGCGGGGGCAGAAATTGTGGGCGGACAGTTGAGTAAGAGCCAGAGAAGTTGAATGCGAGAAAAACTATGTGCGTTTGACAGTTTCAAACACTTTTAAAGTCTTTTGAGTTATGCCGCGAGTTTTTGGACAATTGTTGTCTGTATGTGTGTGCATGTGTGTGTGTGTGTGTGTGTGAATGTCTGTATAGACTTTTCTGTTTGTGTTTAAGTGTTGTGGAGGCATCAAAATGTGGCATGCAACAAAACTTTCTAGCCATTTTTTCTCCCAACAAGTGTTAACCGAAAGAAAAAAAAAAAATTGTCTGCACTTTGCAAATCCCCGGGAACACAAAAAAAAAAAGAAAAAAAAGGACGAAGGAAAATCTATGCGCAATTCAATTAAAGCGCAATTTGCAAGCGGGCGTCATACTTTTCATAGTTAACGACCGAATCCGGACGGCCAATTTCCTTGTGAGAGTCCCAAAAGTAGATAGATTCTTCCACCTAACGCCCTTCTAGTGCACCCCCACCCCCACCCCCATCCACCCCCCTTCTCCCTTTGAGAATTTAATAAGACTCATCAGAGCAAACGGAAATCGCTTGAGGAAATTGTCTGTTTTAAGCAAAAGCAAAAGCATACATAATAAACTCATATAAAAGATTGTTGCATGGGGGAAAGGACCTGTAAGGGATTGGAGAGCTGCGGATTGTGGTTGGTGGGGGCGGGGCAGGGCTGGGAGCAGGACAAACTTGTAGCTGCTCGTAAATACCCACATTTGCAATTCGCAGAAGCAGAGAAAAATAAAATCAGAAGACACAGAAGGAGCAGCGAAAGCAGAGCCCCAGGCGGACAGCGGCGAAGACATCGTCGAGGACACGTTAAGGAAGCAACGACTGTTATTAAAGTAAAAACCAAAGCGAAAGAAAAACCAAAATAAAAAAAAAAAATACCAAATACCAAAAAGAGAAGAGAGAAGAGAGAAAAAAAACAGTCGCCGGAGTCATAAAATTTATTAAATGCCCAAAAGTATGACAGCTAAAGACAATTTATATGCTGTGGGCGGTGGTGTGGGGTTGGCTCAGGGGGCGGAGTAAATTGTGGGGCAAAATATGGAAATTAGTTTCCCGTAGATACTCTACGAGGAGCCTAGAAAATGTAATCAATTCCTGGCTAAGGATATTGTGATCCCAACAAAGTGTACACTTCAAGTAAATGAAAGATGAAAATGATTAAAAAAAAAGTGAAAAGGAGAAACGTCAAATATTATTTTTATAAGGATTTTTAAAGGATAAGAGAAAATGGGTTATAAAATAAGAGTAACCTTAAACTGCAGATGGCTTCAAAAACAAAATTGGATTTAAATATAAAAAGGATATAGCAAAAAAGTCAGGTAATTCAGTAGAAGTAGTAGCTGAGTAGCTGCAAGGATATGCCCAGAGATGTGAGACTCAATAAGGGGGAGACTTCCTACAAAAAGACCAATTTATTCCTATAGTCAGTGTGTCCTTTCAGCATAGTGTATCAGCTATAGGAACAGTTATTTCAACAAGGACTACACTTGTTTCTTCATTAACGAAATGGCAATTTCCCACTCCCCCCAATGGACAACAAAAAACCTTTGCATATTTATAGGCGCTATGCATAGCATTTACACTAATTTAAAGTTAAAGTCAAGTCGCCCTCCACCCCTCCCTCCTCCTGCTCCTCCTCCTTCTCCTTCTCCGCTTCTGTTTCATGGTCAGACAATTTTCGACTCATTGTCAAGGTTCATAACTCAGAGAGAGGTCCTTGCTGCCATATGGTCACGTGTTGAGCTCATAATTCAGGCTACAATCTCACGGACTATTAACAGTTACACGTGGAACGCATTTGCAAGGATCTGTGTGGGAGGAGAGGGAAGGAGGGAAGAGGAGCGCGCAATTTTAATTAAGCAGCTGCTCTTTAAACTTATTACGCATTCTCCTTAAGCCATTCAACAAGGATCAACGGGAAGCGAAAAAATAAAAAAAAATGATGCACAATCAATTCCAAGTGTCAGCGAATGGCGGCAACTTTTCGGAAACGCTACAATTTTCCTCAATGTTGGATTTTCTTGCGCAATTTTCCACTACATCGGATTAAAATGTGATATGTTTGGGCTTGTTTACCCGCCCCCCACACCCACGCCCACACCTAAGCACACACACAGACTGAAGGGTGTCTTCTGGGAGGGGGGGAGGGGGAGTCAGACATGTGTTTGTTTACGAAGTTGGGAGCTTTGTTTGTTACTCAGCCGCTGGAGTGGGTCTTAATTTCCGCTTCGTAAGCATTTCTTTCGCATTTTCGTCCTTTTCCTTTCTTTTCTTTTCCCGCCAGGAAGAGTATTTTTTGGGGGGCTTTGGAAGCGAGACAAGGTTTTGTTTATTTTGGATTTGTTTGTCTTTTTTGCCTTAGAGCTTTTATTTATTTTTTTTTTTTTTTGCGTTGTCTCCTTTTGCTTGAGTACTTCCGGTTGGGCCGGAAGTGAAGACACAATCCGAAGGACACGCATGCAGCATATCAAAATCTTTGGCTTTAATTGTTGCGAGTGAAAAATTGAATTTCAGTATCCCCAAACCTTACACTACAGCCACCCCCCTCACCACCCACTGAAAGCTATTGATATCATCTTCGAGTAATTTGTGGAGCATATTTTCCTTGTAATTTTCCGGAAACTTTAAGCAGCTTCCGCAATTTTCACACGTAGGGAACGTTGCGTGTCATACCCTTCCCTCATTTTTCTCCCCCAGACCCCCAAAATTAGGCGCCAACGCTTTGTGCTCTGTATTCCAAAGAAGGTCCTGCCATTTCCCTGCAGCATGCGACGCATAATAATACTCGCTTTTCCTGTAGGGGATTTAAGGATAAAGGTTATGGCTTCTGCATTTATAAACACGCACATGTGCGGCGATATCCTGGGCTAATCCTGGTGCACTTTTTGCCACATCATGGATGCAAAAATAGTCCACCGAATTCGAAACTTTGCAGCTTTTATCCTTTTCGCGCTGAGGCAAAAAAAAAAATATTTATTTATTTATTTTGATATATACTATATATTCTGGCTTAGTCCTTAATCCCTTGAGCACTCATTGTTATCCTTATAAATCACTAAATCTCATCTCCGTTTTTATCAATAATGAACTCAAGGCAAATGTTGCTTAACTTTCAGAACTTGGCATCCTTTGCCCACTGCCTTTCGTGCCCCCGGGTCCCCGCCCGCCCAAGTCACGCACAGCTTCATTATGGCACATCATCTAATCTAATTTAGGCCAGGACATCGTTTTGGCCATATTTAGGCGCTGCAAGATTTCCGACTGATTTTTATTACCAGCCAACGAAAAAGCGCAATAATCGGCTTTTGGCACGCACAAGGAAACGACTGGCTGGTGATAAACAGTGGGGACTTTCATAGGCTCGTAAGTATCCTTAAATCCTTGGGTCGTATGTGCGTTGGCTAAGCCAAAAGGACGACATTACATTTTATTATCTATTATTTGGTTGCGCCTAAAATGTCACTACATTAGCTCAAAAATCCACACAGCGTACATTTACACCCAGGCAGGCACACAGACACACACATACACACACACACACAGAGAGGGAGAGTAAAGTAGGGGTCACAGGAGGGGCGCATCGTCGGAAACCGCCAGCCGCAAAACGTAAACATTAAAACAGGAAACGGAAGTCGGTGCCACACAGAACGCCAGACATTGTAATGTCTACGGTGGTTATGATTATTTCGCCTGACTGAGTCCTGGCTTCATGTGTGTGTGTGTGTGAGTGTTACGGACTGTGTCGTGTGTGCTTTGGCATTTATTATTTGTGTTTGGGTTTTATATTTCATACACTTTTTTATATTTGATTTAAATCGCTTTCTTACACTTTTGGCTGACAACTCGCCGGCCAGGATATTTTTTTTTTTTCTATATATATATATATGAAGGTATATCCTTCAGACGAGTCGCATTGCAAATTAACTTGCTCAAAAATATTTAAAGCATTTCCGTTCGCCAGGCCAACGAAAACATTCTTTATGCTAATCCACAGTTGTAAAAGAATGTTCCCTCAGCTAACCGGCCACACACACACACACACATAAACATACACACGCGATTGGATGTCCACAAAATTACGCGCACAACAAATCAAAGGACTTTTTCTGCTTACATCGACTTGAATACGCGCAACCCTAACAGGACGAACCGCACGCCATCGCTGCCCAATAAGCACTGAGGACGACAAATGCCACAAGCCATGGCAGCAACAGCAACAGTGGCAACTGCGAAATATCCCTTGCCCCTTTTCCCAAGGACATTTTCCAATACCGTCGCTCACTGGAAGCAACCAGCACTGCATTTGACCTTAGCCTTCGCTGCTTTTGCCGGCTTGGTTCAATGCACTACCCGAGGAAAATTTCCCTAACGAAGAAACTTTTCCAATGGAGGGGAACAGTTCGTGTCCTGCCAACAGGTTGGCAAATGACGTCACAACAACAGAGGAGAACTCATAGAAAAAATTCCCAAAAATCAAATTTCTATTTTTGCTGCTTCTTTCTTTTGGTTTATTTTTTTTCAGTAGATTTAAAAATTTGTAAATTATTTTTAAAATAAATAAAAATAAATGAAGAAAATAAAAATAAATAAGAAAAAAAAATTATAAATTAAAAAAAAATAAACTAAAATTATTAAAGCAAACATTATTGAAATGCCATTAAAAAATTTAAAATAATAACAATAAATGTAATAAATAAGAAAAAAAAATTTTAAAATGAAAAAAAATAAATTAAAATTATTAAAGCAAAAATTATTAAAATGGCATTAAAAAATTTAAAATTAATAAAAATAAATAGGGATAACAAAAATAAATAAAATAATTAAGAAAACAAAAATTATAAAATCAAAAAAATAAATTTAAATAATTAAAACAAAAATTACTAAAATTTAAAATAAACGAAGAGAATAAAAATAAATAAAAAAAAAATTTTATAACTTAAAAAAATAAATTAAAATTATTTAATTTTATGCCATTAATAAGTTTTTATTTTTCACTATTTAATAATTTAAAATAATTAATTATTTAAAATTAAAATGACAAATTTGTAAAGTTAACAAATGTTTTAAATTTTCCATTAAAAATTTCACAGCTGTTTTGCTCCCAATCAAACAATAAAGAAAATTCCTTCCGATAACGAATCCAATTTGAAGTGGATTTTAATTGACGTCGCGAGTGCAGAAACTTCTGTTTTTTCCAAATTAAAATTCCCCACATTTTTACTTCGATTTTTCATATAAAATCAGAGTTTCCCGCTGCGGATTTTAGTCGATCACAAATTGTGTAAAAATGCGAATCGCCATTCTGATTATTCTAGCAATTCTTGTGAGTATTAAAAGTAAAATAAATTAAATTAAAAATAAAAATAAAAACTCTTAAAATTTGCAATTGTAGAGCCTTGCGAGTGGCTTGTCTAAAAAGGATCAAATAGTCATGGAGAACCTCAGAGTTTCGGCCAGGGACACAATAAAGCAACTGAACGACGCGAAGCACAACTCCACTCTGCATGTGGTGCAGGCAATTCTGGAGTCTAAGGTGGCCGACCATCTGATCCTGGAGAAGATTCACGATGTCATCTTCACCTACAAACAGCACTTCAGGATTTACCTGCAAATGGAAAGGATCATCCGCACAATTGAGCCGCGGCAAGCGCTAAGAAGAGACCGACTAAATGTCTTCACAGGGAATGCCTACGACAGGATAATCTCGGAAGAGACTAGGATCAGAATAAAACTGCAGAAATCCTTTAGGAACGATGTCCTGACCGTTAACCGAAAACTAAGCACTAAGGCCAAAGAGGAGAATAGTTTTGTGTTCAACCGATTGATTGACTTTGTCAACTCCAACGACCCGAAGAGCCTCGATGCGATTTTGGAGGTCGTCTCCTTGATACTCAGGAATGATGAGAATTTGTACGTTTAAGGCAAGGATTTAAATGACAGGACTCGCTAATATTTTATGGTTAATAATATTATTGTTGTTGAAATGATTTTTTAACCTTCCTTCGATACATAAAACGTTTCAATTCAGTAGTTAAGCTGGACTTTTCGTCCTTTGGCTTCTTGCGTGCCCTCGACAATAGAACAAAATCTGTCAATGGCTCTCGAAAATGGGAAAAACTTTTACTATATACGTATCCTTTATTGTCTCCTGTCGCGTTTTCGTGCCGTTTATCATGTTTGTTATTTTTTTTGCATCCACGGACAAACTTCCCCGTTGCGACTCCCCGCAACAGCCATTGGGCTTTCAACGCGACACATGCAACAAAATCAAATGTAAATGGCAGAGAAATTGCTAAGGCCATCGAGGGAATTTTCGGCAATAACTATAAAATGTCCAAAGCGGACGCAACGTTTCGCGTGCAGGACCTCGACCATGGCCAAAGGGTTTGAGGGTGGAAGGGTCGGCGGGTGGAAGGGTCGGCGGGTGGAAGGGACGGCGGGTTGACGGGTCGGCGGGTTGACGGGCGGGTGGGTCGACGGGTTCGGCTATGCGAATGTAGGGGAGCATGTATGTATATGGACGTTTGTGTGTGTGTGTGTGCGTGTATATGTAAGAAGTCGCCAGCTTTGTCGCAGTCATTGGATAAAGGATTAAAAAACGGCGACATAAAAATATTATCTCAATAGAACAATCACTGGCGGGTGGAGAGTAAAAAAAACACCAAAATTAAGGGGCAACATACACATACACACACACACAACGAAACTTCCACCTATACACACACATACACACACATTCCTGCAGATATGTAGCCACCCTTAAAAGTGCTTCCCCCTTTGACTAAATTTGATAACAGAAAAACAAAGTGAAAATTTATGCAAAACAAAGATAGAAAACAGACCAAAAACGTTGAGTTTTGAAAAGAATTAGAAAAACAATAGAAACACTTTAAGTGTGGGGGAGGGGGGGCAGTTTCGAGAAAGTTACGTTAAGGCTTTTCCAGGCTGTTGAGCAACTTCTACCAACAATATCTCTTACAAAACTCCTAACTTAAAGATACAAAAAACTTTGCCAGAACCAGAAAATTCTCGATCAAAATAAAAAAGTTTATAAATTTAACTGTACATAAATTTAAGTTAAATGCATATTAAATTTAATTGTACTTCAAATCAAAAAAAAAAAAAAAGAAAATAAAAAATAAAATGCTTAATTCAATAAATAAATTAACTAATAGTATATAGAATTAATTATATTAAATGTGTATAAAAAAATTATATTTAATTTAAATTATATTTATAATACATTTTGAATTAATATTTGAAAAAAAATTATTTTTTTTAATTATTTCAAATTTATTTATTCGTTTTTTATTTATTTAAAACTCATTTTAAATATATCAGAATATTTTATCAGTATTTTACATGCAATTTAATTTAAATAAAGAGACAAAATAAACACAGTTCGTTGCATAAGCTGAGCCCAGTTTTAGCTAACAGAAATAGGCATAAATTATGTTCCATTTAAGGCATAAGCAGGGACAACTTTTACATATAATAAATTGTCTCTGCTAGAGTAAACCTCTTATTTCCTAATATTATTAAATATTTACCATAGACACAAAATACAAATATTGTTGTCTCTGATATTTACACAATACATTTAGGAGTTCAATTTCCCCTTACTGCAACACAAAATATCCTGGCTGAAAAAAACATCTCTACTCCTAAAATTTTCTATTTTTCCTTCTTAAACATTAAATATCCTTGATTCGAGAAATATCCTGAGCTCAGCAAAAATCCTAACTCCTAATGATCCCAATTTTTTCTCCTAAAAGACAAATAAATTATTTTCAAAGATATCCTTAGCCAGTGCATCCCCCAATGCCTCTGATTCAAAACCAAAATAAATGTATTTTCAATAGCAAAGACACACAATTTTACTTCAAATTTGTGCACCTTCCCAATACTCAGAATTGTAAAATACCTACTTTATGCCTATTTATTAAAGACTTCTACCAATTAAGTCTGGACACCTTCACAATACCCGATATCGTAAAATACCCCCTTTATACCTATTTATCAAATACATTTACCATTTAAGGGAAATTTTTAAAAACTTTAAATTAAGCCTTTGGAATAAGGTAAAACATTTTTAAATTCTGTTCGCCAGGTGTCGCTGTGATGAACTCCCACCAAGAGATGTCGCTTTGGATTTTATGCATATAGTTTCTTAAGTTAAGAGTTTCTTAAAGTAATTTTAGGTAGAAAATATATTTTATAGCAAAATTAATATAAGGCAAGAAGTTTTATGGTTTGAAGTGAATAAATTGAATGTTTGTAAATTCTTTAAAAACATCTGCAGGACATAAACTTTCTCTAATCTTAGACGTCACCTCAGACCCTTTTTAATACACTGCAAACTGCTAGCTGACAAATAACTGTCGCAAGCTTGTCAAATTGGCTCTCAAACACATCCACCCACACACACACACACACAGTTTACACACTATGCTGGAAAATCACTTTTGAGTGGCGCGACAAATTTCGAAGCTGTCAATAAAAAGTGTTTTGATTTTCAAACTTTGAGCTGCGGGCAATCAATTCCAGCAATCCAAGCAATTCAAGAAGGACAACTTGATTCCTTTCCACACACAAAGTCAGTCACAGTCGGGAAGGCAGACAGGCACAAGAACAAGTGCCAGAAGTTTGCCCAAACAATTAATCATTTCAATTTTCCAAACGACTTGACAACGAGGACAACGACAAAACAATTTCCCAGAGCTCTGAAAAACTAGCAAAAGTCATCAGGAAGGATACCGCGCGGAAAAGGGGGAGGAAGGTGAAGAAACGATTGACTGCAATGGAAAAAGCAGTCAGCCGCCGCCGGTGCCTTGTGAAATCTCCTACTCTGTTTTTCCTGCTTCTATTTGCATGTCATGTCTCCTTCCACAGTTGGAATGAAGTGTGATAATAGTTGCTACTTTCCGAAGGAAATCACGCAAAATATCCTGGCCTCCTTTAGAACTAGATTAGTATCATCTAAATAAATTATGTTTTCCACAGTAACTATTTACATTTAAAATAGCCTCAGGAAATAAACCACTAAATTTTAAATTTATTATTCAGTTGGGCCGAAAGTCCCGGCGGTAGTGCAAGACCGGGCCAACCCGTGACAGAGGTGGAGCAAGCTCCTAGCACTCCGTCTGACTCCAAAAATCAGTTTAACATTCAGTGTTCTCCAATGGAGAAACTATCAGATGTTAAGCTGATAAGAACAGATACTACACTTTGATCTTAGCCATAAGGCCGAGAAGCGATAACTGTAAGGGTGGAAGGGCCAGGTACCCTACAGGACATCCGCTTGAACCAGTTGCGAATTATAACATTTTATGTGTAGCAAGGAATTGAACTATGACCTTTAAGATATCTATAAAAATACACTAACTAATTAAATATACAAAACTCCCCAAACACATAAATTAATTTCACAACTACAAATTAAATAAAATAATAAAATAATAAAATAATAAAATAATATTTAGTATTTGAATTTAGCATAAATTTTAATATTTTTCCCAATCGCATAAATCACACAGCTTGTTTAGTATCCTTAAGGTATTTGAAAATTATTTGTAAGTCCTTTATACATTTTCATTTTTGGAGATGGATAGTCCTTTTGTATGCACATACACTGGGCTGACCGGATACATTTACAGAGGCAAAGGTGATACCACATTTCGTGCCCTCAAAGAAGCATTCGATGGAAGGAGTACCTCATTTAATATAATCCCTGGGATCGATGGATGGAGAAGCACCTCATACAATACAATCTCTGTGATCGACTAATCCACATACTGATTATAAAATTGCTCTGATTCTCATAAAATAATCCAAAATAATTCTTTGTTTGTTTAAATTTATTTTTTTGCTGATGATCCTAGGATAGAAGAATTCCTGCAGTTGTAACCCCGAGAACTTCCCGATTTTTCCTTTTACACTACTACTTCAAGGCCGAGTAACCACACAAGTAACTCCCAAGTTACTGCCAAGCTCTTCAGGCAGAGATAATTACGAGATCTTCTATATTGATCGATGTATCTTTACTCTGGCCTCCTCTTAAGACGTCGTCTTTTATTAAAGAATTTTGTAGAGGAGAGGAAAATTTTGAATCTAAATACATTTGATCATTATTTAGCTTCCAGGACATTTTTAAATTCAAGACAACAAATTGCAATAGCTTCACAAACAATTGAAATAATATAATTAAAAAAATGACGAGAGGTTTTTTCTTTATCGTAGGTTTCCAAAACTAGACTAAAAAAATTTTGTATTTTTAATCTCTTTCCCACAATTTTCTATAAAAAAAAACTAAAAAAAATTATTTACTTAATATTATCGTAGAGAAGAAATTTTTTAGCAGGAAAAAATTTAATTATCCCTTTTTTTTCTTTTAATATAAATATAAACATTTATTTTTCCAAGCGTAGGTTGTTTTTTCATATATTGCTTGAAATAAAGATTTATTTTCAATAGTTTCGGATAAAGGAAGAAGAAACTATTGTTGGGTCCGTCCCCCATATTTTTGAATTATTTCCACAGAATTTTATATTTTTCTTACGTCACCCTAAATTTTCTTTTAGGCAGCAATTTTGACAGCAGAAAAAAATAGTAAGGGGAAAAACTGAAATTTTGGAGTTCAAAATAAACTAGGTCGGAAAATTTAATAAGATTTGAGTTAATATTTTTAACTCATTTTTTTGATTTTTCAGTTTCCTGTTATAGACAACTCCCATTAACTTTCGGAATTTTCTCCTTGCTCACGAAACACCAATAAAAACGTAATTAAAATTTATTATTCAGGTGGGCCGAAAGTCCCGGCTGTAGTGCAATACCGGGCCAACCCGCGACAGAGGTGGAGCAAGCTCCTAGCACTCCGTCTGATTCCAAAAATCAGTTTAACATTCAGTGTTCTCCAATGGAGAAACTATCAGATGTTAAGCTGATAAGAACAGATACTACACTTTGATCTTAGCCATAAGGCCGAGAAGCGATAACTGTAAGGGTGGAAGGGCTAGGTACCCTACAGGACATCCGCTTGAACCAGTTGCGAATTATAACATTTGAAATGTCATAAGTGAACACTAAAAATTGAACTTTGACCTTTAAACTAACTAAAATTACTTATAAAAATTCTCAAACAGTTAAATAAACTTTATAACTTCAACTAAGATTATTTAGTATGAGAGCTTAGTAGTTGTTTTTATTGGTAACACATTCCATCCCTCAGTTACACAAGTTTCGATTCGGTTTCGGTAAGTATTAATTTTATGTATTTGATTTTTTAAAATACAATTCAATTTCTCTTCTTCTTCAGTTTAGGAGTGTCTGAAGTATGCGCCTTCGTCACTTTTAACTTACTCTCCTCACATACACAGGACTGACTGGAGACGCCTTTAAAATGGGTAAGGTGGTACCGCAGTTCGACTCTCGTCGGAGGAGAAATCGATGGACAGAGCGTTAAGTTCAACACAATAATCCCTATGATCAGTCAAAGCACACTTTTATCTGTATAGACCATCACCAGTTAAAAAAATACACTGCTCACTAATTAAAAAAAAAAAATAAATAATAAAATACTGTTTTTTTTTTAATAAACTCAAGCTTCATTGGCAGAGGAAATCAAATTTATAACATTTTATTGACTCCCGAATAAATTTAAATGGAGTTGTCCTGACAAGCTCAAAGATCGTCAAAGTCAAAATTTAAGGAATGCCTGCTTTCTCTAGGCAACCGCCTTTAAATAAATAGTTAAATTCTAAAATAAAAATATAAATTCCGCGTGTATAAAAAGCCTGTCCTTAAGCAATGAATAAAATAATTTTCATAAAGAGTTTTAAGCCCATGAGGACCCTCACATTCTTTTCCCCTCGAATTTCAATTCGAAATCACAGATTCGTTTTATCTATTCATTTTAATTGAATTATTTTTATGGTTTCTCTGCTGCGGCGGTCTTTCTTTTGGCATTCCTTTGCTCATCGATGGTATCAAGGACATCTATTTCTGCATAAATAACGCATAAATTAGAATGAATGGAATCCCTTTGGATATTCGAGGAGCCAAATCAGTGCGACACTCGCTACATGCTCCGAATGCAAATACTTTCAAGGATGGTAGAATCCTGGAAAAACTGGGCTACGGCATAAAAAATGAATTATGGACACGGATGCCACCAAGACCCACCAAGCCCAGACCCAAACTCGGCCCGGCCCCAGCCATTCTCAGGGGGTCAGGGGTCAAATTACATTTGACTAGTTCATAAAAGGCAGTCAAGTTTGACCAACGTTTCGCCTCGATGCCAACTGAAACGGGAATAGAAACAGAAGTAGGAACAAAAATCTCAATGATTTCGGTTTACCTTATTTTTTTTTTTTGAATTTAATTTTTTTTTTTTTTTTTGGGTTCCGAGTCGTGTGTAAGCCCATAAAAAGGCTCAACTTTTCTAGCTAAGACCTGAAACTCAAACAACCAAGCAGTAAATTTACATGCGAGCCAAACTTTTGGCCCAATGTCCTTAAACGTCGAACTTGAACTATAAAAATCCAACGGCCGCAAAACTTTCAAGTCACATAAACATAAATTGTGGCCATTTTTCCCAGCCAGGTTTTCCAGCTGGCAATCAACTGGGATAGGTACGGTATAGGGGAGAGAGGGAGATTGGGGATTGGGTTAAGGAAATCCCTCTTAACTGTTCAATGGCTCCAAAAGTCATGTTTCTCCATTTCCGTTATTGTAATTGGGCTTAAGAGTGTCGGCATGTTGTCATTACCACGGGACAAGCCTTAATTCTCAACCCATTCACATTCCCATTCCCACTCCTCCGACTCCCATTTCATGGCATCCAAAATCCCATCCCTATTCCATCGACACCCATTCCCAAAAGCAGGAGCTAACATTATGTTTAATTTGTCTAATGCCCGGCAACCCTTTCCCCCTCGGTGGTACCAGCTTGGGAATTCCTCGACGACCTTTGGCGGGTATAAAAATTTATATACCGAAAATAAAGCTGTTTTTTCTGCTGCTTGAATTTTTAAGTTTCGACAGGATCACATCAGAAAATGAGCTGAGTGGCGTCTCCTATCAAGGTGAAATTGTGGCCTAAATAAATTTAAGAAGAGCCGAGGGTCAAAAACTTCCTACTTTTACAAAGTAGAAGTTTCCCTTTTGAAGGCCTGAGTAACTCAGCCAAAAATATCGCCCAGGAATTGAAGTTAGTTGGAACTTCCAAGTTCTGGTTCTGTCCTTAAAGTAGAAATATCTTCTACCTATTGACTTGGTTTTTTTTAACTCCGTATTTTTATATTTATTATTAATAAACTCTCTCGAGTTTCCAAAAATTGCCGTAGCGGACGGTATTTCACGTCCTCATGGCGGGGTATTGGTTAAAGTTTTCAACTAGCAATAATCGCACCTCAGTAGAACTTCATCGGTTACGATATCGCCTCTGCGCAAAGATAACCCAATACGGACATACCCAAGGACTTGCATTCACCAATTGCTAAAACCAGTTGGGAATTATTATTTACAGACTAACCAATAAACAAATTGTTGCATATCCTCAGGACACCCGAGGGATGAAAAGGGACTGCCGAAAAGGGTACCTAAAATATAAGGGAAGAATTACTGAAGATTTTCAGAACTCACATAGAGTCCTTTCCCGCGTTTCAATCAGTTTCTCTATAACTTAAGTATTTAAGTAACTATAATTTTCCTTAATATCCAATAGGCAACTCAAGTATCCTTCGATCATAAAACCTATTATCACATTAGGAAACTGCTTCATAAATAAAATTAATCACTATAAACAATTACCCCAAACTTAAGTATTATTATTATTATTATTATTAAAAGACGTAAAACTAACATTTCTAACGTCATCAGCATTTGGGAATCGTTAAGGACGCACACATCGAAGGACTGTGTCCTTGTGTGTATCTCCTCCCCCAAGTCTATTAACTGAAAACGCTTCAAACTGTCGCCCAAAGTGTCGCATTGTTCGTCGTTTAGGCTGCAAAGCAATTTACTTGGCTAAATAGTTTTGTATCCTGTATCCTTCCCTTCTCCCCCACCAACCTTTAACCATCCAATGCTCATTAACTATTATCATTGTGAAATTTCGTTGGATATTTATGAGAGGTTTGTAGGCCCTTAAGCCTAGGGGGTGGTGGAGGCAAAAAGGAGGCGTTGATTAAAATTCCCATTGCTCTGAAGGACGTAATGAAATTAATGAAAAATTCATGCACCGAGTGAAAAGCCAAGGCGACAACATGGCTGCCCCAAGCATAATGGGTGGGAAAACGTTCAAGTTGTGGGCAAAGGGGTGGTGGCAGGTAGGTGGTTCGGGTCGCCTACTCTAAAATGCTAAATAGCCACTTTTGCGGCACGGCCAGGGCCAAACAATATTTTCCTGTTTCTGTTTTTCTTTTCATTTTCCGTGCTCCTTTTTTTTTTTTAAGGTTCAGGTCTTTGTCATAAAAGATTGAACAAGTTTGAGGGTCCGCCCGACCCCTGGCCGACCCCAAACAGCCTCCCACTTGTTCGGTGAAGTCAAGAGTGTCAACGGCAGAAGAGAAGACAACAACAACAACAACAAACAGAAGACTTGAGCACAAAGACAGCGGCATTTGCGACTCTCGGAATACCGGAAATCCGTTTCATGACAAATGCGTCACATTGTCCTTGTGTAGTGTTAAGCGCGAGCAGCAAGAGGGGATTGAACGTGCAGACGAGTCCAGGGTGGGAGGGTTGCGAGGGGAGCTTTGTACAAGGAGTAAGCCTGAAGACGGGCAATGAAATTCCTTCAATGGCAGCACGTGACTTGACACCAGAATGAAAGAGAGAAAGCCGAAGGAATCAAGCGAGAGAATTGGCAGTGCCGCGACATTGACATTGAGAGAGAGCAAGGAGCAAGGCGCGTGCGCTGCTCCTGTGCTCCTGTGACAAGAGCCCGGCAATCTCGACGTGCCGGCAGCTCCAACTTCGCATAACTTTGGCATTTTAATGAGAAATCCATATTTATGTTATTTGTTTTGCCAAAAATAAAGTAAAAACAACAAAAAAAAAATAAAAAAAAAAGGCACAAAAAGGTTGCAGGCAACATATGCGGCGAAAAAAAGTGAAATTACATTGGCGCAAAGGACACCAGGCAGGACTGAGCGACGAGGTCGAGTAACGTCTTGTTGCTTGAGACACTTACACTTCTGTGTGTGTGTGTGTGTGTGTGTGTGTGCCGGCATTTTGTAATCAGTTTTAATGGGACGCGTCTGGAGGCGCCATATGGCCCCAATATGAGGAGTCCAGGAAAGAAAATTGCTTATGCTTTTCCCACAGGTTATACGGAAAATAACAGATAAAATAGAAAAGTGTAAAGATGTTATAAATGATCAGATGTAGGGCTGGGAAATGAAATTTTGAAAAGGAAATATAATTTATGGAAATCATGAAATATGAAATTTAACACATTGGGAAAATTTAAGTTAAGTCAAAGGAAGCTTTTATAAAAAGTGCACAGAATCCTTGAGAATTACTTTCTTAATTTTATATTTTATATTTTTTAAATATTGATTATTATTTAATTTTTTGTACTTATATTTGTCAAGTTAAGAGTAAAATCGATAAATAACATATATTCAATTTTTTATTGCTATTTATTTTTTATTTAATTTTTGATTATATTAATTTTTTTATTCCATTTTATTTAAATATATTTATAATATTTTATTAAAAAAATGTTTTAAATTTATTTTTATTATTTTTTTATTTATTTATTTCTATAATTATTAATTATTATTATATATTAATTATTGATATTATTATTTTTTATTAATAAAAAAATTAATTATTAATAAAAAAAAGAAGCCTTAATTATTATTTAAAAATAACCTAATAAAATTCATTATTAGCACGACTTTAAAACGCGCAGAACTCAGTAATAAATAAAGTCTTTCTTATAGGAAGAGGGTTGTATTTTAAGGATTGTCACATAGTCTTTAAAAACAAATTAAATATGCAATTAAAAATCCTCAAAACACTGATTCGACATTTCTATAAATGTTTATATTATTTTCGTTTTATTTCTGGATTTTATTTCTTTTCTGTTAAAATATAAATGGACTTTTAACTATGCCACGTCCGCGGGATGTCACAATGGAGTCATAACGTTGTCCTTTCAACAAAAGCCATAAAAATAGCGACTTAAATAGCAGCAACATGTCTAGCATTTCCCAGGATAGCACCCAAAGTATTACTGACTGTCTGACTGCCTGTCTGACTGTCTGACTGTCTGACTGCCTGTCTGATTGTCTGTCTGACAGCCTGACTGTCTGCCGGCTGTCTGTGTGGTCGTCTAGCTGTCTAACAGTCTGAATGGTTGGCTGCCTGGCTGAATACCAACATCATCTAAGGAGCGTCCAATTCACACTTTTTATCAGCTTTAATAAACGACATTCAAGGCGGCTCAAAAGGCAAGAGAAGCAAAAATTTTATGGTTTTATTGTGCAAATAAAAAAACACGCGGAAACTACTTAATCAAGTTGCAGTCCATAGTCCGTGGTCCGTAGTCTGTAGTCCGGATAGATACAGGACACTGGCATAGAGACCTTAGCTTCGACTCTGCTGTGACGGCATGCGGAAGCGCCGTGTTGTATGCAACAGAAAGCAAAAACAAAGCAAAAGCAGCGCCAGAAAACTTCACCAACGTTCCTTATGTTTTTTCTATTTTGTTTTCTTCTACTCATTTTTTTTTTTTTTGTTTTTGTGATTTTGAGTGTAGAAACAACAAAAACAACGAAGCAAAAAAAATTAAACATGGGAATACCGAAAGCTGAACCAACACACAAGCAACCAACCTAAGAAAATTAATGACTTGCAGATACTCTTTAAAGCCAAAGGCAAGTAAAAAATAAAAAAAATATAAAAAATATATAAAAAATTATACAATTAATATTTTAAAATTTAATTAAAGAATATTATATCAAAAATTATATTATTAAAGATATTCAATTATTTTATATATTATTAAAGATACTTTTCTCTTCTATTATAGATACTTTTACTAAAGATATTTCTCTTTCTATTAAAGATATTTTTCCCCTTTGTTAAAGATACTTTTATTAAAGATATTTTCCCTTTTTATTAGTTACTTTTCCCTCTTATTAAAAATATTTATTCCTTTTAATACCAACTAAAAAAATTTTTTTTTAATTAAGAGAATGTTAAAAAAATTTCAAGTACAAAAATGCTAACTTCGAACGACTAACTAATTATATTTAATAGCAATATTATTTCACATATTTTGACCAGAGATGAAACTAATAAAACAAATTATCGAATTCGATAAATATCGATTAATGTCACAAGCAACTTTAAGAGTCAAAAATAAATTCAAAAAAATTAAAGTCATTAAAAAAGCTGTCAGAAAATTGCATATAAAATAATTAAAAATTTAAAATTAAAAAAAAACAATATACAATAATTAAGGCTCTCAATTCACTTAAGCAGAGCAAATTAGGAATTTGTCTAATTTCTGGATTAATTCCTTGTTAGCAGGTCGATTACAAATTAGGGTCAAATATCTGACCTCTTAATAAACGCGTTCCTCCTTTGCAGGTTGTACTTCCCGTTATGTGTCTTATGGACCCCATTAACCTACTATTTCAACAGTTAAACAAAACAAAAAAAATGAAAATAGAAAAGGCTTCTCTCATTTCGGAGCACTGCTCAAATTTATGACAGCAATTAGCGGGTTTGGGGCGTGTCCAGGGGCGGGCAGGACAACAGGCAAAACAAACACAACAAGCAACAAAATGGGAAAACTCTTCAATTAATTTGTTGCGCTGCTCGAGACAAACAAAACGCGCGCATCAATCAAGTCCTCGTCCGAGGGGGGAGCTACGAACCATTGTCCTGGGTGTGAAATATCGACAAATGGACATGAGATGGAAGGCAAATTGTGGACTTTAAGCTGGCATTTCCTTTGTCCTGCTGAACAAGTGAGTGCCCCCAACTTTTTGGTCGCGTGCCAAAAGGCAGCTCATAAATAAACGTCTTATTTTTAATTACCGCACTCGAGTTGAATTTTAAATGCCGTAGCATTGGGTGCGCATTGGGGATCAATATCAATATTGTTGCAAGGACTTTTTGAATGTGTGTAGCTCAATGTGTGGGACTTACCTGTATCGTTTCCGTTGCGGAATACTTCCGATTGTAATCAACATGATGAAGGTTCGGCATGCTGTTCACCTCTTCGATTCGACTGATAATGCCGAAGGATAATGCTGCTTAACACGTGTCCTTCACCTCCTGTGGGGGTTGTCTTTGACTCTGTCTGTGGGGTGGCACTTTCTCTGCATCGAGATATGTCGCTTTATGATACATTTGTGTTAATTTTCGTTGCCCTCGTTGCCGCTTCAAATGGTTTAATTTGACTGCAAAGAGCGCAAAGTCGGATAGGAGAAGAAGAAAAAAAATAAATAAATAAGTACCTAAGGAAGCATGAATTCGGGAAAAAGTTGAAGTTGGAAAAGTGTAAATTACTTTCCCACCCCCCACCCATTTGACACAACCCCTAGGGCTTGTTTACTCATGTCGATATTTCTAATGCGCCACGTTTAACGCAGCGGGATGTATGTCTGCGTGTGTGTGACTGTGTATTTATATCTGTGGCTGTGGCTGTGTGTGTGTGTGGGTGGGTGATTGTGCACGAGTGTGTGTGTGTGCTGCCTTCACAAACACGGGCGTTTGGGTTTTTGGGATTTATTGCCAAGTTTACGGTACGTGCTTTGACTAAATTTATAAGCCGAGTCCACAAACAAAAACCAATATCCCGGGCCAGATTCAGGCCTAGACTCACTTGGCTTAAAAGGACCCGCACATATAGCGATCTGAATATCTGAACTGACTTCATAGCCCAGGCTAAGCCCCAGATATAAATTGTTTCAACATGCGCCAGGAAACGTTCCTAATTCGCAGTCTTCCCTTTGCTATTACAAAATTGAAAATTGATGAATTTCAAAAACCTGAGTCGAACTTTCCAACCGCTGAAGCCTGTAAGTCCTGGTGAAGTTTTTAACTTCTCAAAATTAAGAATCAGCTGTTTTTAAAACTTCGAGGACTTCTCAATTGAAATCCTTAAATGTCAACTTCAGTCCCAAGCAAACATTTAGCCTCCCTTCCCTGTCATCCATCCATCTCCGTCCCAAACTCCACAACTACTTGCTCTGACAGCTGTTTAGGTATTCATCATCACGAGTTAGTCGCTTCAACTAACTAATTAGACAACAGTTTAAGGGCCGGCAATGTGACCTGCATAGCAAGAAATTGTTATCCAATGCCAGAAAGAGCCACAGGATAACGTTCAGAACAGAAAGAAACTTCATTTCTTTCAACACAAGGAACACATTGAATACTTGACCATCTGACTCATTGTTCAATAGTCTAAGCAATGAAGGACCGACCACAAGGACCTTCGGATGCTACAGAATCAATAAATCGTAAAATTTTAAGAGCGAGAATTTGCGGTGTTTTATTCATAATGAATTCTGAGGCAGTTACATTTGTGCAATGCAGTGAACTAATGCGGTACCCCTACTGATCCTTGTCCGCACTTCAAGGATCATAGGGACCACGCAATCAATTACAAATTAATAACGATATCTTTCATGTTTACTTGTAGCTAGTGGTTTCTTCGAATACTTCAGCTTTTCTAGAGAGATTTAATATGTTCAATGTTTACTGAAAAAGAAAAGATCCTGTTATTGATTGTGATTGATACGATGCTGCTGCATATATCCTTCATTACTTACTATATATATATATATATTTTAGTTGTTCCATTGTCTTGGTAAATGTATGTTCATTTTCTTAACAGGCGCTTTTTCTTGACTATCAATGTCTAATGTGTAAAAGGTATCAAGAGAGATTCCTCCTCTCCCTTGTCCGCTTTTTTTTTTTTTGGTTATCATCAAATGCAAGGATAAAACTTAATAGCAATTTCTTATTCAAGATGACTTGACGAGGTCGATTGTAATTAGTAAAGGTATCAAGCGAATTTCAATTAACTGATTTTTCTCTTGGCCACTTCACTTTTCACTTTTAATTTTGACATTTTAGCCGAAATGTTGAACGTGTTGACTTATATACTCAGAAAACTCTGAGCCAACTTCGGACCCTAGGCTCGATTCATGTGTTAACTGATTGTGAATTACAATATTCCATCTACTGAGTTTAAAGGTCAAAGTTCAATTACATATTACAAATCGCAACAAATTGTGACGAAGGAGGAGGAGGAGACATCATCTCAGATGCTTCGCTTTGATTGCATATTATAAGCTTTTATATATTATATAAAGAAAATATTTCCAAAACCCAAACAAACACTTAAAAAGTTTCGGGTTAACAAGAACAAGATCTGTAACAATAAGAGTGGTGCTTGACTCATAATCCGTTAAAGCCCACACCGACCTCCCCTCACAATCTAAGCACACAGCAGATCCAAACACAAGTTCGGATTTGTATCGCATTTATTGCTCAATTGGTCTAATGTCCTTGGAAGCCCAAGAGCTGCATCTGATTTTTAAAATGGTAATTTATATTTTCTATCTTTTTTTAAATGAAAGTCCTTGGTTTTTCTTTTAATTTATACTGTTAAATACTCTGGCTTATAATTCCCAAATTGTTACCGATTAAAAAGGCTTAAAAAATGTATTAAAATTCTCATACTGTTAAGGTTATATGAACAGTAGCAACAAATATCTTATTGTAAAAAGGGAATTGTTTATTATATTTTCGGTTTTTGTGTTTTTCTTTTTTGTGTTTTTGTGTTTTTGTTTTTTTCTCTGTATTTATTTTTTTTTTTGCTTGTTTTAGTTAGTTAAATTGAAAAAAAAACAAAAATGAAAATATTTAAAAAAAAGAGAAAAAAAAAAAGGAAATAACGTTTTATAAAAATATCGCCGTCAAGTAAAGCAACTACCCCTTCCACAAGCCAGATTTAACAATAATACATTTCAGTAAGTCAAATAAAAAAAACCAAAATTTTAATTTAATTCATTTAAATTTCTAATTATCAACTGGTTTATTCAGATTTCTCAGCAACGACATAGACTTTAAATGAGAAATGAGATCATACGATGATCCCTAGACGAACACTCAATACAAGAGTGAAATAATAAAAAAAATAACAGTAAAAATACAGCCTCGACAACAAATCAAAATCAAATTAGCCGCATAGCAAAAAGCCTTTGTGGTCTTCAAGCTATTTTTTTTTTATCTCTGGCCTTTAAATTTTGCCTTTTAATTATCCATACATATATTAAGATTGTCTCGGGTCTAATAATTTTCTACATAGAGTTCAGAGAGCTATATTACCTATCTTGAAGTTAAACACTCTGTTCTACTTAGTGGATAACGAATCACTCATTAATATTCACACTTTATTCATATTCACTTCTCTTCTGTTTTCAGTACACTGAAGATACTCTGTGGAGAGAAATACACTCAAGAATGAACGAGTCATTACTGCCTCTCTCCACATTTGAGTTTTGACAGGTTGGCAGATTGACTGATGCACACGGATTGCTGGGGACTTTTGTAATCCTTGGGGCTGCAGAATCAAAAGTGTACCGCAATCCATTTTTTGTTATTAGCGTTATACCAATACAAAATTGTATAGAAGCAAACGCTAATCTCATTTATTAAATACCAACACGAGCTCAGAATGGACTGTTATTGTGTTGTTAAAATAAACAAAAGTTACATTAAAAATTATTTAAGAATTTACAACTTTTTTATAATTTATTAGTCATAGTTATATACAAATATATATTTTTTTTATATTAAATTTATTTATGAAGCGCCTTTATAAACTTTGGCTATTGAAATATTTATGTATATTTTTTATAATTTTATTAATTATTTATAATTCTTTGCCAAACAAACCTTCTGATGATTTCAACCCTTAAATGATTTTTGATCCGAAATCTTGAACTTAATTTTAATTTAATTAAATTTGATGATTTTTAAGCCCCACCTCCCTGAAGTCATATTACACAGGAGAATTCCCAAAGTTCAAATTTCTGTACCAAGACAATTCATCTGAATTTATTAGTCTATTAGTTATATAAAAATATATATTTTTTATATTAAATTTATTTATAAAAAGACCTTTATAAAAATTTTGGCTATTATTGAAATAATTATATATTTTTTTAAATTTGATATTTAATAATTTATTTATATTTATTTTTTTATTTTTTAATCAAGACACCTTCTGATGATAAATGAACCCTTTCAATGATTTTGATCCGCAATCATAATTCAATAATTTCAATTAATTTAATTTAATTTAAGCCCGTCCTTCCTTAAATCCAATCACAACAAAAAGCACAAAGTTCAAATTTCTGTACCAAGGCAATCATCTAATTTTTAAAAATTCAATTCTCAATCTAATTCTTAAAAATTTTAATTTTATCTTTAATTTAATATATGTATATATATTATTATATACATATATAATATATAATTTTAATATTTAAAACTCCTAAATATCATAAGTTTGCAATTGTCAAAACAGCAGATAAAGCGGCCTGAATATCTGAACTGACTTCATAGCCCAGGCTAAGCCCCAGATATAAATTGTTTCAACATGCGCCAGGAAACGTTCCTAATTCGCAGTCTTCCCATTGCTATTACAAAATTGAAAATTGATGAATTTCAAAAACCTCCCAACCGCTGATGCCTGTAAGTCCTGGTGAATTTTTTAACTTCTCAAAATTAAGAATCAGTTGTTTTTAAAACTCCGAGGACTTCAATTAATATCCTTAAATGTCCACTTCCGCCCCAAGCAAACATTTAGCCTCCCTTCCCTTTCATCCATCCATCTCCGTCCCAAACTCCACAACTACTTGCTCTGACAGCTGTTTAGGTATTCATCATCACGAGTTAGTCGCTTCAACTAACTAATTAGACAACAGTTTAAGGGCCGGCAATGTGACCTGCATAGCAAGAAATTGTTATCCAATGGCAGAAAGAGCCACAGGATAACGTTCAGAACAGAAAGAAACTTCATTTCTATCAACACAAGGAACACATTGAATACTTGACCATCTGACTCATTGTTCAATAGTCTAAGCAATGAAGGACCGACCACAAGGACCTTCGGATGCCACAGAATCAATAAATCGTAAAATTTTAAGAGCGAGAATTTGCGGTGTTTTATTCATAATGAATTCTGAGGCAGTTACATTTGTGCAATGCAGTGAACTAATGCGGTACCCCTACTGATCCTTGTCCGCACTTCAAGGATCATAGGGACCACGCAATCAATTACAAATTAATAACGATATCTTTCATGTTTACTTGTAGCTAGTGGTTTCTTCGAATACTTCAGCTTTTCTAGAGAGATTTAATATGTTCAATGTTTACTGAAAAAGAAAAGATCCCGTTATTGATTGTGATTGATACGATGCTGCATATATCCTTCATTACTTACTATATATATATATATTTTAGTTGTTCCATTGTCTTGGTAAATGTATGTTCATTTTCTTAACAGGCGCTTTTTCTTGACTATCAATGTCTAATGTGTAAAAGGTATCAAGAGAGATTCCTCCTCTCCCCTGTCCGCTTTTTTTTTTTGGTTATCATCAAATGCAAGGATAAAACTTAATAGCAATTTCTTATTCAAGATGACTTGACGAGGTCGATTGTAATTAGTAAAGGTATCAAGCGAATTTCAATTAACTGATTTTTCTCTTGGCCACTTCACTTTTCACTTTTAATTTTGACATTTTAGCCGAAATGTTGAACGTGTTGACTTATATACTCAGAAAACTCTGAGCCAACTTCGGACCCTAGGCTCGATTCATGTGTTAACTGATTGTGAATTACAATATTCCATCTACTGAGTTTAAAGGTCAAAGTTTAAATTACATATGGCAAATTGTGACGAAGGAGGAGACATCATCTCGGATGCTTCGCTTTGATTGCATATTATAAGCTTTTATATATTATATAAAGAAAATATTTTCAAAACCAAAACAAACCCTTCAAAAGTTTCGGGTTAAGAAGAAGAAGAAGCTCTGTAACAATAAGAGTGGTGCTTCACTCATAATCCGTTAAAGCCCACACTGCCCTCCCCTGCCAATGCAAACAGGTCCTTCGATAAATTTGATCCAAACACAAGTTCGGATTTGTATCGCATTTATTGCTCAATTGGGCCAATGTCCTTGGAAGCCCAATAGCTGCTTCTGATTTTAAAAATGCTAATGTATAATTTCTATCTTTTTTTTACGGGGTTCTCTTTGGTTTTTTCTTTTCTACTGTCAATTACTTTGGCCTATAATTCTCAAATTGTTAACAGTAAAATGGCTTAAACAATTTTTTTAAAATTCTCAAGGTGTTAGAGTTACATGAGCATTGATATCGAGAACTTAATAAAGGTAAATTAATAATTTATTTTTTTTTTTAATTTTTTAGTTTTAGTCAAATCATCCATAGAAAAAAAGATGGATAAACAGCATAGACACACACAGCACACATGCTCAGACGAAATCTCGTCGTGGAGTCGAGCAACGAACTTTACATAATCTAGCTAGTTTTCCCACAACACAACAAAAAAATGGTAAGTAAATAAAAAAAAAAAAGTTATTTTAAATATGAATTTTAATTTGTGTAAATATATATCAATTAATTATTAATTATTCTCTTGCAGATTTCTCGGCGCTAACACATGGATCCTTGATCAGATCAAACGATTTTTGAAACATACAAACTGCGAATACGGAACTTCTCTTTCTGGAAAACATTTAGACATTGAAGATGCTCATGTGGATACCAAACCACATACACAAGTGAACTAATGATGCCTGCATATTTAAGTTTTGTCGGATGCACACGGATTGCTGGGGACTTTTGCCGTCTTGGGCTGCAGAAGCAAAAGGGTACCACAATCCATTCTTATTTTAGCCTAATACCATACATATTAAAGACGTATCGTAATGTGTAATAAATACACCAATATAAACACAGAAATTGTGTTTAATTTAGTCTAAAAATTTATTGTTTACATGTAAGTTAATTATTACATCAATTTGAAAGCTCGTGTCAAAATAAATACAATAGTCATATATGTACATAAAAAAAAAAATTATAATTCTTTTCTTTTAGACCCTTACCTAAACCAGAATTATTAATTAGGCACGAGGCTTTGTCTAAAATAAATCACGACTTTTCCAAAATGTAACATAAAAAAATAAATAAAAAAAATAATAAATAAATAAAAAAAAATAAATAAATAAAAATAAATTATTAATATTTTAATTGTAAGTGAAGCAGCTCAAGCAGACAATTTGTTTTTTTTTAATAGTTATTAAAAAGTCCCCCGACAACTAAAATATAAAATCAAGACAACTCTTAAAATATACATTTAAAATTCAGAGTGCCCTTCTCCACGAAAATCCTTAAAATGAGAAAGGATTTTTATCTCAATGTCTGACAAGGCCAGAGTAAAAATACATCGATCAATATAGGAGAGAGACACAGCCATTACCGCTGATGGTGGTGGCGTTACATGACTTTTTATGTATCCAAGGACAAATCAGGTATAGAAAAACTAGCCCAAAGTTCAACTGTAGAAATTCTTGTCCTGGGATCTAGCAACAACAACTGAGCTACGACTACAAATCTAATAAATAAAACAGGATTCTTTTATAAGTCTTAAAGCAGTCTATTTTTCGAATCTGTCCTGTTTTGTACAGGATTTGATTGATCATATTGAAATTAAATGGAATTTTATTTCATCAAGTACTCCTCCTTTACCAATTTTATTTATGTCCACACTACAGTCCCGTGTATTTAAGGGTGAATGTAAGAATTATTCCTACTTTGTCCTCTCCCCGCGAAATAAACTTCTTTTGATAATTAATAAAATATGTTTCTCAATTATTTTACCAGAAACTGAATCAGAACTTATTTATGTGACTCAAGGATTAATCAAAGTAATAACAAAAAAAAACCACCTATAAAGAAAGGAATACCCAACTAAACACTAGTTCTACTTCTAGAAGTAGTTATTTTAAGAACGTACTCTGTGTACGCAAACTTTTGCGGCTCCTTTTATTTGCCTTATTATCTTTACAATATTATATTAAATAACCTACTTAACTACCAAATATAAATTTAATAAAATATTTAAGAAATATATTGAAATATTAAATAAAAAGAAAATTTTAATAATAAGTATAATATCTTAGAAAATATTCATTGCCAAAGTTGAAATATTTTCATTTTATAGCGTGTACGCGGGCAAGTGTACTAAAATTGTATACATACATGCATACATATACAAATGTATGTACTAAATAATAAATAAATAAATAATTAATTTAACTGCACGTAAATTTTCACACTTAATCTAATAAGTTTAAAGGTCATGGTTCAATTTTCTATGTTGCACTTAACATTTTTTGTTATAATTCGCAACTGGTTTAAGCGGTTATCCTGTAGGGTACCTGGCCCTTCCACCCTTAAAGTTATCGCTTCTCGGCCTTATGGCTAAGATCAAAGTGTAGTATCTGTTCTTATCAGCTTAACATCTGATAGTTTCTCCATTGGAGAACACTGAATGTTAAACTGATTTTTGGAATCAGACGGAGTGCTAGGAGCTTGCTCCACCTCTGTCACGGGTTGGCCCGGTCTTGCACTACCGCCGGGACTTTCGGCCCAACTGAATAATAAATTTAAACTGAGGTACAGGTTAATTTAAAGAGAGTGGCATTTTTAGACAAATTGTAGAAACTTGCCCTCTGATCTTTAAAGTGTTTTCATACAGAATTGTGAACTTTTTTGCAAGGAAGTACTTCCTTCCATTTCTGAGGGGTCGTAAAATTTGTAGTAACAAATTTTGGTTTCGTTTTTACGGCTGTCGTCCTAAAATCGGGTTAAAATTAATGATGCGTTTCATTGGCCCGACGCTGAATTGTGGCAACTTTAATAAATTTCAGATGAGTTGTTTTCCCTCCCATATCACTAATTAAGTACATCCCGAGTTGTTGTGAGCTATAACAACAACGGGAACATTAACCATTAACTTGAACTAGTACTAAAAACAAGAGCAGCAACTCATTTTGTGCCCTGCGGGTTGGCAGTCAAGTTGGTTTTTTCAATGGGAGGTCCTTATGGCTCCTTAGACTTTCCATATGCTGCATGAGCGAAATTTATTAGCTACTACAGCAACAGCAAGTGAGATGTGGCATGGGGCATGCGGCATGTGGAATGTGTGCCGTGCGTGTTTCTGAATTGTGGGCATGACAACCGCCCACGTACGTGGTAAGCACATGTTAATCCCAAATCAAAATTAGGGGCACATGAGACAAAAGGATATAAGGACATTAGGCTATTGACTGTCCAGTCCGGCAGCTGTAAGGAGTATTTGATAGGAGCAAATTAAATGGCTAAATAATTGAGTTAGTACATCTTCGGGCCAATCCTTTCTGACCAAAGGGGCTTAAAGCTGTGCTTGGCTTATGCAAATATCAGTATCAATTGCCGATGGCAGCTGATTAAAGAGTCCTGGCACGCACCAGACAGACTTTCTCATGCCTCGGCAGAGGTCAGTACAACTTGTAGTAAGTGGCATGTGCCAAGTGGCAAGTAGCAAGTGGTAAATGGCAGGCGGCAGGCAGCAAGCGGCATGTGGCTAAAAAAGCCAACGGCATTGCATTTCCAGCAACTAAGAAGTCATAAATTATGCAGCGACATAGTCGAAGGACAACAACAAGAACAACGACAACGACGATGTTGTCAGCCAGCCATAGGGACAACAGCACCAAGAAGCAAGGATATGCGAACCAAATGCCAAGCCATTGCCCTAACCTTCACCGCCCACATGCCCGAGTCCCTCCCGCTCCTTTCTCTCTATTAACTCCATGCAATACTCCAAATGGCGCTGCAGTTAATAAGAACAAGTCTGGGGCATGCAGCAGTGCAGCAGTTGCAAATTATGACAAACTATACAACACGCAGAACTTGTGGGTTCCTGCACAATGTGGCAAGCAAGGATAATAACGACTATGCGACAAGGATCCAAGCTACGAGCCAATATTAAATAAGAAACAAAAGGGAACATTTTTACTTAAAAAAAATATAAATATATAAATAAAAATAATTTAATAATTTAATTTTCAATTACTGCATTTAAATCTTAATATATTTTATTGCTTATAAGCAATTAAGTTTATGAGCTTGTTGTTTTCACTAATCCGATTTGTGGCACTTTAAAATTCCAATTTTGTGTATGAAACTGAAACTATAATCCGATTATTTTTCATGACACTGAGTGAAAAAATAAATCCGATTAGCAGTGAATTTAAATTTCCTATTTTAATGTGTGTGTGGCTGTGTGTGCGTGTGTGCGTGTGTTGGATATGCGAGCGAGGGGTGTCCTTTCAGAAGGAGTAGAAAGTTTTTATCTAAGTTTCAAGTGCTTGCGAAGTAAAATTTACCCATTGTACTTGAGAGTCATTTAAGTTATTGTAGGCAAATGTTTCTATTCTATTTCTTGGCAAGAATCCTGCAACCAGACGCCAACTTCTTGGCCAAAGTTAGAAGTAGAAGTGCCAGCAAGAGAGGAAGAGGGGAAGAAGTAGAGCTGGGGATGAAACTTTATGAAAAACTATGCAACAGACTTAAGCCAAAAAGTTGTTGATCTCCAAGTTGAAGGCACAACAGGTTAGGGGGAGAAAACCAGCTGTTGGCATCCATGGAAAACTTGCAGCTAATTGCTGCAAGTCCAAATGGGGCCATACTTATGACAATTTACACGAAGACCTCCACATCCTTTCCTTCCCTTCCCGTCCCGACCCTTTACCGCACTGTACACAACGATTACTACTCCCATTCACTCTCTCCCCATTGATGTTCAGGAACATTAACTCGTCCTTTTGTTGGCAACAACAGAGAATGAAACTAAATGAGGTTTACAGTTCCTCTTAGGATATTTAATTAGATTAACTAAATGAACTTTTCAGCAAGGCAACAAGAATAAAAGCAAAAACAATAGAAAAACCGAAACTTTGACAAAGTTTAAACCATTTGTCAGCCACATTCATCGCCGCAACTGCCAAAAACTTTGCTAAAATTCCGAAACAACAACAACAACAAAAGCAACAACGGAAATCAATAAATAAGAAGGAGAAGCTAACGTAACGAAAGTAAAATTCCCAAAAAATAAAGAAGGAAGCCCAAAATAAAACCGAAATATAAACAACAAAAAGAAAAGAACAAAAACGCGAAAGGCAACCGTAACAATAATAAAAATTTATTGTTATCCTCAAAAAACAAGTGAAACAATCAGCAATAAAATCCAAGTAAAAATATAAATAACCAAACGAAGGATCTTAAATACTCTAACATTTTGTCAGCCGAGGGGAAAGTATGAATAAAATTATTTTAATTCGTATAAAAAATATTTAGAAGAACTATATATAATATTAATATAATATATTAATAATAAAAAATAAATATAACAAATAAATGTTTATAATTTCATAGATCTTCGAATAAAAATATTTTAGTTAATGTAAAATGACATGAAATATTTTTAAGTTTATAAAACATTTAAATAGTTTTGTATATTTGATTTTTTTTTTTTAAATTAATATATTTATTTTTTAATTTAGTCTATTTAATTTTATTTATTTATTTTAATTGCTTTTTTTTTAATTTATGATATTTTATTTTTATATTACTTTTTCTTTATATTATTAATTATTATTTATTAATTTAATAATTTATATATTTTAATAATTTCCCATTTTTTTATTTATTCATATTTTTATATATATTTTTTTTAATCAATTTTTTGTAGAATTTGCTTAATTTTTATATATTTAATTTATGTATTTCGTATATTTTTTTATTTAAATTTATGTTTTTTATTTATACAATTTATATATTTATGTTTTTTAATTACTATTTTATTGTATATTTAAAATATGTTTTATTATATTGATAAGCTTTAAAATATTATAAATATATTATTATTGTACAGAGCAAGCTATAAATAGATTTGTATACTTATCAAATTGTCATAAAACATAAAACCTTCATGACCCGCCAATTATAGAGTATAGAAGGCAGGCAGCAAAGGCAAACAGAATGAGAATCAGCAGATATCAACGGTGTGAGCCAAGTTATTTAGGCGTTGAATACTTTTAGGCCACAAAATGCGTGCAAATGCTGCTGCTTGAGCGACGTTTTGGCCTAAACCCACAAGGACTTAGCGGTACTGTTAGGTGTATTAAGCCTCTGATGAGGCGCAAGGCAGTGCCACAGCGTGGACGGGGAGTGTGGTACGGTGTGGGTGGTACATAGGCGCGATGCGTCGGGAGAAGGGGGAGGGCACACAAGTTGCTAGCTCTGCAATATTAAAGTGGGGATAGCGCACAGGACTTGTGCCAGCTGCGATTTTCAATTCGAAAGAAAAACAAGCATAACAACAAACAACACACTGCCAAAAAGCGGCCAAATAACGGTAAAAAGCACAACACCCTAAACAAGCATTTGGCTTGGAAAACACTTGAAAACTGAAGTGGATGCGAAACAAGAGTTGGCCATGTTTCCCACTTGTTTACGCTTGTAGTTTTTTGATTGAATTTCAAGAACGGATCCAGGACAGGAAGGACAGCTCAGTGAAATTGACTGAGAGAAGGAAGAAGTGAGCACAGAGCGAAAAGGAAGTGAGGGGTAGGCAGGCTGCGTAGAGATGTGAATTGTGAAGTGAGGAGTGGGCAACATAAGAGCAACAATTTGCAACAGCAACAAAATTATGAACTCGGTGCAGACGTTGCAACAAATCTAATGAAAAATTAACAATCCCTGAAAAACCAGGAACTAGAATCTGCAGTCCATACATTTGGACATATCTGGTCACTGGTACCTTTAGTCCTACCTGCGCCAGGAACAATGTTTGGTCCAACGCTCAGACGACACAGGACACCCTCTGGTCATGAATTTCTATACACAGGGCAGGACATTCGCTCAAGAGCGCCAAATTCGGACCAAATGGGGTTACCAAGTACCACTGTCAATTCCCAATGGAATGTTAGAATATTGCACAGTGGTACAAACTTTTGAAATAGCAAGAAATCGAGCTACTTTCTTTTTATATATATTTTATATTTATAGTTTTAATCTACTTTTATTCAATATTTGACTAAGAAAAAACTTCATAAATTCATATTAAAATATTTAAAGAAAAAATCAGAGTAAATATATAAAAATATAAATAATTAAAATAATAACTTTTAACTTTTATATTATATGTACAAATTATTTTCCAAGAGCAGCCAAAGTTGTAGATAATTGTAGAAAAATTATCAAAATATTTTTGGCTTCTCATTTCCGTAAAAATAATATAACAATTTTGATATTAAAAATAAATAAAAAAGAATTTTTATTTTTTTTAATTTTGTAAGAGTTACCTTAAATAGTTTTGAGTGCAGCATTATTAATTGTGAGAAATTAAACAATTAAGAGATTTAGAAATCTATAACCCAATCTTCTCATTCACCCCACTGTATATTTGGCTGGTGTCTGTGGGGGTCGAGTGGGTCGGTTCAAATGACAGCAACTGAAATTGAAGTTGGCAAACGTTTTTCGAGGGTTGATTTTAAAATGCAAAAACCCAAATCCATGGCTGGAGTGAATGAGAGAAAGAGACAGGAAGTGAAAGAGTGAGAGGGAGTGTGAGAAGAAGAGTGAGGGAATGACGAGCAGAAGGAGGTCGTTACATTTGGCAGTCCTTTCGCTGCTCCTGGCTGCATAGCTATACATAATACAAGCGGAAGCACGTATCCCATGCTATGCCGTCTATGCCCTGGCTAACTGTCAATATCCTAGGCTCAACTTCGACTTATGCCATGTTTATCATTCAGCTCGGAACAAAACGATAACCAAAACAAAAGCGCATTTATCTCAAACGCAGCCAAAGTCAAGCAAAAAGCCAAGTCCTTTGTCGCGTGTGGCAAGAAATGAAGCGAACCTTTTTGATTTGCCACGGGCCGCACTTGGTAACACGAAAATTAAGAACCAAAAAACCTACTAAACAATAGCGGAAATTATTTTATTATCCTTGTTGTATTTGCATGAACAAACAGCCATAAAGACGTCTGAGGAAGCGGATGAAAACATTTCGTTTAGTGGCCTCAATAAAAGGACATTTCAAGTGCTAATGAGCAGGCGGACAGAAAAAAAATCCTTTGTATAAAAAAAGAATTTTCTTTAAGGAAAAAAATATTGAATGACAGAAAAAAATATGCTTTTTACGATTTAAAAAAATGTTATTCAAATTTATGAATTTAATTTTAGTTAGAGAGAGATTTCAGAGTGTTTATATAATTATATATATATTGATACCATAAGTAAGGTTAAATCTATAAACAGACTTTGCCCGATTTCAGAGAGTAAATATTAATTTTTGTCATAAGTAAAATTAAAATCTCGAAAGCTTTATCCAAACTTTTAAAAAACTTCGAGATACTTTAAAGCACTTGAAGTAAGTGATTTTAAGAGCGATGTTGAACTCACATTCTGAGTTCATATTTTATTTAAGCTCAAAAGGAACAAAACCGAGACGCAGAATGAAACAGACCAGGGAAAGGGGAGAGCGGGGTCATGAGCTGAGCCAAACTGCAAGGGAGTTAAGGAAAGCGTTTTGTAGCAATGGATTTATGCGTCTTTTGATAACTAATTCCCTTTGGGCGTCTGTCAACAAGCAGATAAACTTCTAGGCAACTCCCAAAGTAGCCCAGGCAGCACATGTGAAAGACGAGACTAGACAAAGTTTAAAGGACCAATGTACTTAAAGTCCTCAACACTTTAACAATCGGTAACTGGTAACGGGTAACTGGCAACTGGTAACTGGTAACGGGTAACTGGCAACTGGCGACTGGTAACTGGCAACTGGCAACTGGCAACTGGCGACTGGTAACTGGCCAACTGAGTGAGTGTCGAATTGCCCAACAACTTGACTATTTGACAGGCATTCATATTAATTTGCTGTTAAACGTCGAAGACTGTAGGAATTTCCGAAGAAAAAAAGGAAAAAAGAAATTGGGGTCTCTTAACGCATTGGCCAAATGTGCAGAAAAAATGGCCGAAAACAATTTGCGGCAATCAGATGCTTAGTACGTGACATGAGTTCCCAGTTTCTACTAACTGGCTAACTATTGATAAGAAAAGTTTGGACACACAAATACACACATATATACACTCTTACACGCAAACACACACACACACATACATACATATAAGCTGTGAAAAATGCAAACAGCTGCTGCCCTGTCCGCCACTGGGTCCCCTGGTTGCCGGTGTCAATGACCCCAAAAGCATCCAAACCTAACGAGCACGTGAGTCAAGTGTAGCGGAAAATGAGCTAATTTACTCGAATTGCTGGAGTTTCTTGTAGTTCTTGGACGGCTAATGGCCACGTGTCCAAGCATAAAGTCAAGAAATTCAATTGCAAAGAAAACATAAATCATCCTAGACAGACACAGATGAACACGCAATCAGCTGTTTGTCACACAGGCTCCACAGCCTGCTCGAGCGTGGGGTGGGGGATTGACAGAGTCCTGCAGATGATGTCAATCAAATTGGAGAGCCAATGTACACACATCCAGCCCGTTTATACCTCATCCTTCATGTGTCAGCCAACAAGCAGATGCCCGGAGTTGAAATGAAATTTTAAAAGAATCCTTTTCCTCGTCTTCTTATTTAACATCGAATATAATGTAATACATATCTTATAACGTAATCAATATCGTATATAATATCGTATGCAATATCGTTTATTATATTAAATATTATAATAAATCTCATATTTAATATTTAATTTTTTAATTAAAATTTGACTTTTTGATTTTAATTTTTACATCTTGTCGTCAAAAGATTTCCCAGGACACCAACCGCATATACCCCTTCAATGTGGTATGTACCCCACAGGGTATGAAAGTCGAAGCGTTCGATTTATTGATGGCTTCGATGTAGGCGATAATTTATTTAACAATATGTGGCATGTGTTTGGGCCATGGGCCACAGCTCGTGGCTCACGCTCTGGGGCTTTGGACGCCCTTGGATGCTTGGCCATTGAGATGTAAACGGTTGCTGGAATACCGCACGCATTGTTGCTGGATTTGGGAGCCGGGCACACTTGCCGGGCATATTCACCGAAGCCCTGGGGCTAGAACAAAGGAACGATACGTTTTTATCTGCCGCAACATCACTCCTTTATTTGGCAGGAGTGCAAATTGCAAAATGATATTAGAGCGTCGGCGGTGTTGGCGATGCTGAGGGCAATGACGATTGCGGGGGTTGCTTTTGCTGCAGTGCATCAAACTGGGGGTTGCCGCATTGTGTCTAACCGAGCAGAGTGAAAGTGGAAAGTGGAAAACGGATAGGAGAAATGCGTCCGGCAAAAAAGGACCAGCAACTCGCCTCTAATGAGCACGAGCAAATTTAATGTGATTTGTGCGAAGGGTGCAACGGCTTTTCCAATATTGGGAGTTTTGGCTAAAGCTGAGTATTTGAGGATGAGTATTTGTTTTTGTAATTGACGTGTTGGTCCCGGAAACACAGGGCTTACCCTCCACTACCGTCCCTCCCCCACCGTCCCATTCATACACACACGCTCACGTTCACTCTTCATCTGTCCAGTCATCGACTTCAATGAATAATTGAGCACACACACAGACGTACACACACCCACACAGACGCACGAACACAACAACAGTGAGTAAAATGCTGTACGTTTATTCCATATTCCCATTTGACAGATCCATTGATCAGACCATTTAGGACAGCTGCAGGATCTATCAATACACATACATGGGAATATCAACACATAGAAATAATTAAAAATTTGCAATCCTGGCAATTATCAAAAAAATTTCTAAAGTTAATTTGACAAATAATATGAATTCTTTTCCAAAAAATTAAATTATAGAAAAAAGTATATATTTCTTAAATATAAAAGTAATAGTTTATATCCTTTTTTAAAGTCATCAAAAGGACTCATAACCAACCCATTACTTTTACAGCCTTTAATTTAATTGAAGCCTTAAAATGCATTAAGAACAGAAAACTTATTGTAAATACTTTATGAACACTACTTATGTCCTTTGAGTAAGAACTTGGAGAAACCATTTATCAAACTGACCCTCATAGTACATGAGTTCCCTTCACATCCTTAAAAATAAAACAATCGCCTTACGATTCTTGTTGTCCTGTCATTATTCGTGCTTATGATGATGATGATGATGATGAATTTGTTATTGAAATGACCATAACAACCTGACCAGAGTAACTTGTCTCAACAAAATGCATTATAATGATTTATGTACAACAACCCCTGAACAAATTAACAAGGATATATGATGCTGCTCCTGGCATACCAAAAATTCTCCGGTTAAGTAGCCAAACGCCCCCCAAAAAACAAAGCCTGTCAAAGCCACAAAGAGACACTCGACCCGAACGAACGCCTGAGGTGTTTTCTGTCAAGTTTAAACAAAAATTAAAGGACCTCCTTCCTTCATTGCTTACCCACACTCACACGCACACACAAACAAACTTGCCCATACACAGACATACACTCCCACACAGCTTCCCCTCAGTACAAACTTTGAGCTAATCAAAAATGTTACAAAGAGAAAAAAAATTACCGAATGAAGTTGAAGCTTGCAAGTCGAATTTTTGATACTCTTTAAAAAATCTATAGTTATAAAATTTTTTTATAAAAATATATATATTATTTTATAAATATTTAAGAGCGCAAATTAAAATATATATATCCTGTGTATGTGAAATAATATACGAACTTAAATAAAATCTTATTTATTTAAATTTCAGATGTATTAAAAAAATATATTATAAATAAATCGAATCCTAGTCTAACTCTAATAGAAGTATTATCCTTATTCACGACTTAACAAAAGAGTTCCCTAATACAGGCTCCTTCGGCGTTACAAACTTGATGAAAAATCTGTGAAGTTGAGTTTCTGAAGAAAGAAGCAGCAACTTTTATAAGTGGAAAACAGAAAAGTTTTTCAAGGAGTTTTCCACCACCAACAAACCAACACACCAACACGGAAGGAGCGAAAAATGTCGCTCACAGCCGGTGCGTATGGCATGTCCTTGTAGTTGACGCTGTCGCGGCAACATTGTTCTTATGATTAGCATTTTATCAGCAGATCTTTTGCTCATCATTTTGTGTTAAGACAACAGCGTGAACCAGAATATTTATGTTAATCTTCTGGGTTTAACGCATTCCCCGAACAGCTGACATAGCCCGTACGGATGCCGTGCGTTCCAAAGGACTGGTAGCCAAGTCATGTGAGGCTGTAATCAAACATATAAAATAGAAAGGACCTGCACACACGGCGAGCGGGGGGTACTTTTTATGTGGCAGGCCCATTAATTTATTGCTTTGACGGAAGAGACACCTCACAACAAAAGGCGACATTATTATTTCATTATTATGCCAAACGCATCCAGTGTATCCACATCCCACCCGCTCTCCAACTCCTCAATTTTCACTCCCAACGTACACGTGCTATAGACGCGTCTCATATTACCTACCCGTTGGAAGGGGTGGTGGAGGTAAATACCGAGCGGTGGGTAGAATGATTCATGCGCTGGCAAATTTTTTGACGCACCGCATTCACTTCCCTTTTTCCCTCTTCACACCAACAACCCATCCTGGATGTTCATAAATAAAAGAGCGCTCAAACATATGTTTGTTTAGCTTCGAATACTAGGCTCATGTATACAGCTGTACACACGCACACATATACGTAATATACACAATCTCGTAAATATTTTTATGGACTGTTACCCGTTCTGCATCCAAGATGAATTCAATTCAATTTACTCCTTAGACATTGCACAGGTGCGCGCTAAGGGTTGAGACTTACCTGCTACATTGGTTGCAGCTAATCCCAGTGTGTGTAAACCATTTAGCGGCAATTAAAACATAATTGCGGAATGCGTTGATAGCAATCAAACGGTAAATCATTTGGGCGCAAATTACGGCACATAACCTCACACACGACACACAACATACGACAAAAGCACATATACACACACCCACATACGCGTTACCACACGAATACACTTGCACAAGCACAGGCAATTTGCGCGCGCGAAAGAGAAACAATGGAGACAGGCACCGCCACACACTAACGGGATTTTGCTGATACTGGTTTTAATTTTATTGTGCGGGCTGCTGGTTAAATCAACAAAGTAACGCTTTAGCTTAATGGAGACAGAAATAGGATGTTGGGGATATAGACACCTCACTGCACTCATTCAAATGGTTTTGGCACATTCGTCGCGAATTAATTTGTTCGATTCAGCTTTACCGGCAAACGTAAATTGCGGTACATTTTACAAAAAAAAACACACGCGAAACAATCTACATACACGCGCACAAACAAACACGACTTAACACCGTGGCGTAAGCAAGCCGACTATTTAACATTCCCTTTTCTAATAAGATCCGCAAAATCTCTGCCTAGATTGCTGCTATAGGTTGTTGGTTGTCTCTGCATACTTTAAGGAAATGTAACACGAATTTATTTGGAGAGCGCCACTGTTAGTTAACAGAGAATGCCTATAGCCATATGAGTGCGTGTTCTCGATTTTATTTTCGTTATTTTATTTTATTTTATTTTATTTTCGAATTAAAGATTGAATATTTTAGTAAACACACAACTATATACGTACAGTAAATATATATCTGTAGAGAAAGACGATATAGAGAACTTTATTGGAAATAAAAAATTTTTTTATTTTATTCAACTATCACATAGTTGTTTTGTAATGAAATGTTGAGCTATGAAACATTAATATTACATTTAAAAATATAAAACTTATTTATTATATTAGAAATGACTTCTATATAAGATTCTTAAATTTAATTGTTATTTCGAAAGTTATATAAGATTTTTGAAAATACATAACGTAATAATTTTTTAATTTTTAATTTATCAATTATAGCAAGCCATTTTTATGTTTTTATAGTAGCTGGCCACACTGAAAACGATAGAAATCGAAATGAAAATGCTTACGGATTTTATTTTTCAGAACAAACGGTAATACCTCTAGAGACACATGCGTCAAAGCGTCTCCGTTAAATTTTCATTTATAAATTCCGTAAGATAAGCGGTAATAAAAAATATATAATCAATAAATATGCCGGCAGTAGTGCGCATTAAGCGCCGTATCGACGAGGAGCCACATACGGCCTTTGTACTAAATGGTAAACGGCGTCGACTTCTTAATGATGAAAACGCCCCAGCAACTACTGCGACGACGCCAACTACAGACAACAAAGAGGAGCTAAGTCAAGTGGTGCTCAAATTTGCCGGCACGTTGGATAATCAGGTAAACTAAGATAATTTTAAACAAACATATATATATGTATATATACAAACTTATGAATATACATGTATACATAAGATATGCTTATTCTAAGAGTCGTTTTCTTTAGGATGACAGAGCAACTAAACAGTTTGCTGCTCGGCTCAACAAAGAAACAGCCAGGGCGCTTGTGCGTCAAACAAGTGATCCGGCCATTGCCAGTGCCTTGCGACGGGATAGACAGCGTCAAGAAGCAAGACAAACAGCACGTGATCAACGGTATCGTGTTGTTAACTGTTTGCGTACAACACTAGATGAAACTGTATCTAACGATGCATCTAGCAGCAACAGTAACATAGACTCAACGACTGAAAATAATCAAATAACTATAGTTGATATTGAAACACAGCAGCAATCTCAACAGCCGCAGCTGCAACAGCCAGCCGATTCGGACATTGGCTATGTATATGATTTGTATGTGCCGGAGAATGAAGCACAGGCGGCCTATGTTGACTTAATGGATGACAACTACTTAAGGTTCGTCCTAAACATAGAAGAACATCAAACATTGAACATCACAAATATTTATATGTAATCATCATTTTTGGGGCTTGACCATGCGTTGTGTGTGTTGCATTGTATTCTTAAACTATTTATAAATAATCCTTGGCACATTTAGTTCATAGGTAGCTTTATACAAAACAAAAAAAATAAGCAAACCAAAAAACCTACAAAAAAAAAAAAACAAAACGAAAAATCTCAATGAACGCTCAATAATTTTGTAATTGTAATTCGTCTGATTCTCTATATAAGGTTGTATTATCCGTTTAATTACTACAACAACTGCTACTGGTAACACACATGAACAACAACAACAACAACAACAAGAACAAGAACCACAGCAAGAACAGCAACTGCATGAACCACAACCACTACCAATTGTGAGCACACCGACAACAGCAACGATGTGATAAGCCGCACCTCGAGTCCCCCTTCATCCAACCATCTGCACGAAACACAAAGCAGCCCAGGGGGCAGACAGTTCCTCGAAAGACAGAAAACCAACTTAATTAGATTTTAGTTTCTTTCGTTGTTACGCCTTTTTGCACCCTACCCCCAAGCTCAGCCCATCCCACCAAGACACACACACCCCATACCCCTCATACCTAATTAAGCATGCATACGAATTGTTTACCAAATGTTTTTATTTTTTTTTTGACGATTCTTTCCCATCTCCATTTGTTGCCAGTTGTCAGAATTTATGCTCATATTATTATTTTGTCTGTTTTTCTCTAATTTAAGTCATTCCGAAAATAAGTGCTGAAGTCTAAATGAGTAAATAGTTTTAGTTTAGCGCCCAACTAAATGCGTAGCTTGAATAAAGTAAATGTATAATGAATTTATCAAAAATGTGTTTTTATTGATATTGAAAATTTTAATTTTATCGTATTCACAGTCTTTGCTCTGTGGATGATATAGTTGTGGAGGATTGTTATAATAATCGGGAAGAGGACTATGATTCTGAAGACTCTAACCAAGAAGATTATTACACAAACGATTATCCCGACGAGGATGATGGCATCATGGACTCCGGTGACGAGATTTGCCAGCGAATGAATAGATTTATGTTCGGTATGTAAAATAAAAGCATTTCCTACTCTTTTTAAATATAAATAAAAGATAAATTTCTGTCTTTTAGATGATGACGACGATGGAGACGAAGATGATGATTCGTTCTTCAGCGGTTCAAGTGGGGAAAACATAAACCGATATCGCGATCCATACATTCATACAATTAACGCAGATGAAAATTCTTTTGTTGATGATATCGACTTCTGCAATGTGGGTGGAAATCTAGATTCGAATTCCGAGGATGATGAAGAGGATAAATTTGAAGATGCTAATCCTGATGATGCTGATGATGATGATAGTGCATCCAAGTGAAGCGTGATTACTTTTGTGAATCAGTCCATCGAATGGCAAATATTTGAATATTAATACTTTAAGCTAATAAAGAATTATTTTTATTTATCTATAAATCTCATATGAGAAAAAACATTTAACTAATTTCTTAATCATAACTTATGTTTAAAATGTTTAATGTTTTTTGCACTTTTCCTTGGAGCTTTTGCTGTTTCTTTTCTTTTTTAATATGTTCTTCACTTTTAATAGGTCGTTCAGTTGGAGGAGGATTTGGTTTGGATATGGGCTTAGGAGCACAACCCTCCATATACAATCGTAACGTTTCTTCGTCCATTTTTTCATTGTCTTTTGGAGGTTTGTAGTCCGCAACGTGATCCACGCGAAGCGTACGATCGATAATCTTTATGCCATTTAGGTTGTCAACGGCAAGATTTGTGGATCGCTGGTCCTCATAGCACAGAAAACAGAAACCTTTTGATTTGCCCGTCTTGCTGTCACGAATTAAGTTAATATTAACTACTTCTCCGTATTGAGAAAAAACACAGATGATATCGCCCTCAGATAGCGTGTATGGAAAACCGGCAATGAATATCCATGCTGAATCTCTGTACATGTCATGCCAACTCTTGCCGCCTGGATTTTTGAGCTCTTGTTCGCTTAATTTTAATACATTTCTCATATTTGTTAACGGATTCATTTTGATACTCTTAAGTTTTAATAAACAAAACAAATAACATTAATGAGAGTAACTGGATCCAAGCTAAAACACAGGGTGACATGAATATGAATATGTTGAAACAACACACAGTAAATATCGCAGGGTTGCTTGGAAGTGAGTAACCGATATGATATCGATGTATATGAAATAATGGCCACACTACCGTCAGTAGTATTTTTCAGTCCGTCGTCGATTGGTCGTTCGCCGTTGTCGTCGTGTGTGCCGTATATTGTTTGTCGCCCTCAAAAGTTCCAAACTCTACATATTGCTTGTGAAAAGGGCTTAAAATGTTGTAATATAATTACAATAGAAACGAAGTTCTTCAATGTGCAATTAAGGTGTGTTTAATTATAAAATTTCCTGATGAGCGGCTGCCCAGTAAAACTCGCATGTCTGCCTGTGTGTGAATGTCTGTGAGCATGCCCCCTGTGTGTGTGAGAGTGTGTGAAAAGCAAAAGAAAAAGATATGCTGCGAACGGCGGCAGCAGAAGCAGAAGCAGAAGCAGCAGCAGAAAAGTATCTCTTCTTCTATTTAAAAATGTGTGTCAGTGTATGTGTATTGTTAAAGGCATAATAAATAATAGACGCTTGTCTCTCTGAAGTATTCAAAAGGCTGTCTTTTTAATAGTGTTATTGTTTTATCGTTTTCTCATCATCATTCAAAAGCCGCGAATGGTGTGCCAAATAAAAAGAGCAGATTACAGTTACCGTGTATTACAACAACGCCCTATTTGGGGGGTCAACATCTTTCCTGCCAGCCCCCGCAGCTGCTGTGCGCTTTCGTCATCCGATTTAGTCGCCTCTTTCTTTCGCCTGTGTCCCCTATTCCCACGCACGGATCGCCACTCGCATAATGTACGCATTTTGCCTTTGTTGTTGTTCTTGTATTAACTGGTATGTAAAAGGGAAAATACATATGCATTTATGTGCGTACATACATACATATGTATTTAATTTTGTTGCTTTACACAACATTTATGTCACCCTGCTGGTCACACATACATACTACACGCACACACACACACACACCTGAGACAACTTCACCATATGCCTGCCTGCTTGCCCGTCAGTCAGTCCGTCGTGTAGCTTGACTTCCCCTCAGTGCCCCCCTATCCTCCCTGACGCTCTATCTGCTTAGCACATTCCACCCCATTTCGCAGTACATGTCGCACGATAAATGCCGCCCGACTGACTACTCCTTCCAATTTGTTCTGTTGTTGTTGTTGTTGTTGTTGTTGCTGTTGCTGTTGCTGTTTTGGCTTTTACTTGTATCTGAGGCTTAGGTGTGGCCGTACTTTAGCTGTGGGCTTCCTTTGCCCATCGAATCGGAAGTGGATATAAAAAAAAAAAAGAAAATAAAAAGACAAAAACTTATTGTGCCCACGCTGTTGACATTGAACTCGCCAATTCCAGATCCACTCGCCGCTTATCGGTTACCCCTCACGCCGCCAGCCTCGTTGGCGTCCTCATCTGACGCAGCAACTCGTGTCGTTACTTTCCCAAAAACCAACTCCTGTCGCAATGGCCTTTCATTTTTGGTCGCTGTCGCAACATTTACTTTTCGATGATACACTGCAAAAAATGAACGAATGAACAAATGAACGTGTAACGTTGCCAATGGACAGGAAAACTCCCTAGACCCCCTACATGAGCTGCATGGGAACCCTATTGTACCTTAGATTCAAGCATTTGAAATTAAGCTGTCTGTGAAATAAGAAGTAAGGCTAGAAAAACATGTTTTTTGTTTTTATTATTCCGCATATTCGAACAACCCTTATATCAACCCCGAACTGAATGGATCAATGCATCAGAATTTCGTTGAAACACAGAGGGTTCAATTCCTGCAATACCGTTATTTTATATTCATCAACTGGAATTCCCTACATTTCTAAGGATAATGAACTCTTCACTTTTTACTTGAAAAAGTAAATAATTTAAATAATTTTCTGAATTGTTAGATAATTTCTGGTCATAAACTAAACGTATTATCTTTTAGATCTTATCTCACAGTTTTCGCTTTACTTTTTCGTTTTCTTTTCTCATTACTCAGTCATAAAAAGTGTTGATGTATGTATTTGGTCTTCCTATTTTCTTTTTCCTACATATGCACGTACACACATACATATCTATATACACATATGTGTATGTGTTTTTGGGTAAGCTTTCTCATTATTTATACAAGTATCTGTATTATGTGCATACGATACAAGAAGTACTGTTATTATTATGTGCCTCACGTCTTCAAGCTGAAGATTCGCGCTGCGACTGCGCACGATTATGGCACATTTTGTAGCTTCATAGAGCAATGCCAAAGCGATGGAAATGACCGACCGCCTCAGCTTGCAGACCGAAACGTGTCAAGTTGCCAGATAGCTAGACGAGCGCACAGACACACACACACACACACACACATGCACAGGCAAAGATAGACACCTATGTGCATGAATATATGCTTGCTTGTGTGTGTGTATGTAAATATTGATAATGGCACCTTTTGTGATTCTACTTAAGATTTTTATTTAATGAACATTTTTACTGTTTTCAAAGATTGCGGCAGGGGAAAAACATTAAAAATTATTTTAATTTATTTAAAAAAATTAAAAAAAACCATTGTATACATTTTCCTATGTCAAATTGTACAAGGCTTAAACAAAAGAAAACCGCTTCTAACTTTATGATCGTGGCTGTCTTTCGGTAGCTTATTACACACACATACCTAAGTATACATTTATTTATATATATATTTACGTATTTATATATAAATTTATATGTATGCGTGTATGTGGCTCGAGCTTAGATCCATAACGTGCGCAAAGAGTTCGATTAATTTCGTTGCGCCTCGGTAGCTGTGCACTCAACTCAAACATCCGCTTGAACACAGATACACACACACACACATAGATACACCTACCTAGTTCACAAATACACCTACGTATATATGTACTTGGCGTCTTGTCAAGCATCGAATAACAGTTGAAAAGCAAAAAGAAGACCGTCGTGCTGAGTGTTTTTAACCCTTGCCATAAGCCACAACTGACCAACTGTCTATCAACATCTGCTTTTTTTTTTATTTTTATATTTTGGCCAGAAACACTACAGTAAAAAGTCAAGGAAAACTGATGTGATCGACTAGCAGATATTTAAAGTTTTAAAAATTGTAAATTAATTAAAATAAAAAATCTTTAGAAAATAAATTAAAAATAAAGCCTTGTAGGAAGCAAGCTAAATAAATGTATTGTTTTTAAAAAATAACAAATTGAATTTAAAAAATCCAGAAATTTAGAATTTAATTTTTAGAATTTTCCATATACCCGCAACCAAGCACTTCATGGGGTATGACAGACAGACGATGGCTAAAAATAATTTTTTACTTGTCTTTCTTTTTTTTTTTAAAGTTCTTTTATTTTTTGCGACTCTTGTGTTGTTGCCATGTTCGTAACTGTTCGTTGTGGTTGTTGTTGTTGTTGCTGTTGTTGTTGTTGTTGTTGTTATTGCTGTTTACACCTGTGCCTTGCGATTCGCGTACTGCTGATTGTTTACAACAAGCGCGCATGTAAATTCTTGCTAGCCACGCCCCTTTTCTTAAACAATTTGAGGGCCACATACCAACAAAACCCACACACAATAACATATAGCCACACACAGACACACACACACACACACACAGTCGCGCGCATGGCAAAAGTAAACAGAAACTTGTGGCGCGCGGGTCTTTTATTTCATCTGCGTATCAAATAATTGAACTCAATTGATTTTAATTGAAACTGACAACTCGACGGGTCGCTGCTGCTGCTGCTTGTTCATATATTGTTGTTGTTGTTTCTAGTCATATGAAACAAAAACCATCAACATTATGATGACGCTGACGTTTTCGTCTGTTTGATGGACTGTGTCATTGGATAAACGCGCCCGATGCCTTAGAAAATAAAATTGCTGCATTTTTCAAGTAGTTGAGGTAATTATGGAATTAGCCTCAGTTGAGTGGAGTGTGGGGGAGGAGGGAGCGAAAAAGCTGCTAAGACGCACAGAAGAAAGAAAGGAATTCCAAGATTAGAAAGATTTCAGCTAATCAAAGGCTTAATTTAAGAATCTCCCATTTTTGTGACTAACTATTTTTAGGCACATTCCTTGGTCTATTTTTTGGCAGTTCTGGGATGGTTCCCACTATGACTCAGAGTTGTGTCATAGAACCCACAGAATAATCAAAATATATATATCAACATTTCTCTCTTAATCATTTACATATGAATCACACGTGCGGAATTAATATAAAACTTTAATTTTTTTTTTTTATTATAAATAAGAACGATTGTTACCTGTTTTATTATTATTCAAATTGAACTTAACAGAAATGTTTAACATATTTAATTTTCAGTTTAGTTCAGTTCATTGAGATTTAACCTTTAAGGTGTTATATAAAAACTAGGAAAATTAGAAATTAATTCAACTCAAGCCTGAATTAATTTTAACTTCTCATTTTAGACACATTTTAGTTGAATTTAATTTTTTTTTTTTATTTTATTTTATAGTCTAGATCCATCCACCTATTTATACCGAATTCCTGTCCATCGATCGCTTCGATTTTGCTTATAAAATAGCTATCTAAACATAGACTCTAGAAATGCCAGAACACAAATAAACAACGCGAATTAACGATAAAAATAAATAATCAGTTAAAAAATCAATAAAATAAACGTTTATTTATTTTTAATATCGAATTATCAGTTTACATTGATATCAAGTTATTAATCCAAATGAATCCATTTTGTTGCCATGCAATGGGAATAAAACAAAAAATTATTTTTATTTTTTATATATAATATATTTTTTTAAGCTTTTTATTTTTTTTTTTAATTTTAAAATAAATATTATATAATTATTTAATTTATTTATGTACATCTTAGATTATTTATTTTTATTATATATTTTAAATATATTTTTAAATTTATTTTTTAATTTTTAAAATTTTTATTTATTTATTTTAAAATATTTATTTTATATATTTTTTTAAATTTCATATTCAAAGCTAAAAATAATTAAAACTAAATTAACTTCAATTGCCCCCAAACGCTGACGTTGCCTTCTAGACATTTTTGGCTCCCCAGCAGATGTTTCGCATATTTGTTAATGTGCATTTTATTGTTGCTATATTTGTTGCTAAATTTGTTGTTATTTTTGTTGTTGTTATTGCTGTTGATTTTATTGTTATTATTATTGTTATTTATTGTTGAGCATTTGGCCAAGTGGCGCTAAGAAAAGGAAAACAACTCTTTAGGCATGCGGCATGTGTGCTTGCTAAATTTTATTTTTATTCCCCCACTCCCCCTCCCCCTCCCCGCCATCAACACTTTTTTTGTATTTGTATATATATTTCTCTTTTATTTTTTTTTTGATTTTTGTGGTGTTTTATTTTTTATTTGACTCCAACGCCAGCGCAAAAAACTTTCACTTCCATTAAAAAGTTTTGCTGTTACCTGTGCGCATAGCCAAAGCCCCAGCAATGTTGACTTTGGCATCGCCATCGACGTCATTAGGTTGGGCTTTACGGCCCATGGCCCATGGCTCATGCCCGGTAAATGGCGAAATTCTGCAGAAATGTCAACGTAGAAAACTTAAATTGAACGATTTCGCTTTTATTTTGTATATTTTCTTGTAGAAAGTGACAATTTAAAATGCATAGATTATACAATTTTATAATAATTTAATGCAAAAAAAAAAACAAACAAATTTATAGTTTTCCTTAGAATTAATTTCTCAGTTAATATGCAACGAGCATTAAACTTAATAATTTAATGCAAAAATTTTATATATTTTCTTTGTTAATTCAATGCTAATTCAGTTCATTGTTGAGGGTGGAATTTATGCATTTAAATAAAACAGGCTTAAAGCTCAGGAGCTCAGACTTCGAAAAGATAGATAGAAAAATAAGAAAGTATAATAAAATTTTTGAATACATATTATTCTTAAGTTATAAAATGTTTAGGCATTAGTTAATATTGTTTAGTGCTTAAATTTATATATTATAAATTTTTTATTTAAATATTAATTAATTTAATAAAAAAAAAAACACTTTACCAGTTAAAAAATTTAAATTAATATTAATAGTAATAAAAATTTGAAACAATTTTTTTGAATTGCTTTAAAAATTCTTGCCTGGAGCAGAGTATAAAAAATTCGTTGTGAAGGCTTGTGGCTTTCAATTGAAACGATTTCGCTGCACCTGTTATATGACCGGAAGTTGAGAGCTCAGCAATTACCAGCTAAGTCCGTAAAACGAGAGTTGTCTAAAAAGTTAACGGGGGGGGGGACCTTCGCCCCCCCTCGCCTAACATATATTAGAGAACGGCTCCCACAGTCAATGACTATACATTTAGACTAATTGCAGTCCATGGTCCCCCCCACACGGGATCCAGACAGTGGCTCAGCTCTTTATGTGAGTCAGCAGGGCAAAGTGTTAGGGGCACAGTTGGTAGCAGTTCCAGCTCTTTAATTTTCTATTGTGTTACACCAGATACATGTATATACATATAGATATATATGTTATGCATATGTGTGTGTGTGAAGCCATCCACAATATGAGTCAGCGAAGCGCGCCAAAGAGATCAGATTTCGTTTCGCGACTGGCAAGTGCCTTGCCGCCAGCCGAGGCGCGGATGGATACGATGCTGTTTAAGAGATTAGCAACGACAGTTGCCACAGATGGAACCGGATCGAGATCAGCCTTGGAGGCACAATCGATGAAAATCAGCTTCTGGCATCGCTCCATCATCATAATTTTTATACAAAAAAAAAAATAATAATAATTTGTATACAAAACTGGGAGTTGGTCATTTTGATGGGTTTTTGTGGCTACTCTCATTACTCATTGCCCATGAGAGATTTTATGAAATGTTATTTAATTGGGGCTTCAAGTGGAGACTGTACAGTGAACTGTATAATAAGGTATATATAGGGTATACAGCATATATTTAATTGGCATAAGTAAAGTGAGACTGTGAATCATTGTCGTCGTTGGACGAGTAGTCATCGATTGTGGTAAATAGGATAATTATAAATTCAAATAGGGTTCGTTTTACTTGCTATAATTTTATAGCACACTTTAATTGAAAGTACTTTCTGTAGGTTCAATCAATGACTAACATCTAAACTTGGATCATGTTCTATTTATAAGTCGTCAATGGACTGTGTAGCCATGTTCCTTCGCAGTGAGTGAAAGGAAATAAGAAATTGTGACTAAGAGTTGGGTTATATGAGTTCAGGTTTTAAGATTAAGATTAATCATCGGCTGAATTCGATTTAAAGATTAAGATTAATCATCTGTCAATACTTAAACTGTATTTTAATCATCTATGACTTCTCTCATTTCATAAATAATATTTTATCTATACAAACTTCTATGTAATTATCCCTAGGATATCTGCCATGCGTCCTTTCTAAGACGTCCAATTTGTAGCCTCCTTTTTAGCCTACTTTTATATCAGCCACTTTTATGGCACTTGAGATTCACACGCTGTGCGAAACTCTCGTGTGATCTTTTGTTTGCTCTCCTGGATACCCATGGCACTTGAAGGCAATGCACTTCCCCAGGTTTGTGGCTGGGCTGTAATCTGATTCGATGTGCCGAGCACCGCCCACTTCCTTCCAAGTGGTGTGCTTCTATTGTGTTGCCCGCTGCTGTATCCGATGCTCATTTAGATGCACATCATTCTCTGCACTTGTTGAGTGCATCAGTCCGACCAACTGACTGACTGTCTCACTAGCTGACTGACTGACTGACTGACTGACTGACTGACTGAATGACTGAATAAGTGAGCGAATGTTTGTCTAAGTAGATGAATGAATGAATGGATGAGTGTCAGTACGTTGAGCGTATACCAAGTTAAGCACATTATGCATGGCATTTACGTCGTTGTAAGCCTTTTATGGTCGACACTATGATCATTGCAATCATCATCATCATCATCATCATTCTCATTGCATTCATCGTTATCGTCTTTCGTTGTGTGTGTGCAACTAAAAAATGTTTGCTCTAGAAACGCCACTGAGTACTGACCCAGTTAGTGCCATAAATTAGCACAAATGTCTGTTCTGAACGGGGGGGACGGATGGAAAGATGATGATGAGGAATGAAGGGAGGGGCAAAGAGGTAACTTAGAACACACTTATTAAACACACACACACACGCACAACAAGTATCTCAACCTGAACGACTCAACGCACATGCACCGCCGCTTTGGAGGCTAAGCCACTCCTGGCAGCCACTTTTCAGCTCTTCAATTGGGTCAGTCGTGAGAGATAGAAACTGTAGAGACGATGGGGCGGGCTGAGGGGTAAGACAAAAAAATGAGCTAGGCCAAAAAAAAGTAAAAACCGGCTATTAAAAAGCCATCAGCTATTGTTCAATATTAAGTTATTTCATAGCATTAATTAATTTACGAACGCTGCAAGCGATTGAAATCGCTACTCAGCCACAAACACACACTCACACACACACACACACACACATACATATACTTGGTGCACATGCGGCTTAATTGATTGGTGAAAGTGACGTACATGATTTGGCTGACCGTACGGTCTGGCCTGGGAAAATGTCTTCATCGCAATCGATGCCAAAGTGCATACGGGCAAACACACTAAAAGTTTTAACTGCAATTGCAGTTGCAACACTCAATCAGCCGCAGCAACAACAACAACAATTGATGCAGCAACAATAACAACCAATTTTGTAGTAAACAACAACAACAACAACTCACAAACAACTGCTAATCAGCCGAAACGCTGTAAACGTGTAAAATAAAGCCAATCGGAGAAATATATATATATTTATGTGTATATATATCCATTACCCATAGAAGACAGATCGACGTAACGTAACGGTATTACATCGATTACAGCAATTGCATTAACAAATTTACGTTTCTAGCCAAAAGCAGGGCATATCAGTTTTTAAGAGGCATTTGTCCCAGATCCTTTGCTCCAACACTTCTTTAATTAAATACTTGGAGAAATGCGAAAATTATTTAAAAAATTAAAAAATCAATTTTTAAAATTTATAAAAATATAAAAAATAAAAAAATGTAAATAAATAAATATTTTAAATATTTTGTGATCATAATTGCATTTTTTTATTTTTTTTTTTTTTAATTTTTTTATTTAAAAATTATTATAAATCTCAGATTTATAAACTTTCCTTAACTTCTAAAGTTCATTAAAAAAAAAAATAATTTTATAAATTAAATTTTTTTTAAATTTAAAATTAATGCATAAAATAAATTCTTAATTAATAAATTTTTAAAAATTAAAATTAAATATTTTTAAAATAATATTTTAGTTAATGAAAAATAATGAAGTTTAAGCTCTGATGAGACTACATTGTATTAAAGTCAAATTTAAAAAAATCCAAATTTATCACTTATAATTTTTAAACCATAACTTATAAAAGCCAATCTTATAAAATTCAAGCCCTGTCCAAACCCAATTAACAATAAAAAATCTTATATCAAAATATTAAGACATTTGGATAAAAAGATTAAAGCCGCTTGAAACGATTTTACATACATTAAAAATGAAATTAATTCCTGACAAATTACCTGGCGAGCCCTTTAAGCCTTATGAATGAACCCATAACTAATATGCCAAATAGAATCGATCCCCAACTCCGACTCTGACTCCGAATTCGACTCCGACTCGGACTCCGAAATGTCAAAGATATCATTAATAATTTTTATCTCACGCATAAAGAGACGAGTTTTGATTCGTTTCCCGTTTGCTTGTACCGCATTACAGTTACTTTTCGAATGATCTATGGGTGTTTTTATGACTTTTCGTTTTTTGTTTTTCTTTTTTCATTTTCATTTATTATTCCTTTTTTTTTTTGATTTTTATTCTTTTTTTTTATTGCTTTTCCGAGCCTGTTTGCCGTTTGTTTTTACCAAATTATTTATTTTGTTCAAGTCTTTTTTATGTGCAGTTTTTGTAGTTTGTTTTTTATTTATTTTTTGTTTTTTTATTTTTTATTTTTTTTTTTTGTTGTTTGTTTGTTGTTTATTTTTGTCATTTGTCGTTTGTCGCTTGTCGTTTTGTTTGTTTCTTATGTGCTGCATTTTCGTACCGTTAGCGTCAAGTCTTTTTTTTTTTTTATAGTTTTGTTGCATTTGATGAACGTATCCAGTGTTACCCGCCGCCCAGAGATGGAGCCTCTGTGGTGGTTGGCCGGTGTCCAGTGCCAGGTACCAGGTTCGTCGCTCGCTCCGCCACAGCTCCCCATCCGCTGGGAAAACTCGTTTCCGTCTCGCTCGATGATTTCGCCGACGCCAACAGCTTTTCCCCTCTCTCTCTCTCTCTCTCTCTCTCTCTCTCTCTCTCTCTCTCGCTCTCTCTGATTCTCCGGCTGGCTCTTTCCTTGTGTACATGTACACATCTCTCTGGCTTCGTCTCCCCTGTCTCGTTTGTCTGGCCTCCCCGTGTCTTTTCTTTCCTCACTATTTCTTATTTCTAACTACCTCAGTCACAATTGCACTCAAAGCTCCCTCATACCCCAAATGTTGCTCCCTCCCCTTCCCCTTGGGCTTAATTTATGAAAGTTTAAATGTTGCAGGCCGTCGGCTGCATTTCGTGTCGCCTGTAAATCAGAACCGCCGCTAAGCCTCCCCAACTGGAGGCAGCGGTTCCAACTGGTTGCATATAAATATTTATTGTATCTGTTCCGCTTATAGATACATATATGCGGGGATATATATCGTTTGAGAAATACTTATGAGCACACAGAGATCGGACGGTGGCATCGATGTGCGATTGCACTCCGGCTGTGCCACATCCTTAAGCGGTCGCCGTCTGAGCCACTGGCCTTATTCCAAATAAAGGAATTCCAGACACGGACCACAGCTTTTGACCATAGAGAGCGGCCAGCCGAAAGTAGAACATCGGCCTAGGTAATTGATAAAATACGTGCGTCGTCTTAGAAAGTAAATGCGGACGAAAAATGCATGAAAAATTACCCAACGACAAACTCTCTACACTCTTCTTTAATTTCCCCCTTTTTCTTCACCTAACAAAAAAAAAAAAAAATTATAAAAAAAAAATGTTTATAAATTCATAGTGCAAATTCTAAAAGTTTCCATCTTAGCAATTTTAGAAATTTAAGTGCAAATTAATTCCAACAAAGTGGAAGACCCCAAAACGTCGTTCCCCATAGTCCTCTTTTTTAAAATTTTATATTATTTTTTTTTTATATCTTTAAAAATTATTATTTTTTATTTTTTATTATTATTATTACTATTTTTAGTATTTATTATTATTATTATTATTTTTTTATATTTATTTTTATATTAAATATTTTTAATACTTTTAATATTTTTATATTTGGTAACATCGCTTTAAAATTTTTTCCTTAATTTAAAAAATATTTTAACTTAATTTAAAAAATATTTTTCCTTATTTTTCAGATGATTAATTTTGTTTAATCTCGTTGCGAACAATGACCGAGAAGGTGAGCACCGCCCTGGCGGCTCAGATACATGCCCATGCGCTGGCGACATCCAATGAGGCAGCCTGCCAGCTGCAGCCAGTGACATCGAATCCCACAAAGGATGCCCACCTGCAGTTCGAGACGGACGCGCCGGCTGCAACGATTGGCACACAGTTGAATTTTAAAATTGTGCCAGTCGAGAGTTTGGGTGGCCTTAGCTTGGGCCTGGCCAGCAGCTATCAGGATATGTTTACATCGATGAACACATCACAAATCTCAAATGCCTCCACTGAGTCGAGCTGTAGCCCGCCAGCGGTGGGCGGTGCATCCGCAGTGCCACCACCCAAGCCCAGCAGGCACATGGCCGTTCAGCCCTTGAATAGCGTAAGTCCTGCAGCTCCCCATTGTTTTTGGTATCCTTCATAGGCAGTAATATTTATGTAATGTCCTTTACAGAAATCGTGCCGATTCCCCAAGCTGGAGGAGTGTGCACATTTTCATTACGAACGCGTACAACTGGGCGCCCTCTCGGTGCAGCTGCTGGACGACAAGTCGGAGCAGTTGGGCAGCAGCATCGCCTCGCAATCGATTGGCGGTGAGCTGGGACACAGTTCACTGCGATCCACTGGATTTGCGCCGGAGCACTGCTGGTTCATTATACGCGTGTGTCCGCAACGCTGTGAACCCTTCCTAATCAAGCGGAGCTACGAGAACATGCAAATGCTGGACGAGATGCTCCACCGCTGTGTCTATGACCGCAAGATAAGCGGTCTACGTAACATGTGCGAGCTGGAAACGGATTCGCAGTTGCAGAGCGAACAGGAGGTGGAATATGCGGTGGCCAAGTATCTTGAACGTTTCTCCAAAATTGCCTCAGATTCGTTGACGTGTGGCACGATCCTCACGTGGTTGCAATTGGATAACAAGGGACGTCGTCTGCCCCTGGCGGATGGCGAAACACAACGCACGATCAACACACCGGCTGTGGGTGCAGCCTACGGAGTGCGACGGTATCAAGCGCAGGCACCGGACGAGATTAATATTGAGGTGGGCGACATGATCTCGGTGATTGATATGCCGAGTCCAGCAGAGTCGATTTGGTGGCGTGGTAAAAAGTCACATCTACAAAAGTCTCTCTACGAAGTTGGCTTCTTCCCGCAATCGTGTGTGGCCACCATTGGTGACAAGGTGCCACGCAATTTTCCTATGCCCGCACCTTTGGTGGGTCATCTGGATGCGTCGCCCACGAAGCCTGTGCTGCGCAAGCATGGAAAGCTGATTGCCTTCTTTCGCTCCTTCATCTTGTCGCGCCCGTCAAGGCGGCGACTCAAGCAGAGCGGCATTTACCGTGAACGTGTGTTCTCATGTGACCTGTCCGAGCATTTGCTGAACAGTGGCCAGGACATACCCATGGTGCTGAGATCCTGTGCGGAATTCATTGAGAACTATGGCGTCATAGATGGCATCTATCGGCTGTCGGGCATCACATCGAACATTCAGCGACTGCGCCGCGCCTTTGATGAGGAGCGTGTCCCGGATCTGGGCAATCCCGAAATGAAGCAGGACATTCATGCGGTCAGTTCGCTGCTTAAAATGTACTTCCGTGAGCTTCCCAATCCGCTGTGCACCTACCAATTGTACGACAACTTCGTGGAGGCTATTCAGGTGAAGGCCGATGAGGCCGACGAGAGGCTGCGGCTAATGAAGGAGACAGTTTTGAAGCTGCCGCCTCCACACTATCGGTAAGTGACAGGAAAGGAAAATTAAAAAAAAATATATATTAAATAATCCTTCTTCTTCTTCTTCTTTGTAGCACCCTGAAATACTTGTCGGAGCACTTAAATAAAGTGTCACAGCATCACGAACGAACCGGCATGACGGACAAGAACTTGGCCATTGTCTGGGCACCCAACTTGCTACGCTCGCCAGCGCTTGAGTCCGGGGGCGTGGCTGCACTTCGTGGCGTTGGTGTTCAGGCAGTGGTCACCGAGTACCTGATACGCAACTGTCACAACATTTTCGATGCGCTCGAGGATCAAAATGCGCGTCTCAGTATTGTGGGCAACGCCTTGGCGGGCGCTGCGTCGGGTGAACTGCGTCTGGAGTCGCTAACAGATTGCGAAAGCCTTTTGGTCGAACAGCGCGAACAGGACCAGTCGCTGGTTGTCGTCGAGCGACCCAAAAGCCTGAGCACTGGAGGCGCCAAGCTTATCAGTCTGGAGGAGGCCCAGGAGCGGCACTCACGCATTGAATGCAGCGGCGACTTGAAGCAATCGCTGCCCATCAATATGCTGGCCAGTGGAAGCAACACGAACTCCAACATTGGCTCCTACATTGAGGTGGGCGGCGGACCTTCCAGTCTGCCAGATAAATATCATACGGTTCTGTCTGTGCCACGCAGTTGGCAGAAGCGGAAGCCAGATAAAACCCCCTCGTGGAAGTCTATATTTACCCGCAGCCAGCGTCAAGGCAATGAACCTGGTCACAAACTGATTATCGATGGTGCCAGCAAAGAGCCCAGTGGCTCCTCGCGCGTCAGCTTCGTGCAGGCATCCCACGCCCATGCCAGCAAGGAGCTCTCGAAGCACGACAAGCCCAAATCCATCGAGCTGCTCGATACCACGAGAGATACCCGCGACTCTGCCATGGGCAGTAAGCCCATGGAGCTCTGTATACGATCCAATTCTATCGACAGCCTACGTACAGTGGGCCACTCGCGCAGTGTGTCGCACGACTCGTACTTTGATCTGTTGCAGTCACCGCAACGCGGCCACATGACGACCTGTCCATCGCGTGAGTTGTCTGAGCTGGGACTGAACTTTGATCGCGAGGAGCCCGAGATGAGGATCTTCTCGGAAAGTGAATCTCTCGTTAGTTCACCGCGCGTAGGCAAAGAGAATGTGCCGCCGGCGTCGGGCTGTGCAACTCGTCGCATTATGCGTGCTCGTCCAGAGGAGTTCTCCAGTCAGACGAACAGTGTTAATCCCAGCCCCAAGAAGCAGCCGCGCCTCAACCTGCTCTCCCCCAGTGCAGCGCGTACGCTGCCCGTCAATCCACAGACCTGTGGACATGAGCCGGCAGGAGCGGAAAATTGTTGCAAGCGGTACAAACTGGAAGATCAGCTCTCGGACATACAGTTCATTGACTGTGGCACTCCGGAGCATCCGACATCGGCGCAACAACAGTTTGCGAGTGTGGAGGTGCATCCACCGCCGAAGCCTGCTCGTGCGCCCCAAGCACAAATCGTAGCCGGCACAGCAGCTGGCACGGGTAATGCGCGTTATAGCTATCCTTCTGTTCAACTGGGCGCCAAGCGCAAGGAACAGCTGGCGGCAAAAGAGCGTTTCAGCTACCAGGGCACATTCACGCAGCCAGGCAACAAGCAGGATCCAACCAGCAGGACGATGCAGTAAGTAGATTGTCCATGACATCAATAAATCCCATCTGACATAACTTTCATCCTTTCAGCAATGGGAACAGTTCAACGCGACCGAAGCCACGCGTCGAGTTGTGCTCCGAGGATCAAAACGCAATCAAGTTACCTGTGCCCACGCCCACAACACCTCAAAACAGTCCTCGCTACTCGCTCCTCCTATGCGACACAGAGAGCTCCGAAAACAGCTCGGCTGTCAACACACCACAATACGACATGGAGCCGCTGATGATGACTTCCCTGGCGTCGGGCATCTCTGGTGTCTCATCCAACATGCAGCAGCAGCTGCTGTTGGGCGTGGATGCTGCTAGTAGTTATTTGGGCAGCTCACACGAGAGCTTGGGTCCTCATGTAAGTTACACGTCAAATGGCATTAAAAATCGAAAGCTCTTCCAATTTAAAGATTCCCTTTCATCCATTTCCAACAGTTTAACAATCTTCAAGATGTGGAACAAAGAGATATGATGGCTTTGAAGCGTGAACTGTCGCTGGACTTGCAGCCCATTCAGCCACGTCTCCCACAGCCGGCCAATCGGGCAGCCACGTTGCCGGTGAAGGAGCAGCTGCAGGCCGGCGGCATGTGCAGCTCGCCAAACAACTCCAACTTCACGGACAACACTAGTCAGTCGGTGACGCCCAGCGAATTCGGCTACCAGCATCTGCAGCGACAGCTGAGCATGCACTCGCTTCTGGCCACAGAGGACAGCTCGCCGCTGTACGAGGACTTCGAGCAGACGCCGAGCAATACGCTGACACCGCAGAAGCTGCAGCCACCGGCAGCCGGCAGTCCCATCAAGTCCACCATCAGCATCACATACAAGTCTCCAGAGAAGGAGAAGCCACCAGTGAAGCCAACGCTCCTGGAGACCAACTTCGATGAGCATATTGTGTACGAGCAGGTAAAGATGTTCCGCAATTCAGTGACTGAAGTGAATCAGCTACTCAATGAGCGGCACAGCCGGAACCTGAAGCAAATCGAAGAGGAGGAGCAGCAGCATGATGAGAGCGCCAGTCGGGCAGCTCAAATGACGCAAGAGCTGCTGGAGCTGGAGCAGGAACAGGAGCAGGAGCTGGAGCATCAGCAACTGCTCTACGAGAATATCGAGCTACGAAAACCGAAAACAGTTTATGAGAATCTACGAGGCGAGGAAATGAAAGTCAACAGTAGTGTTATTGAGTTGGGACTAGAATTGGATTTGGATTCAGTGCCAAAACAGTTTAGTGATAAAATTGAGCTCGACAGCCTGGATAGTTTGCCAGGAAACGAGTATAACACAATGGAACACGAACAGCCAAGCAAGTCGCCATCCTTCAGCGTTAAGGAGTTGGCCAACAAGTTTGAGAGCTCGCCGGTCGAGCAGCTACCCAATTTCGATTTTGGTCAGCGTGGTGGATCAATGAAGAAGACATGCAATGAGTTGAGCTTGCCGGTTCCGATACCGCCAAAGCCAGTGATGCCAGCACCTGTTCCTCTAAAGAAATTGAACAATGCTCAGAAGATAACTCGCTCGTTGGATGAGAATGCGTTTGTGCGCGAGTTTGGTGGAAAGCAGCTGCAGGATCTGGCAGCCTCTAAGCTACCCGAGCAGCCGGAGTTGAACAATCGCCGTAAGAGTTTTGATTTTACACGACCCAAGACATTAAACCCTCCTAAACGTCTGCCAGGCATGAGCATTACCGAGGAGATTTGCCAGAAGCGAGCCGGTGATGCGGAACAACTTATAACGACTCCCACCACGGAGAATCGCATTTCGTTGATACAGCAAAACAATGTGCCCCGGGAGAAGCAGCTGCAGCAACAGCAATCCAAGCCGTTTGGATCTGGAGCCATCAATCAGCCTGCCGGTGGACGTAAGAACGTTTTAACTGGTGTCATTCTCGATCGTGAGCGCATCGATAAAATAAAGGAGGAACGTCGTCAGCAGCTGACCCAGAAGTACGGAGATTCACTTAAATCACGCTCAAAAATAGAACTCAACTCGGACGACAATAATTTCCAGGCTGCCGATTCGTTGCGCGTTAAGTCCAAGTCGCGTGGAGATATGAATTCGCTGCAAAAGGACATGGATATGAATTTAAAGCAACTCGCACGTGCGGGTGCCGGCTCCGAAAGTACACTGCACCACCCAAGCGACTATGGGACCCAACGTGTGCGCAGCATCTCCGATGAGAAGAACCAAAATTGTGATACCAACACCAACACCAACAATGGGGGCACCGTTAGCAGCGTCAAATCGGCAGCCCAAAAATATGCGGCCAACAATGCGACCATCAATACATCGTCCAACCCAGGGGCTCCTGGCAAATTTGAGCGTGGAATCGGACGTGAACGCATTTCACGTAACTCCATGCCTCACCCAGCGACCACTGCATCCAATGATACTATCACGTAAGTAATAATTTCGAATAACAGTTAATTAATTAAATAATATCATTAATAACAAACTATATTTATTTATATATAAAATTGATCCTTTTTGTAGCTATCGATTCCCATACCAAACCCATTTAACAAACTTCATTCCACTATTCAATCCATTTCAATTTCTTATGAATCGCATAACATAAGCAGCTTATGCTATTAACAGAAAATGTGGTGAGCAGGGCTTCGGCCTGTTAATGCTAGTCGCTTAACAGAATTCAAGACTGTTACGGGCGACTGGGCCACAGTATAAAAGTAATAGGGATTGGCAACTTCCACTGACGCTCGAACAATAACAAATAATGATGATAATATTTATTAAAATAATAATAAAAATGTTGTTTATTTTGTATTAATGAAATATAATAACTTTTGCCTTATTTCACTTATTGCAGCAACAGAGAAAAGATCTCACCACAATTCTCAATTCGCGATGTGACTGCGATGTTCGAATCTCGTTCACAAAATCAATAGGCTAAGAAAACTTATCAACTGCAGCAACATCGAATACATGAATGGAAGGAAAAGGGAGGGGGGAGAAGGAAAAGGAGGAGTTTATATACTTTTTATTTAGTTTTTAAAATTTCAATACATGTACAATAAGCGCATATTTGGGGAGCATAGAGAGAGCGAGAGAGAGAGAGAGGGAGAGCGCGTTTATTTTTATTTAAATTGTAAATTCCTGACCAAGTGGCTCCAAAGACATCAACTATAGAAACGCCACTGGAGCAATGTTAATGACAAAATTCAATTTTGTTCAATGAAATAATTTTTTGTGTGAATGACAAAATGATAAAAAAAAAGACCCAGCGCCGAATGCAAATTGTTATTGCATTTTGGTGATTTTAAGCGTTAAGTTTAACTCTTATATATATTTTTATATGAAACGCATTTCTATTGACTTAAATTTGGTTTTTATAATGTGTGTGATTTGTTTGAGTTGAGGAGAAGCAAAGGGCGAGAACATAAAAAAAATAAAAAATAAAAAATATGTGTTAATTGAATGCGCTAATTTTTTCTTATATTTTAATTAATTTTATGCATTTGACGCAACTCTGAGCGAGTTGTTCTAAGAAGATTATTATATCATTAATTTATATCTTTAACATTATAAAACAATTTATAATAAACACAAATCGATGACTAAAAATGTACTCATCCTTTTTCATTTACTCCTTTACACATTTACTTGTAAATACTCAACGCTTGATGTTCAAATGCTTCTGGCTTGCAAACAATTCAAAAAACAAATAAAAAAAATACTATTGCCGTGTACGTGAGTTTGACTAACGTATAAATTAATTAAAAATATAAATCAATTTTTATGAAATACCAGAAATAAATTTTTAAAAAATCTGTGAAACTTTTCTTAATAACAATATATAAAATTGTTTTCATAGTAACCCCTTCCACCACTCATGTAGATAGACCCGGAACCTGTGGGCATTCTTAAATAGTTTTTTGAACTTTGGAAATTCAATGGTTGTCTGTAGGCTAATTAAGGTAACAGTTCGCTAATTAAAAAAAAAAAAAAAATAATAATAATAATTTGCATTCAGAGTTATTTCTGACATCGAATCAAATCGCATGAGAAACTTGTTAGGTTCTGTACACGGCAAAAATATATATTTAATATTTAATGTTTAATATTTATTAATTAATAATTAATAATAATACTTAAATGCTGTATGCCACTTAAACAAAGAGAAATGACCAAACGCTGGCCAAGCTTGAGAAAAGCATGAAATTAACTAAAAGCCGATTAACTAGTTTAATTCTTACTATGTATCCCCACGATGAATCCTGTTGTGGTTTATATTCAAATTTAACTAATAGATAAATTTCATCTATATTAAAAATTGTTTACTCCTGTGCCAGCTGCCAAATTGAAACTGAAAGCAGAAGACAAACAAAAAATAAAATTAAATAAATTTAAAAATATATAAAGTGAAATGTTTAGAAACAAAACGACTTGTAATACACAACAACAACAACAACAACAACAACAACAGCAACAATAATAATAACTAAATGAAAGCTTTAAACAGATAAGTTAGCATTTGATATATTTTGATAAATGAACTAAAATCATCCAACAAACTTAGTTATAAACAATTGTATTGTACAATGACTGAAGAAGCTAAAGTCAAGCGAGTAAAAGCAAAAAAGTCTGGCAAAACGATTTAAAAATAAAAATAATTGAATATAAACAAGAATATATAATATATAATATATAATATATAAATATATATTTATTATATGTACGCATTAAATATACACACACTCACACATGTATAAATCATATTTATATATATATTTCTTATATGAAGAGCTGCTAATCATTCAACGCCTCGTATTCCGTATAAAAAATAAATAAATAATTAAATATTAATTAAACAAATGCCAGAAGAATTTTTATATAGACAGCAAAAACCAACCGCAGGCAACGATTACAATAAACTAACTCTTAACACATACAAATAAATCGAAAAATTTATGTATAAATCTGAAGTTTTAATTAATGATTATTTTTAATTTTAAAATTATATTTTAGCTAACAAAATATATTCTTTATTTATTAAATAATATATAATTGATTAGATTTGCTTATTAGATAAAATATAATCAATTATTTTGTGTAAAAGCTGAGTAATGCCCTTCCAGCATATCCTTTTCCACCTCGTCCTTCTGAATTTATTATTTATGCGCCCGACGACCAAAGGTCATCAGGCATTTCCAAAAATGTCTTATAGACTCATTAGGATGCCCCTCTCCACGGAAATCTTTAGTAAAAGGCGAAAGATTTATTCGACAAATGAAGAGAAGCCAGAGTGAAGGTACCACCATCATAGCTGAGATCCTGGCCTAGGCTGCTCCTTAACAATTTGAGAATTATAAGGATATTTTCTTACACCACCCAAAACCATCCTTCAGGTAGGCTGCAAAAAGAAATCAATGTGTAGATTTTCTTTCTTACCTAAGGTGTCTGAGAATGAAGTTCGATTAAGGCAGGACTTGCCCTTCATCCTTGCAAGCCCAAGAAAACTCTTAAGGCCTAATGTTTCTTTATCTATTGTTGTCCGTATTATTTTCATAATTTTCTTATAAATTTAATTATTTTTTTTAAATCACAGAGCCCTTCTGGAGCCTGTGCTTTTACTATTAAGTATTACCTACTTAATATATTTAACTGTGTGTGTATGTGTGTGTGTGCATGTGGAAAAACTCTACATAGAGGCAGGCATTCATTTGTTATTGGGTGGGGGCTGTTCTCCACAGAGCATCTTGAGTGTTCTGAGAACAAGAAAAGCGAATATGAATAAAGTGTGAATATTATTTAGTTATTCAATTTTCCACTCACAGTTTGAGTATTTCAAAAATCATTTGCCCCATATAAGGTTTTATGTTGTCGCTGAGAAATCCGAATGTTAAGTAAAATATATTTTTAAGTGAAAAGAATTTTTATCAACTCTAAATGTATAGGTGGATTTTATTTTTATATAATGGGTAAAAGCTATATCAGAGACAACTTATTACATGTAATAATTGTCTTATTATTATGTAATAAGTTGTCTCTGGCTATATACATATAACAGACTAAAGAAAGAATAAAGTAGTCCACTTCTCCACTTGAAGGCGCTGCCTTGTGTCCCCTGTGGCTGTGCACTTAACGTGGTATGTTTGTGTTTTGTATAACTTAAACTAGGTAAAAAACAAGGAAAATTTGATAATTAGTAAAATAAATTGGAATTTAAAATTTTCCTTTAATCCATTCCCAACAGCTCAGAAATTTTCAAAGAGAGTTGATGACTTTGAGGCGTGAACTGCCGCTGGACTTGCGGCCCATTCAGCCACTTCTCCCACAGCCAGCCAATCGGGCAGCCAGCCTGCTGCCAGTAAAGGACAAGCTGAACACATCACTATATCATCTTATTTTTATTATTATTATTTTTTGTTGTGTTGTTTATACATCTGAATTTATTATATATGCGCCCGACGACCAAAGATCATCAGGCATTTCCAAAAATGTCTTATAGACTCATTAGGATGCCCCTCTCCACGGAAATCTTTAGTAAAAGGCGAAAGATTTATTCGACAAATGAAGAGAAGCCAGAGTGAAGATACCACCACCATGGCTGAGGTCCTGATCTGAGGTGCTCCTTAACAATTTGGGAATTTTAAGAAACATCATATCGAAGCATCCTTAAGATAGGCTGCAAAAAGAAATTAAGGTGTAGCTTCTTTTCTACCTGGCTGCTGAGAGTGAAGTTCCACAATGCCAGGACTTGTCTATCATCCTTGATTCACATTTAAAAACAATAAAATACTAATGTACTAAAAATAAAAGGATGACTTAATTTAGTTCAAGTTAAATTCCAACTGAGGGAAAATCTGCCCTTTTTCATAGAAATCGTCTCCTAGGACGAAGGTACAGGCTTTTAACTAAAATAAATCAAAAACTTCGGTTTAAAAATTTCCTTTAATTTTACTAAGAAAATTAAAATTATAATTTTAATAATAAATTGAAAAACAATTGAATTTCATTTTATGCTCGAATTGGTGGTATTTATTCATACATTAATTATTCGCTTCTATTTTAATACGTGTAGTATTTTTTTAGTATAATATTAAGTGTGGATTGCGGTACCCTTTTGCTTTTGCAGCCAAGGATGGCAAAAGTCCCCGACAATTCACGTGTGTGTGTATGTGCGTGTGTGTGTATGTGTGTATGTATGTATGTGTGTGTATGTGTATGTGTGTCTGTGTATGTGGCAAAACTCTATAATAGAGGCAGACATCATTCATTCATTCTCTTGTGGATCCTGTGGAATTGAATCCGCAGAGCATCTTATCTAAAATTCTACAAAGTGTGTAAATGAATAAAACGAATGAATAAAAAATGTATTCAAATTTCGCACTCACAGTTTGTATGTTTCAAAAATCGTTTAGCTCACATGCGATCATCATCGTCGTATGATCTCATTTTAAAGTCTATGTTGTCGCTGAGAAATCTGTATGAAAAAAAAGTCAAATATCTTTTTTATTTAATTAATTTAAAATTTTTATTTAATTAATTTAAAATTTTTTTTTTATTATGATTTTTTTTGTACTCACCTGAAGTATTGATGAAATTTTTATGTAAGGGGGAAAGCTGTATAACTGACTAAAGAAAGGAAGAAAAGATACCGCGTCACTTGATGGCGATGCGAGAATTTTTTGTGTGTTCCTGTGCTGTGCAACTATGTGGAATTTCCATGTTTTAGTTTTTATCAAGTGTAACTTAAACTTAAAAAAAAAAATGGAATGCTTACCAATAAATTGAAATCCCAAACACTTATGTTCATGTAGCCATAACTATTTGAGAATTCTAACTATTTAGGCCAATTTCATCATTAACAGCTTGGAAATTATAAATCAAGTTAATTGACAATAGAAAAAAAAAATGGCGGACTAAAAATTTTGACAGTTAATAATTTTTATATTTTTTTTTTTCATATAAAAAGCCCAGAGAGTGAGTGGAAGTGCTTGGGTCTTCAGGACATTGGGCCAATTGAGCAATGCGACAAAATCTCAATTTATGTTTGAATAACATTTATCAAAGGACACGTCGCCACTTGAATTTTTTATTAGCTCGGATCTGTGTGCATTCCTGCTGTGTGGCTGGGATTGGGGGAGGAGCACATTTTAAAAGGACAACACGTGAGAAAATTAATTTGATTAAATTGCCACAGAAACGCGCAACGGGAATCCTTTGGATGACAATGTCTGGCGACCTTATCGCCTTAGAATCATCTGGTAGCCGGCTACTTATCGCTGCTGATGAAACAGCCCAACGGGCGCCAAAACAACCCTCCGATTAAAGGTAGCAAAACCAAGAGGACACTCACACACACACACACACTCAAGTGTATACAATGAGTAGCCTATGCGGGTAGTTGCTTCTGAATGCACTAAATGATGTGCATAAGTGTGAAAACGTTTGCATCCTGCAGAGCATCTCAGGACTCACACCCATTCCCCTTGATGACTCTGGCATCCTCCCCCACTCCGGGGCACTCTGTTTGGGTTGATTGACGCTGATAGGACACGTGTTGGCAATTATTTAAGAATAAACATGAAAAGCTCCTGGCCAAATCAGATGACTTCTTCTTGAGCACGACAGATGAGAGGGGCGATGCCTCCAGACGAGGTGAATCATTTCTCAGATGCCTCAACAAGTTTTTTTTTTTAATTAAAATTTGATTTTTCATTTTGCATGCTGAAGGCAAAGGCAGATTCTGTGGGATTCATTTGTGTCCTTGAAGGTAAGCAACTACAAATTTTTGCATAGCAATAAATAAATTTTTTTTTTTTCAATTTTTCTGCAAGCAATAAAATATAAAAAGATATGCCAGATATTAAAAGGCTTTTGTGGAGAAAAGTCCTGACTAGAGAATTTCTAATTTGCAGCCTATTAAAATTTACGTTTGATTAAATATAAATTTATATTTGTATCGAAAGGATACACAGAGCTGTGCTATAACGCCTTCTGAATGGGTGGCGCGATGGCTTTATCCCAGCATAACAAAAGCCATGGCAAATCTAATTTTGTGACAATTAGGAGCTACAAATTAAATCAAATAAGAAACCAGCCTGTCGAATCAAGCGAATGTATCAAAATAACAAAATATCAAGGACTCTGAACTCTGGACTCTGGACTCTGGACACTGTTTGGCGGCGGGTGTTTTGAGTGCTGATAAAATCATTTGAAAATGCCAGCAAATTAGAAACTCTGTTCCCACCTCCTCCTCATCATCCCATCATCAGCCCTGTCCTCCATCCGCAACCATCGCATCCCCTCGCATCCTCGTGTCCTGCCAGCCAACAGTTGAAATCATCGTGTGCACATATTTCGATGTAATTTAATATGTGGCACGCGTTTGGGAAACTTTTTTTTTATAGTAACAGGACGGCACATAGCGTGGGCAGGATATGCCCTCGCCCGAGCTGCGGCTCAATTGTTGCCAATGAGAGCAATTGTACTTGCTGCAGGAGCACGGATCGACCCTCCCGAGTGGGCGGGGTCGACCTCTCGCAATTGGTAATTGCATTTGTTAGTGCTCTAATTGTTTGGGCGGGCGGTGAATGGGTGAAAGGTTACTATGCCTAGGATAATAACAAGAGGCATTTAATAAGCGTCACCCCAGCTCCAGGAGCTGCAGGACTCGAACTGTAAAATGGCTAGGAGCCAAACGGCATATAGAAAAACATTAAAAACACTCCCCTCCCAAAGGACACCCTACGCGTTTCGATTTCTGTATCAGAACCTACAATTAAAATGCGAATCATTTTTTTATAGATTGAAAAGGATAATAAACATGTTTTTCCATTTAATGAATAATAAAAACTTACATATACTTTTACATACATATAATTAAATGCACATGTGTGTGCGTGTGTGTGTGTGTGTGGAGGATTTTTACACAAGCCAAAGAAATTTCTTAATGCGGTTTCATTTTATTTAAATCATAAATTCAATTTTACAGTAGTTGTCAGCAAGGACAATTATCCTGTTGTGTGCATTTCTATAAGCATCGAATTATTTATAAAAAATATTTTAAAAAAAAATTAAATAAAAAATAAATAAATAATAATTATGCCAAATCTTTGTATACGATTCTTTTGAGTGATTGTCCTTTTTACAGGATATTTTTTTTATATATCCAAAAATTTTCTTTTGTCTGACTAACTAAATACTCTTTCTTTTCCCTTCTAGAGCTTCCCCTTGCTTTGCCTGGGAGGAAGGGAGTTATCGCCTTTGACCTCAGCCCAAGGATGTTGCCACTTGTGCTGTAAACAGAGAGTACCCCTAGATGTTATAGGGTTTATGTCGAGTGTCTCAGAAGTTAATTTACCGAGAATCAAACTCAAAATGCGGAAACATCGTCTGAACATTGGAGACGCCGCCGATGGTTGCACGAACTGTAACCTGATCTTTGACACACTTCAGCTTTGATTTCAGGGAATTATCCGTCGAGGAGGTGAAACAATGAAGAGACGACGTCGCATCACAAAAGGATTTGCCATGCAAACTGACACAAAATGTTGTAATTGCCATAAGGATGGCAGCATCCCCCGATCTAACCGCAAAGTGTCCATGGAATACGATCCAAGGTTTTTATTATTATAAAAATTAGGCTAAGCCCAACTGATGGCCACGTGCAATCGGATGTGAGTAGTTGGAAAAAAATGAAAAAAAAAATCTAGCTAAATATTTCTGAAATCCTGCTTTAGGTTTCGCAGCAGTAAAAAAAATCAATAGTATGTAAAACTCTTAATTCCTGCAAGGACCTTTGGTATCATTTAACACAAACGCTCTTCCGCACGTTCATGTCAAATGGAAGACAATGGAGCTGAAGATGTCAGTTCCGGGGCGCAGTTGAAGTGCCCCCAACAAGCAGCTTGTGTCAGTTACTGAGAATCCCAGTTGACAGTTTGTAGCCTGCCCCGCCATCCCCCCTCCCGTGGACTTAACTGGCAGCTGGAATGCAGCGAGTTACCTGAAGTTAAAATAACGGCAGAGAGTTAAAGCGTCTTAATTAAACGTCATAAATACAGTGAGAGAAAAGACGAGGGTAACACACACACACACACTTATGCATACATATATAAATATAAATGTGTATGGAAATATGTGTAATCCTTGAGTAAGTCCTTAGCTGACATTCGATTGATTTAAAGAGTGGGAAACTTGGAAAACTATAGACAATCACCTCTTTGTTCTCAGTGTTGTCACTGCCGGAGACGCCCTCGACTCTCATCTGCGGTGCTCACCTAATGCGCCCGCTTTAGGGCTTTAACCTAATAATGACGTTCGACTTACTTTGCGTGACTTATTTTATTAATAAAACGAGCAAATTTGTCTTGCTTTTTGGTCGCTCCAATCGTGTACATTGGATCCTTTGACTGCTCGTTGCTGTCGTTATTATTTTTCGCAACCCATCCCATTCCGTCGTATCCCATCGCATCGCATCTCATCTCATTCCATCCCATCCCATGCCATCCCATCCCATCCCATCACATCCCATCCCATCACATCATCATCATCATCATCTGCATTCCGCCAACCCTCGAGCTAGACACAAATGTGCGACTGTGTGGTGAGCTCTGTGCCCGGGAAAAGGACAAATAGCTACTGTACGGGGCAACCCCAAAGAGCAACGACCAACGATTGGCTGAACTGCCATTGGACACACCCTCTAAGGAGATGGTTAGCTGATTTTGGGTATCCTTTGGAATGGGACGTGTATAGCTATGTAAAATGATTGAATTAGTGACAAGTATTTTTGCCTAATTGCCAGAGCTTAGGGCCTGTCCTGGTGGCTCTGACATGGGTGACAGACAGTTCATGTTAATGCGTGTTATGGCTTCATTAGGCACACAAGCTCATTTCGAAAGTACAGTTGTGTATGCGAGCGAATAGTCGGGCAAGAGGTGATGGCAATAACACGTATACGCCGCGTATTCAGTTGACAGACAAAACTGATGGACAGGATGCTGTCTGGCAAGCAGCCTTGGCAGACAAGGTGCATGGATGTGAGAGCAGCGGGAGACTGAATAACAGTTTCTCCATCAATCTATCAATTAATTATAATAATTGTGGCATTTAATGAATTTAATGCATGCACATCAAGCCAACAACACAATGGCGGCCATGACACGTTAATTATGGCAAAATGGCGGCTGAGCAGCGTCGATACCGATGTCAGTGGCGATGCCGTTGCCCTTGCCGTTGCCGTTGCCGATGCCGATACGAAAGACGATGCTGATGCCGCTGTCGATGCCAACGCAGATGTCAACGTCTCTGTCAGCGACTGTAGTGAAGCATCAGTCAACTAGGTATTTGTGGCCAACATGGGCCAATTAAACAAAGCTATGCGGCAAGTGCATAACCATAACCCAGTTAAGAATCAACTATTATATATGCATAAAAATTATATGTATATGTGCACACACACACACACGCACACTAAATGCCAACATTATGGGCCGAAATCAAGCGGTGAAAATGGTTAATTGCATTGTCATTTGTCAGGCTAAAAAGGTTGAGGCCCGCGCGCTGTCTGCTCGTCTGTGTGTGTGCGAGGGAGATAACTATATGGTACACATGCAAATGGGGGTGTGTTTATGTGTGTATGTATACATACACACGTATAGGGGAATATTGCTTTTGGGTGCGATCTGAGCGATGGCAAGAGCGTCAGTGGTAGAACTGCATTGGGGGTGGCTGTCTGCATCCTGGAATGATGTTGCCCCGTTCAGTTCATCATCAGCTCGAGCTCGAGCTCGGGCTTTCGGGCCCGTTTAGAGCGATTTGCTGGTTGATGTGCGGTGATTGCCGCAAACTCAACGCGACCGTCAACGAGTAAACAACATAAGCGCGACGGAAACGGTAACGGGCACGGCAACGGCAAAGGCAACGGCAACGGCAACGGCAAAGGCAACGGCAACGACGGCTTCACATAACGGGACATATACCTAAAGAGAATATGTCAACGCTTAATGAGTCCAGTGCCAGCCCAGTGGAAACAGCATCTGTAGCTGTCGCAGCAGCAGCGGCTGTAGCGGCGGCGGCAGCAGCAGCGACCGTTGGCAGCAGCAGTAAAAGTCCCGCCACAACAACAACCACAATGCTTACCACAAAAACGCCATTTTCTATCGAACATATATTATTTCAAAATTTAAACAGTGCCAACAACAATAACAACAACAGTAGCAACAACAATAAGAACAGCAACAACAGCAACAATAACAATAACAATAATAATCTAATTAATAATAATAACAGTCATAACAGTAATCCTCACAAGTACAGTAAATATGCAGTAAAGAGTTCCAGGAGCAGTTCCAATGCGATCCCAATGCCCAGCAGCGGCACCAGTGCCAATCCATATGACAATAATAGATACACAAGTGCCGCAGTGGCGACGGCGTCCAACACACGATCCACGTCCAGTCCCACGCACTTACCGCCGGGCTACACCAGCGAGGATTACGTCAAGTCGCTACACAGCCAGAGGTACCCCTAGTGACACTCATTAGTGTAGTATTTATATTATTTATTATATAATTATAATTTAAATTGAAGCAGAATCCAACGATTTTATACAACTTTTATCCTTTTACTTGGTCAACCTTTAAGCAAGTGAGAAAATGCGCTGAAAACTGTGCTATGAATTTTTGCACAGCTCTGAAAATGGAGACACTTCATTTTTATTTTTTAATTTATTGTTCTTTTAAGTTTTATTCTTTTAATTTTAAACCACTTATTTTTATTTCATTTAAACAAAATTATAATTAATCATTTTTTATAAATTTGGATTAAATTAAACTGTTTGTATAGCCAGCCGGGCAGCTCGGCGTCCAATCCAAGTCTTTTTATAGCTTTTATAATCAGATTTTAATGCAATATATATTTATATTATATATATTTATTTATATATATATATTTAAAATATATTTTTAAATTTATATATAAATAAAAAATATAATTTTAATTTTATTCCATACATTTTTTTTCATTTACAGAAGTCATCATCATCGAGCTGGAGTTGCACACTACGGACATCTGAGCTCAGCCCAAGTGGCAGAGCCGACGGTACAACAAATGACATCTGCGCCAGGTCCACCACCTCAACCTCAACCGCCACCTCCTCCACCGCCGCCCACAGCCTCGGGACCAAGTGGAGTACTCTATCCAAATGCAGGCTACACAGATCACGGCTTCCTGCAGATGACCCTTGGCTATCTGTCGCCATCATCGGGCACGTACAAGTCGGTGGATCCCTACTTTCTGTCCCAAGGTACGTTCTGTTCGTATTGACGCCATTGTCCGTGGCTGTGTCTGTGTCTGTGTCTGTGTCTGTGTCAATGGCTATTAGCAACACCAAAAGTTTTTCGGGTGCACAAGCCAATTACGGGACAACTATGCATATAATGCAATTAATGCGACGCCCCTTCCATTTGACTCCCATTAATAGCAAGCCTTTTCGGAGGAGCGCCATTCTTTGGAGCGCCCGGATGCGTGCCGGAGCTGGCACTGGGCCTGGGCATGGGTGTGAATGCGTTGCGGCACTGCCGGCGGCGAAAGGCACGCACAGTGTTCAGTGACCCACAGCTGTCGGGACTGGAGAAGCGGTTCGAGGCACAGCGCTATCTGTCGACGCCCGAGCGCGTGGAGCTGGCCACTGCGCTGGGTCTGAGCGAGACGCAGGTCAAGACGTGGTTTCAGAATCGTCGCATGAAGCACAAGAAGCAGCTAAGACGACGCGACACAACCAATGGTGAGTGCCCAAACTTGTCCAAGGAACTTTCTTTGCAGAACTTTGGCACTTTCTTACTTTTGGCCAATTAGTCCGGAGCGACTTTTGGCTTTTAGCTGCCCCTTTACATATATACATATATATATATATATATATATATATATGTATGTGTTTTTTTTTTAATTTTGGTTTGAAGAAAGTTTTCTTCTTAGAGTTTTCACAAATCAAATTATTTGTAAAATTTCGTTAAATCAACTCCTTACAGAACCCGTCGACTTCTCCCGCACTGAGCAGGGCAGCAAACAGCAGAGCGAAACCTCAAATACCAATGGCTCCACTGACTCCAAGCCATCCAAATTGAGTGCGGGCGGAGGGGCGCAGTCTTCAAGTGCACAGCAGCTGCAAATGTGTCTGCTCCAACATGGCTACTCCACGGACGACTACTCGGACCTGGAGGCGGACAGCGAGGACGAAGATAACTCCAGTGACGTGGACATCGTGGGGGATACAAAGCTATATACACTCACATAGAATGAAGTTAGTCGCTAAGTCAGTGAGGGGTGAGGGAGAGGGCGAGGGAGAGGGAGAGTAAAGTACTTAATACTTAATACTAAATTATATTAGTTAATCGGCTTTTAATACCAAATATCGATCTAGTCTAAAGCCCCCCTTTGCCCAAGGATTTCGTTTGTCTAATGTCATTTCTAAAGATATCCCTAATGATTCCTTAGTTTTTGTAAATAATGATCCTTTTGGGATCTCGTTCGAGCACATGTCTAGTCGCCGTAGTTGATAAGTTATTTAAATCCGTAAACGTATCTAAAGTCTAGTGATTGTCTTCGAGTACTTCCATTTCCAGACCTTTATGACACATTGTCTCTCAATCTCTATATGTCTTCATAGATCTATTAACGTGTTTGCCTGCCTAGGATTAATGCTTTGAATAAAACATCGGCAAAAAATGCTAAAATTTCACTGAGAGTCTGTACTTAAATTAATTTTAATTTAATCATAATTTAAATCTTATTTCTTCCTCCTGTCTGTATACTTTCTAAGTTTGGAGTTCCTGAACTCCTATGTCTCTGTGTTTTCCAAGTTCCTGTGCACGCGTCCACTGGGCAATCAAACCCAATTGAGGGCCATACAAAAAGTAGGCACTAATCAGGTTAAACTGCGCCCTGTCTTTGGGGGTGGAACTGGGCTACGCCCACATCAGCCCATTCCCCCACCTATCCATCTTCTCGGTTCGTCTTCCATGGCTCAAGCCTTGCGCATGGACCAGTGGGCGGATGCCATGTAAAGCAAGTGGTGTGCCTGCTGGGGGTGGAACCTGAAGAGCTCTCAACAATGGAAAAATAATTGCGGGTTATTAGCAACCCATTTGGAAGGACACTTTGTTGCAAGTCGAACCCAAAGTGGATGAATACTTCCAATTGACTTGTAATTGTGGGTGCCGGTACTCAGTTCCGGCTTATTTCCCATTTCCAATTGCCATATGCTTGGCACTGAGGTAAGTGGGCATTTATTTTATTATATATATCAATTTATGGCATCTATAAAAATCAGAGACTAGTAATCGAGTTCGTTAATCTCTGCCTGAGCACTAGTTTTATTTCGAATAACAATTTGTTTATTTTATACTATATTTTTTAGTTGCGCGTGTTTTATTTTTATTTTTTTAGAGACTCCTCTAATCAGCCACGTTATAATTTTCTGTAGCCCGATGTTTTTTCATATCAGGAAAATAAAAAATGAAAACAATTAAAGGTCACGGCAATGACAAAAGAAACAAAATAGAAATCAGTCCCAAAGAGACTAAACCAAATTCTCTGCTTTATTTATGTATATATATTATATATATATATTTAAATTAATTTCGCATTATCTTAATTTGTGAATCATCCGTTGATAGATTTAGAGGCTCGTCGATTGATTTTGACTGTAACGTCTGATAAGATTAATCCAAATCAATGGGCGAGCCCCCGCAGCGATAAGCTGCCTGTTACCTACTCTAAGAGTTTTCATTACATATGCCATGACAATAAATAAAATGCATTAATAGCAAGCCGTTTACAGCTAAAATTACAATTTGAGAATTATAAAAGCAGCTGCTTTTTTTTCTCCGATTTTTCTAACTGATAAGAAAATGTTAAATGCGACAAAGAGAAGAGCGAAGTTCAAGTTGAAGACTTTTTTCTGTATCCCCAAAAGTCTTCAGCTTTATCAATGCAGAGAACATGTTCTGCATAAAATATGCATGTGTGTGTGTGTCTGTGTTTATGGTTGGCTCGTTGGGGGCATGTCCGATCGTGTTTGGCTCTCTGTTTCTATGGCTTCTACTTACCTCCCTCTCTCCCTCTCTCTTTCTCTCACAGAAACTGATTACGCGCATGCATGTTTGTTTTATCTGCTTTAAATACTCTGTAATGGTTTGAGGGTAAGTATTTTATTTAAATAATTTATTTATTATTTTATTATATTTAACTATTATTTTATGTTTTTGTTACACGTGTACTTAATAATTATATATTCTATAATTAATTTTCATTTAATTTTAATATGTTCTCTTGCAGTTCTTTCATGCTGGGTATGTGTTAAGTCAGTCATCGGGAGCTCCATTATAATTTTGTTTAAATTTTTTAGACATCTCAACGCCGCCACCTCAGCGGCTCCAATGCCCGAGTTCGCTCAGTCTGTTTCGTGCCGCCGTCGACTGCTGTGCTTTGGTGGCTTCTGCATTCGTTTTTATTCCTCGTTCTGTTTTTAACAAAGTAAGTGAAAGTTTTGTTATTGTTCTTTCTTTTTCTGTTTTTATTATTTGTAGTTTGTATTTTGTTTAAGTAGTTTTTCCTATAGGAAGCAAAACAAGTGCTTAAAATTGCTAAAGAATATGTATTTATGTTCAGGTTTAAAGGCACTTATAATTATCTATATAAATATACATGTATGTACATATATTTCCTCCTGGTAACATCTGCGACAGATACACATTCTATATCTATATAAAATGATATATTTGGCCAATTCGAAAATAAACTGGCGGCACGTGAAATTGCCAAAATAACGAAATAAAATTGTTCCGGTTTCTATACATTTCTTCGATCTGCTACTAAATATTTATATATAATACATTTTGTGCATACGTCTATGTTTTCCCATCTGGCTAGTAGAGTAAACAGGTTATCAGCTAGCGACAACAACAACAACAACAAACCAACAAAAATATATAAATAAAAAAAATATATAACACACACACACACAACATACACTCAGACCTACACACAGGCTGACAAGTTTTTGATAATAAATTTTCGTGGAACGTCTCTATCTCCTACTATGGGAGCAGACGGGACACCGCTTTGACCTTCGGTGACTCTTTGGAAGGCATTGCCTTTTAATTTTTGTCATTGTTGTTTTTAAGGGAACCACAGGAACCGCATTATTTGCATTACCCTTCACAGACAACAACAACAACCACAACAGCAACATAAACCACATCATCATCAATGGAGACCAGTAACGGTGATTGTAAGTGAAGATAATGCCCTCAACTACTCCAACTTCCAACCGCTTCCCAGCACCCCCAACCACCGCCCGAAGCTTCTGCTTTTAACCCACCCAACGAGTTCTTATCTTAACGCCTGAAAGTTCCGTTATTATTTATATTTTTAGTTAATTAAGTTTTTGAATTTTTTTTGGCTGCCCTTTAGCATTTTGTTTCCCGAATATTAAACTAACTTTTGCTTTAATTTTTAATACAATAATTTATTTATTTTAAATTTATATTTTTTATATAATATTTATACACATAATTTCTTTATTTTCTGAACGCAATTAATATTAATAATATTTTATGTTTTCTTTTGACACTTGACATTAGCTAAATTAAACATCAAAAAATATTGAATAATTAAAGCATGTTGGTTAATTATATAAATAATTAATTAATTTAAAATAATTCTTAAACTTATCTGAAAAAAACTTGTACCTATCCTTTTCTATTTTCCCATTTGCAGCAAAAATGTCCCAACAAGGACCTGCTTTCGATTCCAATGCAATGACGCTGACGCGTTTTGTGCTCCAGGAACAACGCAAATTCAAGGAAGCAACTGGAGATCTTTCCCAGCTGCTCAACTGCATACAGACGGCGATCAAGGCGACTGCATCGGCGGTGCGAAAGGCTGGAATCGCGAAGCTTCATGGCATTGCCGGAGATGTCAATGTCCAGGGCGAGGAGGTCAAGAAACTGGACGTGCTCTCCAATGAGCTGTTCATCAACATGTTAAAGTCTTCATATACAACCTGCCTTCTGGTGTCCGAGGAGAACGAGAACGTCATCGAGGTGGAGACCGACCGACAGGTGAGTTCGAAGGATACGTCTTGTACAAAGATGCAGCTAATGTTTACGTTCCATTTGGCAGGGAAAGTATGTTGTCTGCTTTGACCCACTGGACGGTTCATCCAATATTGACTGTCTGGTGTCCATTGGTTCCATTTTCGCCATCTACCGCAAGGTAAGCACAGATGCGCCCACAGTGGCCGATGCTCTGCAGCCGGGCAACAAGCTGGTGGCTGCTGGCTATGCGCTCTATGGATCCGCGACAGCAATTGTGCTGGGACTGGGCCAGGGAGTCAACGGTTTTACCTATGATCCTTCGATTGGCGAGTTCATCCTCACCGATCCCAACATGCGTGTGCCCGAGAAGGGCAAGATCTATTCCATAAACGAAGGCTATGCCAGCGACTGGGAGGCCGGCGTCTTTAACTATGTGGCTGCCAAGAAGGATCCAACCAAGGGCAAGCCGTACGGAGCACGCTACGTCGGCTCCATGGTTGCTGACGTGCATCGCACCATCAAATACGGCGGAATCTTCATTTACCCAGCCACCAAGGCGGCGCCAAGCGGCAAACTGCGTCTGCTCTACGAGTGCAATCCGATGGCCTTCATCATGACCCTTGCCGGCGGCCTGGCCAGCAATGGCAAGATCAACATACTGGACATTGTGCCACAGAAGATACACGAACGCAGTGCCATCTTCCTCGGATCGAAGGGCGACGTCGAGGAGGCTCTCAGCTACTTAAAGTAACTTCTAATTTTATAATAAATATAAATAATTAAATATTTTTTAAAGATTTTCTCTTTATAAACACATAAAACAAATTTATTACATTTAAAAAAGTAATAATTAAATTGATAAAAAACATTTAATTATTTAGTTAGTTAATTATTAATTAATTAACTTATTTAACCTTAAGAAAATAATTATATTTTTAATTTCGTCTCTTTTATTTTTAAAAGGAATTCGCCTTGTGTTTGGGCACAAAGGTGAACCCTTGAGGCACTGGACCCAAGAGCATTTCGCTGAGTTTCACCCAATCGGCTGCATTGGGTGAACCCATAAGTGTCTCCATTTCATCGCGTCCCCGATAGTTTTGTGGTCTGGCATTGATTTTCTGGGGTGGCGACTGCTGCAGCTCCTCTGGTATGTACCGATAAAGAAACGACTGCCACTCGAGTAGAAAGCGACGTGTGCTCTCCACTCCCTTGGTATCCGAGCCCCAGTGTTCCAGGCCGTAGTTGCAGTAGCGCTGCATCATCTCAAATCGTTGAGCGGATGTAGGCTGCCAGGCCTTTTGGCTCTTAATCTCCTGGAATATCCAAGGCTTGATAAGTGCTCCGCGTCCAATCATCACCGAGCTGACATGCGGCGCCGTTGCACGCCGCTCCACGTAATCCTCATAGCTGAGTATGTCACCATTGCCAATGACTGGCATATTCTTTGCCCGGGCAGCGCACTGCTCAATGTATGTCCAGTTGGCCTGCTTGGTGTACCTCTGTTCACGGGAACGTCCGTGCAATGTCACCGCAGCAGCTCCCCATTCCTCCACCAGAGGCAGCAGGTCATGTGCCACACTCTTGTCCGCATAGATGCCGGTGCGCATTTTAACCGTAAAGGGAAGGCTTTCTGCAAGTGAGGCACAGCTTCGTACAGTCAATTCAAGGATATTTGTGCGACGCATTAAGGCGCTGCCACCGCCCTGCTGGTAGATCAAATCAATGGGACAGCCAATGTTCAGATCAATGAAGTCCACGCGAGTTTTTTCCTGCATCACCTGTGCTGCCTGTGTAATAACATTGGGATTGTTGCCGCACAGCTGCACACCGAAGATGTCCTCGCTCTCATGACGTTTAGTAAGTGCCCATTCCTGGCCCAGGCCCTTGAGCAGTGGCACGGCGCAGGCCATTTCACCACAGGTTATGTCCGCGCCAAACTCCTTGCATATACGTCGAAATGGCAGATTACCCACAGTTGTTAGGGGTGACAGGACAAGCTTTTCTCTAAAGTCAATGGCAGGCTTACGATCAGCATCGCGTCCAGTTGTAGAATCATCAATAGCACTGCCAATGGATGTGGTGCATTCGGGCACGGCTTCTACTGGCTTCTCCGATTCATTCACTTCCATTGGTTGATCTTTTGTAGCTTCAATCCGTTGTTTCCTCGCATCGCGCAGTTCCTCCGCCTTCTTGATGAGTTCCTTGCTCCGTGTAAAGTCGTAATCATGTTTGCGCAGACGAATTTGCAGTTCTATAAATTTTAAAATTGTTGGATGTTTAAAAATTTTGAATTTAAGAACCTTACAAGAAACATACCTGTGCCAATGCCGTTATACGTTGTCTGTAGGTTTTCATCGTAGTTTTCCGCTTTCACATTTTTCCCCGTTGCGTCTGTGTGTGCTTTAGCGAACCGACAAGTTACTCCGCGTGTACAATAACCTTTTGTTTTATACACATAACATTCCTTGCCTATATCCTCGCCCTTTGCAGCCAGAAATGCTTCCAAGTCGTGAACATATCGGCAATTGGCCAGTGCACATGATTCGCCGCCAGGTCCATCGATCAACGAGTGACACAGATGTGAGAAGCGTTCGTCCCTAAACACTGGACGATTCTAGAGAGGGATAATGTAATATTAACTAACTTACTAAACTGGCAATTAAGTTAATTTCATACTTTATTTTGTCCACGTTTACGTTCCTTCTTGCCACCCCGCTTGTTACCAGAATCGTTTTGGTTGTCTTCATTATCGTCGTGCTTCCTTTTGCCAGATTCCTCGCCGTTAGCCGATGCAGAATCGTTGTTAGTTCCACGGATGAGTTCAGCTAACAAATATCTGTGATTTTAAAATGATTTAAATAAATTTAATTACAGTTTTAGCTTGAATTCCACTCACTCTGGTTTTATGTAGCAAATACCCGGCTCCATTACGCAGTGTTTGTGTACTAAATATTTTTTAGTACAACAAACACTCGCACGTGTTTGTATGATGTGTTATCGATGTGAATGGCATTTTTCGATAGGTGTACATTTCCATTGATTATTATAATCTATCTTAAAATGTATTAATATTAAGTAAAAAATAATATATCCTAATTAAATTTAATTACTTACATTTATTTTTCAATGTGTTAACACTAACATTGTGCTGCATATGTATATGTTTTTGCGTAATTTATTTAGCAGCGTACCAAGCGTAAACAGCTGATCAACGACTGAACGTATGTGGAACCGGCTTACTTATTTCTTTCGCGATGGTGCAATTGTTTAAGTTCTTATTAAAATCCGCAAAACAGGTAAAATATCTGAATCTCTATAATTTATTATGTTTTCTATATTATTTATAACCATGCAATTTGTAGTCTAATCGTCCACATTTTCGGCCCACGTTTGTGGATACACTTCGCTTAACAGTACGTGGTGGACATGGTGGAAACGGACTTCCAAAATATGGTGGCGTTGGAGGTCAAGGTGGATGTGTCTATTTTGTGGCCAAAGAGGGCTTAACGCTACGCAAAGTCATGCAGAATGTGAAAGACAAGCGCGTGTCTGCTTCTAGCGGTGAGGACAGCAGTAAAGTGTGCATCTTCGGAAGGCGAGGCGTTGATCAACGAATTGAAGTACCGGTGGGTGTTCAGGTATTTGATGACCAACGTAAGTTACTAGCGGATCTAAATGAACACGAAGCTAAGTGTATTGTGGCCGGTGGTGGCACTGGTGGATGTGCTGGTAACAGCTTTCTGGGCGTCCCTGGCGAAAGCCGCAACGTTAACCTTGACTTGAAGCTTATAGCAGACGTTGGCTTGGTTGGATTTCCAAACGCTGGCAAAAGCACACTACTGAAAGCAATTTCTAATGCCAAACCGAAAATAGCGGCCTATCCTTGTGAGTAAATGTAAAATATGTTGAAATAGAATATTGACTTCAAAAGGTTTTTATTTTTAGTTACAACTATTCGTCCACAAATTGGAACTATTGATTATAGTGATTATCGATCCATCACCATCGCCGATTTGCCTGGTCTTATCGAGGGAGCTCACGCAAATTTTGGATTGGGACACAAATTTCTTAAGCATGTTGAACGCACACGGCTGCTGTTGTTTATGGTTGATATTTTTGGGTTCCAGCTAAGCCCCCAACATCCGCATCGGGATTGCTTGACTAATATCTATGCACTCATTAGGGAGCTGGAGCTTTACGACCAGACTCTTCTGGAGAAACCCTGCGTTTTGCTAATCAATAAAATGGATAAAGAAGGGGCTGGAGACATTTTAAAAAAGATTAAAGCAACCATAAGTAATTTGAAAAGTGGTCTTGAAAATTGTCCAGAAGAGGTACGTCCAAGTCGAGTGATGAAATTCGAACAAATACTTCCCATATCGGCGATAAATTCCGTTCGAATAACGCAAGTGAAGAAAAGGCTACGTGAAACGTTGGATGACTTAGCAGCTCAGCACACAGTGGCAGATTCTCAGCTTTTAAAGGAACAGCTCCAGCAGCGGGTCGGTGCAATAGGTCCAAAAATTACGTAGTAGTTCTCTGTATGTGCGATTACTTTTGTAATAGCTAATTTATTGTTACACGTACATTTAAAACTTACATTTTAATTATAGAAGTGTTATTTTTAAAATATAATTAAATCTTATAAGAATTTGATATTAACATTCAGAGGCAAAAGAGCCTACTTAAATTTGATAGTTTTAATGAAAGTAATCGATTTGCCTAATTGTTTTCATCGATAGTCGTGCGCGAGATGAACATAAATCTTAAATTTCTGCACAAATTGCAATTGCACATCCCTAGACCACAGTCGCAAACACACACACACGCTGAGTTTTGTTGTGTCGCGTCGCGCTAAAACAAGCAATCGGAAAATGTTAAAAATTAAACGCTCGCGCCCAGTGAAACAAATTCCAATAAGTGAAAAGCGAGTATGTGTTTAAGTGGAAAGCGCTTAAAATGTGTCTTGTTGTTTTACGAACGTCGTTTTAATGGTCATTAAAGTCTAATAAATATAATGACATTTCGATACATACACACAAACACTTGTACAAATCTTGAGGGGGGCAGAACACTGAAAAACTGGTATATAAAAGACGACGCCAAATGAAAAAGACAGCGCGTATTGAAGTGAGAAAGAGAGAGTGCAAAAAGTGCGCTACGGGTGTTTTTAACACCCAATAATTGAACGGTAAAAAGTTGCCAAAATATAATTACTTATCTTACTCGTAATGTCACAACACAACACCCCGCATCATCATCAATATTATCAGCAGCAGCAGCAGCAACAACAACATCAGCAGCAGCAGCAGCAGCAGCAGCAGCTTCAACATAAACAAATACAACAACACAGTTGGTACTCACATGTTGCTTCCTACCCGCCCCACCATCCGCACGTCGCTGCGTTTGCGGCGCCCTGCAAAGGCAATAATAATAACAACAACATTATGAATGCATACGGAACGGGGGTCGGTGGTTCACATGCAGCATATTATGGCTCTGCCGCAGCGGGATCTGCTGGGGTGGGTTATAACCTTGAGGCCAATAATGTGGCCTATGCGCACAACCAGCTGCTGCAATATCAACAACAACAACAGCAGCAGCAACAACAACAACAACAGCAGCTCAGTCAACGTTCATATTTGCCGCACAATTTAATGCATAGCTCTTATCCCTACATCAAAAGTGAGCCAATGGAGTTATCTGATGATAGACAGCGGCAGCAGCAGCAGCAACAACAACAACAGCAGCAACAGCAACAACATCAGCAGCAGCAGCAGCAACAACATCATCAGCAACACCAACATTTTCAGAACCCAATGGCACCGCCGCCAGTGCCCGCCAATCGCCACCCACTCGATGCCAGCGGCGAAATGATAGTAAAATGTAAGTATCGAGCTTTAGGGATATCGATATCCATACTTTGCACACAAACGCACACAGATGCAAAAGCAAACGGTGTAATATGCAATAGAGAAGTCCCTGTCAAATACAGAAACATAGCTACACGGGGAGTCCGATAAAAAAAAAAACAAAAACAGAGGGGAAAGAGATAGATGCACATGGAGAAAAAGAACAGTTACAGTTACTTGGGGGCCATTTTCCTATAACGTAAGTAGCCGTAAATTCAGCTCTGTTTTTGACGTCGCCGAATCAATAAAACGTTTTGTTTCTGAGCTGAGTTACGCTGAGGTTTTTACGCTTGTTCGTTCGGTAGGTTTTCGGTTTGGTTCGTCGTCTACCTTCTGTATCTGTATTTCTTAGTGCGTTTGTTCCTTCTGTATATGAGAATGTATCTACATCATACACATACATACATATCTATATGTGTACAACGATAGATGCTTTATACTACCGGCTATAACCCTATTTCTTATGCACGCACATATCTATCTTTCCTATACAGATATATATTAATATATATATATGTATATGTAGACACACACCTATTGTGGGTGGGTGTACATTCGTATTTCTTGGTTGTCACTTGCAAGTTTTAAATTTTATGTAACATGAATGTACGTCAATATATTATAACTTATGTACCCATAAAATGAAACTCAATAACCAATAGGGTGGGGCCTTTAATAAATGAGTATCTTAAGGCGGAAAATTGATGATATAACGGTTTTATTCCGTAAATATTTATTATAAGGGATTCAAATCTCTTTACTTAAAAAAAAAAGAATGCTTAATTTTTATTTTTTAAAGGTTCTATATTATTTTAGTTGGAAACTCATAAATAAGTTTTGGATATTTTTTTAGTTTTTTTTTTTTTTTTATAAAAAACCCCAAGATTGCTTCATTATCTATCAAGTCAGTGGCGGGGGAACACAATTTCAATCTCACGTGTATATGCACATGTCTGTATGTATGTATATGTATGAATGTAGATGTGATGTAAAGTAAAGTATTTTTTGTTTTTGGTATTTCCTCCATCTTTTTTTTGCCTCTTTTTGTCCTAATTGTGTCTGTCAATTGATCTTAGAAGTGCGATAAACTTTTTTCATCGATACAATTCTCCTTCGCTTCCTTTTGCTGTCTTGTCGTTTGAACTTTCATTTTCTTTTCGGGCTTCATAAAAAACTAAGTGTGCGTCCAAGAACTACGTTTTTTTTTCTGCGAATCCAATCTTTTTTTTTCTTTATTTTTCTTTCATTCGAAATAAAAAATCCCTAACCTAACGCAATATATTTTTTTTAAAGGCTATCAGGTTTTTGATGCTTTTGAATACGTTTAACTTTAACTGGACTTTACGCCATTGTTATTTTTTGAAATTTTTTTTTTTTCATTCAGTGATTGTTGAAAAAAAAAAAAAAAAAAGTTTGGAAAATAATCTTGTGTATATAATATATAAATTCGCATATGCGATTTGTGCCTCTTAAAGACCGAAAATAGATTTCTAATTTTAAAATTAAATTGACCAAAGTGCAAATGTACCTAACAGAAAATTGGGTCAATAAACCGTTTACATAAGCCATAAAATTAAATATTAAAATTTTTAATTATTTTTTAGCTGAACCCATTGACGAGCATACGTACAAGTCCAACTACATTGATGACAATACGCCCTTCGCCGACTTCAGTAAATTCCCAGAATTTGGCGATAATATGCTGAATCCTAAGGTGGAACTTACTGTCAAGGACGAGGGGTATGGAAATCATAAGGTAAGCCAAATAAATCATGTTGATCATCATTTGAAATTATATGCATATTTTATTTCGGAACTTAGAATCAACTTAACTATCCACGCCGTAAAGTTCAAACGGAACGTGCATCGGAGAGTTTGCCCATTTGCCAGCGTTGCAAGGAGGTCTTCTTCAAGAAGCAGGCTTACATGCGCCATGTGGCTGAAAGCAGTTGCACCATGCAGGAGTACGACTTCACGTGCAACCTGTGCCCCATGTCCTTTATGAGCGTTGAGGAGCTGCAAAAGCACAAACACCTCCACAAAACGGACAAATTCTTCTGCCTGAAATACTGTGGCAAATACTATGATACAATCGCGGAGTGCGAGTCGCATGAGTACATGCAACACGAACACGAAAGTTTTGTGTGCAATGTAAGCCTTTCGCTTTAGGGGGGAGACAGTTGATTTAGTAATTTAATCACTCCTTGCAGATGTGCTCCGTAACACTTTCCACCCGCGAGCAACTGTACGCACATCTGCCTCAGCACAAGTTCCAGCAGCGTTACGATTGTCCAATTTGCCGCCTTTGGTACCAGACGGCGATAGAGCTGCACGATCATCGCATGGCAGCGCCCTATTTTTGCGGAAAGTATTATGCAGGTGCCCACTCCAGTGTCCACCAGCAGCAGCAACATCAACAACAACAACAACAACAGCAGCAGCAGCAGCAGCAACACACGCAACATCAGCACCCGCAACATCATTCACAGCATCAGCACCAAACAAACTACAAGCTGCAGGACTGTCACATGGGCTCCCTAGAATGTGAGTGCGAATGATCAGAGTTCGGAGAGGGAATTTAACAAGCATTTTCCTAATTTACATATTTTTTTATCAGTGCCATCGACGCACCATAAGCCAGCGGCGTCTGTGTTGCCGGCGACGGCAGCGCTGAGTTCCTTGTTGCAACAGCGTCAAGCGAATGCCGATGGCGGTCCATTGTTTGGCTCGACGATGAAAAATGAGGGAAACGTAAAACTGGAGCGTAGCTACAGCAACTCAACAAGTGACTCTGGTTACAGTCTGCACGATGGTAGCTTTAATAACACCTACGGCAGTGACACCTCCATGCATGGGGGCAGCTCTGCGATTGGCGGGCCTCAGGCGCACTCATCTACATTGGACGATTCGGAAGATGCACTCTGCTGTGTGCCATTGTGTGGGGTACGCAAAAGCACCAGTCCAACACTGCAATTCTTCACGTTTCCCAAAGATGAGAAGTACTTGCACCAGTGGCTGCACAATTTAAAAATGTTCCATATTCCGGCCTCGAGTTACGGCAGCTTTCGAATTTGCAGTATGCATTTTCCGAAGCGATGCATCAATCGCTACTCCTTATGCTACTGGGCGGTGCCCACCTTCAACTTGGGCCACGATGATGTGGCCAATTTGTATCAGAATAGGGAACTGACCAACACCTTTACAACTGGCGAGATCGCACGTTGCAGCATGCCAAACTGTTCCAGTCAACGGGGAGAGAGTAACCTGAAGTTTTACAATTTTCCCAAGGATATTAAGAGCCTAATCAAGTGGTGTCAAAATGCCCGTTTGCCCGTCCAGGCCAAGGAGCCGCGTCATTTCTGCAGTCGCCACTTTGAGGAGCGCTGCATTGGCAAATTCCGATTGAAGCCATGGGCTGTGCCCACGTTGCATCTGGGCGCCCAATACGGCAAAATCCATGACAATCCAAAGAATTTATACGTCGAGGAGAAGCGTTGCTGTCTCAACTTCTGTCGACGCAGTCGATCCTCCGATTTTAACATGTCGCTCTACCGCTTTCCCAGAGATGAGGTTTTACTGCGTCGTTGGTGCTACAATTTACGTCTGGATCCTGCTGTGTATCGCGGCAAGAACCACAAAATATGCAGTGCCCACTTCATCAAGGAAGCATTGGGACTTCGAAAACTATCTCCTGGTAAGTCCTTGAGATGGAAAGTTTAATTTGTTAACCAATTGATATACATAAATAAATTTTTCCAGGTGCTGTTCCGACCCTGCATCTGGGACATCACGACACCTTTAATATATATGAGAACGAACTGTGGCCACCACCAACAGCGGCCACGTCCTCCACTCATCAGCAGCAACTGCAACAACATCAGTTGCAGCAGCACCAACTGCAACACTCGCACGCGACTCATCACAGCAAGTACCAGCGACACTCGGCTGCATCCACATCCTCATCGGCCAGTTCGGCGTCGCACTACGTGGACGCTGAGTCAAGTGCTTCGTACTTGGGCATGAATGCCTCGGGAGGCTCTTCCTCTGGTCTTAATGTCAGCGACAGCATGGATGTCTGCTGTGTGCCGAGCTGTGAGAGCAAGCGGCACAATAGTGAGAGCATTACATTCCACACCATACCCAGGCGGCCGGAGCAGATGCGCAAGTGGTGCCATAACCTGAAGATACCCGAAGACAAAATGCACAAGGGCATGCGCATATGTAGTCTCCATTTCGAGTCCTACTGCATTGGCGGTTGCATGCGTCCATTCGCAGTGCCCACACTTAATTTGGGACACGAGGACGAGGACATACACCGAAATCCGGACGTGATAAAGAAACTCAATATTCGCGAGACATGCTGCGTCGCTGTGTGCAAGAGAAACCGCGACCGGGATCATGCCAATCTGCATCGTTTCCCCAGCAACGTGACCCTCTTGACCAAGTGGTGTGCCAACTTGCAGCGCTCTGTGCCGGATGGCACTAAGCTCTTTAACGATGCCATTTGTGAGGTGCACTTTGAAGATCGTTGTTTGCGGAACAAGCGGTTGGAAAAATGGGCTGTGCCCACGCTTGTCCTGGGTCATGATAATATTGCCCATCCATTGCCCACGCCGGAGCAGGTGGCCGAGTTCTATGCCCGTCCCACAGCTCCAAATAATGGCGAGGAGCAAGGAGAGTGCTGCGTGGATACATGCAAGCGTAATCCCAGCGTAGATGATATTAAACTCTATCGACCACCAGAGGAGACGCAGGTGCTCGCGAAATGGGCACATAATCTTGGGTTAGATGCTGCCAAGCTTCCGAATATGAGAATCTGCAATCTGCACTTCGAGTCGCATTGCATTGGCAAACGGATGCGTCCTTGGGCAATACCCACTCTCAATTTGTCAAGCAACATTGAGAATCTCTTTGAGAATCCGGAGCATCACATGGTCTACAAGCGTCGTACACATCTCAACTCAGAAAGAGCCGCTGCTCGCGAAGCACGATCAGGTGCAGGCATAATAAAACCAACGTGGGTGCCACGTTGCTGCTTGCCACATTGCCGAAAGGTGCGTGCGCTCCACAATGTACAGCTCTATCGTTTCCCGAAGCTCAATCGCTCCACGCTTGCCAAGTGGGCACACAACCTGCAAGTGCCACTGGTCGGAAGTGCGCAAAGACGTCTTTGCTCAGCTCACTTCGAGCCACATGTTCTCAGCAAAAAGTGTCCAGTGCCATTAGCAGTGCCAACCCTGGACCTCAACACACCCACCGGCTACAAGATCTATCAGAATCCGGCCAAGCTGAAGGCCAACAAGCTGTGCCTTCAGCGTGTCTGCATTGTGGAAAGCTGTCGGCGTCAGCGTTCGCAGGGCGTTCAGCTGTTCCGACTGCCTCATAGTCCGACGCAGCTGCGCAAGTGGATGCACAATTTAAAGATGCGTCCGCGGGGTGCGATGCGGCAACAGTATCGCATTTGCTCTACACATTTTGAGTCTCATTCGTTCAATGGAAAGCGACTGAGCACTGGTGCCATACCGACTTTGGAGTTGGGCCATGACAATGATGACATTTATCCAAATGAGGCACAGTCGTTTGTGGAGGAGCACTGCGTCATCGAGGGCTGTGATTCAGTCAAGGAGCATCCGGATGTGCGCCTGTTCCGCTTCCCCACCGAAGATGAGGACATGCTCTGGAAGTGGAGCAACAATCTCAAAATGAATCCCGTGGACGGTTTCGGCGTACGCATCTGCAACAAGCACTTCGAATCCGATTGCATTGGACCAAAGCATCTGTTTAAGTGGGCTATTCCCACATTATGTTTGGGTCACAATGATGATGACATTGAACTAATACCCAATCCTAAGCCAGAGGATCGCTATGTGGATCCAGTGTTCAAGTGCTGTGTTCCAACCTGTGGCAAGACACGCAAGTTTGATGAGGTTCAAATGAATAGCTTCCCCAAGGATCGAGCTCTTTTCGAACGCTGGCGTCACAATCTGCGATTGAATCATCTGAACTTCAAGGAGCGCGAACGCTACAAGATCTGTAACGCACACTTTGAAGACATTTGCATTGGCAAAACCCGTCTGAATATTGGTTCCATACCCACACTGGAGCTGGGCCACGATGAGACTGAAGACTTGTACCAAGTGAATCCTACAGAGCTGCAAAGCAATTTGTTTGGACGGCAACGTCGCGTACAGGAATCCATGCGTACCTCCATCAAGCAGGAAGAGCAATCCGAGGTAGAAGAAGACACTAAGCCGGAACAATCCATGCCCAATACCCACGATACTAAACCAAGACAGGTGAGCTGAAAGTATTGGAGCGTCATAGTCATCAGTTTCGATGATTGTTGTAATTTTAAAAATGGAAAACAAATTTAAACATATTGAACTTTCAGGTTAAAATGAGGAAATCCTTTGCGGATATCAAATGCTGTGTACTAACATGCGGTCGAAGTCGAGGAGAGCATGGTGCTCGCCTGTTTTGCTTTCCAAATGGCAAACAGCAGCAAAGCAAATGGCGTCAAAATCTTCGCATGGATCCCTCAGAAGTGGATAAAACGACGCGTGTGTGCAGTGCGCATTTCAATCGGCGGTGCATTGATGGCAAGGATCTGCGTGGCTGGGCCATACCAACCCAGCAACTGGGTCATCCGCCCATCTTCGAGAACCCGAAAAATATTCCGGGCTTCTTTACTCCGACTTGTGCGCTGGCGCATTGCCGGAAACGTCGAAGCATTGACAATGATCTGCGCACGTATCGCTATCCGCGCAACGAAGAGCTGCTCGAGAAGTGGCGAGTGAACTTGAGACTGGCACCAGATCAATGTCGTGGACGCATCTGCGCAGATCACTTTGAGCCAATGGTGCGTGGCAAGCTGAAGCTGAAAACAGGCGCTGTGCCTACACTGAAGCTGGGCCATGATGAAGGTGTTATTTTTGATAACGAATCCATAAAGACTGGTTTGCATCAGGAGGGTGATGATGACGGTGAGGAGATGCCGACAATTCAAACCAAAATTAAGAGAGAAGAGGATGAGGAGGAATCTAAGCAAATGGAGGAAGGCCATGAAAATGTAGAAAATAACGATGATGACGATATATATGGAGGCGGAAATGGAATTGGTGAAGATGCACACAATAATGACAGTGATGCTGACGAGGATCATGGACATAATGAAGAGCAGGATGAAGATCAAGATGATACTGAACATGGATATTTCGATCCGTTGGAATTAGTGGAAACCTTTGCTGAACATCACAGCGATGACAATACGGCTGACGATGTAGACGATCTTAATTATTCCGATGGCGATGATGATCATATGGGTGCCGACGATGATGAGCTTGATGATGATGAGCTGCTGTTGCCGGACAACCCACCAGTTCAGATTGCATTACCTCCAGTGCGTCGCGAGAAGCCTGTCAACAACATCACTCCCATCTGCTGCCTGAAACACTGTCGCAAGGAACGAACAGCCACCTACCAACTGAGTACATTTGGTTTCCCCAAGGATAAGCAGCAGCTTCTTAAATGGAGCTCCAACTTGCACCTGGAGCTGGAAGACTGTGTGGGACGGGTATGCATTGAGCATTTTGAACCGGAGGTATTGGGATCCCGCAAACTGAAGCAGAATGCAGTGCCCACCCTCAATGTGGGACACTCGATTCCGTTGCTTTTTGGTTGCAATGGAAAATTAATGTCCATTTACGATACTCAGCCGCAGCATTCGGTTTTTCGGCTTTGGAGCCTGAAACACTGTCGCAAAAGGAAGATTCTAGCGGAGCCACCGGATCAAGCAGTGAATAAGATGCAATATAAGCCACGATGCTGTCTTCTCAGCTGCGGGAAGCAGCCAGTTTTGCATGACGTGCAGCTTCTGCCCTTCCCGCAGAATCGTAGTATCTTTTTGAAATGGATGCACAATCTGAAGCTTGAACCTTCTACCGACACCAACGATATGTGGCTCTGCAATGAACACTTTGAGCCCGAACTCTTGGAAGGCATTGGTAAATCATTGGAGGAATGTATGCCCACCCTGAAACTGGGTCATGATGACCCAAACATTTACCGTAGTCACAACGGCTCCGAGGACCTCACAATGTCAACCGGCAGCTGTTTAGTTCCTACTTGTCCATGTGCACGACTGAACCTATACAGTTGCTGCGCTCTGCCAACGAATCCTCTCGTGCAACAAGCCTGGTTCCAGTATCTGCAGCTGCCCCTGCCAAAAGATGGGGAATTATGTTTTATGCACTTCATGGAGCTGTATGAGCAAGTGCCTCTGCCGAAGGATCTGCCCGAGTCAGAGGTGTTGCAGCTGAAAAATGCCTACGAAACTATCTCCAAATCTGCGATGGCCATGAAACTGCGCTGCGCCGTTCCTGGTTGTTACTCCAAGTACACGGACTCCGTACGCTTAACAAAGCTGCCGCAGTGTCCAGAGATATGCGCCAAGTGGGTGCACAATACAAAGATTACCTATGATTCCTCACGTCACTACATGTATCGCATATGCTATCTTCATTTCGAGCGACGATGTTTGGGTCAGGTGCGTCCCAAGCCGTGGGCAATGCCCACGTTGCACCTACACCACAAGGATCCAAATATTTACTATCCGTTTGGTGAGAAGCACGAGCCCAGTCCGGCTGCCCATCTGGGGCTGCCATTGCACATAAAAACGGAGATGACACCCAGTTCAAGTATCAGTCCCAGGAGTAGTGCCACTCCAAGTCCGCGTGGCAAGCTAAAGATCTGCTGCATACCAAGCTGTGCCCAACAGGCATCCATAAATACGCTAGTCTTTCGATTTCCCACCGCAGAAGCCGCTCTAGTTAAGTGGTTAGTGAACACGCAGCAAAGCCCGAGAGAGTCGGACCCACAGGAACTATTTGTGTGCCACGACCACTTCGAGACTGATGCCATATGCAAGAAGCAGCTACGCAGCTGGGCAATTCCTACTCTTAAGCTGGGTCATGATGGACACATTATTCCCAATGCCAGGCACAATGGCAACATTGCCGATAGTCAACAGGACAAGACTTGTTTCCAGTTCATTTGGGAGAACTACTGCTCGGTGCTCAGCTGTTTCCAGCAGCGCAGCGAAAACTTACGTCTCTTCGCTTACCCCACAGATAGGCCCACAATCCGCAAGTGGGCGGTCAACTGCAAGCATCGGTCCATGCAGGCGAGTAGCGATGGATTCCAGGTAAGTCATCGGCTTTTATTGGATGCATTCGAATGACCAAAATATAAATTATTTTAGGTTTGTCAGTCGCACTTTTCGCCGGAGTGCTTTCTTCCAGGGACGTGCAATCTAGTCGAAGGCGCAGTGCCGACTAAGGAGCTCAACCGAATCATCACTAAACTACGCTGCTTTGTGGCCGGCTGTGAGAAGGAAGACTCCGTTCGCCGCCGTCTCTTTAAGATGCCAAAACGCAACCCGCATATTGTCGATTGGTGTCACAATCTCAACCTGGACCCGGCAACGGCTTGTGCCAGTGAAAAATATGTATGTGAGCGACACTTTGAGTCGCACTGCTTCAACGTATACAAGATGCTGCGTCCGGGAGCACGACCAACACTACATTTGGGTCACGAGGAGAGTATCCAACTCTTGCCCAATCCTGCAAATTTGGCGAAATGCTCGGAAGAAGATGTTCTGTGCGATGTACCCAACTGTGGACGTTCAAAAGATGCGGATGGTGTTCAAATGTTTTACTTACCTAAGCTGCAAATATTGGCGGACAAGTGGTTGGAGAATGTGCGTCTAAAGCCAGAAGCCCAGTGCATAACAAAACTGAAGTTTTGCAACGCACACTTTGAACCAAGCAGCTTGGAAAATGGACGTCTCCTCTTGGGCGCTATGCCTACTTTGGAATTGGGTCATGAGGAGACAGACAACATACACCAATATAGTGACATTACATCGGCCAAGAACAGGAAATACTACAATAAAAACGGTTCCAACGATTGTTGTTATCCGCAGTGCGTGGAGCTCCAAAAGAACCACCAACGTTCTACCTACGATCTGCCAGAGGCGACGGAGCTGCGTCGTGCTTGGTCAAATTTCATGAAACTTGATGAATGCCTAGCGGAGTCTCCGATTCTTAAGCTTTGTCCAATTCACTTCATCATCCTGTACGAACAGAGCGTCGAACACTTTACGGAGCATAAAACGGAACCTCTTCTCGAACAGAACTATAAGAATTCGCGTAACTGCGTGCGGATTCGTATTATAAGTTGCGCTGTACGCGGCTGCAAAACCCTAAAGCCACGGGACGGTGGATGCCTGCACGGACTGCCGCAGCGTCAGGACATCCTGCAGATGTGGCTGGACAACACGAAGATAGTTTTCTTTGAGCAACAGCGTTACATGTACAAAATATGCACCAAGCACTTTGAGCCCTTCTGTTTGACGGAAGGAACGCGTCGTCTGAAACCCTGGAGCATGCCCACATTACATTTACCTGAACGTGAGCCCGATGAGGCGCCCATACATCGAGTTCCCACCGAAATAGAATGGCAGTCCATGAATGATGCCCTGGCTATATGCCGAGCTGCGAAAGTTGAAGAGTTGACCAAAGAATTCGAGGATTCCATACTCGAACCAACGGTGAATTCGGAACATTGGACCGATGGTGATTCGGAGCATTTTCCGGAGGAGGATAGCAACTCTTACCAGCATACACATGAAAATGTTGACTCCAAACTTAATTTCAAACATCATTCACCCGATGCAGATGAAGGCAACAGCTCTCAGCATCCATTGGATTCCGAAGCTTTAGAGGTGATGCTCGAAGTGGCTCATGTCGAGAAGTGTAAGACCTACGAAAAGTTTGACGTAAATGCATCTCATCCTGAACCAATGCACCAACATGAATCCGCGGAAAGTGGCCTGCTTCTAAGTACTGGAAGTAATTACAGTTCACGGCACTGCAGTGTCCGGGGCTGTTATGTGACGGACAAGGAAGTGAATGGCAACTTGAAGCTGCACAAGTTTCCCACTTCGTTCCACACTATGAAAAAGTGGATGCACAATACACAGGTTGCTGTGGATACAAATTTTCCTTGGCGTTTTCGGATCTGCAGTTTTCACTTTGCGTCCGATTGCTTTAATGGCTCACGGATAAGGCGTGGCTCAATGCCAACATTACATCTCGGACCACGTCGACCGGCCAAAGTATACGATAATGAGTTTTTTCCAATTGCACCGCTACAGAAGTCAAATACAAAGGAGCTGCAGTTGGCAGAGGAGTCTTCATTGGAGCATTTCAATTCTGATGAGATTTGCCTGAAACTTCCACGTCCCGCATCTCCGTTCAAGTCTAGCAAATTTTGCCAGATTGAAGGCTGTTCAAATCACTTGACCACCGAGAACTTGACACTCCACAAGTTCCCCCACTCATTGGACATGTGTCAGAAGTGGCAACACAACACACAAGTGCCCTTCAATCCGGAGTATCGTTGGCGCTATCGTATCTGCAGTGTACACTTTGAGCCCATCTGCCTGGCTAGTGTGCGTCTGGCGCACGGAAGTGTTCCCACCTTGCTCCTTGGTCCGCGTGCACCGAAACAGCTATTCCAGAACGATTTCAATGCGATAAACATGCGCCCGGAAAACCAAAATAATGATTTTAAAGATACGTTTATTAAACAAGAGCAGGAGGATCAGTTCGAACAGGATATGCAGGAGAATGAGGGGGAGTTCGAGGATGACGAGGATGACGAGGATGACGAGGAAGACGAGGAAGAAGAGCGGAAACATGATGCAAATTTACTTGTTCCAGAACTGCAATTACATGAGCAGGACGTGAAGCCGGATATTCAGTTTTATTCCAATAACAGTCAAAGCAGCTGGAAGGATCAACCGCACAAACTGCGCTTACCGAGCATTAAGCAGGGAATAGTTACCAACTATAATCCGGTTAAGTCGGGCTACGACAAATGTTCTCTGGTCCATTGCCAACGGCAGCGTTCGCATCATGGCGTTCACATCTATAAGTTCCCTCGATCACCAGCGCTTCAGCAGCGTTGGATGCACAACTTGCATATTCGGTATGACGAGCAGCGTCCCTGGAAGACAATGATTTGCAGCGCGCACTTTGAGCCGCTCTGCATACGCCGGCGTAAGCTGTGTTCCTGGGCAGTGCCCACCTTGGAGCTGGGCGACAATGTACCTCAAAATATCTACACCAATCAGCAAAGCCAACTGCAGTTTTCCAATGAACATAATGAACTGTTGGATGGCAGCGAAGACGAAGACTTTAACAACGACGTGGAGGACACAACGCAGGATGGAGAATTCAATGAGAATGATAATGAGAATCTCTTTTTGTCGGAGCCATATAGCAAAAAGGAAGCGCAGGCTTCTACTCTGAAAACTAAGTTCTGCTGCTTGCCTTATTGTCGCAGTCCACGTGGTGATGGCATTAAACTGTTCCGGCTGCCAAGCAGCCCCAGTTTCCTGCGCAAGTGGGCACAAGCAACGGGCATGAAGTTCAACGAATCGCAACGCAATACAAAACTAATTTGTAGCCGTCATTTTGCACCGCACTTGATTGGTGTCCGTCGTCTGGTTTCCAATGCTATACCAACCCTTCATCTCGGTCCCAAAAAGTTGGACATTCAACCTACGCTGCCACCAACTGCTCCTCACTGCTGCATGCCCGATTGTGGGCAAACGAAAAAAGATGTTCAACTGTTCAACTTTCCCAGTGGTAAGAATTTTTTATTTTATATATTGAAGGAAACGATTTTAAAACTATAATCAACTATCATTATTATTATTATTATTACTATTATTATTATAATTATTATAATTATTATTATTATTATTATTATTATTATTATTATTATTATTATTATAATTATTAACTTTATTATAGATCCCATTCTGCTTCAGCAATGGAGTCAGGCCCTGAATCTTCCAGACATTCAAAAATATCGCAACAAATACATTTGCGTTATGCACCTGCCATCAAAAGCCATCAATTGTTTGATTTGTGGTAAGGATAATGTGCAGCCTCCGTTGCTGGCGTTTCCCAAGAATCACAATCAACGCGTCAAATGGTGCTATAATTTAAAAATCGATGCCATCCCCAAGTGGGACGAAACCAAACAAATCTGTTCAAAACACTTTGAAAATATCTGCTTCGTCAAGCCGGGTCAATTGTTGCCAGATGCCGCACCAACGTTGCATTTAAGGCATAGCGACAGAAATATATTCCTAAACGAACATGCCATAGAAACCAACCAGATAGTTCACATTAAGGATGAACCCCTGGACAGCGATGATTTAATGCTGTAACGCTTGTCCAAAAATTATTTACTAAGATTAGTCGCATGGAAAGTAGTGCGAAAATTGTGTCATTTCATTAACTGTTAACGGAACCCCATCATGTGTATAGGCCACGTCACCTTAGCCTAGTTTTAGTCACAAATAACGTAAAATAAGATTCCATCAATGTATTTATGAAAACGATCATCACCATCACATCTAATGTTATAGTGTCTACTTTAATTAAGTAGGCGACTCACCCATACCAACTCAAAACATAGTATTTTATATCGTAACGTATGAATATGTGTTAACCCAGTGATTTTGTGAATGATTTTTAATGACGCGAGATATTGAAATCACACGAAAATGTTCCTTAGATAGCTTTTGTTTTAATTAATTTATGAACTGTGAAAAAAAATTTGATTTTATTTAATTTGTAGTTACATACATCATAATATGTAATATCATTGAGCATATACAAATATGTAAACCTTTAGAATATACAAAAGTACTTGGTGTTTTATAAAATATACATATAAAATGAAACTATTATGCTACTGGTAGTAAAACTAGAACTTGACTTTGACTATCGCTTGTATATAAAATTAAAATCAAATATATTTGTCGAACTTTCTTCTTAAGCCTAATGATAAATGCTAGTGCTTCCCAGATTCGTTGGCGTCCTCGCTTTGCATGTAACTGCTGTCTAAAAACAGATTTCGATCCGATTTGTTTGACTACGGAGCAAAGTTCAGAAATTAACATAAGATTATATTGTAATTTTGGTATTTTAAGTGTAAATTCACCTCACGGTACTTTTGCAAATATATGGAGAGTGGTTCGACGTAGCTATCGAATCCTAAATTGCTAAACGCAACAAGTAAATCATCGCCATTAACAGTCTTTCGATTCTCGGCAACACTACGTTCGATTGCCTCACTGCTTATGAAGGATATAAACTCCGAGACACATTCTTGTATACATTCTCTGGCGTCTTTGGCTATTTTTCCGTTTTGTGGCACCGGCACTTTCATTATCTTTATAATATTGCAAATCGGAAGGAAACGGTCCTGTTCACGCAGCATGATCCCATGTCCATCCTGTCGGTCCGACTCATCTATAAGATATTTATTTTATAAACGGATTATAAACACAATATTGATTGCTTACCACCAGACGCTTCGTCTTCGTCTTTGACCATCATATCGGTAATATACTGTTGTGAGTCCTCGCTGTTGCTCATATTTTAATATATGGCGTTTAGCTTCAAAGAATAAACATTTATTTTATTGTTTATTAAAAGTTACGAATCTTGTTTTTGCTTTTCGTGCTTGTTATTTTTAGTGATGAGTGTTTCATGCATCATATCGATATCTCACGGTAAAATTTTACTTTATCGATGCTTTTGAAACTACTCGATATGTTGAAACAATAATACAATCACAGTAATCGATACTGAGCAGATCGCAGCGGTAATTTATTGTGCGCACTTTTTTTGTTGCACGCGATTAGAGTTTTACAATGCAGGAAGGAAGTGTAATTGTTAAAGAAGAAGTAGATATTGATGATACTAAAATTAAATTGGAGATAAATGATGAGGAGGATGCGTCGGAAATTGTTTTATCATGCGGTAAGTTTCACTTGTTGCTCTTGGTTTGTGTTTATACTTGCGCAGTCATGCGTGTGTATGTGTGAATGTGATCTTTTGTTATTACGTACTATACCGTTAGCATTGTATTATTTATATATTTTTACACATTTAGCCAGCAGAGTCATGCAAATTATTGAAGAACAGCCCAATATGATAACGGTACCTGTGAATGATTACAAATCTGAAGATGAACTTAAATTTATTGCCAGCCTTGGATCATTCGCTCAGCAGCAAAAGGTATCACCTAACCTCATCGCACACTAATACCAACGCATTTTAATAATGAAAATCGTAATGTTTTCTGTTTTACAGTTATTTGTATCACAATCTCGCGAAAGTGAAGTGCTTTCAAATCGACGGAATCTTAAATGCCAAACCTGCAGTTTTATTTGTGAAAACCATTTAATATTAAACTCGCATCAGGTAAACCATAAGCTTAACAGGCTTCTTTGCAGCTATGGGTGTGGAATCTGGTGCAGTACGTTGGAGGAAATTCTTGAACACGAATTCCGTAATCATGGGCAGGGAAGAAACAACTCAAGATGCAGGGTAAGAGATAAATATGATTTTTTAAGACTCTTAAACCAAGATTTTGACTTATTATTTTATATGGAAAATTGCCGTTGACTGATGAATTTTTTTTTTTTTATTGCAGATATGTCGCTTGGAGTGCTCAGACAATGACAGCTTAGAAAAACATATTGGCAGTCACTTTTATGTACGGCGGTTCGTCTGTGCAATTTGTCGTCGTCATTTTGAGACCCGCAAGGGACTGCAGCTTCATAGACAGCATAGCAAAGAGCAATGTGGTACCCTTGAGTACGTTGATTCGCATGGCAATTTTGGCCAACTGGTTGCGGTTAGCAAAATGAAAACCAATCTTCCAAATGAAGTGCTTCAGAATGTTGAAATTAAAATAGAACTTCCGGACACAGAACAGATCACACAACAACAACAACCGCAGCAACAACCACAACATCAACATCAACAACAAGAGTTCCAGCACAACGTGGCTGATGTCGTTATAAAAACGGAACCCAAAGTTGAACCCGGAACATCAAATGGAGTCAACAATAGTTTCAGTAGCACGGGTTTAGCTGGACAGCTGCGTAAACTGCGTTTGCCAGCGTTAAAGAAAGCAACGAACTTGAAAAGGCCTGTGGCCGGTAACTCAACGAACTGTGAAAAACCAACTATACGGGGTAAGAATATATCTTTTTATATATAAGAAATCTCACATTTTAACGATAACTACGTTTTTCCTACAGTTATTTCACCTGAAAAATTGGTCTCCAAACATGTAGCAAGTCCAAAAATTAGACTTCCGAACATTTTAAAACCGAGGACAGTGGGCAATCCTTTACCTAACGCAGTAAGAAAACATGTGCTGCAGATTCCAAAAGCGAACGCCAACATTCCAGCAAACATACTAAAGATTCTGCCCAGCAATTGCATGGTTATCAAGCTGCCAACCAACACTAAAATAATCAGATTGCCGGCAAGTCCAACGGGCGTAACAACAAATAACAACACATTGGGAACCAAAGTACTAAGGTTACCAAGCACCATGACTGTTAGCAATATTCAACCCGTAAATGTAAGTCAAGTAACAACCGTGCCGGTAGTAGTTGCGCCTCCAGCTGAACCCAGTCCTGCTGCGATTCCCATTCAGAAGCTGCCGACACCATCGAATAGAAATGCGTATTTCAGTTCCCTAAGGTTGTTTGAGAACTTGCCAGAGTCTCGCAAAATAATTGAAGAGTTTCAAAATCAGATACGCAGCATCGAAGAGAAAAATTCGCTGCCGGGCAGTGTTTTGCAGAAACCAAAGAGAACCGGGAACGGTTTGTTGCCGTCGCGGCTTGAGGTGATTCAACTGCCTCTGACAAACGAAAGCAACTGGAAAGTTCGCGAAATGCGAAGTTCATATCCCGATCATCGTTTTCATTGGGAGTGTCCAAAATGTGCGCGCTGCTACGAGCAGTATTTGTCGTTTTGCAAACACCTCAAAATAATGCACAGCATTGGGGACCACGAGCTTGAACGGATGGTTGTCGAAGTCAAAAGTTATAGCAGTAAGTGGATGAATATATCTCATGTGTTTTTTATATAATCCTCACTTGAACTCTTTATTCGTAGAATTGACAGAATCGCCAACTGCATCGACATCCGCTGAAACGGCTGCAGTGCCAAATACTCCTATACCGACAGCTGCATCGACCTCCACTGAAACGACTGTAGTGTCAAATACTCCTATACCGACAGCGCCCATTAAACCCGCTGTTGCTGTAGCACCACTTGTAACAGTGCCAGATTCAGAAGATATAGATGTTGAACTGGCATTAGAGGCTTTGAATAATTCAAATTCCGCGCGTCCTGTACCACCTGCACTACCTGCACCACCTACAGAGCGTGTAATCCCAACTGCTACTAAACCTAGGTTCGCGCATTATGAATGCGACGTGTGTTTAAAATACTTCACCACCATCGGCGCTCTGCGCATCCATAAGTTGATACACACTGGCGAACTGCCACACAAATGCAACTACTGTGACAAAAGGTTCCGTACTCCTGGTCAGGTGCGTGTGCACCAGCGCAGACATACGGGCGAAAAGCCATTCAAATGCAAGGTGAGATATCCATTGATGTTGACCTATATTTAAATATATTTCCTTTTTGCATAAATATTTCTTTAATTTAAATATTTTCTCTCTAATTAATTATATTAATTTTATTTGCATATAATTAATTTATTTATATGCAGTTGTACATATAAACGGTATGGCATATATTTATTTATTTATATAAAATATTATATATATATTTTTATTTATGTCTGATATTCATGTTTATTTTCTTTAATTTATTTAGGTCTGTTCCTTGGACTTCACACATCGGGAGACACTCATCTCGCATTTGTCGCGTCACATTGGCATGAAACGATACAAGTGTTATGGCTGTGACAGGAACTTCGGTGTGGTAAGTGGACTGCGAGCGCATCGTCGTCTACGGCCTGACACTTGTGGTAAGGTTAAGTTTACGGCACGCGCACACGGTCCGCGGGTTCGCGTTATACGCGGTGAGGTGGTCTTCGAGTCGCACCCTGAACACAATGGGTATCTGCGAAGCGAAGATCCATTGAATATTTTGTCTGAGATTGGCCAAGATGGCAAAGAACCGACCTCAGAGGTCGATTCTCCATAATCTTTTTTAGTTTAGTTTTACGCATTAAAAAATAAGCTTCTTTATAAGAGTTATTAAGTTTGCCGATATGAAAATGTCATTTAAATTAATTCTAAGATGATCAAATTAGTTACTTTCGTTTAAAAAGTAACTGTGAATACGAAAAGCCTTCTATATATATTTTTTATAATATTTATTTTATTTTGTCTTTTTATAATAATGTTTATTGATCTTTCCTCTTCCAAAAATTATATATCTGATACACATAGTCATATGATAATGTTGAACGTAATGTGGTTCTTAAACAATTATTAATATGAAATACGATCCAATCGCTTGTCATTTGCATTGATTATTTTCATGTTTTTATGTTTTCATCTTTTCATGTTTGTTTTTTTAAAAATGTTTTTATATATCTGACTATTTGTTAAAATATATCTTTAAACAATTTTAATATATTAACAAAATTCGACAAGCCGACAAATTTATGTAATATACAATATAGATTTTTGTAATTCATTTATATAGTATGCTAAATATGCTCGCAACTCTGTGGTGGTTACCAATATCTAGACATCTATTGTTGCTATCATAATTTGCGATAATTTTATTAATTATTCCAAAACGCGTCCCATTCCGGGATCCAGGCTTGCGCCAACTTGTCAATTTTTCTATGGCCTAAATCTCGTCCAATTATTTTGTGGGCAATGCGCCAAACTTGCTTGTTATAACAAATATGTGTGTGTGTGTGTTTTCTTTTATATATATGTATAGTATATATATAAATATATATATATATATTTATTTATATATATATATATATATTTAGCGTACAATACGTATTTCTATTGTTGTTTAACATGTGTTTCGGCTAATAATTTAGTTTTTTTTGCTATGCATTTGCTTGCTAACGTTTTTTATAAATCCTACGCCGATTTCAATGATCGAACAGCACATCCTTTATGTATGTACATTATAATAACTCTTAGACCGTAATGCCATATATATATATATATATATATATATGTGGTGCATCGGTTTAAGTTTAAGTGTGTGTGTTATATGTGTAATTTTAATATATATTATCATATAAATATTCTACCGTATATATCTACAATTATCTTAATATTTCTCTTATGTCATAATTTTTTATTTACTTTACTTGGTTATAATCTAGTATATCATTTTCATATACTTTAGGTACCATAATTTGCTAGTTTTAGGATCCTAATAACTCATATACTTGGAGGGTTCTGGTATATACAATAACACAAAAGAAAAAAACAAAAACAACATATCAATTATAACTGATCAGAACTTCAAGTTAAGTGAATAAAAATTAATTAAAATTAAAATTAATATATAAAATAATTATATATAAAAAAGTATATATTAAAAACTTACTAAAGTGTGAAAGTGAATGCAAATTTAAAAATATACAAAACTGATTACATAAGAAATAAATTACGGAACATAAACAATTATTTTTAAAGAGATTAATATAATTTTAAATATTAATATATAATTTACTGATTTAATAAAAAAAAAATAAAACAAACGAATGCAGCAAGTTTCAAACTGATTTAAACCAATTAAATGAAAAGTGAGTACAAATTTTAAAATATGTAATAAATAATAATATTTTAATATTATATATAACAATTATAAAATTAATTTTAAGAAAATTTTCAAAAATGTTAAAAAATTAATTATTAAGTTCGATTGTTCGGGGTATTGGTCTAGTTTGAATATTTGATGGATAAAATTGAGGGAAAATGATAACAAATATGATAGCAACAGAGGGGGGGCTTATAAACTAAACAGCACTTGTGTTTTGTTTAAGGGCTACTAAAGTAAAACATTAGTCATTAAACTAAACGCTATAATCTAACTAAATCTAGACGTATCTTATAAGTTAGTAGCTACACAAGACTTTTGACTAATTGCACGGTTTACATACATTTTAGCATTTGATAAATGTAGATAGAACCTAAGCGGACTTTAAAAATGTATAAAAACGCATTAACATATTATTATTACATAAATATTTGATTGATTGTTGTACAACACATACGCGCACACACGCATACACACGCACACATACATGTACATACGTGCTATACGATGCGATGCGATGCGTTTAGAATGTTCCTGATAATTTGATTCATTCTTTGCTCCGTATGCTTTAAGTTCAAATGGCAACTACTTGATTCCTATGTCGTTTCGAGATTCGTTTAGTCGGTACGATTAATAACTACCAAGTCCTTAGTTAAAATATGTATAGGTTACCAGTGGGTCGTCGCTTGTAAGACGCCGCCGCACAACAACAACAAGTTGATTGACTACTTTGATTAGTAAGAGCAAAAACTGTATGCACACTTGCACTCACACACACACACATACATACATATATGCATATACATATGTGTATGTGTATATGCTATATACATATGTATATATATATCCGATGTGCTCATGTGCATAAGTAAATTACTGATAATTAAACTTGTAACAGTCTTTAAGTTCATTACATTATTTTTTTTTTAAATCAAACGTAGCGAAGGATCAATGCAAAGAAATAAAAATGAATCGAAATGCGGGCAAATATCTTAAGTTGAAGGATACAAATGCGTATAAATATTAAGTTATTTGTAATATTTGGGCAGTATCTGGCTATAATACTTTATAGTTAAGGTATCCGTGTATATCGTAAATGCGTTCTATGCGTACAGATGGAGAAACAACGAGAAACATTAACTCAGATGGCGATCCGAGTTCCAAGTTCCAAGTTCCAAGTTCCATGTTCCAAGTTTCCAGTTCCATGTTCAGATGCTTAGTTGGCGTAGTTGTCAAAGGAGCCCAAGTACTCCAAAGCAGCGCGATAGCAGAAATGATATTGATCCTGTAACAAAGGGAAGCCAAGGAGATGCATTTTAGGAGTTCCTTTTAATGGACTGCAGTATTTACCTCAGTTTGCACCATGGCGGGTCGCTGGGAGCGCAGAATTCGCACCGTTTGGAACACATCCAGGACGCCTTCGTATTGCATGCGCTCCAGAACGATGCTCAGTGTGATAAAGACGCCAGTGCGTCCTACGCCCGCTGAGCAATGCACGGTTATTGGTCCGTCCTGGCCAAACTGTTCCTTGGTCTTGTGCACCTGACCAATAAAATCAATGAAGCCCTCCCCGGACTTGGGCACACCCTGTTCCGGCCAGTCAATGAACTGGAACTGACGCACGGTGCGCGACGAACCATCGCGAGCGTCGGTCACCTGTAATCGGGAACAGATTCTTGTAAGATTTCGTCCTATGTGTAACCCCTTTTGGGACTAACCTTGAACTCTCGTAGCTTGTATTGCGGCATGTTGTACTCAGCAATGGGATCCACGACGTAATACTGATACCGCACGGAGCGTTCATGTGGCCAGTATTGGAAACACTTTTCCTGTAAGGTAAATGGTTAATTGTTTTGGGATTAAGAAATTCTAAAGAAAAAAAAAAACAATTCCATTTCTAGATCCTGTATCCTGGATCCAGTGATACTTACTCTGCCCATTTCCTTGAGTTTGGTTAACATGACAACAATTGTGGAGTTGTGCTCCCAAAGCATGCGCCAAAAGTCCTCGGCGGTATCCTGCACTGGTCCCTGAGCCGCAATGTAGGCGGAACGATACCGATAACCATCAATAAAGCTAGCATTAACATAGTCACTGCCCTCGATGCCATGAATGGGCGTAAGATAGACGCGACTCGATTCATATGGCAAAATGTGCACCAGGCGATTTTTATGCTTGTTGCAGGGCAAATTGGCGGTAACAAATTTGGACGAGTCCATCTTGACGTTAGACAACTTCTTGAACTCCACTTCCATTCCTGAAATACTCTCACCCGGCTCGGTGGTTAACAACTTTTGCAAATGGGTATGTAAATTGCGAGCAGCCACCTCCGTGAGGCCACAGACAATGGCCTCCACGATGGCATCATGTATGAAGATGTACTGATCCTCCGTTTGCACCATGTAGTTACGTTGGGCGCGCAGGCAGGTGACATGGCCATAAATGTCAATGATCTTCTCGTGCTTCATGCGCTCCAGCATCGAATCAATTACAATGTAGCACCCAGTGCGTCCCACACCTGCCGAACAGTGCACCACAACGGGCCCGGACTCGGGTGGAGTGAGGGCACGGCAGCGACGGAGGAACTGAAGGAATGGAGCAGGGTGGTCAGGAACACCGTGATCTGGCCAGGCCGTGAACTGTAGCTGCTTGATCTCGCGCCGATCATTGAAGCCCTGACGGCACAGCTGGAACGTGCGAATGCTGTAAGTAGCTAACTCTTGGGTCTCGGTGATGGTAACAAAAATCTGGCCATAGGTTTCGGTGCCACGCGAGGGCCAATATTGATCGCATTTAATGCGCGTCCGCTCCTCCAGACGGGTCATCATTACAATAGTTGCGGTCTTCAGTTCCCAGCACATGCGCCAGAAGTCGGCAAAGGTGTCCTGCAATGGTCCCTGGGTAGCCACGTAGGCGTTGTGCTTCCGATAGCCATCACAGTAGTTGGCATTAATGTAGTCCGATCCAAGGACGCCTTCCTGTGCTGGCAGCTGGACACGCGAGTGGTCATAGGCGGTGACATTTGCATAACGATTCTTGGACTTGTTATGATCGTAGTTGGAGTTGTCCCATGTGAATTGCTGGCCAGGCTCAATGCTCTCATATTCCTGGGAGAACTTTTGATTGTCATTCGACTTGAGGCGCTCAATGTGATTGGCGAACTCGGAGATCGGTATGGGCGGATGTGAGATCATGCCGGGCGTCTGGAAGTTTAATCGACGCATGTCAACAGGATCGTTGGGTGCGGGACCGGCTCCCAGATCGGCGGCCATCAATGGGCGTGTAACTGCTGCCTGATCTGGTGTCTTGCAAGGCTGACGACGTCGTCGTGCCACGTAGAGAACAATTAGAATGGTGGAGACAACGAAAGCAGCAATGAGAGGCAAAACTACCCAGAGAATTTCGGGCTCGTCCTTGTTGCGGTTTACCGAAACCTCGGGCTCAGCAGGCCAGTTGGGGTCTGGCCGATGTGGTCGTTCACCTGGCGGCGCTTCACGCATGTCCAGTGACAGGAACTCTGAGAAGGGACTGGACGTGTACAAATGCTTCTGAGGTGTGTCCACAACGGCACGAACAAAGATGCGGTAGCGCTTCTCACGTTCCAGCTTCCGATTGGTGAAATTTTGGTAGTCATCCCCGGAACCCAGATGGAAGGTAAAGGGTATGGAGCGCTGTGGAAATTTGGCGGCTATGTATGGCGTGTTTGGACGTTCCGGCTTGTTGCGACCGGGCAGCAAATCGTCTGTCAGGAACTGATCGGGATTCTTGTGCAGATTGGATTTATCCTCTGGCACCACAACCAGATAGTAGTGCGAGATGGGCCCATACTCCTCAGATGCCTGTGGTAATATGACTAAAATCTCCTCCCCATTAACCACTCCATAGAAATCGGGCTTGACCATCGGTTGTGGAGCAGCCATTTGTGTGGTCACTGTGATCTTTGTGGGCGGCCTGTAGGAGTAGTCCCCGGGAATGGCACTCACGTTCACATTGTACGTGGTGAAGGGACTGAGCTCGTTAATGGTGTGTGATTTCATGAAGTGCTTCAGGGTTACATTAATAATGGGTAAGCTATGCGATTGGGAAAATCCCTGTGAGTCGACGAACACCTTCATGGCATCGAAACTGATCCTGTAGTTAACTGGATTCAGTCGTATGGGCGGCGACCAGGAGAGCGTCATTGAGTGTGTGCTTACATCATGGGCACGGAGATTAAGCGGTACATCTTCGGGCTTGATGCGTACGGTTACCTTCTCGCTCAGGCGTCCCAGGCCATTCTTGAACCTAGCGGCGATGGCCACGGCGTATTGGGCAAACTTCTCCAGGTTGACAAGATCCGCCGCACCGGTCAGACCCACTGTCTTTGTTTGCCAATCGTCCAAATCCTCGACTGCGGTCATCGTATAGAATATTTTATAGCCGAGGAGCTTGCCGCGACTTGGCACAGGTTCCCACCAGATTTCTGCTGTCTGCTCGGAAGTGGCCACCGCCTGCACCGACATTGGAGCACGCCCCATATCACGTTCCGTTTTCACCACCATTTTCTCGCTGAACGGACCCGCTCCCTGCTTGGTGTATGCACGAACGCGGAAGACGTACTCGGTGTTCTCCTCAAGGTTAGTGAAGACAGCCTTTCGCAGGGTCATATTGCGTTCCGAGCCTAATCCGAGATCTATCTTTTTGTGGAACAGCACATCGTAGCGAGTAATGATGCCATTGCGATGATCCCGCACGGGAGGGTCCCATGTGATGCACACAACGTCGGGTGTCTGGAAACGTTTGGTTATGTTGGATGGCGGTCCACCTGGTGTACCTTCGGGCGTTTGGAATATCTTGACAGTTTCCTGGCCAATGCCAATGTGATTGCTGCCAGCCACACGAAATTCGTATTCCACACCGCGTTCCAGATCATTGAATCGCTTCTTGTTCATCTGTGGCCCAGAGAGCATTTCTTCCTTCAGTGGTTGATCCTTGACGCCCCAACGCAAGCGATAGCCACGGAGTTCACCATACGTCTGCGCCGGTCGCTCCCATTCCAACTCAATGGCCACAATTGGCTCACGTTCCATGATCTTCAGACTTACCGTGGGTCGTATGGGCACACCTCCGGGAGTCTTTGCAATAACCGCCACACTACGATCACCGTCACCCTTGCGGGTCAGAGCCGCCACTTGAATGGAGTACTTTGTGTCCGGCTGCAATCCGGTCACACTGTATTCAAACACGTCGGACACGTCGAACCTAAAGGGCTCATTGAGGAAGCCCTTGCCCTGGGAGTGACAGGTGAGTGGTTAATAAGGTAGAATAAGAGTGGAGGAGAGGAGCGGGAGGACTTCCCGTCATGCAAATTACCTCATCGCGTACTTCCTGGGCATGTATGTGATAGCCACGAATGATGCCGTTGCGATCCTTTTCCAATGGCGGCTTCCAGCTCACGTGTATCGATGTGGAGTTCAGGGGCGTGGCCTTTACGTCTTGTGGATCTCCGGGCACTAGACACGACGCCGAAGAGATGAATAGATTAGTTTAGGGCATAAACAAGGATAAAGGTACCTTAAAGAAGGTTCGCAACGGTAGACGTACTTAAATTTAACTTGAATCGTTATGTAATTGTCCTTACTTATTATCCTTATTACTTAGATTATTAAATGGTTACCTAAGTTACTTATAAGCTAGAGACATAGTAGTTGATACTAGGAAAAGTTAAAGCTAATCACTAAAGTTGCCTTAGACGTATACAAAAACCAGAACGAACTTATCTCCAAAGTCAAATGCCACCACATCAAAGTTGGAAAATGAAAATTTAAGAAAATTTAATTGAAACACGAAAAATGAAATTAGATCTGCTTAGTTGCTAATTTTAGTCAGTGGATAGATAAAAGGTATGTTTAGGAAAGTGGTTGCTCTTTCAGAAGGTGCACAAAAATGGTTAAGAGGTGCAGTTGATACCTTGCTTGATATAGATAGTTATAGATACAGTTATGTATATGTTATATATATATATGTTTTTATATATATATTTAAAGAGTGCTTAAAGTTAGGGATAAAGATAAATGTACACAAAAACTGGGCAATCGGCATCAAATGTCGATCAAAATTCTATAATTTTTGAATCTCCAAGTGATTTACCGAATCGCCCCTGAGCAAAGGATAAACAAACAAACATTTAAGCATTCAGAAAATTTGTTACTGGCCGTGTGCAAAAATGTGAAAAAAATTGTATTCAAAAATCAAATGATATATATAGATATATATATAGATATATATAGATATATATAGATATATATAATATATATATATATATATACATATATTATATGAAATATATATGTATGGTTATAGTTAAAAGTTTGAGGGGGTTAATGGAGAGGCTCTTCCAAAAAAAATATCTAGAGAGCCCCTAGATAAAAATCCTTGCTGCCTTTTTTTGGCTTTCAAAAAATGTGTAATGTTTTGAAATAGAAAAAACATGTCAAAAAACAAACGACAAAAAAACAAAAGAAGAAGAAGAGATTTAAATTTGTTTAGTTTAGATTTGGGACCAGTTTAGGTATTAATATACATAGATGTATGTATACATATATACATATATAGTTAAGTATCTATGTTTATATGCATATACACAGAGTTGGGTAGATAATTAGATAAGTTTCTATTTGGCATTCTTAAACGTAATACTCAAACCATTTAAATACTCACTCTTTCTCTCTAAATAGATTTAAAATGTTATTTTTATTGTATTTTTAATAATAACCACCATCCATAAAATGTTGCGTTCAAAAATCAAATTTCGCAAATCGCAAATCGCAATAATTTTGTATTCACACATCAAAAAAGTTTTTCAAAATTATTATTGTATTTTTTATTTTTTATTTTTTTGTTTTTTTTTTTGTTTTTTTTTCCATTTGAGTTGCATTCAAAAAAAGGTGCACGAAACAGAGCAATTGGTGCAAGGTGCGAGTGGCCAAGCAAAGATATATTTGGATTTTATTTTTGTTTTTGTTTAGTATATGAAAAAAGATATAAGATATAGCTTTTTAGTTTTAGTTTACAGTATACAGTTTTGAAAAAAGTTGTCAGGATGTTACAGGTTACAGGATGAACATAAGTAAAACACATAAATAACACAGAAAATGAGAGCTCAAAACATAAGTAGAAAATTAAGAGGAAAATAGTTAAATTTTTTTTCTTTTTTTTGTTTTTTTTTTTTTTTAAGATTTTTTTAAATATCTAAAAGTACGTTACAAAATGTACATATTTGTTGGCACACCCGCTTTGATACTCTACAAAAAGGATGCATTTGAAAAGTTACTACGCGGATTGTGGTATTTTGTAGGGCAAAAGGCTAAGAGCTAGACTTAGAGGTAAGCTAAGATTTGTATTATAATTAATAATATATTATTATTTATTTACATACAGCACTTGGTATCTTAATCTTGAATATTTAAATTATGCAATTCATACCTTAAACTCTAACTTAATTTGTCTCTTGACTTTAATTCACTCCATAGGGAAGTGTTCATTACTGTGCGCATTGCGCTTTCCTTGGTGTTTGGTTGAGTTCATTAAAAATTTTTAACAAATTTTGCATACAAATTATACAAATGCAACGAGCGTCACATATCCTTAAATTACGCTTCATTAGTGTTCCGCCATTGCACAGTGGGGCAAAGTAATGGTACTGAGTATGTACTTGGGGTCTCTGTCAACTAAACCTTCCTTTTTTCAAGCATGTTTTCCTTTTTCTTTTAGTTTGTATTCCGTCATCGTACACGCACATACACAATTCGAGACGCACACACACCCACACACACACACACACACACACGCACACTCATCTCACACATTATGAGCGTAAGTATATAAAATAATTAAAATGTTACCTTTAGATGTTTTTTTATTTTATTTTTTATTTAATTTTATTTTTTTGCTTTTCTGTTTCCCTGAATAGAAAGACGAAAAAAAGAAGCACGTGCTAAGCTCCAAATGCTCGAGGTGCTCAAGCTTTTTATATTATTTGTGAATATCCTTTAATTCAAGGACTGAGGAGCATATAAGTTAACAGACTATGATGTAAGGGTCTAAGGGTAAGGGTCGAAAATTTATTTGTTTGGGCTGAAGCTTTTTATTTGCTTTTATTGTTTTATTATTTATTTTCTTTAATTATTTTAAATTTTATAAATTTTTAATATATTTATAAGTTATGAAATATTTTTTTAAAATTTATTTATTCACAATTTATGTAAAATCTGTCAAGTTTTAAGCTTCAGTTTGCTTCCCATTTCAATATTAACCACGCTCAGATTCAGAGAGAAATTTATATGAAGTATAATATTTATAAATCAATGGATAATTAATTATTAATTAATTTAATTTAATTCACCTTAAAGATACAAATTTTAAATATTTTTAGTTATTTTTTTTTTTATTACTGGGTAACTGCACGTCTAATATCCTGCCTGAGCTTTGAGCATTTTTTTTGGTTACTTAGACTGCAGCGAAGTGAATGTTCGTAGCTCTAAAGCTATGGAAAACAAACGGAGTCCTTGCGAGGGACGAAACAGACAAAAGGGCAAGTGCCCAACTACCGACAGGATCTAAGTTAACAAGCGCATCAGCATAAAGGATATGTTCGAGTGTGCAAAATAAAAATTAAAATAATATAAAATAGGAATAGAAATAGAAATAAACATATAAACATATAACATATATATATATAGGTATACATATACATATGAATATGATATATACTTATGCATATTTATTTTTTACTCCTGCAGATTCCTTTGCTGTACGCTGGCCCTTTAACCGGTAGCTGTTGTGGCTGCAGGACCTTCAATGAAAGGAGGTAAATCGAACCCACACATAAACCAAAGTACACACAACAACACAGCTCACACAGACACACGCCTAATCACACCCACTCAAACACACACACACACACACACACACGCACACACACATTGAGCGTACATACACTGCAAGTTAACAATTGTGCGAATTTTTAAACAGTTATTTATACATTTATAATCGTAATAAAAAAATAGACAACAGCGACGCACACAGAGTGAAGGGCGGTGTATGAAAAGAGGTGCTTTAGAAGGTGAAAAGAGAGAGGTGCTTGGGGTGCATTGCTTATAGCATTAACTTAGTGGATAGATTAAAATACAAAAACACAAATAGCCATAGTTTTATTAACAGTGTATCTCAGTGTATCCCATAGACTGAGAGGAGTCACAGGACTGAGATTCTAGCAGCAAAAGCTGCTTATGCATGTGCTTTGAAATGCCTTAAGATACTTTCAGATGCTCTTAGAGATACTTTCAGGTGCTTTTCGAGTGCCTCGAGGTGCTTTTGCTTGGTGCCTTGTGGTGCTTACTTAAATTAGAGTATTGTTCACGTGTGCTTAAGACTTAACTTAGTGGGCGTGTTGCCCGCCGACTAGAGACCTACTACTAGGTGCTTAGGTCTAAGTAAGTACATTTTGTAGTCTGTGCTGAGTTAATTTAAGTACATTAATTAAGTGCTTGCACTTTTTTATTTATTGCTCTTGATTTAAGAAATGTTTTTTTTTTTTTTTGCTCGTTTTAAACATAAACATAAAAGTTAAGTGGTACTTAATAAAGTATAAAGAGTTCATGAACAAGCAAGTTAACTACCAGCAGCTGGGTTTTTATTGGGTGTAAATAAATTAAAATTAAAATCGTTGTAAATGAAAATATAAAATATTTCATATTCTATACGAATATTAAATGTGCATCATTTTCTGGGCTTATAAAATGGCTAAATAAATAAAGTTTTAAATACAAATAATCTACTGAGTGCATAAAATAAACAAATTTAATAAATTATTAAATTATTTTTTTTCAGGCAGCAAAGCAATTAAAATTATTAACAGATTTTAACTCGATGCTGAGTTTAACTGGCATGGAAATTCGTCTAAAAAAATTAATAATGATCTGGTAAGTTTAAATCTTTTAAATATGAATTTTGTTGAAATTTTCTTAAAGTTTAAATAATTAATTTTAATTTTTTTTTAACATTAATTTTAAGTTCTTCTGTCTGTAGTAAAAATCTCAAGATCATCATCTGAAGATTGATTGGAAAATAGATAAAAAATACTGCTTAATTTCTTTAACATTTTTTTTTTATTTTTTATCTAATCTTTCAAGTTTTATTTATACAAAAAACTGTTCACCTAACTACTATTTATGCTGCTAATTATACTACTATTAGTCTACTACTTTTGGACATTCAAAAAAAAACTAATGAGTTTTACCTTTGTGTATTAAATAAAATCCTTTGCTAAAATCTTCTTTTCTTTAGTTCCAATCCAATTGCTAATTATTAACATTATTTACTTTATTCTGGGATTTATTGAAAATATTAATAAATGAATTTGTTGTTCGATTAATTATCTCAGAAAATGCATTAAGTTAATCTGCATTATTTTAAATTGCAGCTACCGATGGCCCATTTGGAAAATATTAAATCAAACAGTTGAAATATATAAAGAAAAAAAAAAAAATAATCAGCAGCGGAAAGATAAATAGCAAAATTGGTGCATTGTGTTGTTGTAACAAATGGCAGGATTAACCCAAAAAGGGGCCGGGTCCACCAGAAGGGACACCAAAATGGTTAACCCCAAATGCAAATGTGTTAACTGTGCAAACATGCAGGTAAGAGCAAATAAAACTTAATCAAATGTGTCAACAGGATACAAATTAAATACAAAAATCAATTTAAGGATTTTCTCATAGTTGTAGTTGTAGTTGTTATACTCTATTTGCATGGCATATAGTAAAAAATATAAATGTGGGCGTACACAAAAAGGGCGTCAAAGTTCAAAATGTGTGCCGATAGCAAAAAATTTGCAAAAAACAAAGTCAAGAGTGGAAAACATTACAAAAAGTTATTTAATATGTATGTGAATTACATGTACATATATAAAATATGTGCTACATATGTGTATAGCTGGGATGTGTGTGTGTGTGTGTGTGTGAGGATGTGTAAGTGCAGCTATAAAAACAAAAATGTTTATAAATAAATGCAACGAAACGATTTACACTATTTGCTAGGTTGGTGTAAGTGAGAGGATGGTATTTTTTAGGACATTATTTGTGTGTGGGTGGGGGTAAGGGCGGTGTGTGGGGAAGATGATTTGTTTATATTTATAATTGCATAAACATAATTATGTAAATAAATTAATTAAATATTTAATGGGTCCCTTTTATCGGGACACACAATCAAAAGGATAAACAACAGCAAAACTAAGTAAATTCATTTTAAAAAATTATGTATTTAGTATTTTAGGTATTTTGATTATATTCGATATTCGATAAATAAGTGAATAGTATGTGGATAGTAGGGTGGCAGATAGTAGTAGTAGTAGGGTGTGTCAAAATGTTATATTTTATATATTTGGTGCGTTTACAAAAAGAACACACATGGCGCTTGGTTTAATTATTTTTTATATATTTTTTTGGTGCTATACAAATTACCACAAAAATTATTTGATGCATTATATCAGGAAAAAAAAGGATAATATTTATAAGATATTTTTCCGATTTTTTTTTTTTTTTTTTTGTTTCATTCAGACAATCGAGAGTCGAGTAAATAACAAAAATTTCTTCTTGCATATAGTACACAATATAGAAAATTTGTGCTAAAAAAATGTATTATTTATTTAGTATTATTATTATTATTTTTTTTTTTTTTTGTTTTTTCTTTAATAGAGATACAAGTGCAAAAAAGTAGTCAAAAATTGCGCCAAAAAATATGCAATTTTATGCTTCCAATTAAAATTTGAATACATTTTGTTTTAAAAAATTTGTTTTTAGATGACAAACAAATAACGAATTTTGGGAACATAAAATAATTTAAGAAAAATTTAAATAGGATGGAAAATGTAGTTTAAATACGACAAGAGAAAATTAATAGGACGAAAACTCGATTCATATTCATGAAAATTGATTTTAAAATAAAACTAAATTAAAAGTTCTAATTTAAGACATTTTCTCAAATTGAACATCATAATAAAAAAAAAAAAATGGTCAAAAGAGCGGGGTTTATTGGGTTTTAAATGAAAGTTAGGAGTTCAATTTAATCTTGGGAGAAAAATAAATAAAATAAATTTAAAATGAAATTTAATAAAGATGGAAATAAAATTATAAAATATTATAAATTCGCTGCCTTCAAAAATTCATATGCAGCGCCTCATGTATGTACAAAGTTTACACACACGCACACACACACACACACACACACGCGTATCTAAAACAAAAAACAAAAATTGAAAAAAAATTATTTAAATTTTAATTTTGATATCAAACGCTCCACAATGCGTTGCAGCAGCTCCAGCGATGGATGTTCGTTCTCAAAATTCAAAAAAGGTTGTACAAAAGTATTTTTTTAGTATTTCATTAGTATGAGGAGTTCGGAAAAAATTGGATATATGGATATATAAGAAAATCTGAACTTAAAACAACTACTGAATGAAATGTACTGTTTTTTTTTTTAAATTAAAATAATAATAAAACAATAGTTATAATAATAATAATAATAATAGTAATAATAATGATAATAATAATAATAATGGATAGTATTAAATATATATAAAAATGATAGTGAAATCAAACAGAATATGGAATACCATTTGAGGGGTTAAAGACTTACGCATACGTAAGATTGTCATTGTCATACATACCATCCTCTAGGGTTCGAATTATAATCGGATGGGAACGCGGCCCATCGCCGACCGAGGTGCCGGCCAGTACCCAAATCTTGTACTCTGTCCAACGCTTCAGCTCATCGATAACTATCTCGGTCATGTTCAGTTTGAGTGTGGACGCCTCATCATCGTCGCGACCCACCTCCACGAACAGCACCTTATAGTATATGATCCGGCCGTTCGCTCGCTCCGCGGGCGGAGGTATCCAGGTAATGGAGATCGTTGTCGAGCTGTTGGCAATGGCCGTAATATTGCGAGGCGGTGCACCTGGTACTAATTACATATAAGATGGAGGTAACGATTCGTATTTGGTGTTTGGTTTGATTTTTTTTAAATTGTTGTAGTTGTTGTTGTTGTTGTTGATGATGGTTATTTTTGGATTTTTTTTATTTTATTATTATTATTTTTTTTTTTTTGTAATTTATCATTTGTAATGTTTAATTTGTTTTTCGTTTTTGGCATAAGATTTGCAGTATATAGCCAAACATTAGATGAAGATAATATTTATTTTTTGTAAGTATTTTTTATTTTAAGCGTTCAGCGAATAGCGTTAAAAAATCAAATGAATGTTCAAAACCAAAAAACATGAAACGAAAGAAAGCACGAAAATAAATGAAACAATAAGTATATATAATCGATAATCGATAATCGATAGGCATAAGTTTATAAGTTGGTATTAGAATATAGATATAGATAAATGTAAATTATAATATAATATTTATATATTAATAGATATCTCCAATGGTTTATGCAAATAATGTTGCTTTCATCGAGAAGCCAACTTTTTGCTTCTCTCTTTAAATAATTGTGCATATTTTTTGGGTAACGATTTTGAGCTGAAAATTTGCTTAGCTAAAAAATCGACAGCTACGTGAGAAATTTTTAACATCTACATAAAAAAAGCATAAAAAAGGCTCAAGAAGTGCATTAGACAAGTTTATATTTATACATGCAAAAATATTCATTTTAAGGATAAATATTATTTATAAATATTTATATATAAGGTGCTCACACACACACACGCACTCGCACACACTCACACACACATAGAGTTCTATACACTAGAAATACGAACATTAAATTTGCATAAACCATATGAATGCAGTTTTATGTGTTAATTTCATTTTGAAGTACGCTTCAAAAATACATAAATAAAAAAAAATAAAAAAATATTTTAATGCAAATGCATAAACTATGCGTGTTATAAATAAACTTTATAATTGCATTCAAAGCTAATTAGACGCATAATTAATTAAATATAAACTGAGGAGCAATTCGTGTCGCATAAGATACAAGATACAAGATACAAGATACACGATACAAAAACAAAATCCAAATTTCAAAACCTTTGCTCTAGCGCAGGATCTAAAGGTCAAGCCAAGGGAGTAACTCAATTTGATTGACATGCGAAGCGCATTTCATATCCTGTCAAACGTCTCTCTCCTTCAGCCACAAGCGGCGAGAATCAATTGAACTTTAATTATGCGTTAAATCAAACAAATATATGCAAAGCGTGCGAAAATAAATATATGTATCTGTATGCATATAAATATGTACATAAATATATATGTATATGCGTATATAAATAAATACATATGTATATGTATGTGGCATAGGTAAACCAAGAAGTGATTGATTCAGGCGTTTGCTCAATTCAAAATGATCTACGCGTTTCTCAATTAAAATGTATTTGAAAATCAATTACTTAGCACACAAACTGCGTTACGGATAAGTCAATAGATGCAGAGGTAGATACAGATACAGATACAGTTGCAGATGCAGATACATTTAGAGTGGCAGATACAGATACAGTTGCAGTTGCAGTTGAAGAGCAAAAGGCAGGCAAAGAAAATGCTATAAATTTTGGCTTGCGGCTTTGCTTTGTTTATTGATGCAGTTGCCAGTTGCCAGTTGCCAGTTGCCAGTTGCCAGTCGCCAGTTGCCAGTCGCCAGTCGCCAGTTGCAAGTAGCAAGTAGCAAGTGGCAAGTGGCAAGTTGCAAGTTGCAAGTTGTGAGTTGCTGTGCGAGAGATGCAGTTGTATTTGCAGTGCATTCAATAAAACACTCATGAATACTTTTCTCAACATTTGCCTAATTAAACACACAAAACCCAAAATAATTATTCAAATTGAGAGGTGCCAGAAATTCAAACAGTTAAAGGGTAAACTTCGTTTCATGCATTGCAATTCCAGAAACTAATTAAATAGATGTTTATTATTATTGTTATTATTATTGTTTCTTTTTGTTCTATAAACTATTAATATATATTTAGAAATTGTTTGCGATTTGTTTTTGTTGTTGTTGTTGTAGTTGTAGAAACTTTCATGTGGTGATTGTGTTGTTTGCAGTGCCAATTGAGTAATGTTTCAACAACAGATTACAGAGTTTGAACAAAGGACTCTATTGTTTAATATTATTATAATAATTATTTTTTTTTTTTTTAATCACATATGATTTGTATTTATGAGTAATTTAATTTAATTAATGAAAATTGTTTTTCCATATTTTGAAAATGTTTCACACTTTAGGAGAAAATTTAATTTCCATTGATTGGAACTAAAATGAGATTTTTTTTGATTTAAAAGATTTTTTTTTGCTTTTAATTTTTTTATTTTTAATTTATATTTTATAAATTTTGAATTTGTTGCAGCTTGAAATATTTGAGCTTTCAAAAATCTAAATTTGTTTGAAGCCTTCATAAAACATTTTTTCCATTAATTAATATTTAAAATTGATATTTTTTAGTATAAAATATTATATATTAAATATACTATAATTAAGAGATTTTTGAATCCTTTAAAACTCTGTGATCCATTGGTTGAAACATGGGAGATATGCCGTTCTATACTTGGAGCTTGGCTAAGTTAAGAGTTTATTTTTGTATTTAGTTTGTCTGCCTAACTAAACTGTTGTATGTATGTACCGTATTATCTTAACTAGACTAGGTGTGGGTATATATATGTATATGTATTTTAAGGAGTAGACTATGTATATATATATAAATAAGTATGGATAATATATAATGTATTCATATGCAAGAACTTGGTACTAACTATAAATAACTTGCAGAAAACCAGATGATATCATACACTAAAAAATATTTATGAAATATTATTATAATAATAATAATAATAAGTATTTATGGTTATTATAATTAAGGGCTGGAAAGTGCAAATCGAACATACCACACACACACACACACACACACACACGCGCACTCAAGCACGTACAGACACACGTCATATAGAAATTTACCTGTTTCCATATGTAAGCCATAAGCACACAACAAAATGTCACACTTAACAAACACACACACACACACGCACACAGGCACACGCACACACGCTCACACACAGTTACAGATACAGACTCACACTCGCGCGCACACACATTTTATGAATAATCAACTACAATTATGGCATATATATATTTGTATGTAAATATATATATATATATGTATATGTATATAAATATTTATATGTATGTATATGTGTTAGTTAAATACTTGAAATATTTTATAAATTTTTTGATTCGATCGAGAAGCAATTTTGAAATTTGTTCTCTTCTTTGAGCTTAGAAACTATTGAAACTTTTAACGACTTCTACGACTTAAGAGAGTCCTTTGATATATAGTTCTCAATATCTGTAGAACTTAGCTTAGATTTTAGTTAGGGAAATGAATCACTTACCATACTGCTTGGTGCGTACAGGAATGGGAGGCGTGGTTGCGCCCTCGCCGCGCTGTGAACGTGCCGCTAGCCAAATGTAGTACAAGGTATCAGGATACATACTATCAAGCGTGAAGGATTCAGAGTTGGAGATGCGCCTGAGCGTTGGAGTGTGCATAGATATAAGAAATCATTATTATCCAATTGCTCAATCAATTAGTTAGTTAAATGGTTAGTTAAATGGTTAGTTAGTTGGCTAGTTAGTTGGCCAGTTGGCTAGTTAGAACAATTAAGTAGAGTCACTCACTTGTGATGAACCTGATTGGCGTATGTGTCATTCCAGTACACCTCGTAGTTGACAATATTCTCGGCGGAATGCACTGGCTTTGACCATTGCAATGTTACTGCGGTCTCGCCGATGTCAGTGGCCCGGAAATTGCCCGGTTGTGATGGGACACCTGATGGTGTGTAGGTGCACACAGGACACACACACACCGAGATACACCGTCACAGAGGTAAATCCATCGATATACCGCATTTACGTGTCCACGTGCGCACATATTTGGTTACGTTTTTGGTTGGTTTGGTAATAATGAAACGGAAATTACGGAAATTAAATAAAATACAAATACAAACACAAATACCAATACAAATACAAATACAAATACAAATACAAATGCAAAAACAAATACAAACAAATCAATGTGCCATTTATTTATATGGCAATATATGCATTTATATATGTTTTTTATTTATATATATATGACTATGTGTGTGTGCGTGTGTGTGTGTGTAGGCAGCCATTCAGATATGATGATTTTGAAATAAAATCATGTTGATTGAAATGTGTGCTACCCCAATATTTAAATGTCCTGCCCCGCGTGCCCCGTTCTGTCACGTCCTGTCGCTTGTCGCTTGTCGCTTGTCGCTCAGTGCCGCTCAGTGTCGCTCGGTCCCCAACCAACAATATGAGGACCTGTCCACAATTGTGACCACATTTCGATTGGTCAAACAATTTAATGTTTTGTTTTTGTTTGCTCATCAGTTTTCAATGATTTATGGACCAATGGAGATATTATTTTCCTTGGAAAATCTAGATAACTTTTTCGTATTTACTCAACTTCGAATTCAAGGACTAAACAAAGTTCATAATGTGAAAGAAAAACAAGAATTTTTGTCTGTAAACTAAATATCCTTAAAGTGCCATGCAATTTGTTCGTATTAAAGAAAACATAACTTCGTTTATAAAATATTTATTAAACATGAAAAACATTTTCCATTTTTCAGAGTCAATGGCACTTTTAATCCTCAAGGAATTTACGAGTGGAACGACTGAAACTATTCAGGACTGGAGCTAAGCGCATTAGGAAACCGTTGCAAGTTGCAACAACAAAATGTGCAACAAATTTATAAGTCAGACAATAAACTATTGGACACACCCTACTGCATTAAGGGGCACCCTACCCACAAATGCAACGCCCACCTTAAGCCACAAGCTGCTCATTGAAATAAAGCAAATGGAATCACTCAAGCAGTGGAATATGATGAATTCGAACCACACACACACACACGCACACGCACACTTGTGTGTGTTACACTCTATTGAGTGTGTGTTGAAGCATTCAAGGATATGAAATCCTAAAGAGAATAATATTCTATGATTAATTCCGAATCGACTCCGAAGCCTTTGCTGGGCTTTTGTGTGGTTTGTTGCAGTGTAAAGACTGTCAAGAACTAAGGAGTGACCGAATGCCAACTCCCAGTTTATGCCTAATCTGTAATTGAAGTACTTAAGAAACCCTCGCACTCACCTTGCTGTGTCTTCACCTGCACCGGCGTGGACATAGGACCGGCTCCCATGGAGGTGTAAGCCTGCACGCGGACGGTGTAAATGGCATGGGGTGTCAGCTCGGAGATGGTCGTCAGTTCGCTATTATCCACCATTTGGGAGTCCCATGAGGCTTCCGGCTGATTAGAGTTGGTCGTGTAGTACACCTTGTAGCCCTGCGAAGAGGAGAGGAGAGGAGAAAAAGGACATTAACGTAAAGGTATGCGATGATATATAGAGAGCTTCGATGATTGAAGCGTGCAAACTCATTAATTTCATCAACCAAAAGGTTAAACTACTACCAATTTGAAACCCTTTAGCCACAAAGGATATATGAATTGTGGTCTCAGATTTGCGTACGTTATATTGTTGGTCTTCTGCAGGATTTACATGACAGCAACACCAAACAAGTCATCCAACAATGGAGACCACAACAATTGTGGTCTCGATCTACATACACCACAGGCAGTCATCCAGGCAGGCAGTCAGCAATCCTAAATGACTAAGGATCAGGATCCAGAGCTCCTTTGGCAGAGCCCTAACGAAGTATGCTGGCCAAGTGTGTGGTTGATTTCATTCGCACATTTGCATTTAAACACTTCCAACCCGTCCACCCCTTGCACTCCGGCAACCTGGCAACCTGGCAACGTGGCAACCAGGCAACCGGGCAACCAATGTCCTGCTTTTAAATGCCAAACATGGCTAACGTCATTTGGCCACATCCTTGCCTATGGCGTTTTGATGTGACAAAGTGTCGACCCTGGGATTGGTCTGGCCCGGAGATGTAGTCGAGAGTGCAGTTGAGTTCTAAGTGCCGGCAACTCGGCTTGTCTCTAATATGGGCACTTGGTGTCAGGTACTTACGGTCACTTGTCCATTGGGCGTCTCTGGCGGCTCCCATGTAATAACCATCGTTGAGGAGCTCAACGGGCGCACTTGCACATTACGTGGAGCGCTTTCCATTTCTGCGGAAAAGGGAAGATGAGAAGAGGAAGAAACGAGAATGAGAGAGGCAAATGTCGAATGGAAAATCGGTAATGGGTTTTAAGTAGCTTAAAATCAAGGAGGCTTAGGGCAGACGACGTTCGTCCTTTGATAAATCTTTAAATTTTTAATGACTGAATTAGTCTGCAATTTATTAATTTATCTGTTTTTAGATTTATTTTATTATTTAATATATTTATTTTATTTTTTATATTTTTAATATTTATTTTTTATTTTAAAAAATTCTTTCTATTTTTTCAGATGAAACGTATCATCCCACCGATTCGAGTCCTTATTATTTTTGGTAAGTGAACTATTTAATTTTTAATTTTAGTTAATTTAATTTTTAATTTTTTTATTTTTTTTATATAAATATTTTAATTTGTAGTTTTAAATATTAAATGTAAAATAGTTTAATTTATTTAAATGACAAACTGCTCTTCGATCAATTTAAGTCCCACAAAAATAGCAGGTCTTATATATCCTTGACTCATACAAATGGCAAGCCAAATCAGATACATCTCGAAATTTAATATAGCAAAATTATTTTTTTTTTATTATATCAAAAATGAATAGTTTTAATTATTTTAATTACTTAAAAATCTGAAGTACATAAAAGCTGCTTTTGGAGGTTTGGGATAAATGAGATCTGAGCTGTTTGAATTAATCGTCGGACTATTTTCAATTATCCTTAAATCTACCAAATTGATGTATTTGTATGTAATATTTTGCTACGCTGTTGTTGTTGTTGTTGTTGTTGTTGTCGAATGTCTATTAGATGTGCCAGTCAATTAGAATAATTGCCAGTGCTTTCGAATGGTTTTGGGAATGTTATGTTCCATGTTGACTGACTCACAATAGTTTTCGATCATTTTCAATAGAATGCACTTTAAACAAGCCTCGTAAACGATAACTGGCCCCGCCCCCCATCACCATTACTACTACTACTATACTCGGTCGGTGTCGGTCATGCATATGCAATTTTGTTAAATGAATTTTGGGTATTTTGGCAATAGTCAGGAGCTTAAATCACAGGACTAGACACCAGCAGGACCAGGACAGAAAAGAGCCGAACAGAAGAGACCAAAAGCAGGCTAGAATATAATAGTATATAGACTGACGGACAAACATGGATAGAATTGAAAGCCTGATAGATATTAAGGTCGACACACATACACTCACACACACACTCACACATACTCACACAAATGGTAAGCAATGCAAACAATCATCCATCACAATTCGTGGGAAAGGACTTTTGTTAGAATCATGTCCGTCCGCAAATTCTCGTCATTGTTGATATTTTTGCATTCCTGCCACATCGAGTCCGGGGCATTATAGTGCGAATTTTGCATTTATAATGTGCCGCATCGTTGCAAACCCACTCACCAGGACATAACACACACATTAACTGATTTCTGTTGTGCGCAAAACAATGCGAAAAACGAGCCCTAAAAACTAACAGACCTCCCTAAGCCGCCCTCCTACTTGCCCATCCCTCATGTCAGTCGCAACTTTTGACCACCGCAATAGACATATTATTCTGACACCCTACAGGACAGGCATATAGGTTACCATATGGATGACAAATGATTGCATTACTATGCCTATAGAAACTGTGGGCTAGGGATTAGCTTTGAAAGGTCCACTTATCCTTTTCAAAGCTTATACGAATTTATAGTAAGTTCTGCTTTGACTTGGCTGTCCTTTCAAATATATCAAAGATATATTATAGAACCATCATATATGCTCATATCCTACCATATCATGTCCATATTCATTATCATGTTGTATCCTTTTATAATCAAATATTATATTATACCACACATCACACTATATCCCATCATATCCCATCATAACCCATCATATCGCATTATATCGCATCATATCGCATTATATCATATCATGTCATTTCATCTCATATTATAATACATCATACTATATACCACACATCACACTATATCCCATCATATCCCATCATATCGCATCCTATCGCATTATATCGCATCATATCGCATCATATCGCATCATATCGCATCATATCATATGATGTCATTTCATCTCATCTCATCTCATATCATAATACATCATATTACATCACATCATATCATTTTACATTATCTCATATAATATTAGATCATCTCATATCATGCCATATCATGTCATACAAAGAATTGTTTACAGAACATTTCATAGCCGCGCTTGCATCCTGCAACATCAGTGCGCATATTTGAAATGCATTTGAAAGGCGTCAAATGGCAGGACAACGCTAGAGAAACCTCACCATCTGGTTAGATGTGGTAAAGGACAAGCAGGGGGAACGGAGGGGAAGGTGTGAAGGGGAAGGGGAAGGGGAACCTTTGCTAATTAGTGGGAAGACCATTGACCGCTTCACTTGCTGACAAGCGTCAGGTTAGCTGCAGATGAATGTGTGTGTGTGTGTGTGTGTGTGTGTGTGTGTGTGTGTGTGTCTGACGGAGGTTAAGCGGGTTCAATAGCAATTGAAGTGGGTGTTGGCATATCCTTTTCTTTCGAGACTCCCACGCCCACTCCATTGAACGCCCAATTGGTTAATGGCCAATCAATAAATTCCAATTCTCACAATTTTACTGCAATATCTACATGTGCCACTGCAGCGTTTTGCCCACAATTTATATCGCAGACATCTCATCTGTGTGTGTGCCTTGCCTATAGCTAAACATGTATATAAGTATGTGTGTGTGTGTGTGCGTGTTCAGTGTTCGGACCAAGTGCCTGGATGGAGCTAGATTGCCGGCTTCTGCCTGTAAGATTTGCATGCAGCACATGAGCACTCAAAAATTGCAATAGCTTCGCCCAGACAGGCTGCTATCCTTGCTGCCAGGCTGCCAGGATGCCGGGCTGTAAGGATGTAAGGCTGTAAGGCTGCAAGGTTGCTAGCAGGCTGGTTGGATGGCTGCTAGTTATCCTGCCAGCTCCTTGACTGGGTGCATTTTGTGGCAGCGTCACGTAAGCTGCATTTAAGAGCATATACATTACATGCGGATACGCTCCATTAATATGTATCCTTTGAATGCCAGCTCACGCCTACTCCTTATGTGCCTCCATGGGAGGCACTAAATTGTGAGCTGCCTTTTACAACATTGGAGCCATGTGCAAGGTCCTGTGACCTATTACATGACGAAAGGACCTGTTAAAGACTTGCCAACACACTTATGCATCGCTGACTGTGTATGTGTATGGGTCTGAGTGTGTGTGTGTGTGTGTGCAGATTAAAGTTAAATGTATTAGACACTATTACACGTATTGTAACCAAATTACAATACAGGACTTCAACTTCTTCTTCTTCTTCTTCTTCTTCTTCGTTCAGTTGATGGCAAAATTATCCGTTGGTTATGTAATGATACCAAGGAGTCCTTGCGGACAAGCTGCATATCTTATAATTGCTGCGAATTGTTTCAATGAGTGCACAGACGTGCGAAGGACATGATGCCAGTTTCCATGAAAATTGTTTAATCTCCGATGTGATCAAGTCTGCAAAGTTGGCCCGAGGCTAAGCCAAATTAATGAAAGGCATAAATAACAGATGTTATCTAAAATGTATGGCCAAATAGGCGATAATAAGCTATGGACGGTACGGCAGGACATGCACACGGAAGCCGAAGGAGCAAAACTAGCTGAATACCCTGTGAAAATGTTAGGTACGATTTATCTCGATTCTAAAAATATTAGAAGAATATTAGAATAATTTGATTGACTGACAATTAATATATGTGTATATGTCCTTTGATGTATATCCTTGCAGCAACTCATTTCATTCAAGCTCTAGAAGTCTCCGAGGGATGGACATGTGTGTATGGCTTCATATGGAAAGCTAATCAAGCGCCTGACTAATCTCTTTCTCTCTACCTGCAGGATCCGAAGACCTCATCCAATGTTGTGTTTATGTCATTCGATTGCCATGCTCCTTGTTACTAGGTCCTTAATATCGACTTGTCAGCTGCTACCTTAACGAACCGAAGCGGACCGAAGCGAAACGAACCCAACGTTGCCCAAAAGGGGACACGTGTCCATTATCCAATATGTGCGACCTGCCATTTGCTGGTGTTGTCCGGGATGTTCAATTGTTGGCAGCTCCCTTTTGTTGCTGCCATTCGTAAACGTTGCTATCGGAATAATATTTTGAAACGATATTGGGCAGGCGATAAGCATAATTGCAGCAATAAAAGTTTTCAACTTTTATACGACAGGCTACAAAAAAATTCCGAATAGCAGACAGGCCAAAAACATGCACTCAAACGGAACGCAGGGCGTGGGTGGATGCACGACGATGCTGTATGCAGGATCCAGTCAACAGCTCGCACAGACAGAGCACGCAGGACGAACGCAGGACGAACACGGGACGAACGCGGGACGAACTGTGGCAGTTGTGTGAAGTGTACGCTTACGCGCAATTGCCATGGCTAAAACAGCGTTTCATACACACACAAACACACACACACACACACGTATCAGTACAGCAAACAAGCAGTCACATATACACACACAACCCACACACACACATACACCTATACCCATGCCACTCGTAACCATAGAACGACATTGATGCGCATTCATATGAACGCATAACAATGCAAAGTTTATGCGTTGCCTGCGAGAGGAGAAGATGGGGGCGTTGGGCGTTGGGTGGTGGGTGAAAGAGTTGAAGCAGCTGCCCTTTCACACACACACACGCACACTCACACATGCATCAACGCAAAGTTTGTGCTTGTGTGAGCGACGCAGCTGCGTATGCAAGGACTTGTAAGGACTGCATTTACCTTTGATTCTATCTGCAAGTAGACGTTGCTTTTCATACTGCTTTATTTTTCTTTTTCTTCAAGGAAAATGTGAATATGTCTAGAAAGGATAAAGAAGGATCAAGGCGGGGCAAGGGGGAGCGGAACAGCCTGTACACGTTTTGCGAAAGCTTCTCGAGAATTGTTATTGAAATTGTTTTGGCTATAACATTTTGTTAGCCGCCCACTTGAAATGAGAGAAAAGGCTTGCCATGAGCCCTGCATAAGGATACTTACTTGTGCCACCAAATGAGAAATCGCCTAAGGATGGCAAGCATTCCGAAAGAGATCGCACAATACATACAAAGAGAGAGAGAGAGAGGGGGGAGAAAGAGAGTTGGAGAAAGAAAACGGGGTAAGTACCGCAGTTAACAACAAAAAAATTGGTAAAAAAAGAAGCCAAAAATAAAACGCTAAATTGCACAAAATCAAGCCAAATAATATTGTTGAAAAAATCCTGTTTGTGATCAGGCAGCGTGTAAGGATATAAGAAGATGCGATAATAGTTAGTAGGTTTATCCTCAGATGGCGCTCAGCTTGAGGATAGGATACTTACTTGTCTCACCGGTGGTACAAGTCGCCGGTGCCGAGGGCGGTCCACGTCCAATATTGTTCATGGCTATCACGTAAAACTCATATTCCGTGTAAGGACTCAGGGCACGGACCACGTAGTACATTGTGATTATCCCGCTTATCTCGCTAAAGGCCTGATTGGCATTCTTGGGCTTGTACTGGATGATGTAGTACTGCAAGTCCTCGGGACCCTTGTAGGACCACTCCAGACGTACCGAAGTGGCGGTCACCTCGGAAATTTGCACATCAGTTGGCGCCGTGGGCAGAGCTGCAAATCGGAGACAATATGGAGACAATTAGTCACAGGATAATAGAATTTTTAAGATCTCAACTTACATTGGACTTTCACCACGGAGACAGATTCGATTTGGCCAAGCGAGGAGGCGGCTATGCAGGTAAAGTTCGCACTTTCCTGTATATTGTTCAATTGAAGGACATTCCGACCAATGGGTATTTCATTTTCAGGTGTCAGGTCAATTCCTCCTACAGAGCAACAGCAGGGATAATAAATATGATTTCAGGGATAATAAAAGTTCAGCTGTCAAACTTACCCTTCATCCACTTGACATGCGGCATGGGTGAACCAACGGCAATGCAGGACAGATTCAGGCTTGAGTCCAACATCACCTCGTTTATTGGGTCTGGTGGACGTGAGAAGGTTGGCGGGACACGACGTACCTTAACGTACAGGTTGGTGGCCTTCGAGTGCTCCGTGCCCATGGAATTCTCCGCAACGCATTCGTATTTGCCCTGATCCTCCTCGCGGCTGTTGTTAATCTGCAGGATACCTGTAAGTACAGAGGGAAAAGTAACGGGATAAGTAACGGATATAATATAATCTCATAAGCAGGTAGAATAGTTGACAATTAGGTTTTACCTGATCCCTAGAAAACTACCTACTACCAGTATATAAGCAGGGACATTCCTATCCACCAACTCAGTTACTTCTGTACTTTTAAACCTATAAGAATGTTTTTCGCGCCGATTTCGATGCTCTTCCTGAGCCTGACGAGTGTTCGTGGTGTCACCTACATGACAGTTAATGATCAAATGGAGCCATCAGATTTCCATCATCCACTCAGTGAGCAATTGGAGATGGTCGATCTGCTGGATTTGGGCAACAGGCCAAGACGCATGGCACAGCCACAGCTGCACAACTCGGCATCAAAGTTTCTGCTGGAGGTGTACAATGAGATAAACGAGGAGCAGGAGCCGCTGGAAGTGCTGCATCAGCGGCACAAGCGTTCGTTGGACGACGAGATACTGGTCACCAGTGCGGATCGGCAGGAAATAGCCAGTTGCAATAGCATCTTAACCTTCTCCAGCCGCCTTCGAGATGGCAATCAAGTATCCGATGAACTGGATCTCCACATTACCTTCAATACAAATGATGTGCCCATAGATTTGACGCTGGTGCACGCCATGCTGCGCATCTATAAGCAGCCAAGCCAGCAGGAGCATCATGAGAACCTCACAGTGTCTATTTATAAGAGCATCTACCCCCACCAAAGCTCCGAAAGCAGCAGCGAGCCTGTCCATCGCATCCTGCAATCCGTGAATACCACCAGCAGTTATAAGGGTTGGCTTGAGTTTAATCTGACTCCCACCCTGCGCTCCTGGTTGCTCAACAAGAGCTCGATGCAGCGTCACGAGCTGCGCGTCTCGGTGGCCGATGCAGAGCTGAGTGCCTTGGGTGCTGGGTTGGTGCCGGCACAGACATCACGCTCCAACCTGGAGCCCTACATTGTGGGCTATTTCAAGGGCCCGGAACTGCTGGTCAAGGTACAAAAGTTGCGGTTCAAGCGCGAACTGCAAAAGCGAAAGACTCAACTGCCAAGTGGACAACCGATGATGGTTCAGGGGATAGACGCGGATCACTACAGGCTACCGCAAGCCTGCGAGCGCCTCAATTTTACGGTGGACTTCAAGGAGCTGCAAATGCACAACTGGGTCATAGCGCCCAAGAAGTTTGAGGCATATTTCTGTGGTGGCGGCTGCAACTTTCCACTGGGCACCAAAATGAATGCCACGAATCATGCAATCGTTCAGACGCTGATGCATCTCAAGCAGCCGCATCTGCCCAAGCCCTGCTGCGTGCCCACTGTTCTGGGCTCTATAACCATATTGAGGTACCTTAACGAGGATATTATCGATTTAACCAAATACCAAAAGTCCGTGGCCAAGGAGTGTGGCTGCCATTAGGAAGGATAACTCTTATGCTTCAACTGCTTTAGTTTCGATTCCCAAACTAGTTTACTTTAAGGATAAGGCTTAGCTTTAAAAGATGGACTAACTCATAAGATAGCTTAAAGGAGAATTTAGAGTGAGAGAGAGAGAGCTATATTTATGTTTATAATGCGGAAAATTGTATCCTTAAGTATCCTGCATTTTCTTTTCAATTTGTTTTTTCGCCTCTCGAACAAAAAGCTTTAATAATGTATTACCTTTTATGGGAAGTGGAGGAGTCTCAGGATCTTAGATTTATCAGTAAATTTGAAATGCAAATTTTGTTGGCTTCTTATATTCAGTGTCCCCCTTTTTTTCTTGGTTGAGGGTTGCCTCACTTTAATGTCCGCCCCACCAATCCCCACATTATCCACATTGGCTCATAAAATGGGCAGCATATACCTTCAATTTTATGTCGCAGGACTCTTGCGGAAGCAACACATGAAAATTAACACAATTTCTTCTTCTTTTTTTATTTATATGATTTTAAAGGTCGTATAAAAGTTATGACACTCTTGCCCCAATGCGTGCCGCCTCTGCCTCGCCTCTGTCGCGCCTCTGCCCCGGGTCTTCCTCGGGTCTATTAAATATCGGGCGCACTTTTTCCGAATATTAAGCTAATGTGAATGACATATATAAACCGTCGAAGGCGTCATAAACGTGCCGAAGCCTTCACATAATATTTATATGACCAATAAACAATGAAATATGTACTACCCAAATTAGGAGGTGCGGGAGTCCTTATGAGTATGTGTGCTCCCATAATACATATTCATATGTATATGTGTGCTCCCAAGTGCATATAAATTGTCGCCTTTAAATGAACAGTTTGGCCATAGAAATGTTCGGTCTACATTTGACCATAAACTAATGGCCTAAATGCCGTGTGATTGTATTACCAATTAGCCAGGAAGGACGACTGCCATTGGAATGATATAAAGTGGCGAATAAAAGGAAGTTAATGAAAAGAAATAAAACCATGAAATGAGCCACATAAATGGTGAGTTTTGAATACAAAGTTGGTTGCATTATAATAAATAATTATTATAGTTTTTCAGGTATAAAAAAAATGACTTTGATTGCCATTGGAAACAAATAGAAGGAAGTTTATTTAATTATGAGTAAAATGAGGTTTGATTATAAAATTAATTGAGTTATAATAAATAAAAAAATTAAGTTTTTCAGATGCAAATGTGAATTTGATTGTCACTGGAATGATTTAAGGTAGCAAATGAAAAGGGAGTAAATCGTTGGAAGTGGTGAGTTTGGAATTAAAAAATAGCTAAATTTTAATATATTAAAATATATTGTTTCCAGTTTAAAGCAAATGTGACTGATAAAAAAATGGATGAGTTTGAATAATATAATTATTTTAACTATTAATATAATTAAAAAATAAACTTTTCAAACATCATAAATTTAATTTAAAAAAAATAAATGAGAGTTTATAAAATTAAGTGTATAAAAGGTAAGTTCTGAATAATTTTTTTTTATTAATTTCAATAACTAAAAAATGTGCTTTCCAGATTTAAAAAATGTGAAAAAGCTTAAAAATTGTGGATTTAGTTTTTACAGCAAATTAAAACTCAAGGATAAAGGAAATTTATTTTAAAGATGATTAATTGTAATTTGGCCACATTGAGCGGAAAGTCAGGTAAGTCAGAATGTTCATAAAATATTTAATTATAAGGATTCACATATTCACAAAGTTAAAAACATATTTAATTTAAGAGTTATTATTTTCCTTTTAATTAAAAAAAAAAGGAATAGATGAAATTATATTTATTTATACTTTTCTCCGCGTTACAAGCCGCTGCTTATTTAAATATGAATATTCATACATATGAATGAATATTCATATTCATCTTAATAGGAATAATGAATATGTAATTTATAATTTTTTTTTTATAGATCTATTATTTATTTCCCTACATTTATTACAAATTGTGGCCACTTCATTATTCAAGCCACATCCGATCAAAATAACCCCTGGCGGAACTGTGACATGTCCAATATCCTTGGGTTCGGGTTTATTTCATTATTTCAATCTTCGGAAATTGTATTAGATACTGAGATTAGAAGACTGCTAATCAAATTGTAAATATTAATATTCAGTTGCGGGTTAAGTGAATTAATCACTGAATATTAAAATTAAATTTACGCATCGAAACGTTTCAATTAATCAAACGCCTTCAGTTGGAAATTTATGTTCCTGAGTGTTGTGAATATTTGTAACTTCATTTAAAGGATATTTATGTGCATGCACACTCTCACACACACACATGCATACAAATGCAAATATAAGCGATGCGCTTTTAATGTGTATACATAAAATATATGATAACAATTTATTATATTCAGATTAAACTCGTTCAATATTTATGGAACATCCTTTCATGTGATAAAAATGTTCGCATCGTTTACGCATTCATATTTTATGGAGATTGCGTTTTTAGTTTCTCATTTTTATTTTTATTTTCATTTTCATTTTTATTTTTATTTATTTGTTGCATGTCATGTAATTTTTAAAAATAGTCCTTTCTCCAATTGCAACAGAAGGAGTGAAGCTTTATTTATGATGCCTTTGAGTTGTAGTAAGTGCGAAAACTTGAATGGATTCATTTTCAAAAATAATTTTTTAACGTTTGGGACTTAAAATTACAAAAAAAAAAATAATTCAATTTTAGATAAAGTTATTAAAGTTCAAAAATACCTTTAAAAAAAAAATAATAATTTAACGAAGATCAAGGAATTTAAAGTGTTCCTACTTGTTGATCCTTGAATTCTTCGTATTAAAAAATGTAACTTTCAATTTTCAAAATTTTTTATGCTTATCCAGCCATTGCCCACGACCTCTAAAGTAAATAGAGTATACAGATCTGTCTTTTTTTATTATTATTTTAATTTTTATTTTTTTTTATGTTTTGGCCAATTAATGGAAATCCTAAAAAATTGAGCTACACAGCGAAAGGAACAATCATAATAATAATACCAGAGAAATGGGGACTACAGTTGAGTGAATCATTTTAATGACTCGTGTTATTGCTGTACTTCTTCCCTGCCCCACACACACACACACACACTTATACATAAAATATAGAATATATATATATATATATATTTCATGTATATATATTATGTATGTGTATGTATTTTCGTCGAGCTGTGGTAAATGTTGCAGAAATCGCTTTCTACTCGCGTTTATTATGTGAGTTTTCTATTTCTTTTTTTGGCTTCTATTTTGGAAGGGAAAAGCATGAAAAGTGAAAAATGAAAAATGAAAATCTGAAAATGATGCATGCCACTGGATGATTGCAACGCGGTTTTTACACCCCTCGCATTCATTTTGGCTGAGTTTTTATTTCCATTCCAGTTTCAGGTTTAGCCTCAGTTTTGTTTTTGGCTTTTTTATTTCAATTTTTTTTGGCTTAGTTTTTTTTTTTTTTTTTTATTTTCAGTTGAATGTTTCACCTACATGAAACTTGATTGTTCTACCATTTATTGCATATTTTTTAATGTTTTTTTTTTTTATTTATCTTTTATGTTTGCTGTGTTTTTGAAATGTTTTTTTTTTTTTTATTATTGTTGTTTTTGTTCGCTCGTATGAGTGCACATTTATAACGCTTGTTGCGCTTCCCGGTCAGAAGCGTCGCTTGTTGTTTAGGACTCGTTGAACCGTTCAAAGGACCATTAAATGGCTCAGCATTTGAAATAATCGAAACTCGCATTTTCCTCTTCCAAAAATCCCTTTGAATGTATGTATATATATATACTATATATATATATATGTATTTTATATAAATTGTGTTGCTGCTGCGCTGCAGAAGGCGAAACTTGATTAAAATTTATAACGTGCAACATTCATTAAAAATTGTTGCCGCCTTGACATAACCATAAGCCATTTACTGGCTGTGGCCAGGGGGTGGGGGTGAGGCAGGTGGGAAGGTTGTTACCTTAAAAAGGGTTCGCAGAGGAAGTCCCTTACCCACGTGTAAGACTTGTAGCTATAAAAATTAAGCTGTACCTCCAGCCACTTGAGCGTTTTGTGTAGTCCTTTAATTGCAGTCCCTGAAGCACGCTCTCTCCCTCCCTCCCTCTCTCTCTCTCTCTCTCTACATTTATCTATACTTGGCATGAGTATGTGGGTGTGCCTGTGTGTGCGTGTGTCTGGTGTGTAGCTCTTATGGAAATTAAAAACATTTTCAAGTTGTGACAATAAACAAACCTTAAAAATGTCAAGGCTAAAAATTGGCTTAAAGGACTTAAGCCTGGGAAATTTAAGCATTTAAGCTGGCTCAGAGAATGTGAACTAGTTCCGAACTGTTAACAGCCCGAAAAGCTAAGGAACTACTTGTGAACATAGCCAGGATTGTGAGTCTTAGTTCACTTGGTTAATACTTTGAAATGCGAATGATTATCCTTGACTTTTAAGGAGTTTAATGTTGCTTAAAAAAAAAAAACTTGAATTTGCTTTTAATTAAAGAAGTAAGAGAAATTCTGTTGATAATTTAATTAAACATCATTTTCTATACTTCATTTGAATCGTGAAATATTTTCCCATTGAAATATCCAATCAGTTGCTTAGGTTTTTACAAAAGCTTCACTCGGCTGATCTTGAATATCCTTAAATAAGATTTCTATGGCTTAACGGGCTACAATTGAATAAAAGCTCTTAAATGCCACGCATTCCGGGCGCATGAAATGGAGCCACTCATAGAAATCCAATTGCTTGAGTCCTTGGGTAGCGGCAGGGCTTCGCTTGGGGCAACGCCTGATGCGGAATTGTTGGAGCTTTTAATGGCCACATCTACCATTTAGTCAGAGTCAATCACAGTGAAGGGAGGGGGGATGGAGAGGGTTGTGCGGAGGGAGGAGAACATGGGGGGGGGGGGGGGCAAACGGAGGGGCAATTGTGCTGGCAACGCGTTGTCGTCTTTTGTGCCACAGACGCTGTTAACAACATGCGCGGGACAATAGGAGGGGGCAGGGATGGAGTGAAGAGGAGTTCAGGCCGGGAGGGGGTGGGTTAGTGGTAGGGAACTGAAAGCCAGAGACAGACATAGAGCTGAGCCTAGACAGAATATAGATGTTCTCGCTACCGCAGCTTATGTACATGGCACACATGTGGCATGCCACAACTGCACTTCCGCTTGCGCAGTCATTTTCATATTTTGTAACTTCCGTTGCCACACACATGCACACACACACACTCCTGTACAGACAAACATATACACAAGCCGCACACACTCACACACACACAGACACATTCGCAGCCAGAGACAGAGGGAAGTTATCGCCCGGCTGAGTCCCACAGCTGCCAAGGCGTGTACTCAGCTTGGCCGTGTGGCCAAATGGGATTATTAATTAAATTATGCCTTAATTTAAGTAGTTGTCCTCGACTTTGGCTACAATGTGACATTTGCGGGGCAGAGTTGTGGGTTGCTTGCGTGAGGCAAGAAGCAGGATTCAATTTTGGTAATGCAACAAACGACGAGCACCTCGTGCAATGGGAAAAAATAATAGAGGGGGAAAAAAAAGGAAAAAATGAGAAATGATTAAAAACTTGACTGACCCCGAAATGGGACTTGGTGGTGTGGGGATTTGGGGTGGCGGTTCCCAAGTGTCGTCGCCGGTTGCACGTCCTTCAGCGCGTCCTTCAACCGCCTGCTGTAAGTCATGCACATTTTGGGCAATTACTGTCTCATTTTCCAACAAAAGTAACTGTCAACTCTTTCGCGACGCCACGGGACGGGACGAGAGTGGGCGTAGAAGGGGCGTGGCTGATGTTGGGAGAGAGAGAGAGTGGGCAAGGGAAGGGGGAAGGTTGGAGTAGCTCATAATTTAAGCATTAAACTTTCTCAAATGCTTTCAAGTTGACTTCGCCTTAACTACAGTTTTACAGCTCAAGTAAATAATTGCGAGGAGTCCTCCCAAAGGAGGCGCCTGCTCACGACAAGTGAATGAAGGGAGCCAAAGATGAGGAGTGCTGTTCAGTGTGTGGGGGGGAGGGGGATTGTAATGATGGGCACAGTAATTAAACTTATAGTCGGATGGTTATTTTGACATAAGTCTAAACCAGTTGGACAGGGGCAACAGGACCAAAAGGACGAACGTGGTAAAGGGGTGGTCGGTGCGATTGCTTTTAAAGAGGTTGCAGTTGGGAGAAAGAGGATCCGATGTGTAGTTTAAGCTTAACAAGCGGACATAAAAATGTCAGAACGGCGCACACACACAGCATGAAATGGCTGGGTGTGTGTGTGTGAGTGGTGTAAAGGTGTACACGTTGTTTACGACTAGAGGAGGTAAACATAAAGATTAAACTGGTTTATGTGCCGACAACGCAGAAGCAATAAAAATTTCCAACAGGACATCCGATTAGTAAGGACTTACGACTGGTAGATAGAAACTCTTCATATTTATGACAACAAGGACTTTCAAAAATCTACACAGAAAACACTTTTAAAGCGAATCTCCTTCAATGTTTCCCCAAATGACTGGAAGCTTTGCCCATGTCAACTAAATTTCATTTTTCACTCGATTACCAATATCCTTGTATTCGCTTCATAGTAAATTATTTAGTTTATTGGCATCCTTTTGTCTTTTATCCACTTGTAGCGTTTCGATTGTCTCTCTCTCCTACTTTGTGCCATGACAACATTTAGAAATTTTCACCCTAATCCTGCCACACTCAATCCTCAATCCTTAGCCCTCAACCCTTGTGCCAATTCTCCGTAAGCTCATTGCCCATTCCACGTTCTGGCCATTAAGACAATTGGCCAAGCGAAACCAATTTCTGATAAGCCTCCTTTGCTTAAAAGCCAAATTATGGTATTTGAAAAATATTCGCCATACGCTCTGCCATTGCATTGGCGTGCCCGGGACATAACGGGATTCGGGATTCGGGAGTCCGCAGCCCGAAGTCCCGAGCCCCCAGTTCAGTTATAAAGTAATTTCCCAAGACGCATTGAACCCTTTCTAAGAGCAAGGACATGGTCACTACGAGCCAAAGTAGAACTTTATTTTTTTTTTCTCTTTTTGACTTTTTTTATTTTTTTTCTCTTTTTGACTTTTTTTATTTTTTTCTCTTTTTGACTTTTTTTATTTTTTATATATTTCTTTTTTTTTTTTTTTTTGGTTTTTTGGCTTTGTATTTCTTTGAACAGAGTTTTTTTTTATTTCCCCCTCTGTATTTTTTTTTTATTGGGCGAAAGCCCTGGGGGACTTTTGGGCGGGTCGTCGAATAAAAATAAAGGTATTATACTCAATATTATTGTCGGTCTGACGCTCGGTTGGGCCATCGGATCCGCCTATCCAACGGTGTGGACAAAATTAACTATCGACGTCAATGCGGCAATGCCCCGAAGTAATTTTAAATAAATTATTTATAAACGTATTTGCGCATTGAAGTGCGACCAATGCCATTTGCGAGTCTTCAGGCCCAACAGCCAGGATATGAGCGTAACAACGAATTGCCAAATACTCTACATAAGGATAGATCCTTCGTGCCTTCTCGGGGGCAATGCTGAGCACTTTAATGGCAGCCATAAATGAGAGCAATCAATTTTTAGTTTTATTTCGATTGAAGTGCAAGGAAGGCGACTATTGAATTAATCGTCCTTAGAGTATAAAAACTTGCCATTAAATTGAAACTATTATTTTATTAACTATTGACTCCTTGAAGGATGCTCTTTCAAAGCACTTCTAATCGCAGCTCCTTTTCGAGCTGCTTCAGACTTCCTCGAAGCCATTTGCTTTTCGTTATTAATTAGCCCGTTGCAGGATTCGATTACCATTCCGTGGAAATTGCAGATTCTTTGTAATTCCATCGGATGCAATAAAAATCCTTCGTAAAGGTTTAATGTAATCATATTAATAAGTCGTGAAGCAAATGAGGCATGACCGAAGGGCATAATGATTGCAACTATGAGAAAAGATGACAGTGAACATGGGACCAAGGACGAAGAAGCAAAGCAGGGGGGAAAAGGGGGAAAAAGGGGGAAAAATGGGAAAAAGGATCCCGAGGCGTTTTATTATTATAATAAAGTTCTAATTTAATTATGAAAGCGGCACAAAGAGAAGAGAAGCATTAAACGAGCTGCATGAAGTACGACTATGCGAGTTACTTTTCATTTTGATAACTCACGTACCCCTCCCGAGGGCCTTAATTAGCTGCCAGCCGCATCGGCCTTATAACCGAAAAATCAACGCGCCCTCAAGCCGCCTTGTGCCCCGTTCGGTCTGACAAGGATGCGAGAATGGGACTCGGTTTGCAAAATAAAGGACCATAAAGTGCTAATTGAATAAAACGGCACATGACTTGCATAAATTATTAGCAGATATATACGACTGCGTTACTGCTATGCAGGACATTCCAGCAGGCAACTAAAAGGAGCCAAGCCAAGCCAAGCCAAGCCAAACCAAACCAAACCAAGCCGAGTCGAACTCAAGTGAACCGAACCGAAACCCGTCCGCGCCTCAAGCATAGATTCATTTCATTTTCATAAATTTAAAACGTTCTTTAAGACAACGACTGCAGGGAAAGGAGTTGGAGTTGGAGGTGGGGGTGGAAGTGTTGGCGGAGTGACTGTCGGACAGAAGGCAGCAGAAGGAGCCGCTTAGAGACGTTTAGAGCACCCAAAAGGATATTTAGCTGGCGGAAATATTTTTACGTTTCGTTTAACGTGCCAAAGATGGCGGCAGCCTGTCTACCGGCCTGGTAGCCATATTTCCCAATCCCTGATCCCCCAATCCACCATCCACCATCCCCCACCCACCATTTCCCATCACCCATCACCCATCTCCCATTTGCCATTTGCCATTTGCCATTCACTCTCTGTGTCTCATCCTCATCCAAAACTCTGTAGAAAGTTGCTCGGCCCACGTAAAACTAATTTAACCCGCAACGTCCATGGCCACTTTTGTTCGTGTTACGCTAAATTAGTCGTCCTTGCTGCCGTCAGGTTCGACCAGCAAACAAGAGCAAAAGGCAAAAAAAAAAAATACAAAAAAAAAAAAAAAAAATTGAGAGGAATACGAAAACAAAAGCAGAAGCAAAAAAAGAAAAAAAGAAAAAAAGAAAAAAATTAAATTTGTTTTCAGGTGGAATACGCGGACTACAGGACATAACACATATACCATAAAAATGATTTTACCTTAGGGAAATTTTTGCTACAGTTTTTAATTTGTAATGCGCTACGACCACTAAAGCAAAGTGATTAATTCTTGTTAGGTAATTGCGACTCGCAATGAGTGTGTAGGGTATAGCATAAGGACTACAAATGGGGACTTGGACGATTAGAAAAAAATTTTGAATATCCTTTAAGCTCATTTTAACCAAAGTTTGGAATTAGTTTCGATAGTTAGAAGAATTTTTACTAAAATCTTTAAAATATTAATAATAATAGAAAATCTTTATATATTTTAAAATTTAGGATTTTTAATTTTTTAGAAATTATTACGATTTTTTAGTAATAAATGTATAATAATTATTTATTTATTTTTTATATTATTTTATTTTATTTTATTATTTTTTTTAATTATTTTTTTTATAGGAATTTTTTTTATATATTTTAGGCTTTTATAAATTTATATTTTTTTTATGATTTTTATATTTAAAATTTAATATAATATTTATTTATATATTTTTATATTTTTATATTTTTATATTTTTATATTTTTATATTTTTATATTTTTATATTTTTATATTTTTACATTTTTATATTTTTATATTTTTATATTTTTATATTATATTTCACCCACTGTAGGGCATTCCAGTCGTTCGCACTGACCGAAACCTTCGCCCTCGGACAAGTCAATTGTTTAGCGGACTGTCATTAAGCGAGCGGCCATTTCATTAGCATTGTAACCTGTTCTGGGGTTTTGGGGCTCCTGCAGTTTTTACCATGCTCGACACGTTCCAAGTTGCTAAAGCGGCTGCTAGGCCGGACCTTCCGGCTGGCTTCCGGCTGTGGCGCCGCTGTAATATGGTCATGCCATGAGGAGAATGGACGGGGTACCCCGATCGACCGCCTGTCAATAGCACTTGCAATTGAAACGCGATGATGTGCCTCACGCTCCTGCCGCCCACGCCCACGTCCACAAAGCAGGACCTCCAACTAACTATTCTACACTGGGGAGGGGAGGGTACAGTGCCTTCTATAAGTATATGTATGCGTTCAGCCTGGGCATAAATGTAATCATTGTTATCGCGGCTGTTCGACTTTGCTTCGGTCGTCGGTCGTCGCTCCGTCAATCTGATGCCCCATTGGACGGACAGTCGCCTTGTTGGTGTGTCGGCTTGACAGGTTTTGTGTTGGCGTCGACCATTGATGTCATTTTAAAAGGACTCTTTTAATGCATATTAATGTCAATATTAATGTCAATATTTGCACTTCTAATGACCGTCGACTGTTGTTGACGGCTTTGTTAGTTTTTTCCACGCCGCCGTTTGATGTCTCATGTCTAATGTCTGATGCCTCCTGTTAGAGCTAACGATGACATTGAGAGGATATTTCGTAATTAGAATTGCCTGAGAGCAGGCGGAGAGGAGGAGAACTTGGGCCTGAACTCAAGTCCGAACTCAAACCCGAACTCAAATACCTGGGACACCTGATTAAAGGGACCGGCAACATTCTGTTGACACTCGTAAAGTTTCTACCTAATAAGATCTCAACTAGATGCCTCATAAAGCAGCCGCAGCTGTCCAGAACTAAAAGCTGTGCTGCCATCGAGCAGCGGCTGAGCGTCAGCTTCAAGGACCAAACTTTGCTACCATATAAGGTACCTGAGTGTTGTTGTCAAGTGCGCGGGACAGTCTCGGGGTAAATGTAAGGTAAGACTCAAAGACCTGGAACACATCCTTCCCCCCGTGTAGCACCTGGCAAAAGTCAAACGTTAACTAAGCGCCGAAAAACTTGTGACACAAAATGCGACGAAGCATAAGTAAACTCCTCTAAGAAATTCAAATGAGCGAAAGCGCAAAATACCCAAAAAAAAAAAAACGAAAAAAAAAAGAAAAATTAAAAAAAAAGAAAAAAAAGAAGAAAGATGAAAATGTGGAAAAAGGCAAGTGGAAACTCTACAGGAAGGTTGCACCGTGGAGTAGAATTTTAATAAATGGAGTCGCGTCTATGCGCAGACAGCGCGTTCCTTCCTTCTGAGTATCCTTGGCAATAAGTTCCCCGGATGGGTGTGTGATAAGGAGATGCATATCAAAGGGACTGTCGAAATGGAAGTTCATGCACAAAAATATATATTTTGTGATGTTGAAAAACAATAACTTTTAAGGACAAACAACTGAGAGGTGTTTACTGACATTTCAAGAATTCCAAAGTCAACAGTAAATTTCAGGAGATAATAGGAGTGAATATAAGAGGCTTAAAGGATATTCGCAGATTATTGAATTAATGCTTCGGGTATACACATATGATTTACCTTTATTTTCTATTGTTTCAGTATTCACAAGGGGTGGGTAGGAAGGACCTCCAAGCTTAAGTAGTTAAGCTACAAAAAGGACTTAAACAACAGTCCAGAAATGCAACGTAAATAATACCTTTCGCTTGAGATTAAATTAAAAAAATATCCCTGGTAAGCTTTGCTTTAAAAAAAAAACTATTTTTTAATGTCCGGTATATATTTTATAATTGGTATCCTTTGCCTCCTGGTATCCTGTCTCCGTCCTACCCTCATCCCTGCAACTTTCATCCACGCTACTTTTATCCCTCCAACTTTCATCTCTTTATCGCCCATATTTAATTGCATTTAATTTATTGTTTTAACCTTTAAACTTACCGTTATTTAAGACGTATCTCGGATTGGTCATATCCACCCTTGTCTGGTTCTTGATCCAGTAGATGGTGGGCATGGGATTGCCAGTGGCTTTGCATAGCATTTGGACGGTGTGACCCACTTCGATGACGCGTGTGCCTGGCCCCTGGGTTATAACCGGAAATCCAGAGGGTGTTTTATCGCCTGTAATGCAAAAGGAACGACGCAAAATGTTAGTAAAAATATTAATAAAAATAATAAAAAATAACTCTTTATTATTTTTTTTATTTTAATTTTTTTTTTTTATTCCATAGAAAACAACGGGAGAAACTTCACGTATGTGGAACGCACGGAGTTGGCCGTCAGGGTACAGTATAAACTATGAATATGCGGCACAAATTTTACAGAAAACAATATGCCACAAAAATATACTCACACACACACACAGACACATATACCCGTTCACACACGCACACACATATGAAGTATTGTTTTACACGAGGCTTTTATAAGCGGAAGTTGCCGTTTTTTAAAAAGCTCACCCGTTACTCCATTGCCTTTGTTGCCGCTTTCTACGCCATTTTGTAAGTCAAACAATAGCGTGCAACAAACACTCATACACACACTCACACCCACACTCACACGCATTCCCATACCCACACCCATACCCATACCCATACCCACACCCATACACATATACAGATAAGTATGCGTTTGTGTTGTGTGGGGTCAGCATTTTTCCTTGTGACATTCCTTTTGTTTCACACTTTAAGGACAGGGCATTCGCATTCACATTCGCATTCGCATTGAGATCCGCATTCGCATTCACATTCGCATTCACATTCGCATTCGCATTCGCATTGTTATCGCGGGGTGAGTTTAAAGCAAATCCGCAGCTGGCAGCCAAGTGGCGGCTTCTCTCGACTGCATTTTTAAAATGAACAAAGCTCATTTACATTTTCCAATTAAATCTAGCTGGGAACCACGTCGACGGCGCTCCAAGGACTCAGTTGCAGTCCTCAGACTATGGCAGCTGCCATTGCATGTCTGCCGGATGCTGCTGGCGCTCCCACGCTATACCCTGCGGCTCTCAGTCATCAGGAGGAAGGAGCATATTTGCTATCTCGGACAACATGTTGGTAAGTGACTCTCAGAGTCTATCGATTATTTATCAATTAGAATAAGTCCTTCGTCCTTTTATATATACGGGATATTTGCAAGTATTAAATTGCATAGCCACAGAATTAGACCGATTTAAACTGATTGATTTATAAATCAATTGATTAGTGACATAAAAAAGTGTGTGCTTATTCAATCAGCGGTGATCCTTTCATGTCCTCGCTTAACACGTAATAAAATTCAACAAGCCATCGACCTCAATCTTTTGATCTTTATAACCATCGGTGGCATCAAAAAAACATTAAAATCGCAAATCCCCCCCCCACACACACACACACACACACACGCACAATTGACAATAAATAAAATCAAGCATCGATACTATCGGTAGGCCGGCGATTGTTTTTTAATGCGTTATCCTTTAAATATTTGAATATAAATGAAATTTACAGGATTCTCTAGGTTTTTTCAATAGCCGTGTGCAGCTCTTCATAAAAGGATATTCATTTTTCGGCGGTTTTCCGATTGTGTTTTTTAATTTGTGCATTTCGCTAAAACATTTAACAGCGGCAGCTTCCACAATAAACGGCACAGGACTTAGTTGTAGTCCTCCCGCCACGCCCCATTCCCCTCACTCCTGTTCACTCAGCTTATTCTTAGTAACTGGCGGTTTGTTGTGTCTGTTGTGTGTGTGTGTATTTGTGTGTGTGTGTTTTTTTAGCGTGAAATTAAAATTTAACATAGAGACAAAAAACGCCACTGCATATGCATGCATTATAATACACACACACACACTCACACACACACACACTCAGAGCCACATACACAATGCACAATACATAGATGATTATAAATGCAAAGCGAGAATAAAAAAGGACCAACACAATGGCAACTAAAGTCACAACAAGAACAACAACATTGATGTTGACATTTGACGTTGTCGTCATTGCCGCCACTAAGCGTCCCTGTGCAGTCCTTTCATTCCGCCCGCTGTTGATCCTTGTTGCCGTTTTCAGGCTTTGCCCCTGCCGCATCCTGTTACTTGCTCTTTGGGCTCCTTTATTTATTATTGCAATGCCAGTTGACAAAAAATAAAAACTGTGCCAAAATTAACAAATAAAACTTTATATTAAACAAATGCACAAACGTGCATTGTCCTTGCTTAGCGACTGTGCCACATGTGTGTGTTTTAGGTGTGTGTGTGTGTGTGTGTGTGTGGTGGATATGCCTGCTTCTGCTATTTAATAGCGAATACACACACAAACAAAGCAAACATGCAGAATACTAAAGATAAACACAAAGAGCAAAATGCAGACAATCTGAGCGCAGGATATGCAACTCTTGTTAAAGGATCGTCTTGCTGCGGTCTCTTTATAATATTTTATATATCATGTGTATTATAATTTACATTTTTTTATAGGTAGCTTAGAGTGTTATAGTAATTTAAAGATTATTCCTAAAAACTGCATAAATGGGAGGGTTGTGTGAGTGTTGCCCGCAAAAGTAGGCAACATTTTTAGCACTTCCGAAGTTTTAACTGCAGAAGGTGGAACTCAAGCAAACATTTGGTTTAGTCGTAGAATTTAGATATATAATATCCAAGAAAATTAATTTAAAGTATAACCAATAACATTTTGTAACTGTAAATACAATTTTTAATTCTTTCAATTTATATTAATGTATTTTGAACTTTTTAATAGATGCGGAGCTTAATAAAGAAGTCCTGCACGTATTATACTCCGAAGTGAAGATCATTTTAAGCACCGCCAATACTTCGGGTAAGTTTTCCTTCACATATCTTTATCTATCTATATAAATATAGGCTTTATATAATTCATTCTCATAACGGATAAGAATGCGGCTAAGTTGTATGAATATCGCCCACAAAAGTAGGCAACGTTTTTTATATTTCAAGCGCGAAAACAACAAAATATCAAATTTTATTCAACATGAACTTCTATCGAACATTTTCAGAAAACTCTGATCGAAACAGTTTGTGAATGTAAAGGATCAATACATATCCTTTTTAAGTTTAATAGAAATTCCAAATTACTGTACTTTTTAAGCTCCGCTTGCTACGGCTCAAAATCCTCCCTAAGTTTGAACAAAACTGTCAGCTTTTCAAAAAATACTGAAATATTTTCTAATAAATAATTTCAGTATTTTTTTTTTTAATATAAATTATAAAACTATACAATTTTTCATATGTGTAGGTGAAGCGCTTCCTTTCTAATCAATATATCAGAATTGCTTTCGGTTTTAAAGCCCAATCCTTTGGCATCCTTTGGCAAATATTTAGCATTGTTTTAGACCAAAAATATGCAGTTTCCACTGAGTTCCTGTGTCTCCCTGCATACGAGCTGCAAGGGGGGAGCCACAGTCGGGTCGGTGGTGCCCCAATGGGGGCACATGCAGAACCATCGACACCACACGATGGTTTAACGACATTTCAGTTAAAGACTAAAGTTGTTGATTTTGATGTTGATGTTTTCGTTGTTGTTTTAGTGGACCCATGGGGCAAATTGTTGTTGTTGTTCTTTGTTGTAAGTGGTTGTTGTTGTTGTTGCTGTTGTTGTTGCCTATGCGTTGCCAATTTGAAAATGCAATGAAAAATTCTAAAAAGCAGAGGACAGCGTCAGAGCATGGCAACTGGTGAACACTTCATTTACAGCGTTACGAGAAAGCTCAATGATGATGGTTCTGGAGAGGGGAGTGGGGAGTGGAGAGTGTGGGAAGGGGAGGAGGGGGGAATGTGGCTGGAGGGAGGAGATGGTAGGCAGTGAAGAGGCACTGGAGAAACGAACGCATCGTTGACCCATGTGACGCGCCAGTGCGTACTGCGTACGTTTGCATATACGTGTGTATAAGTGTGTGTGGGAGTGTCTGTGTAAGGGTGTGAGTGTGGGTGTCGGTATGTCAGTATGCATGGTAGTATGTATGAGTATGTGTGCATTTATTATAAAGCCAAGCATCCAGAGAGGCGTCCAGTAACTGCTGCCACCACCGCCGCCGCCGCTGCTGCTGCTGGAGCCTCGTCCTGTCGTTGACTGCCAAATTCATGTGGCTTTCCATGCATTTCAATTAAGCTTCTGCTAGTTGGCGGCTATGGTGGTGGTAGTAGTGACGGTGGTAGTAATGCTGACGGTGACTGTGATGGTGATGGTGACGGTGACGGTGACGGTGACGGTGTCGGTGATGGCGCTGCTGCCGTTGGTTGCATAGCTGCGGAAAGTGTTGGTGAATGTGCGAACAATGTAAGGGAGACAGACGTTAAGTTGCCCCTCGCACTGTTCGCATCCCTCGCATCCGTCGTATCCCTCGCATGCCATGCACCTCTCGCATCCATGGCTCCCAGGAGCCCGCATTGTTGAGCATTTGCGATAGCATTTTAATGAATTAGCTAATAAAGGCGAAACGAGCTGCGTCTCGCTTCCCCATCGCATCGCATCTCGCACCTGGTCACACTTTTTCTTCATTTTATGGGCATCATATGCAAACACAGTGAGACACACGCATTCTACTCAATAGACTGGCAATGTCTTGAGAGCGATAAACATCATTAGAGGATACAAAAGCAACGGCACATAAAGCGCTTTATTTGCATGTTGTCTGCTTTTAGATGCCACTGACCCCCGCACAAAAACAAAAACAAAAACAAAAACAAGAAGAAAAATAAAAAATAAAAAAATGTTGGCAGGGGTAGCTTAGCGATACAGTCGCACATATATTTTTATATGTATATGTGTATGCTCTCCCCTCGCCCCACCCAGCAGGTGGTAGGTGGCAGGTGGCAGGTGGCAGGTAGCAGGTGGCAGGTGGCAGGTGTTTGCATTATTGAGTCACTTTGAAAGGCGCATTTTCACGCGGCGTTTTTCTTACCGCTTTTAGTCTGATAAATATGCTGTTTAACCAGAGGTGCGAGGCCTTGAATGGGCGGTGGGAGGGGCAGGATGTTTTGTTTTGTGTTGCCTTCGTGTTGGCATAGCAAACATTTTACAGACGCCAAGAGCGCAAGCCAGCAAAAGCAATGGCAGTCAACAAAAATTGCTCTCGACTTCCTTAAAGAGACTTTGGGACTTTCTGTTCTGTGTGTATCGACATGGATATATATATGGGTGTGTGTGTGTGTGTGTGTGTACATGTAGCCTTTAAGGCTACCAAGAAACTGGCCACAAGCAAATTTGCATATTTTAATTATTCATGCATTTTTAAGATTGATAAGAGGTTCCGTTTTTTTATGCCGTCTTAAAGCGGAGGGCAGGAAGAAAAAGGATACGGGTTGGTGGGGAGGGGGAGGGAGGGCAAGTGTGTGCGTGGTAAACAGCAAGTGGCAAGGGTCGACGTAAGTTTCCACTAGTCAGCATCTGACCGCATTAACATTGGCTTTCCGCCTCTTGCGGCACCTCCAGCTGTTTGGCTATTGGTAAATTATTAAAACTGCTGAGTTGACAAAATGTGAGAAGTCGAAATTTAAAGGAAAACCAAAAGGTCGTGAAAAAGGGGGAGTGGGAGGGGAAACGGCCAAGCCGATCGACTGAGCATTAAAAGAAGTTTTAGGGTAAGCTGCAAGCCAATTGAAGGAAGGAGTGCAGCCGGCAGCAGAAAAGGATACCACAAGTTTAACATTTGTTAAAAATAACTCGGAAATTAAAGAATAAAAAATAATTAGTTTTAAATTTTAAAATTAATGTTTAAGACATCAGAAATGAATATAATATTTGAGCAGTCGTTATGTCTGATCATCATAAAATCCTTGACTCAGGCAGCTGCAGCTTGAAGCTCCTTTGTCTTTTTAAACTTGATTTTAAGTTTCACAAAAAAAAACCTCGAATATCCTTGGAGTTTTTTTCCACAAATCTTTGTTAACTTAAATTTAGGTTGCTGTGTGGATAAGTGGGAATTGCTGGTGGTGCGTCTTCTCTCGCCTGAAAGGAGCACGGCGACTTCTCTCCTTTATTCGTTAGGATTGTTCAAAGTTGGTGTCAAGTTTTGTGAGAATTAACGTGAAAACTTTATCTCGAGCAATTGAAAACAAATCAAAACACGAGAAGTCAACAATTGTCAAATCTTAAATTGTATTTATAGGCCTCGACATGGTCTAACGCAGTGCTCCCTGGTGTCCTGCCGGCCCGTTTCCCCGGGTAAACAGTGGCTGCGTTTGCTGTTAAAGTTTCTGTCCAGAGCCAAGCCAACACTTACACTGACGGTCCCCTGTGTGTGTGCGTGTGTGTGTGTGAGTGCATGGGTGTACTTGTGTGTGTGTGTGCCCAAGTATCTGAAGGAAATCCCAAACAAAACATGCTCGAAAATTGAGTGTTTATTGTGTTAAGTAGGCACACTGGCAAAAGCAGCTACCAAGAGTCCAGGGGCTCGAAGGGTGTGGGGAACGATGCGGCGCTAGGAGCAGGGCAGGACCAAGTGAAAAGTGTTTGCGACAAGCAAAAGGAAGCAGCGCCTACGGCAACTACGACCAGAGTAAATAACCGTTTTTTAGAGGCAGCAGCCGGAAAAAGGCAACTTGCTGAAGATGTTAGACAATGCCAACAATAAAGCCGCAAGTGCCAGCGGCATCTACCAAAAAGGAACGGAAGTGGGATGACGGCGGGGGAGAGCGGAGAGTGGAGAATGGGGGATGGGAAATGGGAGAGGGAGCATAAAGAACAACAAAAAAATAAGATATAAGGGGGAGAGGGAAGGGAAAGTAAAAAAATATGTAACAAAATTTCAGCCACAGGACGATGGAATATTTGCGGACAGCCAACACTTCCTGTCGATGCCAAAGGATGTGGAATATGTGAATACCTCATTTAGGCAGGCTTCAAGTGACATGAAGCGCCCCATTGATCAGCCTAATGAAGGGCCAACGTTTGCCTAATTGCTGTCGCTCCTGGCTGGCAGCTGCTCTCGATGTACATCCTTCTTCAAAGTCATCGATTGCAGCAAACAATTGAAGGCAGCCAACAAGTACTTCAAGTGGAATAGAAGGACTCGCCAAGTAGGCAGTAATGATAGCAGTGAGTAGACAATTGGTGGGTAGATGTGCTTACGTGTATGTGTGTGTGTGTGTGTGTCTGCCAAGGATCTAATTGATTTGCGAACAAGTCAGCTACAAAAGACTATGTACAATATACAAAGGATAATTGGAGAGGAACCCAAAGAGTTGTTTGAAGCTCTAGAGCGAGTCCTTGACTTGAAGTTTTTGTCTAGAAAGGATTCTCATATACCATGGATAATATGGTAAGCCTTTCTGAAATTTAGAAGAAAGTAATTTAATTTAAACTAAATTTTCATTTTCTTAAAAGGTTCCAGTTTACGATATTCAGAAAGTAAAGTAACTTAAAGGATATACGACGTACGATATTCAACGTAGCGATATTTGATTTGCAAATAGAAGAGAGACAGCTGTTAACATCGATGTCCTGGCAGAAGCTATTCAACTATATTCACAACATGAAGAGCACTCGCACAGCCCTGGACATGCAGAAGGATCCTCCACTTACACCGTTCGGCCATGTGGGATTCAGGCCCACGTCATATCTAACACAGATGTAAGCCAAAGGCTTCGAGCATAAAATGTTTTCCTGATTACACTTATAAGGCAACAACTTGGCAGGCCAACAATTTGCTGACTCCTCGGGCTGTCCGCTTCGATGTCTGTCCTATCCGACAAGGACAAGGCGACAGATGAACTGACGGACCAGCTGACGAGAGTGGAAGTGAATGGTTTGTCCGCTTGTCCGCTTGTCCGCTTGTCCAACTGCCAGTGCATTCGTTGCATGATGGTTGCATGTGTACCCACTGACAGACGACATGCACATCCAGCCAGCCAGCCAGTCCAGGCAGGAAAACCAAAAGCAGCAGCAGCAGCAGAAGCAGCAGCAAGCGGTGGAGGCGGCAGGATGCCCAGGATGTCTGAGAAGGAGCGTACATCTTATTAAGTTTGCATTACGAAGGTTGTTAGAGCTGCTGATGCGGCGCTGCTCCGCCCGGAAGATGGTCGTCTTAGATGCCGGAGTTTCAATTTCGCTGTCCAGACTCTATGCCTGTCGAAGACTATTTTAACATATACCCTACTCTCTGGCCCTTACATTCCATCCGCCTTCCCAACTGCCACCCACCCACTTGCCCAACGCCCACTTTGCCACTCGGAGTCAGTACAATTTAATTTAATTTTTCTTGTCGTAGACATTTGATAAGGCTGCCTGCTGCTCGCCAGTAAAATGTTGCAAGAAATGCAGCAAATGGCACACTGCCACGCCCACCACCAGCACGTCCCCCAGCTTCCACAGTTCGCTCCTGCAGTTATGTGCCGGTGCATTTTATAAATTTTTAAACTTATGACTCATTTTTATGCATTTCCAGTGACTGAGCAACGGACCGGGCGACTGGGAAGCCAGTAACTGGGAGGCCAGTAACTGGGAGGCCAGTAGCTGGGAGGCCAGTAACTGGGAAACCGGCAACTGGGCAACTGGGAGGCCAGCAACTGGGAAGCCGGCACTGGGAAAACCCAAGGAGAAGAAACAAAGTCTGCGGGATACGTCATTGAAATGAAGAAGTTTCTGGCAGCTCCCTTCCGCCCCAGCCCCCAGCTCCTAGGCGCCCCCAAGTCTAATGCTCCCTAATGCAATAATAAATCATTGGAAATCCATTTGTATTGTCAACACAGGACTGACAACTGGAGAATCGCATGTTGGTCGGGCATTAAGTGCCGCCTGCTATGCAGTGAAAAGAAACAAGTTAAGGCACTGATAGACATAAACACCTTCATATCGCTCCTGACCTTGTTAACGAATGTCCTTTAGCCAAGGGGCAGAAACTTAAAGCCAAGCAGATATGAACAGAAATATGAAGTAAGCAGAAGATTTGAGTCCGTAAGTTGCAAGTCTCATAAATGATAACTTTTAAAAAATATAAAAATAAATTAAAATAATTTAAAGCTTATAAATTATGCAATTTCCTAAATTAATTGCACACATTAAAATCGCTTTAACATTCGATTATTTCCAGCGCATTTGAAGTATCAATTTTGGCTTTGGGAGAGAAACGAGATCCTGGCAAATAATTTCTATTCTGCTGAACATAATTTATTTTGGACCATCGAATACATTAAATCATATTATTTTACTTTTCGAATTTTGTTATTACAGTTACGCACAATAACATTAGAAAGCTTTTTGCTGAGTCCTTGCTGTGTGTGTCCTGTACAACAACGTTTCATGATAAAGGCTCAAAATGTGCCCTGCGATGCGTGGAAGGAAAACACATACATGGCCAGCGATGCAGAGAGACAAGCAGAACAGACGGCAAAATTAATAAATAAATTAATAAATTACAAATAATTTATCACGCCACACACGCGTATTGCCAAGATGTATGTGTGTGCGTGTGTGTGTGTGTGTCTGCCTGTGTGTGCGTGTGGGTAAGTCTAAATAAGTCTATTAGAGGAATGAAAATAAATTGCGTGCTTTCAGGCATCTGCCAGTTGCCAGGCATTGGCCATCGATTGCCAACCTGACAACTTGGACAGACAGCGTCAAAACAGCAAAAACAACAATAACCACAACAACAACAAAGGCAGCAGCAACAACAACAACTCCAACAACACAAGCAACATGAGCGACACAAGCAACAACAATGGGAAAAACAACATAAAACAAAAGCCAAATTCAATTATAAATGCGTGTAGCTTTGTGCTTATATACGTATACATGTGTGTGTGTGTGTGTGTGTGTGTGTGTGTGTGTGTGTGCGTGTATATGAATGTATGGGTAGATGGGTGGTTGGTTCCTACTAAGTGCGAGTGATTAATATTTGACAGGCACATTTCTTTTGCTCTTGCATTGAAAATTTCTATATTTTAAGGATTTATAATTTTGAGCAGAAAAAACAATTTAAGGATCGCCTAAAAAAGTTATTTTAAATTTTTATACTAATATGCATTGAGCTAAAAAACAAAAATTATAAAATTAAGTTATATAGATTAGTTTTAGATTATTTTTAAATAATACCAAAATAAGATAAATTTAATGAAATATGCGCAGGAGAAATTTAAAAAAAAATCTAGAACAACGGATTAATATATATGCGACATATAGAGAATCTATTTACCCGACGTCCTTGCTGACTTGGAGTCTACTTTTCAAGCAAAGGAGTAAGCTGCCATTCACTGTACAAGGACAGTCAATCTTTTCGCTGTGGTTCCTAACTTTAACTATGTAATACAAGTAGAGGAAAGTTTCAAAGACGAGATCCTTAGAGCATTAAATAATAGTCCATATTATATGAAAAACTCAAGACTACACAAGGACGAAGCCTTGGACATTTCTTTGAGCAGATAAGTAACCGCACAAGTCGATGTAAAAAGAACTGACGGGATCAATATTCAAGATCAAAAGGGAAACATTTGGGAAATGCAACGGAGATAACAACGACTCTGCGTTAAGCAGTTGTTTCTATATTTATTTATAATTTAATAATTATTATTATTTATGTTAAATATGTCCAGATTGCGAGAAATTGATATTAATAACATAAATATCAATGTCTGATTAAAGCTCAAGCAACTAATTAAATAGATAATAATATATTCGCTTGCAAAGTCGAGCGGTGGCGCAGTGCACTAAGTGCATCGCTCATATGCATCAGGCCAGGCGATCGATTCCCGGTGGGGGCGGCTATTTTTCTGGAGAAAAAAAAAGGTGAGTCATTCTTAATATAAATTAATTCATATGTAAAGTTTTTCAGATTTGGGTGAGAGTCATTGAAGGTGAAGAGAGAGTGGTAAGTGGTGAGTAAGAGAAGAGAGATTATATTGTCGTGGTTAAAAAGTGATCCAAAGCTTCTTTCCCACCACACACAGACTCCCCCCGCCAGGAGTTGAGAGAGGATAGCTGAGCGCGCTCTCGAATGAAATTTAATTTAATTAAATGAAATAAATAAATTGTTGTTTTTTTATTTTAATCAAATTAAATTAAGTAAATGAATTGTTTTTATTTTTTATAAAATAAATAAATTAAATCTTGTAAAAAAAGTTGTTTTTTTTACTATCCTTAACCCATCCCAACCCCATTAATCCAGGACCTGGGGCAGGCATGTCCCTGAACATCCTGAACCTAGCGCGGCCAGCCAGCCATATTCAAATTTTATTGTTGCTGTTGTAGCAACGGTATTTGTTGCTTTTGTTGTTGTTGTTGCATTGTCGCTGATTTTATTGTAGTTGGAATTTGTTTTGTTGTTGTTGGTGATTTTATATTGCAGTCAGAAGGTGGCCAAAATTGGGGAAAAATCACTTAAATGCATATATCTCACAAACCGCAAGGACAATTCGGATGTCCTTTGGCCAGTTGGTAGTCCTCGTTGTTCTTGTTTGAATAACAAAGGACTCGCCAGGATCTGACAGGATATGGCCGAGATATGAACACTTTTTTCCCAGCGAAAAAATCGTTATAACTCGAGTCCTGTAAGGAGTTTCGTCCTTTTTAGAACTAAAACTAATGAGGAATCACCTCAGCTACCTTCATGTGAAAGGACATCAAAATAGTCCTTGAATTGACGGAGATACGGCGTATTTTGTGATTTTTCGACACTTTTTCCATACATCCCCCTTGCAAAAATTTTAAAAATTTTTTAGTCAAATTTTTTTTTTCTTATTTTCGCCAATTGATAAAAATTATTATTTTTTGGATGATCGACGGGTAGAAATTGAGCCGCAATAAAAAAATTTGAATGTGGCTGGCCGTATAGGCTAGGTTCAGGATGTTTTAGGTACATGCCCAGCCCAGGTCCTAGGCTAATAGAAATGGGTTAGGGATAGTAAAAACAAAACAATTTTTTAGTTTAATTTATTTATTTCATAAAGAAAAATTCTTTTTTTTATTTATATTTTATAAAAAAAATTAATATTTTTTAATTTGATTTATTTATTATTTAATAAAAAAATTCAGATCGGAGTATTTTTAAATAAATTAATTTGATCAGATGTTCTTCTCTCCACTCTGCCACTCACCACTCTCAGCAACTCTCCTCTGGTTCCAATGACTCAGCAGCAGCTGAGATAAAACTTTACATATGATAATTTAATTTATATTTATAATGACTCACCTTTTTTTTTTTCAAGAAAAATTGCCGGCCCCATCGGGAATCGATCGCCTGGCCTGGGTGCATTCCAGCCACCCTCTTAGTGCACTGCACCACTGCTGCACTTTACATATGAGTTAATTCTTCGAATGACCCCTTTGGCTCCAATGACTCAGCTTTTTTTTTTCTTAAGAAAAATCGCCGGCCCCATCGGGAATCGATCGCCTGGTCTGTAATGCATTTTTTTTTTTTCAGAAAAATTGCAGTCCCCACCGGGAATCGATCACCTGGCCTGATGCATCTGAGTAATGCACTTAGTGCACTGCGCCATAGTACACTTGTTTGATTTCGAGGCTTGAGCATAAGTCTGAGGATGCATTTGGGCAAAATTAAATGCATTTTCAAAATATTAATAAAATTATTAATAAAAATATTTAAATACAATATGTGAAGAGGCTGATATTTCAATTGTTGGCCAAATTGAAATTAAATTAAAATTGAAATAAACTTCATGCTTTCAGGCGCCTACCAACAGCCAGTCAATGGCCATCGATTGCCAACCCGGACGCTTGGACACACAGACGTCGAAGCAGCAATAAAAACAACAAATACAGCCACAAATAAAAGACAATCGACAAGGAGAAAAACAGCCTAAGACAAAAGCCAAATTCAATTATAAATGCGTGTAGCTTTTGGCCTATGAGTATCTGTAACTGTGTGTATCTGTGTGTGTTTCTGTGCGTGTGTATCTCTGTGTGTTTGTGTGTGAGTTTTCTATTAAGTGCGAGTGATTAATATTTGACAGGAACATTTCTGGTGTTGTTGTATTGAAAACAATCACTGTGAAGCGCATGACACGCCCCAAGTGATTGCGTCAACTCCCACATGGGATATTGAGGGTATCATGTCCTTGTTCAACAGTAAATTGATAAACAATTAGATAATTTTGATAACAATGCGTTTTAAAGATGTTTTTTCATTGCTTCAATGAGCCTGAAAATGATAATCAGCATGAAGAACGAAGCCTGTAGGCAAGAGCAAATTCCAGGAATTGCCTCACAGATGTTTAGAAGGATATTTGCATATTTGAATGTCTATAGAAAATATGCAATGAATTTATATTCGAGAGTTGAGAAATCCGAATATTTGCATTAATGAACTTTAAATTGTTTACAATAATTGTTCACGGAAATGTGAACGACAAAAGGACACAGCTGAAGTTCTTGTTAATATATCCTTCGAAGTTTAACAAGAGGAGAGTTTAAAGGTCTTGCTTTCGGTATAAGTCCCCAAGATATGCCGCCAGCAAATATGTCGTAAAATAGGCCGAAGACTACGAGCCCGAGGATAACATTAAATCAAGGATACGATCTGAAAGTAAGTCAGCTTTAATATATAGAATTCCTTTGCTGTCTCTAAGGAATCTGATTGAAAATACCGTCTCCCTGGGTTCGACACTTACCATCGTCCATCCGGATATACTTTTACCATTGGTATATCCGTTATGAAGCAACTTCCTAACTTCCTTCGTCTATTGCCAACTCCCTTTTATTTATGTTCAATTTTTTTTATAGCTTCAACAAATTTAAAACTTCAACCCGTTTATAGGCATCGGACCGCTACTAAGCCACGTTCCCCGTTGGACAACTGACCAATGGTTATTCTTATTTAGGTGTTTCGGCCAATAAATCGTTGCATTTTATGCTCCCAGCCACTCGACTCTCCCACAGCGCCACATCCATCCAGATGCTCGCTCTCGGACTATTTACATTGAGCACGTTTTTATTGGGATATCTTCCTGGACCAGGACCAGGACCCAGACCCAGACCCAGAGCCAGACCCAGAGCCGGACCCGTATCCGCTGCTTGGTGCCTGGCCGGGAATATGCGAAATGTGCGTTTTGGGTAAAATTCTATCATAAGCCACGTGCTGTTAACCAAAAACAGAAAACCAAAAAATAAAGAAAAAAAAGGATAAATAAAAAAATGAAAAATATTATATCGTTCGGCTGCCAAAACGATACCCACCAATGGCCATCTCCAAGCAGAGCGAACCAAAAGCCGTCAGAAACCCGCGCGCCGGCCATAATGCAAATTTATGATCAGAATTCAATTATGTGCTTATTGGAACGCAGCTGCTGTGCTGGATACTACTCTCGGTATCCTGGTGTCCCTGCTGCTTCCCTGAGCCCCTGCTGCCTCCCTCACTTCACATTGTGTATCATCTGTACCTGAATACCTGTGAGCTGGACCGCCTCCTGCTGGGCTGACAGGCAGTTAATGCTGCGCAGTTTAACGCTTAAAGCCAAAATGCTATGATTTACACCCACACACACACAGACACGCAACACACATACACACATTGATTGTGACACGCGCACACACATACAAAACCAAAGCAATTGCATTTGTGGCTTAAAGTGCGTGCCACGCATTTTATGAGCACTGGCCAAATGGGCGTGGCATCCCATCCGTCGTGGCCCTGGCGTCATTAAACCAGTTAACAAATAAATACTTTGTGGCAAAGCCTCAAATCTGATGAAGGTCGCAAGTGCAGGACGAAGCCACCGAATAACTCCCCAAAAAACTCAAAACGTACTTCGGCGACTTTACGACCTTGTCGGGTACCAATTTTATGCCCCACATCAGGGATTGTTGACTTAGGAACGGTATCATATTAGCCGCCAGCTGCCGCAGGGAGTGCGATACAATCAGTACTTAAACTGCTGCCAGCTAACGGTAATTGGCCGGCACACAAATAAATTTCTTATAATTAGCGCTAAAAATACGTATTTATTAACTCTTAAATAAACATTTCGAGGTGAAACGTGGAAAATGCTTCGTCCTTAGATGAGCACCCAAAGGAAGCCTGAGAAGGTAATGGAGGGAGTTATAAAGGTGGAGGGTTAAGCATTGTCTCTGTTTTCCCACTATTCTGTGAATCATTTAATATAAAATATTATTTTATCATTTCTCAGGTGTTAGCTATGTCCTTTGGACTTGAGCTATTCTTCGTCTGACTTTAGTTTTCTTTCCAATCAACGTACTAAGTCATTGACTGGTTTATTAAGCGTTTATAAGTTACAACAGGACTTTCGTTTAATCTAAAGTTCTTCCTTTAAAATGTTTATAATTAATTATAATTTTATATTTTATATTTTATAAAATGGCTTAAATTTGTCTACCAAATTTAAATAATACTTGTTAAAATTATTCATGGCTTTTGCTTAGGCTTTTCTCACGACTCTCAAAATAATTAATATAACTTTTCATGCTAATAAAATATATTGTATTATTATATATTCATTTGACATAATATTAAAAATTATATAATTAATATATCTATAATATATTTGATTTATTTTAACTCTTGACATTAAACATGTTCCTCGCCTTTGCAGCCTTCTGTTTTATACAAAGCGCCATCTGTGGCTCGGGCGCAAAACTTTCACTGCCTTTGTGCAAATTCGACGAGTTTTAAGCCTAGTTTTTAGTTGTTATGAAAGGCCTGCATTTTTAATGATATATTTTTGAACTAAATTATTTGTATTATTTCTTAATCATTCAATACGCTTTGCAGAAAAGTTGGAGCCAATTAAATAATAGAAAACTCGCTCGACATTGTTAAAACTTATTTATTGAGTGCTATAATTTCAGTGCTCCTTGTTGGCCTCTAATTGAGCTCTACGCGTACTATGGATATTGCTCTGGGCTGCGAATAAAGTTTTATATTTGTTTTTCTTTGTTGCTGATGTTTTTGTTTTTGTTTTTATTTTCTTTTATTTTCTTTTTTTTTTATATTTTTTTATTTTTGTTTTTGTTTTTGTTTTGTTATTTGTTAGCCCCGTTTACTGGGAGAGCGCGTTCATGTATAAATAATTTGAAATTAATTACATGTAACATGTTACTTTGTCTGGTCATTCGTCTGTTTGGCAAAAATACCCTGTAGGCATTTTAATTCGGGGTGTTTGAGGCAGAAACAAAGTTGCAGTTTTGTTGACTTTACCCAACATTTAGCTTGGCCGTTAGTATTCGCTTCCCGCCCCTCCCCAAGGATGAAGGTTGAAAAATAAATTAATTTCTTTTTATATTAACTTTTTGATGACGACTTTCGGTGGATCGACTTTGTATATAAGATATTATTATATATATATTTATAATATTATTTATATATATTTATAACTGCATATATAGTTAGGAGTATCCTTCGGTCGTCAACAACCGCTGGACTCATTCCATGTACGTTTTTGTTTACTTTTCTCATTTGTTGCAGTCCTTTTAAGTGAAGGTATCCAGAGGAAACACACAGAGTTATAAAATATCTACGATTCAGTACGACTTTATATATGCGTTATGTGAATGAAAATGAAAATGAAAATGGAAATGGGAAAGCTGGCAATGAGTTTTTCCAGTTTCACTGCCAGCGCTCCACCTTTTTGAGGTTGACGCTGGCGACTCTGCCCAGATTTATGGTGCGCAATTAACAATGTCGGCCATTAAGCGCAACTACCACTACAGCAACAACTACCACAGATACAACAACAAGAGGGGCAACAACAACAACAACAAGAGCAACAACAACAACAAGAACAACTACAAATACAAGTACAACAAAAGGTAACAGTTACAAAGCCATTGGCAGCTGTTGGACAGGCGTGTGAGTGTTGCTCGGGCGTGTAAGTGTGCGTGTATGGGTGCGTGTGTGTGTGCGTGTGTGTGTGTGTAGTATACTTTATAGCATACTTTTATGAGCAACAAAAAGAAGTTTTTTATGCGTTTTGCATTCGTAGGGCTTAAATGTTTTTGAATTTAAAGTTATAATTAAAAAACTTTGCTCTATGTGCGCTGTGCGGACATTGTTAGCCTTTTAATTGGCTCTTTGTTACGCTTGTTTTTATTTACATTGCGTACTCTAAGCCCGCTCCAAGCTCATCCTTTGGCCACCCACCGACACCCACCGCCATCCGTGGCTCTTTTGTAAATTGCATTACAGTTTCAATTCAATGCGCGTCCATTAAATCTTTCATATGTAAATGACATGTTCAACATTAAAATAGACTTGCATTAAGCTGCATAATTACATTTCGTAATAAACGTGAGCCACGCCCCCCTCCCAGATATAATTGAGTGGCTAGCCACTCTTTCGCACATCAGACCCCAACACTTGATGTTTTATTTATGACAAATGTGACCATTAAATGTGCACCACTGGACACCAGCGACAGTGGCAGCGGCAGCCAAAGTAATGACATCTACCTGTGCCATTTCGACACACAGGGTGGCAACCCTGCCCGCCATATCCTGAAATATATATACGCACTTGTATATGCATGAAAATTCTGTTTCAATTTTTATTAAACATTGTTAAATGGAGGACCAGACTCGATACTTTATGAGATTCGTTTGCAAAAATATTTTTCATTTATTTTTTATTCCTGTCTGAGTTTCGGCACAGAATAAAAAATAAATGACACTCCCCGAAGACTTGTGACAGTTCAAAATATAATATAAGGATTCAACGGATACAAATCTTTAATTGTTCCCTTTCAGGTTCGAGGAATCAAGGATCAAGTTAATGGGGACAAGCGATGTTAAATAATAAAATAAAAATAAATAAATATAAAAATGTAAATGTGATATAAATTATAACATAAAAATTATATAAATTAAAAGTAAATTATTATTTATAAAATAAATAGAAAAAATGTATAAAATAAAAATAAATTATTATTAAAATTAAAAATGTAAAAATATTAATATAAGGAATAAATAAATATTTCATTCAATATAAAAAATAAATGTGATATAAATTCAAATATAAAAATTTATTTAATAATATTTAATAAATTATAAAAGTAAATTATTATTAGTATGAAAAATTAAAAAAAAAAATAATACAAGAAATAAATAAATATTTATATTTATTTATACAATATAAAAAATAAATTTAAATAAAAATATAATATAAAAATAAATAAATTTAAAATTATGAATATTTTTAACTAAAGCAAAGGACATTTATTTTCGATTTATTTAAAATAAATTAAAATTTCAAAAGAATTTTATCCTTGATCCTGCTGTTTCTATTCTGGCCACTTTCCTAATGGCAGTTAATTTTTTATTCCTAAGAGAACAATTTTAATAGGTTTATTCCCCTTAATAATTTATTTTTAAATATTGTATATGAAGCTGCCACGAAATGCATTGTGCGGAATCGTTGATGGTCGTTAAGTAATTTTTATATATATCCTTTTCATTTCTGACTCTGTTGTTGTTGTTGTTGTTGTTGTTGTTGTTATAATTAACCGCTGCAAGTTAAATTGAGACAGAAACATGACAATAACAACAATAACAGCGGAGAAAAAACGTTGACTTTCATACAGAAATAAAACCACACACACACCAATACACACACACACACACATCTGTATGCGTATGTAAATGGATGAGAGCACATAAAAAATGCCGGAAATTCCGCAGAAAAACTAATAACCAAACGGAAATGCAAAAATTCGCATACATATTTAAAAATAAAGCTTCGGCATTCGTATGCATGTGTGTGTGTGTGTGTGTGTGTGTGTGTGTGTGTGTGTGTGTGTGTGTGAGTGGGTGTGAGTGAGTGTGTGTTCTCTGACTCTTGTTTTGTCTTCGTTTTTTTTTTATATTTGTCGTTCTCTGTCTGTGTGTGCGTGTGTGTGTGTGTAGGTCTGGCTGGGTGTGTGTGTGTGTGTCTCTTTCTCTCAAGGTAACTGCCATATAAAGCACAGACATTAAATGTACATCGCGCACTGACAACCGAAAAAATTTAATTAATTTCATATGCGAGTCGAAGCGCGGAAACATTTTCCATTCCTGCGCTCCGCTCCGGATCCGCAGGGTTACGTACGGCGCGCATCCATCGCTCGACGGTTACTTATGCCCCCCTCCTCCTGCCACATCCTTCCACATTCACCCGCCGCATTCGAACTGTCTCTTCACCTATTTTAATATATATCAACGATATTTGTCCCATACAAACACACACTCACACACACATACACACACACATATGTGTATATATTTATATATAGCTTCTCCCGCAGTCGCAGTCGCAGTCGCAGTCGCATTTCAATTTCTGCTTGACATCTATTAAATTTTCCCTTTCATTTTTTTTTATTTTGTTTCTCTCGATTTTGTTTTTTTTTTGATCGTTTTGGGCCATAATTTTTCCTGTTTTCCCATTGCCGAACATTTACATAATTAAATTTATACACATTATTGGTATTATGCTTTTAGCTTTATTAATTTTCCTTCTTCCTATTCGACTGCACATGCCACCTAAAAATGTAACCGCCTATCGCCTGTCGCCTGCCGCCTTCTGCCTGCTGCCTACTGACTGCCACATGTCCTGGGCCCACGTGCATGTGCTTTCCGTCCTTGGCCACCTTTGCGCACATATGTCAAGCGTACACGTTGGGCGGCAAGTTAATTACATGCTAAGTTAAGTTCATTTGATTAATTTACTCGCCTGCGGCAGATAGCGCCAGCCGATGACCCTCTCCTACCCCCCACCCCTACCCATCCACCGGATGCGAGTCCTGCCAAAGAGCGGCGGCTATTAAACTGATTGCTACGTGTTCTCTTTCGGTAAATATTGAAGCCTTCAACTAAATTTATGGAATTAAATTAATGAGATTTTTATTCAAGGATATGATGATTATTCGGCCAGATTTGGATTTCTTTTTAGACGCATCGCAGTTAAAGTTGTTAGAGGAAAATTACAGGATTTATTAAAGAGGAAAAATTAAATTATTGAATTTTTATAAATATTAAATAAATTACTTAAAATAACTGAAAATATTAAATTTAAGATACTTCGTTATAAATAAAAATAAATAAATTAAAATAATAATAAAAAAAAAAAATAAATAAATAAATAAATATAAATAAAACTAAAAAATAAAAATAAATAAATATAAACAAAAATAAAAAATAAAAATAAATAAATATAAATAAAAATAAAAAATAAAAATAAATAAATATAAATAAAAACTAAAAAATGAAAAAAAATAAATAAAGTAAATAGTTATTTAAGGACATTGAATATAGAAACATTTAATTGGCATCGCAAGGAAATTTTTCTTAAATAAAAAAATAACGAAAATAAAATGAAATAAACTCGTAAAGAATTTTATTCGTTTAGTCATAAATGAAATGAGTTTTTTCATATAAATTTGAAGAGTTAGGATTCCAAAGATGCCAAAGCAGTTTTCAAAACGATTCACAGTCTGGCATGCATATCCTTAAAAGGTCCTTAAAGCCATATCTGAATATGCGTTTTTATTTATAGACAAAAGTTAAGCCACAAACACTTAATATAGTTTCCTACTCGGAGCCAAGGCTCATTATGAAGAGACGCACTCACTTCATTCACTCGTGGAGCGGCATAAAAAGAGCTGCGAGCCGATGAGTGCGCACTTCAGACGTTGATTTCCCTTTAAAGGAGACTCACTTATGTTTGTTGTCTTTAATGTTGTTGTTGTTGTTGTTGTTGTTGTTGTGGCTGTGGTTGATGCGCCACTTGATGCATGAAGAACTTGGCAAGTGGCACACATTTAATTGAAAATGCCACAAGAACAACAAGTTAAGCGAAGGAGTGAGAAAAGGAGAAGCAGACGGAGGATGGGAATGGGAATGGGAATGGGAATGGGAATGGGAATTGGAAGGGGGAGGTGCGGAAATATGACAACAACACACAACTCCTGAAACAACAAATGCTCAGCAATAAAAATCTTCTTGCTATTCCCCCCTCTCTCTCTCTCTCTCGATCTCTATCTCTGTCTCTCTCTAACGCGCCGAGTCTTTTGATTGCCTTACCCAGAATTTTTTTTTTATTAATTATAGACTAATTAACAAAATGCTCAGCGCAGGCGGAGAAGCCAGTCGTGCATGTGGGCGTGTCCAGTGGATGACAGGCGCAGATGCATAAACTAAGAACAAGTGGGTGGAAGCGCGGAGGATAAAGGAGATGATGAAGGAGATGAACACCCACTTCCGGCCATTCGCCAAGTGCATTAATTGTCTGCCTTTGGCCAGTGACAGCGAAGTTGCTGCTGCTGCTTCTTCTTCTTCTTCTTGTTTGTTGTTCGAATTGGTTTTGTTTTGTTGTTGTGGTTGTTGTTGTTGTTGTTGTTGTTGTTGTTGCTGTTGTGGCTGAGCTTATTATATACATATAAAGCGAATGCTTAAGCAACGCTAAGAAAAGTTTATAATTATGCTGATTGTGGTGGCAGTTGAGAGTCGTCTGTCGGCCAAGTTTGATGCTTGCCACGAGTCGAGAAATGTTTCTGTTGTTGTTGTTGTAGTTGTTGCTACTGCTACTGTTGTTGTTGTTGTTGCAGTTTTTCCTATTTTAACATCTGCAGTTTCCTTTAGTTGGATAGGTTGCCGGCTCTATCGGTGGGCCGCAATTCCACTTTGCCATAGATATGCAAATGTAATTAGTTGCATGCCACACAGGACACACAGACAGATAAACGGGCAGACGGACAGACGGACGGACGGAGTTGGACACGAGACCGTAGAGCATCAGGCAACAGTAAAATGCCGCACGCCCCTCCCCCACCCCAACGCTTGCAGCCTTGTAAAATGTTAGCGTACCGAAACAATTTATAGTGAAAATAGAATTAAAACCACAAAAGCAAAACAAAAGCGAAACAAAGGAGAACACAAAAGAAAACAACCAAAACTAACGAAAATAAAGAGAAAAACAGAAACTTCAAGAAAGTATAGAAAACGATACGAACAGAGGAATGCGACTCGCTATGCAAGGCGCGCCAGTACAAGGAGCGGTGGCACGCGGGGGGCAGTAGACGGCTTAACCAAGATTTATATGCAAATAAAGCAACAGTGGGAAGAGGAAGGGGGGCGGGGGAGGAGAAGGTGCAATACAGTCAGAGTTACTCAGAGACTGAGGCATAGCCTACGTATAACTTAGAAAACATCATGAAAAGCTGCATAAGAAATAAACACAGTTTTGATGTACGACATAAGAATGAAGTTGGCGCCATCTAGCGGACGAAAGCTGAAACGAGCTACATATTTGCAGTTGAAATTGAAATATTTTTATTGCATTTCCTTACAAATTATTCAATCTAATTGTTTCTTATTTTTATATACCCTGCACTTGACTGCTTGCAAGGTATTCAAAAAAAAAAAAAAAAAACAAAAATAAATGAAAAAAAGGACAGGGAAAATAAGTCACTGGGAAACGGCCAAAAGGATAACAGAGCGAACAGAGAAAATAAATAAATAAACTGCGCATAGATTTGACCAAAATGCTAGCCAGAACAAAGTGGGGAGCAGCAGAGAAGAGAAACGCAGGCAACAATAAAGAACAATATAAGGGAAACAACAACAACAATGTTGCAACAAGGACGATGGTAAGCAGGACGCGTATAAATTTGTAATTCTTGATGTAGCCACAACGTTTATTAATTTAAAATTCAATTTAAAGTGGTCAAGGGAGGAAATCTCCATCCAGAGGTCATGGAACGTGAACTCGTGTGATTCACTATGCATGAGAGTGTGTGTGTGTGTGTGTGTGTGTGTGCTGGGGGTATGGCTGTAGGTGTTGGGGTGCAATTGCTGTCCGTTGGGGTCGTCGTATCAATAGATTAATGTAGCTGCAATTAGTTTGATCGAGCGTCTAATTGTTTTGCCGAGGAAAAAGAAAGAAATTTAAATTGTTTGCCGGCAAAGGCAAAGGTCGAGGAATTATTCATCTGTTACTCGCCAGCGACAGGATCATAAGTGGTCATAAGGAGGGAGAGGGAGGAGACAGGAATGTAGGACTTGCAACAAACAGTGGCATAGGACAATGGAAAACTATAGAAGGACAAAAGAGACTAATGATAGACCATGATGATAGATAGAAGCAAGCGGATTTGTACTTTCATTTACAGCAGGAAGGCAGGACATTTTCAATGCAAGGCGAAACAAGACAAAAGCAGAGAAAAATTTATAGGAAGTGGAGAAAATAAATATTTTAGGAATTTATCTCGAAATTAGAAAATTAAATAAATTCACTTGAACTTTATAAATCTCAGTTATTTCTCCAGATATATTTAAAAATATTTATGCAATAAAAAATAAAATAATTGAAGGATATCCTTTTTGTGAAATTATGAAGAAGAAATGGAGCACTTGTAATCACAATATTTGCCAGTAAATCCCTTCAAGCAAAACTCTCATATGATTGCATTTTAAAAGACCAACAAGTCCTGCAAGTCCTGCGCATTCATTTGGAGGGACTCCCTTGATTTTATTCACTTGAAATTTAGTTTCTTGGATTATTTTATTCTCTATGACAGCATCAACAGGACCAAAGGGCAGCTCATCTCCTCTTATCCGTCAGTAGTTTATTTTGTACGCGCTGCTGGGCACTAGAAACCTCCCAACAATTTCGATAATGTTCCCTTCCCTTCCCTTCCCTTCCCTCTCTCTCAGCTATCTTTTTTTCCATTCATTTTTGGATGAAAAACTTAAGCCGCAAAAAGGAAAGGACTTTCAAGGAAGACAAGGACAATTGCTGCCAGAAGAAACAACACTTGAGGGGATGTTGCAGGGAAGTCACTTAAACAGAATATACCCTGTACTTGTGCTTATTCCTTAGGTGGCATCCTGCAGTCAAGCAGTGCAGCTTCAAGCAGTGCAACGTCAAGCAGTGCAATGACTGCATGGAATGCACTGCTTGAGCTGCAAGTCAGAGGCAATTCTTGAAGCTGTAATGGCAGCTGAGAAATGCATGAATCCATGATAATTGGAATTCATCTGAGTCCTTGGTCCTTGGCTTCATACCCGCTTGGATTATTTACAGGGCATCGCCACGCAACGCACAGCACATTAAGCACAACTGACAATCCAACATACGTCACGTGGTGTTGTCGTAAAGTTGTCGCAGACGCAGTAAGAAAAGGAAGGGCAGATGGAGTAAAAGAGAGAGAGAGAGGGGGAGAGATGTGAACAAATAGAGAAAGCGAGAGGGAGACACAAGTAAATATATAGAATGGAGGACGACGACGGCGGACATAAAAGGACAATGCAACCAGTAAAAAAGAAAACAAATGCCACAGCTGTGAGTGAGAGAGTGTGTGTGAATATGCGACATACAGTTACAACACACACACACACACACACGTGCATAAACAAACAAACACACACACATATATACAGTTACCAGGACAACACATCGATGGCTCTGGGGCATTTTTAATGGAAACTCATTTTTGAGGTTAATTGTAAGCAAAAGTGGATCCTGGCAGAAGGAGGGGAGGGGGGAGGGGTGGGGCTGCAGCCTGTGGGGTGTTTGGGCTTGCTTTGCGGCAGCGAACGTTATATATGCATGCCAGCAGCCGCAGCAGGAGTAGCAGCAACAACAGCCGCAGCAGTGGCAGCAGCAACAGGAGGGTAGGCGTGGCAACCAGGGGGCAGGACGATCAAGTGCTGCACCTCAGCTGGCTCAAGGCTAGTGACGTTCATTGTACGAGAAAAAAAAAGTAAAGTATGAAAAGCACAACGTGTGGCAATGTTGCACTGTCTGTTCGCCTGCCGGCACTGTTTAACCATTGGAAAACTGTGTGAGGCATGCCACAGCGTCGGCAGAAGGATGCACCAGCTGAGGTTGATGTGCGGCTCTGCATTTTATAATGAGCGGAAGGTCTTAAAGCGGCCAATGCTTTGTTGCAGTTGTTGTTGTTGTTGTTGTTGTTGTTCATCTTGCAGCTGATGTTGTTGTTATTGTATCCGCCGTTCAGCTGGCCGGGCAAAACGCTTGGCATAAGTTGTAAGGATAATCTGTCGAGCATTGTATAACAGGACCCTTGGACCCTTGAGTTGTGCGGGGTCGAACTTTATGATGAGCAGTTGAGGAATTGCCATAGTTAAAGGTAAGTTTTACTTGCGAAACTTTAAATTAAGCCTTCACTTAATTAATTTTTTTATTTTTTTTTTTTAATCCGGATTTTTAATTTTCCGGAATTGATGGGAAATTAAATTGAGTAAGAAGAAGAAAATAATAATTATTGAAAGGCGGAGCAAGGAAAGGATATACCGATTTCCACAGCCACAGAAACCAGGATAATCCCTACAATTATTCTACACGCTCTACTCAGATGCCTGACTAATATCACATTATCCTGGAAAACTCGCATTTTCCTCCTACGCATTTCCATTAACACATCGAGTCCTGCAGAAATTTTCTGCTTGGTGGCTTCCGCATTGTAAAAGTTTAATAATTAGCCATTTATGAACAACACTCATTAGCGGACACCCGACAACCGAACAGGACACGAAGGACTTCAATACGCAGCTTATATTCAGAGTGTATGGAAAATGTTTTAGCCAGCAAAAAGCGTTTGCTGACTTGGCCAAAAACGAAAGAAAAAAAAAAAAATATAAACCTCTTACTTCGACTTACAATCATCATAATTATCAAAGTCAGGGCCGAGTCTTTAAGCGGCTTTAATTAGCCGAAGGGTCGAAGGCAGTGGCAGAGCTCGAGTTTAGGCCAAGTTAACCACTTGGCAGCAAGTGCTTGAGTATTTTTGTGCCGCCTTCGCAAAAATGGCTTAATTGCCGGCCTAATGACAAACTATGCAGAGTCTGGCATTTCATTGGCGTCGCCTGTGTAATTACTTTAATTGTGTCTTACATGCTTGTTGGTGTTGCAAATCGCAAATATTTATTGGCATTAAAAGCAACACCACACACTCACACACACACACAGACAGGCACAGACAGCGTGCGGAACAAGAAACATCCCGGGGGTCGTTTCTTTGCGTCGTTATGACAATGCGGAGCACAAAATTGTTGACATTTTTGTCATTTGTTTTTAGATTCTAGTGGCAATGACACAATGCTAAAGCTTTTGATGCACACGCACACACACACACACACACACACACACACATGTGTATGTATATATGTATATGTATAAAATGTTATTTATAAAAATGACAGACACTTCTATTTCGCCACATGGCACATTCTGGTGTTTGTCATTGTCCTTGCCATCCACTTCGTCCTTTTCAGCTAAATCTCTCAATGCCCCTCCCCCTGGCCCACACATTCCGTTCGTTATATGCAGAGTGGAATGTTGTGAAAAATGGCGGCTGTGTCACGTCGCATGCATCGTGAGTTTGTCACACATACCACACTAGATTAAATTATAATCGAGCTGCAGGATATGGGCCAGCAAAAGCAGAAAAAAAAAGGAAGAAAAGAAAGTAAATAAACGAAAGGAGCACTCGTCCTGGCCCGTCCTCCCGGCTCATCATTCTCCTTAGCCATTTGCATCTCCAACTGCGTCTCAGATTTGCGCAATTGACTGTGTAAGTGTTGGCATCGCTTTCGCCTTCGCTATCTCTTTCTCCTTTTCTGCCACGCCCTCCCGTTCGTCTCCCTGCTGCTTGTCAGCTTTTTTGCCATTCGCTTTTTTTTATTTTTAATGAAATGTCAGGCAAGCGTTCGGGCCATTTTTCATTTGGCTTACGGTAGACAGCGGACTGTGGGCCGGGCGCTGGGAAAAGGTACATTGAGAAGCGCGAAAGGTGAATCCGAAGTTAATATAAAAAACGCTGATCGAAGGCAGTTGCAGATGAGTAATAATAAGATGATGGGACGAATATTCAAAATTTCCGGAATTTATTATTAACATTTCTTAAAAACAAATCCTTTCCTATGGAAGTCAGAATAGAAGAAGAAGAAAAAGTCCCAATTTCTTTAAATTTATTTTCTCTTTAATCTCCTGCCTTCAACTGCAGTAGTTTTAAGTTGTCATTAAACTGCATTTCCTTTAGGCAACACTATTTTTAAGTTCTCATCAAAAACTTCTGCCATTTTTTGCCCACTGTGCAGAAACAATGGGGAATGTACAACAACAACTGATTAACTTTTAACAGTCGTTCGCATCGCTTTGTGCAGCGCATTTAAAAAGTGTTGCATACTTTTATGCGTCGCCATTTTGATGGACCATCGTAAATCATACAAAAAACCCTCCAAGCCCACCCACCTTCAGCCCAGAGCCCCGCCTCTAGCCCCCGATGGGCTGTCAACCCTTTTTGACATTTGCGCCACGACTGCAAAGTTTGACATTTTGCGTTAGTTTATGTGATATTTCATGTGTGATAAGAGCAACAACAACAACTGACACTTTGAGCGGGTGTGGGTGTGTGTGTGTGTGTTTTTGTTCATGTATCTGTGGGAAAATGTTTCCCTCTCTATTGTTTCTTTTTAACGCTGTCCAGCGCCGGTCACTACGAGCGGACGTACCTTTTTTGCAGCTCATTTAACACTTTGTATAATCGGAAAATCGGAAAACCCGGAAAAACGCATCGAGGAAAGTTTCGCTGAACTAAGTGAAATCTGCTGAGCGCTGGAAAAACTGATAATCTTTGACATTTTTTGGCATTGAGCGGACCAAATTTTTACTTTCACCGATAACTTTTATTGGCGACTTGGGCGGGGGACAGCAAGGAGTCTCTGGGTGTCCTGGCTGGGGGGGTTTGCTCCAAGATAAATGCATTTTCTTATCTCCAAGGAGAGAAAGTTTTATAGAGATTTTCGTACAGAGAGGTTTTTTTTGCCTTTTCACTTTTTCCCAGTTGAAAAATGAATTGAGAGAAAGTTTTCCATCGCTTTTCTGGGTTTTACAATAATTAAAAAATTTACTTAAAATAAATATGGGTTTTCCGGAAATAGACTCAATTTCCCTATATTTTCCGCTTGCTGTGATATTTTTTTTTGATCTGTGCTCAAATGAAATCCTTTCACTTTTCAATCCTTCCGTGAAATTTCTCCTGGCATAAGCCGATTCATTGGCAAAGCTTTTCAATTTCTGCTCGCAATTTATGCCACATGTCAACCGCCTGACAAGGATGACCCCGCATAACCCAAGGCGACGCCACACCGACAGGTGGGTAAAAAAGTTTCAACTTTAAAAAAAGAAAAAAAAAACAAGGGGAAAAAAAAATAAAAGTTATGTCGACAATGGAATACCCTTACCCCAGGATCCTGCGAAAGCTTTATTCAATCGTTCATCTCACGCTGACACTTGAAACAAGAGCCAACACATTTCCTGACACAATACCACCTGCTATGAGGATAAGAAAGCAGGAGGAAAGAAAGGGGGAGAGAGGCATTGAAAAAAAAAAAACAAAAAAAAAGGATACAAAAAATTGCCCTTTTAATATTTGACACAAGCTCAAAGCAAATGCAAAACTTTGTTACACATGTAATGAAAAATAAGAAGAAAGGAAACAAAAATAAATAAATAAACAGTCGCGGTCCTTGACGTATCATGTGACGAGAGTGAAAACCTTTACCCCGCCCCACCCCCAACATCACCCCTTGTGCCCCTATAATACCGTTAGCTGCTGATAAAGGCGCGCGAAGAATTGCGTCGATTTACAATGCGACGCCTGTCGCTAAGCCGCACGCCAAGTTGTGATATCAAAAGGCAAACAGTCAAACAAATAAACAAATAAACAAATAAGCAAACACAAGGAACATGAGAGAGGGTCCTGTTTCACAAAGGGACAACTAATGGCTACCCTGCAAGCTGGAGTCGAAAAAGTCTAGCAAGGACAGGGATCATCATCATCGCCTGTCGCTCAATTTCACTTCAGCTATAAAATCACTTCACTTCCTTTCACTTCGTCCTGTTACGTTCTTCCTCCCTTGACTGGTATACCCCGTCCTGCGCATTCACAGATAATTACAGGGTATTGGAAACAAAAACGTTAGCAGAAACAAAGACATATCTTTCAAGTGGCATCGCATGTCATGCCAAGTGCTATTGGTGGTGGTGGCATGTCAAGTGCATGAGATGTGACCCCAACCATGCACACTCCGCCCCCTACCCCTACCCCCACGTCGTCCCCCGACCCATCACTCAAATCCTCTAGCAGCCTCACCCTCAAAACTGAAAGTCCCCCAACCCAAGCGTGAAACCTCACATTCATCTGTCAATCTAATTTGCCTGCCAGGCAGCCACCACGTGGGTAACGAAGCCAAACACATGGAAACATCCTTTGATTAATTTGGAAGTATCGCGGGATCTTCAATTGTGGCAGATATATCACCGGATACACAAGGATATATATGCATTTGTACTCTTAGATCTCAGGGCGTAACCTTTCCTAATTTTAAACTCGTCTGCGGCGGACATTTATTATTTAGAAATCAGAAAAATAACCGCAGACTTTGCTGTCACTGTTCTTCGTCCTGCTGCTCCTGTTCGGCACGCCAGGCTGGCGGATGCCAATGGTGCCACTGCTAACAACAAAGGCCACTTGGCAATGCAGCTGACAAACAAAGAGGAGAAACAAAAACGAGGACCACAGTCGAAGCCAAAGGTGAAGCTAAAGACCAAACTGCAGCAGCACAAAAGCCTTGCCCATAAAAGTATGCTTTAAAAATTTTCCCAAAAAAAAGCAAACAAAAAAAAGCAACAAAAGAAAAGGCAAGTAGGATGTGATTGTGGAGGTTTGTTTGTGTGTGTGTGTGGGGTGGTGTCCTGGCAATTCTTGCACAGGTATTGTATGCACAATGGAACGAATCTTAGGCAAGGAGCGAACTCTTTGTATAGCTGCACCATGTGAGCAAGAGTTTCCCGGGAGCAAAGGTCACTTTGGGTGGTGTTTGGGTTAAGGCAAGGAATCAAGGCATTATGGGATAAGGCTCTGCTCTGGTCCGTTTGGCCACTAAGATTTTATATGCATATTCCGGAAAAGTAGGATCTAATAAACCCAAGCCAAAGCCCCGCATTCATTTTGCGTCTCAGCGAGGAGACAATGGGAAATACAATTTAGAAAAGGATTTCAGAAAAGCGGATCGCAGGATAAGAGCGTTTATATAAATGTTTCTTTAAAATTGCAGCCAATATATAAAGGTCTTTCGAGCTGGCAACTCGTTAGTAGAGTTAACTTTGAGTTAACTAACATTAAGTTTCCCGAAGGCCTGAGTCCTTATATCACATGTATCTCGTCCTTTAGCTAACAGTTTATCATAGCTGAGAGACGCATTCCTCTTTTATTTATTTTTTCTCCACGCTACACATAACTCTGGCTCCTTTAAGCCACCATAATTCCTGGCCCGGCCCAGCAATAAAGTCAAATACAGCTCGTCCTGCCCTAATTCCTTACAGAGTCCTTCCATGGCCTTGTATAAACATAAATTGTTTCAATTTATTGTTAAGCCCATGGACCAAGTCTAATGCCTAATGCCAACTATTTAGCAGCAAATGTTATGCGGATCTCCCCCCCTCCCTGCCTTCGTCTCACCCTCCATCTCTCTCATTATCTCCCTCTCACTCTCCCTCTCTCTCTCTCTTTGCCTGTCTCATCTATATTACGCTGGCATCTGTCCCCAGACCCCCCCGTTTGTGTACATCCCCTGAGCCATCTGAATGCATGGCCATCCCCATCAAATCCATTTTAGTGGCTCCACTGCAATGCGTCAAAAACGTTTCTCATGCGAATTGCGAGCTGCACTTGGAGCGCATCGTTTGCCGTTATGATGATGATGTGAGCCACCATTCAAGTGAAGTGGGAAGTGGAGTGGAGAGCGGAGAGTGGAGAGCGGATAGTGAGAAGTGTGGCATTAGGGGTGGGCAGTGGCAGGTTGATGGGGCAGACACGTATGAAATATAACATGTGGAAAATGTAAAACATCAAATTTTCCTTCAACTTTTCCTATAACAAAGAATAAAAATGTAATTTCACTTTTTTGCTTTTCCGGGAAGCCAATAAAAGTTCAATTTTTGAAGTCGCTTCCAATTTTATTTAACGTCATTACGTCTGAAACTTTAATACCCAAAAAAACTGCTTGCACCCTATCCTTGGCAGGACACTGCCTCCAATAGTGATGGCTGCACGGCAAGTAGACGGAAGGATCTATTGATGGCTTGTCATATGAGTAATTGTGTTTTTTGCTGAATGGAGAATACAGAATGCTCTTTCGGGTAAAAGGAAGCAGAGAGTAGGGAGTGCAGCAAGGATAATGCTCGACAGGATGCAGCATATATAAAGGTCCGCTTTGTATTATAGCTGCATAATTTTATTTGATATAAATTCCAATTTCAATATAAAAACTTTCATTTACATCCCAATTTTCCTTTTGACTTCCTTCGTCCATTCTAAGGACTTGATTAGAGCATTTCGTTTGTCCTTAAAATATTTTGCTCTGCTCTCTTTTTTTCCGTCTTACTATCAATTTTTCAATTTACTTTCAAGCAATTTTCTAGCCAAGTTTCTCGAAGGCTCCACACGCCACCCCCACACACAACCGCCCGCCCCCACGCTCTTCAAACTGCGGCTGCATTATACTTCCTTGCTGCCAGGACGATGTTACTCAATTTAAGATGTCGCTGGCGACGAAGTTGCTTTTGATAGTTACGTGTGGTTACACACGCGAGACGCGAGACGCGACGCCTTCCCCACTCCACCATGGTACCCCCTGCCAAGCTGGCAGGACTCGCGACACACACACACACACACACACACACACAGGCAAGGCAGCAAGTCAGAGTCTTGTTATTGCTACACTTATATCATGGTAACTGCATTTGGGGTATTCCTGTACACATAGAGGTCCTTTCAGCAATTTTGCCAGGCGCTCGATTATTTCGGTAGCAAAACAAATATCAAAAATTTAAATGGAAATTTAATGAAGTTTGCAGCAAATACGCGACGCTGCGAAGGAGCTGAAGTGCTTTTCAGGAAAATTGCAAGGGAATTTAAAAAAAAGGGAAACTCAACACTTTTGATTAATTTTAAAAATCGCTTAAAACTAAATTAAAAAAAAATAAAAATTCAACTCAAACTTTAAGCTTAAATCGAAGCTTTGCAAATTGCAGACAAATTCCTTGCTGCTAAGCTTAAAGGAGTTTTTCCGCTTGGTTTTCCATTCCGGATTATTGGAGGAATTTTCATTTACTTGATGCAAAACGCTTTACTTTAGGTAACACTCCCCACTCCCCACCCACCCATCCTTGCACCCAATACTAAAGTCCCTATAGTATATCATACATTAGGTGCAAAACGCTCTAAGCCCAATAACTTTCATAGACACACACACACACACACACACACCTACATAGAGCCATTACATTGTGTGTGCTGCTCAGTAGGATGCTGGATGCTGGAATGATGGGGCAAGGGTTCTGGGGGGGGGGGGAGGGGCACACACAGTTGGGTGCCACTGCTGCATTGCTGCAGGGCTGACGCTGCCTGCAAAATTTCCCATTTAAACTTTTCGCTACTGTACAATTTTCATTATTAATATGACTTTTTAGGCAGCCGCAAACGGCGAACGGCAAACTGAGTACGGCGAATGGGGAAAGGGAAGCGGCGAGTGGGTAGTGGGGAGTGGGAAAGGCAGCAACCGGCAAACGGCGCCAAGTGGCTACCCAGGCTCCCAAATCCTGGGCTGGACCAGCTAAACGCGCCCTGTGTATTGTCAATGTTTGTCTGTGACTAAAGCGTTAGGGGTGGGTGTGGATCCTGTGGGTGGCCTAGCGGGCGGTCTGCGCTGCAAATGCCAAGGATAAAGTTTTAACTCGGCCCAACACTGAGACTTGCCGTTTGACTTTGCAACAAGTGCGGAGGCAGCTGCTGGGCGTGGACTGCGGCAAGGGGGGAGGACTCAATGAAGGGACGGCTGGTGGAATATATCCACCCAATGTCCAGGCGGCTTTTTAATCAAGCCCAACTAATGGTCCAGTCGGTGAGTAAGGCCGGAAACCCAAAAGCAAAAGCAACAACAACAACAACAACAACAACAACAACATCGGCAAATACAAAAGCAAAAACAAAGGCAAAAATCTAACCGTAACCACGAAAGCCGCTTATTACTATAAAGTGAGATTAATGAATCTGTAGGACGACTTTCGTCCTTCTTCTCATCTGCTCAGCGCTGTGCGTCCTTCGACGCTGCTGCTGTTTTTTGTTTTTGTTTTTTTTTGGCTGGCAATTAATGGAATTTATTTGCAGCAACGCGTTGGCCAACCAACTTGCCGGGCCATATTGTTGCCTCGACCGAGTGAATCTGCCATTCGGTTAGGTGTGGCTTCTGTGGTGGCCGCCAGGAGCGGGCAGATGCCATCAGACGCGGCCAGGAGCCACCAGAAGCCATCAGGAGCTGCCGGTTGAGCTTTGCGTCCGCTAAGCAAATTTCAAAAGCAAATTGTTTGCGTTTTTGTATTGGACAAACGGAAGATGCGACGGCTGCGAGGGGGCGTGGTAGCTTCAGATTTATTCAGATAATTTTATTGCAATCTACGGCGTATAATGGAAATAGTGGCCAAGAAGATGTCTAGACTTGACGGGAATATTAATAGAAATGGAAATTCAAGTCTCTGTACCGGGGAACCTCTTCCTTCGAATGAATTTCAAAATGAATGACATTTTTCCCAAATTACGATTGAAGACACAAAATGTCCTGGCAATGTTATTGATTGTGCTCCTGGCAATCTTAACGGGTGACTGCCTGCTATTTGAGCTTGGAAATGATGTATTCAAGATATAAATTTAAAATCAAGTAAAAATTTATCAATGAATAAATTAAATTAAATTAAATAAATAATAAATAATAAATAATAAAATATAAATAATAAAATAAAAGTAATAAAATAAATAATAAATAATTAATAATAAATAATAAATAATAAATAATAAATAATAAATAATAAATAATAAATAATAAATAATAAATAATAAATAATAAATAATGAATAATAAATAATAAATAATAAATAATAAATAATAAATAATAAATAATAAATAATAAATAATAAATAATAAATAATAAATAATAAATAATAAATAATAAATAATAAATAATAAATAATAAATAATAAATAATAAATAATAAATAATAAATAATAAATAATAAATAATAAAAAATAAAAAATAAATAATAAATAATAAATAATAAATAATAAATAATAAATAATAAATAATAAATAATAAATAATAAATAATAAAAAATAAAAAATAAATAATAAATAATAAATAATAAATAATAAATAATAAATAATAAATAATAAATAATAAATAATAAAAAATAAAAATAAATAAATAAAATATTAAAAAAAAAATTGCAAGAATTGTAAACTTTTTTTTTTAAATCTTTCCTCAAAATTTATAAACAGGAACGTGCTTCCAGGACTACTAAGCTCAACAATTATCATCTTGGAACCTCTAAGCTCCTAGTCAGCGTAAAGGATACAAGAGAAAAGTCCTTTAAGTGCAATAAGCCAGGCTTGTGAGATCCTCTGGCGAAAAAAAAAGACTGTATGTTTTTATCCTTTTGGTAGTGCACTCAATTAAAAGCGAGCATTTCATCAAATGCGTCAGCATAGCAAAACAGCGGCTAGACTCTTGGCATATCCTTCTATTATCCTGGCTAAGCAATAGTGCCCTGAGAGCCGAGAGGAGCGACTGTTGAAATGCGAATAAAATAATGCAAAACAAGGACCATTATAATAAATACGTAGCAGTGTCAGGGGCGGGGAAGGCGGAACGAGGTGAAGCAGAGAATACATAAACACATCTATATATCTATGTGTGTGTGTGTGTGTGTGTGTGTGTGTGTGTGTGTGTGTGTATGAGCATATATAAAGCATGCGATAAATTCAGTAAAGCGCCAGCAATCAGCCAACAAATTGTAAACAGTAAATTTTCGCTAGCCAAGCTGCAGGGCATGGGATAAGAGGTAAGAGGTAAGAGGCAAGTGGCAAGTAGCACGGGACAGGAGGCAGGGTGCAAGAAGCATGTTAAATGTAGTAAACAGGAGTAAAGGATGTGAATGAAAGGGAGATGCTGATTTCACATTAGCACTAAATCGCTGCGACTAACGCTGCCAGTTAGTTAAACGTTTTTCGCATAAATACACACACACACACACACACACACACACACGCACACTCATATACGTATACGCATTATACAGACATGGGCCAAGAGGAGCACTCCACGCCCACAAGAAAAATTTATCTGCCGTGTGGCGTGTGGCATGTGAAAATTCAACCCTGCCACAGCATTGGAAAAGGATCTGTGGGCGGAGGCAGGGCCGCCGGTGGCAACCACCAACGACGTGCGGACTAATCTTTATTTTTATATTTGCATAGAAGTACCAAGGATATATAAAAAACAACAACAACAACAACAACAACGAAGAAATAAACAAATATGTCAAAAGCAACAAAATGAAAGGTGGAAAAAAAAGAAAATAAAATTTGCAACTTTCGTCAGTGGTTGGCGGTTTTGTATTTGTTTTGGGTGGTTTCCTTCCTCGTCGGCTGCTGCTTCTTCGTTTTTTATATTTGCTTTGGGTGGGTGGCACTGCATAAAACTGCAAGCCGAAAGGATTTACGGCAGCTGCCACGCCCCCCCAGTTCAGGGCAGAAACGCCAACAAGCGAAGATATTGCTCGCTGCGAAGACAGAGTCACGTTATTTGCAGGTGTTGCAATCTATCCGACAACTCTGACTCCTCGAGGTGTCCGCCCGTGTGTGTGTGTGCGAGTGTGTGTATGTGAGCGTGTGTGTGGGTGTAAGTTAGTGTGTGTACTGATGTGGCCTCGCGGCATGCTGTTATAAGAGCAGCAGGATCCACCAGACACCTGTACACACATATATACACACACACTCACTCACTCACACACACACACACTCACACACTCTCTTTTTTTGGTTGCAAGTGTTTTTGATCTCGCGCTGCTTTAGCCTGTTGGGAATTTTGATTAAAAATGCTTCCACGTGAAGGTTCAACGTGTCGGCAGTGAACGCGGTGCCAGCACTGACAACTTCTCTCTCTATATGCATGTGGGCGTGGCACAGCCCCTTTATTGGCAATGGTGCGTTTATTTTAACGCGATTTCTGCCTGCTGTGCACCTGACTGTGTGAGTATCTCTGAATGTGTGAGTGCCTGACTGGGAGAGTGTGTAATGGTGTGTGCTTTCCAGCTGGGTGTGTGTGTGTGTGTGTGCGTGTGTTTGCAAATTTTTACATTGAGATTTATCACACGAAAAACTTTAACCCACCAGCCGTGAGTTGGAAGGCAAAGAGAGCGGAAAACTGCTAAATTGCTTGTCGAACTTTGAATATCCTTTAAATTCAGATCGGAAAAAATTTCAAGTCTCCTTAAATAATTTTAAATCCTTTGAATATTTGAGAACTGCTTTGAATGTTGAATATATTTTTAGATGTTAAATTTAAATATAAAAATTGGCATTTTGTTGATGTTTAAGCTGATCCCCCAGTTCGCATATCCTTTTCTCTACTTTGTAACGACATATGACATTTCATTAATCCTTGCATTCCCTCAAAAATATTCCCGACAATCAAAGACTCAAAAAAATCTAAACAAAATATTTCCTTCTCCATTCTAAAACCAATTGAACAAGCTATTTTCCAAACGGATTCCTTGCCCGCATGCCAGGATTTTCATGGACGCTTTGATACTCTGCCGATGGAGTAGATGGCAATTAATTGTTAGGGTTGCCACTGTTTGTGCAGCTGCAGCTGAGTTATATGGGGCATACGTGTGCATAATATCCTGCCAAAGATGATAGATACACAGCAGGGGACTAAATGCGGGCATTAAAAAAGATTGAGAGTCCTTCAGGGGGAGGGTAATATATTTAAGGCGAGTCCCGGAGTGAAGGTGTAATATGGCAAGGAACATGCAAAATAAAGTAAATATTATTCGATACACAAAGCAGATAAGTTCCGATTACACACTTGTATATGCAACTAATATATATATATACATATACATATACATATACATATATATATATAAAGGACACCAAGTTGAAGGCAAGGTCTGTCTGCCAAGGCATGAAAAACGAGCTCGAGCTTATGGTAACTTTTACCTTCGGTCGCTTGTAGCCGCCGTTAAACTACACTAATTACTTCCCCTGTTTCGTTTGAGGGCATGGCAAGGGGTCGGTCGGTCGGTCGGCCGGTGGTGGGTGGGCGGGGCTCCATCTGGAAGCGTTACAAGCGGCCACAAATCAAATGCACACCAATTACCTGGCGCCAAGGCGCACAAAGCATAATCAACGGGCATAATTAACAACTAAAAATGCAAAAACCATTGCTGTGTGCATGTGTGACTGTGTGTGTGTGTGAGTGTGTATGTGTGTCGCGTTGATGTTGATGTTGAGAAAGTGTATGCACGAGAAATATGGTTTACCAACAGTTGTTGTGGTGCAATTTTCACACATTTTGTGGTGCGACGCTCTTGCGGTGCAGCGGTAAACGTGGCTCAGCGGTAAACGTGGCTCCAAAGTACCGTTATGCCCCACCCACAGTTGCCATAAAGAACAACAAACAAGCCACAAGCAGCCAATAGACACTGGCAAATTATAAGTTGTACTCAGGCGACAGAGTAACTCACATTACTCATACGCCGTGTGCATAAATTTCAAACTATAATTATTTTCCGTTTACAAAATGAAGGAAGAAAGTATTTCCAAGTTGAAAATCTGTGTGAAAAGTAAAATAAAATTACAGAAGGAAAATTTTGGCAAAAAAAGAAAAAGGAAAAAAAAGGGGGCCAAAAAATCAGAGCCCATGGAAGGGCGGAGGGAGGGAAGAGATGAAAAGGTGAAGTCAGTAAATAAATAAAAAACCAAAAATTCATGAGAATTCGTTTTTCACTCTGAAGGTGTAAATATGAATAAATATAAAAATAAATTAAAATTAAATAAAAAAAATAAATAAATTTAATATAAAAAAATTTGATACATTTTTAACTTTAACAAGTGATAAATTAAAAAGGATAACTATATCCTGTCATTTAAAGCCAACTTGCATGCCATTTAAAAATAATAATTTCTAATATTTCCCCAAACACAAAAAAAAAAAAATAAATAAAATTAAAAATAATAATTGGCAAAAATGAATTTTATAATCAGGGAATAGAAATTAAATAAATTAAAATTGTTTCTGTTAATTTAGGAAAAATGCGTAAAATATTGCCACGAATTGAGGAGAACAGAATGATAATTAATAATCCATTCACTTGACTCGCTTGGCTCCATTATGGCTGCGGATTTATAGCACTGATTTATAGTACATTTGCCATATTTTATGGCACGCCAATTTATGCCCATAACTTTAAGTGGAACAACTGTGAAAAGTTCATCCGGCGGATGGCAAATAAATTTATGATTAATCAATTTCAGGGCATTAGCAATTTTTGGCCACTAAATGGGTTATTCCTAGTTTATTGTTTATTTATTATTATTTATTAATCAATTCACAACTCAATATCAATATTTAACGAACGAACGAGCAGAACTTTGGCTTGGAGGAGAATTTATTGTTGCCAGTGAATCCTTTAAAGGCAACTTTAAGTTCCCTCGGTTTCAAAGTTGGAGAACTTTTTCCCGCCCAAATCCCACTGCACTCCAAGTTCCACTCTTCCTCCACCCAGTCGGAGAGAGTCAACAAGGATGTTTGTTATTGATTTGAGTAAGTAAAAACCCAAAGGAACTTTTAGCTGTTTATAATTTAGTGCAAAATTATAAATACTTTCGCCAGGACTTGCTCTCAGTTTAAGCAAATTAGTTCAATTGCCGGGCGAGCAAGTGAACAGCCTTCCCTATCTCTCTCCCTCTTCCTCTGCCATTCCATCACTGCTCCTCCATGGCCATGGACCTAGCACTAGAGCATTTCGTTTGGTATTTGGCATAGACTTGATTAGGCTTAGGGAAAAACTTTATCCTTTGCACAGTTGTAAATAAGCAAAAGTAAATTTTGGCAAGTAATTTAAGCCACACAAACAAGCTGGCAAACAACTTTGTTGGCACGAAGGAAACGGACGGAGTGCGGCAAATGCCTGATCCTCGAGAGAGGGAGATAGAGAGAGAGAGTGAGAGACTGCGGTATGCGGCGTGCGGTGTGGAAAAGTTGCTATTACGCCAAGGCATGTAAAGTTCTTTACCCAGTTTTAATTCAAAATCAATGTATGAACTTTGCTTACATTACGCTAAAACTTTGCTAAACCCTTAGACCCCACCCTGTTACCCGTTATCCGCCACCCGCCAACAGCCACCCTTGAACGAACCACCCACTTCCCGTCGTTTGGGCTGGCTGTGTGGCTGTGGCATCAACTTCAATTAAGGCGCCTGCATTTCCTATAAATACGATTCTGAACGAGTCTTAAATATATGTGTGTGTGTGTGTGTGTGTGTGATGGCACTTACCTTCATAGACAGTTAAGGTTGCATCTGCGGCCACCGCGTCGCCCACTCCGTTCTCGGCGACGCACTCGTAGGGTGCATCGTCACGGCCTGCGCGGACGGGTTCGATGCGGAGTATTGAGATGCCGCCAGGTTGCTCCAGTACCGTGTAGCGGGATTGAGTGCCTGTTGGAGGACGGGTGGATGACCTCTCATAAGTTTCTGTTCCTGGATTAATCGTTAAGCTATTCATTGGCCACTTACCCGATACTTTTTTCCCATTCTTGCGCCAGACGATCGATGGCGGGGGATCACCGCGTGCCGCACAATAGAAACTAGCCACGCCTCCGACACGCACGCCCTGATTCTGCGGCTTCTTGATAATCTCCGGTGGATCTGTGAAGGTTACAAAAGAACAGCGGAAACAGGTTATTTAGGGTTCAAACTGGCAGAAAATTGCGAAGCAGCAAAGTTGGTCGCCCCAAAAAGTAGGCAACAGTTTTTGTTTTTTGTTCGTCGCATTGGTGCGATGTAGTCAACACTTTAGGGACAGAAATAAGCAGCAAAGCCACCGAGGCAGCTTTGCAACAGTCGCGAATTGCATGATGCATGATCCTTGTGTCAGCATTTGGGGGAATAATTTTTAAAGTCCTTTGCTGCTGCAGCGAATTTCGATTGTGTGTTTTGTATATTTTTTACATATTTGTCACAATATGCTGTCAATACAACGTCGCATGTTGTTTGTGCCGCACACGCCACATTCAGCGAGCACACACGGAAACATACAAAAACAGACGCGCGCACACACACACACACACACACACGCGAACACAAGTGACATTCGCACGCGATTGTACGTGCTGCATACTGAGTTGGCACATCTGCATCTGTCAGCGAATGTGTGTTTGCGTGTGTGTGCGTGTGTGTGTGTGTGTGTGCGAGTGGCATTAAAAATCTGACAAAAATCACGAAACGTTAAACAAGCAACAAAATATTGTGCAGGACAATGTGCAAAGCGTCGACCCTGTCAGTGGGTAAAGTAGTTTACCCAACATATCAATTCGATTTATGCATTTTATTTCAATTAAATGTTCAATTTTTATATGCACACACCCACACACACACACTCACACACAGGCACACCAATTTCTCTGGTTAATGGCACTTTGGAGGTGAAGCACCATTAAAGACCAACTTACGTGTCAGATATTTTATATAAGGAATATCCGAATAATTTGCATCTGGAATTGTAATGAGCAGCAACGAGTTAATTATTTTTCCAACGACCGCGACGACAAGATTTTTCCGTTTAATTTAACGCGTTTATAAATGTACTTATTTTTTTATAAATTTTTATTTTTTTATAAATTTTTATTTTTTTTAATTTTTTTAAATGAATTACTTTCGTTTTTATAGGAATTATAAGACTTAAGGAGCTGACTTAAAACTAACTGACAGTTTAAAAGGATTAAAAGTACTCAAAACGTATGAGGATTAAATACTTAAATTATAAATTCAAAAATACTTAACTTATTTATTTATTAATATTTTATACTTAAAATGGAGTTGCATTTTATTTAAGCTTAAAATCTGCTCTCTTCCTTATATCCTTAAACACTTTCCCATTAAATGTTTTCGGTGTTGAGTTTTTAAGCTTCATTCATTTCTAATAAATAAATCTCTATGCATATCCCTTTGCTCTTCCTTGTCTGACCCAATTTTAAATAATTATCAGATTGTTTATGGATTTCCCCCAACCCCTTCCCCTTCGCCGCGCTCACCCTCACCCATGGGGAACCACAGTAAAGTTTGCAGAGCTGAAAACTCTGTCAAGCAGAGAAAACTCCTTGTCAAGGGTTAACGCGAAATTTATATGGTTTCTTCTTCTATGGGAAAATATATATCAAAATATTTGCAGAGACAGAGTGAGACGGCAGCTAAGAGTTAGAAAGAGAGGGAGAGAGAGAGTGAGTGAGCTGCATTGTTGTCTGGGACATGAATCGGAGGACCTTGTATTGTATTTGTAAATAATTTAAAGTTTCTACAAGGCGTTCGCAGCCAAAACATGCAGACCATTTGCTGGGTAATGTGTTGCCATTGTTGTTGCCATTGTTGTTGTTGTTGTTGTTGTTGTGGTTGTTGGTGCTGCTGTTGGAGCTGCTGCTTTTCCTGTTGTTACGAATACTTGGTATCATTTGGCAAGTTTTGCGTTAAACTTTTCCCAGCGACAAGTTGTTGGCCAGAGTTTTCCTTGCTTCGAGCATGTGGAAAGTACACAAACAAGACACAAAAAAAAAGGAAAAAAGAAAATTTGGGAAAATAGGAGGGGGGAGGGGAAAAACGTAGAGAAAAGAAAAGAAAGCAAACCCCAAAATGCAAAGGAAAAACATTCCCATTTCTATGTGTGTGGCTTTCAAGTTGTGGCAACAAAAATGGCAGTTGGCCAGGCCAATTTCATATGTCAGCCTGTCCACCACGAATGTGGGGAAAAACTTTCAAATTTGACACTCGAAAATGCGGGAGTGGTCACAAAATTAACAGCAGGAAATGTCATTAAATATTTACAATTCAGGACCAAATGAAATTTCGGATTTATTCCCCATTTAAATCTTAGTAATTGAATGAAATTAAATGAATTTCGTCCTTAAGAAATTTTCGACACAAATCAAGTTTCAAAAATCAAATAATTTTGAGACTTCACAAATTTTCAATTTAAAGCCTTAATAATTGAATTTTATTCTCAAAAATAAAAAACAAGCCATGTCCTGGCTGTCAGCCTTCCCAGGAGCATCCTTAATTATTCAACATTTTATTTACTCTATGCACTTCACTTAACTTGAAGTTAAACACGAATCGAACTGTCGTCCTTACATATTTATTCAGCGTCTAATGTAAGCGAGAACATCCTTAAATCCAACTACTTCCTGTTGCTCATTATAGAACGCCCATTGGAGCCTTCGCGCCAGCTCCTCCGTGCCAAGATGATTCGCCAGGACTCGTCGCTGGATTTGCGAAGCACTTGAAAGCATTTTACGCTTACGTTAACAGTTTTTATAGCCCAAGCAGCAATAAGCATATTGGTTTGTGGCTGTAATGAGCTTCAGTTTACGCCACCCAAACACCACCCACCACCCACCGCCCACTACCCACCATACCACACCCACTTCATGGGCAACCGCATACCCTTGGCAGCCGCCACAAGATGGTAAAGTAAATTTACAGCGATATTTTTCCTTCGCTTTTATGTATCCTTCGTCCTGTCTCCTGGCGCATTTGTAAAGTTTTATGTTTGCTTAAACAATTTGATTGCTGAGCGTTGCCAGACAGTCAGACAGTCCAATGAATGGAGAGAGAGAGAGAGGGAGAGGAAGAGGGAGAGGGAGAGATGGTGGGAGGCAGGACTCTCGACTTGCGTGACGAGTCATAAAAATCGTATCATTACAGCCATAAAACTGGGATTCCTGTTTATTTGTTGAATTGTTAGCAAAATTTAAATAAATTTAATTATGTTTGTGCTGTGCAGCGGCGCGTCTGTCAGTTGCAAAAGACACAGCAAATGAGATTTGTAGATGCCACAGATATGGCCAGGATGTGGAGTTACAATCGAGCCAATATCAAGTGGAGTGGAGTGTGGAAATGTGGGAGGGGGTGGAGAGGGTGGAGAGGGGGGGCTTACAGCTTAGCTGCAACGACGTTTCGCTTGCGTGCAGCTTTTTTGCTGATTCTCCATGTGGCACGAAAAAGGGGGGAGAAGGTGGAAAACTAAAACTAGCAAAGGGAGCAAAGCGAAGCGTTGGGTTGGGAGAGGGGAAAGGCGGAAGGGACGACGATGGCAACGGCGACGGCGACTGGGCTCTATAGAGCAAACAATTTCGTTGTTGATATGTGCAAATTGATTTCAACGTTTGAAATGTGCAGTTATAGATACACACACACACACCCACACCCACACACATCACGCACACACACACTGGAATAGAGCAAGAGGATTACCAACACGAGCTGCCTGGCAATTTATATGGAAATTAATACATTGAAATACATACAACATTTTCACTTTATCGAAAAAAATACAACGGGAAAGGAAAATTGTGAAATCATATAAAAAAAATTGATTTCATTGAATATATTCAGGGTACAGGATCGCGCTACACTGACGTAGCTCTAAAATATTTATAAAAAAATGAAGAAAGGATTATATTTGGCAAAAAGGGTTCGTTGCCTTTGAGGAATTTGTTTAAGAGTTTCTAATAAAATGTGCAGCTCCCGGGGAAACGAAGTACAAAAATAAAGATTATTAAAATAAAATAAATATATAAAAAAATAAATAAAAAAATTTATTAAATACCTAATATATATAAATAAAATTAAATAAATAATATATATAAATTAAATAAAAAAAAAATTTTAAAAAATGTATTAAATATAAACACAAATAAATTAAAATTAAGGAGCTAAAAAAAATACCTAATATATAAATAAAATAAATTAATAATATATATAAATTAAATAGATATTTAAATAGATAGATTAAATGGATATTAAATAAATAGAAAAACTATTATACATATATAAATATATATATATTTAATACTTAAAAAAACAATATTTTAAAATATACAGAAAATATAAAAATTAAAAAATATATATTTGATATATAAATAAAATTTTATTTTAGATGTTAAAAATAATTTTAAAAAATATATAAAGGATATATGAAGAGCAGGTGACTTTTCATTTTTCAAGTCTCAGTTATTTTTATAATTGAAACCCAAAAAAAAAGATGTCCTTAATCAACTCTTTGGTAACCTAGAAAAGAGGCTCACTTGGTTGTTGCTGGAAAAAAAACACTTTCACTTGAATAATTCCACCCAAGCGACTAACGTGATCCCCTTTTGGGAGCGGCGCCTCTGGCTGCTCACTTCGCCGGGAACATTGCAAAATTATGGCCATAACTTTTGGCCTTGTTTCCAATATGCCAAAATGCTCATAAAAATTGACCCCATGCGGCGAGCGAGGTGTGCGCTTTAAAAGGGGATGGGTGGGCGGTGGGCGGTGAGCGGTGGTTAGCCAATTGACGGCTGGAACACAGGCGGTGGCATATAAAATCAGCATATGCTCAACGCCGTAAAGTATGCAGCTGTTTTTTATGGCTCTAACCCTAGTTGTGAAAGTTAGGCCTCCAAATGTTTGGACCGGAAATTTATACGCCACCCCCACCACTGCCACCACCCACCACCCATCACCCATCACTGCCACCACCCACTTTGTTTCCCCTTCGTATTTTTTGATCGCCGTAAGTTTTTAATAAGTGCAAAGTGCGGGCTGAAATTGTGGAAAATTTAAGCATTGCCAAAACTCGAAGGATAAGGCAATGGAGAAAAACGCTTAAGCTGCAAATACTTTGTGCAGAGGATGGAGAAAAGTGGAGCCGGGAAATGGGCCATAGTAGAGCAGGGGGAGTGGCTGCTAATCTGCTGGGTTTTTCTGGGCAATGTATGTCGACGACGACAAATCATTTGTGCAGCGGCAGCCAACAAAACTATCAGGAGCAAAAGTAGCTACAACAACAACAACAACAACAACAACAACAACAAAAAATGAAAAGGAAGAAAAAAAACGATGAACGAAATGAAGCAGGATATTCGACCCTCTGCGCAGTCCCACACTCGTCCTGCACTCATCCTTTTGACTGACAGTTGCAATTCACCTGTCAGCATCAGCGGGAGGAGGAGCAGGAGCGGAAGCAGGAGCAGGAGCAGGAGCGGGAGCGGGAGCAGGAGCAGAAGCTGGAGCGGGAGCAGGAGCAGCAGCAGGAGAAGGGACAGTTGAATTGCATTGAAATACGATGCTAAATTTAACGATTCATTGCATTTTCCAACCCAACATTTTGCACCATACGGAAAATTGCAACTCTGTAGACTCGAAGCACTGGAGTCCTTCGTCTATTCTGCACCCCCTCCCCCCCTCCAGCCGACCCGAAACGTGGGGCGTGTTGTATTTTTAATGCAGCAACTTTGGCATAGAATTGCTAAATCTGCTGAGTCTAAGAAACAGAACGCCTCATTGCTGTCTCCTTGTCCAGGAGCTACTGGGCTACTGTTACTCCTGCTCCTGTTCCTGCTTCTGCTGCTGGTTCATAGTTTTACTCCTTCTGCTGGTCCTGTTACAACTACTACAACTGGTACTGACTCCTGTCCTAGTTCTTGGACTGCAAATAAAATATAAAGTGCAGCATAGTTTTACGCAGGACTTTTTATAGCCGATGCCAACGTTGCCGGCCTTTTCCCAGCCCATACCCCGGCTCACTCTTCAGACCATTCCCCCACGCCTTAGCCTGTGCCCGTTGCATGCCCCAGTCGTATGCAACTAAATTTTAATGTTACTTGAAAGAGTAATAAAAATAAACTTTACGCAACTTAAGAACGAGCAGCCGCTTCCTTCGAACAAAGGACCTCTGATTATATGGAAAGTACACGGACCATCCTTTGGCCATGGCCATGGCCACGCCTACTGCCCAACGCCCATCGGCAAGTATGCAAGGCAAAATTTTAATTAAATTGCACAACAACACTCAGTGGATGCCACAAAAGGAGGCAACATAAAAAGCCCTAAGACGAAGTCGCAGTCAATCCCAAAGGCACCGCTCCCAATTCCCTCCCGGAGGCTCAACCATCGAGAAGTGTCAACAAAATCCCATTAAACTATTCATCAAATCGACAAATCGATAAACGCCATTCCCATTCCCATTCCCATTTCCATTGCTTAGAACAGATGCTGGGGATAAGGTGCTTGGTCCTGTGGAGCGACAGGTTGTGCTGCTCGGTGAGGCATATAAATGATGCGGGCCAAATGCCCATCATTAATCAAAATTAAAAGTGTGACCAGTTGGTCAATCCTCAAGCTGTCCCCTGGGAGTCCAAGGTGCGTAGTGCACGATGAATTAAAACTCCTGCAACAGGATGCCTTCCCCTTATTACTTTGGGTGAGTTTCAACATCACTTCAGCTTTTGCATATACCCTGTAAAGGCTCCCAGGAGCCGAAGGGTATTAGTCGAGACTTGGTTTGAGATTCAAGGAATATGGGGGAAAAGTCTTTAGTAGTTGATACCAAGATTGAAATCAAGTCTCATCCTTTCATCGATCAACTCCTTTGAAACGTATTCCTTTCATTGGGTTTCTGCTTTTTGTTCATCATCCTTCGATGTTTGACCCAGTGACCCTTCACATTTCCCATCAACTAAATGAACCGATAAAAAGGTAAACCATTTACCAGGCAAAGGCAAGGCACAGGCTGAGGCACAGTTCCTTAGGAAAATCTCTCAATCAGCTGTCAACTGTCACCATAACAAATGTCAATTTAACCCAAAAACAACAGTCCGCAGGCCAAACGAAAGGACAACGAGCGGTACGCATGGTAAAAAGGATTCTCCAGGTTGAAAGTATTTTTATGTCAATTATGTCAATTAACTTCAGTTAAATTTAGTTTGTGTAGAGGTCGGAGCTGCAATCGATAAACAACTATCGAAACTTGGAAGGATATCTATCGAAATGTGAAAAACTCAAAGATTTAAAACTCAGCTGAAAATTTGATAAAAAAAAAAGTGAAAATCTCAATTTAAAGACATTTCTTCTTAGTCCTTAAAAAAATTTGTAAATTTACAAAGGACAAATGTCAATTTAAACTGAAGCTGCAAGGATACTTTTGCACTTTGAACTTCCCTGATTTATGCACTTGACTTCCAGTCTCTTACTTAGCATTTTATGCAAAACTTTTAATTTGATTTGCATATTTGCCATAAGTCGATAAAAAAAGGATATAAATTTTAACCTATTTTCTGTACAAGAAAATGAACTTTTCACAGGACATAATTATACAGTAATTTTGAACTAGTTCTCTGGCTTTGGGCGGCTCCAGGAGTGCAAAAACTTGGCAAAGTCAGCGTAAAATTTGCCAAAAATATACACACACACACACACACACAAACACACATGTATAAAAAGTAAATTTTCAACACTTTGGCATAAAAGGAACCAACACACTGACAAGTATTTCTGACCGTTGCCAACACACGAAAATTTTACATGACATTTTAATATAATTAGTTTTTCCTTCCTGTAAAGTGCGGCCAAAAAATGTCAGCACGTGCGGTAAGGACGAAGGAGGGGAAGGCCAGAGGCGGAGGCAGAGGAAGAGAGAAGAAGCGGCAGGGCGGGCAGCCTTGGTTCAAGTTGCCTTAAGGACATCAAAGTTGACTTGACTGCGGTTGCCGTGGACGTTGCTGTTGGCGGAACGAAGAGCAAGAACAAGGCCGCAAGGCCGCAAGGACGAAGGACGAACCGTCGGTTACCTAAAACTATTTGAGTTTGCGGTCGGTTGCCAGCATTTTATAAGCCGCAGCATATTTTTGCAAAAATTTTAGGCTCACGCCTGTTCTATTAAATGGGGATTTACTGGCAAGCACACGCACACACACACATTTATACCTTCAGCTGTGGATGTTGGGGCATCTATCGTATCTGTTTTTTACAGTTACAAGACGTCAGCCACATGGCAACATTCATTATTTCTCTATGCAGGATTATCTGGTAAGCCGGGCTATGGCTTAAAATGCCTCGAACTTTATGAGACACAACACACGTGCCAGGATCGAGCTACCCGAGCAGGCCAAAAGCCCAAATTTTCGAGGGGTTTCGCATCGTCCTGTGCGTCTGGTCCTGATCCAATCCATGATTGCCTTGGAGTACGAGTGGAGTACGGAAATCTTGTAGACAACCTGACAATTTCATAAACTGTGCAGACACTTGCCAAATTGGCAGGACCCACTCCAGATAGGTAGCTCCCGCCCTACACCCGCACCACACCTACACTCCTTATTCCTGTCGCTTGTATTAACGCTTTTGTTTTCCTGTTTTCCCGTTTCCCGTTTTCCTGCTCCTGCTTTACGCACGTAGAGGCGCCCGAAAGCAGGCTTTGATATTTTATTGAGCCTGTCATAATATTTATGATATGTATTTGATGCGTATGTCAGGACTGGCAGGACACGCACATCGAGCCTCTACTGTCAACTTGACGCTGCCCTCGCAGGACAATGCCCAAACTTTGCCCACAGCTTGAGAAAAGTTTCTTATTATTAGCATTAGAGGAGGATTCCTTCTGGTTTCTTTTGGCTTTTATTAGTTTCAACTTTTGACAGAAATTATATTGACTTTTACACACACACACACACACACACACACACACACATGCATATATATATATATATTTGGATATATCTCCATATATTGATAATCATGATGAGTCTGACAGAAGGCAGAAAATAACTTTTACTCGTCTAAAAGTTTCATTTCTCCAAGTGTTCTCAATCCTGGCATTCGCTTCCTTCTTCCTTTTCGACTCTCAGATATTTCCTTCTACTTCTTCTTCTTCTTCTCTATTTTTTTTTTGCTGTGTTTTGTTTAATTTGTGTAATTTATAAGCTGGCTAAGGCTTTGGGGCAGTTGCTCACTTTCTGGCTAATGGCTAAAAGAAAAACTTGTCTAGCACTTGGTCCCGCTTTCAGCCATTCACAATGCCAATGGCAGGAGCAACAGGCAGCGAGAAAGGCAAACAGCGAACACTTAAGTCCTGCCAGGAGCAAAAACAATGCACACAGAGAGCACCCAGTTAACAGGTAACAAAAGGAGCGAGCGAGACGGAAGACCTGCCTTGGAGTGGGGGTGGTGGTGGTAAATGTGGTAGGAGTCGAAGTTGCTTTTAAGTGTGTCCTCTGCATGTGCCACCTTTCGGCAGCAACAACAACAACGACAACTACAACAACAACAACAACAACAACAACTGAAGCCTCACAGATTTCAGGGAGCTGTGAGGTGTTGCTGGCATCTCAGTTGCCGCAAATCCGCAATGTCATAGCTTGATAAATAGCTGAAATTACAAACAGGGTGGCAACACTCTGGGAAAAGCACTTAGAGGGCGCAACAAGGATTCGCTCTATAAGGAAACTGACAAGACACACGGAACAAAAAACTTTACTTAAGCAAAATAAACTTGGGAGTGCTGCAGGAATTTAAATAGAGACAAGCATTTAAGGAGCTGACAGACAGGCTGCCATAGCCTGCACATCCTTAAAGAGACGAAAAAAGGAGCAACAAAGGAAAAAGGGAAGAAAGAAAAGAAAGCAAGGAAATAGTTAAACTATTGATAGGTAAACTTTGTCCTTGTCTTCGACAGTTGCGCCAGTTTTAAGCCGAAAGGAGTCGAAGGAGCTAAACTCAGTTCAGGAAACATCAAAATACTGAAGGAGCAGCAGGCGATATTTTCTGTATTATGAGTGGTGACTTTTATTGTAATGTCCTTGGATGAAAAAGTTTTAAATTAAAATTTTCAAAATGATACAAAAATCCGGGAGCTGTAGAAAAGGATAATTGTATTAATGAGGAAAAAGGCTGCTGATTTTAAACCAACTTGGGGTTCAAGGACATGCACTCGTCTATAGAGCTATAAATTATTGGCTATAATGAAAATTACAAATTTACGTTGGACTTCGATCAAGCCAATTAAATTCCAGATTAAATATCCTTTACCCCCAAAGAATTAAGGCCAATCTCCTTGGGAAGCAGGACCACACATCCTGTGCTTTGGATAATTGAAACAAATGTCAAGCATTTTGGCATCCGAATTTCCTCTCTCCGCTTCAATGACACAATCCTATAATGACTTGAAGTTCTTGGAATTCCCAGTGCCCCTGTCAAGGATATGCGACATCTGACATGCAAACCCGAGATGGAAACTCAAGAGGAAATTCCAAACGACAAATCAATCGTCACTGAAATGTTTATCAAATCAGAGCCAAGCTCACCTTAGGCCCAAGATTTTGGAATTAATATGTTTGCCATGCAGGAAGCCCCACCCCGAGCCCCAGTCCCCACCCCCCTCACTTTCATCCACTTCTTAACTTCTTTGACTCTCCTCCATTTCACGTAGGCCACCCAACAAACTAGCAGACAGTCTCTTCGGGAGTCACCCTCCTTCCGGCTCCTGTCTCGGCGCCCACAAAAAGCAAAAATGTTTAGACGCCGTTTTGCTAAGCCTGGCGACAGCTTTAACATCCTTTGCCTTTGCCATTTCCTTTGCCTTTGACTTTGTCCCCGGCCTATGGGCTATACGGGTTGCTCTTTGTTTTATTGTTTTCTGGGATCGCTGCCAGTCGCTGTCGCAGGAGCCGTCAGTGACTTTTTGTCTAGAGCTTTGCCGCTGCTGCTTTCTTTATTATTATTATGTATGCAGGATGCGTCGTGGCGCGACCAGATTATAAAGGTTGTCGGCTCGCAGCGAACGTCTGGTGGCTCCTTGCTTCTTGCTCTTTGCGGCCAGACCAGGACCAGGACTCAAGTCCTGGCAACAAGACATTTGGAAAACTTGGTCACGTGGCAAGGCACGCATTACATTTAAAGATGAAAATTGTAGCGGCGGGCGGTGGGCGGTGGGCGGCCTGAAAGGCGTGGCGAAATATTTAGGTACATTTACAGTTTGATAAATGGGGGCCAGCGCCTGAATCCTGCTGCCTTTTGGAGTTTGTCGCCGACTCAGCGCCGCAGGTTGTCCACGACTCAAGTGACGTAGTGCTTAGCGCGCCCAAAAGTTTCCATCAATTTTTGTAACAACTGTTGCAATGACAGCAATTACGAGGGGGTGCGGGGGAAATAAACGCTGGCTGGGGAAGGGGGGAAGGGGGCACCATATGCAGTACATAAAAGAAGTGCCACAATATACGGAAAAAATTTCAGTGAAAGGAGGGACGCAGGACGAGCAACATTAAAGCAACGGCATTGAGCGAGCGAAACGATTAAGACGATAATAACAAGTGACAAGTTTATTGCCCGCACACACACTGGCACACACACACACACACACACACACACAAGGAAAACATACACGCAGACACCCACAGATAGTTAAGCATTGGCCAGCCGCAAAAACTCCTCCCGGACGGACAGACAAAAGCCTAAGCTTTTGTGGCCTGAAACCTAATGCGCCAACAGAGCAACAAAAGTGGCCACAAAACGTGCGGGGCAACGGGGCGAGGGGGTCGTGAGGGGCTAAAGGGGCACGGCGAGAGGCTCTTGGCCATGTCCACATTATTGCCATACGGGGCATACAGCATTTGCCGCCCCTAAAAGCCAGGGCTCCACTAATGCCAACAGCTGGCAACATAAATATCACCAACGGCGGGTGGCAGATCATACCTCCACAAGGGGGAGTGGCATAAAGGGGCGGTAAGGGAGGCAGTGGTGGTAGGGAATGTCCTTCTGGGCGATGGAGGTTCTCTGTCTATAAATGTTTTTGTTGTCAAGTTACTGCGGAGCCACCGAGCGCACTAAAGCCACTAAGTAAGATAAGTGAGGTCAAGCAAAAGGGGTCATGTGCGCGCATTCTCCACACACACACACACACACACACACACACACTCATATACACACCTATAGATGGAGGCAAAGATTCAGGAATACTTAGAAAGCAGGACATCAGCTCCGCGATAGTTGAGACATTTGCTCGCCGCGGAAAGCTGCAGCCGCAGCTAGAATTATGGCCAGCTGATGAAGTTGGCTATGTAAAAGGATTAAAGCACTCAAAACTGTAAATCACTTAAATCACTTAGTCACGCTTCAAGGATATGTTTAAGGATATGCTACAGGCGATCTTAACTCAAGCTCAAGGAAAATTGCCTAAGAATTGAAATAAATGAAGACTTTAAATGAATCCTTTTTAATCCACAGACTTTCGCTCAGCTCTGGCAACAAGGTGGCAACCCTTTGAAAGGAGTTGCCATCTAATTGCCGCGAATTGACTTCTTAGCATACAAATGCACACATGTTAAGCAATTAGCTCCTTAAGTCGCGATGACAACTTCATTCATACAAAGGACCTTCCTTTGCAGGCAAAAGAAATATTTGTTGACTGTTTTTCCGGGAAATTGTGTTCTGCGGAAAAATGTTGATGTTGTCGGTGGGAAATTAATTAGCTAAGCTTTGTCGTCATATTGAAGCTTCATTAATTAAAGCCGAAGGACACGCCCCTCCCCGCCCGGGCGCAGCTTAAGCCGAGATTCACGCTCGGCATAGATAATGAAGGCAACAAAAAAAAAAAAAAAATGAAATGAAAATGGAAAACTCTGAAGTCATGACGATAAGCCTGGGAAGAAAAACTGCGGCAGCATTTTGTCAAGGAATTCAACAGTCGCCAGCGTCAGGACCAATAAGGAAATTATTTTACATGATTCAGCATATGGAAAAGGCCAAGCAATTATGGCCCAAAGTCGCGTTATCATCGTAGCAGCGGTTGGCGGAAGGGGAGTGGGGAGTGGGGAGCGGGGAGGGGCAGGATTAGACCAGGCTTATCTTTGGAATGGAAGTATGCACAAAAGTGAAAGTAAATCCTGATAACGGTTATCACGGTCAATTTTCAGATTTAATGAGATTTTCCAGCAGGTTTAATAGTTATTTTTAGAGAAAAGTTGAGGAAAATTCATGCTCGAGTGGGAAAACTCTTGGAAGTGACAGCTAAAAATACAATTAAAAATCAATCAGGAAGGAAATAGTCCAATTAGAATGTTTTGCAAGTCCTGCAAGTCCTGCCAGCTAATCTATATACATATATATATATTTTCACAGACAAAAGAAAACTTAGTGAAAAGCTGGAAAATTGAAAAATTATGTTTGCCATCTGCACTAAAAGTTGATGCGAAGAGCAGACCGAGTAACAAATATCCTTATGCAAATCAGGAGTCCTGCCAAAAGCGGTGTAAAAATATCCAAGGGATATACTTCTCTCTCACTCTGTGTATGTGTGCGTGTGTGTGTGTGTGTGCATATCTATAGATTGATGTTAAATTGATGCCTTGCCGAGTGGGTTATTGTCTGGCCCGCATAAGAAAAACAAGAAACAGGATCTAAAAGCAAAACCAAAACGAAAACCAAAGTCAAAACAAAAAACAAAAAACAAGAAACAAAAAACAACAAGGACTCAAAAGAAACGTAGAAATTTCAATAATGCAAAGCATTTGTGCTTCAAGTTGAGAGATGAGACCCTTTGGCAAGAGAGGCAAACGAAGTTAAGAGGCCACTCCAGGCAATTTATGGCATATGTTACTAACACAAACAACAAGCCAGCACCCACACACACACACACACACCCACACACACACACGCACACACATATGCAAATGCTAAAATAATACATGTGCGTATGGCATAAAAATTGATATGCCAACGTTTTTCATGTGTGAGTAATTCACAAGTGAAATTTATAAAGTTTTTAAATAAAATATAAAATAACGCTGCGGGGGGAGGACACTGAAAAGTCACGACCGCAGGATACCCTATAAATGTTAGGGAACTAAATTAAAGCTTCATCTTCTAGAAGTTTAATTTTCTTTGCTTCTAGTTTAAATTCATTAATGACCGCCCTTGTTTTATTTTTAAAAGAAATCTATTTATAATATTAATATTTTAATTAAATAATTAAAAATATTTTTAAAAAATAAAATAAATTAATTTTGAATGCTGAACCCCTATCTTTTAGTCTCTTCCTACGCTTCAGGTTATTCCAAATTATTATTAATTTTTTAAATTGCCTTTAAATATATAAAATTAAATATATTTTAAAATTTAATAAATAATATTTAATATTATTATTATTTATAGGACTTCTAATATAAGAAACTGCAGTGAGTCTTATAAAAACATAAAAATAAATAAAAAAAATAAAAAATATAAAATCTGCCATAATTGCTATAAATTAAAAATTATGCCCAAATCTAAAAAATTATTTATTTTTATATTTATAATAAATAAATAAAAATATATATACCTATATATGTAATACTTTTCTATTAGGAGAATATTAAATATATTTTTAATTATTTTCTATATTTATCAGTCATTCACTTTTTACTATAGTAACACTCAAAATGATTGGAATAATGTGTATACCCTTTGCCACATAAAAAAGGATATATATAAAAGACTTATATATTGACTTAAGCCTTCAGAAAAATTCGCCGCCTTTTAATCAATGTCACACCTCACCCCTCCTCACACCTTTCTCCACATTTGTGTGCCTTCCCCAGCTACCCTCCTGCTCATCTCTCGAAGTACAGGGTATCTCCTGACAGCAACTATGTGCCAAAATTATGTCGCACAATAAATTGAACTTTTCATAAATTTTGCAGCTGAAATTGGCAAGGGTCCTTGTCACACCTCCCGAGCCGCCCTAAATCTCATCGAACCCATAGCCAGAAAGAAACCATCTCTCGACATTGTCAACGTACTTGCCAGAGCTGCCAGGGTTGCCAGGGCTGTGAGGGTTGCCGCCCCTCCGGCTGGGAATTTATGGCTTGCAGCTCTTAGGCTTTGTTTTGCTGCTTATTATTGTTATTGGCACCAACAGTGACATATTAGGAGCACACTCCCACGCTCCACGCTCCACGGCTGTCGAAGCTCATTTGTTGCCCAGGACTAAACGAAAGCAGGCCCTCCTCCTGTCCTTTAGTTATCAGGATGCTATGGCTAAGCGTTGCGTACGCCGGATTATTAATATTAGAAAAAGGAAATATATTTTCTACTGACCGGCTGCTGTTTTCGATTATTGTCCTGTCCGCCGTCTGACTCTGAATCTCCCATCTCCCATCTCCCATCTCCATAGTGTACTCTACACTGTTCTACACTCCTCGGTTCTGTTCTGTTCAGTTTAGTCCTTTTTGCCGTAAATTGTTATTGACAACGGAAGCACCAATGCGGCACAAATTGGGCGTTGAATTTGCGGCTTGGCTTTTCGTTTAGCTCCTTTTTGGCTTTAGCCCCACTCCCACTCCCTCTGCAAGGGATTGCCAGGATTCTGTTCGGTTCCTTCGTTTCTTCTTTTTTTTTTTTTTTGTTATGTTCCGTCCATTTGTTGTGGTTATTATTATGGTTGATTTAGTGGCCACAAATTGAATGAATTGTCTTACTTAACCGAAATAAGCAATGCTCGATTCTGCAAGTCCTGCCAAGGACACTTATATATGTATTGTATATAAGTTTAAATTCAATAAGGACTCAGTGCGTGATCAAATCAGATTAGAAGACGGGAAGGCGCTGCGGAAATGACAGCCTCAAATTGAATTAATTATTGGCAGTTGAGTTGAACTGGAGTGGAGGCAGTGTAAGGATAAGGATAACGATGAGGAGCAGGAGTAGGAGCAGGAGCAGAAGCTTCAAGCTGGCAGCGGAAAGTTGAAAGCTGCTGACATATCCTGCTCACTCGTCTTGAGTGACACAACTTGACTAATGCTGACAACGGCACGAAATATTAAAATGAAGTTGTAATTAAACGCCTCGCATAAATTGCGAAATACCAGCGCAAGGATACGCGTCGCGGGGTGGTGGGCGGAAAGGATTCAAATACTCGCAGCAACAGTTCAACAGATGAAAATTACTCACAAGATGTCAAGTTTTCTATGTCTCTGTGTGAGTGTGTGGATTTATGTGTGGGCGTGTGTGAGTTGTGTGTGTGTGTGTGTGGTGTGGGCTGTGGTGTGGTTTCGCAGTGTGCGGAAAGAATGTAAGTACCGCAAATAACTTTGACAATTAGAAAATTAAAATTACACTGCAAGAAAGAGTTGGGTATATCCTTGCCAGGACATGTGTGGGGTAAAGTAAATGATATAAGAATTTGGATGAGTTTTCCCATGAAGTTGAAAAGTTTTCCTCTTTTCTTTTCATAGCTTTCGCCTCTTCAATCGATCAGCTTGTTTACTCCTTAACTGACTTATCCTTTCGATCGCTTCCCTCCTTTAAATTTAATAGGATCCTTTTTATGTATTCACATCTCGCATTTTGCATCTGGAATTTTTTTTTTATATTTTTTTTACTCATCTAACTTCTCGCTTTACTGGCTCCTTTCATTGCTCCCAAGCTGTTCGCTTCGCGCTTGCTGCATTTCTTCGCCTGTCCCTAAGCCTTGGCCTCCTTTCCTTTGCCTCCCTCCCTCCACCACACCCCCGTCTACCTTCTTATTGTTATGTTCTTTTTGTCGAAGAGAACAATAAAAACATTTTTGCCATTTCGAACATGGCCAACAGCTCAAAACAGTAATGTTTATCGCTTTGTGCTCCTCTTCTCCCTTAACTGCACTTCCTTGCAGTCTTGGGCAACAAAACTTGCAAGGAATAAGGACTTTTATGCGCAGCTCCATTTGAAATCACTAACTACTTTGTGCCAAGTAAAATCTTTTGTACTCAAAGTCCTTTCTTTTTTTTTTATAGCAAAACTTCTTTACTATTCCCAACTTTGGTTAACTCGCCGGCAATTGTTTACAGTGTACAAACAAAATACCAAAAAAAGAAAAACAAAACAAAACAAAACAAAATAATCCACAAAAAACAACAACAAAAAATATAACAACAAATTACAAAAACAACAACAAAAAATATTAAACGAAACGAAGGCTACACAATGGCAATAATTTTGCTGCGAGAAAGAGAGTCGTCACAGGCTGCTCGCCGGCAATTTGTAACCACTGTTGCCACCATTACGACCACCAGCAGCACCCCCCACCCCTCTCACACCCCTCCATCCCGCTTCAGTGGTGCCATCTTCGCCGCCATCTGCCTGGCCTAAACACAGTCTCGCCGCAGAGACACCAAAAACCAAAAACCCAAAATGAGAAATACACACGGTGCCAACTTTGGCTGCAGATGCCAGCGTACCGGAAGAGGCGAGGGGCGGAGTGGTGGGTTGAGGGGTTGACGGGTTGAGGGGGGGTGGTCGTGTGTGGGGAAGTGCTGAGAGAGCACGCAGGCATATTAAAATATTTAATTACCATGTAAACTTACGACTTTTGTTTTTGTTATTGTTTTAATTGTGACAACAACTGTCATAATAATGAATATGATGATGCTTGTGCGGCGACAGAGGCGCCGAGAGGAGGAGGAGAGCACCACAAAGGATCCCAGTCTACTCACACATACACTCACCCACACAAACGCAATATGCGTCGAGTGTCCCGGCAAAGTCTGCTACATGAGAGTTTGAAATGGATGCCAACCAAAGCTTTATTACATTTGCTGCGTGCGTGTGTGTGTGTGTGTGTGTGTGTGTGTGATACATGGCACGTGTGGGCATATGTGATGTGCGTGTGTGTGTGTGTGTGTGTGTGCTTGTATTTTCAGCGGTTTTCTAAGAATTGTCTGCCACTTTTCAAGTTGTTTTGCGTCTTGCATGCCATTTGAATTTTAATTGCACTTTTTTTTCATTGCACACTTTCTGTGCAGGATTCCACCCCCAACCACCCACGAAGGATGCCCACCCACTACCTAGTTTAATTAAAAGTACTTGTCTCTGCTCACAGTTGCATTTGCTTCAGGTGCTTAAGGTGTTTTCTCATTGGAACTAATTAGATTTATTTAGACCCACTTATTGACTGTGCAGCTGCCTGTGTGTGTCTGTGTGTGTCTGAGTGTATGTGTGTGTGTGTATTTCTGTGTATGTGTGTGTTCAATTGACATTGTCTGAATAAGAGGCTCGTCATTGGATCCACTTGGTATGCGGCACACAATACACATAAAACATTAATAAAGCTTGTTGTCCTTTTTTGGTTATCCTGCCACTGAGCAGGCAATTCTTAAGCCAAGTTTAGGTCCTTGTCATTACCAGGAGCATCATCCTTGTGCCTGCCCAGCATATGCTTAGCATAATTTCCCATTTCCCCCCTCCACCACCACCAGCCCCCCAACTTCCCGCCCAACTCACCCCTCTGCTTTTCTCCTCGCAGAAACTTTGATTCCTGCTGTCAACTTAAAGCGTGTTGGCTAATTAAAAAAACAACAACAACAAAAAATGGAAAAAGTGGCAGGAAAATAAAATAAAATTGAAAACGTTTAAAGTTTTAAATTATGAAGGGCCAGTCCTGTTTGCCTTGGTCCAAGGACCCATCACCAGGGTCACGGTTCATATCATAATTCCGTCATATAAAATTTGTCTAGCGTAAAATTAGAAACGCCGCAAACAACGGCAACAACAACAACAACAACAACAGCAACAACAACAGCAACAACAACAACAGCAGCAAGAAGAAGAAGCTAACAAGAGCCACAACAGACGCCTTTGTAATTAAAATAGAGGCACAGAATTAAAAAATGAAGCAAATGACTAGACGACGAGCAGATGTCCTGCAATCTGTTTATCAAGAGATGCATGAAAAAAGTCTTGAAATAAAAAAGTTGCAGGATTATTAAATAAAAGTCGTACCAAGCAGTAAACTGCTTTTGATCCTTTTACTTTAAACTAAGCAAAAAAAAAAAAGAACAATTTTAAAGGAATACTTGAATCCTTGAAAATGACTGCATGAAATTAAAAGCTACTGCTTGATATTAACTTAACATATTTAGAAATGTATTTGAGTGAAGTCATAATTAAATAAAGAAAACAAGTAACAAGTAACAAGTAAGTCCTTTACATATTATCCTTTGGGGTATATTACGAATTTTCGGATCAGCAATTTTTTCCCATGGTAATCAAACAAAATTTAAATTATTAAAAGCTGCAAATGTACACAGCAAATAATTTCAAATAATTATATGTATTTAACAGAGCGAAAGAATTAATTAACATTCTGTTAATTAACATGACATGCGTTAACATTATCTATGGATAGGTAAACGGAGATAAATGCAAACAGAAAAATTGTGACGTTTTTGCTTGTCTTTAGCTCATTTAAAAAAAAAATAAGTGAAAAAATATAATAAATAAAAATAAATAAATTAATAATATTTTTAAAAAATAAATAAAATTGTTTAAATATAAATATAAATAAATTTAAATTTAAGTTCCTGCTTTTTCTTTCCTTTGAGTCAGGCCTCAATTTAATAAAATAAAAAAATAAATAAAAATAGTAAATATAAATCAAAAATAAATAATATTATTAAAAAATAAATAAAATTGTTTAAATATAAATATAAATAAATTTAAATTTAAATTCCTGATTTTTCTTTCTTTTGAGTCAGGCCTTCAGCCAGTGGAACAACCCACGGAGGCTACACACACACAGTACACCAAAATTTGTGTATACCCTTGACCATAAATATTTAATAGCTATAGAGTATTTCAATACCAACAAAAACAACAACAACAACCACAACAACAACAACAACAACAACAATGAGACTGGAAAATCAAAGCCGTCCATTGATATGCTGATGAGTGTAGCTGCTGCTTTTGCGGCTCTGCTGAGGCTTGACATTGAAGTGACTGCGTGAGTGGTTTAGAAAATGGAGGATGTGGGTACGTGCCTATTAATGTATATGCGTGTGTGTGTGTGTGTATGTGTGTATGCGAATGGTAGCATTGCTTACATAAAAATTTAAAGTCAACCTCAGTGATTTTTCAGCCTCCGCACAGTGGAAAATTGAAGCCCCCAACGCAAGTGTTGACTGCCTTCTATGGCTGCCACCAAATGTTGCACATTGGTTTGATTTTATTTGAAAGAAATAAAATATATATTTATATATATTTACTCAACTAACATTTAGTTTCTATAGGCTTTCCCCTTCGCATAACCCGAGTGCCCAGTAATTGGGTGTTAAAGTCAGTAATTCGATTGGAATTTCTATTTGCTTGGTTTTCTTTTAGATTTTATTGTTGGCTGTGAGATGGGAAAATTCTTTAAATGAAAAACCTATTGACAGAAATTCAACTGAGATAAGCAAAAATGAATTGGATGACAGCAAAAATTGTTGTCTCCAAGCATCGAAAACAAAGGGCGGGCGCCCAGCCAACTGAAAAGTCCCAAAATCAAACCCATGTCAAGGACTCCCAACTCCCAACTCTCAGCTCCCAAGTCCTCCATCAGCTGCAGTCCAGTGTGCACCTTTTATTAAATTTCAGAACGCCAAATAAACAAATGTGTAGACACACACTTGTGTGTAAACATGTGTATGGGGGAGGGGAGGTACACGCGTGTGTGTGTGTGTGTGTGTGTGAGTTGATTTTCAATCGAAGCAAAGCTGAGGCCTATGATTCGTATTCCTTTGGCTTGGAAAAGTTGTTTGCCAACTTTGCGGTTTTTGAGGTTGACATGTTGCTTGTTGATGTGACCCAAACAAGTGGAGCAGCTGATGCCAGATGCCTGATTATGATGATGGTCCAATGAGTGGAGCCCAGTCACCAGTCACCAGTCAACAGTCGCCGGGCGCAGCTTGTGGAAAATGAAAATGAAAATGTAGAAAACGGTGTTAGGGGTCGAATCCTTGACATGTGGAACGATCCTTTGGCACGAAAATGTGTTAAAAAGTTATTCCCTTTTATTTGTATTCTTGTGATTGGACGCAGAAAGGACATGCACATCCTGCTGGGTAATTATCTGATGATGGGCAACAAACAAGCCGCTGACTTCGACCCGTCATCGGCTTAAGCGGCGCCTCTAATTAAAGATATGAATCAAACATGCAAACTGCACGAACGGACAACGAACTCTGTATAGGTGTGTGTGTATGTATGTGTGTGTGTTGCTAGAAAGAACACTCAGGTGAATCACTTAAGTGTGTGTGTGTGTGTAGCTGTTGAGTGGTGGGTGTAATTGATTTACCGGCACTTTGTCTATTGCAGTTGCTGCTATTTGCCAGGCTTCTTCTAGGCTTCCACGCGAATTTAATAAATATGAAAAACATCAAATTATTTCAAATGTCTGTCGGTCCGTCTGCTTTGTCTGTTTGTCTGTTTGTCTGCTTGTCTGCCTGTCCATCCGTCTCTCTCGGTCTGTCTGTCTGGCAGCTCACTGACAAACGTCTGGCGCGCACGAGAAATATGCTATGTAAAAATGTGATTCAATGGCGGAGGAGAAGGGTGAGGGGGCGGAATGTGAGGCTAAGGGTGGGAAAGGGGAAGGGGCTGGGTGGGGTTTGGGGGGATCGCCTGCATAATTTTGCAATTGCTCTACAACAAATCGCAGTTGATTGTTTTACGTAGTCGCTGGAAAGTTGTCCATTGGGTGGAGTTGGGTGGACAGTGTGGTGGATGGGGGCTGGGGGTGGGTGCTGGGGGGAGGAGTCAAAACTGCCTTAAAATATGCAACGAAACTTTGCTCAAAGCAGAAAATCAACTCGCACAGCGCAATGCCACTTGCCATGAGCCAAAGGAGCTGTGCAGCAGCGAGTAAATGGGAAATCACTGCAACAACAACAACAACAGCAACAACAACAACAACAACAACAACAATGGGTACTGGAACGGAAATGCAAGGCATTCTTATGCATATCCTCTAAACAACTGCACTGAGCAAATGTACAAACAACGTACCAGTACGTAGTCAGGATTCACATTCAGGACTCGCATTCAGGACTCGCCTCGCATTGAGGATTGCGCTCCACCGCTTCACTGCCCCCTCTCCCAACCCTCAACCCTCGCTTCTGGCCAAAGAGCCAAAGGAATTTTTCATACGCAAATTAAATCCACATCCCAAGCCCTTGGATAACCTTTCAGACCCCATGGCCTAGCAGCTATGTGCCACGCCCACAGTGCCACCAGCACAGCACAGCACAGCCGAGGGGCGAGCAACAAAGGCGAGCCACATACCTAAAGGCCGGATAGCGCATTTCGCAAATATTCATTACATAATAAACTAAACAAAAAGCGCGGCAGCAAATCAAATTGCACATAAAAATGCCTGCTATGCGTGGCATGCCACGGCCCAGAAGGATACGGCGGCGGGGAGGGGATGGGGGGATGGTAAAGTAATGGTCCCATTTATATAAATTTTAGGTTTATGTTTGTGTTTTTGTGGCAAAATCAATGACATGTGTTAAAAGTCTAATTAAACGCACGTTTCTATCGGCAAAGATCCATTAGGAGCCGCTTCCAAAATACACAGTCAGCACACACACACACACAAACCCACACACATGTATGCACATAAACACATATTGCTCTTCCGGTAGATTACACATATAATTGAAGGGGTCTTGGCATATGAAATACAAGGATATAAACCAGGCAATGCCTGTTAGGACTTGGGAAATTGGCGCCATATATCGAAGTTAATTGAGGACTAGGATTCGGGCTCAGATTTGGAAGGACTCGCTCTAAGGATGGGCGAGTGAGTACCAGTGTGAGCTAAGGCTTTAACTGAAGTCAATATGAAAACTATAGCAAGTAATAAGCAACTTAAATTATATCCTTAAAAAGACTTTGAGCTAAATTAAAAAAAACTATTCAATTAATAAAAAAATAAAAAAATAAATAAATTAAATTAAAAAAAAAAAATTATTAAGAGCTTTAGTTTTACTTTTAAAATCAAGTAAATATCATTTTAATTTTATTAAATTAATTTGCTATTTTATTTATTATTATTATTCACAAAAAAAAAAACACATAAATAGAAGAAAAAATAGTAAAGGCTTTAAACTATTTTTTATTTATTTATTTACTTATTTTAAATCAATTATTCACACAACTAGCCAATAAAAAAATAAAAATTTATTAAAATTCTAATTTTATATTCGAAATATATTTTTTATTTATTTACTTAATTTAAATCAATTATTCACATAAAGCAAAAAGTCTGACAAAACAAAAAAAAAAATTAAATAAAAAAAATTAAATATTTAATCGATATTTTTTATTAATGATTAAATCGTTTTTTCTTTTTCAAAATCCTCGCCTGGGCACAAAAATTAGCCTGGAAATTTGTACCTCTCGAAATTCCATTTAAAGTTTTTTTTTAGTTTAAATTTGAAAAGCTAATAAAAAGGATTTTCAACCTCCACAAAAAACAACATAAATCATTTCCAAGCAATTGGATGGCCCTCGCCCCTCGTCGTCCTTTTTGCACTCCTTTTCACACAGCCCACTCAATCCTTTCGGTAGTTGCATATTTAACAAATTTCCCAGCAACTATATGAAAATTTATCATCATTAGCTGAGCCCCCCCTCCACCGCTCCAACCCGCAGAAGGGGAGGAAAATTCCAAAGAAAAGTAACAAAAAAATAAATAACTGTACATTCCGTTTTCATAGCTCTAATTCCGTTCGGGAATCAGAAGAATTTCAGAACGTAGAACCCATTAACCACAACAACTCAGTTAGTCCTTCGCGCTGCCAACTTAAATGCTGAATGGTCGTACCTTCAACCCCTCAGCCCTTCACTCCTTCACCCCTTCACCTCTTTAACCAGCAGTTTAAAAACGCTCCCCGTGACGACCTCCCCCCACGTCTCCCATCCTTAGGGTGGACCTTAACCGTAATACAAATTATATTGCTTTGTTTGCGTTTGGGCGTTGAATTTTTTTACAGCGTTTTAACATGTAAATTCGATTTTTAGTGGACTCTCCTACACACACACACACAAGCAAACACTCACACACACACACACACACACAGTACACACATGCCTTAATTAAATTTCTAATTATTGTAATTAACCACATTAATATGACCTCATGCACACCCTAATTTGCTAAAATTCATAGCCGAAACCGACCCACCGACCACCAACCCACCAACCATCCCCCCCTCTCCCTGCCCCATCGCCCTTTCCCACTGCCAACGTCGACGTCGGCGTAAAATTGTGTAGAAAATTGTCGGTAAACATTTTTACAGTTTATTTGCTGAGCGTAGCGGCCGCGACGCTGTAGACGCCGCCCAGCACACACACACACATGCATACACTTGGATCCCCCTGTCTACTACCCCTTCTTCACTGGTCCCTTTTAACAACAGTGTGTCCAACAAAGGGAAACTCCACTGTATGTGGCCTTAGTTCCTGTTGCCTTTTATTATATGGCCGCGGCATTGTTCATGATGTGATACCCTTCAAAGGACTGAGATTGAAGGGTATATCAGGCACTCAGAAGGAATCTTATAAACATCCATATATCTCTCTCTATATATATATATTTATGTATATATATAAACTGAACTCTACAGTGGTTAAACTCGCAAAGAAAAGGGACATCAATTCCTTCCCTTAAAACTATGAAGGACTTTTTTACCTTCAGCTAAGCAGAGTATTTGACCGTCTTTATCCTTTGGCGCACAAATATTTTAACTTATTTCAGATTGTTGTTGTAGTTGTGTGTTTGTTGCTGGCCAGCGGTTGGCCTTAATGAGGTCATGTGTGTGTTGGTTGTGCGACGTCGGTGATTATGATGGCATGAAATTAACATTTAATTTGAGCTCAACTGAACTGAACTGGAGCGCCACCTAGCGATGGTTACATCTGCGAATGTATGCGTGCGTGCTTGTGTGCATCTGTGTGTGTGTGTGTGCATGTGTGTATTTGTGCTTTCAGCTAATTTATGCCGCTTGCCCCATAGACGTCTGAATGTGGCATCATTAGAGGCAACTTTGTGGCCCCGGACGCGCTCCATTGGACAATGGCATGTAATTTATGTTTGTCTTAGCAGCTGCTAGCGGGGCTTACCCCATTACCCCCGCTCGTGGCCACAACTACTACTACACACACACAGATGCACACACACGCACAGGCATTTACACAGTTTCTGGGCGGGCAACAAGTTGGGGCCAGCAACCAGTTAAAAGTTTTGCTGCCCAAAACTTTTCCTTGTCTGCGCTTAAGCTGCGACCAGACCAATGCCAAATCCTGGCGACCAACAACGTGGACCACAACAACAACAACAACAGGAACAAGAATTACAACAACAAAAATAAAGAGAAAAAATATAACAAATTTTTGGAACTTCCTACTTCTCACGCCCCCTTCTCCGCCTTTCCTCAAGAGATCCTTGCCAGGCTAGCAAAAGTTTCTTGGCTTATCAATACTACAGCAATTCCATGTCCGGTAGGAACCATCGCTCCCCCTCCCCCTTCCCCTCTCCCTTTCCAACCAATCACCTCTACTCCCCATAGAACCACAACGAAAATTATTGAAAAAAATTAAATGAAAATAAACCGAAAGATGGCAAAAATCGAGCGAATGTCAGCGGCAAAAGTCAACAAAAAAAATCTCTTTTCTTTTTTCCCTCTCTTCTCTTTCCTTCCCCTCCCTTCCCGCCCCTCTCTCTTCGCTTGATGTTCCGTTTTCCCTAACTTATAATATGCCCTTCGTTATATATTAATGAGGCTTAAGCAGCGTCTAACATTTCAAAGCTCGACGAAGGGAAACGGCATCGGAATGCGAATGGCTGATGATGGAGGGGAGAAGCGAACGGATGGAATGGAATGGGATGCGATGGAATGGGTTGGGATGGGACGAGGAAACGAAATAATAAAAATGTGCGCACATTAAATATTAATTTCAATTTGGACTGATAAGAGCGCAGTTTGCTCTATGATGTGGCAGGACAACGATAGCATCGGAACGGACTGATGCCTGAGGTCACGAAACGCCGCAGGAAGCTTTTAATTAACCGTTGGCCAAGTCCTTTTTAAAGTGGCCAGAAATAAAAAATGTGAGCCACAACTCGAAGCTAAAAATTGAGGGGGAAAAATTAGCAACTTTTTTTTTCTTACACTTTTTTAAATGTTTAAAGTTTAGTTAATAAGAAGCGCCGTCTAGGCCGTAACTAACCTATCTTAATCTTAACAAATACAAGACACAAGTAGCTAAGGCAGTCCCCCTTTCTGGCCCCTTGGCGGTCCCCCTTTCTGGCCCCTTTTCTTCATTGACCCAAGCAACACTTTAGAATTTCCGCTAGAACAACCGAAAAATGGTGTCAAGCCAAAAGAAGGCGAATAAAGTTCAGAATAAAAAGCAGGAGAGAAGAGAGAAGGGTGGAAGAGAAGAGCCTGTGGGGGGAGGGGGTGGAGGCTAAAGAAAACCGGCAGACAAATTCCATGAACAAAATGAAATGTCAACAGTAAATTTACCTTACACTTTTCTATTGTCGATTTGTTGTTGTTGTTGTTGGTTTGAGGTGTTGTTGTTGTTGTTGGTTGGTTGGTTGGTTGTTTGTTGTTTGGTTGTTTGGCTGTTGGTCTCTGGGCTGATTATTTTCCTTTCTAATGCGCTGAAAGCTCATTTTTCTTATTTGGGTAAAAATTCTCTTAATGCGATTTACAAAAACGAAACGAAATGTCCTGCAGACGGTCACAATTGGGCAACCCATGAATGTCTGTGTGTGTGTGTGAGTGGGTATAAATATGTCGAAAATGGACTTGAGAATTTATTTACATAAAAAGGATTTTACAAATAAGAAGGACGAACAATATACACACACAACTCAGTCCACCCTTTCTGCTGCCTCGTCCTTTCAAGCTCTTCCTTTTGTCATTATTATAAGCGACTGAGAGATCCTTATTTTTTTATTTATTTTTTTTTCGTTCCTCGAATCACAAACCAAGCGGTAGAGTTGCCTGGTGACAGATTATGAGGGGATCGGGCAGGCAGTTATTGGGAGCTTTGGGTATATATCTGTTACGCACATTTGGCAGGACCCAATGACCATAAATCGGTAGACAGCAAGGATGCGGCTAAGAACATTTTTTAGTGACACTCAATTGAAATGCTATACCCTGATCTGTTGCCATCCTTCGTCCTGCACAGTTTGCACGTTTCGGAAAGTTCATTTAAAATTGTTGCCAGGAGGCAGGCAGAAGGCGGATGAAGAAGGAAGGCGGCAGACGGAAGGGGAGGATTCGACTGGATGGGAGTCGGGAAACAAAGTCGCGCTCTAAGCAGCAAATCCTTTCATCCGATTTAAGTAAATGCAAACAAAATAAGTAAATAGCAAGAAGCAACATGCTATCCCTTCCACCCGCACCCGCCCTCTCCCTCGCCATCCCCCACACTCCACTGTTCTGTCTTTCCAGCTCTGCTTTCAACTCAAAAGAGCTTAGCGCCTCGAAAGCCACCCCCATCCTCAACACTCTGCACCCACTCCCCGCCAGCACTTGACAAGCCCCTCGACAGGCACTTGGGTGAGCTTGTTAAAACTTTAAGTCCGTTTTACTTAACTTGGCTCCTTTGGCTGACAGTTGTAACTGTTTTGCTTGCTTCGCTTCCTCCGAGCGCCGTCTCGCTCTTTGCCAGCTTCTCTCCCCCCCTCTCTCTCTCTGTCTCTCTCTTTGGGTCGGGCAGCTAATTTTTTAAATAAATTGGCGATTAGAGCCTTCAACTATGTATTAAATATATATTTAACTTCGGTTTCCTTATTATCCTTTTTTTTCTTTCGTATTCTATGTAATTTTTCCTTTGTTTCCCGCTTTACTTTTCCTTCACTGCCATTGACAGCGGATCTAATTGAGTTGTCCTTGTATCTGTATCTGTCCCGCTCTCTCTCTCTCTCTCTCTCTCTCCTTCCCTCTGACAAGCTGTATAATTAGTCAAGTTGGTAAGTCGCCTTTGCTATTGACACTTGGCCATCAGAAGGACATTTAAGTTTTTAATTGAAAGTTGATTTTCTCCGCTTACTTCCTTTTCTCTTTTTTTGAAGGGACTTATTAGGATCACTTGTGGGCACAGGATACACAATTGTGGGTACAGGATACGCAATTGTGGGCGCGGCTTACAAAATTGTGGGCGTGACATTTGAACAATAATTAAAAACTTAAATCAGGTGTAACTTAGAGTCGTTTGACTTATGCCAAGTAAATTGGCTAATCAAGTACCAACTCGAAAGGACCAAGGCTTGGGGCAGCAAAAGGATATACAAATAGAAAAAATCAACTGAGCATGAAGTGATGTTTACATATATAGGGAAAAAAAAGGGGGGCAGGATTGGAAATTCAGACGTTATCCTGACAGCTGCCTTTAAACGCATTTGCACTCTTAATTAGCCTTCAGTTTGGGGACAAAAACACACACAGAATTTCCCATGACAATAACTGCAGGAGAGTTTTGAGAAAATCTCTTGAAATAACGGTATTATCAAATACTTTAAGCCACCCACGCGAAGACCGACTAATATCCTGAACTGAACTGAACTGAACTGAACTCTGGCTCCTCCCCCCACACACTTGAAAAAAGTTTGGCCCGGGCCCATGCGATGTTTTGCATACCTCGGCATAATTTCAAATTAGTGCACTCAATGGCAATGGTTTTCAGGTTTTCCAGTTTTCTAGTTTTCTAGCTTTTAGAATTTCACAATTTCAGAATTTTCCCAGTTTTCAGCATTTTCACTCGCATATATTTACATAGCCATCACAGGCCTATCCCCAATGCCGGAGGGTGAAATGCTAAAAATGCTTAGACCGGGCAACTGTTTCTGGCCGCAGCGAATCCGTAGACCAAACCATGGCATCAATTTCTGCAAATGCAGCTCGAACGGCTAAGACCAATACGGTGGGTGGGAACGACTACGAGATACCCTATAATTCAATCACTCGAGCTGCGACACAAGTAAATGTCAAGCTTAATCACAAGTGTTCCAAATGGACGCCTTCTCTTATCACACACACACACACATGCCTAGAGGGGGAGATAAAGCCCCTCCCCTTAAAGCCGATTACAGGGTATCAAAACATGCCAGCAGACCAGAGGCAGGGGCAGGGGCAGAAGCAGAGACAGAGGTGGAGGCAGGGATACAGCGACAGAGGCAAAAGCAGAGGCAGGGATACAGCGACAGAGGCAGAAGCAGAGGCAGGGATATAGAGACAGAGGTGGAGCCAGGGATACAGCGACAGAGGCAGAGGCAGGGATACAGTGACTGAGGGGAAGGCAGGGACACAGCGACAGAGGCAGAGGCAGAGGCAGCGAGGGAGCAGCTGCTGCCTGCGACTGGACGCGTGTTTTGTGGCTTAACGGCAACTGCAACGCTCAGAGCGAGTGGGATGACCAGTGGGTGATGGGTGATAGGTGGGGGGGTGATGGGTGGTGGGTGGTGGCCAAATGGTGACTGCCACGCTCTAAGCTACGTATGTGCATTAAAGTGGCGTCTCGTTGCATTATAGAAAATGTTTGAAATATGTGCAAGAAGAGGGAAAATAACAAACTGGAAATGCTTTCAAATTGCTTTGACATTTAGCATTTGGACTTGCAGGACTCGCAGGACTCGTCGGACTGACAGGACTGACAGGACTGACAGGACGCTCACAGTAGCAACTGCTATGCTTAAGAACCCTCCCAAATGGCAGGGGCATAAAATTGCCATTACATGACAGTGTACAACCTGGCGACGCGACGGTTGCTCACAACGCGCTGCGAACACGCAAGCTGCCCGCGCCTTTGTAGCCAAAAATAGGAGAGCCCAGCGCAACCTCAGAAAAAGCCAAAAACCGACCCAAAAACCCATCCAAAAACCCCACCCAAAAATCCCATCCAACACCCACCCAACACCCACCCAACACCCACCCAAAAGTCCACGCGACGCAACGCCAACCATTCGCCAGGCATTTGCCTAATGTGTTCACTGCTGCTCAGTCCTGCCTGTTTGTGTTGACTTAGATCTGTGCACACAGCCAGGCACACACACACACACACACACCCATGCACACCCATACACACACGCACATAGATAGTAGAGTCAGTGGGTGAATTGGGAAGGAAGTGCAAAACGTTTATCAGTGCGCGCTAAAGGAAAGTTTTTCATAATGTGTGGAAAAGAACTTACGCCAGCCGAAAAGGAAAAACTGTCAACTTGACACAGGCTATGTCCTTTTTGTTGTCCTGTTTGCAATGTTGACTATAGCTGGGTAAATCAGCTATATGAAAAGGCAGACAAAGGGAACAACACACACACACTTCATGCTATCAAGATTATTGGAATGAGGTGTGAACAGGAAAAGGACTCTTTGAGAAATTAGTTTCCCATGTCGTGGCACGTTTTTGGGCAGGACGACGACTCTGGCGACAGAGAATATGGGAAAAAAATATTAATTAATATTTTCATATCCTTAAAAAGTTTAAAAATATTTGGGCAAAGTTAGAAAGCCAGGATTCCCTTTGGCTGACGGGACAGAAATTGAAGCTGAAGGAACGCAGAAAATCCTGTCCAAACTTGAAGCCGCAGCTTAGGTACCATTTGTCCCACAGGCATTTCCGGTAAGTGTATTAAATATTCGTTATTCTCAAAGTGTCATCTTTCATTTTCTTCTTCTTCTTCTTCATCTATTTTTTTTTTTTGCTGCTCTTCTGGTTTTTTGCTTTTGCTTTTGCTTTTGGCTTTGGCTTTGCCTTTGCTTCGTCTTGCCTACATTATTTATGCATTTTTCTTCTGGCTGCCGCCGCTGCTGCCACTGCTGGCTTTTAATAGTTGTGTATCTGCGTGTGTGTGTGTGTGTGTGTGTGTGTGCGCTCACCACATTGAAAAGTTTTCTTTGCAAAGTGCTCGGTACATGCGAGCGCGCAAATATGCCAAAAAATATGCTACACAAAAATCGCTCAAGTGCAAAGTTTTAACAATTGGAAAGTTTGCATCATGGGTGCAGTGTACAGGATGGGCGGGGGGCCTACACACGTCAACCCCGCAACAGCCTGCACCCGTCAAGCACTAAGTGAGGCGGGTGGTCGGTAGGGGAGGGGAGGGGAGGGGGGCTACGACGTGTGCTTTAAGTGCTGGTCACATGACTGCAAAGAGAAGCTGACAAAAAATAAACTTGTCCTCAATTTGTGTGCTTGGCAGCAAAGTGTTAAAAAAAAAAATAAATAAAATAAATAAACGAGTCCTTGAGAGAAAGATGTTAAATATGTATGCATATATGTATGTGTGTGTGTGTGTGTGTGCAGTTAGCCACAAAGTTGAGCATCGAGTGGAGTAAAAAAAATAATTTGAAATAAATAAAAAAGTTTCAGAGACAAAATGTAGACTGGACTTTTGGTGGATTTATATTTTTATTAGTTTATAAATTGCATTAAAAGCTATTAAATTAGGAAAATAAAATAATTAATTAAATTAATTATGTGGCATATAAAAAATGCTCGGAATGAGGATCTGTAAATATTTACGTGGAAAAGTCAACTGAAGGCAGAAGGAGACTCAGACTGGAGCTCAGTTTTGCCTGGGATATTTTTTAAATTTAAAAAAAAATAATTAATATTTAAATAAATATTATTTTTACTGTGCAGTTAGTATATACTAAAAAAAAAGTAAGTAAACAATCAAAACTATTTCCAGGCTTAAAACAAATAAAATCAACTGCCAAAAGCAGAAGAAGAAATTTAAATGGGATTTTCTTTTCCTTGTTTCAGACTTAAAGGAACTGTTGACATATAATACAGGATATTCTTACGTTTCAGCAAATTTAAGCTAGGTTTTATTTATTCTAAACTTGCTGCAAAAGTTCAAGGAGCGTAGATGACGAAAGCATCTCCTTGTCCACAACTCACTTGCTGTACAATTTTGAAGTTTATTTAGTTTGAAGAATTTAGATTTGGTTTATTTGGACCTTCAGCAAATTGTCAAAGTTCAGCAGAGACTCGAGACTCGAGACTGAAAACTGTTTACAAATTTCTTGAATAAATCCTTGGAAGATGAATAAATTCGCATTGGCTTTAAGTATTTGACTGTGGCAGCTGTCAACTGGCTCCGAGTTCAACTACGACTCCGGGACGACTCTGACTTAAGTAAATATTCCCAACAAAGAGGAAGAAATAGATAGATGTTTATGTATGTACACACACACACACACACACACACATACGCACACACACACGCGCGCGAACAAACGAGAAGGCAAACAAAGAGAGCGAGTGGACAGGGGGAGTGGCAAAGCAGAAGTAGTAAAAACAAAGTTTGCTTTCTGCCTTGCAAGTGGCAAGTGGCAAGTGGCGCCACCTGGCGACCAATGAGGTGTGAAGATGAACAGTCGCAAGTGTCTAGCGGCATTATTGTTGCACACACAACACACCCGTAACCGTATACACCCATACACCCATACACTTACAGACCCTCACACTCACACTCACACACACACACACACACACACACACACATGCACGCCTTATCATCGTGTACTAAGCAAATAAAAGAGTCGCAAGAAGGCAAAAACCAAATCAAATGTATTGCAATCCATGTGAGTGTGTCAGTGTGTGTGTGTGTGTGTGTGTGCTTGTGGCCTGCTTACCTTGCCAATGTCCCGCCCGTTACTCAAGTTTCTGCTGCCTGTTGCCAGACGCCCGGGCTACACCTTTGTGGAAATCCAACAATGTCAACTATGCAACACAAAAGCGACATTGCCGTCGCTTTGTCTGACTACCAAAGTGCAGGGGCAGCGGCCGGACGAGCAGGAAGCGCCAAAGACGACAAGACGGCTGGGCGGGGCTCTAGGGCTGTAGGGCTGTAGCTGCGGCTGTGGCTATGGCTGCAAAGTAGGTGCGGCTCGTGTTGCTGTTGTCGCTTTTCAGTGGTCGTTATTGTTGTGTTTTCCAGAATACCCTGTACCCATGAAAACATCGAGGAGAGTCCTTTGAATATTCCAGCGATTAGCCAAAGGGGGGAAGGACATGTCCTGACAAGGATCAGTCAAGAAAGTGCAGCTGAATTTAATGTCTTGAGTTTGTATGGAAAATGTTTCCATCTGTGGGAACAGAAGCTAAACTTTAGGTAGAATTCTGTCTGAAGGATATCCTGTTTAAAGGATATCCTTGAGTCGTTCACTATTGTGTTTCGAGGACATTTTCTTTGGCCTTTTTTTATGCCATACAAAAAAATAGCTCACTTTGCGGACAGAATTTCTCTTTCTCCTTTTCGTTTCACGCTTTTTTCTCTCTCTCCTTACGCCACGCTTTCCCGCCGCCTGCCCCTCCCCCTACCCATTCACACCGTCAGCAACTGTTTCATGTTGCTTTTTATGCCTGCAATTTGCATTGGTGGCTTTGTTGACGTCTTTTGCACTTTTGCTTTTTCAGCTTTAACTCGCACGAAGGAGGAGAAACTTGCGAGAGCAACTGGAAAAATGATGACATTAAAATGCGCATTTTATTAAAGCGGAGACCCCTGAACGATGAACGATAGACGAAGGACGAAGGACGAACGACGACAATAGACGATTTGCTGGTCAGAATCGACGTGGCCCAAAGGAGTAACACGTGCCGTTTGAACCTTAACCCCTTGGCGTGAGCACACGACATGCTAACGTGGAAAACAATAGCAACAACAGCAACAACAGCAGCAACAACAACAACAACAACAACAACAACAACCACAATCACAAAACCAAACAGCGAATAACGAACAAGGAGCAACGAGCAAGGAGCAACGAGGAGCCTGTTGACTGGCAACTACTTCAGTTTTATGAGCCGCCCGCTGCGTCTCCCACCCCCTGTCCAACCCCATCAATTGACAATTATGAGGCCACGCCCATTGTCGTGCCCATAAATTTTGTAATTATTCCCCTGCGTGTCCAAGAGGAACTGCCAAAAACGGAAAGAAAAAAACAAAAGCAAAAGCAAAAGGAACAAACACACACGCATCATGCATAAGCCCCAAGAGATTGAAGTGGTGGGGGGTAGAAGAGGAGAGTAAAAGAGAGAGAGAGAGAGAGAGAGAGAGAGAGAGAGAGAGAGAAAGAGAAGCCGTGATGAACCATGAAATTTTGACTGTTGATGCGATGTGTGTGCCTATGGCATATGGCAAATGTGGCAGAGTCTGAGAGTGGACTATGATATGGAGAGTTCTGATATCCTTTTTACAGGATACGTAACAACCTGATGTGGCGTGGAATTATATGGCAGGGAACAGGTACAGTGAGCCACATTAAATGAGGGTCTGGGTAAGCACGAACGGCACTTAACGCAGGCTGAAGGAGCAGGACTTATGCAATAAAATCCGAAATTTGAATGAAGTGATTTTAGGAGCTGAAGTACTTAATAAAAAAAAATAAATAAAATAAAATAAAATCCTTTTTTAATAAGAGAATTTATTGAACCGCACTTAAGCAATAGAGAAAAGTGCATTGAAAGGATTTTAGACAACATCATTTAATCCTTTGCCCAAGAAATTATTTACTGAGTAAAATTTTTGCATTTTATAGATTTACTGCTAAGAGACTTAAATTTTAATAATTGTAAAAAAAAAAATAATTTTTAAAAATATAAAAAAAATAATAATAAAATTATTTTATAGGATTTAGTTTTAAGTTTAGTAGAATTAAAGGAGAAGCCTGAGACTTGAAGAAATTTGACTTGGAGAAAACTTAACTCGAGCGTAGGGAGCTTCAATTTGGTGGCATGTGGCACACAAAGGGCTAGTTACTTGCCTCGTCTTTAATATGAAAATCCATAAAAAGAAGCAGAAGGCGAAATGCGAAACGAGTCATAACAATTACAAAAGTGGCAAAGGCTCAGACATTGTAAACGTGGCTGTCAAAGTGAAAATAAATGAAGTTTATTGTCACGCACACATCTACAAATTGTGTCTGGGACAAGGAATGCAATTAAAATTTCATGTGCTTATGGCTTTATGCGCACCTTAATTGATTATATTTAACCCCAACCCAAATCCCTTCTTCCTTCATCCTTCTTCCGGGAAAGGGCCGGAAAAGCCCTACAACAAAAAAAGAGAGAAAGAGAAGGAAGGGAGGAAAAAAAAATGTGGTAAAAGGCCCAAACAAATTAATTAAAAATACGTTGTCTACTTTTGGGCGGGGTTGCGTCTTCGCAGGTTGGCCTTTGGGTACCGTCTTAGCCACAACGCTGGTTGGTAACAAAAATAAATAAATTGTACTTAAAGAGCTTCCCGGTCGCCGCAGTGCAGCCATAAACATTAATTAAAACTTTTGACCCTTGCCCCACGCCGCTGGCCAAAGAATCGCTCATCAGCTGCAATTTTCATGTGCAACCAAAAACCGTCCAAAAACTACAAGAAAGTCATTTCTACATGAATGTGATCGGCAAGGTGATACCCTAAGCATCGTCCTTTTTATGACTTTAAATTAATCACAGTTTTTTATATAAATTTATTAATTTATGGCAAGGCTTGAAATTTGATTAGTTAATTTAAAGAAATTATCCTCCAGAGTTAGCAAATAATTAATATAAAAATATAAGAAAATTAAATTTAAAAAAATTGTATTTTCGACTGTCACTAGATTAATTAATTAATTATTTATTTTAAGATTTGAGAATAATTATTTAAATAATTCTATTCCGCACACAAAACCCGTGTAAAGTGAGCTTTACTTTCGCACGCTCAGAAAGCATTAAGCTGCTTGCTCAAACGAAGTGCAAGATCATTGAGCTTTTGAACTGCTTATATGCAGTACGTATAAACAAGCCAATGACTGCACTGCTTGCAGCTCAAGCAGTTGAAAGGTGACTTATGTGACATGCGGAGCATGAAGTAAAATTCAGATTAAATAAAGAAAATAATATAAATATATTATTTTTTATAATTTTGATTTTTCTGTTATTATCCTAGGTAACTGCTCGCACTTTCTATGCCACTATAATATTCATTTACAGGGTATAACAACTACAAAGAGGACTACAATAAAATGCACTCAACATTTTCTCTGTGCTTTGTGCATGGGGAGTTCGTCGCTTAACGTCGGGCGATGCGGCCTCTCAGTGGCCTTATTTGCACGTACCGCTCAAAAATTACGGGTTAAGCACTTTTTGCCCATGGCATACTAACACACACACACAGAACACATACACCTTAGCGTACCTATATACCGCAATGAATCATGAATCATTTAACACACACACACATGCACAGACCCACACACAGGCACACACACACACACACATGGGAAGTCATAACGCGCGTGTGAAGCTTGCAAACTTTTCGCTTTTAAATGAAAGCTACGCGAGGATTTCCCTGCTGTGCGCCAAAAAGGTGAAAGGGCATACGGAAAATGTTTCGTAGATCAACTTGGGTCACAAAGTTCACAGGATATCAAATATGCTATATGAAATTGTATCAACATCTAAAAGAATTAAGTTTTGAGAACTTGAAAAGTTCTCATACATTTTATTTGAAGGATTTGCCCGGAGTGTGAGTGTTAAGTGTTAAAGGTCACGACAGGAGTTGAAAGCTCTGCTGGGACAGGATACCCATGGCGCATTCCCAGGGTATGCGATGTTCAGCTTATTTTCTCGTTTTTCGTAGCTCTTTCCTTTATTTCGGAACATTGTCGAAATTTGTGAGCTACAAGTGAAATATGACAGGGACACACGGACAGAGGACACGGACAGGGGACAGGGGACAGGAGGGACAGGGGACAGGACATATGGTGTTGAGTTTGCGAGTGGCACACTTTTTGTGCGTCAGTCTGGTTAAGTGGAAGCAAACAAATAGACAAAAGTGGCCAACAAACATACACACAAACACACTCACACACACACACACGCACACACGCACACAGACGTACATCAAACTTAATACCAAAGAAAAAGCAAGCAAAACCAACGAAGCATTAAATTAAAATTTTTTCTAATTAAACTGACGTCCAGCGGTATAAAAATGCTGTGCAGCACAATGTCCAATGCCACATGCCGCAAATTGTGGCACTTAAAAGTGAAGTAGCCAGGATTTGCATAATGTCCTTGGGACTGTTAAATGGAATTTAAATTTTTAAACTCCAAAGCCAAAAGTGAATGCAATTAGATTTCAAATTATACGAAATAACAAAAAACAGAAAAAAAAAAATGCTTAAAAGGAAATTATTTATATTCCTCTTTTTTTTTTATAGCAAAATTTATGGCAATTTATAGTGTACTTGAAGTTATGAATCTTCATGATGAATTATATAGTTTATGGTAAGCTGCAATTTGCTTTATCTATAATCACATTTTGGGATGATTCCTTGAAGCTTGCCACGAGTCGAATTTGAGTGTCTCATTAATCTAACTTTTATGTTCCATTCCGCCGTTCCATTGCACAGACAGTTAAGCAAATGAGCAACCTAAATGCGTATGCGTTTTATTAATGCCGCATATCATTAGATCAGCAAACATGCTCATATATAGACAACACACACACACACACACACACACACGCACACATTGAAACACTCCTTGAATGATGCTCGACAATAATAATGTCTTGGCATTTATCACACACTTTTTCCTTTTGCTGTTGTTGTCGCTGCTTTGGCCAAGTGACCAAGGAAAGTGGCTCTAAAATTTCAGTGCCAACAGCAGCAAAAAAAGAAAACAAAAACAGAGAAAAACAAACATAAAATAAAAAGTAACGAAAAACAGAAAACAGGAAAAAAAAAAGGAAGTACAAACGAGAGGAGCGCAGATAAATAAATGTGGCAACAACAAAGAGCAAAGCGCCATAAATCTAAATAACAAATTTTTACGAGAAACGAGACCATAAATAAGATGTTACTGCGGACGGGCCTAGCCAAAATAGTGGTAACAGCCATTCCCCCCATTTCCCCTTATTCCCGCCCGTCCCCCCCTACTCCCTTTCTGGCATCATTTCCCATTCCCAGGGACCGTTTTCCTGCCGCCTGCCACCGTCAAGCGGCGCCAATTCCTGGGAGTTCTGTTAATTTAATATTATTACTTTTCATTACAGCTGCCCACTGTACGTGTGTATGTGTGCGTGTGTGTGTGTGTGTGTGTGTGTTGACTACCACAAAATGCTGTTAGTTTCTTCATTTTTTTCCAACGTCTCTCGAAGAGGTCCCAAATGTCAACACATTAATGTCCATGACCCCCGAGCGAGGTTCATATAAATCAACATTTATCTGCGACTATCGCCGACAATTTAAATGACACAAAAGCAACAAAGCGGAAAAAACAACAACAACAACAACAACAACAACAACAACAACAACAACAGCATCATTTGGAACACATCTTTCTATTGGCTAATTAGGCTCTAAAAGATTTAGAAATAAAAACAAGAATTATTCAAAAACTGAGCAAAGTTCTTGGTCTCTAGGAACATTGTCATAGCTTCAAGTGAAGGTCCTTGAGGCAAGAAATTCGAGTCCTGCCTTGAAAGTATTTACTATGAAAAAAAGCCTACGCCTTTCGCCGCATATAAATGTTGGAAATCAGACGATCATACAAGCATTTAAAGTCTACAAGGATATTTATTTAATTTTTATTAATTTTTTAATTTAAAAATAAAAGTTCAAAGCCGACCTAAGAATGTCCTTTTTTAGGTATTTAAAATTTAAAACCCTGTATCATTTTTTTTTTATTTTTATTTCCAAATCAATTCCTGCCTTCAACTTCATCTTAACAGACTTCCTTTAAGGACTTCATTGCAATAGAAAAAGGAGCGGCGCTGCTTTAAAAAAAACGAAAAAAAAAATATCTTTAGCTGAAACTTGCCAGGAGTTTCATTCAGGATCATAGATCCTTTGGTGGAAACGAAATTGTACCACTTTTTCACGCTTATAAAAACAATTTTGCAGAAACAGGTTGCTCATATTTTGTGAGGTCCTGTGAGCTGTTGTTGGCTGCACCTTTTCGCACAGCTGCTTCATTGCATTTTGGGCTAATAAACAAGCGACAACAGGACACGGGCATAAAAACGAAACAAAACGGAAAAAAATAAAGGGACAAACAACAAACAGAAGACAGAGAGCAAAAAACAGTGGCAAAAACAGAAAACAGAGAATTGCAACAACAAACAAACATTGCACATCCTGTCCAAAAGGACGAGTGGTGAGCAGGGTTTTTGCTCACTTCTGTCGCACCTCTTTTTCTGTTAATGTGTTTGTCTGCGCGCGTGTGTGTTATGGCTGTTGATGTAAGTGAATGTGTGATCTCCCTCGCCTCCTTCTTTTACTCCACCCTCCCCCTCCCCCACCCCATCACCCCACCAGCCATCGGCTTCCCTTCCATCGTATAAACCATTAAATTGAAATTTATGCGGCACTTTGCCGCGTGAAATGTTTGTACAACTCGTTGCGGGCTGCGGCTTTTCAGCATTCGACCTCCGACCCCTTCTCGCCACCCTCACCCCCACCACCCTTTTCTGGCTTCTACAACTAACGGCACTTCCGTACATCAACTGCAGTTTGAGAGCCATAGGCGTTGACAGAGCGACAAACCGTTAGACAACAATATTTCTGCTGGGGATTGGACTGGGGGCGAGACAGACAGACAGGGGAGACAGGGGGTGGGGGTAGGGGGAGTGGGAGACCCCCCTCCCCTTTTTAAAATATATGCAAAACTGTTTGTTGTTTGCCATGTATTGCATGTAAATGGTTTTTTGAACCGCGCCACCCCCTCACATGGCCCCGCCTACCATCGCCTACTATCGTCTGCCCCCGCCTGCCGTCACATAAGCGGAAACATTTGGCAGCTAATTTGTCGTTTTATTGAAATTATAATGCAAAATCCTTGCAACGCCCAGCAAACGTCTCCAGTCCTTTGGCTTCGCCCGCCTCAATCCCAAAACGAAACTCAAATATCACTTTTGAGGTTTTTGTATCAGCTCAATTTTTGGCCGAGGGGCGGGGGGATGGATTTCTGCAACAAGTTTTAATTAATTTGCCACAACCTTGCACCTCACACGATAGTCACCGATCCGCCTACTCAGCGACCCCAACCCCAAACCCAAGCCCAACCCCAACCCCGACCACTACTTCTTGACAGACTCCACCGCAATAATTCTCGTCAGCGCCAGCGCCAGCGTCAGCGTCAGCGTCAGCGAAGGGAGCACAAAAAGTTGATGCCACGATAATTTGAAAAGTTTTCGCTTAGACAGCGACAACAGCAACAACAACAGCAGCAGCAACAACAACAACAGCAGCAACAACATGGAGAACGTCGTTGAGCTCTTCTATCCGGAAATGCTACAAAAACCGGGCAACTGGTAGCATCGAAAACGGGCAAACGGGTAAGCGGTTAAGTGGAGGAGGGGTAAGCGGAAAAGCGGGTAAACGGGCAAACGGGAAACGGAAAAACGGAGGGAAAACTATATGAATACGACATGCTATATTAAGCCTCAAATAAATGCAGCGCCATAATTAACATATAGCAAAAGTTTTCCCTCTTCACGGCTCGAAGCCAAAAGCTGCCGAAAAGCAGTTACGTAGCAGGCAGCTTCACGCCCGCCTCCCCACCCAACCACTCAGCCCCATAGACCAACCCATGAGCTGCCTGATGAAATATGGCTCCAAAAGTAGTTCTACGCATTCCAAATTTAGTTTGAGTGTGTGTGTATAAATATGTGTATATGTGTGTCCGTGTGTCTGTGTGTGTGTGTTGGTGTGTATGTGAGAAAGTAATTTGAAATTTACAACTTTCAGTTGATTGAGCAAAAAGTCAGCGCTTGGCAGAAGGTATCTGACAGAGAGATAAATCTGGATCAATCGAGAATTAATTGCCATGGAATGAGTTTTACATTAATTGCTAAAATGCCATATAAAAGGTAGATGTCCTGCATATGTCCTGTGAGCTATGCTAAATCAATATGTACATGTGCATAGCTGATCGCTTTACTAATTTAAATAGCTAAAGGCACTTTATAATCGGATGAAAATAAATGGAGCTTAAAAACTTCAATTTTATAGAGAATAAAATGAAATTCTGTTAAATTCGAATTTATGGAAAGAGCAGAAAAATAAAATATTAAATTTATTTAAAAAAAAAAAAAAATTTTAAATTTTAAAATAAGAATTTTAAAAGAGTCAGAAGATTTCCCACGTTTTATCTGATTAACTGATTATTTAGATTTTAGAAAAATATCTAAAAAAATCTTATAAATTTAAAAAAAATATTAAATATAAAAAAAAAAAAAAATAAAATATTGTAATTTTATATAATATATAATATATAATTTTATGGGTAATCCTCACAAAATCTTGAAATATTTTTTGATATATTTTATATTTAAATTTCCCCCTGTTGATATTTAATTTATATTTAATAAAGAGTAAAGAGAAAGGAAATGGACTTGACTTTAATTTAAATATCTTATTTGATTTATCTTAATTAATTACTTATCTTAACTATAAATTATAGATATATACATAGAAGTAGCTTTTAATATTAATTCACAGTCAGCTTAAAATTGAACTCCTTCCCTAGGGAAATATGTACTTAAAACTGGGAGTAGCTGAGAACTATTTAAAATATGATTTAAAACATGAACTAAACAAACGTCGAATTAATTAGCAATTATTTTAAAGTGCACACACATAAATTAGCAAGTTCTAGCTGCATGTCTGAATCGCATAATAATAATATCCTGGCTCACATCCTAGATCATATCATTTCTCCAATTGCTACTGAGTGTTTGCTGAAGTTTCCTGGGGCCTAAGTGCCCCCTCGGTTAATGTTTAATCAGGCTGGGGGCCTGATGCCTTTGCCTGCAGTCGAGTTTTGAGTTGCTTTAATTGTGGAAAGCGTCTCGATTTAATATTTTCCTGGCTAAAAGCTTTTCTCTATTTTGCATTAACTAGAACTCAAATCGATGCAGTTCGACTGAACGGAACTCAACGACTGTCGACGCAACTCAACGACTGAACGGAACTCGACGGAATCGCTTCAAGTGTCAGGGCTTAAGTGTAACTAAGAACTAACTGAACTTAATTGAACTTAACTCGGAGCTTGATTTGTCTTAATGCGACTCGCAACGTGCAACGTGCAACATGGCTACGTAAAGCGTAACGTGTTGCATAAAGAATAAAGAGCGCACTTAAATCTATGCATATATATTAAGTGCCAATACTTAGGATTGTGCACTTTCATTGTGTAAGTCTTAAGAACTAAGTTTCAGTTTGTACTCACGGACTGCATCAACGGTCGCTGGTGTCCAGATAAGCAACGCTACAAGGAAGGTGGCTGCAACAAAAGTGGCTGCCATCTGCAGACCCATTATTTATGTATGTATATTTGCGTGGAGGGGGGGAGTCTGTAGGCAGAGGGAGCAGGATGGAGCGTATTCGAGTTCGTAGATTCGTAGAAAGGAACAACAACAACAGCTTTAAAAATGCTTCACTTATTATTCTATTTATGTACAGATCTTCTCTTCACACTTGAATCTCTCTCTCTCTCTCTCTTTTAGTTGCTTCTTCGCCGCACTCGATCAGACTTACTCTTATCGCTGATCGCAAGTGTGCGCACTATCTCCCTCTCGCTCTCTCTCAAGCGAGCTGCTAGTCAACGTGACGTTGCACGCACTGCAGTTAAAAAGCGATGTAAAATGTATGCGATAGTGATTGTATGTGTGTGTGTGTGTGTGTGTGCAATTTTAGTGTTGAAGTGTTGTAGCAATCAGAGTTTGGTTTTTTTTTTGTTGGCGTTTAAATATGTTTTTGTTACGTTTTTATAGCATTTAGTTTTTTTTTTTTTTGAACGTTCGTGTTTCGAGGTTGAGGCGATTTTTCAATCGTTCGTTAAATACATTTTCGCAAGCCGAAAATCGTCGGATATAACAAGATGTGTAAGTAAATGCGATGTCATCATCATTATTGGCATGATAACGGTATTTGATTATTAACCAAAAATTGTGCGCTCAACGCATGTGTCACGCCCATCGTTGTCGTTGTTTTTGTTGTTCGGCGCGTTGTTCATGCATTTTTATTGGTAGTATTTGTAATTTGATTAGATTTGTTGACATTATGTGTTCATATATTGCAGCAGTTGTTGTTGTTGTTGTTCAGATAATTCCAATAGTTGTTGTTGTTGTTGTAGTTGTAGTTGTTGTAGTAGTTGCGGAATCACCATCGTCATCATTGTTTTCATGTGGAGGGAAGCTGTTGTTACTATACCGACAAAGTTACCTGCTTTCAAGTTGAACTAAATACGTATGAGCCCTAAGATAATATTATATATTTATATATATATGTGTGTGTATATGTATATTGTGTATATACATGTGTTTATGTATAAGGATATGCAGTTTTTATATTCCTATTATTTATTATTGATTTATGGGTTTTATTTTTGCTTTCATTGAATGACGTTGATTGCCATCTGCAAAAGGAGAAAGAGAAAGTAAAATGTTTGAGGTAAATTCTCCACGGCTTAAGCTGACATCCTTTACGGCAAAAGAACGCAAAGCCAGAGCTTTCTGTGTGTGTGTGTGTGTGTGCGGTTTCCTGAAAGAACAAATCTTCCTGCTCTGTTAAGCCCGACCGAAAGCTGGGAAAAAAAGCGAAACCACAATTCAACATTTAAGAGCCTTTAACACAAACGTTCAACTAGCCAAAGGATAACGGCTCGAATGTTAACCAATGAGTTTTCCACTAGTCAAAGGTAATAGATCATTATTGTGGCAAAACTCGGGCTTATGAAGAGCCTGAATGGAGAGGCAACTTTCATTGAATAAATTCAAAAAATTTCCACTGAAACTTCTTTGAAGAAGTAAAAGTTTTTCGCTCGCCTCTGCTTAAAGGAATAAAGGATGCAATTTTTAGAGAGCAATCAGAGCAGAAATTTTGAGTAGAGAATGAAGTTGCTCCTTGATGTCAAGAGCTGTGCTTATAAAGTGAATTAATCATAGATTTAATTGATAATTCGTATACAAGGAAACTTAACGAAGTTCCTTGAAGCTGCCAGAAAATGATTTCCCCGAAAAGCCAATGTAGCCGATGTCCTGTGGGTGGGGGAAGGCGGTGCAGGGAAGTGTGCTTAAATGCTAAGAGTGCTTTTTACACTAATCACTTAGTGTATCCTGTCGATCAAAAGGAGCACCTGGAAGGGACAACAGCCTATTATTAGGACACTCGAAACTGCAAGCTTTGCCAGGACACGGCATGGCACTCATTTAACTACCGAGGACAATTAAAATGAGCTAAAAATACCTTGAACTCTGCTAACTGCTGGGACTCCCGAGTCCGGCATTTGCATTTTAAGTAAAGGAACGAAAAAAAAAAAAAAAACAGAAAGGATGAAAAGAAATAAGGACACGTTGGCAGCCCTGCCAAAAGGTAAATACTACAAAGTCAATGCGCAATTCCCTGAGTTTTGTTACTTTTTCGCTTTTTGCACTCATTTTGTTTATATCGGAGTCGAGGCGAGAGATGGGCCGTGGGGGCGGGGTGCGTGGTGTTTGGGGGCTTGCCGCTTGTCAGAAGCAAAAAAGGGAAAAGAAATACCGATAGAGCGCAGGCCGTAGCCAGCCGCAGGTGGGCGTGGTCAGCCCCACATGTACTCCATATACCCGATGAATATGTACAAGCTTTATGCACTTGTAAAAATCAATTAAACTTTTCAAGTGAAGTTATAATGGCTGCCAACTCATGCCCCCCTCCCCCCTCCCCTTCCCCTTCGTTCCATTCAACACTTACACTTCTCATCCTACTTTTTCTTAAACCATTCCCCTCCTTCCATTTCCCGTCTATCGTGTTTTTGGTTTTTTTTCCCTTTCTTATTGTTTCCATAGCCTTGCAACGTTGCCTGCCACTGCCCCTGCCCCTGCCTCTGCCCCTGTCCCTGCCTCTGCCTCTGCTCCTGCCTCTGCTTCTGCCTTTGCCTCCGTCTTCGCCGCTGCCGTTGTTGCAGTTGTCAAAAGTTTTAAAATAATTGGATTTTTTTTTGTTTTCTGCTTTTGTTGCTTTGGTTTTCCTTTTTTTTTTTTTTATATCCTTGCACTTTTGCTATAAGCGCAGGAGAGGCACGAACGAGCTCCAAAAAACCCGCTGCCCATTCTATAAAAATTAAAATTTCTTTGTTACCAAACCGAAAGGTACAAGCAGCCCGACAAGGATAGCAACTGTTAGGGGAGCACGAGTGAAAGGGACGGCCATAGGGGGCAACACTTAATGCTGACTGCAGTCGTCATCGTCATCGTCAACGTCGACGTCGGCGTCGGCGTCGACGTTCAACGTATTACCCAATTTCCACAGAAGTTTTCAACACCAATTGCAAACGTCAACAACAAAAGCAACAGTCGGGGTACGGGAAGGGCGTGTCCGATCAGCCGCCCACTTATATACATACATATATATACACATATATATATACACACATATATATATATATTACATTTATATGTATTTTATCAGGCAATGGAAGCTCTTGAAGTGCTCGTCCTTTCGCCCCCCTTCAGCGCCTCGCACTGGCAGTTGATTTAATGGCCTCTCTGCCGCATGGCCTGTCATTATCGAATGAAGATAACGGTACAACTCTGGCAAGGACCCATCATACATAAGCCATACATGCAGTGCCTTATAACAGGATGCATCATTGCTGTATGTGTGCATACACACAGCTCTAAGGGAGTTATAAACATGTTCCACTCAGATACAGATTACGGCTAAGGACTTTCGATTATTGGTCGTACATCAAGGATGCGTGTGGAGTTCGTGATAAAGGATTTAAGGATTTATAATACCAAAAGCAAGTCTATAAAGGAGGACCGACTATACCCATATAGTGAAGGGGAAACTAACACTTGAAATTTCTTCTATGCAGGACACTTAAGACACGTAGAACAAAGAGCAGGCAAAGGATAACGTGAGAGGCCAAAAGTTTTGCTTAATTGCTCAGGTTTTGAAGTTTGCCAAGTTTTAAATACTTTTCAAAGATTCGCTTAATCAGACTTTAAAAAAATGCTCTAAGAAACATTTTAAAACGTGACTTAAGAAAAGGATATATGAGTTGAGGTGGAGGCAAAAACAGGATAAATTTTGAAAGTTTTCTAAGTTTTCAAAATTTGAAAGTTTATTATTTGAATTTCAGACTTGATTAATAAATAATTAAATTATTTCAAAAATGAATTCAAAACTTGCTAAAAAAAGAAGCGTTTATATCCTTAAGCGTAAATCCTTTTAATTTTCAAGCTTCGTTTCTATTAACTAATAAGCGAAGTATTTATTCCTTTTTCTTTCAGAATCCTTGTCGTATTTTTTTTTGGATTTTTGTTTTTCCAATTTTTTTTTTTTGCTCATTCATTCGAGTTTTCGCTCCGCCTTTACCGTTATTCTTTGCCTGTGACATTTGAGAAACGCGCAGAGAGGAAAACTTGCTGACTTTTGTCAATTAAGCTAATGACATCTGATACAGCAAATGTCCTTTGTCGCTCCTCCTTGCTCTCTCTTTCTATCGATAAAACAAAGACGAGCGAGAAATATCATCAATGGGTAGAACTTCGGTTCAGTCAGTTCTGCGGGTTAAATAAAATTTTTGGATATATCCCCTCCCCACCCCTCCCACTCACACTCCTCCTTCGCACACACGGCGTATGCGTGTTATGAGCATTAAAGTTGAGGCTTTAAGTGAAGGCAAAAACTTGCGTTCTATCCACAAAACTTCATTTAAATTTTCTTTTGATAGACATGCACGCACGCCGAGTATGTGATAGGGGGAGGGGGGAGGGAGAGGGAGGTGGGGAATGGGAAATGGGAAATGAAAGTGAGAGACAACGAGAAGAAGCAACAGCTTTTATGAAAGGACAAACACGGACTCCACACACAATACATTCAAAACGGGCGACAGGTTTTTCCTGGTTAGGGGGAGGGGGGAGGGGGGGAGGAGTTTCTGGGGCAGATGATGCGGAGTAAGATGAAGATGAAGAAGGAGCTGCCGCTTTCTTTGGGAACAGCTGTCAATTTGGTAGCTGCAATATCTCTTCTCACTCTCTTTCCTTATCTCCTGTTCTCCTTTTCCCATCGCTCTGTTCTTCATTTCATTTTTTTTTGCTTTCCTTTTTATTTAGTTTTTTGCCCTGCTTTTCAGATTCTAATAAAAACACTTGACACCGAAACGAGGAAAGTTTCTTAAACAAAGTGGTTGGGCGAGTCCTTACCAGTGAAAGATTGTCGAAATGAGAAAAGAATGTGGGGGAGCCAGAGGAGCACAGGACTAAAAAGTGACTCGAGCAATGACAAAATGACGGAATGATGTGTGTCATGTGACGCTTTAAGTTCTTAAAGCTGAAAAATGAAGTCAACGAACGAACAAGAAAAACAATACGGAAAATTCAAGTGAAAACTGTCAGAAACTGTAAAAGGACATCACCTGCTTTTGAAGGGAAAAAGAATGTGCAACTTTGCTGACAAGTGTAAGCTGGCTAACTGAGCAGCTTTCCCTCAGCTTAGCTGCAAATTATCTCTATGGCAAACAATCGATGCCAGTACCAGGGATGAAAGGCGGCCAAGGGATACTACTACCAAAGGCAGGTCCTTCAGAATGTAGCCAACACAGTATTCAGTTAGCTTACAGGCAGCTGAAGCTGAAGACATGAAGGACATTCTGAAAGGACAGCATACTAACTACAGCATTCCCAACTATTCTGACAACCGACATTTGCTTTGAGATCTGAATCTGATTCCTTTATTAAAATCAGAGAAAGGAAGAGATTTACAGCAAATTAAGACGAAGGCTGAAAACCATTGCCTACTTCTCAGGGCACAGCCCATAGGTAAAAACTAAATAAATAAATAAATATATTTATTTTACAAGTGAAAGCAATTTATTTTAAATTATTTTTTTAGACAGCTTAAAAATAAATAATAAAAAAAAAAAAAAATAAAATAAATAATAAAAATATATTAAAAAAAATATATTAAAAAATATATATATATATATATGTATGTATATATAATATATATAAAATATATTAAAAAAAAATAAATAATAAAAAAAAAACTACTACAAATTAAAATTAATAAAATAAATTATTTTTTAAAATTTTAAAATTAATAACAGACTTTAAGCTAGCTATAAAATTATACTTCAAGTTGAAAATCCTTCGCTCAACATATTTTCATTTTTGTTTTCTGGCCCCGACTTCCTTTTCCACTTCAAGCCTCATGCGTTGGGAGAAAACCCATAGCATACATTTTGGGGCAACACATAAAATTTGTACTAGGCTTTAAGAGTGCAATCAACACCTCAAACCGAATCGAAATTGAAAACCATTCACGATAAGCTATAAAATGTAAATCAATCCTTAATCTATTCACAGATCAAAGTCAGGACACTGAATCCATCAAAGGTTCATTGGGCGCTTCGCAGCTGCTTTTACAAGTTTCCATTTCCGCCTACCACGCAAATCACTTGACTTCCTAAAGGCTCTCAATCCTAACTGTGTCAATCTATGGCGCATCCTTCACTCACACACACACACACACACATACGCATTTTGATGGGAACGTCCATTGCAAGAATTTCAACGCCCTTAACACAAAAATCACTTCTTCTTAGCTGATCCTAAAACGATTTAGGCCACACTGGGACACAAACACATATACACAGCATAAGGACACTCACACACACACACACACACACACACACATACATACACACGCGCATCATGATAGCCATTGCCGTGGCCATCAGTGGCATTTGCAGTCGCCGCAAACGTGACGCTAGTTTTCCAAAACAAAGACACGAAATTTTCGGGGCGTCCAGCTGCGAGAATCCTGCGAACCCTCTAATCCCTCCAAACCTTCACTCCTGCCACAACCGGATACCCTTGCCGGCAACAAACGGAAAAGCTGTTAACGGTCGCTTTAAGCAAAATCCGTAAAAGCGAAAGAGAGACGGAGGAGCTCCAAAAAATTGTTGTACCGCTCGTAAAAACGAAAATGAAAATAGATAAAAAATATAAAAAACACACACACACACATACGTACACAGGGAAACACAGAGTGGAGCCTGAGCGGTGACTTCATTTTGTAAATCAATTGAATTTTCAATTGTGTGCGTTCAGAAAAGAAAAAAAAGAAGAAACAACATAAAAGTCAATGCAAAGGCACAAATAAAGGAAACGACACTATAACCCAGAACTAGCAGAAGGACAATGACACACAGGACGCAGAACACACAGGACACACAGGACACAGGACACACTGAGAGTAGCAGCAACAAAAACGAGAATAAGAACAGATTTTGATTTTTGGCTAGTTTCCTTGTTGTCCTTTTCCAATTGCTGGCAAAATCTTTCCATTTGTTGGGCCAATTTTGTCCTTAAACAATTTTTGGGTTCGTCGAGGACTCGAGGCAGCGACTGAAAATTATGCTGAGATTTCAATAGCTGTTAACATTCTTATCCTTATCTTCATTTATATTGAATATTTCAAATAGTTTCGGGTTAATTCTTTATCCCTTTTATGCCGCTATTTCTGACCTGTGCCAACCGTTATCCTTTTCAGGGACTTTTACCTAATTTTGTTTTAGTTCAGTTTCTAATATTTTTTTTTTGCTTCATATTGATTTTCAAATATTTTGAATTTCTACATCTGTTCCTTTATCCTGCTTCCTGTGCTACTCCTTGCTTTGCCTTTGTCCCGTTATCTCTTTAACCTATTTCGGCCAGGCTTTAAGCCCAAGTCGTTGCCCCTATGCAAAAAGCTGAACGAGTTTTGAACGGATGTGTGTCAATGTATTTTGAAGACTGCACACACACACACACACCTACAAGCACGTGTGCACACAGACACACGCACACACTAGAAGCTCTGTTCCTTGCAAATATTTAATTTATTTATAAAATTATTTTACCAGCTCTGAGAATCGAATGAAGAGCCTCAAGACGTGGGATTAGAAATTAGATTAGGCGGCATTTTAATCCAGGGAAATAAAAGCGGTACAAAACCCGTTAACCGGCACGCGGTAAACACGAGACGCGATGGCATGCGAGGGGTATTGTAATAGGGGGGTTGGACTGTACCGAACTGTAACCGAGGCAAGCCGAAGATGTTGACGGGTTCAATTGTAACTTCAGTTTTAAACGAAATCCACGCGAAGCACTTGGAAATTTCAAATCGTAGAAATTTTATTTTAAAAAAATTATATAAATTTTTATATGTAAATTTGTTGCTTTTGTTTTGTTGTTTCTCGCTTTATATATATTTATTTTTTTTTTTTTGCTTTTGAAACACACACGGCGCGCACAGAGGTTCTTACAGGCTCGTTACATCCTGCCAAATCCCGAAATTGTACTAAATACGTACAAAACTTTTACGATTGGCCAAGGCTCAGTGGCCGCCGCTGCGAGCCGCCTGTGTGTGCGTGTGTGTATGCGGGTGTCTGCCGACGGACGACGAGCGCAAGCTGTCAACTTCGTGAGCGATTGAGTTCGGCAGCTTCTGTGGTGAAATTTCGTGCGAGAAACGAAGTCAAAGCCGAAAAGTAACTTCAACGGAACAAAACATTGAAACGGCTCAAAAGTAACCTGAAGAGCAAATGAGTGACTCTACCCCAAATAATATTCCTGTAACTCACTCAAGTGTTGCAAAGAGCAGCATTGAGTTTTTAATGACTTTTTTTGAAGGACTCAATGCAGCAGAAAGCAACTCAAGAACTCAGCGTATGGTCAAACTCAAGAGCGACTGGACTTAAGCAGAGTTAACAGAGACTCGAATATGAAAGTTGAAAGCCACTCAAAGTGCATTTAAGCTCAAGAGGAGTGTTATCCAAAAGAATTCCTTTGATTCTAAGATATTATATTAAAGATTATATTAAATATTTAAAAAGTAAGCAACTTTAATTTAAAACAATGCGATACTAAATCTTGCTTAATTTAAAAATTCAACTCTAAATTAATTAAATGCTTGAAACAAAACAAATTCCTTACCTCAAGCTCTCTTTCAGGTCTGTTAAGTCAAACTTAACAGCGCAATGTTAAGCCGCTCCAAAAGTTACTTAAGGTAGGCGAGTTAAAAACTCAATCAAAGTTCACTCCTGTTTGCAAGCAGCTAAACTGTTAGCTCAGTTTTCAAATGCCAAAAGAGAAACTCAAAGAGAATTGCGAAATTTCAACAGACTCAGAACTCAACTCGATGCGGGCGCCACTGCACGTCACTCACTCAACATCTCTTAGCACAGGGAAGCCACTCGAATTGAATTTCCCTCAAAGCAACAAAGGGAAACTGAGTTCCAGCCAGAAACTCAACTCAGTGCAAAGCTTTCGGCATGCCGAGGCGACGTTCGTGCATATCGCTGTTCGGGCGTGGGTGAGTTTTACGAAGCTGCCAATTCGTATAGTCGGAGGCGTCGCAGCGTCAGTCTCAAATGGAGCGGCGTGCTGTGTGCTAAAAGCGGCAGGTGCAAAAACTAACTGAACGCAGCTGCAGCTCTGCGTTGGACAACGCTGGCTAATTGTGGTGCATACTTTTTGGCGCGCGTAAAAAAAAAATGCGCAGCTGAAACTGAAACTAAAGCCAAAGCGAATGTAAACGTGAACGTAAATGTGAGCGTAAATGTGAAATGTGACAGACGCAGTGACAGTTGAACATTTACAAACAGCAAAAATAAAAAAAAAAAAAAAATAAAATAAAAAAATTACAAAAGAGTAAAAAAAAATTTAAAAGCAGACGTTACAAGTAACTGTCAGAGTCACTGTCAGTAGTGGTCCTGGCCCTGCTACTACTACTGCCATTGCCACTGGCACTGGTCCTGGCCCCAGGAGACATTTAACATAATAAAAACGAACGTGTGCGGCATTCGTTGCTCTTTTAGTCAAGTTTTTGCAACATTCTGTGAACGGCTGTGTGTGTGTGTGACGGTGCGTATGTGCTGGTTTTTGTTTAATGCTAATAACACACTGATACACTCACGCACACACGCACACAGGCACACACGCAGACAGAGACAAGCGCACAGTTAGTAGGAACAATATTGTAAATGTGTACGGCAAAGCAGTTGGCAAAAGTGTCGTAAATCGTTTAGACGGCAAACGTGGCAAGCGCCCAGGACACGGATGAGCATACGGACCACACAGATCCTGTAGCTGCAAAGGCGACGGCAGCAAGACGATATGTAAACGACGAATGCTGCCACCGTGGGAAAAACAAAACAGCAACAAAAACAACAGCAAAACAGCAACAAAAACAACAACAAAACAACAACCAAAACAGCAACAAAAACAACAACAAAAACAAAATCAAAACGAGCAAAAGGAAGAACACAAGTGAAACGGCGAAAGGAGCGACAACTGCCACAGGATGGCAACATCCTGCGCTATCCTGATAGGCACTACACAGCCTCAAATCATGTGAGTGTACATATCCTTACCCTCCTTATCAACTTTCTACCTCCCCAGCGAAATGAACTTCATAACGTGTTTTTTTTTTCCTTTTTTTTTGGTTTCCTTTTTTTTTTATGAGGTTTTAACGTAAATTCAAATGTTTGAATTAGACGCCTCAGTCCTTATCCTTCCGTATATCCTTATGTTTGGCGGCCACAGTTGGAGGCGTGATAAATTTTTATATCCGATTTAAGTTTGCGTGCGTGTGTGTGTGTGCGTGTGTGCGTGTGTGTGTGTGTGTTAGTATTTGTTTGGGTACGTGCCTCATACACAGGGATCGTTAGGGCGTGCTGCCGCCCAAGGACGATGGGCAATTAAAACGCGCGAGTGCAGAAATCAAACTGATTAATTTGTCAAAACGGGAAAATGGAAAGGTGTGGGAAATGGAAATGGAAATTTTAGTGCCTCTGCAATTTAGTTGCTCTCGACATTTGATTTATGACATGTCATCAGAGCGGAATAAATGTCAAATTATAAATGTGAATTTCAGTTGAGTGATGGAAGCTGCAAATACCCTGTAGTTAAATGTAGGCAAGGATAACACTGAATGGCACTTTAAATAATGATACTTTTGGAATATATTCATTGAACGTGTCCTTAGGATTTTATTATTGAAGTGGGAATTTATTAAGGCAAATTTTATGTGCAGAATATTTTAAGTAATTTAGTTAAGTTTAAATTCAAAAAATCGCATTTAAATTTTAAAATAATAATTTGATTTTTATGTGGCACCTTAAATTTAAAAAAGTGTACGACTCACATTTAATTCAATTTTAGATTATAAATAAAAATTGACATAATTAAAATGTCTTTATTAATTTTATAAATCAGACTTGCTGCTGCTTTTCATTTTAAAATTGAAACAAAGGTTTTATTTTTTAATTTTCTGTCAAATAAATTTGAAGTTAAAAAATATTTTAAATTAATAGAATAGAAAATTTTCATATCGAAGTTAATTTTAAAACGCCTAAGTAAAGGTAAACGGAAAATAATTTTTCCTAGATTTACATTTTTTATTGATTTATTTATTATTTATTTTTTATATATTTTTGTATAATTTATTATTTTTTTATTTTATTTTTATTTAATTATTATTTATTATCTATTTTTTTTTATTTGTGTTTATTTTTTTATTTTTTTTTTATTTTTTTTTTATTTATTTATTATTTATTTATTATTTGTTTACTTTTTTGTATTCATTTATTATTTATTTAATGTTTATTTATTATTATTTTATTATTTATTAAATATTTATTTAATATTTATTTTTTATTTTTATTTATATATTTATTATTTATTTTTTATTCATTTATTATTTATTTAATAATTATTTATAATTTATTAATTTATTTTTTTATTTATTTATTATTTATTTATTATCTATTTGTTATTTATTTATTATTTATTTATTATCTATTTATTATTAATTTTTTATATTTTATTCAGTACATATTTATTTTTATGGGTGGACTGACCAATCGACACTCTAAAATATTTTCCGGCCTCAGCCAGTCTATTGCAGGGTATAATGATGATTGTCTAAGTGACACATGCGAATGATTTTCCATTTGAAAGAAAAATAAAAAATTATTTCGGGCAATATATTCAAATATATATAATTTATATATATATATATATATATATATATATATTTATATTTATATAGCCAAATTTGGGGTGTACATTTATGACTTAAATTGGAAAATACGAGAGAAAAATCAATATTCAGAGGCACAAAGTAAACAGGAAAAACCGATTTAGCTTTGGGTGAAATTTTCCATTCAATATTTACAAAAAGAAACCAATTTAATTTCACCAATACAAAAAAAGAAAAAAGAAGAAGAAAAATGGGAAAACAATTTAAAATATTTCAAAAATTTAAAAATAAGGAAAAATGAACAAAACATTTAACTTATTTTATTTTAAATTTTCTCTTTCACTTCAGCTAGGAATTTGGCAGGAATTCTGGCAGGCAGGAAAATAAACGAATCCTTGAAAAGGCATTGCACATCGAAAGGAGCAACAAATAAAAGCGAAAGCGACTGGAAAAGCGATTGGAAAAGCGGCAGGAAAATCTTTAAAGGTAAGTGTTTACCTATAATAAATTTTCAATTATTTTTGAATTTCTTTAAATTTCAAATTTCATTAAATTGGCTAAAAATGCCATGAATTATCCTTTTTTTTATTATATTAGCTTTTAAGGATTTTAAAAAATATAACTAAATTTTAAATATTTTTTCATCATTTTAAAAATCATAAAAAAATCTTTTCTGTCTTTGGGCGCATAAAGTATTAAAATTGTGTACACAAAAAGGTCCTGGTTACAGTTCGGGAACCTGTAAAAATATCTGACAGTATCCTTGTCATCAAGGCATTTAAGATGAAATCGTAAAAATTCCACAAATAAACCCATATTTTTTTTTTATTTTCTTTATTTTGGGGCCCAAAGCTCATAGTTTTTGAAAAAGTCGCCATAAAAGGCACTCGCTGCTCCATATCCTGGTAATATCTCCACATTATGTCTGCTTTTTACGTGCTTAATCCTTTTTTACTACACTCCGCACTCGGAGCCCCCTTCCCTCGCTCAAACAATCTGTCACTTTGTGGCAATAATGAAAACTTTTCCACATGTGCAACAACAACATCAAAACAACAACCACAACATCAAAAACAACATCAAAACAACAACAACAACAACAACATCAAAAACAACAACAACAAACATGACAGCAAATAAAAATCGTAAAAATTTGTAATCTGCGTAGTCAACGCAACAAGCAAATGCACTCAAAAACAAAGGATTCGGGGAAAAGGATAAAAAGCGGGACAACAAACCCAAAATAAAAAGAAGAAGAAAAAAAAAAGAAAAACTGAAATCTATAAAAATGAAAATTCGACAACAGGACGTGTCAATGATAAGCAGCGGGAGCAGTAGAAATATCAACAGGAAGCTGCAACCGATGTGTCCTTGCATCCTTGCAGCTTGCAACTTAACGATCTCAACGAGCAACTGGGGAGAAGTTCCATCTTCTCCGCCGCCTCCTTCTTAGCTATAAGGACTTTGCTGAGGACTAAAGCAGCTTTGCACGTAGCTTCTGTACATTTGATGCGCAGTTAGTATTTTTTTTGAGTATTTTTTTTTTTTTTCGTTCACTGTTGGTATTAATTTGCCCGCATGAGAGCAAGGACTAGGAATTGGAGCTCATTATGCATGCTTGTCCGCACGTTGATTTGAGTCTACATTTAAAGCAAATGCTGGTCCCTACACGCACACACACACAAAGAGACACTTGAAGGAGAAAAGAGATGGAAATATCCTTGCAAAGTTTTGGCAATTTCATTTTCAATTGACTGCCGACCAGGACACGCAGGCGGTGCTGGCTAACCAACGGCAATTGAGCGTATGAAACGGCATAAGGAAGCCCTCACAAAAGTTTCACACACACTCGCACACACACACACACACGCAGAGAGGCAAGAAAACTACACAAAGCAAAACATGAGAATCCTTTTCTTTCATTTGATTCCTTTATGTTTGAAGCTACTTATTTTATTTGAGGCAAGGAAACGTGTGTGTTGCAGCATTTCACATTTGCGTGGATATTGGGTTATCCTTATCCTTTACGTTTTACAACATTGCGCCGAGAGGGGAGGGGACTGTGTGGATGCAGAGGGTGGCCTGTGGCGTGAGGAGTGCGGCCTGTGGCGTGAGGAGTGATGATTGCGGCGTGCGGCGTTCGGAGTGGCAGGGCGTGGCCAAAGGATTCGCTCAAAGTTTTCTGTGAAATTACGCAGCACAGACACGCACAATTCATTTGCAAATAGAACAGTTTAATTTGTTGCCTTTGTGCCAACTGATATCCTTTCCTATCCTGGCTAACATGTCCTGGGTCGCCAAAGGGTGAGCCAAAAAGAATACAACTGAGAAAACTTCCTGAAAAGGTCCACTCGTTGCGAGGTCATATGCATGGCTGGCCGATGGTGTATGCCCGCATATAATTTAAGCACACCCACACACACATACGTCTATACTCATACCCACCCACACACACACACACACACACACACACACACACACACATACATATGTCAATCCACACAAAGGCGAGCTTAGTTTATGAACAGAGATTGCATTATGGCCAACGTCTGGCCCAGAAGACAAATTCCATCGATAGGATCTGCTCACAGTAATTACAAACTTTCCCCCTCTACGCCCGCCCCTTTACACCCTCCCCTTTACCCTTTAGCCTACACCCTTCACTTCCTGAAGCCGAATGTTTGCATTGGAATTGTCCAAGGTCTAGACACTTGAAAGACTGCCTAATGGCCAAGAGGGGGAGGTTCAGATATGTGGCCACGATTTGGCAGCACTTGACAAATGAGCAAAGGCTCCACCCCACACACACCCCCATCCCCCTCCCCCATTGCCCTCCATTCCAATCTTCGTTCTTCTCTTTTTTGGCCAAATATGCAAATGCCTTTAAATCGAATTTCTATGGTTTATTGCTCACAATTTTTCTGTCTATCCTTCCATTTGATTTATTTATCGTCGAGGTCCTAGAGACTTCACTAGCATCATATATATTATATATAATATTTTACTTATTTTTTTTTTTAAGTTTGCAATTTATAAAAATAAAAAAAAAACGTATAAAAAATATATTTACAATCAAAGAAACAAATGACTTCCAAGTGACTAGAAGGAGGCAGGAATGGGCTGGATCCAGTTGAGGGTTAAAATAAAGAAGGACTTGGACAGGATCTAGGCTTGAATTTCGTTTTTTTTTAATTTATATATAAAATCTGCAAATTTAATTAAAATCTGAAAAATGATTTTCTTAATTTGATTTTCATTTATAGTTAAAAAAAAGGGCAGTAGTTTTAGGCATTAATTTTTGGGTGGGATGAAATGTGGGCTAAATATTTGTATATAGATTTAAAATTTAATTGATTTTAAAATAAAAAATTAATAAAATTATTAATATTAAATTGAATTAAGCCAGATTTATATAAAATTACTAATTTTCAATTTTATTAAAAAACCAAGAAATTCTGACTGTTAGTTTTGAGAGAAAAGTTTACTGTTCAGGACTTGCAGTTAAGGACATATTCATGTATCTGTGCATATAAAGGCATATGTGTGCGTGTGTGTGTGTGTGTTAATACTTCGCCTGTCATTTTTCTCCATAAATAAAATCCCTTTTAATAATGTTTAATATTTATTAATAACTCACACGCGATTTTAAAACTGTCTCCATAAACAAAACTTTCAAAGTTGAGGAAAAAATTGAGAAAATTTCAGCGCTTTAATTAATTAATAAAAATCATCAGTTTAATTTTAAAAACAAAAAGCCAGCATGAAATTTAGCATGAAATAAGAAAGTTACTTAAGTAAAAATTTGAACGGCAGAAGCAAAAGGATTACTCTTGTCCTTTATCCTGTATTACTCAGCCCCTAAATATTTTTACCCACCGAAAATATATTAATAATAATATTATTTATTTAATAATAATATTATTTATTTAATAATAATATTATTTATTTAATAATAATATTATTTATTTAATAATATTATTTTCATGGCATGAACGAAGTTATTTTTTGCTTTGGCGTTTAATTAATTGGTAATCAGGAGTTTCATGGTACAAGTTACCAACTTTTCGAAGAGCCAAGCAAGTTTGTTGTCCTTGTGGCATTCATTTCTTATGGTTCATTTTTTTATTATTTAAAAACTGCATATCCTTTATTAAGCACATATTTAAAATATATAAATATATTTTTAAATTTATTATTTTTCAAAAGAGCTCATAATTATTTAATTAACACAAAAAAGGATTCTACTTACGTTAAACGACTTTTCCATGTTTCGTCCTGTTGTTGTTGTCCTCGGTCGCAACTTCAGTTTTCGTCTTCCACTCGTTATTCAGCTAAAAGTAAAAGGAAAAAAAAAAACATTTATTAAATTTTTTTATTTTAATTTATATTGTTTTAATTTTGGATGTTAATTAAGAAAATTAAAATTGTATTTTAATTCTGTTCTCTTTTTTCTTTCAGCTCCTTCTCTCTGGTAAAGTGGGAAGTCTCAAGGATATCGTCGCTTTCAACAACATATTTTTTTATTTATTTATTTTAAAGAAAAAAAAGAAAATGTTGTGTGCCACAACAATAAATATAAAAATATTGCTATAAATAAACCAATTTTCCATCAGTCAATAAAAAGAGAAGAAAAAAAAAAAAAATTATAAAAATAAAACACAATCGAGTTTCAAATTGTGGGCGGTGGGCGTTGGGCGATGGTTGGCCAAAGCCTCGACGAGCGGTGAGGTGTGCAGCGGCATTTATGGGCACAAAATGATTGTTATTATACCTTCTTATTATTATTATTGTTATCAAAGCCAATGTCAAGCCCTCGCAGCATAAGGCAAAGGCTGAAAGCCGAGAACCCGAAAGTCGAAAGCCCAAAGCCAAAAGGCAAAAGGCAAAGGGAGCACAGCAGGACGAGAAAGTCAGTTCCCGGAAACGCGACACGACGAGGCCAAGAAAAAACGTGCCCCGCATAAAGACTCGCCCCTCCCACCAACATTCAACCATCCAACAAATCCACCCATCTATCCACTTCGCCTTCTCCTTAAATCCAGGATCACCTAACCGGTCCATGAAAAAAAAAAATGCCCCGCCCCCGACCATCCAACATTTCGTGTCGTGTACAAAAATTTATGTTTTGTTTGTTTATTTGCTTATGCAGTGCTTTGGCAGACTTCGTACAGCTCTCCCCTGTCGGAGCACCACCTCCAACCACCCCCCACATAAGTGCACAGACATACGAGCATCGCAGTAGCTCATGCAAATTTATACACCTGCCCCAGCGCCACAATAAATATTCCCCAAAAATATCTCATTTCAGCGCCTTTTGTCTTCGACTCCTGCCGTGGGTCCTGTCACGTGTCGGCATCATTACCGCACGTAGCACCATTATTTATCCAAAATGTATAACGTTTATAGGGCCAGGCCATCCCCCCTCCCCCTTCGCTCTTGCTCCAAGTAGTAAAATATAAAATATAAACACATACAGATGGAACATATTTCCAGATGGAGGACACTTCCTTTGGGTGCCAATGACTTATTATAAATGAAAATCTTCAACTTAATTGCTATCCATTTATTTTTTACGAAACAGTAAACAGATATTCGGGAAAAGCTTGTGAAAAGTCGGAAAATCGTAGATAAAATCTAAGGGTGGATGTAGATCGGAAAAATCTATTTCTGAACTCAGCTCTTTGTAATAAAGGATATGTGAAAAGCAGCAGCTGCTTTGATATAAATAAATAAAATATTAAGTGTTTAATATAAGTCCTTTAAAAACTATTCAACATAAATATAAAAGTTGTCAGCTGAGTATTTTATTTACTACAAAAACTAATAAATAAACTTGGAGTAGACAAACAAAAGGACGAGGCTTTTCCGAAAGTCAAAAGATAATAAATGGGAACTGAGACATGGCTGTTGGGTCGCAGTCTAAAAATTTCAAAATTTAAGCCTAAATAAAATAAAAAAAAAAAATATTATGCAGAAAAGTTATTAGAAAATTAACAGAAAATAATAATAAAAAAATAATAAAAAAAAAAAAAAATTATTAAACAAATTAAATAATAATGCAGAAAGAAAAGAATTAAGTAAGCTACAAATAAATATAAAATAATAAATAATAAAAAAATTAATAAGCAAAAATTTAAAAAGATAATAAATTAAAATTAAATAATAAATTAATATTAAATAATAAATTAAAATTAAATAATAAATTAAAATTAAAAAATTAAATTAAATTAAATAATAAATTGAAATTAAATAATAAATTAAAATTAAATATTAAATTAAAATTAAATAATAAATCAAAATTAAATAATAAATTAAAATTAAATAATAAATAATAAATAAAATAATAAAAATTAAACAAATTACTATAAGTGCTTCCATAGTTCAAAGTTTCAATGTTAAGATATATTAAATTATTTATAAAAAATCTAAAATAAAAAAATAAAAATATTCAAAATCTAAAAAAATGTCCTTTCTTTAAATGTTCCGTCTCGTTTTGGTCTGAAAATTCCAAACAATCTCGCTAATTGTTCGATATGTTGTAGCTGTGGCTTGGAAGCAGCTGGCGCTTTGTTGCTCTGACACTTTGGCAGCTCCTTTGGGGCATGCAATTTACGACACATGTGCAGGACTCAGTGAGGCCCGAAACTAAGCAACAAAACATGGCCGGCATGTTGGAGGCTCAAACCGTTACAGTTAATTTGTTGACAGCTTAGTTGTTGCCCAACACTGAACCAGAACCAACCTAATGAACACAGCTTATGTGTCTGTGTGTGTGTGTGTGTGTGTGTGTGTGTGAATCGCCTACTCCTTGGGGGCTACAAGAGAGACATGTTCAGTGCAACAGCTGACCAAAGCGCATTTGTAATTAGCAGTCATGGCAACAAGCGCGGGAGGGGGGAAAGGATAAGTGTAGAAAGGATAAGGGGGAAGGGGGGTTAAGAAAGAGACTAGTTTCAAAGGAAATGAGTTGGAATGTTGTAAATACAAAAACAAAGACACAAAGGAGGCAACATGAGAGCGAACGAGAAAAGAACAACTCATCTGTGCGTGTAAGCAAGCACAATACATTTAAAGTCAAAGGATATTCACATTTTAATAGTTTGATAAAGGAAATAAGAGCATCAACTTGAAAGCGACTTTTGAAAAGGATAAAAAAAAAAGAAAATAAAGTAAATCTCTTGTAAGGAAAAAGTTCATAAAATACTGATTAGAGTGAAGGATACCAGGAATATGGGTTCAAGTATTTTTAAGGAGCTGCCGAGTCCTTTCTGTTTGTTCAACCGACTTAATTTCATACATGGAAAATGTTATTTTTTATTTTCTTTTTTAAATTAAACATTCTATTTTTATATTTAATTTCCGGCATATCATATTCATCGAGGATATCAAACTTCATGCAAGGACCATTCGATTCTGGTAAGGACCTGCCCGCCCCTACCTTAGCTCAGTTTCACACGTCGTCCTGGCAACACTTGCCCAGGAGCTGCCACTGCGGCCCCGGGCGGCGGCACAGAGACAAATATTTACTTTTGATTTGATTATCAATTGTCCGGCAAGGAATTTAAGATCTCATCCGAAGGATGAAAGGAGCAATATTTATGTTTCAATTTTTCTTAAAAATACAATTTCAACATTCGATTGGTTTTTGTTTTTTTTTCATTTTTTTCCCATTTTTTGCTGCCCGCTGAGATGTCAAGTTTCAACAGCAACATCATCGTTGCGGTGGACTAATTGGGTTTCAGGACTCGACAAAAGTGAAATTCGTAAAGAATAACAAGAAATAAAAGAGAGTGTGAGAGAGAGTGTGAGAGAGAGAGAGATGAGAAAGATGAGAGGTAAGGCGGCTGAAAGGAAAAAGCTGGCCTGCAGGTGGAGAAGGAAAAAGATTAAATTTCCTTGTTACGAATTTTGGCTGTGCGGGAAATGGGAAAAAGTGAAAATAAATATTGAATTATTGATATATACCAAGGACATGCCAATATGTGGATAAGGACACGTCTCCAAATTGACAGGACGAAGAGACACACATATACATATATATAATATATTGTATATCTTATATATCATATATATGTGTTTGGGTGTGTGTGTGTGTGTGCAGGCATTTTCATAAATAAATTGTATTTACTTTTCAAAGGGTTTCCCAGGACCGCTTCTGAGTTGAAGCTCATTGAAAATGCAGCTGACAATTTGCGTTTTTCAACTAAAATCATACATTTTTCATTAAAGCCCCGCCAAATGCGTTGATGTATTGAAATCCTGACGCTCGCAGCGCCGCTCAATGCGCTTCACAGCGCGGCGCAGTGGCTTAAGCGTCGGGGGACGTTCCGGGAAACTCGACGAGTTTTCCAATTGATTTTAAATGCGCAGTGGGAGGAATTTAATTAAATAAATTAATTAAATGTTGACTTAATAAAAACAACTATAAAATAAATTATTAAATATATAAAAATAAATAAAAAAAAATTAAATAAAAAAAATATTTTTTTTTTCTTTTTGCCTTGGGGCAAACTTTGCAGCTACTTTGCTGCCTTGGCTTTTATGTCCTTTTAGTTGCTCCCCCAGTTCTGCACTCAACACGTGCGTTTCCGTAAATTGAAAAGCTTCCTTCACTCAAATGAGAAAAGCCCCCAAAATTGAATGGAAATCGTTTTTGGGAACACGCGTGTTTTGTATTTAATTCAGTTTTTTGCTGCCGTCTTTGCGCTTCGCTCAGCTTATTGTCAACGCAAATATTTGTTTGTTTGTCTTTTGACGTAAGACGCTAGGCAGCCACCGAACCACACAGGATACACAGCAAAAAGTGCCCCATCCCCATACCCATACCCATACCCATACACAGTCCCTCACACATCTCCAGCCTGCTCGCAGCCAGGACAGCCGCTTCAGAGGCTCAGCATGGGCTTGGGCTTATTTCGTTTTACGAGGACGCATTGGGTCCTGGCAATATTTTCCATGTTTGCATACAAAATATCATATTTGCAGAGATTGTTTCATTAAAAAGAAAAGAGAGTGGTACTTGGGCTGTGCGGGGGAGGCTGATTGGGTCGAGAGAGAGGGGGAAGGGGAGGTGGGTACGAAGGATGGAGGCAGGTGCCGTGCACATATTTCTACATTGAGCTACCAACTATACCTGGGGCTATGCTAGTACGTGTTTAGATTTAGCACCTACACGCAGACACACGCAATGCACACACTCGCACACACACACACACACACACACGCACACCACATGTGAGGGCCATAAAATGGTCATATTACCAAAAAGCGGTAAGTGGAGCACTGAGAAAATTGGTTTTCCCACGCACCATGCCAACCGAAAATATAATATCTGTGAAAAAAAGAAAACAGCAACCACAACAACAACAACAATAGAGAAAAAAAAACATAGGTAAAAAGAAAATCTGGAAAAATGTTTCAACTAGTTTTGTATGCCAAACAGGTGGACGAATGCCGTGCCCATAAAATTTGCTCGTTTCTGGAACAGATTCCTCCCAGCGGCTGCTCCGATCCATTGAAAAGACATAAAGCCCAAAGGCAGGCTCAAGGAGCTCATAAAAGCCGAAACCCATAAAAGTTTTCCCATATCCGATCCGCCGACCCAACAAATACATATATATGTATATATATATAAAGTCGGGATTTAGCCCAGAGCGAAACACTCGCTGTGAAATTAGCCAGAGAATTCGATTAAAGAAAGTTCAATTCAAGGATTAACAGGACATTCGATTACAAGTGCCCCTTTGCGTTCATAATTTATCGCTAAGAACTTCTTCTCCAAAGCAGAAGTTTTTAATTATGTTTAATGCCTGCTCCTACTATAATTTTTTTATTTTATTAATTATAAATTAATTAAAATTTATTTAATTTTTAGGTGTGAAATAAAATTAATTTTATTTTGCAATTAAAATCATTTTCCGACTGAGTTTTCCTTTATAAATCGATACTCGATGAATTCTTAATGTCCTACATTGTCAGCCTGTTTCCACTTTCAACTTCAAAGTCATGTCCCTCAGCCACTTTGAACTTTGACCTTCTACCCGAAACTAACGGCATTCGAAATGAAGCCACAGTTTTTGACTTTCGTTCACTTCTCTACCTTCGCACAGGCATTAACTTTCCATTTCAGTCAAGTTGTCAGCAGTCCAAATGTACAACCCTCCAGTCCCACATCTGGCCGGCACTTTTCTCTTTCCTGTTATCAAGGACACACTTTCACACTCACCCACACACACACACGCTCGCAGAGAGTTACTCAATTATTTCGTTGACATTAAGGACATAAAAATACAAATAGATGACAAGGAGCCACAGCAACAACAGAAGGTATAACATCATAGGACAACAAAAAAATAACAAAAAGGACCACAAGGAAGTTCTTATAATGGCCACACCTCCTACCCCCCTCTCCTTCTGCCGCTTATGCGTTTGCTTCAGACAGCGATTTGTCTGCAGATACCTTTTTTTGCCTAGGCCGAAGGGACGCTCGTCTTTATCGCAGATTAAGTGCGACATCGTCATCTACCGTTAGTTGCTCCACCCATCCACCCGTCCCCTGGAACCCCGTCATTCCCCCCTCCCCCGCCCCCCGTAGCATAGTATCTGTTAGTTACACGAGGCATTGTGCTGAAATGTGCTTACAGCACATTAATTTCTTGCACCTGGCATTAAGATAATTGTCGGCCTTTGTTTAGATACAAGATACAGGATAATCGACTGCGCATGGGTTCTCCCATCTGCAGGATGACGGAGGAGAAAGAAAGTTGGGAGTGGGGTAGGGAATACACAGCTCTTTAAGGCTTCAAGTAACTTCCTTCAAATTTGATATTCAATAAATATAATTTTAACTTCAACTCAGGCAAATAAAGCATAGAAAGGACGAATATCTGAAGGATCCTAAGAAGCATGAATTTCTTACTGCACATCAAAGTCTGCATGACTCCGAAACTAGTTCGGAGTTTGAAAGCCACTCGAACTGCAAAAATGAAATGGATTCTGATCTCCTGTGAGGCACATAGTTTCCCCTCCCTCCCCCCTCCATAAAGTTGTTTGATGTTCCAGGAGCTTCTAATCCTATTTGCGATATATAATTATATTTTTTCCTTCTCGGAATTATAAATCAAAAAACCTCAAATTGTATTACACGCTGTGAAAATTTTAAATGCATTGAAAGGAAAGGCAAAAAAAAAAAAAAATGAAAAAAGAAAAAATAAAAAAAAATGAAAAAATGAAAAATTAATCAAAAATCATAACGGCAAAAAACCGCGCAAATTTAATAAAATGAAATCAACTTTTAATGGGATTGTGTGTGTGCCGGCGTGTGTGCATGTGAGTGTATGTGTGTGTGCGTGCTGAATGGGAGGAGCTCGTAGACAGGAGGCATTCACTTTGAACTTTCCTAAAGTCATAAAATCATCCACACACACACACACACACACACACACGTAAACACCTTGTCGCACATACAAAATCACGCACTCCCTCTCCACACGCACACTCACAAATACACACACACACACACACATATACACTTGACACACACGCAAGTCAAAGGCAATTGCGTGTAATTTAATAACAAAATAATAGGAAGCAATGACTTAAAAAAAAACTCAAGCAAGTTTGTACTGAAGCGAAGGACGACTTTGGAATATCCTGTCAACTATTTTTAAGTTTTAAATGAAGAATTTAAATATATAAATAAATAAATAAGTAAATAAATAATAATAAAAAGTAAATAAATAAATATAAAAAGAAACATTTTAATAATTTTAAATATCTATATTAATATAAAAAAATAACAATAAATACTTAATTTAATTATATATCATTTAAATACATAAATAAATATATATAAAGAGAAGAGTTTCAATGATTTTAAATATTAATATTAATACAAAAAATAATAATAAATAATTTTAAATTAAGCATTAACGTCATTTTTGTAGCTCTACTTTAAGTGAAGGATCACAATTTGATTTACGACTAAATTAAATAAATAAGCTTAATATTAATATGAAAACGGCAAAAATGAAAAAAAAATGTTTTTAAATTATAAAAATATATTTAATATATATTTAAATAAATTGGGAAAAATCCTAGAAATTACTTAAAATTAAATAATTAATATCTGAATGAATTTCTCTTTATTAAATGTGGAAATAAAAGTCTTTATCCTTTAACTCGTGACATGCTCATACCCCAGTCAAATATACCCTTCACACCTGCGTACAGGGTATGGCCAGGAGAGGACAAGAGAGGACAGAACAGGACAGGCAATGAGTGTAGTCATAAAATGTAATCATAAATTATATGCCCAGCTATTTGGCATTGTGTTCAAGTGCAGTTCGTTACTGAGACTAAGTGCGTAAGTGTGAGTCTGTGTGCGTGTGTGAGTCTGTGTGTGTGTGTGAGTATAGGGATGTATTTGTAGCTGTGTGGATTGTGGGAAAATGCGTTGCCATTCACTGGCTGGCGCTGCGTTGTCAACTACGCCAATTTCAGCTTGTTTTTCTTTACCCTCAATTTTTGTTGTTGTTGTTGTTGCTGTTTGTTGAATTTGTTGTTTGTTGTATTTTGAAAAATACTCAAGGAAACGCCAACGCCTAAAAGCCGCTTAGTAATTGCTTATGAAATATGCAAAGGCGTAACCGCCTTGGACCATCCAACTTCCTACCGAATGTGGCCCACAAGTTAAGACACGCACCCTTTTAGCCGGAAATCTTCATCATTGGCTTTTGCGGTTGCCCTGGACCGCCTTCGACTGCGTCCCAGTTTCTGCCCCACTCCGCTCGCCACACCCCCCCTCCCCTTTCACTCTCTTTCAACCGCTTGGGCCTACACTGGGACTAGCCTAGCATGACATTGCCACTTAGCGGCTACATTAATGGCAGCGCCAAATGGCTCTCTTTCACCCATTTTTCCAACTTCCCCTCCTCCTGCCTGCTGCCTGCTGCCCCGACAACTTCAACCCACCCTCCCCTTCTTCTGATGGCGCCCTCTACCGCTAACTCTCGCAAACTGAGCGTGTAACGGCAAATAAACTAATACAAACGAAGCGGCATAAAACGTAGCATACTTTTGCGCTCAGTATGAAGATGTAACCGTTATGTCTGCATGTCCTTACATCCCTCCTGCCCACACCGACCGCCGTTCAGTATCATGAATATTTAATGCTGACATGTACAAAGTATACGATATATGTATATCCTCCCACACACACACTCACACACACACACACACACCTACACATGCTTAAATGTCGAAAGTTCCTGAAAACATCTGCAAGAAACGAATGACAAGAAAAATTGCATATGTAACCTGAAAGTTTCACATATCCTTGCTAATTTGTTTCCCTGCCCTTGAAAGGAGCAGAACAGAAACCACAAGTAAAAACGTAACTTCCTTTTAGTAGTTCTCCGGAAGGCTCAAATGAAAAGATATGCGGATCCAGAGATTAGAAGGTAAATAAAGAAAGTCGCAGCTCCTGCAACTCCTGACATTTATGGAAATTTTAATATGTATAAAAATATTAGCAGTTCTCTGGCAAACTTAATTTAATTTAATTTAAAAAATTAATTTTGTGGGAATATTTTTTTAAGCATCTTTTTTTGATTGTAAAAAAACAAAAAATTTAATAATAAAAATAAAACAAATATAAAAATAAAATTGATATAAAAATAAAATAAATATAAAAGTAAAATAAATATAAAAGTAAAATAAATATAAAAATAAAATAAATATAAAAATAAAAATAAAATAAATATAAAAATAAAAATAAAATAAATATAAAAATAAAAATAAAATAAATATAAATATAAAAATAAAATAAATACAAAAATAAAATAAATATAAAAATAATTAAAAATATTAATATAAAAATTAAAAAAAAACATTTTTTTTATAAAATAAATGTAAGTACAAATAGTTAAATTAAATAAATAAAATTATTTATAATATAATAAATATATAATGTATGAATATGTGTACAACATGAATAAAAAGAGATATATATAAAATATATATACACAGACAGAAAGACTTTTTTGGAATTGAAAAAAACATCCGAGATGTATAAAAATTTAAAAAAAAAAGTTGAAAAACTTTAAATGATATTTTAGATTTTAGTATGAGCTTAAAATTGATTAAAAATGTTATATTATTTAATACTTTGGGAGGGATATTTAAAAGGTTCAAAAATGTATAGAGATAAATACAAAATAAAACTAAATAAATAAAAAAATAAAATATAAATAATATTATTTAATAATTTAATAAGTGTTACATATTAAAAAAAAAAATAAAACATTGAACTGCCAAATGTTTCTTTTCCAAAGGATCCTAATTACTAAGAGTGTTCCTCTTGCTTTTGGCTTTCAGACTCATACGTTATATCCTTAGAGATAAGAAATATTATATTCCCACAGATATTAATATCGTATAATGGAAGTGCTTCAGCCTTATAAACAATTACCCCCAACAAAATGAAGAGTAAACAGCTTTTAAACTAATCAATGGCAATTCATCAGTTGCTCCTTACGATTACGCGCTGAGGCGAGCGCGTCATAAGCCGAAAATAGACTAAAATACATACATATATAAATATATATATATGTCGGAGATTTAAGAGAAAGGGGCGCAGTATTGTCCTCCATCTTATATTTCTTCAATCGCTTTTTAGATTTTATTTTCAAGCACAGCAAGTTGCCAGATAACCCTCTAGCTCGACGTCTACTTTGTTAATGACCGAGCACAATTCTCCTGTCACTTCTTCTTTTTTTCTTACCTTGCCAGATCTCTCGCATGTTCTCTATCTGGCTACGCCGCCAAAGGATATCTGGCACCATGCTCACTTGAGTGTTGCCCAAGCGATGCTCTCTTATTTTATTGTTATGTTATTAACAGTGACATTTACATCTGAACTTAACATGACATAAAGCTTGATCTGCGACACGGCCTTCCTGACTTTTACACGTCCTCGTGTACTAGATTTCTTAAGCTAACTTATTATAACAATATTCCTTATATCTAAAATTTCTTAATTAATATTTTGCTTTTACGCAGTGTCCAACTTAATTTTTCGTTTCTCTTCTTGCATTTCCGTTCAGCATCAATTAGGCATTACTTACTCTACAAAGTGAAAATTAAGGTTACTAGGAAAAACGTAAATATTGGTACATGTTACATTATGGTATCACAGTTGGTGTCCCTTGCCTTGCTCAAATTTTCTCTTTTTTTTTTAATCTGTTTTATTTTAATTTTCAGTTCATCAAGCCTCGAACACAACCTCCGCCACACAACTCTCTTACGGTACCATGACTCTCTCTCTCTCTCTTCCACATTCTCGGGCTCTTGCTGCACCATAGCAACGATAACCACATCATGCACACTGTGCGTGCTGGTCCCTCAGGACCCACATAGCCGTCAATGCTTCTTCACTTTACATGCTCTTGCTGCACCATTGCAACGATAAACACACAACGCACTCTCTGCGCACACACCGTCCGCCATGCAGTTACTGGCCCAGCTAACTACATGACTGGGTCTAGCCATGTAAGTGATCTAAATTGAGTCGATGGTACCCACGAGTGCCTCAGTCGGCGATCTCTCGTGTACATCTGCGACTACCTCATCAGGCATCGCACGCAGTTGTTCGTGGGCATACTTGTAGGTTCGCTTGTTTGAGAGGGATTTCAAAGTGTACCGGTCACCATCAAGCTTTTCCGTTATTACGAATGGTCCTCTGAATTTAGGATCCAGCTTTGTTTGGTGCCGTTCTTCATTTTTGAGCAAGACATGGTCACCCACCTTAAAACTTATAATTTTGGCCTTGTCTTTGTTGAACCGCTGCCTCTCATACTCCGCATTTTTTTCATATTTTGCAGAGCTTTTGTTCTAGCAGACTCTACATCAATCTCCTTTTCTTCTATCATGGGCATCATTCCCATTGGTCTTGCCTCCTTTCCTATCAATATCTCTAATGGACTGACCTTCGTGACTCGATTGACCGTGCAATTTATGGCCAACTGCACCCCTCTTTTAAGGCTTCCTGCCAAGATCTCTCACTCGTCTCTACTGCTGTCAACATTGTCTTCATGGTACTCATGACGCGTTCCACTTCCCCCTTCGCGCGACTTGCACCAGTTGCTATCAGGTGTAGGTTGATTTTTTGTCGGTTGCCACGACATCTTCTGTTTCTTCCGCTCTGGGGCACTGGTGTGGTCTGAGAATTCGGTCTCGTTGCGGTTGCCAAATGAATAGGCGCGTAGCTGTTGCTCCAGTTCGTTACGGGTTTTAATTTCCGTAGTGAACGCTAGTCGCCGGAGTCGATCATTCGTTAGAGCAGTGTGCGCCAGCACGACCGACACCGCGATCTCTTCCTTGCTCATATTTTTCCATTTCGATTGCAGTGCCGTCACTTGCCTGCTGGCGTACACAGACACACACTCGCCTGGCCTCGGTTTGTCGTTTAGCATGTCCAGCAATACGGCGGCTGACGTCTCTACGCCTTCGTACTGCTGGATGAATAGTGATCGGAAGTCCGCCGACCACTTCATCCCGGCGTGGCAGATTTCGGTCAGCCATTCGGATGCTCCTCCCTGCAACGAGTTGCTCAGCGCCATGACAAGACCGCTGCCTTCCAACATATTTTCCTCCATAATTATGTCGACGGTTTTGCACCAGGTAGCTGCATTGGAATTTGCATTCTCGGGGCAAAACTTTGGTAGCGTCACCTTCATGATGGGTTGAGTCGCCATCTTGGGGGCCTGCATAGATTTGAGCAGGTCCCGGAAAGTTTTATTTTGCGCTTCAAGCAGCACACACCACTGCTCGTTCGTCAGGTTGAGCTGCGAGTTAGATCCCACTTCTGATGTCGGAGATTTAGGAGAAAGGGGCGCAGTATTGTCCTCCATCTTATATTTCTTCAATCGCTTTTTAGATTTTATTTTCAAGCACAGCAAGTTGCCAGATAACCCTCTAGCTCGACGTCTACTTTGTTAATGACCGAGCACAATTCTCCTGTCACTTCTTCTTTTTTTCTTACCTTGCCAGATCGATCTCTCGCATGTTCTCTATCTGGCTACGCCGCCAAAGGATATCTGGCACCATGCTCACTTGAGTGTTGCCCATGCGATGCTCTCTTATTTTATTGTTATGTTATTAACAGTGACATTTACATCTGAACTTAACATGACATAAAGCTTGATCTGCGACATATATATATATATATATGTATAGGTGTGTGTGTGTGTGTGTGTTTATTACATATATGATTACGATAATCATCGGTGGATGTGCAAAGTCCCTTGACAGTTCATTATGAAAACGAATCCCACCCAAAAATTGCAAAGCTCAAATGTTCAGAGAATTGAAAAGCAACCACCTAACTGGATGTTTGGGTGTCCTTTTGGGCGGCCCTCATATTTGGCCGAGACTTAATATCGCGAATGGTGGGGGGGAGGGGTGGGTGGAAGAGGGAAATGGAAGGGTCGGCAGCAAAAACAACAACAAAACAATTTAACGCTTTAATGATAATGATGTATGAACAACTAAGGACAACAAACAAAAAATGTTGCACGTGTGTGTTTCTACTTTCAGCTCTTGTTGTTGTTGTTGTTGTTGTTGTTGTTGTTGTTGTTGTTGTACTTGTTGTTGTTGTGTTCATTCTTGCTCTTATTGTTGCTTATATATTGAAATTGTTGTTGTTGTTGCCGCTTCTGCCATTGTTGTTGAAAGGGTGGCCCACGGCTGGGGGCCACTCGCCACTCCCCGCTTCCCACTCCCCACTCCACGCTCCCCAATCCCCACCCCCTCCTCGCTTACCGCTTGCCATCAACAGTTCCAACGCTTAACAAGCTAATGTGCTTTTAATGGTCCGTGTGTCCAGCTGATTATATCATGTTCTCCTTTGGCAGGGGGGGCGGATGAAAAGGGTGGCAGTTGTTGATTAAAGAAGGAAAAGGGAGAAGGGGGAAGAGGGAAGAGGGAAGGGAGTGGTGGATACACGTAAGTAGATCCACCATCAAGTAAAATACACAAATAATTAAAATTAATTATCTTGCAATTAGTTTACGATTTATTACTCATTAAGCAATGAAATGCGGCCTCCAAGTCGTAGCAGATACAAAAACACCAAAAAGTATGCAACACAAATGGAGTGAAGGGACAAACATCCTCAGACACACACACGCACACACACACACATAGAGCGCAGTCAGGAGTTAAGAGCCGCCTTTATGCTCCATGACATTATTATTATGGCTTTATTACAGCGTCTAGGATTTGAATTGAGTTGTTTGTTTGATTTATGTGCAATTGCACAAGACAAATACGAGTAACAAACAGACAGACAGACAGACAGACACACACACACAGGCCACACAGCCTGGCTAATATGTCATTAATTACGCATACGCCGTGTGGACTTTGACATTTAAACAGCGTGAAGTTTTTGGGTCAGTGTTCGTTTTATTGACATTTAACAGACTTGTGAACATTTCGAGTCCCGTTACTTATACGGCATATCCTGCCAACCTACCCCCCTCCCCTCCTGTCTGAAACAACCAACCATTTTGGACTCTTAACACTTTATTGGTTAATTGCCAAAGTTTCGAGTTGTTTAGTTTTTAATTTCCATAAAAAACAACCAAGAAAATAGACCAACAAAAAGGATAACAACTCCTGCAGCAAAAATGATGGACCGCCTAATACCCTATAAAGGATTATAAACTGACCCCCTTTACCTTTAAATTATATGTACACTTGTATTTAAGAATTTCTCTAGAAAATAAAAAAAAATATTTTTTTGGGAAAATTTTCGGAGTTTCGAAGGAACCTCACCCCCCGCCCATTTGAACACGTTCAATGAGCGAAGGGTATGCAAAAATTACGAAATTGAGAAAATTGTATGAAACTGCTTTACATTGCCTCCTGCCCGCACCTCTCACCGTGTCCTTCGTGCGCGCATCCTGTGAGCCCGTGGCTCCGATGCCTTTTGCCAGCGCGAATGCTGCCTGGGAAAGTACTTAAATGTCTGCTTATTATTAAAAGCCAGCTTAAGTGGCAGAGTCAAGCTAATTGAATTAACTTTTTCAGCCCGTTGCGTGGTGCGTGAAAGGGGCTAAAACAACACACAGCCAACAACAACAACTTCTGCCACTACCAACAACAACAACAACGACAGCTACAATAACAACAACATGAAGAACAAGAGTTAAATGAGAAACAAGTTGCGTTAATGTTGATAAAATGCCGCCAACTCAAAGAGATTTTACGATCTTCCATTTTTTTTTTTACTCTGCCCAAAGGTTTAGGGCAGAAAAAGCCTTAAATAATAAAAAATTTAAAAAAGAAAAAAATGAGTAAATTAAAAGAAGAAGCTCCATAAGAAAAAACAGAATTAAGCCAAAGCATAAAATTAGAAAATAAAAATATTCTAAAATATGCATCAAATTGGGTCCTTTTTGGGGCTGGCAGAGAAAAGGATAGTTGATAATTTAAAGATCGTAAAATGGAAACACTTTTAACAAGACCAAAAATATTTAAAGCCAAGAACATAAATTTTGCTGCAGTTAACTATAAATTAATTATTTTTAAAATTATGAAATTACATAAATTTATTTTATATTTTTATATTTAAATTAATGTTTCACTGCGAAGCCCCAGAAAACCATCGCCCATAGGACACTTAACATTTTTTTGTCTTTAAAAATAAATTTTATATAATTTTAAAATTGAGTGTTTCAATCATATATAAAATAATTGATTTTTTAAAATTATAATTTTTTTCTTAATTATGCTCTAATAAATATATTAAACTTAAAACTTGTTTCCCTTATAAATATTTTTACTTTAGCTTCATAATTCAACTATTTTCACCCGCAGCAACTTTGATTTTGGCAACTTTTGGGAGTGACTTTGAAAGTCGAAAGTCAAATTATTATAGAGCTTTCATATTTTTCCCTTCATTTTCTAAGCAAACTCTGACCCGCTTTTCCGCTTTTCCTTTTTTCCCGCCGTCCAATAAAAAGGAAAACATTATTGAAATTTTCTCTTGGTTGTAATCTGTCAAAGTGCTTCCAAGTATCAGGAATGCCCTTGGCCGTGCAGCGTTTCTAAAAGGGTTCCGTGTCCTGGATGTCCTGGTAAATATGCTATAGTCCACACCCACCATTCCACCACCCATTCGCTGCTTAAACCTCCTTCAACTTGTACACTGGCTATCGGTTTACGCGCTTCGCTTCGTTAAGTGCATTTTGAATTTTTAATGTTGCACTTGGTACTCCACTCGGACTCATGGGAAGGGGGTGAGGGTAGCGGGAGGAAGCAAGGGGTGTAGAGGATCTAAAAGGATTTTCTAGTGCGTTTTGCAAGGTGACTTCGTCCTACGCTCGACTTGTTGATTAATTCGCTTTATTAAAAAACCATACGCCAAAGGAAAGCGCGTAATACGCACTCGGAACTTGGAGCAGCTGCGCTGCCAACCAAAAATAATCAACGCAAATTACGCGCCGCTCATAAATATGTCGAGTACACAGCACCCAACCACCCACCCACCCACCCACCCATCCATACACCCAACCAAAGAAACCAGCAGAGCCAACCCAGGCAATCCACAAACACCCACCGAGTCCACCGCCCACCCGTCCACCCGAGATGCTCAATCCGCGCAGCATCTTTGCCAAGCCCCACACCAAAGTCCCAGGCCAATTAATTTTTAATCTTCGCTAAGCATTGCAACAAATTGTGAACTAACCAGCCTGGCAGCTACATATTTATCTTAATTTTATGTAGGGTATAGGGAGCAGACAGAATATACAGGGTATAGGGTGTAGGGTGTAGGGTATATAGAGTGTAGGGCAGTCATCTTGGTGGTTGTGCTTTTATTTTTTGTTGGTTTCTTTTTCATGATTTGCAAAAGTGCCAACAGCAGTGTAAAGGATCTTAGCCCAAGCCAAGGGGATTAATAAAAGGATTACGCAGCGGAAAATGCCAGCTGCGATGTTGCCGGCATCAACTCTTGGCAATGGCAATGCCAATGCCAATGCGGATGAGGATGCGGATGTGAATGCGGTTCTGGCAGGGACCGAGCGCACGAAACGGACCATGTTTCTCTCAACGAGGATGTGTATGTGTGTGTGTGTGTGTGTGTGTGTGTGTGTGTGTGTGCCTCTACATAGAGTACGATAACGAATGCTGGAGGGGAAATGTGCTTCAGGGGGCACTTGCAACTTGAACTAATTGTGTGTTTCGACTTGGCAGACGGCTCAACGCCCGCAATCTGCCAGGCTGCAGTTTTCGGGGCCAACGTTGGAACTGTATGCATGGTCATATATTAAAAATAATCCATTCGATATCTGTTTTAATACTTCAAATTTATAGCAGGCGCTTACGGCAACAACAGCAACAACAGAAACAACAGCAACAACAGCAACAACAGCAACAACAGCAACAGAAACAACAACAGCAGCTGAAACAAGAGCAACAGCAATAAGAACAACAACAACATCTCTGACATTTTGAAGGGCTTTTAGCTTGATATTTTATTGCTTAAAGGATATGCTGCGCATCAGCATGCGAGGGTATATTAAAAAGTTAAAAAATCCTAGCTGGTAAAGGATTGACTCATTTCAAAAATAAAGGAAGTAAATAAAGTTGTAAAAAATTAAATAAAAATTAAATTATATTCGATCACTTACTGTAAAGGATCAACATTTTTAAGAGAAAAAAGCAGAAAAAATATTAAATTGAAAATGAATAATGAAATTAAAAAAATAAAAAAAATATGTGAAAATCATTGATAAAAAAATATGTAAAAATATTTTTAAATAAATGGGAAATAATGAAAATAAATATAAATTTGAAAATTTATTTATAAGATAAATTAATTAAAAACATTTTTAAAAATTTAATTTCAGAAATAATCAAACATTTTCTTAACTAAGCAAAAAGACAATATTTATTTTAAAACTGAATAAATACTAAAAATAAAAAAGAGGAATACTAAAGAATTGCTACAACTATATTTCATTTATAGTTTATAATAGTATTAAATTATTATGGATCATAATTAAAAATATTTTATAGATAATATTTACTCCCATTATCGAAATAAAGAAATTATTGAGATATTATTTTTTTTCAATTTTGAAATCCATGGAACTCGACTTGCTATGATAAGCGCCTGGGAGGTATTTTGGTAGCACCCCTCGCATTGCGTGTTGGCTGCCATTGTTTTTTATACGCGGAGGCCATTTTAATAATAACATTTGTCTTTGCTGCGGTTTTTTATGGGCCTCGGCGCTGATTTGCTTACAATTGACATAACGGGGATCATATGAGTTATGTTATAACTCGAGGGCTTTACGAACGACGCCAACGACCAAGCGCTGTAGATAAGCCGCACTCAATCAGCATAAATGTAATGCCATGTGGCGGGGGAGGGGGAGCGGTTGCTCGGTTCGAGGGGCAGAAGAAATATAGAAAGTGGACTGCGCGGGCGAGGGATGGAGGCGAAAAGTTAAAGGATATGCAAGCGCAGGGTAAACGTAAAGATGTGAAGGTTTTGCCGCTGTTAATCAGAAACTGCAGCCGGGAAAACAGAGCAGAGAAATTCTAAATTGGAAGTTGGCAACACACGCACGCATTTAATTAAAGTAAAAGCTTTGGTTTTTCTCCATTTTCTTTACTATTTTTCACACCAGTTTTTTTTTGTATTTTTTTTCCAGTACAAAAAAAAAACCAGACCAAATGCAAATATACAAAAAAAAGATTAAAACTTGCAAATATATGTGGTCGTCATGGGATGCGTCAGTTGCTGCATTTCCAAGGATAATAAAGCGCAATTTATATGCGTGCCATTTTTATTTTTGGGGTACGTTACAGGACCTTTCCTTCTATCCTGACTACAATCAACACTTAAAAAATGTTTTACTCATTAGTTTAAGGTTTTTTCATCACACAACAAAAGTGAGTGAGTTATGCAAAGGACTCAATGTCAAGTCTACAGAAATGGGGGTAGGTTTAATGGCAAATAAAGGGGAAGGAAAAATCTCTCCCAAGGGTTGTTTAAGGGCCGTGTTATACGAGGGGTTGCATGTAAGGTTGGAAAATTGGGTGTATATCCCTATAGCAGAGTGGAGAGTTTATAAAATCTCAACTGCTTTATGGAAGGAAATATAATTTCAGGATTTCTTATAAGAGGTTGGTAATTAGAAGATGAAAACTGTTATACGTTCATTGGAATATAAGTTAGACGTAGAAGTTATACAAAGTAGAAGTTATACAGATTAGAAGTTATACGGAGTAGAAGTTATACAGAGTAGAAATTATAAAGATTGAAAGTTATACAGAATAAAAGTTATACAGATTGAAAGTTATACAGAATAAAAGTTATACGCATAGCGGTATACAAATTATAACATTTTTAAGTATAACAATTTAAATAATAAAGTTACTCTTATGTGAATATTTCCAACTGATATACATTTAAAGTTTGTATTACAGTGTCAAGGATGAAAAGGATTATACAGAAGATGCAGAAATTTATCTACTAACACAAGTTTATATTGTGTATAACAAATAGCACCAAGAGTAAAAAGGATAATGCCGAGAATACTGAATATTGTTACTGATATATTGAAGTTAATTTTGTATAACACAAAGTGTCAAGGATGAAAGCAAAGGAAGTGCAAAGGATAGAGAACTTTCTCAACTGACATACATTTTTAATTCATATAACAAAATGCGTCAAGGATAAAAAGGAAGATACTGACTGATGCAGACATTTGCGTATCTGATATACATATTTATTTAGTATAATAAAAAGCGTCAAGGATTAAAAGGATAGGAAAGAAATTGTAAATATTGAAAATAGAACAGTTACAGTAAAAGCTGAGAGTTCAAATATATAAATGTTTACACCATACAACAAAGTCAAGAAACTTTTATATCTGATTTGCAAGTTTGTATAACAAAACCGAGTAAAAATGACACCAAAGCTTTTTGTATGGCAATAAAAAGTTTCGACCTAAAGTTAGATATAAACTCTACACAATAGCAAGGACACAAGCACAGCCTTGACACAGCATTAAAATATATTCAGGCCATAAATATAAAACAACAAAAATTTATAGCGTCTTATGGAAAGTTGAATAAAAAACATAGAATCGCTATAAAAAGATATGTAAGAATAAAATAGAACTAAGGAAATAAATATAAAAAATAAAAATGCATATATAAAAAACAAAAAATAATATAAAAATTTAAAAAAAAAATACATACAAAAAATATAAATAAGAAAAAAAATACAAAAATAAAGATAAATAAATAATATATATTATAAATAATTAATAAGTACATATATACAGTATATATCGGTTATAGGCAAACTGTTTATATGCAAATACTGCTTAAATGCAAAATAATTTTATTTTAAAACATTATCATATCATAATTATTAATTTTAATTGCTTAAAAGAAAATATCGCGTATATGCAAAATTTTGTCTGCATTGTAGGTTTTGCATATAAGCGATATGTACTGCACCCATTCAATTTACATGGCACAAATTTTAAATGATATAAAAACAAAATAAAAGAAATATAAAAATAATAAAAAATAAATAAATAAATATTTGTGAAATTTTATTTGTTACAAATAGTTGGGAATATAAATGTGATTGTTTATTCAGCTAACAAAAAGAATATTTAAATTTCTGTCAATTATTAAATGTGTGTGCCTTTCACATTTGCTTTAAGTCGTCGAAGTCCCGGGGGGAAACTATAAAGGAAGTAAATAGGAAATAAATTGCAAGCAAAGGACATTGAAAGCCTGCCAAAAGTTGTCCACAACTTATCAATTCCTAAGTATTCGTATGTCAAGTGGCTTATATTCGGGCTTAGGCGGAGGCGTTGCTAAAAGGCCAAGAAGTAAGCCAACGATTGAAACACATTGATAACGCATTGGCCTTACTTTTGGCCAACTTAAGAGCACTTCATGGCCCACTGAGTGTGGGCAACGCAAGTGCCTTCGAATTATATGAGAAATGACGATGGCAGTTATTAGCACAATTAAAGCCCAGTTATGGATGGTTATGAATTGTTGTGGCTGGCAATGGTTCAATGACATTTATAAATCTACTGATAACGGAATAAACAAATTATAGAACCTGTGATAAGGCCGATAAACATATAGATAGTCCCGAAGAGATAAATTCAATGACAAATTTTGATAACAGAATTTTGAATGCCTTTTAAGTGAGTCCAAAAAATGTTAAAAAGCATAAAAATAAAAAAAAATTTAATAGATAAGAAAAGAGTAATAAATTAATAATTGGAAAAATAAAAATAATAAAATAATAATACTAAAATAATAATAAAATAAATTATACAAAAATCAAATAAAATCAAATCTAAAGAAAGGAAAAAGTCATATTTTAAAAGCCATAAAATTGATTGGTTAATGGCAATAAATTTAATTAATTAATAATTTTATATTTTCAAAAATTTTAAGCAATTTATAAATCACTAATTTTGATATTTCTGTTAAGGACACGCAGTTCTAAACGAGTTTCAATATTTAACACTATTTTTCATAGCAATAAAAAAATAAAAGACTACTAAAATATTTTATACCATTTGATATATCATAAATATTTTTTAAAGGACTTTTTTCATTATAAAATTTTTAAATTATATTATTATGTTCTTATTATATTGTATATATTATTTTTAAGTAATAAACTTCGATCCTTTTTAAGCACCTGCACTTTGCTCTTCTAAAACAACAATAAAAACCAAAGTTTAAGGTAAAAAAAAACACAACTCGAGCGAGGATGAAGCTCTGAGGATACAAGCATAAAATGCGATAATAAATACGAAGGACATTCCTTGCACTCTGTACTTGTAATTCAAAACTTTCTATTTGTATCTCATTCACCTCGAGACTGTGTCCCATGGAAAGGCTATAAAAATCAATAGATTATCAATGTAACGCCCGCTGTCCTATTTCCGTAATGTCAGTCATATTCCCAGTTGAGTTGAGACGTTTATTTATGGAACCATCCACTTATTTGCAGCTTTTAATACAGTTAAAAGAGTTCATTATCGTGGGTATTGAGTGCCCAGAGGAAGGGCTTAAACTGAGCTGAGCTGAGCTGGAAGTGAATCTATACTCAGACAGCCCGATACTTCCGCTTCTGATGCTTTTAACTAAATAACTTATATTTTTAATTCATAAAGGACTAAAAGTTATTTTAATTGTTTTTAAATTAACAATAAAACAATGGATTTATTTAGATAAATACAACTATCAAAATGTGGGCAGCTGTCCCTTTGAAAACTTTAGTTGAAGGCGACAGCTCATTAAAGTACTCATTTTGTGGGCTGCTAAACGGAAGGAATGTGTGAAGGGGAGGATGGGAGGATGGGAGGGGGAGCAATTAACGGACCTCACATTAAATGATAAGAACACCAGCAGAGTGAATGCGAGGCTAGATGAGGCTAGTAGCGGAGGTATTGTTCGTGGTGATGGGGTTATGAGGCGTTGGGGTTGCTGGTTACTGGTTACTGGTTGCTGGTTGCTGGTTGCTGGTTGTGTAGGCACTGGTTGTGGTAGTGGTAATGGTCGTGGTCCTGGCCGTAGTTGTGGTTGAGATGAAGACGTCAGAAGGGGGGAGGCAACCAATATAAAGTTCGGACAAAAGACGCTTCAGCAAGCAACTGCTGAAGCAATTGCAATTTAGGTCAAGCCAAAAGGATAATGCGGTTCGCGGCAAACACAAACACAAACACACATAACAAAACACACATAAATACACACATTTTCAAATACACCGAGTACCGTTAAGTCACAAAGTTATGTTGTTTCTGTATCTTATTGCGGTTGTAGCACAGGCTGCGGGGTAGGCAACGACGTTGACAGAGTCCAATTAGAATGCACTGTTGCTTCAAGTTTTGAGTGTAGCGCGCGCTGTTATCTTATTGTTGTTGTTGTTGTTGTTGCTTTTCTTGTTGTTGCTGGTATTTCTCTCGACGCTGCTGCTTGAAAACAAAAACTGGCTGCGTTCCAGCCCGCCCACGCAGCGGATGGACCCGTTCACTATCAACCACAACAGCAACAACAAAAGCAACAGCAAAAGCAAAATCAACGCTTACACCAACATCAACATCAACACCAACAAAATAAACTGCTTTTCAAACTATATTAATAATTTTACTCACACCACATGTTAGGTTGTGCTTCTAGCGCGGTCGTTGTATCAGCATACCGTAGCAAATTAATTGTATAAATGCACAATTAAAGCCGAAACTTACTAGCAAATCGATTTTTTATATATACAAGTACCAACCGTTATATACTTTACACACACAAACACACACACAGAGTCAAACGCGCGTATATGCGTAAAAACAAGTGAAAAACGCCGACTGCGACGGCAAGAGCTTTGAGTAGCTTGTGTAAGAGTAGTAATTAAAGCAATTTATTGATCAAAAGCACTGTTCACTGTTCAATTAACAAATAATCATTGATAACTTCCACGCACAAATTTCTACAATTAATTTTGCAGGTTTTTTTCGCACCGTCGATGCACCGCGACCACGACGCCTTGTTATTCCGTTTTGTTTTTGATTTTATGTTATGTTAATTTAACATTGGCTAAAGCTCAAAAAGGCACTGTAATTCGCCTGTTGTACGACTGTTAATTACTCAAAATGGCATGTACCAGGGCTACCGTAAAAACCAGCTGCTGCTATTTAACTGCTAATTGTTTAAACAAAATTCAAAAACGATATTTTTATTTAATTTTATTAAGCATCTTGCTTATGAAAATAATTTACCCTTTTTAATTTGATCCACAGTTTATTTTTTTTGGTTTACTTACAATATATGCGGCTTTTTATAAGACGTTGCTGCTCTCTTGATGTTCAATTTGTGGGCATTCGTTTAAACTATTAGTAAATTTATATTTTTTATTTTTAGACCATAGTATATATGCCTGAATTTATATTGTTTAAGCACTTGATGTTAGTTTTACAATCATTCATGTTTATTTCGCTGTTTAATGCACTTTGTTTTCATTGGTGAGAAATCGATTTTTTTGTGCTTTTTGATTTTCGGCTTAAAACTTAAAATCGAATTTCTTCGCTAATTTTTAAACACTTAAGCGCTTAAACATCATTAAGCCCATGCACAGATAAAACAATTATGCACAGTTATTGCTTTTTTTGTTTTCTACAACAAATTTACACGTTTCGCTCTAAATGTTCAACTTCATTTAAACAAATTCCCATTTGGAGCAGACACGAGGAAGTGCACGCTGTCAACTGAACTAAATTCCTTTATAATGGATAAAGGATATTCGGTTTTGGCGCTACCCCCAAAAAGCGAGGGTGGCTCTTGGCTGGCTACTGAGATTGCTCAGCGCATGCGCAAAGCATCAAGTACGTGAGAAGCAATATTTAAATTATGCGCCCAACAAAGTTTCACAATGTCTTAAAGCCCGCAACTGAAATAGAATCTAGATTTGATTCCAGTAGATCTACAAGCCTTCGTCTATGTCCACTTGTCATTTCAGTGGCTGATCAGTCCTTAACTTGCCAGAAGCAGGTCTATTTTTAATGTAGGCTTATGTGATAGGCATCAAGTGAGTACCTTAGCTTCCCCAGACTTCTTCGGAGCCTTCATACTGATTAGTAGGAGAAAACCTGTGTATTGTTGGAGTCTGGCTGCTCTTCTGAGATTCGGTTGTTGAGAATAGTCGCGCTGCCATCGTTGGCCAGGACCAGCTGCTGTTGAGGTGGCGCATATGTGACTGCAGATGTATTGTCCTCTGATGCATCAGGCGTGTGCTTCATAATATGATTGTATATGTTGTCGATGGTGGGTATGCCGGACGTAGCAGTCGTCATGGGTTGGGGTAGAGTGGATGCATCGGCTTTTGGTTGCGTCTTAGGCTTTTTTCCAAACGCAAAGCAGCCACTCTGTTTGGTTGCCACTGGAGTTAAGTTGTCCTTATTTTTTGTGCTTCAATTGGAAAATAGGGATTAAAAAGGATTCCCATAAACTATTTATTATACTCACAATGCTTTAAGCGCCTTAAGTTTTGGAATATTACGGTTGTATGTCTTGGCTCCGCCTGCCGCTTCCTGAGCGGCGAGCTCCTCTGGATGAGATTTCTTTTTGTGCGTTCGACAATTGGAGCCATTGGCAAACGTACGATCACAAAAGTCGCAGGAGTATGGTTTCAATCCTGTGTGCAGGATTAGATGATTCTTCAGCGCTTTGGCACGCTTAAATTCCCTGCCACAATAGTCACATTTGTGCTGCATTTGGTCTGTGTGCACCAGACGATGGCGATTGAGAGTTGGACGCGAGTTAAGCTGCATGCCGCACTCAGGACAGATGTATTTATGCGGATCATGTGTCTCCTTGTGATGCTTTAAACGACTGGCACTTTTGAAGCACTTCTTGCACACATCGCACTCATAGGGTGCATAGTCTGTGTGGCTCAACATATGCTCCTTGAGTGCGTTCAGGGAATGCACTGCGACGCCGCACTGCTCGCAGATGACTGGACGTGGACGCTCCTCTTGATAATGCATATACTGTGCGTGGGACTGTGCAGAGAAGTGGGTTGTAAACTTCTTTCCGCAGGTGAAGCATGGATACAATTTGCGCTTTGGCATCGGCAGGTGCTGCTGCATGTGGCGTTGCAGTTGGTAACGTGAACGAAACTTTTTCTCACACTGTTCGCACGGAAAGTGCTTTGCCTCCAGATCGACTTTGTCATGTTCTTGACGCATGTGGCGTTGTAACGTTTGCGGCAGAGAGTAGGCGCGAGAGCATTCACTGCACTTGTAGGATTTTTCACGTACCACAGATTCTTTACCTGGTTTTTGCTTTACATTTCCAGAGGATGCACTGCCATCGTTGCTGTACGATTCACACAGACTCTGTAGTAACTCTGTACCTGCATCTTCGTATTCAGGATCATCCTCGTCTTCCCCCGTATTGTCTTCAGTGGCCGGAATAGAACTCTGATCTTTTTTGCCATCGTCTGTTGTTACATCAAGTTTATCTACAGTTTGTGCGTATGGCGTGAGCGGATTTTCTAAGTCTAAGGTCATTTCTTCTAGTTCATTTAGCTTTGGCTTCTCTTCCACATAATGGAATTCTGTTACCGTTTCTGGCTCTTCCTCCAGCAGTCTGAACTTTGCACGCAACTCCTGCACATTAATAGAATCCTTCGGAGAGCTTTGCAAAATACAATAGAATTTTTGGACGCGGTTCACACGCTCTGAAAAATTCACTAGCGATGTGACCAACGATAGACAATCACTGCATATCGATTCTGGCAGCTCCTCGCCCCGTGTCATCTATAAGAATGTTGATAACTCAAAAGATTCAACGCTTTTAGGGCTACTTACATTAACCCAGAAGTATTTTCCAATTGCTGTGGCCAATGCTAGATCACTCAAGGGTGCACAAGCTGCTATGGCTTGCTCGGGATTCCGCTCTGCTGATGTAGGTTGTTCATTTTTTAGAAACACATTTACATTACTCTGAACATCATCCTTAGCACAAAGTCTACACCATAAGTGCCAATCACTGGTGTCTATAATTCCAATATTATTCTCTATTTCTATCAAAGCGGTCATTGCAATACTCAGCAACAGAGCAAGTTATTTCACAGCTGTTAAGTTTTGTTGTTAGTTTCGATATTTTCTTCAATCGATATTACAACAGATATTCTAGCTTTTAAATATCGGTATCGTTGTTGGTATATTTATGGTTATACACTAAATTAACCCAAGTCGATATCATTTTGATATCTACTTGTTCCAATGTAAATGTTGCTCCTTATCCTGATTAAATAAATATGTTGATTGCATTTGAATAAATACAAATGTAAACACTTATTAACTGTCAATATGTGATTGTTAATCTATGCGTTACTATCATTTCTAATTTCACAACAAAAGACAAAAGTAAATGTGCAATAATGTTTAAGGCACGTCTTGACAATACCGCTTTGCTAAAAAAAATTGTAGACGCACTTAAAGATATTTTAAACCAGTGTACACTGGACTGCACCAGCACTGGCATTCAGGTAATTTATATAATATGTTTTTCCAACAGATCAAAATGAGCTTTCCTGTAGTTGCAGTGCATGGACAATTCTCATGTCTCACTGGTGTCGCTCTCCCTTCACAAAAAATGCTTTGAAAAATATTCGTGCGACCGAAATATATCGTTGGGATTGGATCTAAAATCCTTAGCCAAGGTATTGAAGTCTGCAAGTAGTGATGATGCGGTCACAATTAGTGCAGATAATAAAGCGGACAAACTACTATTAAGTTTCGAATCGGAAGGCAAGGAACGCACCGCGGAGTTTGAACTGCGCTTACTGAACTTGGAGCAGGAACATCTTGATATACCAGATACTGAGTATGCATGTGTAGTGCATATGCCTTCCACAGAATTTGCTCGTATCTGTCGGGACATGTTGGCATTCAAGGAGTCTCTTGTTATTGCATGTAGCAAGAACGCCATTAAGTTTTCTGCCAACGGTGATTTGGGCTCGGCAAATATAAAGCTATCAGAAACTAGCAAGGGAGATGTAACTCTGCAAGTGCAAGATCCCGTAACTCTTTCATTTGCTGGACGATACTTGACATCTTTTACCCGTGCAACGCCACTTTCGGATAAGGTAAAGATTGCAATGGCAGCGGATGTGCCTTTGCTGGTGGAATATCCCATTGAAGACCACGGATATATTCGATACTATCTGGCTCCCAAGGTGGACGAAATGGATTGAGTCAATAAGTGCAATAAACACCTTTTAGTTTAAGTATTTTTTTTTGTTAAATATATATTTTTTAATTTAAAAAATAAAGTATGCTTCTAAATAACAACTGAGTTAAATTTCCGATTCATGACTTTAAGCATATTTTTGTGATAATCGAATATCGATAAATCAACGGCATCAGCTGTTCTTATAAATTTCGGCCTGCAACCAGTACAAAATTGTTAATCAATAGTTAGGTAATAAGTTGAATTAGAAAATGTTTAAATACCTGCAAAGACCGCTCCTTTTTACTGCACGCACCGCCACACGTTCCCTTTGTGCGAATGTGAGCGGCAGCGTTTCCAAAACACCAGCTGATGGGTCTTTGATAGAAGTAAACAAGGCGCTTAATGGTTGGGAGCAAAAGCTGAAGGACGCAGGCGTCCAAGACGCTGACTTCAATATCAAGTGCATTGTGTCACATGTACTTAATCGTAAATTTGTAAGTAAAATTTAATTATTTAAAAAAATATTAGGAAAAGGAAAAGGAAAAAAATATATATTGTTTATATAGAACACGGTGCCCGATGATTTTACAAGTCTCAAATTCAGCTCTGAACAGTTGGTAGATTTTGAGAGGTTCTGTGAGGCACGGTGTGCTCGAATGCCTCTGCAGCATATAATTGGGGAATGGGATTTTATGGATATTACGCTGAAGACGGCTCCAACCGTATTCATACCTCGTCCTGAAACAGAGGAGTTTGTGCGCTTAGTTATTGAGAATTACAAGCAAGTTAAGCATTTGGATATGCTGGAAGTGGGCTGTGGCTCTGGTGCCATGTCACTATCAATGCTACACGCACTGCCACAAGTTGACGCTACTGCTATTGAGCGCAGTAAGGCAGCCACTGCGCTTGCTTGGGAGAATGCTAAAATGCTGGGACTACAGGATCGTTTCAAGGTTCATAATCACACCATGGAGGAAGACAAATATATGCCGGAACCGCTGCAGGACAAGCAATACGATTTAATTATATCCAATCCTCCCTATGTGAAGACAGATGAATTCCAGTATTTGCATCCCGAAGTTGTTGTGTAGGTTCCATGGATGCATTAAGTGTGCCCATCTTAACAGCTTTATATCTACAGGTATGAGAACTTGAATGCTTTGGATGGCGGCTCGGATGGCTTGCGAGTGGCTCGTCTCGTGTTTGAACTGGCCTGTCGGCACCTTCGTCCTGGTGGCAAGCTCTGGCTGGAGTTGGGCAACGAACATCCGCCGCTGGTCAAAACGATCATGAATCTCAAGTACGAGGGCCGCCTTAACTTTGTCAACAGCTACAAGGATCAGTATAAACGGGAGCGTTTTGTCGAATTGCAGAAACCCTAAATCTAACCTTCAATTGTTATTTTGACTTGTTTAATGCAATAGGAAGAAGGTGCTAATTCATTAAGCTGTGATTTTACCTACACACACACACCCACACACACACACCAATACACAACATACAAACTGCCTAGAGGCTTAACTTGCAGCTAGACGCGTTTAAGTGTCGAACTGCAGTTACTTTCTGCACTTGCTAGGAAAATCCAATTTAATAAAAATTATATTAAAAATATTAAATACAAAATTAAATTTATTTTTTATTTATTTTTTTTTTTAACACTTAACCTATTTAATTTATTTAAAGTAATAATCTTATCATTAACTGCCAAAGGCAAATTCAATATTTGCGCTGTTATTAACAGAGCCACGAAATGCTATTAACAGAATCTTCAAATGCTCGACTTTAAATTCATGTTAAAATATTTAAAGAAGTCTCTAAATATTTATATGGATAAATATATAAATTGGTTAATGTAGGATGAATGAGTGGCAACTGTTCGACTTGGTATTATGACCGGAGCTTAGGATGTCATCCGATTTGACACTCCCAAATGTGCCCCTGTAGCTGGCACAGTATAAAGAAGGCAACAAAAAACGTTAGGCATAGTTAAAAAATTAAATACTTAAAATATATTATTCTATTTATAAATTGATATTAATATTGACGATTTACAAGTTTAATTAAATAAATTCAATATCTATTTTAAACTATAAAAATATTACAATTAATAAAGTTATATTTATTAACTATACAATTCGTTCCACTGTACATTTTGGTCTAAGGAGCCACGGGGGCTATCACGAACTTCGGTTTTTGCGATTTTACCGTTATCAATCGAGGCAGCTGCTGGTCTGCTCTAAAATAATAGAGAGTCATTAACTAGGAGCGCACTCAACACGGGCCCCAGTGTCATTTTGGGGATGAGGAACGAGGTACAACACTTTTTGCTACGGGGAGAGCCATGGAGCTTGCAAAGCAATAGACGGTGGGTGGTCGGCGGTGAATGGTGGGTGCTGTACGGTGGGTAGTGGGAGCAGACGAGACTGTGCGCACATGTTGAGCGTCCTGCAGTTGCCTGGGCACACTTGTCGCTCATTAATAAAAGTTTGCCAAGCATCGAGCTTCACACTCACAACATTCATTATGTTTGCAGGTATAGAGACATTGACCAGCAGCAGCAGCAGCAACAGCAGCAGCAGCAGAGCAGCAATTGAGCAGCAGCGCCAGCAGAGCAGCAGCAGCAGCGCTTGGAGCAGCATCAAAGCAGCCGCAATCGCAGTCAAAGTAGCAACAGCAAAGGAAAAGCCACCCACGCTGCCAGCGACGCTGCCGGCGTTGCGCCTCTGCTCAGCTGTAAACATTCCAATGGGCGAAGCTTTCACTCAATTTGAGCCCACAGCATACACAAGAGATGAGAGATTTGAGATTGAGAAGATGAGAGCTGAAGCCATGGTCTCGATGTGCACCACCGAGTGAGTTATTTCATTTGGCATCCTCGTGTGTGTTGGAAGCTTCGTTGGCTGCCTGATTTTCCTGTCGCTGCTCCGGTCCATGGTCGTGTGAAAAGCTGCGTTGAGCGCATTAAGTCGTTAGGGTACAACCAGAAAGGACGCACTTCTCGCAGCTGCCCGCGTTTGCTCTGGCGTTCGTCTAGCGTCGCAACAGCGCCCAACAGTTTGTGCACAAAAAAAAAAAAAAAATAAAATTAAATAAAAAAAAAAAAAACATACACATGGAATGAAAAGAGGAAAGCAAGAGAGAAACAAATGACAAACTGGCAGAGTAAATAAACAAATATTGAAATTCGAAAATAAAAATATTTAAATTTCAAAAATAAATTCAAAAAAAAAAAACCATTAAAAAATAAACAGCAAATATCAAGCGAATTGATATATTCAGAAACAACCGTTAAAATTTTAAAATTGCGTGCGTATCCCGTTGCCCTTCCGACAGCTGCCCTCGACCACAACAACAACAGCGACAACAACAGCACAACAACAACAACAATAAACTTGTGTATTGCCTTTTTGGCGTCTCCCGCGCGCGTGTTTGTGTAAGTGTCGCTGTGTGTGTGTGTGCGTGTGTACTTGTGTATGCGTATGCATGTAGGTGTGAGTGAGTGTCTTAATTCAAGTGTGTTCACATAAAAAACAACAACAACAACAACAACAAAGTAAAAATAATTACAATAAAATTTATTAAAGTCGCGATTTAAACATAAAAAATAAAATAAAATAATTAAAATGTATTCTTAACAAATTTTTAAAGGTAAACACCATTTTTATTGCCACACATTCCCTGTATCAGCCTCCAAATCCCCCAATCGTCCACACTCCCAACAAAGCTGCAATCGGCTCCTGCGGTTAGTCCACTTTCGGCTTTGGTGCAACAGCTTAAAAGTATGCTATGATTTTCGTGCCACCAACACCAACACCAACGCATTCCCATCCCTCCATCTCGTTGATAAATTGTTGCGTCCCAGCAAAGTTATTTTCTTTGATTGGACAAAAACCCAAAGTTATTTCATTTATTTTTTATATTTTCAAAAATAAAAAAATTAATAAAAAAAAATAAAATACAAATGATTTTTATAATTTTATTCGCTTATAAATTATTTGCATTGTGTTTGCGGTTGCAAATTTTTAAACTGGGCTAAAAATATTTAAATAAAATAATGAAGGGAAGAAAACATGAACTTAAAAATATCCTTTAATTTTGTAAATTATTCCAAAAATTATTTTCAATTATTTGAAATGCATTTTAAATTCTCAATAAATATTTTTTTATTTTTAAAAATATAAGTCCAAAAAATCCTTTTACTTTCATCATTTCCGCTGGGAGTTTCTGCAGGGTATAAAAACCAAAAGTCCTTTCATTCGCTTAATAAAATAGCAACAATTTATTTTGTGGTTTTGGAATAAGAATTTTCAGATTTGTGGTTTTAGTTTCAAATCATTTTTGCTACCAGGACAACAAAGTGGAATTTTTTTTTGTATCCTTTGGCTTGAGTTACAAAGCAAAAATAATTTATTAGGCGAAGAGTCTTTTATTTTAAAATTTGAAATTGAATATTTGGAAAATTCCTGCTGCTAATCTGACATTCAAAGGACGTCAAGTGCAACAGGAATTGAGACTGGCTTCGAGTCCTTTGCAGTCCTGGCAAATTCTACACTAATTTTCCTACTAAACTAAAGCCCTTATTTATTTTATTAGTAACTAAATTAAATGAGGAATAAAAATGAAAATTAATCAATTTATTTTTTTTTTTATTTTTACATTTTTCTATCGTTTTTCAATTTTTGCTTTTACTTTTAACTGTCAAGGGTGGAAAGTGGGAAGGATATAAATAATTTCATAAATTTCTAATAACGTCACATTTTGTGTCATTTGCCATTACACATCTCACAGCTTTTTGTGTCCTTCCCTTTGCAAGCGGTTCGAAATTGTTGGCCAAGATGTCAGCTAGTTGGCTCATAACTGTTGCGCCTTATCACGAAGAACAGTTATTTGAAATCCCAGCGACTGGCCAAGTGCCTAGAGCACGACAGTTCAGTTATTTTTTTTTATTTTTCTTTTTTTTTTCTATTTTTGCTTTTTGTGTTCACACGTCGTATGCGCAATATTTTTGTAGTTTGGCACTGGGCCAAAAATGATTGGCGCTTGTTACGGAAATTGTTGAAATTTGTGTTTAAATTATTTAAACATACCAATTAAATAATTGTCCTGCAACATGTACACACATAATTTTGTAGTAATTTATTATTTTTGTCTTTGGTCCTTATTTTTTTTTTTGTGTTTGGACGATAATTAAAATTTAATTGCAGTAAACTTTAAATTGCCATTTTATTGTGTGTAGAGATTTCAATGCTTGAACATAAATTGCACTTCTGTGGTTTCAGTTGTGGTTCACAAATTTTTAAAGGGCCCCGTCGGGTGGGTCGGATGGGTTGGATGGGTTGGGTCGGTCGGATGGGTGGTTAAATGTCGGTTGGAATGCTTGTGTCCGGTTCCACATGCAATTAACTTTTGCACTGCTATCAATCAGGTCGAGGCTCATGTGAAAAACTTTTTGCTACTGACCAAATTTACGCCTCATCCTCCCGCCCCACATCCCACCACCAGTCACCACCCTCCAACCACCCACCCCGCGTAGCATTCTGAGTTCGTTACCTTATCATTCAATTTGGCCAAAAAGTGGCAAAAGAAAACTTTTGCCCCCAACTAACAATTGGCAAAGGCGTGTCTGAAGTGGGCGTTAGTGTTTGCACGTGTACAGTGCGTGTGTGTGTGTGTGTCTAAGTGTGTGTGTGAGTTGAGTGGTAACTTGTGTACACACACGTTGATTTTTCATCAATCATTTTGCTTGTGTTTTCCCCAGTTCCTAGTTCCTAGTTTCAGGTTTCTAGTTTCTACCTTCTGACCGCTACTTTACGGCCTGCCCGTGGGTAAATTTAATAAAGCTTAGAAAATATTGAAATTGTCATTTTTATAAACTAAACAAAATGTGATTAACTCAATTGCAATAAATCAATAAAATTTAGATCTGAAGTTTCAAATTACCAACGGCGATTGAAACTCGAAAAACACATTTATTATTTTATAATTTCAGATACATTAATATTAATTTCTTAATTCAACTAAATAAAAGAAAATTTATTATTAAATAATTTTAATTAATTGTAAAATAAATATCTTTTATTTTAATAATATTTTTTTCTGACTTATTCAGTTCACTTTAAGCTGCGGCCTTTCAAGCGCTGAAATGTAGGCAACGAAATATTTGAAATATCAACGAACTCCTCTGAGGATTTATTCCCAACTCTTTCCGTTGATGTAATTGAAATTTATTTAAGCACTCAAATTATTATGCGATTATTAAATGCAGCTTTTATTGCCTTAATGCAAGCAATTAAATGCTTTGCTTTCCCATGAACCCCGTGAACCCCAAACATCAAATCAATAAACTGTATCAAACGTATTTCCAGCTAATTTTTCCAAACGCTTAAATTCCCTTTCCGGTTTATCTGTTTTCCGTGGAAAACCTGATGGTTTCCGTGTGAAAATGTAAGCGTTTCACTTGAAAGGAAGCACATCACGTGAAGTGTTTTTATTTTTTTAATTTATATGAAAAAAAATAAATAAAAATGTTATACTCATTTTCGCCTTAATTAAATAAATATTTAAAAATATTTAAAAATAAATATTAATGATAATAATAATAAATATTAAATTAAATTTAATTAATAAATGACTTCCGTTATTTGCTGCTTACCCAAGTCCAGGGTATCTCGTAGTTCATGCGATGGCACGGGGGACGTCTCACCTGTCAGGCTTGGGCATTTAACTGCTTTTTGGTAACGGTATAACGAAATATGATAGCATCCTGTCTGCTTACTTATCCCATCAATAAAAGGGAAAATCATAATCCCCGTATAGTTTTTGGATTAAAACTTTCGGCCCTAGTCCTTGGCCCACCCACAGCGACCGACCACCCACCGAGCGACCGACCAGGCGATGCTCCTTTGTTGGGCTTCATTGATTATGACAGCGGAGTATAATCCTGTTTTTTTTGGCCACTGATTGCCTTGGAGATTGCAGCTGTGTGCAATTTTCCATTAAGGGTCTTCCATCTTGGCAAGGATCTCCAATCTCTATTTTAACTGCTCCATGTCACTGTCATCTATCAGTGTCCAGTTTAGTTTAAGAACAGCCAGAAGCGTTTACCTGCTGCTTGAACAAGCAAAACACACACACACACACTTAGAGTTATAGTCACATGCATACCCACACACTCACACTCACAGTCACACCCACATCCATACCCAGACTCATACCCACGCACGCAAACGCCTACATACAGTGACTTCAAAAAGTCTCTAGACCTGCCCCAGTTGTCATTGTGCTTAACCTATCTTCATTAAAATCAGCCCGGTCCGAAGTTATTACCAACATTGCTCACTGTTTGGGAAAAGTCCTTGCTGTTTTTTGTTGTCCTTCCCGCTGCCCTCCTTTCCCATTCCCATCACCATTTTTGTTGCTGTTGTTGTTGTTGTGCGTCGCGTCCTGCTTGGCTGATAAGCGGCAGTGTAGACATCATAAAAACTTTTATATACACACACACACAAGTGTGTGTGCCTGACTGTGCGGGTATTTGAGTGTGCGGGTGTGTGAGTGTGCGGGTGTGTGGGTGTGTATCTAGCGTACCTAAATGCTAAAACTCAAATTGAAAGCACAAAACACCAATACACATGAAATCGTCTAAATTGCTCCACTTTATACACAACAATACAAGCACACAGAAATACATACACGCACATTTACATGCATATATATATGTGTATTTGTATTTGTATTTGTATTTGTATACATAAATATGTATACATAGCATAGGATTTCTATGTCTATGTCTATGTCTATGTCTATGGCTATGGCTATGGCTATGGCTATGGCCATGGCAATGTGTGTATGTGATTGTGATTGCGATTGTGTTTGTGTTTGTGTTTGCGTTTGTATTTGTGTGTGTGTGTTTGGGAGAGAGAGTTGTTCTCAAGCTACAGCCCCTCCTCCCCTTCAATCACCACCCTCGCTCCAACGCTTTCTGTGCATCCAAAACACTTAAACATAAACACGTTGTCTGTGCGACCGACTGACTGACTGAGTGTGCGTGCGTGTGTGTGTGTGTGTGTGTGTATGTATGTATGCGTGCGTTCTTGTGCGTGTCCTGGCCGTCCTTTTGCCTTGCGTCTACGCACAATATGTTTCGTCTTTAACCCAGCCAAAAGCTTCGCCTAGCCAGCCATCAAAAAACTCGCTCAGGACTCGGCATCGGAAATGGTCTGAGTCCTGAGAAGCTTCAGTGCTGCTCCTTCCTTCTCGGTGGAAGTTTTAATGTGATTTTTCGTATTAATTTCGACATCGTCATCGTTCCTTTAGCAGTTGCTCCCTACCCCACCCCTCCCATCTTGTGTTTTCTTGCTTGCCTGCTCCTTTTCATATTTTCCTCTTTTCTTGTTTTTCTTGTTTTTCTTCTTTTCTTGTTTTTCTTCTTTTCTTGTTTTCCTCTCTTACATTTTGTCTATTCGCATTCTGTACTTTCCTTTCCTTCACGCACTTCTATTTAACCGCCACCCTTCGCCATCCTTCGCCACCCATCGCCACCCTTCGCCATCCTTCGACATCCCTCGCCTCACCACATCTCCATTTGATTTTAACAACGTTTCGTCCTCGTCGCCAGGATTCAGTTGTATTTTTTCCCTTTTTGTTGAGCACGGCGCTTTTTCTTTTCTCTGCATAGATTTGCCCTCCCCCCTTCCCCGGCCACCCTCCGCCCACTCCCCTTCCCTTTCACAATCCCGCACAATTTCTATTCCCATTCGGAACACAGACTCCGTTAACCTTTTCCGCCCCCTCAGCCCCGCCCCTTTTTTCAATCTCATACTCAAGCTTCTGCTTAGTCGTTTATGTTCATCGTGTGAAACGCGCGACTTTGTTGCACTAAACGTAAGTTTACAACTTTTTGGTTATCCACAACGAAGCATCGATTGAGAGGTGGGGGTGAGGTGGGGGCAGGAAGGAAGGACATTTCAAGATTTGATAGCCAAGATAGGCAGCCACACACAAGCACAGATAGTTGAGCACAAAGATGGATATTCAGTTGTTACCTCGGCTTCATCGAACCTTTAAGAGAGTAGAAAAATCGTAGGTATCACGAGCCACTGACTGGGATGCAGTGGGTCAGGATTGACGACTCAGGCTGGGTACCATTCTCACAAGGACATGCTGCCATAAAAGAACAGTTCCTTTTTTTTTCCTGGGTTGCATTGACTAGTTAAATTGACCAACTTCTGGGAATATTTATTTATGTTCGAGAAAAGGAGTTCTGCGGGGGAAGCTTCATTTCTGAAAGAAAATTCAAGATAAGCAAAACTTTTTCAAACTGCAATAAAAATAATAAAGGAAACTGAATAACTCTTATTGTACACCACAAGGATCGCAAGGATAGACTGTCTATTTAAGCCGCTCCCTGAACAAAATGCAAGTTGCGCCAAGGAAAAATATAGTTTTGGGGAATTAACAGACAGTAAATATTATTTACTCTAAAATATATAAATATTGGATTAAAAATTAAAATATTATTTTTTTCATACAGTTATTTTTATTAGCTTCAGTTTTAAATTTGTACAATTTTTATTTTATTTATTTTAATTTAAAATTAATTATTTTGTCAGCAAACGTCTTTTTCCTCTTCATACCAAACGATTTGCCTGCTGATAGCAGCGCCTTTAACAGATTCTGTTAACGGGTTCTGTTAACAGATTTCGCTGGGAATTAAAATGCCAATCCCCTGGGGAGTTTAAAAGGAACAAGCAAAAAATATTAAATAAATGTCATTGAGGAATTAAAATTGAAATATTTTACATTCGTTTGCAGCTTAAAAAATTTTAATTTTTAATAAAAATTAAATATAATAATTTCCGCCGCATAATAACTTAATCTAGAAATGCAACGCGGCAAAAGTTTGACAGGAGTTAAGGTTTTCGAGTAGGAAAATTAAAATTGAATTGCCTTAAATTTTGATATTCATTTGTCACGCTGTGTAAACGTCAAGAGGCGGCGGTCGCTTCAACAGTTGTTGCTGCTGCCACATGTGGCAACGTGTTGCCGAACAATCCATGGAGCTCAGGCTGGCAAAGCTCGCATCCATCATTGTTGCCACAGTGGCTGCTCCTGGCGCTGCATGACTCCTGGCCCACAACATGGTTTTATTCATGTTGTATTTGTTTTGGTTTTTATTTCTTCTTGTTTTTGTTGTTTTGGTATATTGTTTTTGTTTTTTTTTATTTTTTTATTATTTTATAGCCACTCAATGTGGCAGGCACCTAATGGCCAGGTTGGGCAGACAGGCGCGTCGACTAGAATCGTGCCACGATTGAAATTGTATAGGAAAACTTTTTAATTGCTCATTATGTTTCATTAGGGTTGCTGCTGCAGTGTTGCCACAAAGTGTTGCCACAAAGTGTTGCACGGTTGTGGTGCCGCTTACCCAATACCCCTGACCAGGCTTAAAGGATTTTCATCATTTAGATCAAAAGACGTTCTAATCAGCAGCCGCGGAAAACTGAAACGCAAACAAGTTGCAAAAATGTTGCATCTCCTTTGTTGTCCTGCCTCTGATGAGCGAAACAGTCTAGCGTCTGTGCATCTGTGTGTGTGTGTGTGTGCATGTGTGTAGGTTGGTATTTGCCTGCCTGTGTGTAGGTTTGTGGGAATTGGAGCACATAACGACAACAACAACGACAACAAAAAAAGGAACGCTCTGTGGATGAACTCAACACACACACACACACACACAGAGAGACAGGCACACACACAGAGAGACAGGGACACGCACATTTCAATACCATGCGGCTGCTATAAAACACTTAAAGGACAATTTCTGCTGGCGCACGCAGATTTATGACAATTTCCAGCCAAGGGTTAATTAAATACGATTCCTAAGCTCCTTCAAGCAGTTCAACATAAATTTTTAAGCGAATGCCTCGCAAAATTGCTTATACATAAATATTTTGTATGTGTCGAAGCTTTTCTTCAGTTGACAGCGACGGCGACGACGACGGCGACGGCGACGGCGGGAAAGGACTCCAAAAAGCAAAGCAAAGCAAAAAAAATGTACACAGGACTCTGCTTGCTGGCTGTTGGCACGACTGCCAGCCGTTTGCAACAATTGGCAGTCTCCGATTTCGTACATCGTCCTTCATCCCTCGTCCTTTTTGGCCAAACCTAATGTCGTGGCCGCTGTCGTCGTCGCTGTCGTTGTCGTTGTCGTTGTCGTTCGCTTCCAAGTGTGTAAACAGTTCGTTCGTCTGAGCCTGAGCCTGAACCTGAGCCTGAGCCTGAGCCTCAGCCTTCCATTCGCTCGTTATTTTTTCTCACTCGCTCACTCACTCACTCACTCAGTCGGACGCTCGAGTTAAAAAAAAACTCAGCTCGCAGTTCCACTCAAATATTTCCATCAATGGACGCTGAGTTCTCTGAACTGATAACAGCTATACACACACACACACACACAGACACACACGCACAACCAGATAGAGCTGTCTTAAAAAGCTGTTCAATTCAGGATGAGAAATAAAAAAAAAAAATATATATATAAAGAGAGGGAAACGTGATAACAGGACATTTCGGCTCAATCGCATCGGTAGACTCAAAGGAATAGCATCAATTTGATAGGTAGATTTGCTTGTTAAGTTATTCTATATTTGATCAGTATCTAATTTTTTCAAACACCCCGCTCCCCGCCCAACTGCAGGGTATCAATATGCGTAACAGCGCGGAAAACATTTGATAACGCCGCGCGCATAAAAACTGTGCCACACAAAGGGCAGGTCGGGGAGCTGGAGATGCGGTCTGTGCTCTGGGTTTGTGTGGCTGCCACAAAAGACAGAGGCGGAAGCGAAAAGGGCAGCAAGTAGACAGGACAATGAAATTGTCATAAATAACAACGCGCAACAACAACAACAAACAACGAACAACAAACAAGGATTCCCACAAATAGAAATGACCAACAAGCCGAGAGTGAATTCTCTTTTGGCCTCTTATGGCTCTTAATTTTTGCTTTATTTTTTATTTTTATTTTTATTTTCATTTTTCTTTTTTTCTTGGTCAGTGGCTCAACTTCTTTTGTCGCTTTTAATGCCCCAAAGGGTATTTTGGAGGCAACAAAAGGCTGCCGCACATCCGAACAATGGGATCAAGTGACCCGAAGGAATATTTGGACTAAATTGAAATGGAGAAATTCCAGAGTAATCGATAATTTACAAGGCCTATCGATACTTGTTGCTTAGTGCCCAGAATCGTTATAATCTAATTCAATTGGCTCTTAACAGAGCTCCACAGATCCTCTGTTAACTCTATGTTAACTATGATTATTTGGCAGCCCGAAGTACTTCGGGTTGAGATCATCTTCCCAATTGTTGAGAGTCATTTAAGGACTCACATCATTTTTTCTAGGGTATCTTTTGTTCATTTTTTGTTTCCTCTCTTCCTTTACTATTTTTATCATCCTTTTTATTTTGGCGACATTCGCTCATAACGGAAATTTCAATGGCTGCTTAAAGCGACTTTTGTTCAAGTTTGCCCTCAGCTATCCAAACACCGAGTACTCATAGTTATCAATGGCCCATTTGGAGGGGCATCGAGAGACGGAATTACAGATAAAGTGGAGGGGTGGAGTGGGAAGAGGGAAAAGAGGAGTGGTTGGGGGGTGGCACATTAAACTAATGTTTAGTTGCTTTCGTTACAGTTTTTGAGTGTCGACCCTCGAAACTTTGTCAGTAAATCGTGGCACGTGATGGGCATGAGCTTAGGCGTGACAAGGCGAATTGCTTTTTGTATTGAATTGAATTTTATGGGCTGTGACAGGCAGACTCAGAGTGTAGCAATTGCAAGGATATTCTCTGTATTTTTCTACCCTCTAAATATTTAAAATTAATAATATTGAGTATCCTTGGAGCAAGTGATGACGGATTTCTTTCGATTCAAACTGATTGAGTCGTGTTGTCTGTTCGCTTCGTTTTACTCGAAGCTTTATACATGTCCTTACAAAAGTATCGATACTTTGGCACACTGATACAGGGTATTTAAAGGACACTTAGAGCTTATAATTGAATGTCTATTTGTCCCGTAATGTCTGTTTTTATTTAATAAAAAAATAAAATCAAATATATGAGAAGTATAAAAATAATACAAAAAATAATTAAATAAATAAATATTAAATAATTTATTTGATACTCTTGAAGGATTTAAATATAATACTTAGCCTGAAGTGACAGCCACATTAAATTGTGTGATAAAGTGTGCACAAGGAGCACTTAGAATCCTCCGCGAAGTATCCTTCACTCATGAAGTCTCCCGTTCCGTAAAGCAGCTTCGATTTCCCAGTACCCGCCCCCCGCCCCTCCCTCTGCCATAACAAACTACCAATTGCTGCCCTTAGACGTTTTAATTGCCGTTACACACAGCAATAGCATCCAATTGCCTTTTGTGTGTTCGTAATTCTCGAACAATGCAACAAGGATCTGAAGGAGCAGCAGCTGCTTATTTACACGGCTTTACATGGACAGTGCACAATAATGCCGCAAATTGTGTGTAGCGTTGCACAGTTGCAGCTTAATTTGTGGCCAACTCTTTTGTTCGTCCTCCAATTGACAGTTAAATCAATTGTCGTATTTTTAATGCTCGGAATCTTAACAAGATCAAGAGGAAATAAAATGCAAGGCGGAAACGGGGCTGAGAGAAATAAAAATGAAGGCTTAACTGAAAATATGGAAAAGCCGATGATGATGGCAATCAAATTTTTAATTGCAGACATTCGTCTATTATAGCAATATATATTTATTTATTTTATATATCTGAATTTATTGAATAATTAAATTTCAAGTTCCTTCCGACTTTACTTCCCCCAACTTCAAATAACTACAACTTCTCCTAAAGCAGAAAACTCAAGTCACAGGCAAAAATCTTAAAAAAAAATTTGATTATTTTTTTTTAATATTTTTAAATTTATTGTAGTTTTTACTTTATTTTTTTTTTATTTATTTTCTGTTTAAATTAATCCGCGCGTGTCTTGAATCAAATTTCAAAAATCATAGCATACATTTGAGCGCGCCTTTCACAGTCGCTTTAGCAGTGGATTACGCATAAATTTTTACAAATTAAATAATTAAGAGTAAAAACCAAAATTAAATGAAAAAAATATTTAGTTCCATACACTTAATTTGACATTGTATTTTTTTCGGTTTACATAAAATTCCATTTTGAAAACTCACGATACTCAGAGCATTTTTATTTTCATGCCAAAATAAAAAAAGAAATCCCAACATTGTTTATAAAATACTCATAGAAAAATTTCTGTCTTTTTTACTCTCTTCTTTTTTTTCGAATGCCGCACAGATAAAATGCAATTATGCATACAATTTAAATAAGATTTTTTATAAAAATCGTTCAGCACACAGATAAATGCGATATGCAAATATAAAAATAACTCGATAAAAATGAAACAATAATAATTTGAAACGAGAAATCGAAAAACTCAAATAAAAGCTGAGAACAATAAAATACAATATAAATAACAACAATAATAAAGTGTTCATAATTATAAAAACAAATGTAGTTAAGAAGAAAAAAAATAAATAAATTAAACAGCAATAAAAAAAATAAATAAGTAATAAAATAATTATTAATTTAACAAAAAAGGATCTCAGAAGAAGAAGATGAAATAATGCTAAATACGAATTGCCAGCTTAAATTGCATCCGACTCTTTGTATCTCTGTATCTGTATCTGTATCTATAACTGTATCTGCATCTGCATCTGTATCTGCATCTGATTCTTTATCTGTATCTGAATCCATACTCTAAACTCAATCCTGCTAATAAACAAAAATGCAAACTCAATTTCGCCCCAGCCAAAAATCAATAAATCTTAATCGATCCAATCAAACAGCCAATCAAGCGCCCAATCATCAACAATTGCAACTGCCATTCAGTCATCCTTCAGCAACAACAACAACAACAACAACTAAAACAGCAACAACTACTACTACTAAACTAGCAACATTATTAGCAATAAAAAGAGCAACATCAACATCAACATCAACAACAACAACAAACACACACAACAAATGCAACAACAAATGGCAAATAAATAACAAATATTTTTAAAGTCCCAAAACTAATAAGAAAAAATAAATACAACAAATTAACCAAAATAATATTAAATCTAAATAAATTGATAAATTGATAATCAAGCAAAGAAAGCAAAGAAATTATTGTTAATTTTTAATTAATTATGGAACATTCATCTACAACATTTTTGTTGTTGTGTTTGTTTCATTGCCAAAACAAAGAGGCCGCCGCTTGTTCGCAGCTGCAGCTCCAGCAACAACAGCAACGACGCTTCCTACGCAAGCAACAACAATATCAACAACTGCAATCACAGCAACAGCTTCCACACAACAACAACAAAAGCAACAACAGCTTCCACAGCAGCAACAACAACAACAACAACAAGAGGAGGACAACAACTGCAACGTCGCCAACTCAACGCATTTGCTGGGTAAGTCGTTAAAGTAGCTTTTGGGGGGCGGTGAGGGCTATCAAAATTTGTCATGGCGCGGGGGGCGGATCGAGGGGATAAAAGAAATTCAACAAATGCTGAAAATTAACAAATGCGAAAATTAAATTTCCACACAATTTTCGGTGCAGCCAACTGCAATTTCAAATCATCAGCAAAGGCAAAAAATATGATGCGCATTTGTCAAGGCCCAAGACAAACAGCGAATACCCTACAAAAGTGCCCAACCCATACCCAAGTCTCCTTATATATATATATGTATATAGAAAAAAGAGTATATAATATATATATATATATATAAATATTTTCCGGATATTTGAGCCATGAGTTGAGCTGCAAATTGATTAATTGATTTCATTTTTTATCCTTTCCCAACATTTTTTTTCTTGTCAATTACTCAGGGATATTGCCTCATTTGGCGGGACAGATGAAAGCAGTAAGGGTATTCTGGGAAAGAATTTGTCAGTGTACAACCACCGACCACCAATCAAAAAGCGTTGAGCTCAGCGACCATCAGGCAGCTCGGAAAATGCATAAAATGGCATAAAAGCAAGTGAAAAGTGTGCAAAGCCACGAGACTCGCAGTGGCAGTTTTCCCTGTTATGAATTTCATATTAGGTACATATGAAAATCCAATAAAAATCACCGAAAGCAATTTTCGTTGGCCGGACAAAATGGAAGCCAGCACAAAATACACAAAAAAAAAAAACTATCAGAAAAAAAAAAAATATTTATATATGAGGAAAAAACGTGCAGAGCGCAAGGAAAAATAAAGAAAAGTCAGGAGATTGGAGTGACGTTTGGGGTTTGGTTTTAAGCAGGAAAAGCTTCGAATTCGAATTCAGAAAATTGCATTGAAGGCGTTTTTAAATGTACCACTTGAAAATGTCACACCCCCCACCCACTCACCCACTCCACCGCCTCCTGGCAATTTGTTGCAGTTTATCGAAATGGATTAAAAGAGGAAAAACGTGTTTACAAAAGATCCTTTTTTGCAGCTGCCAATTGCTGATTCGCACACATTGAACAATTGAACAATTTTCTAATTTTGTGCCACTCACAGATGGGAGGAAAAACGCGCCTGTCGCTTGCTTAAATATTTTCGGCACTTTGCCTGGAAAATTAATGACTTAAAACTGCATCTGTCAGCCGTCCCCAAAAAAAGTACAGGATTTTCATGGCTTTCAGTATTACTACCCAAAAACAGCCAAATTCAAAACAAAAAGAGAAGTGTGTGGGGGGGGGGGGTGTTTCTGCTTTCCACTCAACTTTCTCCTCTCTGACTTTGCAATTCGATTACCATAAAACTTTTGAAGTAGTTAAGGACAGGGAGCAAAGGATTTTGTAGCCAGGAATCGTGGCAGTAGCTTAAAGATTGCGGCTATAAAAAGAATCCGATCGATTCCTGGGGGTCAAGGAAGAGAAAATGAAAGTATCTTCCGGCTTAAAATCAAAGAAAGTTTTCAGAGCAAGGATTTTGTAGATTTAAAAATTAAAATAAAAAAAAACAAAATAGAAAATATAGATATATATGAAAATTTTTAAAATATATTAAATCTTTAAAATATAAAAAATATTTAAAACGTATTAAATATATAAAATATATAAAAATAAAATATATAAAGTATATCAAATATATAAAATATATAAAATATATAAAGTATATAAAATATATAAAATATATAAAATATATAAAATATATAAAATATTTAAAATATATAAAATATATAAAAAATATAAATAATACAGAATTAATAATTTATATAAAAAAAAAAAAATAAAATAAATATATTTTTTTTAAATATATTAAATATATAAAAAATAGAAAATAATTAAAAAAATAATTTACATTTTTAAAATATTATTTAATATATAAATGTAAAAATAAAAATAAAATAAATAAAAATAAAATATATAAAATCTACTACAATCTATAAAATTATAATTAAACATTAAATATAAAAAATAAATTAAATAAATTAAAAATATATAAATTATAAAATTTATAATAGTAAAAAATTATATAAATTATAAACTTTTATAAAGTAGAAGGACTCACTAGATGTTTTTATAGGCTCATCCTACCGCACTCTCATCCCTCGTCCTACTTGGAAGTCTGGGGAAGGATTTAACTTGTACATTTCTTAGGAAAGATCTCCAAGTTCTTCTATATGGTAATGCCTATAAGGAGAAAAGGACTCGCTGTAGTTTGTTTAGCTTGAAAAACAGTAAAAACAGCACTTGCCGAATTTGAGGAAAAAATATGGTAATTTAAATGCCGCACAGTGTATGTTGCACTGGTCAGCCCGTCGGACGTTTGTCATTTGGCTGAAAAGTTCATTTCCCCAGTTGTCAACAGTTTATAATAGTTTTTGCCTTTGTGCATTGGGGGCAGTCAAAAGGAAGACCGAAACAGACAGAAGCCGAAACTAAAACCGAATCCGAAACCGAAACTGAGACCAAGACCGACACCGAACACCGAACACCGAACACCGAGGAGCGACCACTGAGTACCGAGTACCGAGTAGCGAACATCGAGTACCGAAACCGATACCAAGTCTGAGGTCGAGAGCCCAAACCGAAGCACTTCAAACTAACCCAACTTGGAGGGGATTGTCATTTGTTTGATGTTCCTAAAGCGTTACATACACATGCATATCTGCTTAGCCATGTGTGTGTGTGTGAGTGTGTGGGTGTATGTGAGTGTGTGGGAGTGTGTCAGAGCGTGTTTAGTTAACTATTTCTCTATGTCTGAAGCTGTCTCTGGGTCTATCTTTCAATTCCAGCTGGTTTAATTCATTGCTGAGCACAAAACTGTCCCATGCAAATCTGCTTACTGATTAGACCTAAATAATGTTGAACGTATCCTTTCGTATGCCATCCCCCTTCACCCCATCACCCGTCACAATATCCTGCACTCCACGCTCAAAGCTTGTAGTTGCTTTTGTTTGTTTGCCTCGCCTCTTTAAGAGCCACCAACAGATGGTCTTCCACAGTCAACGCCGAAAGTGTATAATGACTATGTGATTAGACTTGCCGCTGGCATCAGGGGAAATCATCGAGGGTCCTTAGTCCAGCACAACACCTCCTCCTTCTTCTTCTGTTGGGCCTGGGAAAGTTTTGTATTTGAATTTTTAAATATTATATAAATATTCCTAATGTGGCTAGAGAATTATCAATATTTAAGGCCCGTTACAAAGTTTGGCCTGCAATTTGTTCAAAGGACACGTTTACCGCAAGGCTTCAATTTTAAATGGCGCATATTTAATACATTAATTTGAAGAGTTCTTTGAACTACTTTTGCATACCAAAGGATGCTTAACTGTTACTAGACATGAGGATAAAGGATATACCGGTTATCCTGTGTGCATCCTGCTTCAAAATCTGTCTTAAAAATAAAAGCATAATTCAAGCTTCATTCACCTGTACACCTTTCTTCTGCCCTCAATTGCAAAAGGACATCCTGATAAATAGGGAAAATACTTGTCTGCCATAAAGAGAAATTCTCTCCCAATGTCATGCACAATTTGTCCTGCTCCATCTGTGTGAGTTGAGTCGGTGAGGGTATTTGTACATCGTCATTGGGCTGCAATAATTTGATCCTCTTTGCTCTTTGCTAAATCCGAGACAATTTTCAACTTAAAAAGGACCCGCCTGCATTTGTATAATAACACAGCTGAGCTACCGGTTGCAAGCGGCAGCTTCCGTTGCTGTTGTTGCAATTGTCGCAATTGTTGTTGTTGCTGTTGTTGTTGCTGTTGCAGCCATTGATGTTGTTGCCACTGACGTTTTCTGTGCCGCCTTCTGGCCACTTGTTGTTGCACATTTTTCATAGCCATTGCCTGTGCTTTATTTCCTTTTAGCCTGCTGATGTTGCTGCTGCTGCTATTATTGTTGTTGTTGTTGCTGCTGCTGCTGTTATTGTTGTTGTTGTCGCTGTCGTTGCTGCCGCTGCAGTTGCTGTTGCACGTAGCACATTTTCAATTTAATTTCTGTCTGAGTGACTCTTGTCTCTGCTGGTATCCTGTCCGTATATATGTGTCTGTGTTTGTGTGTGTGTGTGTGTGCTGTATCCTTATGTATCATCCTTGCGCTACCGACACGTCCCATCATCTGCCCCCCTCCCTCCCCCCCTGTACCCCATCTGGCCCATTGTCTTTTGGCTTTGTTTGCAAAGCCATTTCCTTTAGCGGCAGTCGCAGCGAACGTAAAATTAACTTCGGCATGGCACTCGTGTTGCAACAGCAGTGGCAGCAACAACTGCAGCTGCACCAACATCCTTCAATTGATGGCTGAATATATAAATTCCTTCTTTTGGCCGCCAGTTTAATTAAACTGCACCAATGCCCGCAAATTGTTTATAATGTCACACACTCGACGCTCTCATCATCATCATAGACGGCATTCAAGTCAACGCTGACTATCATCCTTCTGACCCAATTGGGGCATGGTTGCAAGTGGCCACGAGGGTAAGCGGAATGGCTAAGGGCTGAGGACTGCAATAAACAACAAAAAACAACAAACAACAATTTGCAATTTACAGTGGAACAAAAATGTGTGCGGCTCCACAGAAACTCTAAATTTGTGTGCCGCTTATGTGAAGGCTGTAACAGGTGGCTCAAGGACTCAACTATTTATTAAATTTTTTTTTTATTTTTTTCTCACTTTTAAAAACTTAAATATCAAACGTCACTTCGAGCTTCATTTCGATATTTTTGTCAAATCGTTTCGCAAATCAAAGCTCAATTTTTGTAATTGCCTGACTTTTGCCTACAGTTTTGCAGTTTCTATTGTTTTGGTAATTACAAAAAGGACTTGTTGTTGTTGTTGTTGCTGTGCCTTTGAGCTAACAGAAGCCACAACCAAACGGGGTCTATGAAGAGCCCAATCCCCCGCCCAGCACCCCACCCCCCTTTGGCCAATAGCTTCACTATTTTAAGAGCGCACCAATAACCGCACTTGAAAGCCGGCGCACAAAAGTATGCAGCACTTTTGGCGAAATGACTTTTGACGCTCAGCGCTCGACGCTCGACGCTCGACTCATGGCAATATTTGCATGCGGTTTGAGTGTGTGTGCCAGGAAGGAGCGTATAGGGGGCGGGGGCGGGGGCGGGGGCGGGGCAGTGGGTATGTGACTATGTATGCCAATAGCATGTGGGAGTGTTTATCAGGATGTTAGCGCCGCTGAGCGCTTTGCCAGCAACAACTGAAAGCACAGTCAAAGGCCAGTAAGTGTGCCTGTGTGTGCCTGTGTGTGTGTCTGTGTTTGGGGGTGTGTGCTTATGCGGTGTGCCTCATGTTGCACACTTTCAAATATGTTACGAGAAAACAATTTTTACTATTTAAATTGTACTCCAAATGTTTGTAAAACAGGAATTTCCAGGAATTTCTCCTTTGACCTTGCCTAAGCTGCGTCCTTTGAACAGATTCGAATTTTCAAATCCGTTTACACGGTAAACCAAACAAATTTTTTTACAGTTTAAGTTTCAATATTTAAAAATAAATTTTGTAAATAATAATTTATTTTTTTTATATTTTTGTTTACCTGTAATCCAAAAGGACCTTCAACTCTTTTTTCCCGAAAATATCGACTGCTGCACTAAAATCGTTGTTTACTCTACAAATTAAAGATATTTATCGCCTTTGGGCATTTTTTCTGCATAAATATCCTTAAAGGAGCTGCAGAATGCAACTAAAGTCAACAGTACGGCTAAAGGTCCTTAATGGCGCTTTTTGTTCGCCCAAATTTGTTAAATAAATTTGCTCTGCGCTGTGTGCCAATGGGTTCAATTATGAGCCGGGCCTGTGGTCCTCTGGACGAATCCTGCTAGTCACTGGGCCTACCTGGGAGTACCTGGGAACCTCTGATAGTGTAATGTGTGAAAATTGCTGCCACGGAAGTGTAAAGCCTGTCATCAGGGGGCACAAACGCCTCCAACTTTGGCCTCAAAATGGATTTTTTGTCGCGCCACGCGGTTGCAACTTTTGTTAGGATTGAAGGAGGAGGAAGGAAAGAGGACGGAGGGTAGAGGATAAAGGATAAAGGATGGAGGCAATGTGGTCAGTGGGTTGAGTCGTTGGCTGTGCCAGCAGGTGAAGGAGTACCTACAGAGCGTTCAATTTCAAGGCTCATTGTGTAGGACACATCTACGGGTGAAGCATTAAATTGACTTTAAGAACTTTCCGTTCCGTCGGCTCTTTGTCCGCCAAAGGATGGTTGGGGGGGGGGGGGGGGGGGGAGGAGTTGAGGGGGGATGAAAAACTAAGCTTGAAATTAATTAACCGCGACAAGGGCAAAGCCAATGTTAGAGAAATGAAATCCTCCCCGATGTGGGCAAAACCCAAGGATAGGCCAAAGGAAGGACTTTCTCCTCAATTTAAACTTTTCACTCATTTCCTTTCATTTTTTGTGTTTTTTTATTTTTTTTTTATTTTTTTTCTGTTGTCCTCGGCTGCCACATAACTCATAAAAGTCTCTAATTACATAAACATCTGACACAGCCGCAGGCCAAAGCAGAAGAAAGAAGGGCAGAAAAGGAGAGGAAGTCTATAAAATAGAATAAAGGAAACGGAAGCGGGCTACGAACTGTTCGCAGCACAAGTCACGATTGTGTCTTTGATATAAGTGACGTTATGCAAGGCTGGCAATTAAATAAAATGGCGGGTGTCAGATAATTTTTGGGGGGAAGTGTAGCCAACGCTCGGATGCTCTTGAAGTGGGAAAATCAGCGGCTGAGCTGGGGAAATCAGAGATGGGAAAATATTATTAAAATTGGCACCTACTCAAAGCTAAAGCAGGATTTTAAATACATATATATTTTTGATCCTTTGAAGTGAAAAAATATATATAGAAATTTTAAGGATATTTTGCTATTCATGCAGATAATATTAAGCGGAATCAATGGCCGACCTGCAGATGCCCTTGAAGTGGAAAAATTAGCGGAAGGAAGGAAGAGAAAATATTTTAAGGATAATCACTTATGTCAGGATAATGAATTGTACTGAAGTATATTTTATCCTTAACTTCTTTAACTTCGAGTACTGGAAAATATTACTCCTGTAAGGTGCAAGAATATATCACAAGAATATTCAATCATATATTCAATCCTCTCCCATTGACAATAATTGCTCCACATTCAATATAAAAATCCTGCCCTCAGTCAATTTGCGATACCCTTTTTCAATTTTTTATTAAAATTAAATTGAAGTGTATTTCAGTCTGTGGCTCGCACGTGTAAATAATTGTGGCACCGCCTTAACGGGCGACGCCTGAAAGCTCTTGGTATATTTGTTGTTGCTTTGGTATTTTTGTTGTTGCTTTGGTATTTTTGTTGTTGCTTTTGTATTGAAGGCAACGCTGCACGCAGCCAGCCTCGCCGCATGTATTTCAATTACTACAGTTCACAGTGTCCCCTCCCCTCCCCTTCCCATGCCCTACACCTTGCCAAACCCCCTCAGCATTTGGCACCCACGCAATTCATGGGCTTTGCTGCTGCCGCTGCCGCAGCCGCTGCTGCTGCTGCTGCTGCTGCTGCTGCTGCTGAGGTGGCGGGGTCTATCATCAGTATCACGTTCATTTGCCCCGCCCACTGGCCGACGCCCTCATCCAAGCCGTCGCCCTCATCCATGCCAACAATTTTTTATGGATTTTTAATTTGCGCCAGGGAACATTTTTTTCCACTTTTGCGATATTTTTTTTTTTCATTTTTCTTTTTCTTTTTATTTTCGTTTTTTTTTTGTTTTGTCTTGTTATTTTGTTTTCTCGCGTTTTTACGCAAATTCATTGTTTAATTTACTCAAGTTTGTTGACCGAAAACAAAAACTAATCAATGTGGATGTGCCAGGGGGCGTGAGTCGGGCGACCGCCGACAGGAGTTGGCAATGAGGCTGGAGTTGTGATAAGGGTTGGGGTCTGGGAATAGGAATGGGACTGAGACTGGGACTGGGACTGGGACTAAGGATGGGGCTTGGGGTAGGGATGTAAGGTGACAAAGTGGGTGCCCGGTTCAGAAAATGAGGTCAAAGCCTAAAATAGGGTTAAACAGTGTACACTTTTTAATTAAACATTAAGTCTGGTAAACTTTTTGTTGTGGTTTTTGTATTCCCCGACATGACTCAAAGAGGAGGTCCTACAATATTTTCGTTTTGTTTTTCTTACTTTCTGCCGGTTCGTTACTATCATTTGGCCATTTGCTTTTGAGGTTTCTGAGCCAACCGCAACCCGCTAAGTTGTGGCCAGAATTACGGACTTCAAAAGGCAAATGGCAAAAGGCAACATCAACTTGTAGATAGATTTAAATAACCAAAAAGGGAATAGCTAATGAGATGCTTTTCAAAAAAAAGGATAAAGATATAGTTTCTCATTTTTTTTTGCATTTTTTGCATTTAAAAGCCAAATACGAAAATTCAATTTAAAGTAAATTATGAATTCCACCAAATGTTTTCCCGGTACAAATTAAATGCCAATTTTTATTCTGACATCTCTCAGAGTCAAACATCTGCAGATGTAGAAACTGTTATTTGCTGGGTAATCAACATTTACTTAACATTTTTGACTCAAATGTTATGGCAATTAACCCACCAGCCAAGCTCCACTGAGGATGAGTCCATCGGAGAGATGATAAATGATTTTTTGAGTCACCAAAAGTTTTCTTCCCACGAAGACTGTATGAAGAAGGAACTTCCCTATGATAAATGATGCTTCTGGGGAGGCAACGATTCTGCGATTACTTACAGATTATGTTATTTGTATATTAAGAAACAACAGGCATCATTCACTCTTGTTTTTTAATTACAATAATTACTTAATAAATAATAAAACATATTTTCCGCCAATGTAAATCTCAAAATGGCAAGCAGATAAAGGCAAATGTTAACTTAACAGTCGCCCATAGCTATTTTCTAGAGGCAACTGTTAATCTTACATTCAAATATTCCAAAGTGAAATGCATCAGTTGACTAAGCAGTTGCGCTTTAGAAGCTCAGCTTTCGACTGTTAACTTAACATGAACGATGGCAGAGACAACTTATCCATAAGTTGTCTCTGCGATGGTGAAGACTCTGTTAACGGCAGATTTATAAAAGCTGTCTTTGCATAAATGAAGCTTAGACTTTGACTTTTAACTTAATAATAATATTTATTGTTTATTGAAACTCTGTTAATGGCTTGAATTAACTAACTTTTTATATTCTCTTTTTTTTACAGGCAACACTTTACAATTAAACGAAACAACGATATTTAACTGAACAGAAAATTTACTAAAATAAGCAACAACAACTGCTACTTACGGTTTCTCAAGCTCCCATGAAAATAAAAATAATTAATTAAAATACATAAAACACAAATAATGTAAATTAAATTAAAACTAAAAATCATTTAACTATGGAAGCCTGCTGAATATGTGCGACCAGGAAACCGGAAAATAAATTTCTCACAGCCTCAAACTTAGAATAAAATTATATACAAATATCGTATATATATATACATATAATATATAATAAGGTTAAAAATATATAAAATAAAATAAATAACTTAAGTGCAAAGAAATCGTAGAAGGCGAAAATCTGGAGGAAGGCAAACAAGCAAAATATTTGCCATACGAAAATAACGGTAAATTGGACGTTTAACGGAATTAAGAAATTGTGCGGGGCAAATGCTTAGCCCGCGATAAGCAATCGGGAAAATAAGCGAGGTTTAAAATTGCAGTGCGTTGAAAAAATTGTGAAAAAAATAAAATTAAATACAAAATAAGAAAAACGGTAAACCGTTGAAAAGTAACAGAGAAAGAGAGATAAATATATACATATATATAAAGAGAGTGCGATAAACAGGAGACACAATTATAACCCCGAGGTGTCCTTCAGCAGGGGACTAGGTGGATGCTGCTGCTGGTGGTGCAGTTGCGCGACGCTGAACTTTGACCCACTCGACGGACGCGTTTGTCTTTTGGCTCTCAGTGTTAATCACAGCAGCAACGTGACTGGACGGGCGTTGGCTACTTAAGCCAAGGCGGCAACAGGCAACAGGCAATAGGCGACACGAGACACGCGACACCCGACAGGCGGCAGGCGGAAGGCAGCAGGCGACGGCGAAGGAGGATAGACTGTTGACTGCCAGGCATTCAGGCATTCAGGCATTCAGTCAGGCACCACATTGTTGCAGCCACAGGCAGTCACTTTTACTTTCACTTTCACAATAACAAAAGCAGCACCAGCAACAACAACAACAATAACAGCAACTGCAACAACAGCAACAACAACAATAACAACAAGAACAAAAGAACGGGGCAGCAACATTCCAAGCAATTCAACCTAAAAATAACGCTAACAACAAAACCAAGGACATGGACTCGTCGTCGTCGTGCACGCTGTTTGTCGTGTTGATCTTCCTTGTGATAATTAAAGGTGAGTGCTCTGGCCTGTTGTTGGCTTTTATCACACTTTCACTTTACACACACCTTGCGCAATTGTGTGCTTAATGAAAAGCCACACACAAGCACAAGCACAGGCACAAGCGTAAGCGTTTCCCTCCCACCCACCAACTAATTAAATAATTGTAAACATTAATTAATTAATGGAGTTGCCTCTTAATAAAATTAAAAATAAATTCCATATGCAGGTCATGCATGCCCTGGGAGGACACCATGGGGACTTTGTTTGGCTTAAAACTCAATTTATTTATTGAATTCATTTGCCTAAGAAAACTCACCTGTTAGAGATTCAATAAGGATTACACTATTGAGAGAAGGCTTAAAGGTAGATCCTTTCTGAAATTGAGCAGGATATTTCATCCAAATTTAAAGCCCAAAATTTGTGGGTCTATATAAAAGCCATCTACTTTGTCGCCTCAGGCAATACCTAAGCCTCTGCCTTATTACTTTTGTTATATGAACAACTCGGTACAGTTGTCTTACCATGTGTATCCTTGGAAGTACAAATCCTTGGGTGCCACCATCAATTCGAAATGCACAACTCTCTGGACTAAACATAAATCTGCTTGTCACATTACGTACATGCCCACGGAACGCGACTCTGACTGCCACTGTTCCGGCCACCGACTCCATTACCTTCCCCACTACCTCCTACACTATCCAACCTGCCTGGGTGCTGCTCACGCTTCTCTTCATTTTTCCTTTACCATCTTTATGTATTTTTGCTTTCCCTCCTCCCCTGCTCGCTGCCACATTATTCAATTGCATATCGGATTTTTCAATTTTCCTTGCAAACGTTTTCACGGTGCTTTAAGCAGGCCAAACACAGAACTAACGATAAATGAAAAGGGGAAATGCAAAAGCCACACATGATACATAAAGGGGTGAACATACACAAACACATACGCATACATTTATACATGTATTTGTATGCTTGAATGTTTGTATACGTCTACCTATCTATTATATGTATATGTAGTAGCAGTTACATGGGTAAATTCCCACGCAGCTCGCCATAAATTCACATTGTCGCCATCGCCATAGCCATCGCCATGGAGCACACAGGAGATCGCCCAGGGCTAAACTTGGTCATATTTTTAGTTTACTCAGAGCTCGTGAGAACTGTGCAATTGCCAAAGTAGAAAAAATAATACGCGGCAATGAGACAAATATTCAACAAGAGGAAAAGAGATAGCAAGAGGGACAAGGGAAAGAAACGCAGAAAGAATAAAAGAAAAAATCAAAAAAAAAAAAAAAACAGAACAAATACTCGTACAATTGTCAGAGTGAGCCCCAGGAGGGCCTACTTCAAATCTACAGTTTCTCCCTAGTGTGCAGCCGGCACACACTCTCACACATATACACACATAGACATCACATCGCTTTAGCGTTGAGTTTTTTTAAGTTTTTTTTTTCTTTTTTTTTTTTTTATCGCAACTTGCATTCAGTCGAGAAGTTGTTTTTCTAGCTTGCTATCTGTTGGAGGGGGTACAGTAAGAAACGTGAAGGTGTAGGGAAGGGGGGCGTAGGATTGTTAGAATTGCCATCGCAGTGGTAAAGTCTCATGTGCTCCACACTGTCAAAAATAACAAGCAAAAATACGCACGCTTCTCCATTCTCGATTCTCTGATTCCCCCAAATGCACCACATACATTGTTTCCATTAAGTCGATATACGACGTACGATACGAGAGTACATCAAAGTGCATTAGCAAATTTAAAACTTGAATTTAACTCATAACAAGTGAATTTAAGTTCATGAATTAGATAAACTACTTTACTTATAACGTGCATTGATGTTTAATGTTGCTTTAATATTTTTCGTAATCCGTCATACGAAATTCTGTTTAATAATTACTGAAAATCTAATATTTTTTATGTTAAGGAATTCATCTTACAAAATACTGATTAATAATAACTAGTGAAAGTTAATATTTTTCTCAATCAATTTAAAAAAATTCTGCTTAATAATAATTAGTTAAAATCAGATATTAAAAAACCCCTTTAATTAAAAATATAATTCTGAAAAAAAATATATACATATATATTCCACCTAAAATTTATTTCAATATAAAATGTGTGTGCACTTATTTTTATTCAATCCATCTAAAAATGGTCTGTTTAATAATAATTATTAAAAATATAATTCTGAAAAAATATATGTATGTATATATATTCTACATAACATTTATTTCAATATAAAAAGTGTGTGCACTGTGCATTTTTTTTGAAGAGCTTTCAAATGCATTTTGCCTCACTATTTGTTTATTACTCTTCTAAAGTAGCTGATAAGGCGGCATGGATAAACAGTTGGTTATTCACTTCATAAAAGACTGGCCCATTGCTCTGGAGCATTGCACTGCTTGGTACGACTTCGTTCTCTTTCTGCTTTTATTTCGTTTTCGGTTTTTTTTTGTTTTTTGTTTTTTTTTTCCTGCAGCCAGCTTACAGCTTAAGCATTGTTTTGGGAGTTAAAAGTCTTTATCTTGCTTTCAATCTTTGCTTTTACGCCCCTCTTGGTTTTACCGTTTGTTGTTGTTGTTCTTTGCGCCTATCCAAGAGTTTTTCAGACTCAAGACAAAGACTAATGAAGATGCTGTCCGCGTCTGCGTCGGCGTCGGCGTCGTTTTGCCATTTCAGTCGCAGTCGCATTCTCAATCGCGTTCGAGTTCGAGTTTCGCAATCCGCATTTGCCTTAGTGACAGAAAAAAAAATATTTTCAATAAGCTTCGCGTTGTTGTAACAAAGTGCGCACTGATTGGAAAATCAGCAGTTGAAAATTGCCAAAAGCAATAAGAAGTATGGGAGCCGCGGTCGTTGGGAGGAGGATAGAGGAAAAATACAATATTTCAATGATTCAGCCGCATGTTGTCAACTTGTTGTTGCTGCCAGTTGGCAAAGGTATAAATTTCATGGCAATTCGAGCGGCTCGGCGCACCTTGGAGCCGTCCTTTCAACTCACAACTCCCTGGGCGTATTCCCTGGTAAGAGGAGCGCTGCCATTGCCATCAGGGCTTCTGGGGGGTATAAATATATTGCTGGTCATATATTTTCTTTTTTAAGACATTTTATGGCATTTTTAGGCATTTCATTCAAAAATTTAAATCACATTGGATTTTCGCTGTAAAGCCAAATACCAAATCATATGTACTCAAAGCGTACATAAGATATTTTGAGCTTTAATTTGCCGAAGGTAGCGGCTCATGTTGTACCCTCATTCTACAGGGGCGAACTTTCTGTAGGAGATAAGCACATACATAATTTAAAATTGTTCAATTTTCATATTTTGCTTGACTCGACAACCCAACAACTTAATCCGTTTTAAATATCTGTATCATATAATACTGTATACCACAAATACTTAGCTGTAAGATTTTGATGGTGGTGCCTCTTGTTCTGGCATATCCGTGGCAACAATGGCTGCGAGATACTGAGAACTGCCTTGATGCAAGTTTCAGCGCCAAAGTTAGCGTCAGCGTCAGCGCTAGCGCCACCGTCAGTTGGCAGCCAGCTCCATGAAAGTTTGGCCCTATGGGAGCAGCCACTGATGCCAAGCAGGTAAAGCGCATAATCCACGTTGAGGGGCGTTAGCGAGGACTTCAGCTTCCGCCTGGCGACGCCATCAAGTTGCTCAGCCTCTGTACGCACAAGTTTCAAGGTTGCCAGAGGCTAGAAGATTCATCCACCCAACCGTCAAACCCCACCCTGTCATATCACGACCCATTCCCGCCCATTCAGCCCAGTCAGACCAGTCAGTCGTAAAGCAGGTTGCACTGTAAGGAAAACAAGTTTTAGTTACGCGCTCTGCACTTCCGTGGCGCCATCTCAACTTTTCCCAGAATCTTTGGCTTAGAGTTACTCGTAACCTTGCTCCAGTCTCCTCCAGTTGTCTTTGTCGACGGCCCGTCCTTCTGGGGGGCACCTGTAGGGCGTTGTAGTCGCATGAGTCAGCGATACCACCGCTAAACTTTGCAAATAAGCATTTTTTATATAGCCAATCCCCCAGCACCTCCCACCACGTGCCCCACATCCGTAGTCGTCGTCGTTGCGAGATCGTAAAAAAAAAAACTTAGTGCCTGCGCCTAAATAACCGTAAACGGCACTCGTGGGTCTGCCAGACAACGCGAATACAACAAAGAGCCAAACTTGATAGGCATAAATTTGCTGTAATTTAACGCATTCAATTGCAAAAACAACAGCGCCGCGAACAACAACAACAACAACAAAAACAAGAATAACAAAAAACCAACTAAAAAACCAACAGCTTAAGAGCACCGAGCGACTTACTTAAAAATGTCATAAAAAGAAAACAAGTAAAAGAGACCTATAAATGACAGTCCTCGACAATGGGATGCCACCCAACCAATCTCAAGTAAGTTCCGGCTTGGGCGACTATGTAATACTCTAATAAGAAACAACAACAACAGCAACAAGAAGAACAAGACCGGAAAGCATAAACGGCAAAAAGAAACTATAAAAAGCAAATATGTTAAGCAATGCCTGCCATGAGGTGAAGTTCAAGAGCTGCAGCATTATGTTAATCCGTAATGTTAATCGTACGTGTGAGGGGGCAGGGGAGGGGGTGCATCTAAAGCAGCTTTTATCAGTTATTGCTTTTGCGAAGCATTTGCTGGCAGTTGGTGCGTTAGCAGTCGTGGCTCTCATAAGGCAGCTGTTAACAGTCGTTGCTGTTGTTATGTTGTTATGTTGGCCGCCAAATTAAATGTAATTTATTTCTTCTAACAGCAGGCAAAAAAAAATATCAATTTATAATATAAGTAAAAGGGAAATATTAATTTTTTTTATTTTTGATTTATTAAAAATATATTCCATTTTTTGATTGTTTGTTTGCTTATGATTATTAATGAAATCTTAATTTTTTAAATTGAATTAAATTAAAGTTTATTTTTTTTGTTAATTTCTTCTTCTGTAACATGCTATTTAATAATTTCAATAAAATATTTTTATTGAAGTTGTTATGTAATATTTTATTTTAATAAAATTTAATATTTACATGCTATTTAATAATTTCAATTAAATATTTTTATTGAAGTTGTTAAGTAATATTTTACTTTAATAAAATTTAATATTTATATCTGAGTTAGAATTTTAATTTGTCATTTATTCTTTTTACATATTTTGTTTTATTTAAGTTGAAATTATTTTTTTTAATTGCAATCATAATTATCTCTCTTGGCCTTTTGAAATTAATTACACATCACTCATTCCGCTCATTAAGAGTTTTTCCGTATAGAACAAATATTAAATTTGAAATTATTTTTCCAACAATAAAAACTTAATTCCTGGCAGCCATAAAGACAGGCCAAGACCAAATGTCAACTGCTCATTGAGTGTAAAAAAATCCTGGTATCTCGATGCGTATCCTTTGTAATGGTAACGCGCGGTATTTGCATTTGAAGTTGATTGCAGGGCCATTTTCGTAATAACATTGCCTTAAATACCTAGAAATAGTCTCAAGCGTAAAGATACTTGAGTTTGGCTTTTCTTGAATGTCAAATTAAAATCCCGACGATTCTCAGCTGTTTGTCTGCCACTCGATGGATACACTAAAAGCTCTGCAAACGTTTAAAAAGAAGAGTTACCGCTAAGGTGAAAAAAAATCAACAACAAATTCAGAAAAAAAAAAGAAAAAATAGAATGAAATGAAACTGAGAGAAATAATTGCGCCCAAGGCGACTACAAAGCGAATTACAAACAGAGCCCAATGGCTGTTGGCAGCCCCGCGGCGCCACGGCGCCTTAATGTATGCAACGCTTCAGCATCAGCCTAAATGAATGTGAATGTGAATGTGAATGTGAATGTGAATGTGATTGTGAATGTGAATGTGAATAACCACTCACTCTCTCTCTCCCACCTGCCTACTCACTCATGCTCTACATGTGTGTGTGTGTGTGTGTGAGCGTAGACAGTGCCAGTCCAATTGACTTACAAGCTACGTTTTTACCTTACATCCCCCCAAAAACAAACAAAACAAAAAAACACAAAAAAAAACACAACATGCAAATTTCAAGGCACACTGTGAGTTTATACCTTTGTGTTTGCTGTGCGGCATTTGCATAGCTATTGCGGGGATCGGAAGAGTGGTGAGGGGGCAGCGATGTGTGTGGGTGTGAGAGCGTGGGCGCCCAGGCATCAGCTACAGGCTACAGGCACAGCTTTAGCTCCAACTACTGTCTCCATGGTGACATTAACAGCGTGGCAAGCGGACAAGCGGGCGGTCGAACGGGTGAGCGGGGGAGCGGGCAACGACAACGTCTGTTGGGTATTTGGATTTTTCGAGGGAGGCTCGGTCCTCAGTCGGTCAGGTGAGCGGTACGACCCAATGACTGACTTTGGGCACACGGTCGTTCGGTCGGTCGGTCATACACAGAGTGCGCGCCATGGCTGGCATTGAGTTATTTTGCTCCATACATTGAATTAAGGTCTGGAATGAGCAACGGCATTCGTATCACACACACACACACACACACACATAAACACACGCACTTGTATACATACACACATACATCTAAAGACGCATCCAGGCGGTACGATTCGGTTTTCAAGGATACATTGGGATGCGCATGTTTATTCCCGTTTTTCTGGCCCATTTTTACACTCAATTCCAGTGGAGTTCACACTTTCAATGAGAGATAGAGAGAGAGCGTGGGCGAGCGAGCGAGTGAGTGAGTGAGTGAGTGAGATGGAGAAAGAGAGTGCGTGTGTGAGAGAGAGAGAAAGCTAGAGGGAGAGCGTAAGTGTGTGTGTGTGTGTGCCGAATGTTAGTCTCTTTCACTCAAAGCTCAGCTGCTGCGTGGGTTCATTCAATAGAATTTCGTATATGTGCCATTTACAGAGATGAGTTTGCTTTTATATATTTTATACATATACACATACATATGCATATACATATATATGGATTTATGTATGTATATAGAATTTTATGTATACGTATCTAAAAATGTTGATGTATTTCTGTGCCTGTGTGTGTGTGTGTGTGTGTGTATATAAGCAGCATCAAGTGTGTATTTTGCTGTGTGTTGAGCTCATAATTGACAGACAGTTGAATTTTTTATGTCCTTTTGTGTCTGCGTGGCCATCGCACCGACGACGAGGCAGCCACAGCTTTGGCACTGACCCATGAGTATACATTGTGATTATTGCCTGTCAACATGCAAATTTTGGTCAGTTGCGTGTGGCAGCTGCATGTTGCAGCGGCATGTTGCATTTCTAGACGCAGATGCAGATGCAGATGCAGATGCAGATTCAGTTGCAGTTGCAGATGTAGATTTAGATTTTGTTTTAGATTCGGATGTAGCTTTCGATTCTGATTCTCATGCTGTGGCAGCTACAGCTGCATGCTCTGTGGCAAAGTGCGTATCCGTGTAGCGACTTGTTGGCCGTTTAATTGAACCAAAACGGCAACGTTTTAATTAAGAAATATGCATGGGGCAATGCCGCACTGCCGCACGCACAGCAGAAGCCGCAGCGTGGCATGTGACTCTGCAACGAAAGCAAACCAAAGCTGGAGTCTGATCCCAAGAATGCGACTGTAACTATGGCAGTGACTATAACTGTGATTGTGACTGTGACTATGACTGTGACTGGGACTGTGACTGCGACTGCGATTGCGACTGGGCCCAATCCTAAAACCCAACAACAATTGTCATGGCGGCATTCCGCAATCATGTCAAGGATGAATGTTGTCGGCAAGCTCTAAAGGCTTGCATTAAGGGAGTGGGGAACGGGGAATGGGGAACGAGTGCAGAGGTCGTCGTGTGGCATGCAACTGTGTCTCCGACTTTGCATGTGCCTGTAACTGTAACTGTAACTGTGGCAGTAACTGTAGATGTGCCTTTGTCACTGCCACTGCTAGTGCCTGGCTCTGTGTCTTCTACCTCTGCCTGCGTCTCTGTCAGCCTCTGTGGATGCACCTGTGCACCTTCACTAACTAAAAGCAAAATGGCGTTTGTCATATCAACTGCTCGTTAGCAAGAGGAATTGCTGCTGCACATCCCGGCGGGCGGTGGGGCACTGGAGGCATCTCTCTCTTCATCTAATCGACGCAAATGCATCGTCGTTGTCTGACTAAGTGCCAAACAATGATGAGCACAAAATGTTGCAAGGCTTCTCTAGGGTGCCACATATGCAGCGTGCTGATGGCTGTGCTCCTGGGGGAGTTAACAAATAATTAGGTGTGACTCGAACGTTAAGGGGAGTAATAAATAATTCAATGCCCAAAATGTGCAACATTGTGTAAGAGAGAAGTTCTGGGGCAAGCTACAATACAATGAGGAAAAGCCGCTGAAGGCAAGCAAGAAATTTAATCGAAATAAAAGCATCACGCGATAAGCCTAAGCCTCCAACTCGATAGACAAAGGACACAGCTGGTATCAAAAATAAAGGAAGAAGCGATAAGCTTGGTAAAAATCAGACTGGCAAAGTGAAGTGAGAAGCGAGCCGAGAAGCAAAGCATGAAGAGAAACTATCGCAGTATAAACAAAGTAAGAAAGCAGCAGCAATCGATAAACTTAATTAAAAGAGGAGGAAATAGAAAATAAAGTAGTGAGAAGAAAGCTAAGAAACAAAGGCAAAGGGAAAGTAAGAAGTATACTTGCCACAAGGAGGCAAGTAAGAAGTAAACTTGCCACACGTTACGCAGCGCGAATAAAGCCAGAAAAAAGCAAAACAATAAAGATTACGTTCAACCTGAAGGGACAAAAGAATGGAAGGAGGCACAAGGAGCGCTAAGCCTTCCGACATCTTAAAGAAGTAGTTATTAATGTGCGTCTAATTAAAGGGAAAATTATATGGAGTAATAAAAGAGATTTAGATAAAAAAATAATTAAGATAGAAAACTCAAAGAGAAAGAAGAAGAGCAATAATAGTATTTAAGAAAGCAAGAGAAATAGTTAAGGCAACTAAAGAAGAGACACGCCCACAAATAAATACTACAAATTATGAGAAATTATTTAAAATAGTAAATAAATATTTTTTGGATGAAAATAAAATAAATAAATTTTAATAATTTAATAATTTAAATTAATAAAATAATAAAAAAAATATAAAAATAAACACTAAATAAATTATAATTAAATTAAATAAATATAATAGGTAAAATGATCCAAATAAATAAGTACATACTAATAAAATAAAATATTTAAAATTACTTAAATGCAGAAATTCATAATAAAATAAAATAATATTAATAACATGAAAAATATAAACTTACTTAAATAAATAAAGTAAAATACAATAAAATGAATTAATAAATAAATAAATAGATAAATTGATAAAATCAAAGAAGTAAAATAAATAAATTGAAAAATAAAAAAAATAAAATAGTTTAGGCAAATAAATAAAACAAATATATAATCACATTATAAATTTAAACTATAAATTAATACAGGTGATTAAAAAAATTATTAAGATTTATAAATAAATATATTCAAAAATAAATAATAGCAAAATTTATAAAAAGAAAATTAAATAAATAAATAAAAATCCATGAGAAATCCAAACTTATTTTCAAAGTCAACAAAATTTATAAAGCATCTAAAGTAAATATTTATTCAAATATTTATTCACTTCATCAAAAATCAATATTAATTAAAGCAACGGCTTCAAAAAATTGCAACTTTAATTAAATCAATTGCTTTTAATTGTCCCAAATGACAGTGAGCCATTGATTAAATTTGGAATGCTTTGATAAATATTAATAATTGATTGCATTTTGTTTGACTCTGCAAATTTGCCATCCTTCGGTCAATTACTAAGCCTTTTGGCGTTTCACTTGATGATCCTTGATGTTGTCTTTGATTCGAGTTACGCCTTCGCCTCCATCGCAATTTTTTGCTCCGCTTCTCTGCTGACTCCTTCTGCTCTCTTCGCTTTCTGTGTAACGTTTGCTAACGGTACAAAACGACAATGTCCATTAACAAAATAGACAGACACACATTCGAACACATATACACACACACACACACACACACACAAGCACACACAGACACACTTATAGGGACGATAGATACACGCACATTTACATCTACTCCCATAGGTGCAGTTTCAAGTGGGTCTGACTGTGCGTGTGTGTCGCTCTGTGCCGCACCTTGGCCCCTTAATGTATGCAATAAAGCTCAAGTGTAGTGCCGAGTTGCCACACACACTTGCAACATGGCAGCTCGAACTAACTGCTGTTCCTGCTACACTACTACACCGTTGCTGGCTAAAACAACGCTTTTTGATAGTCAGGCCGAAACACGACTGGGCCAACGTTAACCTTCACTTTCACTTGCTGACTCACTCACACACACACACACACTCACATACACACACACACATATGCCCAACAATGTTACATTTCCAGGTAGTACAACAATTGCATTGTCGTTGCAGCTACCGCTGTTACCCCGCAACATCCCGCTATCTACTAGTTGCCCCCCTGCCACGCCCAGGCAGCTTGTAGCTGTTGCTGTTGAAAAGTTCTTGTTGTAATTACATTTTGTTTTACCCATGTTGAGGTTTTTGTGCTGGGCGACCTTTTTACTAAACTATTTTTGTTGCTGTTGTTGTTGTTGTTGTTGTTGCACGTTCCTTTGTGGAGCAGAGACCACCCAAACGGGCGGGCGTCACCCCTTCAGCCGCTTGTCTAGCTTGTACGTAGTTGTTGCTTATGCAAGTACCACTGTGGGGCGCCACGGAGTGTCCGTTGTACGTACATGAAAATCATGCGTGATTTTTATTGTCGTGTTGTGTGCGCATAAAATAATGTTTATGCATGTCCCACTGTGTGTGTGTGTGTGTGTGTGTGTGTGTGTGTGTGTGTGTGTGTGTGTGTGTGTGTTTTGTGGCAGCAACAAGTTATACAAGTTACAAGTTAGATGTCATTGAATTGTGTGCCTGATATCATGCCCCCTTCTCAGTGCCACATACGTATGCCTCACGTTTAAATTGTAAACTTTATTGAATTCCTAGCGCTTTATTGTGTGTAAAATTTATCGCTTCAATTATGTTACAACAATACAGCAAGGAGCGTGATGAAGAGGAAGAGGCAGGGTGGAGGCAGGGGCTGAGGCGGAGGCTGAGACAGAGAAAATAATACAAACAGAGACAGGGACAGTGACAGAGACAGTAACAGAGACAGGGAGAGGGACAGGGAGAGGGACAGGGAGAGGGACAGGGAGAGGGACAGGGAGTGGGACAGGGAGAGGGGGAGGGACAGGGACAGAGACAGAGACAGGGACAGGGACAGGGACAGAGACAGGTACAGGTGTCAGAGTCAGAGGGCAAAATGAGAGAAAAGTGAATTTTTCACTTCGTTCTTTCCTTTCACTTTTGTTAACACGCATGCGATTTTCATTTGGAAACGTCTGCCTTGGATCTGAGTATTTTGTATATTTTATGTGTAACACTCACCTAAGGACCTTAGGACCTAAGGACCTTGACTCTCGGTAAGTCGAGTGTGTTGCCCGAGATTCGCGCTAACTGCATTGACTTTGACATTTATGGACATCTGGACGGGCCTCAAGTGCCCCCCGGTAGCGGCCCTGGAATTCAGAATTCTCAATACGAATTCGCGTCCTTTCCCCAGGGTTGACTTTGTGGCACATTGCGTATACGTAATTTGCGTTCAAGACATACCAAGCCAGGTAAATGGATTAAGCAGATGCCAAGTAATGGGATTCAAATTCAAATATACATACATGTATTCACATACATTTAAGCACACATTTACACATACATTTAAAGACACACTTAGACATATATTCAGACACACATTCACCCACACATACAGACACACATTCACCCATACATACAGACACACATTTAACCATAAATTCAGACAAACATTCACCCATACACTCAGACTTGTATATCTGCCCAAGTATATAAGATAATCAGGAACCTGAGATTGGGGCCTTAAAATAAGGTAAATATGCAAAGTTGACTAAGAATTGCAAAGGACATAAAGATATCAAAGAGTAGGATATACACAGATTTAGTGCATGAATTGTTTATTTTATGTGAATCGATTTACAGAGAGTTCCCTCATAATCCTTACTATTGTTATTTGCTGCGGATAACTTTTTGTGTTTGCTTAGCTACTCAGGTCCTGTCTATTATGAAACCTTCGAAAAGGAAACAAGGAATATGAATTTTCTGGAAATTTAATTTAAAATAAACTTAGAGTAAACTCGAATCTATGTAAATAATAAGTTTATTGTTGACTTAAAAATTTTTAGATTTATCTTCACGCTAAGGTAAAGAAAGAGCAAACAGATGGAGTTCAGATAAATGAAAATCTATAGCTTGTTCGAAGGGGGGGAGGGGGAAGTAAGTAAAAACGATTGGAGGAAACAGGCAGAAAATGAAAGGTGGATTTTGAATTTGAAGTATAGAAAACGATTTAACTTTAAGCCTCGAAGCAAGTGGAAGTGTTTCTCAGATAAAAGATAGATAGATGCATGCAACTGCGTGCAGATAGATAAATATTAACAGACACTTTTAATAAATAAGTTTACAGTTTATATGGAAACTGAAACGATTTATCAAGTCACACGATAGCTTTTCTTTACAAATATATCATGTATATATAATAAATATACACCTTAAAAATTTGATACAGATACAGATACAGATACAGATACAGATACAGATACAGATACAGATACAGATACAGATACAGATACAGATACAGATACAGATACAGATACAGATACAGATACAGATACAGATACAGATACAGATACAGATACAGATACAGATACAGATACAGATACAGATACAGATACAGATACAGATACAGATACAGATACAGATACAGATACAGATACAGATACAGATACAGATACAGATACAGATACAGATACAGATACAGATACAGATACAGATACAGATACAGATACAGATACAGATACAGATACAGATACAGATACAGATACAGATACAGATACAGATACAGATACAGATACAGATACAGATACAGATACAGATACAGATACAGATACAGATACAGATACAGATACAGATACAGATACAGATACAGATACAGATACAGATACAGATACAGATACAGATACAGATACAGATACAGATACAGATACAGATACAGATACAGATACAGATACAGATACAGATACAGATACAGATACAGATACAGATACAGATACAGATACAGATACAGATACAGATACAGATACAGATACAGATACAGATACAGATACAGATACAGATACAGATACAGATACAGATACAGATACAGATACAGATACAGATACAGATACAGATACAGATACAGATACAGATACAGATACAGATACAGATACAGATACAGATACAGATACAGATACAGATACAGATACAGATACAGATACAGATACAGATACAGATACAGATACAGATACAGATACAGATACAGATACAGATACAGATACAGATACAGATACAGATACAGATACAGATACAGATACAGATACAGATACAGATACAGATACAGATACAGATACAGATACAGATACAGATACAGATACAGATACAGATACAGATACAGATACAGATACAGATACAGATACAGATACAGATACAGATACAGATACAGATACAGATACAGATACAGATACAGATACAGATACAGATACAGATACAGATACAATACAGATACAGATACAGATACAGATACAGATACAGATACAGATACAGATACAGATACAGATACAGATACAGATACAGATACAGATACAGATACAGATACAGATACAGATACAGATACAGATACAGATACAGATACAGATACAGATACAGATACAGATACAGATACAGATACAGATACAGATACAGATACAGATACAGATACAGATACAGATACAGATACAGATACAGATACAGATACAGATACAGATACAGATACAGATACAGATACAGATACAGATACAGATACAGATACAGATACAGATACAGATACAGATACAGATACAGATACAGATACAGATACAGATACAGATACAGATACAGATACAGATACAGATACAGATACAGATACAGATACAGATACAGATACAGATACAGATACAGATACAGATACAGATACAGATACAGATACAGATACAGATACAGATACAGATACAGATACAGATACAGATACAGATACAGATACAGATACAGATACAGATACAGATACAGATACAGATACAGATACAGATACAGATACAGATACAGATACAGATACAGATACAGATACAGATACAGATACAGATACAGATACAGATACAGATACAGATACAGATACAGATACAGATACAGATACAGATACAGATACAGATACAGATACAGATACAGATACAGATACAGATACAGATACAGATACAGATACACGGATACCACTTGACAGATACAGAAATGAATAAAGTAAAAACCAAGAGACGTTTATCTGTACCTAACAAAAATTAAGATTAATGGCATTCAGATACATTTCTTGAAGTAGATTTATTTGGATTCAGATTAAAATGAGAAATACTTGAAACACACCAGCAAAATCTCTGAAATGGAATGTCCTTATTGTCTAATAAATTTCCTTTTGCTTGATGCGAATTTAGATAATCTTTTTGATTTAAGTAAATTATTAAGTAGAAGCGCTTTTCCTGGCGTTGCATTAACTGCAGTTGCCACAAGTTGGCAGTAACTGTTGCAAAGAGCGGGTAGTGCGCTGATGGAAATGCAATTGGGTCAAGGTCAATTTGGGTCAACTAGCAAGTGGCTTATAGTGATTGTTATTGTTGTTGCAAGGTTGTGCTGTGGCAGTAGTTGTTGCAAGTTGCAAGTTCTGTGGCAGGTGTTGTTGTAGCCGTTGTTGTTGCTAGTGTGGTGAATGCTTTTTCAAGTCGCCTTCCATCTTCCATCAGAGCCAACGCTCCGGCTTCAAGACCCTCCCTCCCCCCCGAATGGCCTTCAACCAGCGCATTGACAGGCAACATTGTGGCTCAACCTGTCAGATAATAAGTAAATTAATTCTTAAAACACACAGGACGATGATGTTGATGCAGTGCAAGAGGATAATGATGACGATGATGATGAAGATAATGTTTATAGTGAGGATAATGTTGATAGACTGATGATGTTCGTTGGAGATGTTGATGTTGATCTTTAAGTGGATTTTGATTTTGATTATCTTAATGATTATGTGTATGATGATGATAATAATGATGACAGGAATATTGAAGATGATGAAGTTTCTTCTAAAGGGTGGAGCCTGATTAAGCCTCATTGCACTTGAATAAAAAGTTCCAATTCAGATTACAAAAACTATCAGGTCGCTTTTCAATAGGAGACAGCAAGTTACTTGGGGAAATCCCTGAATGAAAGTGACTCAGGGAATGAATGTTACTCAGGGAAGGAATGTTACTCAGGGAATGAATGTGACTCAGGGAATGAATGTTACTTAGGAAATGAATGTGGCTCAGGGAATGAATGTTACTTAGGGAATGAATGTTACTCAGGGAATGAATGTGGCTCAGGGAATAAATGTTACTCAGGAAATGAATGTTACTCAGGGAGTAAATTTTACTCAGGGAATGAATGTTACTCAAGGAATGAATGTTACTGAGGGAATGAATGTTACTCAGGAAATGAATGTTACTCAGGGAGTGAATTTTACTCAGGGAATGAATGTTACTCAAGGAATGAATGTTACTCAGGGAATGAATGTTACTCAGGGAGTGAATGTTACTCAGGGAATGAATGTTACTCATGGAAGGAATGTTACTCAGGGAATGAATGTTACTCAGGGAATGAATGTGACTCAGGGAATGAATGTTACTTAGGAAATGAATGTGGCTCAGGGAATGAATGTTACTTAGGGAATGAATGTTACTCAGGGAATGAATGTGGCTCAGGGAATAAATGTTACTCAGGAAATGAATGTTACTCAGGGAGTAAATTTTACTCAGGGAATAAATGTTACTCTGGGAATGAATGTTACTCGGGGAATGAATGTGACTCAGAGAATGAATGTTACTCAGGAAATGAATGTGACTCAGGGAGTGAATGTTACTCAGGGAATGAATGTTACTCAGGGAGTGAATGTTACTCAGGGAATAAATGTTACTCAGGAAATGAATATTTCTCAGGGAACGAACGTGACTCAGGGAGTAAAAGAAACTCGGGAAAAAACCTAAAGGATTCAAGGAAAAGAAATGTTTTCTAATCATTAACTTCAACCAAATTGATTAGAGAAATGGAAATTGGTGCTTTCCTTTATCCACATCAGAGTTCAATGTAATTACCTGTTTGAATATCGTTTAAAATGCTTTCCATTAACTGACATTCAATCAATCAAGCCTCACATTCCATTCACACTCATTTATTTCCTTCTCCTTTTTGCCGGGGAGGAGATTATTAAAGGTAAAGGATCCGTGCCAAGTCATAAATCACATTCCCATGCACAATCCCCACTTCGAGCTGCCCCAATACAAGACAATACAATTCTGATTGAACCAAGCAATAAGCTGTCCTCCACTTCAATCCCTTCCCCTCTTCAATCCCCCACCCCGGCCACTAGCAACGTCCACTCATCTGTCCTGAAAAAGTGAAAGGATTGCCTGCCGGAAACACTCGCACAACCATTGAAAGACTTCGCTTTTATTTTGCGCCTCTCGCCTGACCTGACCTGCAACAATTTGTTGCCATTCCTGACGCTGCCCCATCCCCAGGAGGGGGGGTGTGAGTGGGGGGTGTGTAGGGAGAAAAATACTCGTTGGGTAACTTGAGGATGGAAAAACGTTTTTTTGGCCGCACAGTTGTTTGTCATATGCGACAGCGAACACATAAAATATAAAGATGAACAAAATTATACTTTCTCCCCACTGCCACGCCCATAACCTGCCAGCGCCCATAAGTGCTTGGGTCAAATGGTTGCAATCAAAAAATACGCTTGATTTTTTACATCCTTACCAAAAGCGCACTATCAATATTATGAGATTTCGCGGCATCCCTACTCGAACACCACACACACACACACACACACACACACACACACACACACACACACAAATACACACAAACACATGTATAGCCAACAAAATACACACTCATTGCTTCTTGATGAGAGGGAAATATTGCAAATGTAATATGCTTGTTGGGGCGGGGATTGGAAAACGTAGGCGTTTGGTTGAGGGCTGAATGAAAATGTTGCAACGTCTGTGCGCCCCTCAAATTTGGGACTCAGCGCCGCAATTCAACGTTTTTGCCACACTCAAGTAGACACTCGACGGGCTGGTCCGCATAGAGGCGCGAAATAAACCAAGCAAGTGGGGACAAAAGCTCGACTAAGAAATACCCTGTAAGTGGACACAGTTATTTGATAAGGATAAAAATGGATGAAGGTACGATTTTTGTAGAATAGAAATAATTTTGGGAAGGTTTTGAAATATTCATTCTTATTTTATTCCTGATAAATTTTAAAATGTTTTAAATTATTAAATAAATATTTTATTTAAGTCTGCAAACTTTTAAAAAATAGATTATTCATTAATAAAATAAAAACTCGATGTATATTAATTTGTTATTTTTTTTTTTAAATTTAAATATTTATTTTAATTCATTTTCTTATTCATCTCTCTTGTATAATTTTATTATATGTAATATTATTTATAATTAATATTATTATTTACATAAATTTTTTTATTCATTTATTTACTCATTTTAACAATTTTGATTATTTATTTTTTTATATTATTTTATTTATTTTTTTTTTTTTTAAATTATTTTATTTTTTATTTCCTAAAGAATAAATTCGAGTTTCTTTAAAGAAAATAAATTAGAAATTCAAGCCGCCAAAATTTTATTATTTTCATTCCTTAAATATAAAAAATAAACAGGGGCTCACTTTAACAATTTATTTGCAATAATTGAAATCGTTTATTCTATTAGCCATAATGCAGGGTATTTGAGTTTGGGCCTCCATGTGGCGTTTTGAGGCCTTTTCAGGCATTTTAAAAATTGATTGTAAATACCAGGCAAAGCGGAGAGAGTGCGAAAATATTTCGCGCACGTTGAACCGCCCGCCTGGCGAGCAGCCAACCCACGGATTGACAAAGGGATAAGCTGACAAACTGGCAAACAGACAGACTGACAGACTGACTGAACGACAAACTGACAGACTGACAAAGGGGGAGGGACAGGCTGACGGACTGTTTGACGGAATTGCCGACTGTCTGTCTGGTTGCATGTGGGACACACACGTAGCTGCCACAACTAAATACATGTGAGTGTGCATGTGAGTGTGCATGTGTGTGCATGTGTGTACTGTGTGTGCTGTGTGTCTGTGTGTGCTGTGTGTCTGCGCGGCTGTGTCTTTGGTGGCGCGTGTGTTTGTTGGCAATTTCCGTTTCTACATTTCCGTTCGTTTTGTCACGTAGTTTATGAATGAATTTAACTGCTGTCGGTATGACGGCTACGACGACGCATCGACATTTGCCATAAAGCTTGTTGATATGTTTTAATGAGCGTTTTTAACATGCACACGTCTAGGTGCGGGTTGTGTCTGTGTGTGTGGCACACATAAACTATCAAGATTCAAAAAAAAAAAAGAAATGACAGACAAGCAACAAACTGAATGTCAAACCGCTTACATTTATTTAAAAAGGTACCACAAGCTGTGCACTTGCCACATTCGTGCAACCGACGAAATTAACACTGGCCAACAAGTGAAACTTTTTTAATTACAGCATTTTTCATTTTCTCGCCCCACATCCTTCTTATGCACACCGATGTGTGTCAGAAGCGCTTTCGACAGCTTTTCCCCAATCAAAAATATTGACAGGAAAATAAAAATCAAAAAAAAAAATGGGAAAATGGGAAAATTTCAAAAATAAAAATGGGAATAAGGATGAGAATGAGAATAAAATGTATTGAACGTTTCGAATGTCCTTTAATAATATTCCACAATTTGGCTGCTTAGCGCCAGCAATTTAGCTATTGCTCTGTCATCCTTGGATCCTCTTCGACTCTGATGGCGTGTCCTTTGTGGTTGGGCGACTGGACGAGACAAGCTCTCAGTCGTTCCTTAGTCGGAAGCCATGGATGATACTTAATAGAAAAACATAGCAAAGGAAAAACTCCGAACAACAATGCTGTCAATAACAAGCCAATATGGAACTGTCGTTTTTCAGCGTGGACAGTCTCAGGCAGCGAGGGTGGGACGAGGAGTTGCTGCAACTCGTCGACGAATGAAAGTTATGATCAAGAAAAGCTTAAGGGATTCGTTTGGCAAAAGGGAACTTGGCGAGGGTTGAATTAAAATTATTGAATTCAGTTCTTAAAACTTATCAAAGGTCCCTCGTTGCGTTTATTCATCTTCCTGAGCTTGTCAATGTTGTTGTTGTTGGTGTCGTTGTTGTAGTTGTCGTTTGTTTGTTGCGTTTCGTCTGCTCAACCAAAAACCCATAGACAACTTGTTAGCCTGGCAGGAAGCATGGGAAAAGCAGAAAGTATTGCCTTTTGGCCAAGCTGCTGCTGGTTGCCAGGACAGCAGCCGCAGTGCGATTTATGTGCCCAGCATTTCGTGTACTGTCCAATTGTCCAGTTGAATCCTTAAGCTCATAGACGCACTCACCATGAATTTCGGCCATGCCAAGGATCTAGTCGCCACTGTGACCGGCAGCGTTTTACTTATGACCGTCATGCATTGTCCTCGGCAAATCTCTGCTCAACTCTCTGGATACATTCGCATGTCCAAGTATTTTTATTCTTGAATGTCCTGCTTCATTTTCTCTACTAGTGTTTGTGTGTGTGTGGGGAGGGGGAGGGGGGTTGACAACAATATGGATCGTCGTCGGAACGCTAGACGCATGTCAATTTGTGGCTGTGTCCACCCAGTGTCCAGTCTGTTCAATCTGCTCATGGATATGGGCGGTGATTTGTCGCCCGTGAAAATCGTTTATTGCCGCTTTTTGGACGGTCCTTAGGTTTGGTCCTGTGTCCTGTGTCATATTTATATCGTATAAATGCGGGTAAGCTGAAGATTGTAGAAAGTGTGCGGTGTGTCTGTACGTGTGTGAGTGTGTGGATGTTGTGTGTGTGTGTGGCATCTACGAATGGCAGCTACTGTTTGCCATGCGGGTTTTGGCCGCCTTTGTCCTTTGTCCTTTGTCCAATGCACTTTGAGCCAAATTTGCAACAGAGACTGTGGCAGGAACCAAGCAACGACCAAGTTGCCAAATTTATTTGCGTTTATCTTCGTGCCAAAAGTTTTAGGTTAACGTGTTTGCCATTGTCAACAACTTTGTTGTGGTGCCACAATTGACACGCCCCCGACCCGAGTCGCTGGCTCTTCCGCCCGCCCTGCCACTCACTCAGTCGCCCTGCAGCGCTGTAAACCCGCCGCCTGCTTCTGCCTCGCATCCTGCTGCTGTTTCTGTTGCTGCCGCTGCAACTGCCGCTGCCGCTGCCTCTGCCACTGCTGTTGCCGCTGCCTCTGTTGCTGCCACTTCCACTGCCATTGCTGCTGCTTGTGATGCAATTGCAATTGCTTTTTGTCAAGTTTTGTGCTCGTCGCATCTACCAAATTGTTTGTTTTGTTTGGCGCGTGCTGCTTTTGAGCATCCTTTTTTTTCTGTTGTTGTTGTTGTTGTTGTTGTTGTTGTTGTTGTTGTTGTTTGCGCGTTTTGCACTTTTTCCTCTCTGTCTCTGCTTTTTTTTTTGTTCTCCTTTCTTTTTCATTGGTTTTTGCACGAGGCATACAATGCCACGCCCACCCTAGCCTGGCCATCCTGTCGCCCAGCTGTGTGCGTGTGTGAGTATCAATATTTGACTTGTTGTATTGCACTGTTGTTAGACTGCAAGCTCTGTATACCCTGGAGCTAAGCTGAGAGTGGGGTATGATCAACTGAGGTATGAGATGATGATTGAGGGAAGATAAGGGAAGAATAGAGACCTAAAATGAAGGTAGAAAAAATATGGAATCAGTCAAAATAATTAAAAATTATATGGGCAATAGATTGGGGTATGAGTAAAGGCATCAAAATATTTTATATATAATTTATTTTAATTTTTACAGTATTTTATATATATGAGTTTTTTTAATTTTATTTTTTTTTTGTATTTATTTAATTTTATATAATTAAATTTTATTTTTTAATTCCTTTTTAGCTTTACTCTATTTTTTTTTATTAAAAATTCTTAAATCAAGACAAGCCTTTCCCCTGTCCAGGGTATTTCGATAGTCGCACTTCTCTCTGAGTTGCACCCAAGTCCTGTGTATTTTCCTTCACAATATTTAAGTCATGCGTTAAATGTTCTCCATTTTCTACGGGTCTAACTCAGATCAACTGGGATTTTTGGCATTTGGTATTGTCGGTGTTTGCCGAAATGCTTTTATGCTCTTCCCCTTCATTGGGCAAACAAAATTCGATTGCATTTAAATGGCATATTTTAGTATATTTGCATATTGTATGGGAAAGTAACGGTCCAGTAGATCGGAGTTTAATATATATATATATATATATATAAGTAAGTAAGTAAGTAACTGCAGGAAATTTACCTATTTAATTGATTTCAATTGTTTCCCCCCTCCCCCTCCCCACTATCATCATCTCCCCTGCATACTCTGCAATATGTAAATTTTTGAGTCCTTTGCCAAGGCTCTCAGAAATCAAATGCCATTTATAAAGTAAATTAATTCCCTTCCAAGCTACCTGAGAGAAGCCTTTAAAATGCAAGGCTGAGCAATAAGCGAAAACTGACAAATGCTGTAAATGCGACAAATGTTACAAATGCTGTAAATGCGACAAATGTGACAAATGCTGTAAATGCGACAAATGTGACATATGTAACAATTTGCATTTGGTAATTAATTAATTAACCGAATTAACGTGTTATTTGATTGAATGAGAAGTAAATTTAAATGAGGATGGAAATATATCCCAAAGTGTCCTTTTATATAAGCTCCAAAGGAATAAGTGGATTAGTCATTTAAATAGAATCCAGAGATTTGAGACTTCATCTGACAGCTGAAGGTATTATTTAATGTGTGATGAATATGACAAGTTGCAGATACTTTTAATTAGCTTGAGACTCACTCTTAAGCACATTAAGAAGTGAATGGAATTTCTGGGAAGTATTCAATGAAAACTGTTTGCTGGAGCGAAGGATAAAGTTAGTTAATGGTTGGTTAAATTATCAACTAAATGGAGCCATGCAAGGACACAGTCTGTGTCCTTATTCAGTGGTAAACGAATTTAATCACTTCGCTCGGTGACAGCAAAAGGAATGTTTCTCTGAAAGGAATAAAACCTATTAAAAACTTTCAATGGCAAGTCGATTGGCGTGCACACACACACACACACACACATACACACACATGTGAAAGTCGTGATATTTTTTTTATTATGAAATTCATTGGAATCCAGAATCGCTCCACACTTTCTAGCCATTAGAAGAGCTTAGAAGCTATCAACATTCTGTGATAATAGACCATTTACCATTAGGAAGTGAGGCATGCGCAATTCAGACTCTGATATTGCCAATAAATGTTGAGTGTCTTACCCTTTACTGACACCCCCGATTCCCCCCAGTGATACACTCATATACACATACACATTTATACACACACTCCAATACTCGAATACTCGTATTTAATCAGCTTTTTCGTTTACCTCTGCTTACTTACAGGTAAGTGCGCACATCCTCCACCTGTCAACTTTAAACTGCAATTCGTGTCGCATAAAAAGTCAACAGCATGAAAGAAGAAGAAGAAGAATAAGCAAGGGACAAAATATGAAGAGTATTCTTTCAAGTATGAGCTCTACAAGTAAGCCCAGTGAAAGTGTTCTAGCCATGAGTGAGTGACTATGAGATACCCTCGGCAGGACATCAAACCTTTTACCTGTCTAGCTTTTAGAAGCGGGCAGACAACTCAATGCAGTGCCTTAAATCAAAATTAAAGCTAAAGATCAGTTTTAAAAAAATATTTATATATAAAGATATATATATATATATATATATATATATATATATAGCGTATCTGAACCAAAAAAAATATAATTTCATGTTCAGAAAAATAATTTTTATTTGATTAACTTAAACAGACAATTTTATGGTAGCCTTAAGGCCAAGCTTAAACTGATCTTTATATTTAATATAAAATGAAATATCTACTTACCTATATACAGACATATATAAATATATTATCTGATCCTTTAAGGGAAAAATACTACATATATATTATATGCCTCGCCTTAAAGCAAAGCTGAAACTGATCCTGACATTTTATACTCATTTATATATCAATCTATATATTTATAATATTTATATATCTGGAGAAGCAATAGATGGGGATTAAATTCAACCCTTACACACACAACTGACTACACCCCATGTCTGTCGTTTGACAATTACAGGGTATACGAAAAGAACACTGAGCGGCATATCAAAGTAATAAAAAACCTTGACATAAACCTTAGAGATATAAGGGAAAAGTATGCGCACATAACGCACAAAAGTCTAACAATAACAGAGGTGCGGGACAGACTGAAGGGGTGCAGGGGGTGGTGGGAGGTGTTGGGAGGTGTTGGGGTACGAAGAGCTGTAGAGGATGGAAGGTGATGGTTGGTGGGTGCTGGGATGGAAGAGTGGTGGGGGGAGGTAGGGGGAGGTAGGGGGAAAGGCAATCTGGCTCAACTTTGGTAACAAGTTTTTGTTATTGTTTTCAGTGTATGCGTTGATGTATGTCCATGTGTGTGCGTGTGCGTGTATGTGTGGGAGTGTGCCTGTGTGTGTGTGTGTTTGGTGGTGGGTGTTGCGTTCGCCTAGGCAGCTGTCAAAAATCAACGCAAAATGTCAGCGTTGAAAGCGACAAAAACTCACAGGCACACCCACACACACACACACACACACACACACACACACACAGGCACGGACGGAACTCGAGCTCACGCACACGCACACGCAATGACACTGACTCACACACACACTCACACATACACACGCACGCAAGCATTGGACACATGTTGAAAATGTCAAAAAGTAGGCAACATGTTGTGCGTGTGTGAGAAGCTCCCCCCGTTTCATAGACCCCCCGCCCAGTTGAGTAGCCCCCCCCCAAATGTGGCTTGTTGTGCTTAGATATTTTTTTATAAGTTCACAACAAACACACACCGACACACACACACACACACAGTGGCATTCTTACATATTGCTAAAAACTTGCACGCTTTCAATGCCCAGAAGGTCGCTTAGGCCAAAAAAACCTTTAAGGACCTTCTTCTCACTTTCAAGCTTCAAGCGTCAAGCGTCAAGCTTCTCTTTTTGCCAGATGCCAACTATTTTGGCCAAGGCGTTCATTGATTTTTATGGCCAACGCCTTCAAAATGACAACGAACAACAGTTGATGGCCCGTTTCTTTTTCATTAAAGAGTTAACAAAATGTCCTTAAAAAATCATCGATCTTCATCCGATGGTATGTCCTTTTTTTGAACAGTTTAAAACATAGCTACGCCTTAAGGACAAAGAGTATGTGAAATCCTGTTAGAAATTCATTTAATTCAAAATTAATTCTTGTTTTTAATATATAAACATAATTTGAGGCTTTTCTTGACACAAAATGTCCTTGTTAATTGCGAGAAATTTAATTATGGAAAAGTGTGACATTAATTGAATTTTCTATTAAATTTTAATAATTAATTTCGTTATGTGTAAGGGCATGGAAAATTCGAGTAAGTCAAAGCCTTGTGCGCCCTTTCTGGTTAAGAACTTCTTGGCTTTTAGTTGATTATCAAGGCGAGAGGGTCACACGCATTAACACACACACACACACATACACATACAGACACACTCATGCAAAGGCCATGGCATATGTGGTCCTGATTTCTGAACTACAATGAACCTTATGCCAACATAAAGTCAAAGCCAGGACAAGGCATAAGACAAGCAGCGGCTGGTACATGGAAGGATGGGGCTTGGGGGGGAAACTGTGACAAAGGTTGCTCTAAGAACTATCCACTTTCACCCATTCACCCATTGAAACTTTCTTTATTTTCTTTTTCTTTCCATACTCTCGCTCCTTCTCATTTGAATTCCAGTTCTTCTCTGGGCGTAACTATTTTGCTGTGAACTTTAAGCTCCTTCTGGCCAGATTTTGCGCTCATTTAAGCTGGAAAATCATAAAAATTGCGGGCGCTGCCCAACATTTTGGCTGGGCGCTGGGCGCTGGGCGCTGGGCTACTGTTCAATTTTACGCACGCACGGGTTTTCCAGTCAAATCATAAAGAAAATTACATTGCAAAACTATCGGGCAACGAGCCATGACATTCTCCATTCTCCGTTCTCCATTCTCAGTTTTCAAGTTCTCCCGATTGCCCCATTTGTTATCCACACGCACAGTCGTACACACACACACACACACATATCACATATACACGCAGCCCTGACTGAATCCAACAACTCTTGGCTTTAAACTTGACATACTTAGTTGCCAGGATTGTAGGTCTGGGGCTGGGGCTGGGACTGGGGTTGGGGCTGGGGTTGGGGCTGGGGTTGGGGCTGGGGTTGGGGCTGGGGTTGGGGCAAAGTTAATCATAGCAAAACTTTGATTTCATTTAAGGAACCCATCGGAAAACAAGAGCAACATCCACAACAGGCACACACTTAAAATGTTGGCTTAGGCGGGAGTTTTCACGGGTTGGGCGATGAGTTGGGAGAGATGAAGCTGAGGTCTGAGATGAGAGCGATGATGATTCTAATGATAAGAGTGAACATGAGTGCGGCTGGGTGGGTGGGCGTTTGGGCGGGGGCAGTTAAGTCAATGACGGCCCTGAATGAGATGGCAAATAATGAAAGAAAATTCGGAAAATGCTAATTTAAACAAATAAAACACAGAATTGGTTTTCCAATCGATGGGAAGGGGAAAGAGCGGATATCAAATTGATATTGTCTTTATTGAGATTGAAAGCAATTGATGGGGCTTTAAATGATATTAAAAAGAAATTCCAAAATTTAAAAAATAAAATCTGTTACACATTTAACAGTGTATTTACAGAACAGAAAACATTAACATAGTTGGCGAAGTATTTTCTCTGAAAAAAAAGGTTAAATAAAAACATTTATGAAAAATTGAAATGAATTTCTAGTGAATTTCAAAAATTGTTGATTTAATGAACTTTCATTTCAACCCTCGGATGTTGGCCGAAAAAAATTTGTTTTAAATCATTTTGCCACAAATGTCTAAGCAAAAGTGAAAAGCTGCCACTCGCACACAGTCGCCCTTGCCGCCTGCTGGCAGGCAGTGTGCGTTGTCGAAAACAAAATGGCAACAACAACTAAAAAAACAAAAAAGAAAAAACACAAAAACAACACAAATAACAGTAACCCCGACACCGGCGCCGACGTCAACGTCAACGTCGACGTCGACACCGATGCTGATGCCGACGTCAAAGTCAACGGCTGTTGTTCCCTGAGATACTAACGCTTTGGCTAACAGCAGCAGCGGCGGCGACGACGGAGAATTGGGTTAAGCAGCCTGCTGCGTGTGTATGTGGGTGAAGGTGTATGTCTCAGTGTATGTGTGTGTATCTGAGAGAGTGTGTGTGTGTGAGTGTGTGTGTGTGTGTGTGTTATATGCTTACCCTGGCTAACTCAAATTCAATTGTAGCATGTAGCTTTGTGCCCTTGCCAAGTTAAAAGATGAAATGAGCATTTGTGCCAAAGTATGTACACGAACAACAACGACAGCAGCAACAACAACAACGACAGCAGCAGCAGCAACAACAACAGCAACAACAACAGCAACAACAACAGCAACAAAATACACATAAATTATACTTTTTGCCCTTCACAACGGTTACGTTGCGCTACGTTACGTTACGTCCTGCGATGCGTTTAGCGGGACGCTGAAGCGGCTGCTGGGTTGTTGTTGTTGTTTGTGCTGTTGTTGTTGCTGCTGTTGCTGTTGTTTCACTTTGTTTTCTCTCTTTGGATTTCAATTTTGCTGTTTTTGTGTTTTCCCTTTTCTTCTTAAATTTCTTTTCTTTTTGTTTTACTCCTGCATTTAAATTAAGTCTAAATGCCGAGGAGCGGCCCGCGTTGTTGTTGCTAATGTTGACATTGTTGTTGTTGTTGTATTTGTTGTTACTACGGCAATAGGTTTCAGGGTTGGAAGACGACTCACCATAACGCACCATCGGAGAGAAAGAGATAGCCACAGTTTCTCTCAGATGGCATACAGATTTATCTCAAGATAAGAAATTCTGCCCTCGCATTGAATAAGAATTTCATCTAAAAAATAATACAATTTATTTTTTATTGAATATATTTAAAAAAAAAAAGGGTTCTAAGGTTTTCGGGATTAATTAATTTGAAGAAAATCGTGGCCATTTTTAATAAATATTTTATAGTCATTTTTCTCAACTTTTATTTTGCTCTTGAGTGCATGTCCTTTTTCCGCTTGAGTGCAGAGGACATACAAGTCTTGCCTGGAATGTATGAACATTTTCAAAGGCAATGGCAGCAAACATTTATTTTCAATTTAAGCGAAAGCCTCCATGTTGCACTGGCCGGCTAGTCGAGTGGGCAGAGTCCTTGTTTACGTCCTTAGCTTGTTGCATGTCCGGCGCACATTTGGTTAGTCCCTCTCCGAAAATGCCGAAGTGTAATTTATGGCCCCAGCAGCGGCAGTAAACTAAATGCCCCTCCAAAGTTGCTCTGTGGTTGCATGTTGTGAGAAAAAAACTAAAAAAAAAAATAAAAAATAAAAAAATAAAAAAATAAAAAAAATAAAAAAAAAAAAATTGGAACTTTTAAAACTGACCCTCATCATAATTGAAATGCGCGAGAAGCCAAACCATGAAGGTCCATAGCAATGCACTATATGCACTTATACACACACACACACACTCACACAGAGACAGAGTCATACATGACTGCCGTATAGTCGCGGCTCATGACAACCAATTGGGGCAACGGAATGGGGGAGGGGGGAGGGCGGGCAATACACTTGGCCAATATAAATTATATTCAAATATGAACTAAGCCAATGGATTTTTAGTGCATCTGAACTATGCAAATGTGAGGGCTTATGCGGAATTCTATAGGATACTTAGCGTCAAGAGAATAGTTTCAGGATTAAAGTGCAGCTAAATATTGAGTGGAATGGCCTTTGTGTGGATAACGGCATTAGCGGTTAAAGTGAATGCATTTTATGATATAGGTCACAATAAATTATTGCCCAGCACAGCCATAAAATCAATAAATATAAACATTCAATTTACGCTTTAACCGCTCCCCACTAACCGAGCCATGGTGTCCTTTAAGAATTTAAAGCGGATTAAGAGTTGCAGGATGCAGCATTGAGGAGCTTAGCACGGGAAGTACCTATCGGTATGTGCACTGAACTTGACTGCCAAATTAACAGCTGCTTAACATAAGAGGAGCTTAAGATAACAGCTTTCCTTAGATTAGATTTCCCTCCCCCTCCCCCTCCCCATGTCACCCTTGAGAGCATTTGTTTTGAGTGCAAACAATCGTAGTGAAAATAAGCTGAGTTTTCATTTGGAAATATACCAAATAATCAACTGCAGCTCCTGAAACTTAATCCGATAATTAAATTAATAACCGAAGGCTGCAAGGAGCAGAACTGAGTTCAATTTGTGTAAACGAAATATGCTCCTAATTCTGGGAAACTATTGAAGCAGCTGCCTAGAACTACATATCCTTTGGCTCAAGTCTCACACGAATCCCATGAATACAGTATTTTTATGAGATTTTACTATTGCCTAGAAGTCCTTAAGAGCGCCACGTGCAAAGCACTTCAAATTAAGCTAATTGCCTGCCCGAGCTAAAGAGCAACAAAAGCTAATTAAATGGCTTGGGTTCTGAGTACGTACAGTCTGCAGCAGCAATGGAGCCCCCTTGCCCCCTCCCCCCACAAATTGCGAACAATTATTTAACAGTAAATAATTCATAAATATTTTATGACTTGCATGTCACAATTTGTAAGCCAAAAACATTTTGCGAATGGCGCCAGCCGAAAAACTGTTCATTTAAATTTTAATTGCTTTATAAATGCTAAAAAGTCCTTGAACTTTTGCGTAAGAGTGAAAGTGCCAGCTGCTTACTAACCCCCTAACCCCCACATCCCCACATCCTCACACAAACCTCTCCCCCTAAGTCCTAGAATATTTATATTGTATGATAGAGTCGAGCAAATGCCGTGCTGCCCTTGCAACGGGCCATCCACAGGCAAGGCGTTCGCTTCAAGCCTTTTTTCCTGTTAAAATGAAAAAAAAAAAACAAAATAAAAAAATAAAGAATAAAAAAAAAATAAATGAAGCAACAAAAAAAGTTGTTATATATATTAATAAAATTTTTACGCGTAACTTTTGTTATGGCACAACAGCAGCAGCAGCAGCAGCAACAACAGCAACAACAGCAACAACAACAAAGGAGAAAAGACAAACACTGACAACAATGGGCAGCGGGCAGCTATTTAGTTACAGCCGCTGCCAGCGGCCATTTAACAGGAAGGACATCGCCTCATCCTCAGAGCAGTGCACGTCCGCCAAACAATAGATATGAGCAACCGTTGGTTTATATATATGTGTGTGTGTGTGTCTGTGTGAACTTACTGGTATATATATATATATGTATATATATATGTGTGTGTGTGTGTATGGATGCCTTTCAACAGAATGATGTCCGGTAGGTATACTTGAGAAATTTTTAAGTGTGTGCAACACTTTCACTGCCCCGCCTCCCCAAATGGGCAAATGGGACGTGCAACGTCCAAGGGAACAGACACTAACGCCGTCTGGCATGTGAATGTAGTCAGTTCCGCTCTGGGGAGTCACGATTTCAAGCAGCAGCAGTTGCCAGGACATGCAGTCGATATTATGAGGTTTGCGGAATGCGTTTCATTCAATGAAATTCGATTTAAATCCTTGCGATGATGTGCGCGTGGCTTGATTGCATTTTCGAGCTGTAAAATAATTCCAGCTGAAATAATTCCAGCATCAAATTGGGGCAGAAATTATTATAATTATTACAAATATTTAATTACTCATAATTAAAATAATTACTCAAAGAAAAGAAGCCAATATTTAATTACTTGAATCCTGCCAGTATTTCTTTGGTAATTAAATAGCCCACAGACCAATTACCTTAGGTAGTTACTTACTAGGGGAGGGGGGAGGGGAGACAATAACAGACTTCTGGCTGTTTATTTAATTAAGTATGTAATTATAATTGTAATTAATAGAGGTTCCTTCGAATAATTGTTATTGTTTTGTTCGCTTCATGCAACGCCAGAGAAAGTCCTTGCCCCAAATCTCTCCCCGCCGCTTGGAGTTTGTGGAGCGTCTTTTTCTAATTTCCCTAAGTCATTATAATGCCCTAGATGTGATTTATGGACATTCACTAATAGCCTGTAACTCCAACCCCGGTCTCCTGTCCAACTGCCCTGCCGCTCCGGTGCAGCCCACGCGTAGGGCACATTTAGCTGTCTGCAGGACCCAACCAACCAAATGGTAAGAGTTTTCAAATTTTGCAAGTTGTGCGTGTGGATTTTTTTTTTGTTTGTGCTATGCCGTTTGTTTTCATTGTTGTCCTTAGATGTGAGGATGCTGGTCCGACAGCTCGGACTGCTTCTTAGCCTGCCGGCAGTTTGTTTTAATGAATGAACAGTTATACAACGCACACACACAAACACAAACTCATATATACATATACATTTCTTTGGCAGGACTAAAGTGGCAATTAGAAAGTTGCTTAAAAGACAAAAGCAGCGCCGTTACTTGGCTTGGTATCCTTTAGAGAGTTAGTGGAGGGAGCGGAGCGGGGCCATCTGTTGGCACTGCCACTGGCGAGGCCTTCAAGTCTTGATTTATGTGGCAAATGCATGCACCTACACAAAAATTAGCCTTGACGTTGCACTCCTCACTGTTTGTCAATATTAATTATGCATGGGGCATGGGGCATGGACTCGGGGAGTTAGCTCAATGCCAAACCCAACGGTAAGGTCAGTTCCTCACCGCAAACTGAAGTTGGAAGGTCAAATCAAGTGTGTGTGAGTGTGAGTGTGAGTGTGTGTGTGTGTGTGAGTGTGTGTGTGTGTGTGAGTGTGTGTGAATGATGTTTACCCTCTATGCTTTCAAGTCTATAAAATTGATTAAGACAAGAAACCGCATAAGCCTCAGTGTTCTGTTTACATTTATGTTGCAATAACAGACTCTCTGTTAAGTGCACTGTTAATAAAAAAAAAGAAAGAAGGAAAGAAAGAAAAAAAAGTGTTGCAGGGGCGGCTCTGTTTTTCATGGTGTCTATGGCGCCATTTACTTAAGGACTCTGTGTACATTTTGATGCTGCTTTGATGCGTGTATAACTGTGTGTGTGTGTGTGTGAACAAACGCATTTGTTTTCGTATGTGTGTGTGCGCTTTCCCCTTCTTTTTGTCCTGCTTGGTGCTCAGCTTCATGGCTGCTCTCTTTTTATATGTGTGGCTTTTATTGTGTTACGCTTTTGTTGGGTTTGGCTTTGGTTTTTCAACTTCGTTTTACGCTTCAGCGGCATAAATATATAAATTATTAACTCACCACACTGAGGCTATACCCATGTGTGTGTGCATTATTATGTGAATGCGTATATTATTATGAGTGTGTGCCTTTGTTGGTGTTTGTGCTTGTGCTTGTGTGCTTGTTTATGTGTGCATCTCCTGTGAAGTCGAACTGCTTGTGGCCTTAGTCCTTTTGCCTTTAACACATTGTCCTTGCGGTACGCGCACCTTTTCACTTGTTTTTCTCTTTTATACCCTGCATCCCGCCAGACCTTCAATGGGCATATAAAGCGGCGTGTATTTATTAGCGTCAAGTATCGAGTACTTATTATCCGTCAATGGCTACTCATAGGGACTTTTCGTTAGGCATACGAAAACTTTGGATTTAATAATTTTTTTTTGGCTTCGAATATTTTAAATGTTTCTTATTTCAAGTCAAAATATATTATTATTATAAATTTTAAATATTTAATATATTTTATTTATTTTTATATATTTTTTAAAATATATAAACATTATTTCTACAATTTGTGAATTACTCAAAAAAAACACACGATATTAAAATATTTAGAAAATTATAAACAAAAAAATGATTATTATAATTTATTATTATTTATTATTGCTTAGTATTATTTATTATTTTTTATATTAATATTAATGTTTAATATTTGTGTTCTTTATTTTAAAATGTATTATAATTTTTTTTTTATTTTTTTTAATCAGTTTTTTCAAGTCTGTATTTTTTGCTTCCTGATTTTGTATATTATTTGAGGTGTCCTTCAGCTTTTTACGTAGTACTTCCTCGTCGCCTGCATCCTTCGTAGAGCACCCCAACTTGTTTTTGCCCTTTATGGGCATTATTCTTTTTATTGTTTTGTATTAAATTTAGTTATTTGTGTGCGTTTCCATGTGTCTGCATGATTTATGATCGCACATTTATAGTGCTGACAATTGAATGATACTTCTGCTCCTGCCACTGAAAGCGCCAGAGCTCCAGGCCAGAAACCGCTTTGATCGATGGCACCGACTGGGGTGGTGGGTTGGTTGGTGGGTTGGTGCGTTGGTGGGTTGGTTGGTTGGTTGGTTGGTGCGTTGGTGGCTTCCTTTGGCGGCTTGGTTTAGTTGTGTGACGTGGCGTGGGGGATGGCGTGACGTGGCGTGGGGGGTGGCGTGACGTGACGTGGGGGGTGGCGTGGGTGATGGAGTGTGTGGCTTAGGATATGTTTGTGAGATGTTGATTGGTGGCATTTTTGACATTGTTTGCACCCGCTGAGTGCTGCCGTTGACCAAAGAGTTGTGGGTTATGGATGTGCATTCCAAAATCAAGCACCCACACACACGCACACACACACACACTCACACACACACACTCTTTTACCTTAAACTACGCCCAAATGCGTATGTAAATTATTGTAAAGAAAAAAAAATATTGAATAATGTAATTTATTTATAGGCAGTTCCATTGAAATTATTGCATAACATTTGAAAAGTTTTTTGTCTCCATCAATTTCTGAAATTTCAATTAAGGACGGACAAACACAAAAAAAAAAATATACTGAATAAATTGACAATGTGCCAGACAAAAACAAACCAATAAATCCTCAACTTTTTCAAACTGCGATAATATTTTTCCGCTCATTAGCATAAACCCAAAAGAGTTGCAATCCTCCGTAGACAATCAGACACGTTTTTAGGTCTTTGCACTTCGAAGTCGTAAAAAATAAATTTAAAAACCAAAAATATGAATATCTGCCTTCTCCTTTAATCAAAACCGTTCACTTCCTCCACTTGCCGCCGCGTGTGTCGTCTCTGTCACCCCTGTCACCTCTGTCACCCCTGTCACCCCTGTCACCTCTGCCACCTCTGGCACTTATATATTGTAAATATAAATTTTAAATGTGTACCATCTACAAAGACAAACACGCAGGACACTTATCAAAATGTCATTAAAAATTCACTTTGCCAGTCAACAGACCCAAGGATTCGCCTCTGCCCAGAAACTCACGGCGAAAAACTCAAAAACGGAGAGTTGACAATTTTTAGGTCTGATATAGAAAATATAGCCACTGGGAAACATAAATGTCATTTGAGATAAACGTTAAAATTGCCATTTGATGGTGCTTTGTAGGGGGCCGCAGGAGGGCGGAGAAGTTTCTTAGATAAACGAAAAGGAAAACGAGAAACGAAAATTGGAAAATGGCAAATGGAAAATGGAAAATGTGAAATAGGAACTGGGAGAGCAGCAAAGCAAATTCCTTAAAAGGTAGCAAGAAAAGCAATAATCACTCACCTGGCGGTTTCTGGAATTTAATTGATTTACCTTTAAGTTGCTAGAAAAATACTTAAAGCATTTCCAGTAATTGAATAAGTCCTGCAGGATGCGAGTCCTCCTAAATGTACAATGAAATTAATTGCTATCGATGTGTAGGGCCTGGAAAGGAAGAAGAAAGAAATTTTTGCGAATTTTAGTCAAAGTTTTCATTAAAGAATTTTCTTTTTATTAAATAATTAAATATATTTAAATTTATATAAATACTGACCATAAATTAAAATTAAAATTTATATAATATTTATTTATTATATATAAATATTTTAATATTTTAAAATATACCTTAAGTTTTTTGAAGGGTGCTTCAGACCAAGGCAAACGCTGCCTGTAGACTTTCCCATCTGGTAGATTTTTTTTTTTTACTTAAGCCGTCGAAAGATGTTTATTATTTTGGGTTCAGTTTTGTTTATTTAAATTTTGTAAAAGTTTAAAAAAAAAATCAATTTAAATATTGATGTTCACATCTCAATTTGTGGGTCATGGCCAAACGAAGCTTGAAGTGTGGCCGCTTTTCTGGCCTCTGATTAACACACACACATCCCATGACTGACTTCTGATTTCTGACTCATGTTACTGACTGAGTGTTTATTAGTACAAAATCATCATCAGCGCAGCCAGCGACGCACAAGCAGCGCTGCGGCAGCGCGGCGGCGTTGTGGCAGCGGAACATCAAATAAAAGTGAAGAGAGACGCATTATCATTAACATGATGTGAAACTATATGAAAAATGCTTTATTACTACACGTTGTACATTTGCAGCTACAAATGGAACACACACTCACACACACCCACACACACACACGCGCACACACATGCACGCACACACATGCACGCGTTGTATAGGCAGCTGACAAACAGACCGTCAACCCAATGTCTGCTCTCCGCTACATACAACGAGTCCAAAGGAGAAAAAAATCAAAAGAGAGAGAAGGATAAAGGGGGAGAGAGAGAGAGAGTGTTTGGAAGTAAAGGATAGAGCGAGAGAGAGGGAGAGAGTTGTGTCTGGGCGTCGGCCATTGTGTTGGCCATGCACAAACAGGAAGACTCGTCGGCTGAACGGCAAACATTCAGTCAGCGCTGTGGGTCTTTGGGTGAAGGCGAACATAAAGTGAATTATGAAATGTTGACAAGACATTTTATTTGACGTACACACAGCACACACACACACACGCATACACACATGCAGCATACAGCACACATGTAGCTAGAAACTAAGCATACATAAATCATGCAACTACGCCCTCTGGCGGCTGGCAACAATTTCAAGTGCTTTCCATGTAAAATTGTCTTATTATTACTTGAAGTGACCGCAGCGGCAAACGAGTTGATAAATTTATGTGCCTCAGATACACTTTGATGGAGACCCGCAATTGCAGCCATGTGGCAAGTGTGTGCGAGCGGCGTATAAATTATGTTTATTACGTATACGTCACGTATGCGCCTGCACGCAGAAAGGCCAAATGTATGAGTTACGGTCGCCGTTGCCTATAAAGAACTTCAATGGCATAAAAACAGTGGCTTCAAGTGGAATTTCTACTTTCTGCAAATTTTGTTTATTTTTGTTATAAAAAAAAAAGAAAAGTTTTTAGTTTGAAAAAACTGTTGATTTTTTTGCAAGACTCACCATGAGGTGTGAGGCTTTCGCATCGACAGCATTGACTGTGGAGCTGCAGAGATCCTGTCTGAATGTTGCAGGCGGAGAGCCCATAAATGTTCTGGATTTTGAGGGTATTCCCGTGCCCGATCCGTATGCATAGATAATGAATGAGGTAAACTGTCCATAACACTTCAAGCACAACTGCATTAAATAAATCACACAATGCAGTAGTGCGAACACAACGTGGCGTATGAGCAATCTGCGGATGAGTGCGCATTACTCATACGCTATGTGAACTGAGCAGGAGCGAGGGAAGGCTGCTGAAACGAAGGATTGAGGATGATGATGCGAGGAAGGGTTCCGGATGACGGTGATGGTGATGGTGATGTGACTCGCATATCTTGTCCCGCCCTCGCGTCCTCCTCGCGACTGACTTACAAGTGACTGCCAAGGGGCAGATACGCAGCGCTTTGATAAGTTTTCAATTGCTCCTACGACGTGTGGCTAAGTGTTTGGCTCAATAAATGGCTGATTGGCCAGTCCATGTTGAGTCCTGGCTGCTTAGCACGTTCTGTACGGCTCTTAGAGTTGCGCATTTCCCTTTATGCGAGCGCCATTTGGTTGACGGCAATGGCTGGACGGCATTTAAGCCATCGTTGTGCCCTTTGAACTCGTTAAGGACCAAAACATTTTCGAGGCATTCGCTCGGTTTAATTTCGTTTTGGAATTAATTTAATAGCTGGCGGATTGCAATTCGCAGCGACTTGCCGCTACAGTATCTCATTTGATGTCTGTTTTTATGAGTGCCGCCCACTCGAGGCGACTTCAGTTACCCATTGCCAGGGGCGACTCTCCACAGACTTAACCCCAGGATAAGAGCATTTGCATTCGTTCGCGGGTGCTTTCACGGATTTAAATCCTCGTGCCAAAGACCTTGACACATTTCAAGCGTCATTTTTTCTGCTATTTTGCTGTGTTCCTTTATTTCTCTTTTTTTTTCTCTTTTTTTTCTGTTTTTCTGTTTTATTTTTTTTTTTGTATTTATTTTCTTGCCTTCTGCATGTTTTTTCATTCTCTATCGCGCCTTGGCTTTGCCTTTTGCGCTTTGCTTGGCCGCTGTTTTCGACGGCTTTGTGTGCGGAGGCTTATTTTAATTTAACTTACTTATAAACAACTTGGGATTGTCGCTGTCAAAAAGGCTTTAAACGCTTTTTTTTTCCGCTGCCCTGGGAACTGAAAATGGAAATGGAAATGGAAATGACCTTCAAGTGAAAAACCTACGCCAAGTACCAGCGGAAAACCTCAGAGCAGTTGCGGGCGCCTGCAAACATGCAGCAGCAATTTTCGTGTATTTAAGCCAGATGCGTGTGTGTGTGTCTGTATGTGTGTGTGTGTGTGTGTGTATGAGTCATCTAGTATGTGCATGTATGTGTGTGAGTATGTGAAACTCTTGGAGCGCCGAGTGCCATTAAAGTGTCGACATCTACAGCGCCCCGAGGCACTTAAGACATTTGCGGCATGTTGCATGCAACAGACTCCTCGACCCTGGACCCCTCAACCCACCGCCCCAACGCCAGCACTTCAGCCTTCAGTACTTGGAGGCACACAAATTTAGACGCTGAGCAGAAAAAGTTGTCGAAAAGTGTTAAAAATGACAGCAATATGTCTATGCCTGGCTGAATTTGGAACAACACCTTGCCAGGAGGCATTAAAATCATTGTCAGGATAAAGGACTCACAGCTGCCATGTTGTGTGCATTATGGCCATCAATTAACGACCAACCAAAATTGTGTTGACACTTAGGCCCAACGATGCTAAAGGGGATGTTGCTTGTCCTTTTCAGCTTACCAACTACAGAGATCCTCTCAGCCTCCTGACAGCCACAAAATTCAACATGAGCTTTAAGATATTCTCATTCATGCCACTCCCCTCCCCTGTGGGCATTAAATCACTTGAGCTACCGACATATCAAAATATTTACGAGCCATAAGAAAGCAAAAAATATGAAAGCAATAAACAGGTGGGTCCTTGAGGTATGTCCAGGTATGCCGGTGACCATTTCACTTGTATCCTCATGTGTATATGCATTATATACATATCCCAATTACTTTTTCTCCACCTCCTCACCCACTCTCTCTTTCACTGCCTTCTCTCTCTCGCTCTTCTTTCGCTTTTATTTTTTGTCCTGGCCATAAAAACTAACGCCATCCAAGGCCAAAACAAGTCCATAAACGCACAGATCAATTTCTAATGCTCAATCAACTAAAAAAGGAACCACTCGAGAGCTTCGGATGAAATTGTGATAAAATAAGCTGATTGAAAGCATCTGCAGAGATGGGATTTCACTCTCTTGACCGCACCCCGCACTGGCCGGGTGCATGTTAACGGTGATTCAGTTGGCTTAGGTGACTCATTCGGGAGGAAGAGTTGGCCATAAAAATAATTATTATGGTGACTTTTTTATGTTCTATGAATGTATTTATATTCATATAATTTAACGACATATGAATGGGTGTACGTATGTGTGTGTGTGTGAGTGTGTGTGTGGAAAGGTGTGGGTGACTCCCCTTTGTGTATTGGAAGTCCTTTGGAATTGATTATTGTCAAGTTGGCTTACAGCTGAGTCTGAAGATCCGAATACGCATATTTGAATGTGTACGAAATCCTTTGACCGGTCAGGAATCCTCACAGCTTCAAATGGAATGTTCCTTTGTAGAAGACGAGATTCCAATTCAAACTAGAATTCCAGCAGCGACGCTTAAGTAAGAGCCTGAAGCCTTGATATGCAGGACCTTTCAAACGTTTTACATTGCTCTGCAATTGAAGCGGAAGTTTCACTTGTGGTTGAATTGGATAAGGATAGGGATAAGGATAAGCTTAACTTTATTTTGCGGAACACAAATTTAAAGGAAGGATGAAGGATGAGAAATCAGCTATCGGCTGTGACTTTAAGGATTTAAATGCAGTTTCACACAGCCAAAGCTGCCTCAGAAAATGAAATCAAAGATCAGGACATATTGGCCATAATTTTGGCCAACTTTTGACATGAACATTTCCTTTTAACTCTTTCATTTCTGGGCCACATTTGCATTCAAGGTGGAACTTAAAAACTTGGCTTTTTGTGGGCACATTAAGGCGCCAGCTCCCCCGTGAACTTCCGCCGTAGTTCCGTTGGGAATGTCCGTGCACATTTAAGACGGCAAAAGTTTTGCAGCCGAACTTTGTCTAATTATCCGCAAAAATGCTCAGAAGTGACCATAAAGAGGTGCATGAGTAAAGTCATAAAAAAGTAAAAGGTCCTGTGGTGGACTCTTGGACAACTTTGCGTCATTAAGAGCAGAAGGAGAAGGAGAAGGAGGGTGAGAAGAAGGGGGAGAAGGAGGAGCGCACTGAGTTTGGATTCGGCATCATTTGGTGGCCGACAGCTGTTGACGGACTGTGGGATGCGGGTGGTGTGTGGGGTGTGGGTGGCGTGTGGGGTGCATGCAACGCGTTAACAAAATGCGTGTGAATCTAACTTTTTAATTAAATTTAATTAACGCAGACGCCCACAAGGGGCAACAAAAGCAAAGTTAAGTCAATAAACGCAGCTGCCAATCGACGAAGCGCACAAAGTTATGCTACAGTTTTTGATTATCTCATCCTGCCTGTGAATTTCACAAGCCACATCCTTTCTTCCGCTTTCATAATTAAAAACCAAGTGCGGCGGGTCAAGAGGTCCTCACAATTTCAGCTGTCGGGCCCAAAAGCTCACACTGGCCACAAACCCCCAAAGGGGCCGTCCATCGACAGAGTCCTGAATGCGTCTGCTACAACATCATTAAATTGTTTTCCCTAGCAACATGTTACGATAGATTCAGACTGACAAACATCAACTACAACAATAACAATGCCAGCCACAACAACAACAACAACTATAATAACTACCACATCTGAATCAACAATTGTAAACGAGTCCTTCGCTCATGGATTCCGCATCATGACTCGGGTTTCCAGTCATGTGACTGTAGCTTTCGTTTAAAGTTATTTTGTTCACGAAATTTGTTATTGAATGCAACTCGACACTGCCACACACCACACACACCACACACACAACGCACAGGCCACATACTACATTCTACATTCTACATGCTACATGCTACATGCTACATGCTCCATGCTACATGCTGCATGCTGCATGTTCCATGACTTTTTCTGTACATGTAGAGGCGTGTGTGTTAGATCTGTTGCCCTCTGTGTGTATATTGGTGTGTGTCTCTGTGTGTGCGTCTCTGTGTGTGTGCGTCTCTATGTGTCTGTGTGTGTGTTCGTGGCATCATGCATCATGCATTTGGCATTCTAAGAGATTCAAACGACAGGCAGAAGCTGTCAAAAGTGCTGAAAAGCCAAAGAGCCAAGTCAAAAGAGCTGCAATTTACTCACAAAATTCATAAATAATAAAAAATGTTTTCCAATTCCATGAAAAATCTCACACGTTCCATGTGATTTTCATTTATTTTTTTTTTAACAAAATTAGGAAAATTTTCAACGCAAGGGGAAAGTTTCAAATTAACAAAAATTAAAGGTTATTTAGGTAAAATTTTTGATTGTGCAAGAGAAACATTTTTCCAAAGAAAATTAAATTTAGATTTATTTAAAATTAAACAAAAAAAAAAATAAATTTGTTTGCTAAGTATCGATAACTTTATTGTATATCGATATGAGTATGGAGCCAGTTCAATCGTCTTTATTGCGATTTGCAGCTAAAAACGATGGAAAGAAAATAAATAAAAATTAAATCAAGATTTTTATTTTAATATTTTAAAACTATTTTTTTTAACAAGCTCAAATTTCACTTATATTAAAATAAATATTCTTAAAAAATTTTAAAAATAAATTAATAATTTTTTTTTTATTTATTTACATAAATAAATTAATTAATTTTTTTATTTTTATTTTGACTAAGTATAGGTTTTTTTCTCAATAATAAAGTCGAGGAAAATTAAATTTAATATTTGAAAAAAATTAAAATTATCTCATATTTCATTTTAATCATTTAAAATATAATGTCCTTAAATTTACGTACAACATTTGCTCATTTTCGAGGTCCTTTCCACATGCTCGATTTCTGCTCATGTCTTTCTTTCACTTTCATATGAAAAACACGTCCCATTTACGAACATATTTACCTGTACCTTTCGAGCGAAAGGATGCATTCTGTGTATGGATGACAATTCCTCTTGTTCGATGTCCTTGCTGTTGTTGTTATTGTTGCTGTTGTTGTTGCTGTTGTTGTTGTCTTTCATGCTCAATGAAGCGCGTAGTCACAAGTTTGCAGGTGCAATAAAAATTGCATATTTACGACTTGTCAGCTGCGTGTCTGAGCTCATCAATGGCTCAACCAAACAATATCTCAATAGATTCAATAAATTCCTGTCAATGCATGAACAGTTCAGTTGGAGAGTCAATTGTGCAATTAAAACTCGGGGCGTGTCATAATTGCGGCCAGAGCTGTGAAGGTCACTGGTTTCTTATGCCACATTAGCATAAAAGTTGCTCGACCTTAAATGCAGTTAATATTAATCGATGAATGCCACGCCCCTAACCTTTAGAGTGGTCAGTGGCAAAGGACACGCCTCAAGGCAACTGCCAGTTTTATATATATATCGATATATTTATATATTACCTGATGTATATAAATATATATACAGTAATACATACATATACTTACATATACGTGTGTGTGTGAGTATGCGTGTATGTGTGAGTGTGTGTGTACGTGTGTGTATAATGAAAATTCCATTGCATCCAAGTTGGTGCCTCGACTCTCGTGCCTGTGACTCTCTATTTCAATCGATAAGCCTTTTGCATAGAAGCGTGAATGAAAACACCAGGAGGATCAGCAGCAGCCCCCTTGCCCTTCCGCCCCTCCCCCTTCCCCCCGTCACGTACACATCACTCCTTGCCCCACCCCATCCCTATATAGCCCTTGGTCTACTTCACATGGTAGCCTTCTACCTTCAGAAACTTTAAATGAAAAACTTTAAGTGCTGCGTTGTGTGTGTGCACATGTATGTAATGCGGGTGTGTGTGTGTATGTTTTTATGTGTTTGACAGACTTTGCACATTGGTTAAAATTTATTAAATTTGGTTTTATAATCGACACGGAAATTGCAGCTCAGCAAATTTCTCTCAAAGGATGCACACAGTTTCAAGGATATATTTCGGTATAAAAGTAACGGTTAATTAGTTTTCAAAACTGTACTGAAACATCGATCATTTTATAATTACGTTTGGCGCTTGCTTACGAACTAGTTTCAATTTGAGTAAATGAACAAGTTCAAAGAACGCTTAAAAAACATTCACGTTCTCAAAAGGACAATTTGGACCCCTTTCAGAGGAGGCAAGTTTGCTTTGTGTTAAGTGGCCACTGCTCAGTGTCCATTGGTCTGGCACACACTTGCGGTGCAGCACACACTCAACACACTTATACAGACACGCACACACACACGGACACACACACAGACACGCACACAGACACACATCACTAGACGTTGCATTGCTTTGGAAAGTGCTGCGAGCTGTTTATCAATGCAAATATTTTGCATACGCCACGTTGCACGTAAATTGCAAGTGCACATCCGCTGACGATGACAGCGATGCTGACGCTAACGTTAACGTCGTCGTCGACGTCGACGTCGACATCGCTGTCACCAGCGTCCGCCGTCGTCTTTGTGCCTGCAAAGCCAAACTATGAGACTCTGCGCTTTCTAAAGTAAATACGCGGTCGTGGCTGAAAGGCCTAAAATAGTGTGTGCAGCTTGTGTGCAGTGTGTGTGTGTGTGTGTGTGTCTTTGTCTGTGTGTAGATGAGCACATGCATAATGAAAAACGTGGCACACAAACAGGCACGGGAAAAGTTTCACACTCTGCCATAAAGCCATCGCCAGCCCCCTTTATCCGCAGTTAACTTTGTTTGCGTTGGGCATTTTAAATTAAAGCTGGAGGTAAAAAGGTACAACGGAAGACACCGCGCCAACACGTCCATTGCCGAGGATGCGAGGGGCATTCAGCCAGGACTCTAGCAGCCAGCAGCCGGCAAGAAAATATGCTTAAGTAAAATGAGCAATTAAGGATTATTGCTCGGTTTGCCCATTTAAATTATGAGGCAATAACTGAAAAGTGAAAGGCCCATTGCGAGCGTGCGACTCACCTGCGAAGACTAAAAATCGCGGCGGCCTGCCGCCTACCCTAACTGTGTGTGTATGTGTGTGCCTGTATATGTGTGCCTCAGTAGTTACTTGGGGTATCTGTTAAAATAGCTGAAAGGCAAGATAATCGCGTTGAGCAGAAGAAAAGTGAGAAGTGAATGAAACTTTTCAAATATTTACCTTAAATATTTAATGTGTAAATATTTAATTTATAACCAATGTTTAAGAATAATCGCTATTTATTATTTAGCGTTTTTTCTTTGCCCAATTTAATAATTGTCTTTATTGGCGCACAATTGAATCAAATTTAAGCTCTGCTCTCAATTAAACAGTTGCTGTTGGGCTTCTCTTTAATTAAGGAATTATTATTTTTTATATATATATTTATTAATATGCTAAATTGTAAGGAATTAAAAAAAAAATAAAAAAATAAAAATTAAATTTGAATTTAAATTTAATTAAGATTTATAATTATAAATAACAATCGAGTTATTTTTATTTATTATATATAATTATTTTTATTCAATTTAATAACTTTTTTAAGTCGTGAAAAATGCTTATATTTTTTTTAAATTATGATTTATTTTTTTTAAATTATGATTTATTATTTTTTGATAAGTTTTAAATTATTTTTAATGAAATTCAAGTAGTTTTTGATTATTTTCAATTTATAGTAAAGTATAATTTAAATATAATAATTTATAAGAACATTTTTCCTTAAGTCCTTGCTTTTTACATTATTTTCTCTGTATTTTTTAAATAATATAAAAATAATTCCAAGCATTTCTTTGAACATGCAAAAGAGTTTGAGCTTTGATAAAGTGTTCTTTGTTTCGATGGCTTGAGAAGCTTTTAGTTTACTTACCCATCGATTTCAGGCACATTCAAAGGGTCCTTTGCACTTCCCGTTGGCTGGCGATTCGCACAAGTCACGACTTTGCTTCGCGTCAGCTAAGCTCCTGGCGATAAGGAGCGCCGTTGCATTGGCAGCGTAAACTTTGGCTTCATCTTGTATGCATCTGGCCTGCTTTTTATATGTTGCCTGTAACAAAGTGGTATAAACTTGGCTAACATATGGCCATAGTTTGCGCTGCTTTCAGTTGACGTTTCACTTGTCAGCTGCTCTCGCTCTGTAGTTTGTTGCCTTGTAGCTGTTGTTGTTGTTGTTGTTGTTATTGTTGCTCTTGGCGAACGTCTGGCGTTTGTTTATTTGTTTGTTGTTTCTTGTTTTGTTGCTTTGTTGTTTTGTTGTGCTGAACTTTTTACACTTGCTACAAAGTGCAGTCCTTTGTGCAACACAACACGACAGTCTGAAGAGGCCAAAGGCCACGAGCAGCCGACTGACAATAATTATGACATTCGCTGCTGAGGCGGTTTCTCCGTAATCAAATTCACAGCTTCAACGACCGCCCCCACAGCCCACACCCCACAGCCCGTAGCCTACAGCCTGTAACCCAGAGCCCATGGTCCACAGCCCACAATGAATGCATAAAAAATGGCTGACTCGAGGAAGCGGCAACTGGCAACTAGGGACCAGAGAATGAAGAGCGGAGAGTGGAGAGTGGAGAGGGGAGCTGCAGCAGCAGAAGCCACTTTAACATGCACCGCAAAATCAAACAATGCAAAAGGAAATCGCAACAAAACCGCTACAACAACTTGAGGCAAGTGGGCAAAAGCTCCAGATCCCGACCCCGACCCCTATCCCGATCCCGACCAGCCGCAGCATCCGCAGCGCCACCAGAACCAGAACCAGCTCCAGCTCTAGTCTCTGGCTCAATCTCAATCCAGGATATAGAATGCAGGATATGCGCTGCCTCAGAAGCTGCCAAGAGGCGGAAACAATGCCGAGCGCAAGAAAAAGAAATTAAAACTTGGAAACAGTTAAATAAAACAAAAAGTAAAAAAACAAAAAAAAAAAAAAATAATGATTCAGCCGCAGAGGTAAAACTTTTTCAATACCTCGTAATCTACGCGACTCCAAAAGGATATTTATCTTTGCCACATAAACAAGACAAGAGAAAAGTGGAAACGGTATTTACTTTTCCAAGTGATGTTCGCTTTTTTCTCCATTCAAGTTGTTAAAACAGACTTACATTTTGATTGACGCTGTTACTGTTAATGTAACAGCGGACCTTTAACAGAGCTACGTGTCTAACAGAACCGTCACAATCTTCGTATTTTAAATGTGTACCCCGCATGGATATGGAAAGTTTGTTGAATATCGATGGGAAAATTAGAAAATTTATTTAAAATGTTTGGAAAATGTTAAAAAAAATTTATAGCAGAAATATAAAAAAATTATAGGAAAATTATAGATAATTTATAGAGACATTTTCAAGTACCCATAACAGTTTTATAGATAATTGAATATCGATAGATAATATGATAATAATTTAGACATATAAAAATATAGATAAAATCTTTAGAAATTTAGAAAATTAAAGAAGAAATACAAAAAAATTATAGGAAAATTATAGCTCATTTATAGAGACATTTAAAGTACCTATAACAGTTTTATAGATAATTGAATATCAATAGATAATATGATAAAAGTTAAGATATAAAAAAATATAAAATGTAGAGGAAATTCTTAGATATTTAGAAAATTAAAGAAAATTAAAAATAATGAAGGGAAAATATATTGAGAATTTATAGAAAATATATAGAAAATGTAGAGAGAATTTATAGAAAATTATTCCAAATTTTTTTTATTAAATAAAATGAATAAAATAATAATATTATTTTATTGAGTATTTATAGAAAATGAAGAGCTTATATAATTAACTTTAAACTCCGGAAGCATTTCTATAGAAATGATGTATAGAAAATATATCGAAAGTCTATCGATTTACTTTCTAATCATTTCTAATGGCTCCCAGCTGTCTGTTGGTGGACTTGGCAGCTCAAAAATGTGCAGGGTATTTTTAATTCGATGCATTGTGAGGCCTAGAAACAATTTCTTATTTGTTTCCTTTGTTGGGGCCATTGTCCATTGTCCATTGACGGCTTTGGCTTTGGCTTTGGCTTCGGGTAACGCGTCGCAGCAAGTGCAATGATTCATTAGGAGCAGCTGCGACAGAGCCGTCAAGGCGGATCCGTTGTGTGAAATGTCTGGAATATTTGTGACGTTCCTGCCAGCCAATCAGCGGCCATATCCATCCTTTCTGGCATACAGAGAGGCGTCTGGGCAGTCAGCCAGGCAGCCAGTTGGATAGTCGAGCAGTTGGGCAGTCGGGCAGGCAGCTGGCAGAATTACTTCCGCTCCGCTTAATTGCATTAAACGTGGAGCCGTGGAGCCGTGGAGCCCATGGGCGGGCAGACAGTAGATGGAAGTAAGAGTTTGGGTTGAAAAGTTTTTGGCTACCCTCAGCCTGTCCCCATTATTCAACGCCTCCGCCTCCCCCACCCACACCCCGCCCAAAACAGAATTGCAGTGAGTCATGGCAAACCGCAAACACGTTCACACATGAGTTGCATTCACAGTTGCTTCCATTTTCATTCTCGTTTGTCCTTGTGGCTGTTACTGTGACTCTGGATGTTTCGGTTGCTGTTGCTGTTGCTGTTGCTGTTACTGTTGTTGCTGCTGTTGCTGTTAGTGTGTCTCGCACTGTTACTTTTGCTGCCACATAGGCAGCCATTGTTGTTGTAATTGCATTATATTCATTAACACAAGTTAAACCTTCTCTACGCTTGTCGTCACGTTGCGGTATCGCCGGTTAAGGATCAAGGATACGTTTGCATTTCCTGCACAATTGGTTTCATTTCAGCCATTTTTATTTGTCCCTTTCAAGGATCCGTCGCTCAGTAATAAACTTTAATTAAAATGCATAAAACGTTCGGCAGTCGAGTGCAACGCTTGAGTTCAGGCAAATCGCGTGTACAGTCATTAATTTAATTAAGAAATATAACTGTTAATGCCCCACGTACCGTTATTTCTTTAGTTTATGTCATCCTAGGAACTACTCTTAATTACGATGGTCATTGGCATTTCCATTACCATTACCATTCCCTCTTCCCTCTTCCCTCTTCTCTCTTCCCATTTTCCATTTTCCTTTTCCATTTCTCACCTTCCTCTGGCCTCTTCTCTCTTCTCTCTCTCCCCCTCTCCCCATCTCACTCTTCCCACTTTCCCATTCCCTTCACCGAACTCACAAACCAATTCCCATTTCCATGGGCCATGCTAATGAGCCGAGGAGCTGGGCCATGAGGCAGGTTAAGTGTTAAGTGCCGCGAAGGAAACCAATGGCCGAGCCACTTACAGGAGGCGAGGGAAAAGGATTAGACCGATGGCTGAATGGCTGAACGGCTGAATGGGATGTAAAAATAAGTGTCTAAGGTTTGTCAGTGAGGAATATAAATTGAGAAAAGAGCACAGAAAGGGATTGGCAAAAGGATATTTATTACAAAGAAAGTATTGAAAAAGGAAAAATGCAGAAAATTTATTCCAAATGAGGACTTAAATCTGTTCAACTCGAGTACTGAAGTTTATCCTTAAGCTTACAATTAATCTCCTAATATTCTAAGGATTTTTATTTTTCCAATTTTTCTTTGAGAAAATATATGAAATTCTCTTTGGTGACTTTTTTTGAATATTCAAAATTAACAACGCAAGAAATTAATTATTTTCATATTTAAAATTTGAAAGAAATTCAAAATTTATTCAGCCCACGACTTGATTAAAGTCTTAATTAATTTTTAAAATCCCATCAACAAATGTAACTGATTTAAAATTGAGTCCCACTGACAGCTTGACAAATATTGAAATGCTTTAAGGACTCGTCGAGCATATCGGACACTGGGCCTCCCCGGGGAATCAGAATGTATCTGGAACAAACAAAAGTTTATCTGACAAATACATTTCAATTGTAATGCGAGAATTAAAACAATGCGTCAGCCACTCGAATTGCCGGGTCCGGCCGTTCGCCGAAATGACAAATGAAACTCAAAAGTTTAATGAACCGCAGCAACAGTCGCAAAACGAAATTTTGCTTTACATAATGAGCCGAAGGATGTGCCTGGAATGGGAAGGAGGGCTTGGGAGTGTAGCCGGAGATGATGATGGGGACGGGAAGGAGAGTGGGAATGGAGTTGAGAATAGGGATGAGAGTGGAGAAGAGTATAAGGCAGGGAATAAGTATAAGGATGAGGCTAGGGATGGAGCTGGAACTGAGACTGAGGATGGAGCTGGAACTGAGACTGAGGATGGAGCTGGGGCTGGGATGGGAGCTGAGCTTAGATGAAAGAAGAGCGTCAGACTTAACAAATCCCGGGCGTGATGGAGGTCACTTAGCTGTTGTTGTTGTTGTTGTGCGGTGGCAGCAATTAAATGTTACCCACAAAATGTGGAGCTCAATGCGCTGCTCTCACAGCAATAATGCTCATAGTCAGCGGAGTAGCAGTTGTCAAAATTAACTAAATGCGGCACTCGCTCATTAATCTCTGTCTCCCAGCAGCTACACTGCCAGAGGCATCTGAATGAATGGCCAGCCATCCAGCCATCCAGCCATCCAACCAGCCATCCAACCAGCCAACCTTCCCACCATCCAACCAGTCATCCTTCCACCCTTCCCACCAACCCAGTGAAGCAACCAAATGGCCAAATGGCCAAATGGCCAAAAGACCAACCAGCCAGTCAAATTGTTGAGCCAAACTCTCTACAATGCGAATTTTAGTAATATAAAATAAATGTTTATTTCTTTGGGCTGCACAACTGGAAAATATCCTGTAAAAATGCCCTTAGCTGTTTTCATACCTCCTCTGAAGTGTTTCCTTTTTACATGCGTCCATCAAGCCCCATCAGTCCATTTAAATGCGCACAGGATATGCGAATGAAAAATTTACTCAAAATGACAGCAAAAAGTTGTGATGCTGTTGCTTCTGTTGCCTGTGTTGCCTCTATTGCTGTTTTGTATCTTGGCTTATAAAATGAAATGAAAAAATAGAAAGTAATAAACGAAAGCAAAAAACAAAGGCGAAAAGAAGCAGAGAAATAAAAACAAAACGGGATAATAAACAGAAACGAGTCCTGGGACTAAATGCATGTGGCAGTGAGTACTTCGGGCTGACAGAGTGTGGAAGTAGGAAGGAGAGAGGGATATAGGGGAGGAGGGAGTGGGAAGGAGAGAGTGATGAGAGAGAGAGAGAGAGAGAGAGAGTGGGGAGGAGAGGTGGGCAGGAGAGATTGGGGAGAAAGTTAATCATTTTACTCTAGCAATTTGTTTGATGTACGCCTGAAGAGTGTAAGGGGATGAGGTAAGATGGTGAGAAGGGTGGGGGGGAGGGGGGGCCTTGAAGTATAGCTCATAACTGGCATTAGCAGTAAATTTAATTAACACTATGCAACAGAAGTCAGTACTTTGTTTAGTCATAAATTTGAGGAAATTTTTCAAATTTCTTGTCTTAGGGAGACTGAAAATTCTTGAGACGCGGAGCAGTCAATGACCTTTGTAGCTGAAAGTTCGTCCTTAGTTGAAGGATAATGCATTCTAATCAAAAGTTTATATCTTCAAATTGCAAAACTTTTACACAAAAAAAATATTTGAAAATCTTTTGTTTTCTTTACAATTTTCACTTCTCACAAAATTTCCCTTGGACTTCCCACACTTCGGTGACTGTCGTCGAGTCCTCAAGACGGCAGGACGTCAAGTCGTGAAGTTGTCAAGGGGTTCACGTCGAATTTCATATTCACGTTAATGGCGAATGGCAATTTAATTTATTTCTCAATTATGTAATGTGTATTATTACAAAGGATATTTTGCGATTTGACAGGCTGTAAATGGCTTTTTCGCCTACAGCCCCATCCTTTGCCGCTTTGAATGTTTGCCGAGGGAATGCGTATACGCAGCGTATGACATTTAATTATTGAAATATGCGGTAAGCATTATATGGCTGCCATGGTAGCTTTGAGCTCACTTGCAGGCCCCCAGGCAAAATGAGGTCCTTGTGATGCATTTATCAAATGCCAATCACTGGCAAATCAATTAATTTAATGCAACACCAAACAAAATTCATTTGATATATGCCTGGCTGCAACTGAGCAGAGCAGCGGCCACTCAATTGGCCCCAGCCCAATTCTTCCTTCCCTTCAATCTTTCGGCTCCAAGCTCCAAGCTCCAAGCTCCTCGAACTGCAACTCAATTATTTAGACAGCTGCTGCGAGACGCTCCGAAGCTCCAATGCAACTCCACATACATAAACAATGCCAGTCCCAAGCCCAAAAGGCGAAAAAACAATCGAGAATTCCCAACGTGCGGCCATGTGTCGGCAATTGAAACTCAATTTAGTCAACTGGCAAAACAGCAGCTGGCGAAATACATATACAGAAGCTCTACACACACACTTAAACACACTCACCGAGACAGAGAGGGAGAGAAAGCAGTGAAAATGCTGCCACAAGGAGCAAAAATGCATTTTACAATTTTCACGCCAATTGCCATAAAAGCCGTAAGTGAAATACATACTTAAGTGCAGGCCAGGCTCTGACTCAATGCTGGCTGGGACTATCTGTTGTCCTGTGTCCTTTGACTTGGTTGCCATTTCTGGCAGTGATTCTGACTATCTGAATGTCCTCTGCACTCTGCCCTCCATTCACCGTTCTCTTCACTTCACCATCCTCCAGCCGTTATCCTTGCATTCGCCTCACGTTTAGCCAATGTGTCGCCAGAGCATTACAACGACAATCAACCAGCCGCGACATCAATGTTGTTGGCTGCCATTGGTTTGGACCTGGCCAACAGCTTGCCTACTTTCATAGGCTCCACGGCAGGATGGCCGATGGTTGATGGTTGATGGTTGATGATGGTTGGCCGAAGGGCGTTGGGGCTTTGGTTAAGGGATATGTGACGGGAAAGGAGGAAGGACAAGGGAGGTGTCTGCCGCCTGGTTGGGCAATTAAATTCCGGGGCGTTGGCAAAACTTTAAAACAAATAACCCAAAACAACAACAATTAATGCGAATTTATTTTCAGACTCATTTGGCTGTAATTGCCGAGCATCGCCAATGAAAAATACAAAAACAAGAAAAATACTGAAACACGCGGACGTTTTGAGGTTGCAGCAACGCGAGGGTTGCCCCATAAATTCAGATAAATTTTAAAAAAAATGGGAATAATATATAAAATAAAATATATATAATAAAAAAAATAAAAAAAAAATAATATTAATATATAATATAATATACATTTAATATATAAAAAAATTAATATTAAAATTCTAAAAATTTAAAAAGGTCAAACAAATTTATAGCTTAAGGAAATTTCTTAATATTTTTATTTATTTTTATAACTACTTTTTTAACAATTTTTAAGCCTAAAAACAATTTTTTGAGGTATAAAAATAAAAAACTTGGCTTTCAGTTTAGATAAGGACGAGAATTATGAAGCCATAACTTTGCCTCTTGGCCACTTAACAGGTACATCAATTTTAAAAATTAAATGCCTTTAAAATAGATGACAAAATTATTTTATGTGTCCAGCCTCAGTTAATAATTAATTTAATACAAACTCAAAAGCATAGTTAAATATCAGAGAAGTTTACTACCTCAGGGAAAAGTTGTTCGTATTTTTTTTTAGAAATTTTTATAATCTCAAAGATAAATAATTTTTTTGTGGACTTTTATTTGGTGCTGAAGTTTGAAGTTCTCAAAGTTTCGGACATAAAATAAGTTTCTTAATAAGTTTCTTGGCAACTCCTGTGGCAACTCCTGTGGCAACCCCTTGATGGCTCGCAAATTTCATGGCATTTTCGGGCCACTCATTTACAATAAATTTGGACAGCCTACACAGTAAAAGGCTTAACACGCTTTAGCCGAGAAATACGGACCTCAGTCTCCTCGCCGTCGTCCTGTCACATCCTTCCCCGCCCATGACCATGCCCATGACCATGCCCGTGCCCATGTCCATGCCCATGCCATGCCCATGCCTTTGCCATGCTGCTGGGGCTGTAACCTAGTATCATTCCAGTTGCTTTATGAGCTACAATTGTGGCCTGTCCTGCCGCAGCCTCCTTTCGGCCAACTTTTGCTAGCTGTAAATAACTTTGCTTATTTGAACATTTATTGGTGACGTAAACGGCTTGTAGCATTGTTGCCAGCTCTTTGGCCGGGATATGAATGTGACTGTGAGTGTGACTGTGAGTGTGACTGTGAGTGTGACTGTGAGTGTGCGTATGAATGTGGATGTGGATATTGAGGATTTTGTCTGCCTTCGTTGAGCCTTATTACCAATTTTTATTCGTGTTAATTTCCTGTAACTCGCCATTTTTGTGGCTGTAAATTCGCATTCACGTTCGCATTTGTATTTACATTCACATTCACATTCGCATTCACATTCACATTCACATTTACATTCCCGTTCACATTTAGAGTTCAAGTTGAGTTTACGAGTACTCGAACGGGTACTCGAACGACAAATGTGTCAGGTTAATGCCACCGACTGAGGATTGGTCTTCTAAAGCTCGTAAAACGTAAAACTCGCTGCGGCCCGTCATGTCGCCTACATAAAATATGATGAAGGGCACTTAAGCAGGACGACTCGTCTCGGCTGTTGACAGCTATCAAATGTGTGTACACAACATGCATAAATGAATGACACACAGTCAGTCGCACAAGTACTCGCACACACTCACACACACTCACACTGTGAGGGCGGGTGGTCGCTTGGGCTGCCTGCTGCCACGCCTTTGTTTTCATAAATATTAAAGCAGGCAAACCTTTGAGAGGCCGCCCCGAAATCAGCGCTGTTTCAGTTTTGAATTTATGGCCAGCAAAAATACGAGAAACGAAATACAAATACAAAAATAATAAAAAGGTAAAAAATATGTAGAAAATAGAAAACAAATTTCCGAAACTTGCCACATTTGTTTACCTTGCTCCAAGTGTTTCCTCGACGGCATTCGCTGCATATTTCTGTTGCATAATATAATTTTCTGAATTTATACAGTTGCAGTTGTTGCCTCCTGGCAAATGCCTGGCAATAATTCAAAACAACTTTGTTTCGCCATGTTGACAGCATCGACAGTTGGCTTAAAGGAGCGCAGCTCCAAAGAGACCACCACGCCCCAGGAGGGCGGAATGAGCTCAGAGTGGGTTGCCTCCAAGGCATTCAGCTTTAAGATTTCCTTCTCTTCGAACTTCAAGCAACTCAAAACTTACAGCAGTTTTCAGCTAAATTCTGCCCGCCCTTCGGAATGTGAATTATAAATAAATTGCATTTAAATGTTTTATGATTTAAAAACTATAATATATAGTCATTTAAAATGTTTATTTATCTATGGCATTAAATTCTATTTATCTATTTATTTTAATAAGAACGATTAGCATAGACCCAACAGCGCCGCAGCTCGTAGCCCTCTGCCCTCTGTTAACATAACAGAAGCGAAAATTGCACACCTTTATCTATGTTAACTGTAGAGAAAATTAGAAATTAAAGTTTAAACAACATTTAGTATAGGAAAATATTAATTTTTAAATTTAAAATAATTTTTTATATTTTTTATAATCAATTTTAATTATGTTTAAAATTATTAAAATTTATTTACATTGATTAACTCTTTAATTTAAGGGAACAACAAAAAATTAATTTACATTTTTCTTTGCTGTTAAAACTTTATAAATTACTATTATATTAAAAACAGCAAAAAATCGTTGCCCGAGATAATAAAAAATTAAAAAATGTATTTTTTTATTGAAAAATTATTATTGCTTTTTATTTTGTTTATTATATTTTACTTCTGTCATTAAAAAATACTTAATAGTTATTTATTTATTTGTAACTCAACATAAAAATAAATCTTAACTTGTTTACTTATTATTATTATTATTATTATTATTATTATTATTATTTGATATTTTCTGTATAATTTTTGAATCTTTTATTTTTCGTACAAATTTTTTTTTATTTTTTATTTATTTTTATTTGCTTATTAAGTCCCAGAAACAATTACGCTTCATAGCCTACCTTGAATTTATTTACCTACAAACTTAATCAGACCTCTTCTACTTTTTTAAAGGAAATAAATTTATTTAAAAAATAAATATATATTAAATATTAAAATATGTTAAATAAAAATATATATATTTATATTTGAATTGGGGAATCCGACTAAATGTATAATTTTAAAAACTGACTTAAAATGCCTTCGTTCTGTACATTTAAGCCAGAGAGGACGATTAAAGAGATTGGAGCTGTAGTAGGATTAACAGAAAGCTGATTAGGATCCTGGCAGCAAGAGTCTTAATGTCCTTTATCGTTACCAAAATGTCCTTGGTATCTAATTGATGAATGTTGTGGTAAATGGCATATCAACTGTGAACAATGTGAGACAGTTCTGGTTTCAACTGTGACAAATTGAAAATTGTCACAGGACACTGCAGCTGCCTTACCTTTTATTCAATCCCTTTTACAAATTCGTCTAGTTTTCGTCTCTCTGTTTGGGCTTCAGAGGAAACCAATTGAAATGACTTTGCAATTGTGATTAATCAAGCTGCAACTTTGCCCCATAACTGAGAACTGAAAGTCGACTTCAGTTGCAGCATCGAATTTCGAATCGAATACAATTCAGTTATCCTTGATTTCGGAGCAATTCGACAAATGAGTCCTCACATGTGCACATGCAGTAAAATGGAAGGATGGCTTTGGGAGGGCGAGGAGCAGGGGGGAAATCGGGTATGTACAATGAAATATGATAGAAGGTGTTGAGGCGTTAAAGCGTTCGGCATTTAGGGGCATTTTTGGGCTGTGGGAGGCCGCCCCACATTGGGGACATAAACAAAATTGGTTCCAAAAACCGAACAGCCTCCAAAGTGCCTCAGCTTAGGCATTTGGAAGTTATGTGAACAATTTGTGTGGATTTCGCAGTGTATAAAAGTGTCAAATTAATTTCGAGTGCTTAGACATTCGCACAGGAAGAAAGGAGACAAAATTAACTAGAAATATAGAGGCATAAATTGAAAGTCAGAGAAGTGAGAGTGAGACTGGAACTGGGACTGGAACTGGGACTAGGACTGGGACTGGGACTGGGACTGGTACTTGGACTCAGACTGGCACTGGGACTCGGACTCGGACTGGCACTCCAACTAAGAGCCGAACCAAGACTGAGAGTGGGAATAAAAGAAAGGAGAATAGGTGAAAGCAGCGAATTTGAGAATTTAGCGAGGATTCCCTCCGTGAATTGCTCGACTGCATATGTGGCATACATAATCTGGCTTTTAAACTGGCAACGAGCGGTGGCGACGCCGACTGGGCAGAAGCTAACTGGCAACATGTGGCACGCTTGGCTGACCCCCAAAAATATGCTACACAATTGTTAACAAGGCAAAGGACTCGACTGCCTGGCAACTTGCCTCGACTCGACTCGCCATATATGTATGTGTGTGTGTGCGAGTGTGTGTGTGTGTGTGTGCCAGTGTGAGGACAAAAACGATTTCATTCATGAAAATTTTTACACAAAATTACATTTGCCAGTTTTCCAACTTTCTCTACGCTTCTATCTACCCCTCCGCCTCGCCTCCCCTTCCCTTCTCCCTTCGCCCATCTCGCCCCTTTCCTTTCCTTTGGCCTGCAACTAACTAAGTGGCACAGCCCTGAACAGCCACTGTGTGGCAGCCATTTTCTCCAAATTACTCAGGCAAAGCCCATATAGCATATACCAGACGCACACCCATCTACACACACACATGTGTGTGTGTGTGTGTATAATTTGCGTTGGCTTTTCATAAATAATGAAATGCTCTTTGGGTTGTATCTATGCTTTTGCTGCGACTTTTGTTTCACATGTGGCAAAGCTTATGACCAACGCACGAGTATCCTTGTTCCCTTGTACCCACACACCACACACCGCACACCACACACACACACACACCCCTCGGACACCGCGCATATGCAGTGAAACACCCACTGAGGGCCAGAACGGAAGCGAACTTACTTTACACACATGCCCACATCCGTTTGTACGAGTGGAATACAAATTTAATCTGTCGGTTTCTGGGATTTCCTCATTTGTACCAGATTATAATCTCCTCGCACCCCATTCCCACACACACACACACACACACACACATACATAGACATCTTCCTGGGAGTGAGAGCTCCATTGGGTCAGTTGATATCAATAGGCGAATATACGCTTTAGTTTCCCAACCTCCTCGTGTCCTCATGTCCTCGTGTCCTCGCGTCCTCATGTCCTCGTATTCTCGCGTCCTTGTCCCCGAGTGGTCAGTACAAACGTTAATGAGTTGCTAAGTGTTGGCAGGAGTTGTGGCCCCAAGGGATGGCCCAAAGGGGTGAACATTAGAGTTGCAATTTCGAATGATATCCGAAAAGGAATAAAAGGACCTTATTGCCTGTTGAGACCCGTTGCGCTTCAGCACAGATTTTCATGGAAAGCTTTCACTTCAATGGCTGATGGTTTCTTTGCAACTCTGAAAATGTGGCCTCTAAGCCATTTGAATAAGAAATGTACCTGGGCTGAAGCTCAGTTCGCAGAATCCTTTTGTGGGCAATCAGTGCCAAAATCAGCTTATCAGGAAGTTGCAATTAGATTCCTGCCTTGATAGTCCTGTGGAAAGGATAGTATGCAAAGTTTCTTTTCATGGAATTAATTAACAGAAATTCCTTCAATGTTAGTGCTCATTTCGAAGAATTTTCGGCACAGATGCGCATGTCCTTGCGGAGCACCTAGAGGAGCTGAACTTTTTACAATGTCAACATTTCGAATGGTAAATCCTTAAGCAGTGAAAATTCTTAAAAGTTTTCTGCCATCGCACAGCAATTGCTGCCACATTGTTGAAAATCCCTTGTCGGCAAGTTTCAGGACAATCCACTTAGGGCAAGATCCTAGCTACGATTTATAGACCCTCCCGTTGACTTCTAACATATGTATAATTTTTCAAGAGTCTCGCATAGAAATCATATCATAAAATAAAATCACAAGTGCTTTTAATTTGTCGTAGTAAATGCACAGCCCAGAGCCTGGAGACTTACTTGGGTGCCTCTTCACCCGCTTCTCGCCTTTCCATTCACACACACACGCACACATACATACATACAGACACTCAAACCGACACAGTCACATATCCTGCTCGTTACTTAGCGCACATTTAATTTTGTTACCAATACCCAGGCACATCTGGCTCCCATATTCACACACACACACACACTCACACACACACACTGACACACACCCACATAGATAAGTAGTTGGGTGGCTTCCGGTGGGCTTCACTGTTCAGTTTGTTGTTGGGCCTTGGCACAAGTCCTGGCGCGCCATAAAACTATGCGGCAATTTATATGTTGCCATGCCTCAGCGCCTGCCACTCGTACATTCATGAATAAATGGGCGTGGCAAATGAGGAAAAGGATCAGCAACGAGCTGAACGACGACCAAGAGAGACAGCGGGCAACTTCTTTGAAGTTTATGCCAAATGTTAATTCAATCCGAATTATTAAAGCTCAGCATTTGAGTTTCCACTTATGATTAGTATTTTTTGGTATTTAAATAATTTGCATTTATTTATATATATTTTTTATTGTAATTATTAACTTTTTCCCAACAGTTATTTTAAGCTCAAAACTCACCCTAGCAACAATTTTTAAGCTAGAAATTCGTGGCCAAACTTTGAACAAGTTTAATGCATAAAATTATGAGTTGGGAAAAATATTATTACTTTTACTTATTTATTAAAATTAACATACTTTTAATATTTTTATAATATGAAGCTAATATTACAGGATTTAAATATGAAAGCATTTGTTTTTTTTATTTTTAAAAATTATTAATTTTAATTTTTTATTCTCTCTTTACTTTTTTTAGGGCTTTTGCAGCTTGAATTTTCTCTCAATTATTTAGGAGTTTTTTTAATATATATAATTTTATTTACATCTTGATTTTAATTATGTATTTTTAAATATATATATATAATTTATTTTAAATCGTTTAAATATTGAAATTCATTTTTGAAATACCCTCAGCTTTAAGAGCATTTAAAACATTAAATTTTGCGGCTTGCACGCAGCGGCAAATAATCGCAGGCATCGGCAACGGCGTCGGCGTCGGCGTCGACGTCAGCGTTGGAAATTGAATTTGCGAGTGTCGAGCCGAAAACGCAAAAACCACAGGCAAAATCTATGCACGCATACAGTTGGCACGCACACACACACACACATGCACACATGCACACAGATGTGTTAACAAACAATCCAAAAAGAAACACAACGTACTCACTACAAACAGCCAAGCCACACACACACGCACACACACACACACAAGCACACAGAACGACGGACTTGAAAAGCAAACGTGTGTAACCCACAACACATTTGAAATGCGTAAAGCGTTTGCACCAAAGGCGTGGCAGCTGCGGCCTCCTCCGGCGCCGAAGTTAATGTCGCTGCCTCTGATTCGGCCACAGTTGACGCCAGCGTCAGCGTCAGCGTTAGCGACAACGCCCGCGTCTATGCTTGGCTAGTTGTCGGGGCGTGGCTGGATTTTTAAGCCTTATAAATTAGCGAGTAGATTGAGCGTCATAAATCGTGCGATTAATTTTAAAGTGCACGTGCGTCTGAATGTTTATACAGGATACAGGACTACGATTTGCAGCTTTAATCAAGGACTCTAAAATCGGACATACTTGGCTGCAGGATACCCACGCATGACAGCAGAATTTAGGAAACATTTATTTTCTTTTTCTTTAAGTTTTTTTTGTATTTATTTATTTTAAAATATTTTGTATACACATTATTACTGTCACACTTATAAATTATCATAATTTTAAGGATGTTCAAGCAATTACATTTTTTTATTTACTCTTTTTCATCGGAAAATATGATAATTTGGTCCTTTTATAACCTTGAATTCTTAAAAAAGGATAAAGCGAATATTTAATGTATATCTGTGAATATTAAGCGCAGAAAAAAAATTATTAAAATTAAAATTAAACCGTATACTTTTCTTCAAGTGTGGGTAGTTACGGTACCATTTGACTGTCAGGATAAGCAAGGACACGTCCAAAACGAAGCTATGTTTTATATAAAAGATATATCCTTATATTTCGTGTCCTAAAAGGATATTTGTTCACTACATTGATAAAATCTATGTAGAAGTACCTTAGCTAGCTTCCTGTATAAGGACATCCTTGTAGTTCCAAAATTAACAGAGTTATGTCGATTTTAATGATTTCAGGTCTTTAATTTTTTACATATATTTTACTTGTTGTTTTTGTAGATATGTATATGTTGTTGTTATTGTTGTTGTCGTTCCATCTGTTGCTTTCAGTGTTTTTGTTGATGTTATCCTTGTCAGTGTCCTTATTGTGAAAGCTGCTGTTGCTTTTAAAAGTAAAGTTTAATTCCAACAGGTGATCTTTTCTTATCGCATTTAAATTTGAAAATCAATTCAAATTTTGCGCCCTTGAAAAAGCTACCAACTTGTTTCACTTTAATAATTGCCTAATTAAGACCGAACGCACTGGCGGCCAAGAGATGCCAGCGCGATTTTTCAAAAATACCCTAAATTGGTTACCATTGTTGTTGCTTACGCTAGAGTTGATGTTGTTTACATTATTGTTGTTGTTGTTGTTGAAAATATTGTTGTTACTTTACTATTGTTGTTGTTGTTGTTGGAAATATTGTTGTTGCTTTACTGTTTCTCTGGTTGTTATTACAATTAATGTTATTATTGTTGTTGTTGCGTTTCAAAGTGCAATTGTTATACTTTTTTATTGTTGTTGTTGTAGTTGTTACTGCAATAGTTGCTGTTATTGTAGTTGTTGTAGTAGTTGTACATGTACCAATTGTTGTTGTTGTTGTAGTGGTAGTTGTTGTAGTAGAAATTGTTCTTGTTGTTGTAGGTTTTAAATACATTATTAAAGCAGCTGTTGTTGTTGTTGTTATTGTTATCCAAAATAGTTGTTGTTGCTGTAACAGTCGGAGTAGTAGTAGTTGTTGTTGTTGTAATTCGATTTCATATTGCAGATATTGTTGTTGTAATTCTGCGTGGTGTTTGTTGTTGTAGTAGCAGCATTTGTTGTTGTTGTTGTAGTAGTAATTGTTGTTGTTGTTGTTATTATAGTTGTTGTAATGTTGTTGTTGTTGTAGATATTGTATACATTATTGTAGTACATGTTGTTGTTGTATTTCTGTATGGATTTTGTTGTTGTTGTTGTCGTCATTAAAAAATTCTCCAAGTCGATGAAAATTATTAAAAAATGACAAAAAGTAGGATATCTCGAGAACGGCCAAGACGATTTGGATGTCCTTTGGTCAGATTGTAGCCCTTAGTGACCCATTTCATTCCCATTTGATTCGCCAGGATCAGCAAGGATATGGCTGAGATATAAGGGTTTTTTCTGTAGGAAAAAATCAGCTATATCTTGAGTCCTGCAAGGATATTCGTCCTTTTTCTTGCTAAGATCGGTGGGGAATGCCGAGAGCTACACTCATATGAAAGGACATCCTTCTAGTCCTTAAATTACCGGAGATACAGGACATTTTGTGATTTCGGGACTCATTTTGCATGCCTCCCCCTTGCAAAAAATTCAAGTTTTTTAGACCGTTATAACTTTGTTGTTATTGTTGTTTTGCTGATTTTTTTTGTTGTAACCGCTGTAGTTGTTGTTGCTTTTGCAGTTTCCATTGTTTTTGTTGTTGTAATAGCGCAGAGTTTATCGATAGGCGGTATTTTAGATTACTAGGGGAACTTCTCAGCGGCTTTAAAACTGTAACGCGCAGTTCCACCAAAATTTGACTCCCAATTGCTCTAAAACCTCCCAGCGCGCTACTCTCAACTAGCTAAGCGTTGCCTAAATTGATCGGCATGTCCAGTCGTTACAAAACTGTAGTATCCAATACTCCCTAAACTGTACTATCCAATTGCTCTAAAACTGCTGATTTAAGCATTATTAAAGATATTCTCAATTAATCACCCCCCATTATCAATTGCCACAAAACTGTAACATCCAGCTGCTCCAAAACTGTATTTTTTATTGACTGATCTTTCAAATTGTATTGCATACTCTTTGGCAGCAACTGTATTTCACGCTGCTTATTTGAATACAATGTGCCGCCCCAAAGTATGCAACAAATTTATATCCGCTTAAGCACTTATTAAGCGGGTTTTGTTTTTGAATTTAAAGCCTTAACTACAAATTTAAAATAAATAACAATAGTTACAAATTATTGAACTTATATCTATTAATGTAATATAACAATAATAATAGTGGATTGTGGTGAGAGTTTCAAGAGGTTGAGCCTTATCCCACAGGACATTTCCAAGAATCCCGCGAGCCTATTACCCGTCCCGTTTGTTGTACATGAGTACAGTTGATCCAAGCAGTTAAATGTCCTCGCGAATGATAATCAAAACAATATTTTGTCCCGAGTTCCACCTTTATTTAATTTTTTATGAAGAGAAACCTAAAAAGAGTAAGAAATATAAAATTATTTTTAAAATTATGTATTTAAATATTTGAGGGCAGTAAAGTTTAAAAATGTGGGAGTTAACAAAGTTAAAAGTTTTGGGGTTATTTTCCAATGTTAACACAAGAAATTAGTTAGATTTCAGAACTTTAAAAGGCACGTGACTTTTTAAACATTAAATGGATTTGGGTATTATTTCTGTTAGTTTATTAAATTATAATTTAAATAACATTTAAAAAAATACCATGTTTATTTTGTTATTAGTGAAGAAAGCCACAAATATTGTATTTACCCGAAATTCGGAGTTGTTGCCACCGTCGCAGTTGTTGTTTTAACAATTTCTCTAAGCGATGTCCTTCTGAAATTTATGTGTCTAATTAAAATGAATGCATAAAAAATGGGATCATAAATGCGTTGCAAAAAGCCTCCTCACTGTATGTTTAGCGCTACGACTAGCTTCATGCGGCATAAATTGTAGCCTAATGCTAGTCGAAGCACTGCTACGAATCCTGCGAGTCCTGTGGCTCCAGCGAGTCCAACCAGTCCCGGTTGGCAGGGCCCAACTGCATGTAGTCCTGCCTGGGGCTCCCATATGTCTGGTGCGTGCACTGGAGTGCGAGGGTGTAGGCAGGACAATCCATTGCCAGGCACAAGCTGTTTGTTTATGCTTCAGAGCTGCATTTTTATGTGTGCGCCGCCTGCCATCGTCTGCCAACGCCTTCCAGAGTCGCCGACGGCACAGAACGACAGCGCACTCCATCAGTGCATATCCTAACTACAGTACACTAGCCAGCAAAATAGCGGCAAAGCAGCCAAAGGACGACGGCAGCCACCAGACTTTCGCATCCTGTACACGGAATTGCCAAGGACTCTTAAATCTGTGAAACAAAGTGTGGAAAGGAAATTTATTCGCTTGTCGGTTTTCTTCACAAGTTTGGACTTCCAAACGATAAAATAACATCTGATCTGATTTCGAAATAAGAATATATATATATATATATATATATATATATATAAATATATATTGAGTCCATGAAGCTCTGAAGTTGAGTTAAGTTTGGGTTGATTTCATTTAATGAAGTTACAGAGTATTTTGAATGTTGGTTACAAAATATTGTGCTTAGTACTGATTGAATCACTCAACAGGTCCTTTGAGTGCTTTCAAATGCAATTCCAGGATCTTTATTGACTTCCCGATACGCAAATATGCCCGATGGTTAATCAGTCAATCTTAACTGCATTTGGGAAGCTACTGAATTTATCAATCTGGAATCACAGCCGGGAGCACAGTGTAGGATGGAATGTTGTGGTCGGAAAGGAGGATACGGGAATGCAAAGAGGAAGGGGAAGGGGAAGGGGAAGGGAAAGACGAGGCGGAGCTAAGCACCGCTTGCCTTTTGACTTTGGTGCTGCTTTTTAATAAAATTAGCTCTGGCATTGGGTGCTTGTTTATGCAACCAACAGGCAGGCGACCCCGAAGAGCAGCCGAGCGGCTCTCATGATGCACAGCCTTTGGGAGGATGACGATGATGGTTATGATGATGATGATGATGAGGACTGTGTGTGTTGGTGTGTGTGTTCATATCTATCTGTATGTGCGTGTGTAGATGGTTGCTTATTATGCATGAATTTGAAATGAAGTCACGAACGTGACACAAACTCATGACCGCCCCCAAGCGCCCACTTCTGCGTAGGAGCCCAGCCCATTTTTGACTCCATGTCCCGCTACTCCGCCAGGACAACGCTTGAGGACATCGTGCAGAGCCTTTTTGCTGCCTGCTAGCACACAAAATTTACACATTCGCATTACGATATGCATTTAATATGAGAGAGCTGTGGAGAGTTGGAGATCCTTGGAGCTGGCTTGAATATCCACCCAAAATGTTAACCAGAAATTGAAAAACCCATAAAACTCTTTGCGCTAAATGAACGCTCCAAATGAGAACTGAGAATAGAAACGGGAACAGCAATGGAAATGGGAATGTAATTGGGAATGGGAATGGGAATGGCAATGGGAATGGAAAAGGGGAGAGCAGGGAATTGGGATGGAACGGAGGGAGATATATATATATATTTGTAGAATTGTGGGTCATACAGGATACCAGGATACTATATTATGCGCCCTGTATGGCAAGTTAGAGCAATAATGAAATTTGTGCATTTGTGGGTGTTGATTGTTTATGGCTCTTAAGTGGGTCTAGCGGTGGGCAAGGTCAGGCACAGGATGCGAGAACTGACCTACGAAATGGGATTGAGGCTGTGGAAATTATGCAAACGATTGGGTTATTCGAGTTGGGAAAATTAAATTTTCTTTCAACTGCTATTTGTATTTTATTTGGTCCTTTCTCCGTAAATAGTTCCCAGACTGAATATTTATTTTAATATCAGACACAATAATCGACCAGGGACCCATTTGGGAGATGAAGTTTGCTAATGAAATATCCAAAGATTTGTCTGAAGCTGCCAGAATTTAAATACAATTCTTTTCCGAGAGAAAACACCAAAATCTTTTAAATACTTAAAGGACTCGGCTTTAAGACAAAATGTTAATTAAGCGAGTTTTGTCTTGCCTTGAGGCTTGACAAATGCCGCCAGAAGTGGTGAAGTTTTAAGCACTTAATAAAAGTTAACCAATGTTTCCACCTGATTGTTACAGAACAAGACACACACACACACACACACACACGCACACAGAGACACAGTTATAGCTATATGCAGGTACACCCTGACCTCAACCTAACCACCACCCACCGTCACCCTTCGTCGCACCTCAGCAATGCAATTTATTAAACTAACTACTTAAGCATGCGAAAATAAGGCAGTCACACAGCTCACACACATGCCAGACACACAGACACACACACACACACACTCGTACAATGTGTAGAGGCACATAAAAATAATCTAACACACTCTCAAGGCGGAAAACACTTAGACTCAAGCAGCCTGAAAAGCTTGAGCAGAATCTGAAGCAGGAACAGGTGAAGGCGATGGATGGGAGGGGAGGGGAGGGGGCTGGGAAGGGGGGGTATGTGGCGTGTGTATAGGCAGGTGTCGGTGTAGGTGCCGAGTGTAGCAGTTGGAGCTGCAGACCGGAGCACTCAAGTGGCGGTACACACTTCAAGGAGATATTTTCAACACGCTCTTCGACGGCGCCAACAAAACAGCAACAAGGACAATGGGCGCTAGGCATTTGCAACTTAATTGCAGTGTGTGAGTGTGTGTGTGTGTGTGTGAGTGTGTCTGTTTGTATGTCTATGAATGTATATGTCTGTATGAACGAATGGGTGTGAGGGTGTTAATGTATTGCCTTTCTGTTTTCGGGGGCGTGGCATGGCCTTTGCATTATGTATGAGAGAGTCGACACACGAACTCGTAATAATCATTTTGTGTGCTCCTTGTTTCTCGCTAATTGCAATTAAACAATAATGCCGACTGTGTGCGGGAAGGAGATGGCAATAGAGTCCCTATAAGAATTTGTTAAAAATTTCGCTTAGAGAGGTGACAATCGCGTGTAATTACAACGCTGAACGCATGTCGCACTTCAGACGGCAAAAGGCGTTTAATTAAATGTTAACAGCAACTGCGACAGCAACAACAACAACAACAACAACAACAGCAACAGCAACAGCAACAAACAACAAGTTAAATACATCTTCTAGGCGGGGATAGACGACTGCCAGATACCCTACACCTTATGATAAAGGTAAAGGAATGGAACTTAATTAAGCCGAATAAAATTAATTAGCTTAGAAATTGACCTCCAAGGAAACCTAAGAAAAGTGGCGGGAAAAAGGATGTAAAATGCGAAAGGATAACAATTAATATTTATAGTATCCATCCTTTATAGGCAATCAACAGGTAAATAATAATTAGGATATTTTTTATATTAAAATATCCTTTCCTCTGACCAGCCAGACTCTCAAATGAGCAGAGGGTACAACAGAGGCTGGGCGACAATTAACAGAGCCTGAGCAGAGTTGTTGTTGTTTTATGTTTTTTGCCAGTGTTGTTTTGCTTGTGTTGGTTTTGTTGCTTTTGTGTTTTGTAAAAGTCGCGTTTGTTGTCTTTACCATTGTCTGCATGTATTTGCATATCATTAAGCTGAGTAATAATAAAAATTACTCTCCGAGTGCATTACCAACACTTGTACTGGGCTACTGGAGCCTGTGACAAGGGCTCTGGATAGCAGGGGATAGCAGGGAAGGGAAGGGAGGGAGGGGGTTCAAGGGAGCATATTTAATTGCCAAACTGAAATTGTCGTCAAACGGCACCGAGCCATAAAGCTAATTGCCAGTGATAAGTACTTCTGTGTTTAATTTCCAGTTGATATAAAACATAACATATTCGTCCTTTGTCCTTCGTCCTTCGTGCTTCGTGCTTGTCTGCCCCCGATTGCTTGCACAAAAAAGGACATCAACGATATTTAACCTTCGAAATGCGACACATTTTATTCATGATAATTCAATTTTATTAACCAAAAGTTGGATAACAGTTGAGCACAAAAGGCGCCAAATTGCTGTATTTTGAGAGGAAAAAAAATAAAAAAAATGCGGTCACACTGAACTTGGAAAAGTTTGTAAAAGTCATCGCGTATGAAAGCGCTACAGGCACTGCGACTGGCATTGTGTGTGCTCAGTGCGTTTTTGTGATTGAATTCAAATAAGCTATTCAACTATTAATCATTCAATCAATTAATCATTCATTCGTTCATTCATTCACTTGTTCACTCACTTGCTCATTCATTCATTCGTTTATTCATTCATTCGTTCATTCGTGAGGAAACTCATCGATTGACAGCTGATTAAAGAGAAGCTGCCGGGGAGGCAGAGCTGTTGTCCATGGGAAATAAGCTGCAGGAATATTTTGAATGATTTAAAGGCTCAATGCAGGGGGCGGTTTAATTAAATTGAATAATTGAGGAAATAAATGAATAAATTTATGAATCACCTTTAAAATACACACTTGAACCCGTTTGTGGGCCTGTAGTCACCCCCCAAGCAGTCACCTTGAGTAGCCAAGCGTTCAAACTTCTGGCTGGTTAAGTGGTCTATGGCTTTGGCCCCATTGCCGCCACTCACTGGTTTTGGCCTCTATGGACGAGGATGTGGATGGGGTTTTTATAACAGACCATAAAACGACCATGACAAATATTTGAGCTGAGGGCAAAAAAGTTGAAAATTTACGAGGTGTGTGTCCAGGTTTGCTCAGATGTACTCAACAGGGACGACGAGATGGACGAATGGAATTGGAATGGAATGGAATGGTGATGTAATGGGATACTAGGATGGACATGATAGGTGAGAGGATATGCGGCAGGATTGTATAGGGAATAGAAGAGGCAAGCGAACGCTTACCTGGCACACGTCGCAAATTGACAACTCAATTGCGAAAACTATTTACACGCAATTAGGCGAAATGACAGGCAGAAGCCTTGCCGGGACAATGGGCCATGGCCGATGGCCATGTTGTCAAGTAAAATAGACCCATAAAAAGAGGTTTAACAAAGGACTAAGGACGCATGGCGCAGGACACACGACGGCGACCACAAAGCCGCCATCTCCGCTGCTCGAGTGTAAATATTGACCAGGCCTGAACAAACTGTGCAACAGTAGCAGTCGTAACATCAGCCATGGCATCACCTACCACAGCAGTGGCAGCAGCAACAACGGTGGCAGCAGCAACAACAGTGGCAGAAGGAACAACGGTGGCAGCAGCAGCGACAGCTCATTCATAAATGCATTAGGGAGCCGTCAGGCTGTGCAATCGAATTTATGTTGGCATTAACTCTAAATTATGCAAGCCAGGACATTGGGCATGGGACACAGGACATTGGACACTGAGCACTGGACACTAGACACGGCACACAGGAGACTGGACACTGGACAGTTCATGAATTTGACATCACTACGGCAACCACTTGGAATTGACAAAGGACCACCAAGAACCCAGCAATCCTGCAGTCCAGTAGCAAAGTGGCCCGGCATCCTTCCAGTTGCCACTCGCCCAGTCAGCAGTCAGTAGTCGCCTAGTCACCCCTTCACCCAGTCACCCAGTCACCAGACAACCAGTCACCCAGTCACCAGACAGCCAGTCAGCCAGTCAGGCAGTCAGCAGTCAACCAGTCAGCCAGTCAGCCAGTCAACCAGTCAGCAGTCACCAGGATCCGCATGAAGGTAAAACCTTGTCAAGGTGACTGTGAAGGGATTCTGTTTATTATATGAGTCATTAATATGCAACACAATTTGAAGGACGCAGGACGACACACTCGTGTGGGAGTAGGAGTTGTATTCAATAAATGACACTAGCAAATACATCGCATATATATCGCATATATATATATATCGCATTCATCGTAGGTATCGCATATATCGTGTATTGTACACACAAGTCTCATCCTTTGTAACTAAACTAAACTTATTTGTCCTGTTCGGCTTGACTGGTCTGTGACCCAGTTACGTTGCTCAGTCTTCTGCACCTTGCGTCCTGCATCCTGCGTCCTGCGTCTTGCGCCCCACATCCCGATGTCCTGATCAATTTGTCCTTGAGCGACTGTTGTACAACTTCTCTAGCTGCAGTTGTCCTTGCGTTGCAGTTGACATTTGTAGCACACACTCACACACTTTCATACTCCCACACTCAACACTCATACACTCATACACTTATACACTCATACACTCATACACTCATATACTCTTACACTCATACACTCATACACTCATACACTCATACACTCATACACTCAGTCACTTGAAGTGGTGTGTGTCCCTTGAGTCGCCCTTTTGCATGATTTAAAACTATTTAACTTCTTTGGCTGCCACGCCCCCCAGCCCCTTCCCACTACATTCCCTTTGCGTATTGTTACGCTTTTTGACATTTTACACTGTGATTTCCATTTTTGCACCTTTTACACTGAGTGTTTTTCACGACTGCGAACGCTCCAAGCTGTAGACTCGCAGTTCTCAGTTCGCAGTCCTCAGTCCTCAGTTCTCGGTTCTCATTTCTCTACACTCAGCTTTCAACTGCTGCATTCTTTTCTCTTCATTTCTCCATTGTTAGTGCTTTTAAAAATTTATGAGTTTTTTAACCTTGTGGCAAATGGCAGAAAGGGGCCGACATCAAGCAAAAGAACAAAAAAAAAATGTAAAAACCCAAAAAAATAAAGAGAAAATTACCGAAAAGCCCAAACACTGGCCAAGGTGTCCCATACACCCAATTCCGATGTGACCTGTGAGCTGAGTGGGTATGTGTGTGTGTGTGTGTGTGTGTGTGTGTGTGGGGTGTGTGTGTCAGTAAATTGTTAATTACTATTGTGATGTGCATTGTACTTTTGTGGACTACAACAGCTGCTGCTGCTGCTCTCAACGGGTGAACACATTCCGTGAACATGCGGCGTATACGTAATGTTTGCCTCACTTTGACATTGAGCAGTAAATGGAGCAGCAGGTCGAAGCTACAGGAGCCTGTTTAAGTGCTCCGTCAAAGCAAAGCGGTGCATACATAGAAACTGACTGTACACAAAGTAAAGACTTCAATGCTGCGATTTTCCTTATATAAAAGGAAAAATTATATATAAAAAAGCAGAACGAATTTAATAAATTTTCCCCCACATTTAAGGGTTGAGCTCTTAATTAACATTAATTGTAAAAAAGTAGTTTTAAAGTAGCGCTGAAAAACTAGAAAATTTAGATAAGAGATGGGGGGGATTAATTAAATTTAAAAATTAATATAAATGAAGGACAGCCTAGGAGTAGCCCCAAGGACTTTCAAATTATTTAAAATAAATTAATTTCATATCCAAATTCAGTATTTTCACATTTAAAAGGAGAGCACAAAAAAGACAATAAATTAAAATCAAAAAATAAATATTTTAATTATTGAGCGACAGAAAAAAGTTGTTGAAAATATTATTAAAATAAAAGTAAACATTAATTAATAAATATTTTTTTTATTGAGAGAAGGGAAGGAAATAAATATAATTAATACTTATAGAAATAAAAAATGCAGAGAGTCTCTAAGCATTTTCCCTCTGGTTTATTTAATAGCTAAAAAAAACTCGCTGCCAGGCAAAAAAAAAAGATAGTTTTTTTTAATGATTCTGATTAAAATAATAAATGCGGAGTCTGTACTTAAAGTACATATTTTCCGCCTTTACCTTAAAATATTTTTTAATTGAATATTTATGCTTTGATTAAATGATTCGAGATTTGAAAAAAATGAAATCAAATCAAAACACAATTAAACAAAAACTAATCTTATTCCAATCAATATTATTTTGGTGGCATATCTTGAATTAAATAAATAAAGCTGCCCAAGGAAGGGGAAGCCGTCGGAGACCCTCATCAGGGGACGAGACTTTTAATTGCTTTCTAATGGGTCAACTGTCGATGTGACGAGGAGTAGTTATTAGCGAAATTTGTGGCAAGTGCCACAAACATAAATCAGTATTGAACTCCCAAAGCCGCAACTAATTGTCGAAACCCAAAATTGGCTGTCATTGCAGAAAGCTGTCAGGGACCACATGAGAAACGCCTGCTGAATCACCTGCTCTCCACCTACAACACGCTGGAGCGGCCGGTCGCCAATGAGTCGGAGCCCTTGGAGGTGAAGTTTGGACTGACGCTGCAGCAGATCATCGATGTGGTAAGTTTATCGAACCAAAAGGGGTGCACCACCAACCACCAAAATCGAATCTCAAATTTTATATATGACATAAAAATAATAATAGAAAAATTACCAAAGTTTCAGTACAAATCAAAAAAAAAAGAGAAAAACACGAAAAAAGATACAAAAAAGTTTAGCCGTCGCGACGGTTAAAGGATCTGTCAAGGATTCTGACATAGTAAAGAAATTATATATATTATTCTATTAATTATAATTATTATAATTAATATAAATATTGAGAGGTTTAATGAGTGCAGCTTTGATTTCAGCTGCAAGCATTTTTCCCAGCCAAATTCAGCTATAAAAAAGCTAAAAGACTGCAAACTATATTCCATTTTATGTTTTTGGCATCCTTAAACGATGTCAGTGCTCAATTCGATACACATTTGACATTTTGTGGCAGTTTATGCTGCTGCTGCCCGTGGCAATAAAATTTATTTAAAAATAATTAAAAAATAAAAAAAAAATTAGTTAAAAATTAGCGAGGATTTTTTTGAGTTGATTTAAAGAAGTTTCCCATAACCGTCGCGACGTGGTCGAAGTCTACGTTGTTTCACTTAGGATAAACGATATAACAGTTATATAACACGATATAACACATTTACGAGCTCTTGCGTTTCTTATAGGACGAAAAGAATCAGATTCTGACCACAAATGCGTGGTTAAATTTGGTAAGTGACATGTACCAGCCGTCAAATTGTCTAGCACCTGTTTGTCTGTCTATCCTTAGGGTTTCTCATTAATCCTTGATTTCATTTTTATTTGCTTTAATCTCCTCAAACCTCTCTTCTCCTTCTTTTACTTTTTTTGGTTTCCATTTTTGGTTTTTGGTTTGGCAAGTGAAGAGCGACTGTTACTGTTAGATTCGAATAACCACAAGCATTTTTAATCTCAATGAACGTTTTTTTTTTTATTTCGATATTTCGATATTTCGGGAGCGCCTTTTATATTCCCCTATGTGTTGTTGTCTCGATATGTGTGTGAAAAATATTCAATTTAAAATTTGAAAAAAAAACAAAAAACCAAAAATTTGGAAAACTCATTTGCTGTGAAACACCGTTAAATATGTTTGTTAGTGCAAAAATCCAAAATGTCACGTTAATTAAAAGCAAATTCTAAACAAAATAAAAAAAAATAATAATAAAAAAAAACTAAACACATTTAAAAAAAAATAAAACACATTTTAGAAATCTTAATTATTTAAATAAATATCTAGGTAAAGCTCCCAAGCGTTTACTTTAAATTAAAAAGTAGAAACGAAAAAAAAAAAACAAATATTAAATCCATGCAACAAATATGGTTGAGCCTTTGCGTGTCCTGTTTTCCAGCAGACAACTCGTAAACATCCTGCCAGCCACTTCTAGCAATTTGGCCTTCGTTGTTGTATCTCTGGCTGAAAATCTTTGATTTATACATTTTCATTTTGCACGGGTCCACGGGTACCACGGGTACCACGGGTCCACGGGTTCCGTTATAACTGCCCTATAACTACCCAGCAATATGGGCGCAAGGATTGCTAAATTGGCATAAAATGCCACTCGCTACTTCAACCAGAAACATAAACAAATAAATCAAACAAAACAAGCTCAAACTTTCTAAGCGGAGCTGAACGACCAAAGGATATCCTGTGAATTTCAACAGGCTTTTTCCACTGCTCAAAAATATCCTAGGAATTATCCATTTAAATAAAGGACTCTTTGAATTAGTAGTTTCTCTTATTAATTTTATTTAATTGAAGCCCAATATACCCCATTCCAGTGGCATCCGAGCGCACAGGATATCCGACGGCACATAAATAAAATTTATGTACGTCTGGCAAAAAATTTTACGCATTGTTTGTGAATACCTGAAAACCCTCGGCGATTGATCAAAAACCCTTTTCAATAAAATTAATAGCGATTTCTACTCGCCCATAAAAGTGGGCGTGATTTATGACAGGACAACAACAGTTTTCAATTTTACCAACCCTACCCCCCACCCCCCCACAATGCAGCTTCCAGCGTTTTTCACCCGAAAACCAAACGCTAACTAATTGTCCTTAACAACAACAACAACAACAATAAAAAAAATTTACCCGTTTTTGTTGCATAAAAATGTTTTTAAAACAAAACCAAAAAAAAAAAAAAATAAAATTAAATTAAAAAAAAAAACATTAACTTTTTTCTAATAAGCAAATTTTTTTAGCCGTGTTTAGGTGTAAATGTTGTTTGTTTTTTGTGTGACTCATCGATATTTTTTTTTGGCATTTTTTTTTTTTTTTAAACTAAATGTTTTTGATTTTGTCATTTTGTAACTACAAATTCAATTAAACACACAAAAAAATGCAATTAAAATTATTAAAATGACAAATAAAAGTATCACGGAATGCGCTTAAATTGTCAAATAAAATTTTTTAAATAAATAGTTTTTATTCGTTCTTGTTTTTTTTTTTTTTTGTGTTAATTTAGAAAATGTCAGAAACACAAATTTTGATGAAATTTAAAAAAGAAATTAAATCAAACTAAAGCTGCATTTAAAGCAAGAAATGTGAATTTTTTAAATTTTCAAAATTGATTAAAAATTGAAGAAAAATAAATGAAATTTTAATTAATTTTTTATTTCTCATTAAAAGCAAATTTAAATTATGAGTTAAAGCGCTTTAAATTATGGAAGTTAATTAAAGATGTAATCGAATAATAGTTAAATGCGTAATAACAGGATTAACTTGCAGCCTGCCAAGTCCTTTTGAGCAGCTGCCGTTAAGCGCAGAGCACACAATAAAAAATAAAAATAAAAAATAAAAATAGAAAATAAAAAAAAAAGAGTAAAAATTTTATTAACGAGATTTTAATTAAAAGTGATAACCGATTTTATTACTAAATCCTAGTTTATTTCTTGTGTCTCTTGATTTTCTATTAAACTGCTAACTGTCTGTCGTATGTGTGTGTGTGTGCTTGTGTGCGTGTGTGTGTGTGTGTGTGTGTGTGGGAATGTGTGTACTTCCCTCTTAATCAAAAGCTAACAAACGAATATCGATTACATTTTGTGTTTTAATTAAATTACATTTTTGCTGGGTACATGTCATAAAGCGAATAAAAACCATTGACTAATGAAATAAACAAAATCAAAATCAAAATCAAAATTAAAACTTAAAAACTCATTAAAACAAAAAATACCAAAACCAATACCAATAACAATGAAGCAGCATGCATGTTGTTTAAACAAAATAAATAAATTAAAATCAGGTGTTTTGTTTATAATTCAAATTATAGATACGTATATGTATGTGTATGTGTACGTGTATATGTCTACAGCCAAAGCCAAATCCTAAAACAGATACCTTAAATATCACATACACATACACATGCATAACAAATACCAACAAATGCGATCCAAGCGATTTGACTTCAATGCGTCTCGTCTCGCAGGTGAAATTTTAATTAAATCGCCTCGAATCGATTATTTATTGCACATTTCAAGGAATTTTCATTTAGATAATCAACTATTTGATTTATGCACTCCGAGATGTCATGCAGATAGAAAGTAATAAAAACCAAAAAAAAAATCACACACACACACACATACACAAAATGAAAATTAAACAGAGACCGCAAAATTTGTTGATTTGTGAAATGCATAAATTATAAATCCGAATGCAGCGCCTCACCAGCTTCAGCCCTGACATTTTAAACTCGACGCCGCGGTCGGGCTGTCAATTACGCTAATTAGATTAGTAATTATTAATAGGCTACACATGTCGTTCATACATGTACATATATATATATGCATATGTATATGTATATGTGACTGACTCTAAGCTCGGCCATTCCGCGGATGGAATATGAATAGCAAATCAAATGCCACGCCGACTGACAAAATACACTGCGTTGACACGTTCAATGTCACACGCATACACAAACACTTCACGCACACACACACACACACACAAGGCTCACATGGACACACCAAATACCACACCCTTCACAAACTCTCACGCACTTCACACACACACACTTACAGCTATTGGGTTGAAAAGCACACACAAAGCGTTCAAAGAAACGCACACCAATACCAACACACTTACCACCACACACGCACAGCTTCCGCTAGAGAATTGTTTGAAAAGGTGTAAAAAAAAACCCAATTAAAAGCGGAAACATTGAAACCGAAACATTGAACCAAATCTATGCCTATGCCTATGACTGTGACTGTGACTGCGACTGCGACTGTGACTGTGACTACGCCTGTGACTATGCCTATACACATGGCACTTGGAGAGGCGCCATGGGGCGTGGCCATAACAAGTGTTCATGGTGTGGAAACGTGCTCAGTAGCTGGCGAAGGTTTTATTTTTCGATTTGATGGCTGCTGATAGGCAAGGGAATAAGAATGGAGCAGCGGGAGGGGGGTTGATGGGAGAGGGGATGACGATAATGATGATGATGGTGATGATGATGATGGTAGTCCTTTTAACATTGATGGCCCCGACATGTCAGTCAGCTGTGTGCAATGTGCAACCAGACACCAGGACATGGCAAAGTGTCATTGGCAAAATTACCAAGCGTTCGAGCAGTACGTGAGTTGGTCTTGAACTCCGTGTTGGAGGCATCCTGCCTTGACAGGACATTAAAATGCACATTGTGGCCAAGGCTGTTGCATCAAAGTTAAGAAATAAAGTCATTAGCATTTTTGGGCTAACACTTGGGAGCACTAAGTGTATGTGTGTGTGTGTGTGTGTGTGCGTCATAATGACTTTCCAGGTTGCAGCAAACCACCAACTATCAACCATCAGTAAACCACTTCCCCACCTTCCGCCCAACTCCCCGCAGACTCACACACACACACACACACACACATACAAAGCCAGCCAAATGACTGGCCATAGAAATGTGTCAAGAGGAAATATCTAAAGGTTTTTTTGGCCAGGACTAAACAATGGCGAGAGGCAACGGGTTGCAGGGACGGGGGAGTGAGGCACAGGCTCCGGCCTGGGGCTACATGTGTCCCAAGGTGCTTAAGCTGCTAATAGCAGCTTGTTACATACGAGAAAATGGCAAAAGGTCATGGAAGGACTATCAAAATTCCTAGAACAATAGACCAAATCAAATAAAGGACAATTAAAGTGTACACTCGAATATCGTAACTAAGTTCTGTTACGATATTCCAAGTTCCATCCAATGTCCTAATGCAATTTATTAGACACTAAAGAAAACTTAGTTAGGAGCAGATCAAGGGTAATTTTTAAATTTGTGAAGGAAACAAAAACTTGCAACGAAATTCAGGACATGTTTTAACGAATTTCTATTCAATTTGAGAAAAGGTTTAAAGGATGAAAAGGAGTTCCAAGTCAACTTAGAATAGGCTCCAAAGGAGGAAAAGAAATTCTGAATACTAAAGAGACTCTTGAACCAAAAAATATATACATATTTTATATATGATAAAAGTTTTGAAATTGAATACAAATTTTCAAATTTAAATATGTTTTTTAAAAAAATTAATATAAATAATTTATTTTTGATTTAAGTAGAAAATTCAAATAGAAGTTTAAAGTGGTTGTCCTTGAACTTCAGGCAAATCTTCTATATATGAAACTCAGTTCATTTGGGATCGGAATTTAAAAAAGAGGAGCTAAAAATAATAATATTTATTCTGAATTTTATAAAGTGTCAGTGAAGCCTCCTAATAAAAATAGGATCCTCATAAGTCCTGCCTAATCTGCAACCCATTACATAAAGCCCTTGAGTTAATACCCAAATTATGACTGTTGCCATCCAAACACATCCAATAATTTGCCACACAGCCAAATTGCGCGTACTTATCGTACACCTATTTGCCAGGACATTAATAACATCGAAGAGGAAGAGATGTAAATATACATAAATAAAAAGAGAGGAAGAGAGAGAGCGAATGGGAGAGAGGGGAAGAGTGAGCAATGAAGCTCTAGGTACGGAAACAGGGAATATGTTATTGGGGCACAGATGCCAAGGCTAACAAACTTCGTCCTTGAACAGGCGACATGCACACATGCATGTGCGTACATGTGTGTACATGTGTGTATGGGTGTGTATACCCCATTTACAGTAAGTTTGCCAAAACATTTATCATAAAATTCGTCGGCTATACGTATGTTACGGCTCCCGGGACTGTGGATCCCCGTAACCAGCCAGAAGACGACAAACAACGCCAATTGTTGCCTCATTAGAAACTCATCTAAAAACAATTTGGCCTGTTAATGCAAAATAAATCTATAATCCAATGCAGGCAGAGGACAGCAGGACAGAGGGACAGGTGGATAGAGGGACAGGCGGACAGGAGGACAGGCAGGCAGCAGGCAACATAAACGTGTTGAGTGTTCGATGTAGTTGCCGTTTCTAGGATAACTTACACTATGGCCTCACATTATGTGCATACCGGAGCGTATTTATACAAACACACATTCACACACACACACACGCACACACACATGTTTATAAATATGACACGATTAAGCGCCATAGAAGTGAGCATTTAATGCAAATGTCATTTGCAACAAATGACACCTCGAACTTTCGGAAATTTTCGACAATTTTTACAAGAAAGTGAAACAGGAATGAGAATAAATATTTCATGCACCGAAGCCAGGATACTCTACCTCCTTAAAGTCTACTTTAAATAGCTTAAGGATTCAGCAAATTGAGGCTCTAAAAGTGATCCTTTTACCAGCACATGAATTTCAAGTGTTTATCGACTTTTCAGCCTCTGTTAGCGACTTCTTCCTTTAGATCTCTCAAAGCTGTCGAATGTTAAAATCAAAGGACTCTTTTGAAGGATATAAAATGGTATTCGAAAAAATGTCATTAGTATGCGACGTTGTGTGTTGGCGTCGTCGTCGACATTTGCAAGACATTTCAAGCTCTTCCCGCCAGGCATGGCCTCAAACTAGGGGTGTGAGTGGGGGGGGGCCCCCTTCCCTCTCCTACCAACACAAACTGAACAAGCGGAAGTGCGCTTAGCTAACTGCCTGTCATAAACATGAAATTTGCACAAAACCGCCATTTTTATAAGGTGTCAACAGGCAAATATCACATATCACATATCACATACAAGGCACATAGAGACGTTATGGCGTTTGACGTCAAGAGGAAGCACTCGCATATTGGCTTACAGCAAACGTTAAGTGGCCCAAAAACTGAGTTGGGAAATATGCCTTGGCATCCCCCAAACCCCTCGCTCATACTCTCCACCTGCTCGTTTTGCATAACATTACACAGTTTTTGGGGGTGTCCTCAGTCTAAGCGGCAAAGCAACAAAGCAACAAAATGGCAAAGCAACAAAACGGCAAAACGGCAAAGCGGCAAAACGTTGCCAGTTTTCGCATGTATCTTTTAATGGCTGAAGTCGTTACTGCAGCTGCTGCTCCTGTCAGCCAGTAACTGGGCCAACTTGTTGTTATTATATTGGCCATTTTTTGTTTCTGTTTTTCGGTTGCCTTCAAATAGACAGGGGCTAGGGGTTAGTGGGGAGGGAGGGGGGAGAGTTATTAATGACAGCGTCACCTCATCGTTACCGCCTTTCATATGCAGATGACATGCTGGTCGAAATAATCGAAAGGACATGGTGGAACAAGGGAAGGGGGAAAACGGAAGGAAGGAGCTGAGAAGATGTAGGAGGTTTTAGGCGAGGGGTAGGGGAAGGGGAAGGGGTAGGAGTTACTTCATCTGCATTACAAACGACAATTGCCGAAATCACCTTGAACCACATACATTAAATTTCTATCATCCACTCAACTGACAGACTGTCACACTGAGCGCCTGTCACACTAAGAGGATCTCAACGTCGAAATGTCCTGTATCTGTGTATGTGTGTGTGTGTATGTGTGTGTGTGAGTGACAATAGGCCAGCATGAAATATCTTTAATTAAAATTTGTATAAAGATAAATGGGTTTTGATACCTAGTTCAAAGTTTTTATTACACAGACGCACACCCACACACATACACACACACCCACACACACACACACATACACAGAGGCAAGGGCCCACATCTGTGATAAAATGCAAAGCAAATTTGCCGCATTGGACAAAGGACTTGACTGGACTTTACCTACCAGCAGATTAAAATTTGCTATTGGATTTCATTTTATGACAAGGACACATGGCCAAGTTTATCCTGCAGCTTTGTGAGGACTCGCAAAAAGCAAGCCCAAGAATAATAAAACTTTCGACAGAATTTTCGTTGCTTTTCGCTATTTGATTGCAATTTTTTTTTTTTTTTCTGTTTAATTTTCATCATCTTTTATTTTTTTTTTTTTTCTTATGCAAATGACAGTCAAATTTGAAGATAGATTGAAATGTAGTTAGCAAGTTAAGTTAACAGTGCACTGTAAAGCGTATGTTATGGCACGCACTGAATGCACAGTGTCCCAAAAATGTTAAGTCATAAATCGCATTGAAGTCAAAATCGTGACAGGTCAAAAGCAAGCAGAAGCTTTTAATTAAAAAACTGCCTTAAATAAAAAATCCTTTAAATATAAGAGAAACAAAAAAAAAAAAACAAAACAAAAAAAATAATAATACAAAAAAAAAAAACTCTTGTAAACTCGTAAAACAAATATATATAAAAACTTTCTATTATCATGCTCTGCTCTTTTAAACTTTAAATTATTTTTAAATGTTTTTTTTTTTGTTTTTATTTTTTATATATTTTATTTTGCTTTATTTGAATTATTTTTTTTTATTTTCATTTAAACAAAATGCGTTTGTAGGACGAGAAAAATCAACTACTTATAACGAATCTTTGGCTTTCGTTGGTAAGTTTCAACTTAAACCCAAAACTGATATAAATCTAAAAACCATAAATCTAGAAATTAATTAAATAATCATCTGCTTTAAATACCATATCATAAATAGAACCATGGACCATTTCTTAGCTATGCCGAGCAGCTCTTAGAAAAAAAAATAAATTAAAATTAAAAAAATTTAGAAAATTAGAAAAATAGAAAAAAATGGATGCTACTTAAAAAATGTATCATCCATTAATTTGTATCTTATTAGAGCGTAGTTAGAGTCCTGGCTGCGAGGCTTAGCTAATGGAATGCGTTTTGCCTGCTTATAATTTATACACACACACACACAGCCACACCTATGCTAAGAGTTGAAAGCGTAGCACTCCAACTTCCCATGTAGAGCTGGACTTGTTCCCACGTTAAAGGAAAGCAGCTTCCCAGTTTGGGAGAGCTTCAAGGACTCGTCCTGTGTCTTGCTGCGTTTTCCACTTTCTAAATACTACTTTCTACTTTCTACTTTCTACTTTCTAATCTCTAATATCTCTTTTTCATACTCGTCCACCCCCACCTTTCATAACTGTAAAATACTCCTGATTCTATTCAACCTTCAATTTGATAGCCCAATAAAGAACACCCTGTACAAAGAGTCCTCCCAGAGTCAACCTTTTAGCTTGATTGCGTGGCTTGAATTGTGTGTGATAAATTATTTAAATATCATACATTAAATTAAATAATAAAAATTCAATTAAAACTTTGTATTTAAATCGATGCGCTACTTTAAATATATACATTACCCACACATCAACATGTTTCAAAACTATTATTATCTAGCTAAAGGATAATGCCGTTTGATTTCCTTTCCAATTCTCTCTATTTCTCTATTGAGTTCTCTAATCAATTTTGTTCTGTAGCAAATGAAATAATTGAATACATATTTTTTTGGTTTTAGCTTCTCTTCAAAGGATATACTTGAATATATTATTGATTTGGTTTATGTTTTTCAACTTTACTAAGAGCAACTAAAAGCAAACACATAAAATATCAAACGAAAAAAATTATATACATATATATATATAAATATATATACAAAAAAATTATATCTCCTTACAAAAACAACAAAAAAAACAAAATTAAAACTAATAAACAAAAAAAACACTGAATTTCGCATGATGATTGCATCGTAGAAAAAGCTCCAAGAATTTCTGAATATTAAAATTTATAGACTTATAAATTTCTAAATTTCTAAAAATCTCATTTTCTGAATTTCTGAACGGATGCATGTTTTAAATATAAATTTGAGTTTTTTTAATATTTTTTTTTCTACTAGTTTTCTGCAAGGATTAAATAATTAATGCAAATCTATGAATGTCACTGTACTTGATATGTGCGAGTGCGTGTGTGTGTGCGTGTGTGTGTGTGTGTGTGTGTGTGGGTGTGTATCTGAGTGTGATAATAAATGAATCTGAAATAAAGACCGCAACGAACGGAAACGTAAAGGATACATTTATCATGATTTTTTATAATAAAATCCTCACCATTTTTACATCCGGCCTCTTGGCCTTCTTCGACGTTCGTCCTATCAATTTTCGAAATTAATTAAATTATTTATTTAACACATCGATTTTGAGTGCTGGATGCGTGGCATATGTTGAACGTTGTGCCTGCGGCTTGATAATTTGTAATTTTCGGTTTCGAAATTGCGACCACTTTGCTACCCCCGCATTGTCCTTGCCACACACAGCCCATGGAGTCTGCCTATCGCAACACTCGTGATTCGTGCAACGTTTTGTTGTTTTAAACACTCGATTGGCAGTTTGATTGATGGCTTATGTCTCATTCATAAACTGACAGTTTTGAATGTCCTCAAATGTTTGCCATTGCCCAGACCCCAACATGTGCCACGCCTCAGGCTCCGACACGTACTCCTCCGCACGTCCCTGGGACCCACAGAGAGGGAGTTGTAATTCAAATATTACATGTGAAGGACAGACAGGAAGTTTGCAAATAAAATGGATGGCAATAAAAGTCCTGCTCCCGCGGATAATATATTTTACATATTTTAGTAGTCAGATGATAAGTCGCAACTTTGTGCACAAACAGAAGGATGTTTTAATTTAATAACTGCATTTAAAACGCATTGGGGGCACTCACAAAGTCATAATTTATGAACGAATCAAATGGCACAGAAAATAATTAAAAAATAGATGAGATTCCATATATGAATTCATATGTAAATCAAGAGATCCTGGCAAGGACTTTGCTTTGTATTTAAATTTTGCCAATTACCTTCAGTTCCATACTGTCCAAAACGATTGGTCCTTACAATCTAATCCTGGTTAGACACGTGTCATAATATTCCACAAGTCGGTTAATTGCCCCACATGCGGTTGGGTGGCAACATGATGGGGGCAAGTTGGGGGCAAGTGGGTGGCAAGTGGGGGGCAAATGGGGGGCAAGTGAGGGGCGTTGCCTGCCACAGAAATCTGCGTAACCATTTGGTCCATTTGCGGAGGTTGGCCAGGAGATAAAAGTGGCAAGTGCGGCAACTGTGGCAAGTGTAGCAAAAGTGGCAAGAGTGGCAATATTTCTGTGCCGCGTGTACCGTCATCTGTTTTTACAGCTGTCATAAAACCGCACACAATAACTGAACTAGTAAAGCGAAAAGTTTTTAAAGCACAGCTCTCTATATATGTGTACACACACATACATACATATATATATGTGAGTGTGTGTGTGTGTGTGTGTATATGTATATAGTTTAATGCAATGACTTGGCATGTAATTAAATTTTTGTGATTTAAAATGAAATTCGCTGCGAGTTGTTGGGAAAGAGACAATTGTTTGCTCTAAAAATGCCACAAATGTGTGTAAATTATAAAACAACAACAGCAGCAACAAAAGCAACACCAACAACAACAACAACAGGCAAAAACAACAACTGTAATAACAAGAGAAGAAACTGAGGCAAAACTATTGGAAAAGTTTGCTGCTTTTATGACAAGAACCACTTGTAGGCGAAGCCGCAAAGCGCGAGCTGCAAGTTGTGAGGCAGCAGCAACAACCACAACAACAACAATAACAGTAACATCAGCAACAACAAGAAATCACAAAAAAAAAAACACGACAAACCGCAAAATGACACAAAGCACACAGGCAGCGAGCCTAGTCCTGCCACTGTGTCCTCGTCCTGCGGCAAAGATGCTACTGAGACACAAGACAGGACACGGACGAGTCCGGACAGGATCAAGCAGTCGCGGTCGCTTGACAATACCAAACGAAATGTTGATAAAACTTGTCGCGCGTGTATACATGTGTGCGTGTGGATGTGTATAGATGTGTGTGTGTGTGTGTGTGTGTGTGTGTGTGTGTGAGCGTGTGTAAGGCCAAGTAGTAAGAACTTAGCTTCAATTTAATGTCAAGTTGTTTAATATTAAGCGTATTAGACATGATTTTACGAGTAACTGTAAGTGCAACAGCTGGCCACTGGGCTTAACAGCGCGTTAACATAGCCTTAACATAGCCGTAGCTGAGCATTGTGTGTAGTTGTAGTTTGTTGCATGTCTGTACCTATGTTATTTGCCTGTATTCATCATAGTTTCGGTTCATGTTCACATTTCATCTGCATCCTTTATATAGTGTCCTTGCGTCTCTCTTTCTCTCTCTCTCTCTCTTTCTGTCTGTTTCTCCCGTTTCTATCGAAAAGTAACACTTTCTTATCACATCACGTCGCTTTATTATTTAAATTGTATTCATGATTTGTTATCGAAATTGTAAATGTTATCGAAATCGATTATTATCTACATACAATCATTTAATCACATGTCGTATACGCAATACAGGAATGGAACGACTACAATCTACGCTGGAACGAAACGGAATACGGGGGCGTCAAGGATCTACGCATAACGCCAAACAAACTGTGGAAGCCCGATGTCCTTATGTACAACAGGTAAGTGCCGCCAAGTCCCAAGGCGCTGTCCAAGCATGCAAGGCAATGCAGCTGGACACGCCCCCTCAATCAAAGAACCAATCAACAAATCAACCAATCAACCAATCAACCAATCAACAACTAACAACCATCGACTAACAAATCAAATAAATCAATTAAATTGAGCTATAAAACGCCCGATAATCCAATAATCGATTCGAAAAGTGACAAAACCAAAACCAAAACCAAAACCAAAAAATTGGTACTTTAATTATGCGCTACGTAGCCCCACAGGTCTTATAGAGGTCACATATCATATATATATATATATATACACACACTCTCTCCCCCTCTCGGTGGAGGAGTGTGCACAGCGGCAGCCCAATAATCCCCAAAAATAATAGTAATAACTTTTCTGTGTATATTTAACCATAAAAATAATCGATGGTAAGTGCGAAGCTGTTGAACTGCATTATAACTGCCCAATTGATAGCTGACTCCTTTCATAGAGTTACCCACTTAATTTTGCCATTTTATTTTTCATTTTTTTTTTCTCTTCTTCTTCTAGTAATACCCATTAAAGTATCGATTGAGTAGATTGTGCACTTTAGTTGTTCCATTGAAGCGTTTGTTCAGTTCTGTAGCTTAGTTTTTACTAGAAGTCACCCCGGAGCCATAAGAGCTCCGCGAGGAAGCAAGTCACAGGAGCAATGGCGGGATTTTAAAATTAAAAAAAATATATAAATATATATCTATAAATATATATCTATAAATATATATCTTTAAATATATGAGCTCTTAAAATTATACACTCATCATTTATGAGCTCAATAACCATAAGAGTCTCATCTATTGTATTATCTGCCATTGCTCCCGAATTATAACTTAGTTATGTGTTCATATGATTTTTATTTTGTAATTTTTAGATGAAATTCAATTTAGTTGTCATTTCAAAATAAAAAAAAAAAAAAATTACTAATAATAATAAAAATAATAATAAAAATAGCGTTTTTCCCGAATACATATAAACATGTCATATTTTAGAATTCATATAAAATATATACATATATATATATCTGGCTAGAGAGAGATATACATACATATGGCATATTATAACGTATCATAATCCACTCGCTATTGTTTGTGTGTCTAATACAGAAAGCAAAGCCGAAACCTAAATATACCGTCTATGTTTTTGTTTTACTTAGTTCTTTGTATTTGTATTTCAATGTTACCCACTTTTGATTTGCTTTCAATGTTTATGTTTACGTTGAACAAACGACTAACTAAAAATTTAATAAACAACAAAAAAAAAAAAACCAAAAAAGAAAAACAAAAATAGCTTATGAAAAATACCAAAAAAAAAAAAAAAATACCCATATATTATCAAAAATTTTGTTTACTTCAATAAGAGTAGTTTACACGCAGTGGTGTTCTAGTGGGACTGTACATTGTCAGCTTGCCGTTGATGTGGGCCTCACATTGTAATTGGATTCGTAATGCTAACCGAACGTACTTATAAATTGTATTTTAACCATAAACAAATAACGAAGCCTAAACAGCAATAATTAATCAATTAACAACTAAAGATCCTAAATAAGAACTCAGACTAAACTCCATGAATTTAAACACATTGTTTAACCAGAATATTATGCAAGTAGTTTGTTCGAAACAATCGCAAAAGCCAAAAACCAAAATGTTTAAAAAATGCTAAAAAAAAAAAATACCAAAAAATGCAAAAGTTAATTCCTAATTTTGGTACCTCTAACTAACTAACAACAAACTAAGCTAACTAACAAACCCGAACAGACCCCTCAACTCTTCCCTCGGTCTGCTCTCTACTAGTTTTATTCACATATCAAACGTAGTTTCCACATTTCATATTTATTTATTTATTTCTTTGCTCTCAAAAAAAAAAAAAAAAATTATAATAATAAAAAAAAAAAAAAAAATAGACAATAACCAACATTTCAAATTGTTCAACAATATGCTGGTGTAATATTTCTGGTTAGACGTTCAGTACTTGAATTTATTTGGCCAACAAAATAACAACAACAACAACATGTTATTAAATATATAATCGTAATTGTTGTAGATTGCAAAAAAAATAAAAAAAAAAAACACAAAAAAAAAATGAAGGCAAAATAGATTTTCAAGTATTGTGCATGAGAAATCAAATCCCTCGTACTAAACAGCAACTAAATAAAACGCATATATAAATAATACCAATGAAAATACCAAACCAAATACCAAATCTAATACCCCAAACATACCTAATATACCAACTTAATGCCACAGCAAAGCAGCAAGTGAACACTTTGTTGACTTTCTTCACATCTCTTCAAGAATCCCACCACCCACTCAATAAATATTCTTTTACTCTCCACCCACATTCCTCATACAACATGAAACGCACCACACCCACACCCACACATACATCACACATACATCACACTTACACACTCACAGCTCAAACAGCTAACTAAATGTATTAATGAACTTTTCTAAACAAAATCTATTTAAATTATTGTCCAGTACGTATTAAGCGTTGATTGTGTTTAGTTAAATGTTATAATTAAAATATATCAATAGTTAGAAAATAAAAAAAAATAATCATTAATTATATTTAACACAAGCGCAACTCCAATAGAAATCATCTTCATTTAACCGCACATAAAAACACAACAAGACAAGTTTAAAAAAAATATATATAATATATATAAAAAAAATATATTTAAATTAAAAAAAAGCAATTTAAATTTCAATTTCATTTCAATTAAATTCTCAAAACTATGGCACTCAATTTTCTAAATCGCGATAATTAAAAATAAATATTTTTTAAATATTTTTTTTAATTTTAAGCAATGCTTTTCCTTTGCCATCGAATTGCTTGTTTCATTGCCAATGATAATTGAGTATTGAGTATAAAAGAGAAAATAAATAAATACCGTTATTATCGATTTACTTTCCATCTAATTTCTATCGAAATTGCCTTGTCTTTGGCTCATCAGAGTCAGAGTCAGAGCCTGAAGTTCTGTCCGTCCGTAATTCCCTGACATTTTGAACGGAAAACGTAACATTTACAAACCGAATAATTGAGTTGGGAAACGTGCCCAATTACCAAGTGCCATAGGCTTAGAGCTTTTCACAGCCTGCAAATAGTTGGCAGCCTTCATTGATGCTGATGTTACGGGCCAATTCCCATTTCTGGACAGCCCGTCAATGTGCACGGCAATGTGTTAGAAATATGATGCCTTACATTCCAATCACGATCCCAAACAGACAAACTTTTCCCCTAATTCACGTATCAATCACTCAACAATAAGTACAAATTTTTGCGCCAACTTTTATTTCCATTTGCTTTCACTTAGTCAATGTGCTAAAATATCTATATACATATATATATTTACTTATTTATTTATGTATTCACATGTATGTATCTATAGCCGACAACATAAAGTATATATCAACTTGTAGGTGTGTGTGTGTGTCTCTCTCTGAAAGTCTGCCCCCGAGTGTGTGTGTCAGTAGAAAATTTATTGCAGAGAGTAACGCCTTCTAAAGAATAATTATTCTCAAATTCAACATCTCACGCAAAAGTAGCAAAAAATAAAAATAAATAACAAATTGAAAATACAAAGAAAAAATACCCTGTTAAAAAAGGATAACCAAATTTCAAGCTAAACTCCAAAGTCCAAAAAATTCACCAAGTGCTCCTCAGCATTTTGTATGAAAGTATAGCAAACATCATAGCTGTCAGCCTTTGACTACCAACCCAGTCTGGATGAGCAGTCTTTTTTATCATAGCTGTCAGCTTTTGAGAGGTCACCTTTATATGAAATTTTTCCGCTAATCTTACTCTTAACTCATTTCTGAGTGTCTTTCGGTTCAGGGTATTTCTGCAACGAAAGTTGAATAACACAATTGCTGAATTGTGTAATGGTGTGTGTGTGTGTGTGTATTTTTCTTGTATCCATAAAACTGATAATTGGCAAAAAGCAATTGAAATGGCCACATTAATTACAATTTCATATCAAACTCATTCCCATTGCATTGTCCATGTGTTTTTCAATGCTAGAAAACAAGTTATTACTCGTAGATGTTTATGTGTATGTGTGTGTGTGTGTGTGCGTGTGTATGAGTGTACTGTTACCAATTACCCAAGTAATCAATTGTTATCAATGTCGATGTGCGTGCTGTTTTATGTTCTAGCTATGTGTGTCTATAACTATAAATATTTTCATGCTTCCAATGTTACTCGATGTGCAGTTCTACATAAATATTATAATCGCTCTATTGTCTTTACTATTGTTATACCAATACATATGCATATATTTATCAATACATACATATTTACATGTATTGTGTGAACGTAAATGTGTATAGAAATAATCATAAGTCTCTAATCTATTGCAATACACACACAATAAGCTTTGAGGCAACAAAACCCCTTGCCGATTTCAGTTAATCAAATCATGGCATTTGTGCATCTATTAAGTAAAAGTAAGTTAGCTTAAGTTTTGTTATAAGCTTAGTTCCTTCTGCATGCGAGATTACAATTAAGTTAGGTAACCAATAACCAAATAAATAGCCAACCATAGAATCATTTTAAATAAATAAGCCAGTGAAATTCAATTATTTCGCAGATGTTTAAACAATTTGCAAATAAGCCTTCAATTCACCACTTGACCACTTATGGTTATTAGGCACTTTTAATTAAACCGATGAAGATCAAAAATCCATAATATGTTAACAAAAAACACCACCCAAGATAATTGACTGTTAAATTTAATCTTCCAAAGTTGCATTAAAGTTCATATAAAACTGCTTTAACCATTTTCTGCCTGGAAAAAAATCATAGCATACTTTCCAGCGGAAGCAAAGGCAAGGCAGGGCAAGGCAAGGCATGGCAAGGCAAGGCAAGGCAAGGGAGGGCAAAGGAACGAAGTGCTTCGTTGCAAATAAACCTATGCATTAAGCCATAACTTAAATGTCATAATTTTTTGCCCGTTAAAGCTACTTAAATTCCATAAATCCTTGAGTACTGGCACAGACCTGGTGGCTCCTAAAAACCATCTAGCAGCGGTGGACATAAGCTTTGTGGCTTCCCAGAATCCAGAATGAAGACAAATCTGGCAGGTGCATAAATTGTGGCTAAAGTGCACCTGCCACGCCGACCAGTTTTTTCGTTGGATGCGTCACTAATTGCAATTTATTTACTGCAGTTACAGCTTAGCCAAAGAGGACGACATTTCACAGGTGATTGGTTGGCCAAAAGGTGGTTGGCCGCGTGAAAGGCTCAGCGAAGGCTTTTAAGGCAGAGCCCATGACTGACTGAGACTTGCAGTTGGAGAGTAAAGCTACACGTAGATTTGGGTTTAATTTGCATGGCACGCAGTATCCGCCGTTGATTACGGCGAACTCGAATTCTACGGCCAATCTGCTTGGTAATGCCAAAGGCCTACGCATGTTCCGGCTATGGCACGGACATTGATAGGAATAAAATTCATATTGATTAGCTATGTTGCCGGATAGTCAGGGGAAATCATTGTATGGACTGGGAGGACTCCAGCTGTAAGTTAAGAAGAAGCTAAAAGGCAGTGACTAAGACGGCGACAAGGGCGTGGCAGTACGTACACGCACGACGTGTGTTTCCCCAGAAACCTTTTGGCTGTCAACTTTATTTACTAATGAACCGCCACAGAGATTCCAGCCAGCAGTTGAGCCTAATAAATGCCAAGGACATTCCAATCAACAGTTTCTCAAGAATTTTCAAACAATTTTCTTTCTCCCTTTTTTGATTCGATTCAATGAAAAGCCATTTCTCTCTTTGGCGATTTGCCGACGATTGTGCAGGGCGGAACACAGGAGAGGCTGGCTTTTATTTCGTTTAATTTATTAATTCTTCTTTCTTTTGGACTTGGTCAGGGCCATAGCCCGAGTTGGCCAACGTTTGAGCCAACGCTAGCCTAATTTGTATGCGCCGGCAGCCCTGCTAATGTGCGGCCATCATTTAGATCAATAGCAAGTCGACAAGCCTTATAAATACAGATACTGATACAGACACAAATACAGTTACAGTAACAGCTACAGATACAAATACAGCTATAGCTACAGATAGAGATACAGATAGAGATACAGATAGAGATACAGATAGAGATACAGATAGAGATACAGATACAGATACATTCACAGTCACAGCTACAGATACATTCACAGCCACAGCTTGGGATACGTTCGTGCAGATACACACAATATATTTATTCGTGAGCCAATGCCTTGGGCTTCCAGTCATGTCCTCCAACTAAGCGATGCCCATCAACGCCTTCTGTTCATCAATCTGCTCAACTTCAATTTTCGTAATTTGTTTATGTTGATTTCAATGAGGCTTTTACGGCATCTTGGCCAAAAAAAAAAAGAAAAGAAAAACAATACTTAATTGAGATAGTTCCTACATGGACTGACCAAATACCAAACTTCTGTGAAATGTCAATAAATCCTGTTACAAATCGAAAGAAAAAGAGAAAGAAAAAAAGTCTCCTAGAAACCAGAAATAAAACTGAGTTTAATTTGGGGAAATTTCGAAAAACTATAGAAAATCCAAATAAAATAGAAAAGTCCTGTTAACTTTAAGATGGTCAAAGTTACAGTCAGCCGTGGCCCACGCTTTCCTTTGCCTTGGCGTGTGGCAAAGACAAGTAATAATAATTATAAATGTAACACTCACTGCAAGGATATAAGAGAAACAGATTCAGAGTGAAAAGCTTTCACATTAATTGCAATGTTATCTGGATATTTGCCATAAACAGATTTCAAGGCATGCCCGCCCAGGCGGGGCTTGTAAACGAAACGAAAAAAGGAGCCGCCTTCGAAGGATCTGCAGAAAATGAAATTGACAGCGGTTGTGGCTTAGGCAAAGCGAATTCGAGTCCAGGCGTCGGCCCATTTTCTGGCCCATTTCTCTGACCAACTCTGAAGCGGGCCAACATCAATTTTAATAATGCCTGGCAATGATTTTATTTATTTGTGTATTTTATTTATTTTTTGTTTTTTTTTTTTGTTTTTTTTTTTGCTCATTTTTTTGTTTAGCCAAAGCTAACGCCAAGGCCAAGCGAGAAGGACTGCTTATTGCAAATGGCAGTCGAATCTTTCGCGCTGCTGAAATATTCAAATGTGCGTCTCATTTTAAGTGTAAAAGGAAGTTGGCAAATGGCGAGTGGCAAATGGCGAATGGCGAATGGCGAGTGGCGAATGAAAAGGCCACCAAATTGCGACCCTGATGAAGGTCCTTAATAACTGAAAAGGTGCACGTCCTACAGAATTCGTTCGTAAGCCAACTGATTGATAAAACACAAAGTGTCAACAAAATGAGCGGAGGGACGACGCCGACGACGGCGACGAGTGAAAAGATTTTTCTGTTCAAGTTGTCAAACTGAATGAAATATGAAATTTCATTTAATGTGAAATTTCCTAAATATAATTATGGGAAGTTGTACTTCATTCATTTTCATATTAAATTTACCAGCCACCCATCCTTAAGCTAGCCACAATCACCGACCATGTACCATGTACCAAGTACCCAAGTATCCATGTAGCATGTAGCATGTAGCAGGTGCTCGTTTCGTGCTTGTATTGTCCCTGGGCTGTGGGCCGGCCTGTACTTGGCCATCATTATGAAGGCCGCTAATCGGGGCACAAATTCCACTTAAGTGCCACAACAATGGCATGTAAGCCTCTGGTCTCTCGGCCACACAGATGGTATGTTGGCCAATTAAATGCACTTTGACCGCAAAATCACAATCACAAAATGATTTAAAGTGTATATGTGTGTGTGTGTAAATGTGTGTGTGTATAATACGCACAAATTGCGTATAAGTCACGTGGACCACAAAAAATACGCAAAATGATAGCAAACAGCTCGTTACTCACAGTGCACGATGTCTATGCAAATGGCGTACAAAATGTTTGCACAACAGTTTCTGGTCGGCCTCCCAGAATAAAAGTAATTGCATTTTATTGCAATCCAAGAGCAGACTGAATCTCTGAATCTCTGAATCTCAAATGGACAAGCCAAAAGATGTATGCCATACACACACACACATATACACATATACATTCACATACATAGTCATATGCATATGTATGGCCTTGTCTGTCTGCGTCCTGGCGTTGACTTCATCATGCAAATTCGTCTGATTCTGATTTGCATATGCAAACACACACTCACACACACACACACACACACACACACTCGAGCACACTCATACATGCACACATGGATACAAATCGTAGTGGCACTTAGATATTGTATCTAAAAGATTTCATTTGGCTAGTCAAAAAGTGCTGACAATAGGTTTATATCATTTATGTGTGGGGAGTCACAACTTGGGTTAACGCTTGAAGGAGCTCAAACATAGAAATGGAAAAAATATTCCACTCCATTTTTTTTTTTTTAATAATTTTAGATTACTTATACGATTTATGGTATTTAACTTATGATTTCTAACAAATAAATACAGTATATAGAAACAATTTCCGTAGCCTATGAAACGCATTGTTGAGTTTCAAGTATGAGTAAAATTCTAGTCTACTTTAATATACATACTTGTACTTAGTCTAAGATTAAACACTTTACACTAACCAACAAACTTCTGTAAGTGTAGACAAACCCGATCTATCATTTTTCAATACCCAACGAACACTATACAGAACACTCTCTAACTTCCCCAACTCCCGGATTATCCAAATACCTCTTATAACTAGTCCCAAAAAAAATACCAAAAAAAAAAAAAAAAAATTATTATCAAAGCGCAAATCACATGAATCAAAAACAAAAAAAAAAACATATAAATAATAAATACATATAACAAATTAAAAAAAAAAAATGATTATAACAAAGAAAAATTTATTAAATTTATAAAAGAAACAAAAGCAAAAAAAAAAAGAAAAAAAAAAAATACCAAAAAAAAAAACCGAATAATATATAAAAAATTGTACAATAATTTAGCGCGGATGAGGGATTCGATGGCACGTATCACACCAACATTGTGGTCAAACATAACGGCAGTTGTCTGTACGTGCCCCCTGGTATCTTCAAGAGCACATGCAAGATAGACATCACGTGGTTCCCATTTGATGACCAACATTGCGAAATGAAATTCGGTAGTTGGACTTACGATGGAAATCAGGTAAAGTGTTTAGTACACACAACCACAAATCAGCTACAGAGTTAAGAGCTAACAGTAGTCGGTACAGTAGTGACTGGCTACCGTGGCTATACACAGCAAGAATCATACACTCACAACCACACACACACACACACACATATACGTACGCAGCTTATACTATTCACAAAGATCACTCTCACGCTTGACACACCAATACACACACACACACATATATACAATCACATACTCACAAGAGAAGCTACTACCACACGCACACGCACACGCACACGTGCACGTGCACGCATACAAGACAAACGGTTAACAGAATTAGGAGAAGAAGGGAGTCTCAACGTATCTAGGATATCTTCTAGTCAAGGATCAAAGTGTAGGAATGTCTTAATGGTGCGACGATTGTTCAAATCCAAGAGTCATGTAGTTCCTTCTGATTTCATTTATGCTTTCCCAATAACTCTTCCTCTCTCTCTCTCTCTCTCGCTCTTTTTCTCTCACTCTCACTCTTAAGCTCTATCTGAATCTAAATCTGTCTTCCAGTTTATTTTATCCCTCACTTCAAACAATTCTTTGCGTTTTTGCGAATTACAAAACCAAAATTATCAAAGTGCTTGAGCACTCGAAAAAAAAATACCGAAAAAAATCGGTCGATTGTGTTGGCCAAAAATTTTCAATTTTCAATTGAATATTTTGGGCCAACACTTGAAAAATGAGGGTCAAAACCAAGAAGGTTTTAAAATAGGAAAAAAAAAAGTAGGAATTATTTTCAGTGTTTTCAGCTACGCATTTTTTAATGTAGTTTTCAACACTGAAAATCACTGAACACACGCACACACAATAGAAATGGAATCATGTGTGAGACCTTTGAAATTTTCGAAAAAAAAAAAGAGAAGAAAAATTTCAGTTTCAACTATTTTGCATGTTAGCAGGCAAAACCACGCCCAAACCTTCAATAAGCCCAACAATAGTTTTGGACGTACGTAAAGACTCTTAATGGAAGTAAAACAAAAATAAGTTTTCAGTACCATTTCATTTAATACCCACGTTTCGTTGCACTAAGAACGCAATTTCCAATAAAAAAAAAAAATAAAAATCCAAAAAAAAAAAAATTAAAATTAAAAAAAGTATGAAATTAAAAGAAAAGTTGAATATATGAACAAAATATATATATAGTTGTCTCTTTTTTGCTCACTCTCTATCTCTCTCTTTTTCTCTCGTACACCTTGAACACAAAATCTTATTGTACATAAATGTTGTTTCAACGTGGCCTTAAGAAATCTCAACTCTTTATTAATCGAAATAAACTAAAAATGTAATATTTCTTTTTCTCCAAACAAAATAAAAAAACCAAAAAAATAAAAATAAAAAAATCTCTCAAACTCAAAACAAAATCAAAACAAAACAAAAAACAAACAACAAACTATGAAAATATGAAAACTGTTTAAAAATTTGTTTGCTTCGAAAATGGCAAACTTATTTTTGTCTAAAAAAAAACAAATATCGAAAAAAACAATACGTTAAAAAATCAGTTGGATTTGGTTTTGAATTCCGAAGATGGAGGGGATCTTTCCGATTTCATAACAAATGGCGAGTGGTACTTGCTTGGTTAGTAAAAATCATCATAAACCTAATGCTTACTTCACGAACTGTTCTTTTATCGTTGTCATGTGTAAATGTCTCTTGAATGATCACAATCAACCTTATAATCATATAGTAATTTATATAAATATATTCTTTTAATTTGTAAATATTTTGAATATTTGGAAAAGTATTTTTTACAGCCTTGCGCTTTCTCAAAATTGCTTCATAGAGATATATTTCTTAATTTGCTGCTACTTCACTTTGATTTTATTCTCTTTTCTCTCACTTTCAATCGTAAATTGTATATAGTTCACAATTATTCAATTAATTAATATATATATTTAAAAAAAAAAAAAATCTATTTTTTAAGTCTATTAATCTGAAACCGTATCCGTATCCGTAAACGTATTCGTATTCGTAACTGTAAATGTGTCTGTGTCTCAGTGTCTCACTCAACCGAATCCTTTCGAATCGTACTAATCGTTAACTCTATTGTCCAGCCATGCCCGGAAAGAAGAATACCATAGTCTACCAGTGCTGCCCAGAACCATATGTCGATATCACCTTTACTATAAAAATACGTCGACGTACTTTATATTATTTTTTCAATTTAATTGTGCCATGCGTGCTTATATCATCGATGGCTCTCCTGGGCTTCACATTGCCCCCGGACTCCGGCGAGAAACTAACGCTGGGTAAGTATGATAATTGCACCATAAACTTTCTCCCTCTCTCTTTCTCTCTCTTTTGAGAGAAGAAAAAAAAACACTGATTGACCCCCGACAATCTCTATCTTAATTACAGGCTAGATATCCTGAGATATTTAGCCATTTGATATATCTATATAAATGATCTTGTTAGTTCTTTTCCAGCGTTTACTGTACATTTGTGATGAATGCCACAAATCCAAATATTAAATAAATTTCTTTAGTTAGGCAAGAGTTCGAATTTTGATCTTGGGCAGGTAAAGCAGCGGTAGCGAAATGAGGCTTAGCTGGATTTAAACATTTTTAAAGTCAACTCTAAAATCTTAAATCTAAAATCTTAATCCCAAATATATATGTTCACATACTGATCGCTGCTTTTAAAAGATAGTTAGCTCTAAAAATGCATGTTTTACTTTCAGTATAAATAAAGTGCAGTAAATAATAAAAAAATATTGCCTTCTGCCAATACATTAAATATTTATATTTATGCTTTAAAAAATATTAAATAAAATATTTAAATATTTCAAGCAGAAGGCAACATTTTTAAAATGCCATTAGACGTATATCAAAGAGTCCCTTAAAAACTTTTTCTAATCTAAACCCAACTAAGAAAATAAAAATCCCAAAACAAAAACAAAAATAAAAAACATAATAATAAAAACAAAAAATGCGTAAAATAATTAATAATAATATTTCTTACTTTTGGTCTTAAAACTTTTCAGTCGCTTTTCCGTTTTGGCTTTCATTTAAATTGTTTTTATATATTTATTGTATCTCTTGTTCCAGGCGTAACTATTCTACTATCATTAACAGTATTTCTAAACCTTGTTGCTGAGTCAATGCCGACAACGTCGGATGCTGTTCCTCTTATAGGTACACACGAACACGCTATTTATTTAACCGTTACAAAGAGTTCGTTATCAAAAATCGTATACAAGAAACGAAGCTATTATATCGATAACAGTGCCTATCGAAAGATGGCCTATGCCTAAATGCTGTTTTTAGTTGTCATTAGTTTTACTACAGTAGTGCAATGAAAACAACCACAACAACAACAACAATAACCAACTAACTGAACCAAAAACAAGAACAACAAAAAACCAAATCAAACAAACTGAAACAAAAACAAAAGCAAACAATTCCTTCGAAATATACTAACAAAAAATACCAATCAGAGACATATTCTTAAAAATACCAATTATTTAGAACTTAGCTATATACACACGCCCAGCCGTAAGACACACACACACCCAGACGTAAACACACCCACACACAGAGATCTCTCTCACATGTGACACCAATTGCAGACACCTCACGCATATCGTATGGAGAATGAAATATACTATCTTAAAATCCTATACGTATGTTTGTTAATAGATGATACTTTAACTTCTGGACTTTAATTGTGTGCCACAATATTTCAGTTTCAGTTTCAGCCAACTACAAAAATTCTCTTGTTGCCGGAACTTTTGGATATACCTTTGCAATAGCTCCATACCAAACTGAACACAACCAATATATATATATCAAAATACCAATATACCAAATATAGCAAGAAAACACATCCAACTATACCAAATATCTATCACTGCTCTGTCTACCCAACTATTAAGCTAACTGTCTTTTGAAGTGTAAAGTACTCAATAATCCAGTCAGAGCAAGTTTTCTTTTAACTTCTTACTTCCACTAGATGACATCAACTCCTTACTACTACTACTACTACTCTTAACTACTACTCTTAGCTACTCCTCTTAACTACTGCTTTTCTCTTAATACTCCCTCCTTCTGCCTAACTATTTTTAATTACTACTTCAACCTTATGCTTTTGCTCTCAGCTCAAATTTAAGTAGTTTCGATACATCGCGCGGTAAAAGCTCTGACATAATTGGTATTTACTCGCACACTAACACACACGCACAACATTCACGTGCCACGAATCACGAGTCACAAACCAAGAACCACAACTCACGAACCACAAACCCAGTAATACGTATCACCAGTCAAGAGCCACGAACCATTCAGAACGGACAACAATTCAAGCACTACACATCACGAACCACAAACCACGAGGCATTAATAACAAACCACAAATCACGAACCACAAATCATGAACCATTTATAACGAACCATGAATTACGAACCACAAACCACGAACCACAAATAATGATCCATGAATCACGAATTACAAATCTCAAGCCACCAACAAAGAACCACACATTACGAACCACAAATCACGAACCACAAATCACGAACCACGAATCACGAACCACAAATCACGAACCACATATAACGAACCACAAATCACGAACCACAAATCACGAACCACAAATAACGAACCACAAATCACGAACCACAAACTATGATGAATACATCACGAACTACATACCGCATTCCCACCCACCCATACACCGATATACCGACATACCGATATACCGATACACCGATACAATAAGCCACACTCATAATCGATCAAGAACGAAAAGCAATCGTTATCATTTCCATTCGCTGTTTGATATCGAGTATGTTAATCTGTCCCCCACTTAGTTTATGAGTTGTTGTTTCTGTCGATTCGTTTGTTTACCTACGTGTGTTTGCTTATAGATGAATCTTTGAGTTATTCATATCATTTGATTCACATATTTCTTATGTTCTCTTTTGGTTTCTTGGCCTGATAAAACTATATATTAAAAATGCCTTAATTAATTAATTAAAAAAGCAAACTTTAGTTGATTTTCTTAGTACTAAAAGTTAAAGTTAAAAACTAAACAAGTAAAATCTAAATAAAAAAAAACAAAAAAAATGCCAACTCGTTCATCGTGTAAATACGCTTCTTTCTATATATATAGTATATATATATTATATATATAGTATCATGATCATGTGTTAGGCAGGTCGCATCTATTGCCTCAACAATGGAATCATTAACCACATAGCCTAGCGCTTAGCAGAATTTAAACGGTATTAAAACGTAGATTAAATACAATTCAAATGTATCTATTAAATCTATTAAATCTATTTACTAAACTAGCTAAAACTTGTATATAGCAAACTATAAAAAATCCAACGACCAACCTTTTTTCGCTACCAAATACTAAACTAACAAATCAGTCAGACAATAAAAACATTTACAAACCGCAAAGGGACTATATATTTTATTTAATATCAATATTTTGGCAAGTCAGCAGTTCAGATCATGAAAATAGAAACCCAAAAAAAAAAACCAAATAAATCTTAAAATAAAAAATAGTTAAAATTTGCTTTCTCATAAATATTTTTAACTTTAAATAAACAGTTCAAACTTCAAACTCAATATTAACAGTGAGAGAATCTTGATTTATCTGTTAACTAACAGAGATGTGTGTCATAGCAGCGAGCTATAAAAATGACTTTATTTCCAAGTATGAAAAAATTGTGCGAATTTAGGAAAAAAAGTTATCCCTTAAAAGATGTAAAAATTCTGTTGACCGAATTAAAGGTGCAACTCACGTGGACGTATTTTCATGGCCTGGACTGTGAGAAACCAAAATACCTTTAAAAAAAATACAATATTGCATTGGTAAAAGCTAAGCCCACATATCGTAGCCCGGTTAATTTGATAAATGTGGGCAGTTAGACTGTCGATTGCCAGTCGATGGTGCACAATATGTAAAACTAGTGATATTTTTATGATTTTCGTATGCATAAAACAACAACGCATATAAACTATTACAACAACAACAAAATAACAACAATAACAACTACTAACAACAACAAGTCCAATATGCAAAGTAAATATTGGTAAAGGTAAGGAAAAGGAAAAAGGCAAAAAAAAAAAATAAAGAGAAAAAAATATGAACAAATAACAAAGCAAACAAAACGCAGCCAAATGTCATTTTGATACTTGGTAAGGTAGAGAGGAAAACCAAAAAAAAAAAAAAAAAACCCAAAAAAAACTCCAGTTAGAAAACATTGATAAAAAAGTATTCACCACAGACATACAAGCGCACATACATACAGTGTATATATGTGTATACAAATTAGGCTAAGAGAAATGCTTTTGTAGATTTGGTAGGTATTCGCGTGGGCGATGCTTTATGCAGACCATAAAAAGTACCAAGTAATATATCAACATATATATATATATATAATTATTTATGTATAATGCACACACACACACACACGGACACATACAGACACACACAGACACACACAGAACAGACAGACACACAGTTACATGCATACACTGTATATAAAAGACACTTGAACTGACGTAAGTACACACACTCGCACACACACACACACCCACATAAGCTAACCACAGGAACAACAACTACAACAACCACAAAAACAACTTAGATGAAACTCTCAACCAACAGAGAAAACACAAGACATTGAAAAACTGATAAGCGCATGCCACAAAACAGCCAAGAAGCAGGCCAAAAGGCAAAAGTACAGCTTAACCGAGTCTTAGCCATACCAATGACACTTACTTACTCATCTCTCCTACTCCCCCCTCTCTCGCTCTCTCTCTCTCTCTGTCTCTCTGTATACCTGGCTATCTATCTCTTTTTGGCAAGACCTTTTGTACTTGCACCCAAAGTCACCAAAAGAAACAAACTTTGAACACGCTACTAACTCACAAGACACCCAAACTACTTAAATAAATCTCTTCTTTTTTTTTCTTGTTCAAATATATTAAAAAAAAACCAACAAAAAAAAAAAAGTAATTAAAAAAATAAAACCAAAACCAAATCAAACCAAAAAATATATATTATATATATAATGCTCTAAAAATTCTCATATTTACGCACCTGTAAACTCCGGACTTTAAAACAGATCCCTACAAAGCAATGCTTACCCCCCACTCCTTCCCACCCATAAAAAATTCAACTTAAACTGCAAAAATCTAAAAAAAAAAAAGCAAACAAAAAAAATTAAAAAAAAACAAAAAAAAAGCGCAACATTTGAACTTGCATTTATGCAGATCCATTTGACCAGATGGTAGACTTGCAACTCCACATAATATCGTATCGCTCATGATGTCCTTTCGCGCTCATCATGCGTTCATATTATGTCATACAAATCGACCCAGACTCTGAGCCCTGAACCCACCCACCCCCAGATTTTCCTCCGCTACTTCGTCCACCTTCCATTCTCCACCTCCACCTCCACCACCTCCATCACCTCCAACGAGACGGACCCAATGAGGAATGAAAAACGTATTACTCGTAATTTGCATGCAATGCTTAAGGTTTTTGGGGTCCTGCCCATGGCATTGGTCCGAAATTTAACCGGAACGCACGTACCTAATTAAATGAGCCACACTCTGGCTTGTGGGCGTGGCAAATTGGCGACACGTAGCGCTAAGTTCGTTGCAAAGACTTGGTCGAAAGAAAATAAGGACAAAAAGGAGCAGAGCGTTGAGGAACACGACAAGCAGACTTCGAGTCGTGCTCAGGTTTTCACTTCAATTTACAAATATCCTTCATTTAAGTAACGGCAAAAACTTGCGCTTGTCGTTCTCTAACTTCTTTGCAATGTAATGGGTAAAAGTTGGAAGGATGTGCACCTTATACCACCATTAAGCTTTTGAAAAGTTGAACAAACTACCGCAAGAAATATTAAAAAAAATAAAAAAAAAAATAAAAAATGAAAAACAACAACAACATGAACAAAAACAACAACTAAAATGAAAGTACTAATTTTCTGGGGAGCTGTGAAAATTTCTGTCAAATTGTTTAGTACTTCCTTCGGCTTAGTTTCAGTTCCGTAAAGTCTTAAGGAATTCAAAGTTTTCCAATAACCTCACTCGATGCTTCACGAGTTTTCTTGAGAGATGAAAACGTGATGTAAAAAAAATAAGTAAAATTTAAAAGTATTATAATTAACACTTTGTAGCAATTTTTAGCAAAAGTTCTACATGTGTGTATATCCTTAATATACGTACATCCTTGATGGCAAGTTTTTAGCTCCGAATTTTCACCGCTTTTCCCCCCGCGTTTGCAGTTCAACTTTGAAAAGCTTAAACCTTCAACTGTTTGGCTTTATTTACAAAAGACATTTACATTTTTCGCCCTCTTTCAGTGCTTAAGTTGACCCGCCCCCTCCCCCCGCCGTACCCTTGCCCACCCAGCCCCTTTTTCAGTTCTATACAAAGCATATACTCATCAGTTTCAAGCACACATCATGCAGATCGAGAATAATATCAAATCGAGCACTAAAAAATATATACTAAATTTGGTCACTTCAAAAATTTAAAAAAAAAAAAATTCAGAGAAAAAAAAAATTTAGAGAAAAAAGAAATAAAACTAAATGATTGAAAAGAAAAATGAAAAACTGTCTAAACAACAAGAACTCGAACACAACTTACAAGTCAACTGCAACACTCACAGTAACTGCAACTGCAACAAGACAAACAACAACAACAACAACAACAACGTATACAATAACAACGAATACAAAAACAACAACAACAACAACAACAAGAACAAAAAACAAGAACCCAAGAACTTGTGATATGCCCCAAAAATGTCCTTAAGTTTCGTTTATCTCACAAACAACACGAAACATACGTTTTATGATTTTCATTTCTTGTCATTATTTAAATTGTATTTTATCAAACGAAATTCTTTTGTTTCAGGAGTTACAATTCTTCTATCGCTCACAGTGTTTCTCAACCTTGTAGCTGAGACATTGCCCCAAGTATCTGATGCAATCCCCTTGTTAGGTAGCGATTGCATTTAAAACATAGAAATGCAAATATATATTCAAATTTGTCAAAAAAAAAAAAAAAAAAAAAAAACAAAAAAAAAAAAAACAAAAACAAAAAAAACCAAAAACATTAATTAACAAATTACTTAATATGATTTATATATACGTACATATATATATTCTATATATATTCTAAATATTATCGTTATTGTTGTTATATATATATATATATCTATTATGATTACTCACACACATTGCTAAATTGTTCGCATATATAATCCTTAATTAAAAACCAAAACCATATCAAATCTTAAATAAAGTATTAGACTAACTAAAAAGCAAGTCAACAAAAAAAAAAAAAATACCAAAAAATACCAAAAAACAAAACAAACAAAATACAAAATACTTACTTACATAAGTGCCAAAAGTTGTTAACTGTTATTTGTGTACTTCGTAATATGTTTACTAATTACAACAAGTTTTAAATTACTAACTAAAACTCAACTAAAACTCTTAACTCAACCAACTAACTTTCTCTCTATCGTGTTCTAAAATTGAGCTTATAAACTCTCTCTATATATATTCTCTATATATTGACGCCGTTTCTTAGTTGATCATATGTTATTATGTTGCTATCTCTCTCTCTCTCTCTCCCTCTCTCTCCCCCTCTCTTTCTCTCTCTGTCTCTCTCTCTCTCTCTGTCTGTCTCTGTGTCTCTCTCTCTCTCCCCTCTCTCTATCTCTCTCGCTCTCTCTCACTCTCTCTGTCTCTCTCTCTCTCTCCTCTCTCTTTATCTCTCTTGCTCTCTCTCCTCTCTCTCTATCTCTCTCGCTCTCTCTCACTCTCTCTCTCTCTCTCTCTCTCTCTCTCTCCCTCTTCTATCTCTTGATTATTTTCGTTCGCTTCTTATGTCAACTATTTTGGTAGCCCTACCAAAGCTCAGTGCTACGGCACTGCCTTTACCCTACCCATTAATTAATAAAAGAGTAGAAAACAAAAAAAAATTAATCAAATACCCAAGACAGCAACGTGAACCAAAGAATCCAAAAATCTTTTAAATGCTATCGTTATCTACTTAATCATCTACTTCCGATCTATATACCTTCTGATATTATCCAAACTTCTCTCCTAACTTCTTCACTTTCCATTGGTGCGTCGTTGACAGCACAAAACTCAATCCAACTCTTAAACTGCGCCAATGACTTTAATTCACTTCAATTCACTTTTAATTCTCTTCAAAACAATTAATCAAATGCCAGTAAATTTTTTGAAATTGGTGTTGTTTTTTTAGAGGCAATAAAACTATTCGAAAAAAAATTCACAAAAATTAAAAACACAAAATTAACAATTCATTTATCGCAATTTTTACGATTAATCCGATTCTTCCTTGAGTTTTAATCAATTTAAAAAAAATGGAATATTTAATCTTAAGTCTCTTTACTTTTAAAAAAAATGCAAAATTTTCGAACTTTTGAACCCATTATTTTTCAGAAAACCAAATTCCAAAATATATCTTTAAATATTTGAGAAAAATCGAAAATATCTTCCTGAGTGCCACATTATTTTTAAAAAATAAGAAAATATCTTTTTGATTCACTTAAATTAAATTAAATTAAAAATTTCTAATTTCTCGAATCACTACATTTTTGAAAATTCCTTCTTGAGTATCTTTTAAAAATTTAAAAAATAAATTAAGAAAAAATTCAAAAATTTGTTTAATTCTTAAATAATCAAAAATTTCCTAACTTTCCACTTTGTCATTCACCATTTCTTAAAAATCCATCAACTATTTTCAAAGCTTTATTGCATTTATAACAAACAAACAAAAAAAAAAACACACCAAAGACCAAAACAAAGAAAAAAAAAATTGTTTTGTAATTAATCAACAATTTTACATTGAAGATTTTCGAAAATAAAAACTCGAATTAAAATTTAAAACATTTTTGAAGAGAGTGAGTGCACTTTGTGTGAGCTCCTGAATTTTCTTCGCAATTATGTAAATCCTTTGAGCCAAAATACGTAATTACAAAAGATACTTATGAGACAGATTTCAATACAAGTGAGTTTGGGAAAATACTTGTGAAATACATATAAATAAATAATTAAATGCCGATTAAATGAATTAAATGATCGCCGCTGATCGATGAAGATGAAAGAAAGAAAGAAAGAAGTTTTATTTTTATTCAATTATCGTTTCTACTATTTTTGCCAATAGCTTTGCTTTACTTTTTAAACATCATTTTACTTTTCCGTTTCACTCACTCACTCACCCACTCACTCACTCATGCGTCAGATCACTTAATTTAGCAATTGAATTAATTTAAATGCATACGCATAAAATCACCCAACAAACTAAATAAAATAATAATCTTCATTAATTATATATTCACCGTTATCACGATGATTCACCAACCCCAAAAACAAAATATAAAATAAATAATATACTATACAAAAATACTAAATATAAAAGTATCTTAAAGTTTCAAAACACTCACCGCAAAGCCGAACACAAGACTCCCTTCCAGTATCCAGCAGTCGAGCAGTCCAGCTTTCCAGCTGTCCAACTGTCCAGCTGTCCAACTGTCCAGCTTTCCAGCTGTCCAACATCCGATTTCCAATCCCTTAGTATCACCTTCCATATTAGCTTTTAAATCTTTACTATATTCGCTTTACTCGTTCGTTCTATCACGCAGTCATTGAAGAGTACTCACTATACTCACTATACTCACTATATACTCACTATTCACACTTTTGACCCATTTTTCGGAATGATATTTTTTGCTCGAGAACCTTTTTGACCGATTTATAAATAAAGCATAAAAAACACACACACACACACACACACACACACACGCTCGTACAGATGTTGGTTGTTGCCGATGAAAATCTTTTGCTGCAATTCAAAATCAAAAGCACAGAAAAAATATCATTTCGTTAAAGAGAAACAAAAGTTATAAACAAAATAGAATTATTTAAAATACAAATAATAAACTTATACAACTTTCTTTCGTTTGTTCTGTGCGCGTGCAATGGGTCAAAAATTTGATATCTGCATTCGCCTCCCATTCCCTTGCTCCATTGAATTTGAACCCAACAATTGTGCCGGTCGGTCCAGTGACCCATGCAATCCGAAACCGAATGCACATCCCCAAAAAAGGATATTTAAAAAAAACATAAATAAAAAATAAAATGCAAACCCGAAAACCCATATTTATATAGATATATATATATACGATGCAATATGTGTTTCTACAATGTTGTTTGAATGTAAAACAGATAAAAGCGCAAAATAAGAAAAAAAAAAAGGTTCAGCCAAAAAATATCATTTAGTATATATACCAAAAATACTGAAATACAAGCTGTCAATAGTTTGGGAGAGTTTCCGATTCGTTAGCCTAGATTATGCACAGCTTGTGTTTGCAGCCACTCTCTACTGCCTGCTATCTATCTATGCCCATCTCTCTCTAGCACGCACACACACACACACACATGTATGTCTACCTCTACCTCCACCTCTACCTCTCCGTCTCCCTCTCTCTCTCTTTCTTTCTGCCACACACTTGTCATTTTTTTTAATACATTCTCTGATCTGAATTGATCTCTTAATACTAAAACCTAACAACACAATCCTTTGGCAGGAATACCCATACTTCTGCCAGTGTGACCACAAAAAAAACAAAGCGAGTTTCAAACACTCGCTCTCTCCTTGACATGCCATGTGAAACTCTCTTACTGCAACTATACAAATTTCTCGAACCAAATATTTGCAGGTGTAACAATTCTCCTCTCGCAAACAGTTTTCTCATTGTTGGTCGGCAATGTCATAACAAAGACGAGCGAGGCCGTACCCCTGCTAGGTACTAGTACAAACACAATCTCAATTAATTCTAATTGTTATGCTTTATAATTTGATAACAAAAAAAAAAAAAAAAATAATATATATATATATTAACAACAGAAAACATGAAACAACAAACTTCTTAGAGCTATACTAAAAAACCAACTCTTTTCTCTTTTAGCTGCTAAATAAAAATACAAATCAAAAATCAAAAATCAAAAACGAAATGTTTTCGCTTTTAAATGATATAAAAAATCAGTTGACTAAACTCGAGAATCGAAAATCAATTTTATATACCCTGTACAAAATATAATAATTAGTGCGACTGCAGCTGCTCTGCAGTGCGTTTAAAGTAGGTGAAAAAAAAACCAAAACCAAAAAACAAAAATCAAAAAACTGAAAACTGAAATCTAACGAGAGCATGAAGAACAACTCCCCAAGGATAACAAACGCAACATATATCCTTTGGCTGCCGTAGCTTTATAAACAAATACAATTTCCCCAGTAATCGTAACAAACGCTTCATTAGACTTTGGCTGAACCTCTTTTAAATAAATTCTAATAACTCTAAGGTAGAACGAGGAGCGACTAAAAAGCTATCTACATATATACACACATATATATATATATCTATAACTAACTGAAGAATATCCCCTACTTTCGGAATACCGAAATTAAAAATACCCTTGCAGACCTACGACCTTTACTTTTGCTGAACACAACTTTAATATTTTATTTAAATATAAGCACTTCATAACTCAAAAAAAAAATAAAAAAAATATACAAAAAAATACGATCCAAAAAAATTAATTTTTTTAAAAGATATATAAAGACGATCTTAATTTAATATATATAAATATATATATTTTATATAAATATATTTTAAATAAATTTTATATACTTTTACATATGTAAATAAAGATATTTCTATGCTCATACTATAAAAAATATATAAATAATACATTTTTCGAAACACTTAATTAATTTATAAAAAAATATTCAATTTATAAAAATCGCATATCCTGCAAGGGTATTCAACAGCTCTTGTAGTGTCCTCTGACTAACAAATAAAGTATAAAAAAGAACTTCCACTCACAATGCAAAGTGCTTCACCTTAGCTTCCAATCACCCAATTAAAACACAAACAACATTAACAATACTCGAATGCAGTTAAAAAAAATAAAAAAAAAACAATAACAATAAAACTTGTGTAATTCAATAAATACACTTAAAAAAAAAATTCCTCACATCCAAGTATCAAAAGCTGACTAAATAACGAGAATTGTTGTTAATCGCAAGCCGTGAAACGCCTTAAATAAAGTATCACACTTAACTTTTTAGCTCAAAAAAAACAAAAAAAAATAGTAAATAAATAAAAAAAAAATATATTAAATATTTTATAAGCAAAACGTTTAAATCAAAAACTCACAAAATAATTCAATTACAAAACGCTTCAAACAAAACGCTAAGAGAACAATTTTATCACCAGAGCTTAAAAAAAATCATCACAACTCACATTTATTTTTAATTAATTAATTTGTATAAATTTTATATTTATATAGACTGGCAATTATTTTTTTAAATATGCATGAATATTTGTTTACAACATTTTTAAAAGTAGTCATATAGTCAGAATGATGAAAGTGGAAAATTAAGAGCTAAAGAAATAAATGATTTTAATTTCCAAGTTTCTGCATTCAAAGGAAATGAAATGTGGATCATAAATTAAGGATATGCAAGACTTTAAAGACAAACCCCTAAAGCCAAGGACTTCAAAGGTAGAGCACTTAATAATCCCAGCTAATGATTTTATATGACATCAGAAGTCCCAGACGCTTTTCTCAGATTAAGAAAGGGAATGTATACATAAATATATATGAGTTCATAAAGCCCTAACAGTAATTTAAATTGCAAAGTTCCTTTTAGAGCTGAGCAGGTACTCATTTGAGAAACTAATGTAACTGCCAACTACTTAGAGGCACATGCGTTGTGTCTGGTCTAGTTCTCCGGCACTTACGCTCTCGAGAGCATTTTAATTTACAACTCTGCTTTGTGCCGCATCCTTAAATGCTCACTGGCAGCGCGCTGCTTCGACATGAAGTTGAAGATGAGGAGGATGAAGAGGACGAGGAGCAGGCAGAAGATGAAGACAAAGACAAAGACGAAAGTAGCTTTAATGGGATTTATGGCACATTTAAATCCATTTCAAACATAAAACAGAAGCAAGCACGAATCCTTCTCACTATATGACTAACTTTAATATGTTAATTTAAAGTCCTTGGTAATTTGTAAAAATACTCAAAACTAAAGCATGGATTTAATTAGGTAAAAAACAAAAAAGGAAATGAAAATATTTAATGTGCATGCTTGAAGCCTGACATAAACAAAGAAAGGATTAAATGACTGCATGGAAACCCTGTAAATGAAGTAGTTTTTAATCATGTAGAAACGTAGTTAATACTTCACCAGTTAACACAGTAATCACTCTACTTATGAAACTCTATTCAACTTCTATCGTGAGATAAAACTAACTAAAGTATTGTAAATGCTGTTTTAATGTAAATTATCATTTCGAAAGCTTCTGTTCTTAGTGTTGCGCAAAGTGTGAGGCCCGTGGAGCACTGTACTAATATGCGTATATCCTTTCTTTCTGTTTGCCATCCACACACACCCACATCCAACACTTAGGTACATATTTTAACTGTATCATGTTCATGGTTGCATCGTCTGTGGTGCTAACGGTTGTGGTGCTCAATTATCATCATCGCACAGCGGATATACACGAGATGCCACCGTGGGTAAGATATCTAATCGAATATAATACAAAAGTAGTTTCTATTCCATATATCCTTTAATGTATAACTAAAATCTGTGTAGATTAAATCCGTTTTCCTACAATGGCTGCCCTGGATACTGCGCATGGGTCGGCCGGGTCGCAAGATCACGCGCAAATCAATATTATTAAGCAATCGTATGAAAGAGTTGGAATTAAAGGAACGCTCTTCCAAATCCTTACTAGCCAATGTCCTAGATATCGATGACGATTTCCGTCATACAATATCAGGCTCACAAACCGCCATCGGTTCGTCGGCGTAAGTATTCACATCCTTATTAAATACCCATCCTCATTAAATCTGTTCACTACTTATGACTGACTGATTTGGGTTTCCCCCCCTGTAGTAGCTTTGGCCGACCCACAACGGTGGAGGAGCATCACACTGCAATAGGATGCAACCACAAAGATTTACACTTAATCCTTAAGGAACTGCAATTTATTACGGCGCGCATGCGCAAAGCTGACGATGAACAGGAATTGATAAGCGATTGGAAATTCGCTGCAATGGTTGTGGATAGGTGAGTGATACAAATAATAATAATAATAATAATAATAATAATAATAATGATAATAATAACAAAACAAATAATAATAGTAAAAAAAAATAAAATTAAAAATAATAAAAAAAACCAATAATAATATTAATATAACAATAATAATAATAATAATAATAATAATATAACAATAATAATAATAATAATAATAATAATAATAAAAATATAGATAATTATAATAACAATAAAAATAATAATAGTAAAACAAAATAACAAAAATAATAAAAAAATAATAATAATAAAAATTATAATAGCGATATATCTAGTATAAACAATAACTATATGAGAGATTGAAATATTAAGTTAATAAATAACTTATTTTAATTAAAAAAATTATTTATTATCTTAACAAATCAATCCTTTAAATATTCAGGAGTTTTAAATAATTTATTTATATAATAGTTTATTTATAATAAATAATTTATTTCAAGTGAAACAATTATTTATCATTTTAATACAGTATATATCGGTTATATGCAAACTGCTTATATGCAAATATGGCTTAAATGCAAAATAATTTTATTTTTAAACATCATCATAACATCATAATTATTAATTTTATGCAAAATTTTGTCTGCATTATAGCGTTTGCATATAAGCGGTATGTACTGTATTTAAATTCTTAATATGTTTAAGGATTTTATTAAAATAAATTATTTAATTCAAGTAGAGAAATTATTTATATGGGGGATTACATTTTGACAGACCTTCCTTTTAGGTAATAGGGTAATTAAATCCTATTTAATTTATATTTATTATTTATAATTTAATTAATAACAAATAGGTTCTTATGATTTTTTTAACAGTCATATAAATAATAAATAAATATTTGATTTGACTGATAAAATATATGATATAAGTTAAATATGTGTATTAAGGACTTAATCAGAATTAATTTAAGAGCTCAAAAAAACATCTTTTTCATAACTTCTATTAATAATAATATTAATTAAAGACTTGATGCAATGAAAATGAATAAAGATACTAAATAAATGGAAATGGATCAATTTCATAATTTAACTGGATATATTTTTAAAATTGCTATTGATATTTTTATGATTATTTTATTTTAATATTTAAAGAATCCAAAAAATATTACGAACGCACACCTTAAAGTAAGGATTAATTTGAATAACTCCTTGGGGAATTTCATAAATTTTAAAAATATTGATAACAATTTAAATAATTGAAAAATATTAAAAATTTAATGTAATATATTAAAAAAATTATTTCTATGACTAAACTGGACTTTTTTCATATTTCCATGGATAATTATCAATTCTCAATCAATTATTGAAGGCTCTAAATAAAATGATAATTAAAAGAACTAAATAAGGACTCATTTATGTAACTGAACAGATCGTCTTTTTTAGAATTTCTTTTAATAATAATAATTATTTTATATAAATAAATAGAAATCAAGTTATTTTTCAATCAAAGTCGAGATTCAGAATGTGATTAATGAGCCCAAACAATATAAACATTTTTCCATAGTAAAAGTAAAAGCTCGCAGTCAATTGTTGGGGATTGACAAATTAATGCTGAATGCGAGGGAATGAAATTTATACCTACTTAGCTTCTGAGTAACGGCTTTATTTGCCAAATGACATAAAGGTATTAGTCTGATCAAAGTAAAAGGCCAGCCCACATTTGGTATATAGACACATAAATCTAGTTAATATAACACACTGGCTGCAAACAAGTGCGGTTACTGGGGACCCGTTCAATTCTCTAGTAAATCAAACAATTAAGGCAGCAACCGCAGAGGCACACAACTTCCGGTTGTTTGCTAGGCATGTGAGCGCCTAAGCATACATACACACACACACACACACACGCACACACACGTGTGAGCACTCACACGCATACAAATATGCACAACACGTGGCTTTAATAAACAGACATTGCGACGCCATTTTGTTGGGAGTACATTTGTATGTGTATGTGTGTGCGCTCATCTAACGGTAATCGCATATGTAAATTTCATTTAATACGCATGTTGATTTTCACTATATTTTATTTAAACGCTTAGATTAATTATTTAAAGAGACTCATTTAAAAAGTTGCTTATTTTGTTTATAGGCTTAAGGTTTAAATGCGATCCACCCTTACCCCAAATACCCAATTTTCCTATAGTTTAGTGTCAATATTTGGAAAGTCGATTAAAATAACTGAATAACTGTTGTTTATGGAATTAATTAATTATTTTTTTTTCTCTATTTGCAGATTTTGTTTAATTGTTTTTACGCTATTTACGATTATTGCAACGGTAACTGTGCTGCTCTCAGCTCCGCATATAATCGTGCAATAAGGACGCTCATTTTAGAAGTCTAAGTCACACACACACACAAGGACACACACACACTACAATTATATATATATTGATTGTATATTATATATATGAGGGGATGTCTAGTTAAGTTCTTTTTCAAAAAAAATATATAAAAAAAACAAACCTAGCAAAGCTGCTTGTATCGAAGGAAGCAAATGCTAAATACAAAAAGGAAATATAAACTTAATACTAATACTAATAATAATAATAATAATAATAATAATAATTATAATTATAATAAACAAAATTGTTAATTACATTTTTAAGTCAAAGAACACACAACAAATTTATCATACGATACAAGAAAAAACAAAACAAAAGGACACAAGTCGTGTGTCGACTAAACAAATATTTTATGGAAAACAAAGCAAAAATTACTGCCGTACAACAAAACCGAATAATAAGTGGGAGAATTGTGTAAATTACGTTACAAATACAAAAGAATAAGAGAAGCAAAAAATTTACCAAGTAAAGAGTAAAATACAAAAAAAAAAAACAATTTAAGCATTTGCATAGTTATAAAAATAAAAACCATACAAAAAAACAAAAACAAAAAAAATAAGTAAAGAAGGAAAGAAGAGGAAAATAATGAATAACGTTTCAAATGGACAAAAAGGATTTTGCAATTATGCACATACACACACACAAATACACACACACACATACACACAGGCATATGTTAAAGCATGTGTATGTGTTTTGGGTACCAGGACGAAAGTTATAAGTTAATTATTCTGAGTTGCTATAATTTATGTAAGAAACACACACACACACACAGAAGCAGAGAAAATACATTATATGTATGTATATAAGCGAGATTGTTCCTATGAGACATTAGATATGTATTGAAAACTCACACACACACACAGAGATAAACTCCATACACCGGGCACCTTTGACACTTAATAGACAAAAGCGAAAAACAAGGGACAGCAACCATTTTATTTGTAGGGAGATGTAAGAAACTAAGCAGGACTAAGGAACGGACGGACACATGGAAAATCCTTTAAATAATTTAATAAAATTTTAAATAAATAAATTGGATTTTGGGTTTGGCATCACGAGGACCAAAGTTCATTGTTTTGGGTGTTTATTATTATTTTCCATTCATTTCACTTGACATATTTAATTGGATTTAAATTCTCAAAAAATAAACACAAAAAAAAATGCTGAAGAAACAATTCAAATTTTTGCATATCCTTTAAATTTATTTTGATTAAAAAGTTGGTCAACTTTCTGAAGGATTCTTTTGTTTCTTGGAATTCCGTTGATAGAATAGCATCTAGGTGGGCATAAATGGTAACAAACTGACACATAATAATGAATATAATTAATATATATATATATATATATATACATATATATACATATATATATATGTATATGAATATATTAAATATATATTATTAATTTTTAAAACGCGCATACAAAACCAAAAGGAAGTACTTTGAGAATATGTTCATTGAACAAACTGTTTTTAGAAAATTTATTGTTGAAATATTGTAGCAAATTGAGGAAATACTAAACCAAATGCAAAACCAAAGGAGTTATAGTCACCAATTAAAGAAACCAAAAAAAAAAAAAAATACCTAAATAAATAAATAAATAAAAAATTATAACAGAATTAGTCAAATGGAAAAATGGAAAAATGGAAAAATTGAGAAATCGAAAATATGAGATAAATAAGAAAATGGAAAAAAGATAAGCGAAAAGAAACACAGGTGTATATATATTTTATGATACATATATCACCGCATATACTCGTAACACATACAGATATATTTTTAATAAAACGGAAACGGAAACGGAAACAAAGCAAAACTAAACACGTAGCAAAGCAGCAGATCCAAAACGAACACCCAACCAGCCACAAAAATAAAATAAAAATAAAAATAAATCTTTAAAAAAAAAGAGCAGAAATACTAAAGTAATAAAATTATAAACTGAAAAACTAACGACTTACACACACACACACACACATACACACAATTTTGTTGGAAATTTAAAAATTTTTAATTTTTTCTTATATTCGAATTTTACGTTTTTTGACCTCCTTTTTCCAAATATTCTTAAAATCCCCAGTAAGAGCTTTTCACAGACCTTTTCGATTTTAATGCTGTCTTTCAATAAAGAAAAGAAAAATACCAAAAAGCGAAACAGTGATATTTATGGTAAAAACAACAAAAAAACGCTCCCAGATTGTAAAACTTTTCAAGACCCACCTATAAAACCTTTTAATGTACATCTTTTTCTACACAAAAGCTACACACAAAAATACTGAAAAACCTACCTCCTTGTTAAATGGAACACATGATGTTCAGATCTCATGATGTTCTGGTAACACTGCCGTATAACTCGCACATACTCGCTATATCCCAGGATCTCTGTTCGATCTGTACTTTAGTTTGACCCACCCACCCAGCCACCCACTCTCTCTATCTCTCCCTCTCTCTCTCTCACTCACTCTCGCTCTTATTTATCTCTGCCAATGTCTGTCCAATAATTGAATTTCTAACAGAATTGTGCCGCAGCCAGACGAAATTTTACTTAAAGCAAAAGGAAAAAAAAATACTGCACTAAAGCCAATCCCACTCAAGACCCTGCATTTTCCACCACACACGAGTGCTAGGATCATCCTAAGAAAGAACTTAAGACCTACAAGTTATACGACTAAAGCTACAGGGCACTCACTTAGTATCTATTATTTGCATTTGATATAACGACGTTTTTACTTACGCCCATTACGCGTAATCCTACCGATAACTGGTCTGTCCCCTGAGGTTGTTTAGAAAACTATTTAAATTAAATTATTTAGAATTTTTATTTTTTTGGAATTTTCTTGTTTTTTTTTTGTTCTTTACAAATCGCGCAATTAGCAATGAGTAAAAAAAAAAAATTGAAAATTAAATAAAATAAAAAATTAATTGGGTACTTAAGAAAAATGATATAAAGTATCTTTAGTTCATTTTGTATAATTAATTAATTTAGTGCTAATCTTCGAGCAACTAGGCGCATAATTAGAACTACTTTGTACTTATATGTGTATGAATGTCTTTTTGATAAAAAGAAGCTATTTTAAAATGAAAAAAATTGATATGAAAAAACCAAACCATTTTCTACACTCTTTAAAAGAATGAAGTCTACATGTATGTATTATAATACTATAGCATTAAATAGGAAATTATAAATGAAATTATGAATGAAAAACCCAATTGAACTATAACGTAAGCGTCCTACATTAGGAGAGGGCAACTAAAAAAACGAATTTAATATCACAGCAAAAAAGTTATACGTTTAAATGCAAACAAAAACAACATCTCTCACGGCAAGTTGTAGTTACAAAAAAAAAAAACAAAGCAAAACAAAACAAAACAAAACAAAACAAAACAAATGTTTTATCGTTTAAACAAAAAAAAAAACAAAAAACAAAAAACAAAAAATTAACAATTGAATGAAAATACTCTTTACTACTTTGCAAGAAAAATAAATGCCTATTTCTTCTGATCAGAGTTACACTAAATGCTAATACTAATTAACAAAGTAAAAAGAAAAGGTTGGCACACACACACACACACACACACAATACTTTACACGCCGACACACACACAGAGACAAACACTCGTCTTATTCAATAAAGAACAGCCGAAAAATTTAAAAGCTATTTCCGTTTTATTTTGTTTTTTTGCATGTCTATGCAACTAAAGTAAACCTAAAAAGAAACTCTCAATAGTGCATAAACACGAATGATCGGTTCACATTTTTAAAACAAAAAATATAAATTTAAAAAATTAGCATTTAACTAAAAAAAAACCTAGGCTATAAACTGCAAATGTTAAGCTCTTAAAAACCTCACCAACCAAAATACCAAAAACAAAACCGTTTAATGAATCCCAACGCCTATATAAAAAAAAAAAAACAAAAAAAAAAAAAATATCCCTGAACAAAACTACCAATTCAATTTAAATAGCTAATTGCATAATTAATAAACATTTACCGCAATTTGTGTAAACTTTAAAAATGACAAAGAAAACCCAATTGATGCATGATAAGACAAAAATTCAATATAAAAAAAAGAAAATAAGAAAAATTAGCAAAAAGTCTGTTGTCGATATATATTATTGACAGACAAATAACTTTCGTCACATTGACGATAATTATTAATTTTAAGCAAAACGGAATTAAATGATTTAAATAATAAATTAACTTTAAAAATCGAGAGAAATGATTGCAACAAAAACAAAAACTGAATAAATTTATTTTGAAAAGAGAAACACGCGCCTTTCTTATTAAATGCATATTTAGAATCGATAGTTACGATGTGTGCTATCGATATCGCTTGTGAATGTTAACGTTGCGATAGCTCACGGCTTAACAGTTACGATAGCTCGCGGCTTAACAGTTGCGATTACAGTTGCCATTACTGTTAACAGCATTTAAATATCTCTGGTAGCCCTGGTTAAAATCAGCTGTTGACGCAAAGCCAAAGAGTCCATCAATGAATAAATTAATTAAATGGAAAAATACATAAATAAAAAATGAATATAGATTTACGTAAATTGTGTCGCATTTGCTTTGTGGACGACGCCGACATTGACATAACTGTTCATAAAGTTGTAACTGTTGGACAAACAAACGACAATGACACAGAGGAGGAGCACACAATATGTGAGCTTATGGAAACAATGATTGTAAGTAGACAACAGACAGCTTAATGACATTTTTATTAACAATACTTTGCAACAGCGCCCATTGGACTTAACTACGGAGCTACCAATGATATGCAATTCCTGCTTAGAGGAGTGTCTCACGCACTACGCGTACTTCAGCAAACTACTGGTAGCTAATCGACAACTGAGACAATTGTACAACGAAGCGCAACTGGAGCTTAGTGGGAAGCGGGAACAGGAAATTGAGGAAGACATTCAAGAAATTACAGTGGGAGACGAATTAAACGAACAAGAAGAAATAAAATTAGTTGATCTCACCCCACGTGACCGCGTTCCTCATGTATTATCTAGCGAAGACTCGTTAATTGTATCCGAATTTCTGCCGCCCTCCGAACTAGAGCATAGTGAAATGGACGACAATCTGCAGAGCTTTCCCAGCTACGAGCTGCGCACATTGGATTATGCAGCCGTTGAGCTTAAGCATGATAACCTTGAGGAGTACAATGAGGCCAACCGCTTGCTGAGCGCCGAACCGAGCCTTAGCCAAGCCATTTACAAGTGTAAATACTGTCCATTGGCTTACGCCTCTCAGCAATTTCTCAAAACTCACGTACGGCATTCACATGTTTGCCAATACTGCACAACGGCATTTGTTAAAGTCAAGGATCTAAACGCACACATACGCGACAAGCATTCAAATAGCCATCAGTGTGTTGTGTGTGGAAACATCCTGAGCAACAGCAGCAATTTGCGTGCTCATCTTAAGCGAATGCACGGTGTCCAATTGCCCGCCCAAGTGGCATTACTTGACTACAAGCCGGCACACAAATCGATGGAACAAAAAAGCAATAAATACGATTACACGTTAAAATAAAAAATTTTTTTATAATTTACCTGTATTAAACCAATTTTATTTTACGTGGCCGCCACTGGTGTTGGCCAAAAGATTTTTGATTTTTCCCTTACAGGTTCGCCCTGCTGTTTGTCAGCACCATCTACATACATGGGCGTAAACTCTCTATATGCTATACACACCCTTCGCTCACTTACATCCTCGCGGAGCACCGAATGCTCGAACTGATACCTTGCCGGTCCGTACAACACAATTAGCGACAGACTAAAATAAATTTAAAATATTTAATTATAAAAAAAACAACAGGATACCACGTCTAGGATAACTTACTTTGGCATCGGAATACGCAAGACTTTGCCTTTATAGGCCTCCAGCTTATCTTGCGGGAGAAGCGGCTCGAGCAGCTGCCCCTCGTATTCAGGTACCAAATTTAAATTATATTTACTTGGCTGTGCTTCCTCATAGAGGTTTAATGTCAAGACTGCGTCACCCAAACAATTCACGGTTACCACACGTTCACCCCATATCCAACAGTCATCGACATGCGGATCAATGCTCGCACCTTTGCTGGGCTCATATTCAAGAGAGCATTGCTCAATTGTTTGAAAATTTTCAAGTAACGGTACTGACTCAAATCGTTGCTGTACATAGCGAGTACTGAGTGGATATCCATCAAATGCACCAACCTGAAGTTTTCGCTTTTTGAAATTTGTCTTTGGTCCATAATTTTGCTTACGACGTCCACTCTGCGAAGTGGCCCAAGGCAGCGCATCTAAGTCAGACATTAACTGCGTGCCTTCATCTGATAAGAGAAATTCTTCTTGCACATATACACCGGGCAATGGAATACCGTTATCTATGTTGTGCTCTGCATGTGTATCTTGTACAGTCTGCGTGTCCCAGCCTGCATATAGGCGCTTGCATTTTATGCAAAACGACCATGGTTCCAATTGTTGAAATTGTTGATGGAATGATGGTTTTTCAATTTGAAAATCTTTCTCACAAGTAAGACATGTTCGGACGCCCTTGCAACCGCAGGGTCTTAACGTATTCATTGCGATTCACGCAAAAAAAAAATTCTTATGACTGCACGAATTTCGCACACTTGCCGACAACTACTAAAAATCAGCTGATTCTTAAAGTAAGCTGGCAGCTCTGCCTGATGTGCAGGAAAAACAATCGATAAACGCAAATGCTCAATTTATCGTGCTTTTGGCGCAAATTGAGTGTTCGCAGAGCTTGTGAAATAAATTCTGAAATTTATTACACAAAAACACATTCCTCGTTAAAATGAACGACTCATGTAAGTTAAATGGCAAGCACATAGTTCGCATTAGTTGAATCAATTGTTATTTATTTATTCTAACAGTTGGTGATTTTAATGCCACACAAACGGCCACCGCTGGCGCCACAAAAGAGGCATCTGGAGAGGTAAGTCGTGCATCACTTTGTTTACTTACTATTTATTATTTACCAAAATGATGCTGTTTACATTTTCCAGGGCATTATTTCACTGCTAGTGAAACAGGTACTTGATTCACCCGAGGGTAATTTTAAAATGTTTGACTCAACCTATGCACTGGTCTGCGTGGTTGGGATTGTACGCAACATTGAAACGTCCTCCACGAAGATCACCTACTCGTTGGAGGATCACAGCGGTAGAATTGATGCACATTACTGGCTGGAGGAAGGCGATGCCATTAAAGCACCAGATGTTATGATCAATAACTACTGCAAAATCTATGGCTCAGTGCGCACACAGGCTGGCCAAAAGGTGTTAATGGTCTTCAAACTGATTACTGTACTCGATCCCAACGAGGTGACCACTCATGTGCTGGAGGCGCTGCACTCGAGATACAAAGCTGAGGAATATCATGTTAAGGGTGATACAGGCACATCCGCTGCTGTTGATTCCAGTAGCAGCATCTCCGCCAGCCAAAGCAATTCAATCGTCGCCGGAATGGACAGCAAGCATCGTGCTGTATTCCAAGCCATCAAAGCCAATGAAACCGAGGAGGGCATCCACAGACGAGAGCTGACCTCCAAATTCTCACATATAAGTCAGTCGGAGATGAAGTATGTATTAGTTTAGCCATCGTAGGGGCAGTCTTAACATTTAAATCTTATTTTCTAGCAACATTTTGGACTTTATGATCTCCGAGGGTCACATTTACTCAAGTATCGATGCCGATCACTTCATATGCACCATGTAATCTACCAAAATTCTAACTTATAAGCAGGAAATAATTGTAAACTTTTCTACATACGTTTTTAGTTTTTATATAAACTTAAAAGTCTATTTTCCTTAAGTTTTTTAAGTCTTCTGTTTTGTTTTTTCCGATTTAAATTTAACTAAGGGGATTTTTAATTTAATTTTGGGAAGTAAATTTCAAAATCAAACCACGTACCATCCGCAATTGGGCGGTTGGTTTTGAATTTTAAAATTTTCAAAAATATTTGAGATATTTCTCAAAGCATTTTTAAAATGCAAACAGTCGTTTTTAAAAAAACAAATCTGCGCTTCAAATGTGCATAAATGTATATATATATATTTTAAACTTATTTAAATAACGTTCTGCGTACAAATTCATAGGGGGTACATCGCTTGTTTTTTTCTATAAGAATACTTATTATCAAGTTAAACCTGTTTTCAATCAAACAAATGCTGCTTGGTGCTCAATACTAATCGTTTTTCTTTTTACATTCTTTATAAGTCCAAGTCAAGCGCCTAGTGGTAGCTTCCAATATGGAAAATAATCCAAGCGCGGCGGGTGTGGCGATAAAATGAGATTCTCCTTGTATCTCTCTGTACAATAATGAAACGTGATGCAAATCAGTCTTATGTGCCTATGGGTGGGCGTGGCTGTTGGCAATGGCAGCCTGGCAAACTCCTTAGATCTTGAGGCAGCCACGATGACTGCTGCTGCGTGCGTAGACCTCCTCGAACGCATGGATGAGCTCGTCCATGCCGCGGAGCAGACCCTCCTCGCGATTCCCAGGTAGCCAGGGACTGCGATGGTTGACGCTGAGATGCGGTGGCAGTTGCCGTGACTTGGCAAAGTCTATGAGCCAGGCACCAACACGCTGATCATCGTATACAATGAAGATGCTGGAGCCTACAATCTCGTGGCGATGGAAGAACGCAGATTGCTCAATCACAAGGCGCATGTGTTTGAGGCGCTTGAGCAGCTCCTTTTGCACGGACCTGCGTGCGGCCAGGAACTGCTCAATGGTATGTGATATCTGTTCTCTGGTGCGACACGTCTTCAGATCCTTAACGGGAGCTCGGCCACGCAGCCGTATGGCCTCAATCCGAAATCCCTTTGATTGAGAGGATGACTGGGATTCACGGAAGAGCATGTAGCGCAGCTTTGTGATTGCCTTGGCCTCGTGCTCTGCAGCTGAGGGCGCACTGGCATCGACGGCAATCATCTTCTGGTACAAGTCCGGACGGAGTGTCGCATTGCTCACTTCCGACTCCAGGAACGTGCGGCTGCCAAGTTTAATGTCCATTACACAGGGATCCTTGAAGCCAGCCAAGAGATCCTGAAGCTCGATGTAGTTTTGGGCGTGCAGCTCCCGCAGTCCAAAGTAGGCAGGCACAATCTGTGATGTTTTTGGCTCCTGTGAGATCTGCTGATAGGCAAGCACTTCGCTATCATCGAGGCCAACGATCCGCTTCCGCACGATACCCGATGTAGTGGGCACAATGCTGCAAGGACAAAAGGAAGAGGAAGGCAGGGTTAGGAACTGCTTAATCCGATGACTGGGCTATTATTTTGATGCTTACCTTTCGGGATGGCCGGAGAGTTGCATCCAGCCGTGTGGCTTCGACTGCGTCTGTTGTTGCAGCAACAGGGGCGTGGCAGGTGCACTCAGCTCCAAGGCGTTCTAAAATAGCAAAAAACAAAACGAGTTTTCATTGATTAGACATGGCATTCCAAGAGAGAGAAAGAGAGAGAGAAGCGAATAGTGAATGAGTGGGGAGAGGGAGACGGAGAGGGAGAGGGGAGAGAGACATCAAAGCTTCAATCGATTAACATAATTGCTTAATGAATTTCATTGTCTTAGTCACATGTCAGAAGCAATGCCACAAATCACAGAGCAAAACCTGAAAGTCACAGCTGAGGGGTTCATTCATTCCCCAATTGGCTGTGTCTCAAGGGTGCAAGGGTGCGAAATCCACTGATAAAGCCACACTTCACACTTTCGGCAATGCTGCGGACCAAGAAACGGGGTCAGACAGCCGAAGAGGATGATGAAACTGGTACGAGGAAGAAATGAGAGGGCGGAGGTGTCTGGCAAATGGAAAAATCTTAAAGTCTTGTTTACTATACGGCAAGTCATATGATTTAAGTAATTGCCGTCTGCTCAAGATTAAAAATAATCAAACAAAAATTTTATATATTTCTTTTTTTATATGCGACACCTCTACTCGCCCCACCGCCTGTCCTCGCCCCTCCTCCCCTACTCCCCCTACAAACCTTGACGAACGTTTAAGTATTCGAAATGCGAAATTAATGCAGGCAACACGCCAAGTGCTCGTTTATTGTCTGAGGTTACAAGCAGGAAGCATTAATGGCATGTAAATATTGATGCTTCATTCGAGGGAAGCTATAAAAGGGTTAATAACAAAAGAAAGGAACCCTTTCATTCAATCCAAACCAACCCACTCCACTCCACTCCACTCCACGCCAAACCCAAACCCAAACCCTTCTCCCTCTGCCCGAGATACTTACAATGGCCAAGAACTTGAGCAGTGACATGCGCTGCTCATTCATAGAGGATCGCTCCAGGATTCGGGCCTGATCTGTGGTCTTCTGTGGGTTGCAGTTCTCGTAGGGAATGGTTAGGTTCTGTGAATAGATCAGATGGATTGACGTCAGTGCACTGTGCTTGAACCCAAGACGAGCCAACGAGCCAACGAAACGAAACAAACAAGTGGCAAAAATATATGGAAATTCTTAGTTAATATTAACGACTAACTAACACCCTGTAGTATCTCCTCCAGTGACGCCCCAACTACGCATTAAATTGATCATCCGAAACGAAATAGGAATCAATGAATATTCATTGATTCAGGGACTAGTATACATTTCAGAGGCAGCTGCTTAATGGTGCAGGGTACAAAGCACTAACACAACGACGATGAGTCAGTCAGTCAGTCATCGGTCGGTTCAGTTCAGTTCAGTTCAGTCCCATGACGGGGCTCGGCAAATACGAATACAAAATTATTAATTATACAATCTGAATGCAACATCAAAGTGCAAAAATTCTATTTTCTTAACGCTCCCTTCCAAGACATACAAGGCTTATAAAACGGCTCGTTGTTTTATGGGCCTCCCCATACCAAAACCAAACCAATCCAATCCAAGCCAGCCCCATCCAATCCCATCCCATCCAATCCAATCCATTCCATTCCGTTGGCACTGTGTGTGGCACTTAAACGTGCCCCCTAATTAGCCACTTAGTATGCAAAATTTGTCGTATTTATCATCTTGTTATTGTTTTTCTTCTGTCGCTGTTGTTGTTACTCTTCGTGTTGTTGTTTTGTTTTTGGCTTGGAACCTCTCCATTAACTGAGCCATAAGCCGCTTGACCAGCCACCAATTCCCTATAGGAAACAAGACTCACCAAACTCGGAGATCTTTTAATTAATTAAGACAACTAACTAATTATCTGCTGTCCGATCTTTATATACGCTGTACCCGGTACAGTTAGTTATAGATGCCAACTATAGGCCGGGGATTAATGTCTAACAGTTCTCCTATCTTTTATCGCTTATCTCTCTTATCAGCAGCGATAGCAATGCGTCTTCTGGCGCCGCCATTAAGCCTCGTGTCAACGATGGAGCAATAACATGACACGAGTTTTTTTTCCCTGCTTTTTTTTATAATTTATTTTATTTTGTTTTTTAATGTATTTTCTTTTTTTTTCGTTTTTTGTTGTTGTTGTTGTTATGTCATTACGCTAGTTAACAAATTTGCACATAGAGCACAAATTTGCCCCGGGACGAAGCTCTGTGACGTCGTCCAGTGTACGGGTACAGTGATGCCACATCTGTCATTTTATGGCTGTCAGTGTAAATGTTTGATCGCATAATGAGAAAGGGGCATTAAGTGGCATCTAGATAGGAGGTATGTAGCCACATATTTGGATAGCGATACGAGCTACGAGCGCCTATTTGGGGCGTATTTAGATATCGGTCGGTTGTTAGGAGGCCGAGGTTGCTATGTGCACAGTGGTGCAAAAATATTGACAACTGCAATTGTTTGTTTCTTTGTTTGTTTGTTTGTTTGTAGGTCAGAAGCTGATTAGAGTCTTCCCCACTGAGTAAACAAAACTTCAAAGGGTAACATTTTCTGGAGGCAGGACTGAATAATTAAAGCCACTTGTTAAATTGACTGAGCTTATTAAGTTGGCTGCGCTTGTTAAATTGATTGCGCTTGTTAAGTTGGCTGCGCTTCTCAACTTACTGCCCATTGAGTGGGCCTGCGCTTGTTAAACCCGTTAAGTTTCAGCTTCAGTTTCAGTTTCAGTTTCCATTTGAGTTCACGAATTTAATTTATAGTATAAAATCGTTTATATAATACAACTAATTAAGCAATTAATCATTTCAATCAAGGCGCCCAATTAATCGCTGATGAGATGCTAATTTCAACGCATATCAAAATCTATTAACCAACATTCAACTGATTTAAATTATATCTTTAGAACAGACTTGAGGCTGTGTCGTCAAAGTTGACCTTTAAGAATCGCAGGCAGCAGCTTTAAGCCTAAGGCTAGACAAGGACGGAGAACGAGTTAAACGGAGAAAGACAGGGGGAGTTTTAAATGAGTAAGAATGAGAGGGAAGGAGAGAGAGTGAGAGAGAGAGGGCAATGGAGTGAGCTTAACAATGGACATACGTGAGCTACTAAGTTGACAACGTTCTAATTTTAGAACAACTTTTAGACGTCACAGCAACAGCAACGGTTCCGTTTTCTATTATTGAGCTCAGGCCTGGAATACTTAAATACTTAAATACTAACTAAAGATTATGCAAAGCTCGGTTTAGGGGCAATTAACTAATAAATGGACTACGCTGAAGTTTGTGCATTTTTGCACGTAGTCTCTTTTCGATTAATCGGCCTTAATCGCTAGGGTAGCCACAATTAGCACAAGGCTTTAAATTAAATGTTTAATCAAAACAAATAAAAATTTAAAATAATAAAAATAAAAACAATAAAAAAAATAAAATAAATCAAGGCTTGTTGCTGCTTGTTGTTTGTTATACAATTTTTATCTAGAATTATTTAATATTTTTATTTTTGTGGTTTTCAAAACGTCGGCACAGGCAAAACAACTGTGACAGTTGTAAATTTAAACAAACTGACAGTCACGACCGCAACATTAATTAGTTGTGACATTCTTCGGATGCATAAAGTAACAGCAACAATAAAAGCTGTAAACACAAATTACAACATTTATTTATTTGCGCTTGAGCGAGCAGACGCGTTTTAAAACGCGCGCATTGTACGCGATTGGCACGCGTTTTAAAACGCGCCCGCTTAACGCTTGTCGTTTATTCTACATTTGCGACTCTGAGAGCTAAGTAAATACGACTAAGTGTTTATTTTCGACTACTTCAGTTAGTTTTTTATCACAGAAACAGAAATCCAATAGCAGATATATATAAATATAAATAAATAATACATTTCTTGAATTTTTTTATGGCGCCTGACGTAAAAGCGTCGATCTGTTAATTAAACAATCCCCACAAAATTTTGTCAATTTTAGAAATGTTTATGTTTTTGCCCAATATGTGCGCTGCTTCCAATGAACTCACACTTGACTGTGTGGATGGAAAGGAGCAGGGGCTGTTCCCCGTCAAGTGGTAAACGGGTTTCGCCTCTTGTGGCCAAGAAAACCACCATTACGGCCCTGGCCCTTTAGGTGTAGGTGAATCAGTCATCTGGGGGCTACTATTTTTCTAGAACACAACCCTGACATTGGGAAACGGGATGGTCAACACTTCGCCATCCCTCGATCTTTAATGGACGACAGTGTGTCTGCTGAGGGTGAGGGCGGTGAGAAGCCTGAAAGCCGCAAGCTTTATTTGCATTGACGTCAATGCAGCAGCAACAGAGGGGGGGCAAAGAGAGGGAAAGAGAGAGAGGGAGGGACACAGGGAGGGGGGATGACACGGTGGAGAGATAGGTCGGTGTACCTAACCGAAAACCAGTTATTGGTTATAAAACATAACGCAAAGTTAACGCATTGGCAGTTACGATTTCTGAGAGGATGAGCGGCGGGTCACTCACTGAATGAGACTCGTGTCGCTCTTATGGCTATTGGATGGATCGATGGATAGATTCGCTTGATAACCCTCAGATACTATTAAGAAGATGCTGTCAAATACTTGCCAAATACTTAGCAGTTCAAATGAAGCGAAATAAAAATTCGAAAAAAAAACATTGAGTCAAAACCCAAAAAAAAAAAAAAAAACAGGCGGCAGATGTTTTAATCATCAAAAGTCCGAGCTACTAATAGATTACGCATTTGGTTTATGATAATGATGTTTCACTGTAAAAAGCACCTTAATTCCTGGTATTGAAAGACGCCGTGAATCACAATGACATTTCCTGTGACTGCGACTTCATCATCAAAATGTGATAAAAATCAAAAAAAAAAAAAAATAATAATAAAAAAATATTAAAATTAAAAATTAAAAAAAAATTCAAAAATATTAACTTATAGAAAATTCCCAAATTTTTAATGGAAGTCACCATGAACTTTACTCCACATTTGGGAACTGCAAAAATGCGACCTTCCCAAATCAAAAATCCTAAGCGCACTTATCAAGAGCCTTGATCGAAGTTCAATAACAAAAAAAAAAAAAAAATAAAATAAAAATAAATCTTAAAAAACAAAAGTTGATAGAAATTTTAACAGCTGATGACAGCGTGGGTTTCTATACTTGAGAGTTTAAAGATACATATAAAGATATTCAAGTGATCGGGGACTGAATAAAAATTATATGATATTTATTGTCAGTTATTGGCAGTTCATAGCTTGACTATTGAACTCCCCACTTTTTGAGGCCAGGCCACAAATGCGCCCCAGAGACAAAGGCCTGACGACAGCTGTACATGAAAAGGACTCGATGGACGTCAAGAGTTCATAAAGTGAGGAAACAACAAAAGTGTTAAATTGACATAAAAAACAAAAAAAAAAAAAACAATAAAACACAGACTGAAATGACAAAATATAAAAGCCTTTCAATTGTTTTCAATAAAATGAATTGATTTGTTGTCCGTCAGGCATGTGACTAAATTGTCTTTTTCATAGCAGCGAAAAACCCTACGCCAATATGTATATAGATATATATATATATATCTGTATACATATCTGATATATACCATATATACATGTGCTTAAGAGAAGCTCTGGCCTGTCGCCTGTTGCCTGTCGTCTTAATTAGCGCTTGGCATTTGCAATATTGACGTTACGTGGGTTACTGAAATTCCAGTGCAGATACTTTGTATGGGCTGCTGAGAATTCCAGCAGTTGTTTCAACAGACAGACAGGCGGACAGACTGAGAAGACAGACAGACATATGGACAGGCATTAATAAATACAAGATAAAAGATAAAGCATGTCTTCAATGGATACGCGCATGTGTATGACTAAGAGACGTGGGGGGACATGACTGTAGGTCACTTTCTCTGTGCTTCTGCTGTTGCTTTTGTTGTTGTTGTAGTTGCTGTTGGTGTTATCGGTAGTTGTTGTTGGTATTGTTGTTGGTTGTTGCTTTCTACACGGATGTGACTGTTTGCTGCTCCATTGACGTCATTGACGTCAGAGCGTTGCTGTTTTATTGACTGCTTTGATAGCCCCCTTCCCCTTCCCCTTCCCCATTACCCTTCCCCAGCCATCATTGTAAGCTTTCTTTTGGGCCAGGTAGGTTACTTACCTCATTGTTGTTATTGCTGTGGCTGTTGTTGTTGTTGTTGTTGTTGATGGTCGTTTTCGGTGGATGCTCCACATTGCCAGACTTGTTACCGCTGGGTGGTGCGCTGGCCGTATCCAATGCAATCAGTTTCCATAGCTGCTTAAGGCCAATGTTGTCGATGCATGAGAAACGCAATTTCTCATGCGACCAGGCCATTGTGGATCGACTAGTTGATGTTCTTGTTGTTGCTGTTGCTGTTGTTGCTGCCGTTGATGTTGTTTTTATGGCCGATGTTGATTTTTTTGCCTGTTTCTCCACTGTTGTAACTGGTCGCTGGAGCACAGTTGAAGTCATAGTCATTTAAATTTAGTTCTAGTTACGGCACTCAAATAAAAAAAGAGGGGGCGGCGGCGGTGGCGGTGGCGGCGACGCAGTTGGGCGATTTGTATTGGTTTAAATCGTATTGCTTATGCCTTATGCTCATTAGATTTGCATTTTTTATGTATTTCCTACTCAGTTGCGCTCTCTTTTTTCATTAGCACATTGTGTTTATATTTTATATTTTTGTTTATTATCTTATTCTTAATCTTTTTATTTTTCTTTATCTTTCTCTTTGAACTGGACTGCACTGCTTACAACTACACTTTGGGTTCTGTTTTGCGGCGTCTGCTTTTCTTTCCCCGTTTTGGTTTTGGTTTCACGAAGCAGAGTCTTATTTTTTGTTGTTTCTTTATTTTTGACAATCACGAGAGACAACGTTCAGTTGCTAACGCGTGTAGCTCTGTGGGGCGACTAACTGGTTTGGCCATATGGTGCCCAGTTTTGTGCTAAAACTGAAGCTCCATTGATCGGCCAAAACACGAAGCTGCCGACGAGCAAGCCGACAGCGAAACGATAAGTTCGTACGATCGAGCGCACAGATACGAACGAAAATGGAGCACAGCTGCAAAGAGCGCGCAGAGCGAGGAAACTTTTAGCGGATGTAAAACGAAAGAGAGAGAAACAGAGGAAGAAGCAACTGTATGGGTGTTAAATGGCAAAAACGCAAGGGGAGACAACCTACGACGAGCAAATGCGTGAGCATTGCCGTCGTTTGTTTTGATTTCTATGGAGGATTATCAACGACGGTCTATTGGCCTCCCCCAAATACATATCGTACATTCACATTCATAAATGCGTATGCCGCTTACGACGTAAAGGGGCTGGACTGGGGCCAAAATGAACCAGAAACATTTCTTTACATACCTAAAAGAATGTATATATATGTGTGTGTGTGTGTGTGTATAAACAATATATTACACATCTGTAATCATGCATTTAGCTTGATTTCAAAGTTCCTTCAGACCGAAAAGAATTTGATTATTTTTCTATAATTTTTTCCTGTTTGTATACTAAATTTACAGACGACTAAAGTTTCAGGTATGAAAAACTATTGATTACCTTCGACAAGAATTTACGACTGTTGATATTGATTTTGGAATATTGTTTTCACGCGCAGTTGTTATTATAATTAAATGGGTAAACTTATATTTTCAATTTGTTTATTGCGTAGTTTGCGATTACGTCGCCATTAGATAACTCCAAATATCGAAAGCAGAAAAAGAAGCCATCATCCCGGCAACAGCATGGCGCCTTCTAAGGTCAGAAAGAGACAATGAACTGTCTGGGGAGTTGTTTTCAGCCGCGAATTGTTGAACTCCTTTGACAGTCGACAGTCGAGCAAAGCTGATGGACAATTTGCATTGCAAATGGGGAGTAATGCGCAGCGTCTTGTCAAAGAATTGGGGATTATAAAAAATCCATGAAAAACTGCGCTACTTTCGTGGTTTTCTTGGATTCTCCCACCAGGGCACTTGGTTCATGGCCATCTCAAAGGGAGAGTGCAAAATGCGCATATTTATGGGACGGTACGGGGCCATGACGTGCGTCAGTCCAGTCCAAATGTTGGATATGACATACAAACCCCAAGCTGGGGGTATCTGCGTTTTCCAGTTGCAACGTTCCCCAACTGCTCCACATGGCAACCACATACGTCAGACTCTGCCCATTGTAATGCGAAGCCAATGGCAATGCTAATTCCAAATTGGATTACTCTCAGATACTTTCCCAGAATGCATTGAACTTTACGAGTGCCTTGCAACGTGGCCTATAGGTAAAAATAATAATACAAATTTGCATCCTACACGTGACCGAACAGAAGCTGAGTGGAATACATGGGTTATACAGTCTATCAAATTTTACGACACGAGACGACAGATGTTCAATTTACATGCAAAAAGAAAACTAAAAGGGTTATTAATAAATAAATAAAATTAATTAAAATTCACTAAATTAAAATTACACAATTAAATAGATTCCTTTCAAAGCAGAAAACTATTTATAGACGTAAGCGTACCATACAAATTTGAATAATAGTTTCAAATGAAATGCAAACTCAATGGATAATCCGATGTAACGCAGCATCTCTTGGAGACACGATAAAATATATATATATATACGTATTTACCAGCGATATTTAAATTGATGATTCACCTATAGTTAACAATTACTATAACGATCAGTTAAGAGTCATTAAGTTTTGCCAGCTCATAAGCCCAACAATTTCATTCATAATGCGGCCGGAGGTCCAATTGGAGCTCTGCGAGTGCATTGCCTGGGCTGTATTTAAATAAGCCAAGCCCTATCACTTTTCCAAATCAGCAAACTCTCTCTTTTCTTTGGATTTCCCTCTCTTGCCCAGACCGCCTGCCTCTCTCCCCACTCTCCTTCTTGTTTCTTTGAATTCGCTCTCTTGGCTTACGAACAATCATCGCACTTTGTGGAAGCCGATGAGAAAAGCCCAAGCGTGTCAAGCCACAAGTCGCCAGTTGCTGACGTCAAACGACAAACGTAAATTTTGCTTGACTTGCCCACAGGGGTGCGGGGTAAGGGGCATAAATCGAACGGAACATCGACGATTACTGATATTTCTTTGTCATGATCATCATTAACGACATCGCCGACTTTCTGCGCGCCTCACTGGTCATCATCAGACCAAAGACAAAGAGACTTAGACGATAGACTCAGAGCCTGAGTTCGAGTCGGAATCCGAGTCTGAATCCGAGTCAAAAAGACGATGACAACAACAACTGCGACTTTTGTACTCCACAGCAGTTGATCCCATTTAATAATTACACTCTAGCAATTGGCATAACACCCATTTTTATGTATAAGGTTATATAAGACCATTAAGGTTCCATATATGAAAATGGATCGTAAAAATGTTGTGCTAAAATCAGAAACATTTTTTATGTGTGTGTGTGTGAGTGTGTGTGTGTGTGTGGGGAAAAACAAGCGTCGGGAAACGATTGATTTTTGAAATAAAAAAAATCTGTGAGTGAGTGCACTATTAAGTATAATTATATGATATACTTAACTGTACTGGAAACTACCTGATAATAATATAGTTAGTTAAGCTAACTAAGTTAAGTATAAGGTTTTATTACCCAAAGGTTCTGATCTCTCGACTCTTTCTTCTACTTAATAAATTAAATGTTTTTTCTACTAAATTATTTTTTTTAAGAATATTTTTACTGCAAGAGTATTGAATCTTCGGCAGGATGAAAATAACTGTTTTTTCTTATATATTTTTTTATAATTATTATTTTTTTTTATATTTATTTTTGCGCTTTCGATTGACGTATTTGCGTGACTTTTTTAATCTTGCGGCTTTATCGTAGCCCGCGGGAGCTGCAATCGCGATTTAAATCGGACTCCGACTTCGACATGGAATCGAAATCTGTATTGGATTTGGATTTGGAAGCGGAATCGGACTCCAATTTTTAGCTACCGGGCAACCGAAATACCAAAAAAAAACAAAATATATAAAAAAAATTTACCGGGCAGCTGCCACTCGTCATATTTGTAACTTAATATGATTCTCAGGTAACGCCGCTTTGTTAACTCTTCCGCGCTGCGGCCAACAAATTTGATTATTTGGCTTTAAAAAAATTATTGTTTGTATAATTTGTAGTTTTTTTAATTCGATTTTGTTATTAATTTTTTTTTTATTTATTTTTTATCTATACGCGCAGCTCAACAAAATGTTTGTTATAATTTTGACATGGCGCTCTTTATTAATTTTTAATTCAATGACTTTTCTGACGTCATAGTATTAAACCAACAACAACTGAAACTATAGCAATAACAACAAAAATAATACTAACAGAAGCAACAACAACAAAGACAACAACTGTTGCCTCATTAACATGTTTGCTTTGTTGTGCGAGTGTCGGCCTGGCCAATAGGTGGGTGTGTGTGCATAGCTGATCGCCACCTCCGTTGAGAGAAAAATATATAAAGATATAGATATGAAAATATAAACATAATAATATCTGAGAGCATGGGCAGAGCTGCTTTTAAAATCAATAATTTAATGTAAATACTTGGGCGATGATTTTCCATGCAAATATTAATATTAATCCAATTTGTTAATAAGCTGAATCCATTAAAAAAATTTATTCAAAAACCCTTATTTATTTAATAAAACATGAGTCTCCTTTTGTGCGATTATTTAACGACGAAAGTCGCCAGCAAATTTAAATAAAAGAAATGTTCAAGCTGAGCATGAATTTCACTTATTACTAATTAAATAATTAAATCTAATTTAAAAATAAAAAATTATAAAAAAGAATAATTTCATATAATAGTAAAGTACCATTAATAATTATATACATAATTTTAAAATAATAATAAATTTAGTGATTATAGTTAATAAAATAGTTAAATAATTAAATCTAATTTAAAAATAAAAAATTATAAAAAAGAATAATTTCATATAATAATAAAGTAGCATTAATAATTAAATATATAATTTTAAAATAATAATAAATTTAGTGATTATAGTTAATAAAATAGTTAAATAATTAAATCTAATTTAAAAATAAAAAATTATAAAAAAGAATAATTTCATATAATAATAAAGTAGCATTAATAATTAAATATATAATTTGAAAATAATAATAAATTTAGTGATTATTATTAATAAAAAAATTTAATTAATTAAATCTAATTTAAAAGTAAAAAAAAATAATTTGTATAATAATAAAGTAGCATTAATAATTATAAATATAATTTAAAAATAATAATAGGCTTAATGATTATAGTTAATAAAAAAGTTAAATAATTAAATCCAAATTTAAAAATAAAAATAATAAAAAAAACAATAAAGTTGCATTAATTATTATACATATAAATTAAAAACAATAATAGGTTTAATGATTGAGGTTGAGGTTTGATGATAGTTAAGAAAATAGTTAAATAATTAAATTAAACTTAAAAGTTAAAAAAAATACATAAATAATTTTATAAAATTATAAAGTTGCAATTAATTGTATATATTTAGAGTAAAGAAATAATAATAATATTAATTGTTATAGTTAATAAAATAATTAAATTATTGAAACATAAAAATGAATTTAAAAATTATTATTATAATTAATTTTGATACTAACAATTTATATTATTACTATTATTTAATATATAATATATATATAATATATAAAAATAGTATAGTTAATAAAAAATTATTTCATATTGTTTAGTGCTGAGCTGAATAAATTAAAATAAAATTTCCATTAAAAAGTGGAATCATTCAATGATTCAAATTGTTAGGAATTTCATTATTAATTTTAAAACACTAAGAAGAAAAGTATTTATTAAATTCTTAAGAAATTTAAAATCATCCCTAAAAACTCTCACGGATGTCACTGCATTCATTTTATTTTAATTTTTTTTTTTTTTATAATTTTTCTATCAAATGTTCTCAAGTTTTCGCTTTGGTTAATTAACAGATAATAAAGCCTTCGCATTATTTGCTTAATATATTTAATAACTTTTAATTCACTATATCATATATTGTTTGCAAATTTATTGAATAACTAATTAATGCAATCTCCTCTCTTTTTAAACACAGACCTCAGCTGGTAGATTGCATTTCATATAATCAGTTTTTACCCAGTGTTTACCCAAGGGATTGGATTTGTCTAGAAGCACACAACTGCGGCTTTTCCCAGAAATCAATTAAAGATTATTCACAATTTCGGGATTGGGATTAAAATTTCGTAAAGTACCTACGCATTTCCGTTCTTTAATATTTTAAACTTTGTTTCAAAAATTTAGTCATCTGATGGGAATTTTTGTAAAGTTAAAATTCCCAGAAATTTATTCAAATATAAATAATAACTATAATTATAATTATATAACTTATTAAGTAAATTAGTCATGTTATTATAAAAAAAAAAAACAAAATAAAAATTAAAAAAAATAAAATAAAAAATAAATATAAAAATTAGAACTATTTTTTAATAATTTTATTAAATATATAATTTATTAACTAACTAAGTCATTTTATTGTATTTAAAAATATATATATTATTTTATTCAAAAAGAGACGCTCCTCTAAGAACCTCAAAACTTACTAATCTTTAAAGATCAATGACATTGAGTGGTTTTTGATTATTTTATTTATTTTTTTAATTTTTATTTTTAAATCTAGTGTTTATTGCGTGGAAGAGTCTATCTGCACGTGACGCGCCTGGTAACAGCAGTTCTCGTAGTGCTGGCAGAAACTACATGTTCTCTTTCCTGCTATAAGGCTATCAACCTGCTAATTTGATTTCCGATTGTCATCCCCATGAATGATACTCTCGATTCAGATTCGGATTCGGATTTGGATTCGGATTTAAGATTCTGAATAAATAAAAATAGCACTTAGCATGTGAGTGGCGCGAGCCACTGATAATGCCCCAAAGATCGCTGATATGGAGAGATTTATAGGCATATATCATTATATTTAGCATTTTTTATGGTTGCCTTAATCTAAGGTCACGTTCAAAATGTTGCATTTTAATAGCCAAAAATTGGAAAAAAAAAGCGTAAAAAAATCAAAGAAAACAAATATGAAAATCTGAAAAAAATATACCCTAAAATCCAGTCAACAAATTTATGTTCATTTATAAGACTTTTAGATACTCTGTAGAAAGGCGCAGCTTGGAACTACTTTTTGCCATATTTATATGAAAAATCGATTCCCTTGAAAAGAGGGAAAGAAAATCCAATCAAATTGCCATAAAAAACACCCTCAAAATACCCTTCCTTAAAAATCGAAGGTATATTAAATATTTATATTTATTGTGTTATTTATGTGTTCCACGCACTGCGATGGATCTAACCCATTTGGGCGATTTGGGAGGGAAAACAACAAATGGATCGATCGTAACTCACGAAAAGAAAAATAATTTAAATTTTTTATAGGATTTTCAGATCAAGTATTTCCTTGGATCGTCTTATAAATAAAACTGTTTACATCATAAAACTAAAAGGAAATAAAAAGCAATTCGAAACAAAGATCAAGAAAAAAAATAAAAAATCGAAAAAAAAGTGTTTTTGTTTATCACCTGAAAAATTGAAAGATCCATCATGGAAAATTTTAATCGTTTAATTGTCATTACTGTAAATATTTATTTTACCTCAAATGAAGCCTAAATATTTACGTGCTACATTTAACAAACAAGTTTTAATTAAACTGCGAAGAAATTTTTACACCTTTTTGAAGGATATTTGATACAAACGAAATTAAAAGAAAAAATTCAAAATAAAAAATTAAAAGTAAATTTAACAGAATCTTGGAAAAACTGTACCTTTGGCTGAATGAAAAACCCATCAACCCATATCAACAAAAGATCCGAAAGATTCGACCTTTGGTGTTGTATCAATGACACGATTATAAATAGTAAATATATAATTTATTTATATATATGTATATGTGTATATGTATTTATATATAAACGTGTGTATATAGTATATATATGATATGGCACGTTCTTTTTGCTGAATCAAAAATTGCTGATTCACTTGGTTTGGACAACAGGTTCAGATGGCGATGGCCAGAGTGTCAATAATAATGGATGAATCGCCTTAAGTCAACAAAAAAACATCACACTCAAATCGAATCATTTTCAATTTGCGTCAATTACAGGCGAAAGATTAGCCTCGTTCTAGTTTGGAATAATGAGGCGCTTCGTCGGAATAAAACAACGTCCGATAATACAGGCAAAATACCCTATAGGGGGCCCTGCTAGCAACTGTAAAGCACTGCAAGGAGGACTAACAAGTGGAAGCACAGGCAGACAAATAAACGGACTGATAGACAAACAAACAGTGAGACAGTCAGACAAACAGTCAGACAGACGGGCAGTCAGCCAGTCAACCGGACAGTCAGTCATCGAGCAGAGACCGTAAAAAACTTATGACTGCCTCCAATCTGAGGCTCAGGCGGCGCTTATCAAAAAGTTAATTTTACAGGCTTCAAATCCAAAAATAGCCGCCCAGTTTTAGTAATCCCCACGGCTCTCCGCGCATTGACGGGCGTGTCGCCGTTGCGCTTGTGAGACGTCAATCGAACAGTTTGTGAGATGCAAGTTTTTACCGTTGCATGACGCAATTTGGTTTTGCGATTACCGTTACGAATTATTTGCTGCTGATTTTAAAATAAAAAACGAGTAGCCCAAAAGGTGGATCAAGGTCTCAAGATCAAGTGCATCATTGGATTCAAAGATGCCAGAAATCAGCTGTCAAGGCGGTCTTCTTATCGTTTGTACATATAACTCTATATATAACAGTACTTGTTTATACACACACACACACGCACACGCACACTCATATATAAATATATACACATGTATATTAAAAATATATAAAATATGCATCTACAGGCAAAGCTTGTCGGGCACGTGGACAGTTAATGAATGGGATGTACTCGGAATATTAGAATAACCTCATGTACATATTTGGGCAGCCTTGGGCAGCCTTGTGCCAGCCAAAAATTAAAAACGAAAAGGCAAAGTATTTCATCGGTTCAATGATAATTTATGGCTTTTAGCGTTCAATAGATATCAAAATATTTGCCTTCTTCGAAGAACAATTCTGTAAATATTTTTAACTTAAATATTTGCACAAATCAAAGAAATTTTCATCGCGCGCACAAAAGTATGCAACATTTTTTTGGGTTAATGTTGAAATGGGATATATTGGCAAAAAAAATTAGGATATTCATTTAAGATAATAAATGTATTAAAATATAATTTAAATAAAAAAGAAAGAATATAACAATTTAGATTATTAAGTAAAGAATGCAATACTGTTAAATAAAACGAAGAAATTAAATATATAAAAATAGGAAAAATTGAATTGAGTAATCACCAAAAATAAACTCAAGCTTTAACTAGGAGTAATTTAAATTGTATTGATTAGCTGGACAAATATGTTCTTAACTGTACTAAATTGGTAAATGACAATACTTTAAAATATTGTAAAGCTCTCAATTACATCCAAGTTCAGAACTCAATCATGGTCTTACTTAAAAAGCGACATAAAAGCAACTCGTGAAATTTATTGAGCATCGATTAGCAATTAAATAAAAATTGAAAAAATACCTAAAACTAAATCTGCAACTAATTGATTTGTTTACAAATTTGTAGCCATCTATTTATATTTTCTCCTTAAGTTGTTTTGTAACCTCATGTCAATGGCAGTTGACGAATAACGCACTTTACGTGCAACTCAGTCTGTTGTTCGCCATAGATGATTTTCCCTCAAGGAAAAACAACCTCAGACACACTTCCCAATGCGCAGCTGGAAAGTCTGATTCATTTCGTTATAGACTCTGTTATGTCTACTGTATCTGCATCCATCTCCCCAAATGATGGATAGTGTGATAAACCGCACAACTCGAACGACGATCAACGTATGCAAAGCAATCCGGAGGTGACGCTCATTGAATACTTAAGTGTTGGCCATGCCTTTCGATTGTGTGCATTGTGTGGGGCTGGGTGGGTGTGGGCAACAACAATAAGCTCATTAGTTGAACAATTTCAAATTATTGTTATTATTATTATTATTATTGTTCTTCTTCTGTCAACAACAAACAAAACGCAACCCTCGACCCTCTATCTGGTAAATACGTAAAGGAGATCTTGTTGTAAACAATTTCCCATTAATATTTATTTACCCTGCTTATCATTGGATCCATCTACTCCCCCTCCCCCTCCCCCACCTAAGCACACAAACAAATAAACAAATAGCTAATTGTTTTCAGTTGCTTTTCCAAGCTGCGAAGGTGAAAATCGATTAACTGTATACAGATTATATCAAGGGAAACTACATGTGATCAGCCCAAGGGTAGGAAATTTCCCAGTGATAGGAAAATCTACAGGCAAAGGGCGGAACGAGATTTCATTTAATTTTTGGCTATAATTCAGGTATATAAAAGGCAATCGACTTGGATTATTCCCCGAATAGAGTTTAAACACTCAAAGAGTGGATTCACAGGAAAAGCGATATATATCTTCAGGAACAGAGATCTCAGTGCGATGAACTCTATAAATACTGAACGAAAGCAGCAGCAACCCATTTATCTAATCAACTTTGAGAATTATCTGAAGCCGAAGAAACCCCAGAAGATAACACCTCTCCAATTCTTCGATAAGCCCGAAAAGCCAAAACCAAAATTCGCTAATCTTCGGAGTGTATTGAGGCGTTTAAAAATCTTCCGCTGGCTACGGACAAAACGCGCGAAGCTCTCCAAGAGTCTGGAGCAACTGCCTCTGCCCCGATTTCTCAATTTTCTACGCGCCCGAAACGATGACGGCCTCTGCAAGCCGAAGACAGGATTTGAGATCTACTGCGAGATGTCGAGCATCCATGGATTCCATATATTCGTTGGCGCCAAGACGTGGCAGCGAGTCCTCTGGTGGCTACTCATCTGCATAGCTTTACTTCTGTCCATTTTGGTTCTCATCTCTTCCTACGGAATGTCAGCGGAGACACCAACCATACGCCTCATAGAGAGCATGATGCATCCAGTGTCTGCACACCCTTTGACCTTTCCTGCGGTAACCATCTGTGGACTAAATCGTGCCTCCAAAGGACGATTGTTGGATCGATCGAAGGAATTGAAAATCTCGGAGCAGATTCTAAAACAAGTTCCTTGGGTAACAAGTGAAAAAATGGAAGGATTCAATAAGTCGGTGATAGAAAATTTTACCAGGGTGAACTCCACTTGGTCACAGCTTGTGGAGCAGCTAGCGCCTCAGATCTGTGAATCCCAGGTGCTGGGATGCAAGTGGCAGGGCAGGACTCGCGATTGTGGAGAACTCCTATCCACCTCCTGGAGCCACAGTAAAGGTCGCTGCTGCAGCTTCAATCCACAACGAATTTGCGCCCGAACAGAGTGCAGTTCATCCAAAGGACTAACCCTGCACTTGGCCACAAAGACCGAGGATTATGGAAGCACAATGTATACTGCATCAGGATTTTCAATTTTCATACACGAGACACATTCTGTGGCCAATGAGGATACTCAACGTGTCCTCATTTCGCGTGGCACAGAAGCACACTTAATGCTCACTTCCTTCACCACTCATGCCACATCCTATTTAACCAACATGGACATGCAGAAGCGCGCTTGTTATCTAGCGAAGGAGCGTGTCCTGTTCAACTATTCTGAATACAGCCAGGACAACTGCTTGGCGGAATGTCTGAGCGAAAGGACCTTCCAAGCTTGTAACTGCGTAAAGCCTCAAATGCCCAGTCAACTCGGTTGGCCTGTGTGCCAATGGGAGCAGCTAAAGTGTGTGCGTGAAACAGGTACGACTCCGGGTTTTATATAGAAACTAATTCAAAAAGGATATTTTTAACAGATCTGAGATGGAAAGAGGCGCAATCGTCCTGCGATTGCCTGCCTCCTTGTCAGTTTAATCGTTACTCCTTACACAGCGATTTGGCCGCCCTTAACAAAAACTATTCTAACTCTGAGGCTAATGATGGTTTTCTGTAAGTAAGGGAAGTCCAAGGATATTTTCGAAATACATTTTTATCCTTGCGACAGAAAAAACCTTAATGCCTCGGACGATGTTGTGCTGCACGTTTACTTTGACTCCTTGAGCGAGGAACAACTGCGACTGGATGTCTATGAGAATTGGTTGACTTTTATAGGTAAGTACAGTGGAACAAGCTGTTAATGAAAGGTACAGTAGAACAAGCTTATAATGAACGGACGAACCAAACAAAATTATTGCGACAATCGAAGGATATGTCTAAACGTGAGATTACATTTTGGGCCCTTCAAAGTTCGTTTTAGCCAAGCTCCACTGTATTTGACTAACGAGCTACTTAACCTACACCCAATTACTAATCACGCCCCCCACCCACCGCCACAGGCACCTTTGGTGGCATCACGGGGCTTTTTATGGGCTGCAGCTTTGTGTCTGTCTTCGAGTTGATTTTCTTTGTGTGCGTGAGGCCCGCTTGTAACTGGCTGACCCGTCAGCAAATCCGAAACCGAGTGCGACGTCGACGTCGACTTCAACTCCAAGCAGCGAATGGTAAGGGAAATGGTAATTAGGACGTCCTAACTCACCGTCATTGGGGCCAAGTTCGAGCAGTTATCAGTCGGAGTTCCAAGTGCCTGCAATGGCGTTCAAGAAGCGGCGCATCTTTGACTTGCGCGTCGTCCAAACACAGCAATTGACCAAATCCTCAGGAAGTCAAAGGACCAACAGTACACTTCCAATATCTAGTGGTCAGCATCCTGTCCAGCATCGCGGTACCAATTCGAAGTCAAACAAGTTCGTTCAGTTCCGGAACTGGTTAGCCGATAGTCTGCGCAACTATTGCCAGACGACGTCCCTGCACGGCTTCAGCTACATAACGCGGCAGGACATCAGCCGAAGTGAGCGCTGGTTCTGGTTGATTGTGGTCATAGCTGCGATTATAGCCTCGATAACTTTGGTTCTGGTGTCCTGGTACTGGAACCGTGAAACGCCCACCGTAACGGTCATCGAGAGCTCACATTTTCCCACCTGGAATATACCCTTCCCGGCGGTCACCATTTGTAACTTCAACAAGATTTCCAGGAGCAAAGCCTTGACTATGTTGGATCGCCTGTGAGTGACGGCAAGTGGGTTAAAGTATTGGTTGACATGTTTCCACATTCCAGGCAACTACCACCAAATGCAACCAGGGAACATCTACAACAACTCCTTAATCTGACTGTCCTGCCAGTTGGTCCGTCCATCAATGAATCCTCCCTGCAGACCTATGATCAGATATTAAATCTTAACAACCTCACGTTGACGGAGCTGACAAGGCGTCTCGCACCCGATTGCCTGGACATGATCTCCCGCTGCATTTGGAAGGGTATCAATGTGCGCTGCGAGAGCCTCTTCCAGCGTGTCGTTACCTTGGACGGAATTTGCTGCAGCTTCAACTACTTTGGTGGCATGACCAATAATTTTCCCAAGTATATTCCAAGAATATTGGATTCCCTTTTTGAAGTCAATAAAGTCCTCTTAAATTGCCAGGAAAATCGCTTATCAAGTGCCCAAGCGTCCTTATCGTGTTACGGGCTGTGGCTCGGCCACAGGATTATCCATCGTTTTGGATCCCATGATCGCCGACTACTACGGCACCTTCTTCAGTGGTTATGGGTTTCGTCTGCTCATACATGATGCCTACAACTTCCCAGATGAGAATTCCGAAACGAAGGTGGTCACCTCCACACGCGAGAGCTTCGTACGCATAAGTCCTGAGTCCACGTACGCCACCAAGGAGATCCGCCGCATGGACTTGCAGTGGAGGAACTGTCTCTTTGGTACCGAGAGGTCGTTGAAGAGCATGAAGCGTTACTCCTTCATCAACTGCATGTTCGAGTGCAGGATGCAAATGACACTCCGGCTCTGTGGCTGCATTCCATTCTACGTGGGCTACAATAGCACCAATGGCAACGTAACGCTCTGCGGGATTCTCCAACTGAACTGTATAATTGAAAGTAAACGTAAGTGAACGCGACTTGGCGGAACTAGTTCCTACGCTCTCAAAAGGAATCTCAAAGTTCACAAAGTTGTCTCTCAGGTCTCGTGTCCCGTGCTCTCGCCAATCTGAATGACTCACTCTCCGTCGTCCGGAATACGATCAGCTTCCCCTGCGAATGTCTGCCGGACTGCGAGTCCAATTGGTATGTCTCTGAGAGCACCCAAGGCAGACTCGGTGCGAACTACGCCTTACGTAAAGGCAACAGCAGGTGAGCTGCAACTATCAATCCTTTTCCCTCTAAATACTAACGTATCCTTTGCCAGCAACAGCAGCAATCAAACTGATACCATCCTGTTACACGTTTTCTATAGCGACTTGATGTCCACCAGATATCGCATGGAGATCTTTCAGAACTGGCTCTCCGCCCTAGGTAGATCATCAAAAGGATATTTTTAAAATCATCTTTAATTATTTTATTTTCAAATTTTAGCTTCGTTTGGTGGACTTCTGGGCCTCATCCTTGGATTCAGCATTGTGACAGCCTTTGAGTTCGTTTATTTCCTCACCTTTCGTCCTGTCTTCAACTACATCAACCAAGAACGGGACTAGCTTCTTAATATTAACCTAATCTGTACCTACAACTATTCCGACTACTAAGATCTAAACTCCATTAAAGAAAATGAATGTCATTCCTTTATTTAATCAAAGTATCCCAAGGCCTTGACCTCGTCAACCATGGCAATAACGGAGTCCAGAAGCTCGTCACTGGTGGGAATGATTTGGTTGGCAGGCAGCTTAAAGCCGGTCAGGAAGGAGTTGGACGAAGGACGCAGTTCGTAGCAGAAGGCCATACGCACATCCTGAGTGCCATAAGCCCAATCCACGCTAGCGCCAGCTGCGGGGTAGATGGCATCATAGATGTTGCCTCCAGTGTACTTGGTTTCGTAGCGCTTGGAGACGGCGGCCACGGCTGCATTGAAGACTTGCTTATAGTCCTCCACGTTGTCTGGCAGATCACCGGTGTGTCCATAGGGATAAAGAAGGTACTGAGAGTAGGCATGGAACGAGATGTACAGCTGAATTTTGCCCTTCAGAGAGGCAATGTAGTTGGACAGAGAGAGGGTCTCAATTTCAGAGAAGGCCGAGGGTCCGGCGTAGGTATCAGAGCAAGGATTGCTGCTGGCACCCACTTCGTTCCAGTGGAAGCCCCAGTTGCGGTTGGGATCAGCGCCAAAGCATTTTCCATAGGGAGTACGTGTCTTGCGCCACATGCGATCGCCCTTGTGGGTGTAGACATAGCCATCAGGATTGGCGTGGGGAATGATGTACCAGGTGTAGTTATCGGCCAGTTGCTTAATGGAAGCCACTTCGGATGTCAGCAATTGGTTAATGAAGTACGTGGCAGCTGCTGGGCCAATCCATTCACGGGCATGGATACCGGCTTCCAGGAAGATGCCAGGCTTCTCACTGCCGCTCTTCGAAATCTTGACGCCCAACAAGGAGCGGCCTTGGTAGGATTTGCCACCCTCGATGAGGGTAACAACGCTGGGGTATTTTTTGGCCAGGCTAATCATCCAGTTGTAGGTATCATCCAATTCATAGTACTGCTCCCAGTTGTATGGCTCATCGGCACGACCCTTGACGGCGACCTTTTCGTAAATTTCATCCATTGTTCTCTGGAAATCCGTCGATTGCACAATATATTGGATTCCAGAGTTCTCCAGAATTGCCATGAGATCGGCCACCTTGTGTGGGGCAACAACCACTTGGACATCAGCACCCACGATATGAACTCCATCCAGGAACAACAGGGAATCACTTGATCCTTCCAAGTCCTTCAGTACAGCCAATTGATCGGCATTCGCTGAATTGATCTTGAAGAGGCGATAGTTGTCATAGCGAACGCGTTCCGCTTGGACGACCAAAGTTGTGGCCAAGAGGCCAAAAATGGCCAAAAGAATCGACTGCTTCGGTGACATCGTTGCCGATGGTATGAGGTGTACGAAGTCGTGTGCTAACTTATATACTCATTGGCCTTTTTTGCGGGAACATTTGTGATAAGCGGCGATAAGTCAATTAGCCAAATCTTATTTATAGTGGATTTACATTGGGACATAAATTAACACTTATCTCCCCATTGAGGACTTATCAATGCCACAAGAACTATAAATCATGGTAAAGGCGTTGCTTTAGTCACAAGTTGATGGATTTCCAGCCCGAAGAAACTTTTATTTTATTTTGGTTTTTTCCAGATCGTATATAAAAAGGACTTAACTATATAATCACTTATCAAATGAGTTTTTAATTGAATGACAATCATAAAACCCTGTAAAGTTCGACTTTTGTAACTCTAAGACTTTCTGGCGCTATCAGTTGACTTTTGATAAGAAAGAAAAACGCAAGTCATCGTCGGTTTTATGGGCAGCCCACAGGAAAGTAGGGAAAAAATACGTAAGTATCAGACAGCGGATAATCTAATCTCCTGGAGAAATTCTAGTCAAAGAGTCACTTTCAAGGGCAGCGGGAAAATTAAAAATAAATTATGTGCAAAAATTTCATTGATGGAATTTTTGATTTTTGAATCGATAACTTAAATTAAGGTGAAAAATTCTTCAATATAAATGATAAGAAAGGGAAAAAATTTCATTGATTAAAATTAAATACTTAAATTAAGGGAAGAAATTCCGGAAATAAAAGGACTGCACTTCCCATAAAATTTAACAAGTAAAAACAGAAATTTCATAAATTAATATTTTTCTGATTAAATAAGGGAAATAAATTATTTAAAATTAATAAAGTAATTTTCCAAAATCAAAGTTAAGAATTTAACTAACAATAAGTTAGTCAATAAGACTTAAGTCTCTCAAACGAGCAACGAGAAGAAACTGTTGCAGCCCAAAAAACGGCTTCCAAAGGAAATAAAAAAATATCCTTAATAAACAATTATTTTCATTGATTAATATTTTTCTGATTAAGTTAAGAAAATAAAGTATTTAAAATTATTAAAGTAATTTGCTAAAACCCTTGTTAAGTTAAGGATTATTTTAGGCAAATCTTGCAAAGAATTTTATTAACTTATTGACTCAAGTCTCTCACGCGTGAAAGGAGTAGGAACAGTTGCTGCCCAAATAACGGCTTCCAAGGAATATAAAAAAATATCCTTAATAAACAATTATTTTCATTGATTGTTATTTTTCTGATTGAATTAGGAAAATAAAGTATTTAAAATTATTAAAGTAATTTGTTAAAACCCTTCCTTAAGGTAAGGAATATTTTAGGCAAGTCTTGCAAAGAATTTTATTAACTTATTGAGTCAAGTCTCTCAAACGAGGAACGAGAAGGAACAGTTGCAGCCCAAATAACGGTTTCCAAAGGAACTAAAAAAAAATCCCTAATTTCTTTTATAATTTTAAAAATAGTTAGATAGCTGCTGTCTAATATTTTATTTTATTTTATTACATTTAAATGATGGCCCAATTAGGTAGCTGCCACAATCAGCTGCAAGTTGCGTCCACCTTTCAATTAAAGACATCAATCAACTGTGTCGTCATGGACTCTTGGCAGCCGAAGACCCACTTTGACAGGCTCCAATTATTGGAATTGATTTATGGCCAAATTGGAGCTAAGTGAAACTATAAATTGAATAAGCCCCAGACTTAGTCTGGAGCAGATTTTGGCCCGACATGACATGATGGCTCGCCTATCAGATTTGGAAACGAATTATCAACGACTCTTCAGGGACTTCCTAAGGAACAGCTACATCAGTGGACTGCAGCTGCTGCTGCTCCACACACCCGTGCGCTATGCCAAGTGAGTGGACAATTGGATCTTCGATTCTATAAATGATCCCTAACCCAGTTCCACGTTCAATGTTTGTTGACAGAGCACTTTGGGTGACGTTTCTAGCCGTGATTGTTGTGTGGACACACATTGTTATCGTCAACCTGACACTCGAGTACATCGTGCAGCCCACTGAGATCCACATGGCTCCCAATTTGGTGCACGTCTCGAACAGCCCCTTCCCCGCCATCGGGGTCTGCAGCGCCAACATGATCAGCAAGCGTCTAATGCGCGATTTTGCTTCCAAGATGTAAGTCATTTATTAGGTTAATCTTTATTAAAAGTATCCCAGTTTCTGGACCTCGGCAACCATGGCGACAATGGAGTCCAGAAGCTCGTCGCTGGTGGGTATGATTTGGTTAGCCGGTAGCTTGAAGCCTGTCACGTAGTTATTGGAGGCAGGACGCAGTTCGTAGCAGAAGGCCATACGCACATCCTGAGTGCCATAAGCCCAATCCACGCTAGCGCCAGCTGCGGGGTAGATGGCATCATAGATGTTGCCACCAGTGTATCTGGTGTTATAGCGTTTGGAAACGGCGGACACGGCTGCATTGAAGACTTGCCGGAAGTCCTTAACGTTGTCTGGCAGATTACCGGTGTGTCCATAGGGATAGAGAAGGTACTGGGAGTAGGCATGGAACGAGATGTACAGTTGAATCTTGCCCTTCAGGGAGGCAATGTAGTTGGACAGAGTGAGGGTCTCGATTTCAGAAAAGGGTGAAGGTCCGGCGTAGGTATCAGAGCAAGGATTGCTGCTGGCACCCACTTCGTTCCAGTGGAAGCCCCAGTTTCGGTTGGGATCAGCGCCAAAGCAGTTGCCGTAACGGGCACGAGTTTTACGCCACATGCGATCGTTGGTGTGGGTGTAGACATGACCATCAGGATTGGCATGTGGGAAGACGTACCAAGTGTAGTCATTGGCCAACTGTTGAATGGATGCAACATTCGAGGTGAGCAGCTGATTGACGATGTAGGTCGCGGCCGCTGGAGCGATCCACTCACGGGCATGGATACCAGCCTCCAGGAAGATGCCAGGTTTCTCGGTGCCGCTCTTGGAAATCTTCACACCCAAAATGGAACGACCCTGATAGGTCTTGCCGCCCTCGATGAGAGTAACAATGTGGGGATATTTGGTGGCCAACGACTTCATCCAGGTGTATGTATCATCTAGATGATAATATTGCTTCCAGTTGTATTCCACATCAGCTCGACCCTGAATGGCAACTGTTTCTTCGATTTCATCCATTGATTTTTGAAAATCAGTCGACTGAAGCTCGTACTTTATCTTTGAGCTTTCCATGATCTCCAAGAGATCAGGCACTTTGTGTGGGGCAACAACCATTTGAACATCAGCGCCCAGAATATGAACGCCATCCAAGAACAGAATCGAATCACTAGATCCTTCCAAATCCTTCAGCACGGCCAACTGATCAGTATCCTTGGCGACAGCCTTATAGAGACGATAGTTGTCATAGCGGACCTTTTCCGCCTGACCAACTGCAGCAGTGGCCAAAAGGCCCAGCACGGCCAAGAGAAGCGACTTGTTCAACGACATGGCTGTCGATAGTATGAACTAGGGAAAGGTGCATGTACGGCTTTTATAGAAGAAATCTAGCAGTGTTTTTGGCAACCAGATAAGTCCATAGAGTAAATCTAATTTATAGCGTTTGCATTTTATTAAATTCTAAGGCATTCAGAAATCGAGTTATCGGCTTTGAAACCTTTTTTAAAGAACCTTATAAATCAGAGGAACGTGACGCATGTCCCAAATAGCAAACTCTCTTTGTTTACTTTGCAACAATTGATGAATTGATACCTGGAGGAGACATAAAGAACTTGGGCTTAACAAATCGAAGTCCTGAATAAACAAAATCAAGATTACTTTTTGGCCGGCATAAACTTGAAGGAGGCTTGGGAATTTCTCATATGACAATAAAAATTCTCACTCGCATTGCATTTTAATGCCAAACCCAATCGACAGATATCAACAACAGTCTGCAAAGAACCTTTTATCGGCCAACAATACTGGCGCCCCACAGCTTGATCTAGATGTGGACGACCTGGCACGACGTTTGCTTGTGCTAGCCAATTTCTATGTTAATGCCCACGATGAGCCCACGTTAGAACCTGAGGAATTGGGTCAACTTCACTGGCTGCTCAGTGGTTACTATAATGGCGATTACTCGGTGCACGATATATTGCGGGAGCTATCGCCCGATTGTGGTGACTTGGTTATACGCGGAATCGTCTTTGGCGAGCCCGTCAACACAAGTCAATTGTTTCTTAAGCGCGCTACATCGTCAAGTGTGTGCTGCATATTCAACTATCGACGGCCCAGCTACTCGCGAATTCCGTAAGTGTAGGGACTATCTTAATCTTATCTAATCTTACCTTATTTATGGTTATATAGGTCAAGACGAGCTCATGATGATGCCGAGATGGCAACACTGCCTCAGGTAATCTTTGAATCGAACTCCATTTTAAATGGCATACAATTTGCTCTCCAGGATGCAACGGAAGATGATTACACGAAAACCTATCTAAGCAATTCGGCATTTCGAGTGAGTACCGTACGCGCACACTGTTTGTCTTTGTTTAAATATCACATTTTATTTAATACTCTTAATTCACTATTTAATTTCAATTTATTTCATCACATTTACAAATTGCGCAGCACGTAAACAATGAAAACCGATTAAAACTAAACTTTATTTATCGATATCTAAGTAGATCATTAACATACCATTAACATCTTTTCGTTCCTTCTGCAATTATGTAAATACCTTTATCGAGCATCGATAACATTAAATGAAAAGCTTTGGAATTTACCGTTACTTACTCACATGTTGTTTACTTTAGCTTTTGATATTCCCGCAGGAGGATTATGCCGCTGTACAGTCCAACACTCATGGTGAACTTTTCGTCGATCACAACACAATTGTGGAGATTCCCATTCAGCCCACGTTCTTTGACTCCAGTGATCCTGTGCGCGGAGTTACTCCGCAGACGCGTCGCTGCTATTTTCCCGACGAGGGCAAGAAACTGTTGAATCAGTAAGATTCAATTTTTTTTATATATTATGTTAATTATGTAATGCCTTGCAGATCGTATTACTCCTTGGATGAGTGCCTATTACTGTGCCGTATTAATAGCATGCTGGACCACTGTGGCTGCGCCTCCTCCCCATTGGCAGGCATTGCCACATATGTTACCCACTGCACGTTGCTAGATTTACCGTGCCTTATGAAATGGAAACGCGTGTGGTATGGTTATTCGGAATATCCCTACCTAGACGATAAGGATAATCTATCTAGTATAGATCAGTGCTCACATTGTCTGCCAACCTGCGATGGCGTCGACTTTGACATTGCCAGCAACATTGCTCCCCTACGTAGGACCTATAACTCATCCGGCTATTTCCATGGGTTGCTGTAAGTCTTATGATTGTTTCGTATTCTGTATAATCCCCTTTGCAATTCCGTCTAGCAAGGGATTGAATAATGAGCGGCCCTTGTCCATTATCAAGTTGTTTTTTAAGCTACGCTTTGCACAGGCTACAAAAATGGATATGGTTGGCGACTGGGTTGTCCTCTTGAGTTGCGTCTAGTATTTGATGTTAAATGAGATTCCTTTTAATGATTTGGCGTCTTCACAGATCGCTTTGGCGGAATCCTCTCATTGATGTACGGATTTAGCATTATAAGTTATATAGAGATCGTATATTATCTACTGGGCAAGTGGTTTGTTTACTACGTCAGAGCCTTTAAAGCCGCCAGGAAAAAGAAGGATGGAGTGGAACTGCACAGCAGCTCACTCAATTGGAACGAGTTGCTACCCCGTGGAACTGTCATCAAGGATTACAACAACTTCAAACAAAGTTTAGGAAATACAATCGAAGTGAAAACTGGGTACAAAAAATGATGTATTTAAAGCTGCTTTGAGTCTCAACACACAAAACCAACAAAGGATTAGTTTATAACTTTTATATATAACTTGTAGGTTTGTTTATAATCAATGCTACAAATTGAATTCCAAAAAACCATTGAGTAACACTCTAATAATCGTCGCCACGGGATACGACCTCCTTACAGGTGGGTCGCAGCATGATCGTGTGCTCATACTGGGCAGTGTAGCAACCCTTAACGTCACACAGTGGTGGATAGGACTCCACAATACCCTTGTTGCATAGATCCTTCAGTGCTATTTGATATTTGGTGGCACCAGCGCGATCCAGCCAGCGCTTGCAAAAGGCAAGTGTGCCAAAGTGTTTGTTGATGGTGGTCAACAGTTGTTTGGAAGACTGAAGTCGGAGTGGCATAAATGGTACGTCATAGTTCTTCATGTAGTGAGAACAATCCATATCATCGTGCACAACACCACGACCCGTAGAACCAAACGTTTCAATCGCATAAAACTCATCCTCCTCCATGCGTGTGGACTCACCACCCTTGACAATTGGTACAGTCTTTCCAGCATGAATCCCTGCAAATCATCAGATTGGAAAAAGAATATTATTGGAGTAAAATTCCCTTCTAGAAGCTGTATATCTCTTACGGTACGGGCTAATGGAGTGTCCATTCAGATTCCGTATGGCCTTGATGGGATAAGTCTTGCCGTCTAGTTCGATTTCGTATGACTCCATGACCTCTTGAATGGCCGCACCAATGTCGCATAGACGGACGTCTATGCCGGCCTCCTTGATGCCGGTGTTGGTGGCCTCTTTAACTGCTTGAAGCAGCTTATCGTATTTGTCGTTAAAGGTCAATGTGAACGCGCAGTCAATGATGCGTCCCTTAATGTGTGTGCCAAAATCAATTTTGCACACATCATCGTACTGAAGCACCGTTGTATCGCCGGCATTGGGGGTGTAATGGGCAGCACAATGGTTAAGCGAGCAGCCGGTGGGGAAAGCTAAGCCCGCCTCCAAGCCATTCTCGCCAATAAGGCGACGCGCTGTGTTCTCCAGCTCCTCGCATATCTGGATCATGGTCATGCCTGGCTTAATATAGTTTTGCATATACTGACGTGTTTGGCGATGAGCCTCAGCTGCTTGGCGCAGCTCCTGGTAGATGTCATTATTCATCCGGTCTAAAGCACGTGTCTCCTCTGATGTCATACGATTTTTCGCCGTTTGATCATCGGGCATATCCTTCGGAGTGGGATGCTCCATTATTTGTCCCTCGGGGTAATTGCCATTGGGATACAGCTTAGAAATGGGTATTGATGGGGGATCTGTTTGAGCTCCTCCAGCTTTTTTACCCTTGTTTTTCTTTTTAGCCGGCTGTGCAGAGGCTGTTGGCGCCTTTTTCTCTGCCTCGCCGTTTGTGGCAACCTCTGGCTCACCACCCTCAGCGGCCTTTTTAGCTGCGGCTTCTATATGATTACAAGTAGACAATACGCAACATGAGCATACACAGACAAAACGTATTTACACATGTATGGGTATACATAAACCCGTAACTCAATCGGCAGGTCACTCACCTTGTTGCAATTTTTTATTATTTGGCTTTGGCTTCTTTTGTTTCTTGCCATCCTCGCCGGGTACCGCAACGGGAACATCAGATGATGCGACCTCGATGTTGGTTGTCTCCATTGCAGACATATTTATTTGTAAATTAAAAAAGTAAAGTGGCGGCTCTTAAGCAACGGAGAAATGCAATGAAAACACGAGGTTAGTGAAGAGACTCAAGGCACATACGATTTTTACCGATAGATGCAAGCGATATTTGTTTCGTGAATTTCGTGAACATGTTAGCCTAAGAAAAAACACAAATAAATTTAGAAGTTCGATCAATTTAGCAATTTATGTTAAAATCATCGGTAATTGATTAGATTATGTATAAAGAGATCAACGATTAAAAATAATGTTGTGATGTGATTATTAAATAAATATTATTTATCGATACATTTTTCACTCATTGAAGCAGTGCTGTAAATTTTTGTATCACAGTAATCGATACTTTTTAGTTATAAATCTACTCATTTTATTTTATTTACAAGCAGGCGACATGGACGGAATTTTATTTCCCACGCAAAGTTCTTTAAGCGACAACGATGATGGTGATCTAAAATTCTTTAATACCTCAACAAATACGCGCAAGGATAGTGATACATCTGATACGGCGGATGGCAATGGAAATGAAACTGATGCGGATGGCCAACACATAAAAACTGAAGCTGATGCTGATGGTGACTCTGAGGAGCCCTCACAGAAAAAGTTGAAAACAAAAAAAGAACTGGAAGAAGAGGAACGTGAACGGATGCAGTGAGTCGTATAATATATTTTTGACATGAAACATTGTGTATATTATTTTTAAACTAGGGTGCTGGTTTCCAACTTCACGGAGGAGCAGCTGGATCGATATGAAATGTACCGACGTTCCGCATTTCCTAAAGCTGCCGTCAAGAGGCTAATGCAAACTATAACGGGATGCTCAGTGTCTCAGAACGTAGTTATTGCCATGTCCGGCATAGCTAAAGTTTTTGTTGGCGAAGTCGTCGAAGAAGGTGGGTTAAATCTTTGGTCTGGAAACTGAAGGTTGCTTATAATTTGGATGTGTTTGTGTGTTTTACAGCACTCGACGTTATGGAGAGCCAAGGCGAATCGGGAGCGTTGCAGCCAAAATTTATACGTGAAGCTGTGCGTAGGCTACGTACCAAGGGACGTATGCCCATAGGACGCTTCCAACAACCGTATTTTAGATTAAACTAAGTGCAAAACACGCCCCTAGCATGTAAGTAGCTTTAAATTAAGTTTCTTGTCAATATACAAAAAGTCTTTTTTACTCCAAATATACTTAATTAAGGAAGAACTTAAGCTAATTTTGTTCTCGTGCCTCAGCCTGCATAGTTTGCAAGACAATGTGCGGTACAAGATGCGACGAGGCATAGTTAAGTGGCACTGTGGCCAATGGCGCGCTGCTGTCCGATGGGAAGTGCGCCATAAGCATATCCCGATCAATTACATCCTGGGCGACCAGCGTTTTAGTCTCCTCGTATTCCATGCCAGCCTCAGGCTTGGCACCCATCAACAGCTTGCCACGCTGGACACCCATGTACTGTGTGGCCTTGGCATTCAATGGGAGTTGACCACAGGTATCCGCATGCACCTTACGATGCGCCTGCAGATTGGAAATACATGTGAAGCGCTTTCCACAATTATTGCACAGGAAACGTTTAATGCCTGTATGGACAGTCATATGGGTCAAAAGACTCTCGCGGTAGGGATACTCCTTGGGACAGAGCTGTAAATGCGAACAATAAAATTTGGTTAAATAAAAAGCGATTTCCTCATGAAGATCTAAAGTGGACACTGGACTACTACACTTACATGGCACTTGTAGGGCTTGAAGTCCGTGTGACGTGTTTTCAGGTGCGACTTGTACTGCGCCTTCACCTTGAAGGTCTTGCCACACTTTTCGCACTGGTAGGGCGTCGCCGACTGGTGCAGGAGCATGTGCGTCTTGAGAATGCCAGCCGTGGAGAGTCGCTTGAAACAGATGCTACATTCATAAAGTGGCATGCGTCCGCACTCGGATCGCACGTGATCCGACAACGAGGTTCGCCCGCTGAACTTTTTGCCACATTTGTCGCAGATGAGGTTTCGTGGCAAATTGCGTGGTTCCTTCTTGGCGTGGAAATTCTTCTCGTGATTCTTGAGACTGTCGTGGCCGGTCATGTACTTGTCACACTTCTCGCAGTAAAGCAATTCCTTGTGCTGCTGATGGGCGTGCTGTGTGGCCAGATCCTTGCTGGCGAAGAAAAGATTACAGTAGCAAGGACACTTGAAGGTAAGACTGCCGTCCTTGCCGTGCACCTTCATGTGGGTCTCTAGACGTTTCTCGACTAGATAAATTTTGCTACATATTTTGCACTTGAAGACCTCTTCGTCCAGCTTGGCATGTCCGTCCATGTCCTTGAAGAGTTCCTTGATGTTCTGCTCGCTTAGGTTGTGATCGTCTCGCAAATGCTTCTCGTATGGCTTCCGGATGTGGTAGATCTTCACGCAATGTGGACACTGCCAACTCTTCTCCATTTTGTTCAACATTTTCAGTCGTTCCTTGAGTTCCTTCTTTGTTATTTTTGCCACTCGTTTGGGCGAAGTTTCGGCCTCCCGCATTGGCGAAGTGATTATATTGCGTTTCCGGTATTTTCGCTTTGTACTGGACTTTGATGTTCGCTGCATGAAGGCGTCTTCATCTTCGGCACTCTCTGGCTCCGATTCCCTAACCGCCAAGACATCTTCCTCTAAGTGTTCAGCCCCATTATGTTTCGCTATGGGAACTGCTGCAATCTCGTCCAATATTCCTGATGTGTGCTCCACCTTAAGACTTTCAAAGGGCTTAAGGCTCTCGTCTGCACTGAGCAGAACATCCAGAAGTTTATCCTTCTCATTGCTATATATGTCAAGGGCGGCGGCCTCCTCCTTAACAAACAAGCTCGCATCTTGGTACTCAAAGTCTGAGTCGGCGACTTCTACTTTCACCAGCGCCGGCGCGGGTAATCTAAATTGAACGGAATCTGCTTCATCGTCACTATTGTTGGGCTCAAAGTCGGGATACTCCTCCGCCGAGTCACTCAGCTCATGACTGCTCTTTTCGAGCTTCAACGACGGCGCCTGCCCTTTAAGTCTGGTTGCCAGGGGCATATCATCCTCACTATCATCAGAGGATGCAGCAGCCGGTTTATTGCACTTTTTAGGTCTTCCTCGTTTTTTCCTCACTCCGCTGTTGGCGTTTTTCTCCAAGGCTTCTTTTTGAGCGGGAGCTAAAAGAGGAAAACAATTTAAACCCATTCTAAACCTCAAGTGATCTTGGTACTTACGACAGTCAACACGTCCGCAGGTGTCAGGACGATTGCGTTGATGTTTGATTAGACTGGACTGACAGGAAAAGCGCATGGCACAGCATTTGCATTCCACAGTCAGAGAGCCCGCATGCTCGGAACGATGTGTTAACCAACTCTCACGATCCACGAAGCACTTTCCACAAATCTATACACAAAAAGATTTAAAAACCAGCGAATGTCAAAGGAAGCATTTAGTTACCTCGCAATTAAAGGGTTTATCTGTGTTATCCATGCATAAAAATAGTTTGCGATCCTGATGATGTTCCTCGATGTGCGCCTCGTGCTCCGCCTTGCTGCTAAATACCACATCGCCGCTTTCACACAGGTTGCATGTGAGAGCAGCGTGTGCGGTCTTCACATGCTGTTTTAATTCGTCCTCATGACAATAGTGGGCATCGCAATGCCGGCACTGGAATCCACCAGGCGGATCGTGTTTCTTGACATGCTTCACATAGCCAGCCAACGAGATTAGCGCCTTATTACAAACGGGGCAGTGGAGCTTCGGAATGCCATCCGTGGTTATTTCCACTAGCATTTTTTGTCCAGATTGGGAAGCTTCAAAATAAATAAAAACTTTAATTATTTCCATTGTTATTACAAGCTAAGCATGTTATCTTTCTCCCCAGCCCTGGGAGGATTTATTGCAACCCTCAGTTGATTGTCTACAAGGAGGGGGACACAACAGAGCACTGCGGCTTAGACGTAAACACAAGATTTTATTGCTATTACATACCCATTTTGGAATTAAATTTCGATTAGCTAACTACATATGAGCATATGTAATTCACAAATTAGTTAAACTCGCTGAAATTGGCATCGGTTATTGCGTTTTTACGCATACCGTGTTTGTTTTTGTCCAGCAGCACTGTGAAAAAATTTAACTACTTGCGTCTACACTCAGAGAATACATATTAGAGATGGGAGAAGCTTGTATATCAGTGACTTTTCACATGTTCCTCGCAATAGTCACGACATTGCTAGTTTTGAATCTAAAATTTACTTATATATAATAATAAAAGTAAATTAAGTAAATTGTATATTAAAAAGTTAATATATATATTGAAATTATATATATTAAAATTACAAAACAAATATTAAAAAATTTATAAAAGAGCAAATATTTTTTTGGAATGCTTTCAAAAACAGTTAATTTATCACGTTGCGAAACGTGATGTTAAAATTAAAAGTGTAATTTATAAATTAAACACTTATCAAACATAAGACTTAGTTAGCTTAATTACAATTTATGGTTTATAAAGTTGATTTTATATAAACAATATAATTATCTTTTTAATTCAAGATGCACATAGCTCCGTTAACAGCTCACGCGATTGTAAACATTTAAGGTGCTGTTAACTGTTGGTCTCTTAGCTGTCAGCTGAGAGTCGTTAAAATGTTGGCTTTATCTACCGATTTCGATAAAACGCAGCGGTTTGGCGAAATTTTTTAAAACATTTTTAAAAAATGTATTGTTTTAAAATATTTACTATCAATTTCTAAGCAAAGTAATATCTACCGTTTATTAAATAAAATAACAAAATAAATAAAAAAGTATACATTATTTTATTAACATTAGAATTTTATCAAATTGGAAATCCTACAATATTGACGGAGCAAGAAATTAAGATCAATTGATGTTATTGGTGCAAGCTAATGATTTAATTTAAATTTTTATATAATATTATTTTTGTTTTACGTAGCAGCTGTTTTTGCAATTTTATAATATTGCGTGCAAATATATAAAAGGAATGTGAAAACTTACCGTTCTCTTGTAGTTACAAAATTAAGTTACCAGATGCATTAATAAGGATGTAGCCAAAATGGTACTTTAACAATTATTTGAATTTGTCAGGTAGGGTACAAATTTCCATACAAATGCAAGGTAGCATGGTACCATTCTTATTTTGGTACATAATTATTTCAACAAGTGGCAGCTTTGATCCTGAACTTGGCTTTAGTATGTCATCAAGCGGTTAAGTGTTCGCGTCGGTGCTAACGACTTTAGTAGTTAAATTCAATTATTCGTTGAATTTCTTTATTATAAATTCAAATGAGCGTTGGAAATGAAAGTAAATGATTAATGTTATAAGAAACACTTGTTTACGCGTCGGCAAATAAGAAATTTACCAACTAATCGTTGATCAAAGATTTAAAGAAAAATTCTGCGTTGTGCGCGTTTTTTTTTTTCGTTTTACTTGTCGGATGCAAATAGATAAACAGGTGGAAATGAAATGCATATACATTAAAGCATATGAAAGAAAGAGAAGGCTATGGACAAAAGATGTCCGTTAGGTTGTCGTAGTGTGTGTGTGCACTGGCTTGCAATAAGCGAAAGAAAAGGTGATATGCAGTAAAATTTTTGTTTTAATGTAATAAAAGTTTACGCTATGCATGACTATATAAAGTGGCACGATATTTTTATAAAGCTTAAATAAAGTGCATTATAATATGCCAATATAACAAAACATGTTCGCGCGACGAAAATTTGAAGTTTAGCAGCTAAGTCGTAGATCAAAGACAGCGATAAAATATTCGCGTCTCGCGCGAATTCTTTTTTGTCTTCTTTTTCGGCTTGTGTGAATATAACAAGAACAACGCGCATAAAAAAATGCATGTAGTTGAATCAGAAGAAGGAAAGAAAATGTGATAGATAAAACAACAGTTAAATGAGATGTATGCAATGCATTGTTAGCGTCCGTTAATTTATCTTAGTGTGTGTGCGTGCGCGCTTTGTAATTACCAAAAGAAATTGTGTGTGTGGGAAGGAGGGGAGGAGAGAGGAAAGGAATGTATTTTTTTTATGTGATTGGAGTTTTTGCTTTGTGCATCGCTTTGCTAATTGCTCGCTTGCATTTGCTTTTTTTTTTGTTTTTTTTTTTGTGCTTTTAAAGTGTTTGATTTACAAATAATGTAATGCTGTATTTAATTAAGAAATTATTCTGTGTTTGCTATGCAAATATTAAAGCATTTAAAGTGTGGTGAAAAAAAAAATATATTTTTTCTATAGTATTTTTTTTTTTTTTTAAGTGTTTGTGTGGTTTGAGGAACAAGTGTCTCAAAATTAGTTTAATTGGTAAGTCAACATGTTTTATACATCTCATTAATTTTGAATGTGTATGTGTGAATGTACGGTTGTATTGGTACATGCAAATGTATGAGGGTCGGAGTTCTTCTGCAGTTGGTTAAACGCTTCATTTTTTTTATGTTTTAAAAAATTATATTTAAAAATGTATTGTAAAAATGTACAATGTATTAAAAACTAAATAACTTTACAAGCAATTCACAAACCTTTGCATCTTAAAATATTATTATTAAAGATATATATCACGCACACGCTCATTACTAACCATATATTAAAAGATATTTACATTTATAAAAGACTTGTTGATTTGGCTAAGTTTCTGGAATTTGGGCTCACTATTCGTACTAAGAACTACTTAATAACTGATGCCAGTGGCATGTTCAACGTCATATCTAAGCATTTTATCAATTATTCTATTGTTTATCACTTCTTTCACATTAACAGACCACAAAAAGTCATAGTGGTTCCAGTCTTTGTAGGGTATGCGGTACAATTCCACACAGGGCATTTGAGTTGCCAAATACTCTACATCCTCCACTGCCGACATATAATCGTTGTCACTATAATACATATGCACACAGCTGTTGATGTTTTGAACTTTGTAGGAGGGCGGAGTGGATTGTTGATAGATCATCTCATTCAGCTCCTTCCCATGATCGTATTGCCGAAAGTCCCCAGAGCTGTAAAGCTGCATGTAGTGTATGATTTGGGTGGTGGATGCGCCTGCCGGATGTGTGGCGCAAACATCTGTGAGCAGCGTCTGTAGGAATCGAAAATTAAATAAGTAAAATCTCAACAATTGACAGCAGCTTTGATTTTGCTTACATGATTCAAATGCCGCGTTCCCCAACCACCAATAAAGTCGAGCAGCCCGGAGCATAGAAACTTAAACATTGATCCCTCCGAGCACACATGTTCGCATAGAAGTTTCTGTATGCTTGTAATGGGCAGCAGTTCCATGTTGCTCAGCACCCAGGTTACAAAGGAGGGGGTGCCCAGGAATATGCCGCCCAACTTGGACAAAACAAATGAGTGGTTCTTCATGTAGGCAATGGGGGCCAGCAAATGCACCGACCGAACCTTCTCATTGTACCATGGCAGCGATGACATAAGCACAAAGAAGGTAGTTGTGCCCTGTGAATGGGCCACAAAGTGCAGCGAACTGGAGTTACTCGTTGCCAGGGAATAGTCCAACATCGCGGCCAAGTCGTATACGCCAATCTCGTGCCAACTGAACTTCCAGAAATCTGTTTTATCCGGATGAATGTGCTTGTGCTGGCGGGAGTAGGTATTACCACGCGCATTGCCCAGCCACACATCGTAGCCCGCATCGGCGAACATGTAAGCCAGCGAAGTCTCTGGTCCATTGATAATCCAATCATCTGAAGCACAGAAAATCCCATGCTGCAGGAATACAACTGGTTTTTGTCCCGTTGAATTAAATTGCTGTAGCTTGGGTGAGGTAGGAATACGGTAGATTGTTAATATATAGTCATCCCTTGTGTGCACCGTGTGCTCCTCCACTGGATAGTTTTGATTTGTGATAAGGCTGGCCTGTAATACAGAAAGAGAGATTGGGTTTATTTAAGGACTATCAATATCAACTTTAAGTGCTTAGAAATTGATATTCATTTAAATTTGTCATTTTTATTTATTGCACGATTGCCCAGCAGGCCTCTTGCTGTTTCAGACACTCCCCCCTTATTGTTAATCCATATAACTTATTTATTATGATTTTAATCTAATGCCTTATCACTTGAAAAACTCAATGGAAGTAATCGAACGTTTCTAAGTATTTGTTCTTTTAATGGCTTAAGTACTTTTTCTTTCGTTCCCCGAATGTGTCAGCCTATCATTTCGCCAAGTTAATAAATCCAAAGTCCAAGTGCTTCATGTTTTTGTTTGTGTGTATAAAATGACTTATATATTGTGTATATTTGATAAGTTATTGTTAAGACTCCCTGCGAAAATCAAAGACACGTGAAGTAATAACTATTACGATCTCCGTTCCTCACTCTCTCTCTCTCTCGCTCTTTCTCTTCCACCTATTCCCAGATCAAAACAAAGATAAACAGCTGTAAAAAGCTCAATATGACGAGAAGGCACAAAGCCGAAGATAGTCGAGCGCAAGCACCACCAGCAATGAAAATAACAACAACAATAAGCCACTCGGCGTCGACGTTGACGTTAACGGCGACGCTTATGGCAAAGTCCAAGCACATGTAGCGCGTCATCGGTCAAACTTTGGAATCGGCCCACGGCGTGTGCCATTCATGATAGGGGCGTGGCAAAAGTTTTACAGAAAAGCTTTTCGACCCCAGCGATCGTTTAACTACTATCAATGTTGACGGGGGTTATACTCGCACACATACACACACACACACATGGACCTCCGCTAGTGTCGCGCAGTTTCGTACTTTTCTCTTATCGGAGAGCACGAGCAGCTATTGTTTGCCGATCGGGTGATCGCAGCAAGCATAAGTGGCCCCCATATACACTCATACACATATACATGTGTGCACATACATATGTGTATGCAAGTGTTTGTGGGTTTATACAATTATGTACTATCAATCTTTCTATTAAAGCGCTTTCTATGATATTCCAGTTTATAATCATGTTCCGCTGATATTTTCGCAAATCGAACGTGCGTAAGCGAAATGTGAAAAACGGAAGCTGTTTATGATTTGAACATTTGTACGATAATACGAAGTATATAAGTGAATATATATATGTATATACATATGGCTTGTTTTTGATATAGATCACGCGCTATTTTTTAGTTTTTTAGATTCTTAACTAAATTTCTATAGCCTTGTGGCATTATCAAGAAATACATTAGCTTTTGGGGGGGCATAGAGTTATGTGTCGGTTGTAATTTATTGTTGCCTTTAAACGCTTGAGTGCCGCCTTGATAATTATTTACATGCACTGATCAAAGTTCTAAGTTCAGAAAGTTCGGGAAGTCCTATAATTAGATATATAGTCTTTTCTCTTCAAAAAACAGTAATTAATCCTTTTTTAAAAATATATAATATTGAATATTGATTATCATTTAATAAGTAGCAATTAGTCAAGTTCGATGAGCTACACGCTATTTCGCCCTGGCTGATCTCATGCCGATTAAGGCACTCGTGTCGTTTTCATTGATTACAATCAATAGACTACAAAATTTATCAGTTGATTTAATGCAATTTTACAGTTGCCAATCGTCCATTTCGACTTTTCTTTGTTTAGTTAATTTGTCATTGAACTCTTTGTTTGGCAAACGTCTGACTGCACTTGGAAAGATATTGACCATTGATAAAAAATAACCAGTAAAACTGCGGCTCTTCCAATTTCCCGACCATATAACTCGTATTGTCCCTATCAAAGTCCATTATTTTAATGACTAAGTAGCAAATATCTTATCATTTGGCAAAAAGTAAAAGGTAAAGTCTATTGCTTCCAGCTTGTCTCCCGATTCGAGTGTCATACAAGGTTAACTATTACTATAGATCCTTCTCGAGTGTTAGGCAATAATGTGAAGTTCAATTAGTAGTTAGTTAATTAATTACTTATATTTATACTAATTGTCAAAGTTGTTTACTAAATTTATATTTTTTTTTTTAAAATAGTTTTGTTTTAATTTTTTGAAAACTGTTTTCTGTCTATGAAACTTCTAAGAGTTTAAAGTATTTTTTAATATTATCAAATTATATGGCAGAGCTAAAAAATAAATGTATAATAATTTTAAGAAATTTAATTATTTGCTTGCTTGTAAATAATTATAATTTTGTCCTGCCTTTTGCCTATTAAAAAATTTAAAATATTAATTATAGTTTTTCCTTCTCATGTCCCGTCTGAATATTTTAAAATTTTAATTTTTAATTATTATTATTTGACTTCCGCTTTACTATTTTAAATTTTAAATCAATTAGTAATTATTATTATTAAGGAACATTTGGCTTTCGCAATGATGTGCAATAAATTGCAAACTATCGTTGCGAAATTTAGATTTCTCATCTGCAGTCCTTGAAAAATATCAAGTATACGCACTGTGTTTGCCTAGTTTTAGTGTTTCTTGCTTGGGAATTACCCAATAGTTTGTCCAGTTAGTTGGTACTTTTGGAATTTTTGAGTTGGCCAACAACTTACCGTTACTTTGTGGCCATCCACTGACTCAATGTGTCCGCTCAACAGCAACAAAAGCTGTAAAACCACCAACAGCATTGGCAACATTTTGTGGCTGCAACGTGTTGTAGTTGTTGATGTTGTTGTTGTTGTTGTTCTTGATGTGTTAGTTTTTGTTTTTGTAGTTATTAATGTTGTTTCTGTTGTTTTTATTATTATTGGTCGTTGCATAGGCAGTAACTCGCATAACAGTTTTGTGCACATATTTAACAATCGCAACTCTCAATATTGCGCTCCACTCATCCAAAGTCTGACCCACTTGCAGTTAGATTTTGTAAACACAGCGGACACTGCCCCACGGCCTGCCCCGTTTGGCACTTCGAACTGAAATGAGCGTGAAGTGTTTGAAATTTCGGTTATTATAGTTTTTAACAATGGTTCGGACCTTACAAAAAAAAAAAAATATTGCTATGATTTTACTTACATTTTCACAATTCTTTCAATATTTCGCGTGCTGATAAGATTTTTATTTTGTTGTTTTTGTTTTTGTTTTTGCTTTTGTTTTTATATTTGTAGTTGTTTTTGTTTGTATTACAATTGCTGTGGTGCCTCAATCTACGTGTGCGTGTATTTCTGTGTACTGAGGTGTGTGTGTGTGTGTGATTTTTAATCAGTTGTTTCGCTTCAAGTGATCTTCATACATATACATTAATATATACTTGTATATATGAGAATACATATGTATATATACTTGTTCTTTATATTAATCTGCCTGTTATTAATTATGCGTAATTATTTGCGCCCATAGATGATTCCTTGACTTGAATTTTTGATGGGAAATACGTTGTTTCTATTGTAGTTCTAATTACCGCATAAATCGGGGACAAGATTTACGTTTTTCTGATTTTTAGATTATGTGTCAGGTAGTTTGCACTTGTTTAAAAATAAAGGCAATTAATATTCCAGGCTGATTAGAATTTGAATTACGTCAATGTCAACTTTCAACGTGGGAACAGCTGCAAGATATAGAAATATGTACAAGGGTTAATAAAGATTATGTATTACATGTGGAAAGAGCAACTAAGTATGACTTGGTGACTACAAGAATTTCTACAACCCCAAAAAAAAAAAAACATTATTATAAAGAAGCCAGAGGTGTGCCTCGTACAGGTCAGTTATGGGGGTTAAAAAGCAATTAAGAACCTCTTAAAATTATTATAATTTAAAATAGAGGTTTCTAGACGTCTTAAATTTTAAATTGATATTTTAGTAGCTAAATTATTATTTTAATGTTTAGCCTTTCAATTCTGCACCTTATGAGACTTGACTTGACAGCTACAATCTTTTTTAGAAAGCCTTTGTTTCCATTTTAGTCGAGTCTGACTGTACTTAGAATAAGCTGATGTTTATACGTCGCAAGTAACAATAAGGAAATCTGATGTACATTATATTGATACGATTCATATTGACCCTGAGATTGAGATCGACGTCACACGAGAATAAAATGAATCAAATCGAATCGAATCTAAGGAAGTTTTTCAAATCAAATAGAGACAATCACAAGGTACCCCTCACAGAGTAGGTCATTGTGTAAGTGGAACAAAACAGAGCATTTCAAATCGTGTTTTCTTATCAGTAAAAATTCTATTCATTGAGGCTTTTTTGCTGACTACTGAATTTTTATGTTTACCTCAACAAAAAAATAATTGATAATTATATAAATAATAATTTAATAGGTGATCTTTAAAGCAGATTATTCTGATTAAGTCAGTCAGTCACTGGACCAAAGCTAGGGAGAGCCCCAAAGTTTATTGATCTCTAGACAATTTCCATTCACAGCTGACGCCGTGAAAAAAAAAAAAAACAATAATAAAAATATTGTAACAAACAATTTGCGGCTCAGATGAAAAGTTGACCCCGCGCCAACAGTTTTCGACATGTGAATGATTATCAATGGGAGTACAAAGAAAAAATAAAAAACAAAAAAAAAAAAAACTTGATTGAAAGCCAAATTTGAGTTTGATAGTGGAACCATAAAAAGAGGGGCTTGGTACTGAGCAATGCGGTGGGAAAATCAGTTAAAAATCAGAAATGTGTAGAAAACAAGTTTAGCTACTTTTTTGATGTGAATTTAAAAACATTTCGACACGTTTCATGTTCAGCGGCATTATGTAAATTTCAAAACTTCAAAATATCAGACGTTTCTAGATGTGCCTCGCATTCACTTTTCCGCTTAAGACTGTGACATTTTTCAATTAAAACCTTTAAGAAACTTGCCCGCATCAGTAAAAACAGAAAAAATGAAATACACAGATTTCTCTTTGCAGCGATCGTGATGAAGTAATTTGAACTTGACTTATCTTTATGGAAAGTTAATATAGATCAATAAACTAGTTGGGTTTTGTATAAAAAGTGTATAGTTTTTTTTTTTTTTTCAATCGAAAGTAAGGATATTGGTTTTTAATTGCCGTCAATCTGATCGATCGCATTGATTTGTTTATGATGATCGCATAATTCATCAATTGCCATTATGTGGCTGAGTATGAGGTAAGCGACTGTGAGTGGGCATGTCTCGTGGATGGAATTGATGTGTTGCTTTGAGGAGGTGGCGGTGGCGGAGGCGGAGGAGAAATAAACACAAATAAACATTAGAAACACTCACATAAATTTTGCAAGTAAAATGGAAATTGTTATTGCACTCATTCGAAAAATTATAAGAACCAAAACACTTCCACATTGACGACAGTCTTTTTTTTTTTTCAATTTTTTTTTTTTATTTTTGTTTTGGATCAACAACAATTTATTTATAGAGTTTTGTGCGGCGCGTTGTTTGTGCGTTTATTTCCAAACTAAAACTAGCTTAGACTTGTGGCACTTGGGACAACGCAAGTCGAAAAAGCTTCGGCGCTGGCCAAAGCTCATGCCGGCGATCGTGTCCATAAGCTTTTTTGCGCATGACGGAAGCATGCGATCCGAGTAATTTTCATATCAGTCATCAGCTGTTCTTGTTTTTCATTGCATCTCTCTTGCTCTTACATACAACGAGTGTCGCTGTCGTCGACGTTGGCGTTGGCGTTGGCTTTTTTTTTTGTATTTGTCTTTCTTTGAGTTTTCTAGAATTTTGTTTGTAAACAATTACTTAAGTTCGCATAGCTGCACGCGGCATCGGTTCGCTACCACATGAGGTAAATCTCCGTTGGAAGCGCGACAGACGCTTGCGGGTCAAGTTCAACTTAACCGGTTTCTTTCTTTTCGTTCGCTCTCTCTCTATTTCTCTCTTTTTGCCACCTCAAGTCTTTTCTTCGCTTTAACTGCTATTCGAGCTTTAAACAAATATTGCGTTTGTTTTGACAAACCGTTTGCGAATTTCAAGGTCGTTTGCTCAACTTATGAATCAGTGTGCGGGCATCAAATTGCTCACAAATTGCACTTAAAATAATAACTCTATATTAACTGAACGGCAAGTGTTGCGTCTGGAGGCATTAAAAGCAAATAAAACAATAAATTTTTAGACCACAATTTCATAAGAAATTTTATACACACTCAACTGCAGACATGGCTTAATATAAATAAATGTGGATAAGCCATGTGTATCAGATGTCAGATTTTAAATATCTATAAATATTAATTTCTTAGCGGTTTGCAAAAGAAAAAGAAAAGAAATTTAACTTTAGAAAGAAAAAGAATATTTCGGAGAGATTTTCTTAAATCAAGAGTACATTATATATAATTAAATATAATTTTGTATTATTTTTATTAATAAACTTTATATTGAATCTGGACATTTTGCGGTTGGTTCTGGAGTGGTTTTAAAAAATTCCTCCAATTTTATAAATTAATAAATTTTATTTTTCAATTTTACCCATATTTATACTTACAGCTCACACTTTCTTAATAAATTCAACCTTTAATCTATTTTAAAAATTCCTCCAATTTTATAAATTAATAAATTTTGTTATTCAATTTTACCCGTATTTATACTCACAGCTCACACTTTCTGAATCACTTTCCAACCTTTAATCTATAAAGTTGTTTTGTTAGTAAATCTCTCCAAAATCGATCCAAATTAAATCATATTGTATGCCATAAGCTGCAACAAGGCAAATCCTTTTATCTACGCCACGGGTTACGCTTCACTTTTGATAATAGTTTTATTGTGCTCAACCGTTAAAATCTAGTAAACAACTTAAATAATATCAACAAAAAGTGCATCAACTTAATCAGGGCTGGCATACGGGATACCCTGGGGAATTTTTAATCAAAGGTTAGTTTAAATGTTGATTAAGTGTTATCAGTTTAATTGAATAGGAAATGTATATTTTCTTTGGATCGCCTACACGCAGATTAATTTTAGTTGCCACGTTCTTATGTAACTGCTGCAATATTAACTATCTTTAAAGTAGCTTTAATTTAATGTGGAAAGTGTCCCCATCCAATTACAGGGTATTTCAAAACGAGCCTCGTGCAAGCAGCAGTTTGCGTTAGTCACGCAATAATTTGTTGCGCTGCCCGTTGCACTTTCGTGTGTGTTTATTTATTATGCAAATTTGCATTAATTTTCGTTGCAACACGTGGCAGCAACAGTTGCTGTTGTTACTGGTGCTTCTGGTGCTGTCGCTGTTTTACATTGCGTTTGCGTTCGCTGTTGCTTTTGCAGCTTTAAATTGCATTTGCAGCACAGAGACTTACTTAAATAAAGGACCCTGCGGCATGCATGTAAGCCCGAGGTGCAAGGACATTCGTACATTTGCCTTTGTGCTCAAAATAGTTGATAGACAATTAAAAATTTTTGCTTACAAAGCTATCAATAGTTTTGTCTGCGAAGGTTACGGCGAGATAGGGGTTGGTAGAGGGCATATATTCATATCTGGATGTATATATAAAAAGATGGCTTAAAACAAAATGTGCCACGCCCACTGACGCCCAGCTAAGTCCAGGTCTAAGCACTTTGTGCAAATTGTCAACGTTCTACGTCCTTCTACGCATACGAGCAAGAACAACAAAAACAAAAACAACAACAACAGCAACAGCAACAGCAATGGCAACAACATCGCCCACAGTTGCAACAACCTCGGCAGCAACAATGTGGCAACAAAGGCTTCAGGTTATTGCATGCATTTTAATTAGTAGACAAGCCAAGTGGGTTGCCACTGTGTTGCACTGTGGCAGCGTGGCATCTGCATATGCATGCAACGCATCTAAGGAAGAAGATGAAGGGCGGTTACATGGGTGGAAAGTAAAGTTTATAATCCTGCTGTGATTTAAAGGTTGTAATAAAAGCAGACTGTAGATAAAGGGTTTTTTTTAGGAGGAAGATTAAATATTAAAAATGGAAGGAAATTAAAGAAAAACTTTTTGAAGGTCTGAAAATATACTCATAATATTTGTAAGATTCTTCTGTAACTGGTGCTCAAATGGGATCACATACCCTTGTACAGTAAACACTAGGAAGGATGAAGCAAACATATTGCCATCTATTAATAATGTATTTAAGGTTAAACAAAAATATTCCTATATTTGCCTCAAAGTCATCCAATAGTTGGCCGTCATACGCTCGCATTTCGCATCTCGCATCATCTATTTTGAAAAGGTAAAAATTGTGCATGAAAAATAGCTGGAAAATCGCAAATCATTAGGATGATGAAAAACGACGCTCGGGGAACCAGACAATGACATATGAACCCAAGGAATCCCACAAACGTGTCCAATTCGAATGGCAAACAAAATGTCCAATTTGGTGCAGGACACACAAACGGATAGATGGAGATAGGAGATGGCGCGTGTGCGATAGGAGGAGAGATAGGGAGAGCGACTTACATACAGAAAAGTCGAGGGAAACGAGGAAAAAGAGAAAAACGGAAAAACAGAAAAAGAGAGATAGATAGAGTGATTGCATTGTAGTGTTGAGTCCTTTTCAATCTATCATTCGGCCCTCGCGGTTACCAAACACCCGCTGAACCGCCTTCTCCTCTTGGCGGTTGATTTTCCCAGCAGGCGCTCATACGACCCATTGCCGCCACGTTCTGCGCTAGTTTCTTGTATTTATTTTTAAATTGTTTCGTACACATATAGGCAAACGTATACACGCATACATACACATACACACAAGCACACACACACACAGTTACTGGCACAGCAGCTAACATCCTCGATACAGACATACACGCTCACACACACATCAACACAAACGACAAGGCGACGTGTGCGCCATGTGACTTAAGCTTGTGTGACTGTATGCCTGTGTGTGTGCTTTTGTATGCTAGTGTGCTTGTGAGTGTGCGTGCGCCTATATTGGTGTGTATTGGTGTGGTATACAAAAAAAATCTGTGTAGCTCGCATCTGTCAAGCAACCAAACGCCCGACCCACGCATATCCCTTTGTCTGCGTGTGTGTATGTATGTGTATGTGTATGGTTTTTTTTTTTTTTTTGTTGGTATTGGTCTCTCTACGTCTGTATGTGTTCGTGTGTGTTTGTATGTAAATGTCCTTGAGTGCTTGACGGATGACATTCATAAACGTCACTTCAATTACCTCCACGCGCCAACGCTGCCGCCGCCGACGACGACGTCGCCGCAAAAATTGTGAAAACTCAGTCAGCGAAAGTTGAAGAATTTTCTTTATTTTCTTTACTTTCATTTTTATATTTTGGTCTCCGTTTTTTCTGTTTTTTTTTTTTTTTTTGATTTGAATCTTTCCGTTCTCTTTGTTTTATATCGCCCAGCGTGAACTATTTAAACAGTTTTTATAAATGATGTCTATAAAGTTTGAAGCGTCGAAGAGAATAAACAAAGTTGAAACTAGGAATCCCGGAAAATGTCTCTGGTGAAAAATGATACTGGAAATCAGAAATTTGGTTTGAATTTAAGACTAAAAAGTTGATCCTTGCATATGTAAAGGGAAATGTGCATAGAAATTGATTTCAAATATTTAACTTAAATCAAACTAAATTTATATATTTGCAATTTGTGGGGTAATTTATTTTATTTAATTTATTATTTCTATTTTTTGTTTTAGCCATATAAATATTTTAAAAACATAATATTATATATATGTTTTTAAATTATTTATTTTTTGGGAACATTATAGTTCCACATATAAATTATTTTAATAAGACAAATTTTCTTTTCGGACTCAGGAAATTTTGTAAAATCTTAAAATTAAAATTAAATCTTAAGTAAAGATTTAAAAAGTCTGTGACTTCTACGGGCTAAACAAAATTTTAGTAGCTTTAAAAAAATTTAACATTTTTAATGTTCAGTAAGTTCAAGCCATTTCTAGCTATTTTTATCAATTTTGTTACACTTCGTTAAATTTTATTACTGTTTAATTATCGAGGCAGAAACTTTATTCTAATTACAATCAAATTTTGTAGTTTTCTAGTTTTCCACAAGTTAAGCGGCATTGATTTTCACTCGACATCATCAAAGGGGCAGCCGCCCAGTCAACATTTTTCTCATTTTCATTTTCATTTTTGCTTTTTTTTCTTTTTTTTTTTTTGTTTGTGTGTGGTAGGTGTATTGAGAGGTGGGGTGGGGCAGAAGGCTGGGCGATTTTGTGGAGGGTAGAATGGGTGGCTGCCTTCACTTACACTTGTCCTTACAAATTTGTCCTTTTCTCAAATGTGAAAAGACGCATAATGTCCTTTTACTTGAATTTTTTTCCTCCTCTTTCTTTTCATTTTCTCGTTTTTTCTTTACTTTTATTTTTATTTTTATTTTTGTTACTGTTCTTCTTCTTGTTCTTGTTGTTGTTGTTGCTTCTTTTTGTTGACGACATTTCGCCTCGGCGTCTGTCGCTGCTGCTGTCACGTTACACGCCCACCGCCCACATTTGCTACTTGTAAATTATTTGCATTAGTAGCCACTTGTGTTTATGTGTGTGCCTGCGAGTGTGTGTGTGTGTGTATGTGTGTGTGTACTTGTGCGTGTCTCTGTGCTTGTGTATTTGTATGTTTGCGAATGAATGTATGTCCCTCTGAGTATGTTTCTTTGTGTTTGCATGTGTATGTATATATGTATGTGTATGTGTGTGTATGTGCGTGTGCGTTTAGTTGTGCTTGGCCTGCCCGCTGGCAACGGGCAAAACCTGCCCAACTTTTAGCTAGAGACCAAACACACCCACCCGAAACGCCCCGCCCCCTTGTGCCATCTCCACAGCAGCACCCGTTCTAACCCGTAGTTTTTCCTTACCCCGAAAACTCACTCCTCCCTCCCCTCTCACACACTGCGTGTGTTTGTTTATATATGTATGCACATTGAAATTTCCATTTTTTTCCCTCTCGTGGCTGCCCTTGCTACCCTGTATTTATACCCTATATCCGAATGTGGACAAGTGGATGGGTAGCTTTAATTAATGGCAGGCCCTTTATACACATTCCCAGATCTCCAAAGACTATAAAATTATCATTTTCATTTACAAACGAGTTTGTATCCCATGTTTATCCCGTTGCGTGCCCGCAGACGTTGTTCTTTGGAATAAGGGCTATATATCGTATGCCATGAATATCTCAGTTATTAACTGAAAGCCATAGCTATAGTTTTGGATTATAATTGGATTGTTTATAATCGATGTGCGCTAAGATATCCTTTTTCTCCACTTATGTAGATTTATAATGAAATTTTAAGCTAAGATTCCTTTCCTCTATATATCATATTTACCTTCCTCTTTTCTTTTTTGATTTTCGTAATTTTTCTTATAACTGAATTATCATCTTCGCTGTCATGGGTTTTTTTTTCAGTTACTCTACCGGGATGCAGTTTTGCAGGGTATCTACAAGTCGTTTATGTTTCATTTTCTACTTATTTCTGTTGTTGTTTTTGTTGTTCCTTGGGCCTGCACTTAAATTAACTGATTGCAACATTCTATACAGCTTTTTATGCCTTGTTGTGTTTGTCTTTGTGTTTTAGCCTTTTGCTTGGTATTTTGCACACAGAGCTTCGTACCTCATGGGAGTTGCGTTTTAAGTGGCTAGTAAACGCGTTTGTTACTCTACATTAGCCCAATGTATATAAGAGTGTATGTAGCAGTTGCTTATATTTTTGAGTTTGTGTTGGTTTTGGGTTTGTTTTGTTTGTTTGTTCGTGTTAAAGTTTTTTATGCAGCGCCCATTGCGTGCGTCCAACGTGGCGTATGCGCAATGTGGGCAAATACGTGTTTTAAGCCAAATGCATTAAACATGCCAAAACATTCTTCCAGACAGTAGCTAATTGTACACGGCCAAGTGGGGGGAGTGGTTGCAGAGGAGAGGGGATGAAATAAAAAGAGACAGTAAGATACAAAATAGCAGTTAGTGTATAGTTTTTTTTAGAAGCGTGTTTGTTTGCCCAAAAAAGGCAAGGATTTAAGTATGTGGCTCAAGTAGCTGGTAATTATGGGCATATCCTTGCGTTTAGGTGGGCGTGTGCTTACTCGGGGTGTGGGCTAAAGCTATAAACATGATAAGCCGTCTGCGGTTAACTGTGCTGATAAACTGTCCTTCGGGCTTGAGTTGTTTAGTGGGAATTGCTTACAAGGCGCAAGGATATGCAAATTGAACACAAAAGCCCGCAATTTTCTTTATCGTTTGCTAATAAAACGAAAACTCAAGAAGCTACAACAAAGGCGCTTGGAATTTGAAATGTGTTCGGCCAAGTTGTGGGTAGTTTTGAGGCAATAATCCCGTAATAATGATCTTTAAATTTAAGTGCGTGTCGGCAAGGACACTTTAAATAAAAAAACAACTATATTTATCTTAGTCAGCACTAAGCAGTCGTATTTGCAGAGTTCTCAATTCAATTATTCAAATTTAAAATTATTTTTATCTCACAGATTTGCAACGCATAACAGTTGAGAGAAATTCAACTGCTTTCAGACATTTAATCCATTTCATTTAGCAATTAAGGATATCTAAAATTAATGTCAGAGATATGCTTAGGGGGAATTGTTATGTGTATGTATTTATAAATACTTCTTTACATTAATGCAGGAAGCTGTTCCCTCGTTCGTTAAGGACAAAACAATTTGCATAATCACAGGCACATTGTGGGAAACGGAAGCCTGTGCGCCAATGTCCGAGTAACAATCGGAAATCTAAAAATAAGATTTAGCGTTTTTGGGAACTGTTTCAACCAAAATAGGAAGTTGAGCCAACCATGTCAAGCTCTCGCACTGTATGTATGTGTAAGTGTGCTGGATGGATGGATGGGTGTGAGTGTGGGTTATTTGGTGGTTGCTTGTGTGTCTGTGTGTGTGTGTAAAACTGGCCTCGTACCCGTCACACAATTTCAGGCGCAGGCTCTGAGCTCGCCATCCATAGCGATTTATCAAAGTTCATTGAAAGTGTGCGCCACCCGCTTAGCCGGACGCAGAAGTTGTGCCTCACACCGCCTTCTCTCTTCCCATTTCTTTCTCTCTCTCTCGCAGCCTCGTTCTCACTTTTCGCCCTCTCTTTCTACCCCTCTCTCTCTCTCTCTCTCTCTTTCTCAGTCTCCGTTACTTTGGTTTTCTTCCTCGCACCTCCTCAGAGCAGCATCAAGTCACGCCGTAAAGTGTGTGGCGTGTCCTTGAGCAGAGGATTTGGTGGGGGACGATTGTGGCGGCGGCAATAGCAACGTCCTTGCCAATGACGACGTCATTCATTAAAATTTTCGCAGCTATTTTGTTGGCCAGTGTTATAAGTTCAGCGCATTAAACAGCATTGAGCTGTCAAGCGTGTTACAATCCAAACAAAGTGCCATAAAAGCCAGTCACAGTCACAGAGTGCAAAACTTTCTTTTTGTTCCTTTACTGATTTATGATACGAGTCCTCCCCGACCTTATCACAATCTGACCTCCAAGCCGCCCCCAACCCCGACCAGCCACCTAAATACGTTCACAGCTTCCAGCAAATGAAAAGTCAATACGCCACATTTGATTAATAATCATATTATATGCTTTATTAAGCATCGAGACAAAGCATAAGCCCGCATTAACAGCCAGGACACGAGAGAGTTAGGCAACTCAAAAGAAGGTGGGTGTCAGGGTGCCAGGGAGAGGCGTAAGCAGATATGCCTTCTAACGATTCTCAGGCTCAGTCCAGATGAGCCAAATAAATCTGGATTAATTTGCCTGAAAATTGGAAATGAATTGGTAACGAAATGATCTAATTTCAGAGCATCTGAGACATCCGAAGATGTTGTCAAGTTTCAGAAGAGTTGAGATGAATTTAAGCGGTCGATTTATGGCTAGCTATAAGACAAAGAAAGATAGAGAATGAGATTGGGTTAGAATATATATATATTAGATGAATATCTTTTAAATTTAATCCTTAAGTTGTGCCAAAAACAGGAAGAATATTTTTAAAAAATATAATATATTTAATATATTTAAATCATTTAAATTTAATTAATAAATAGTATCAGATATGGATTATGGTACAAAATATTAAATATCTTTATTTGTAGTAATCCCTTCATTTAAATATTCGTAGTAATCCCTTCAATTTAAATATTTTAATTTTTAAATATAAATATTAAGTATACGCAGTTTATATTTATTTTAAAAATAATTTACTTAAGCAATTATATTCAAGCGGATTACCATCTCATTTTCCAGAGAAGAATAAGTAATATAAGTACTTGATTTCAAAAGAAAACTGCATCCATTGTTGCCTTCCATTTTATAGGACAATTTTTGGGCTGCAGGGCATCTTGGGAACAGTTACAAACAGTTACAAGCATTTACAAACAGTCTTCTATAGTTTGCTCATAACGGCTTATAGCTACTGTCTATTGTTATATAACTCTTTTGTTTGGCCCCAGTTGACTTGGGCCATTTGTTTGGCTGGCGGTGTCCTTTATAAGTACGAGTATCTTTATCATGTCCCTTTGCCTTTCATGGCTGACAAGTGCAGACAGGCTTTGGGTTCGACCACATGTTGTCCGTCCTGGCCAAAGGAATGTATATATATATATATAAATATATATATATATTGCTCCTGGTTCCAGTTCCTGTTTGCTATTCCCGGCCACAAATTATAATTACAAATGATATATTCTGGCGTTTTTATTATAAGACTCTGCATAAAATAAATGATCTAAGCGCCTATTAGACTCAGCGTCTATGACAAACGTGCAAAACTTTCCTCTGCCTTTGTTGTTGGACGGTGTTTTTTTTTTATCCACCGTCGTTTGAAATACTCTAGGAAGTTGGATACAATGTGTTCTGGAAGAGATTGATGAATGCCTCTGCAGCACAACCTGACACGTGCATGAACTTAACCTAGTTTCGGAAATGATTGAAGATATCAATATATAATATATATAACTTAATCTCTTGATCTATTATTTCAAGCAATTTTCCTTGACATTCCCACTGATTACATTTATATATATATGCGTGTGTGTGTGTATTTTTTCGATAGCTTCGATAGTTTCGTGGTAATGAACGTAAATATACCTGACCTACTTTCGGAAACAATAGATTTATTTATTTTGGGTAGTTTTTTTTCCGGATTTAAACACGCAGTTAAATAATTTTTTAAAGTGTTTTGATGCCGTTACAAGTGTATTGACGGTTCGCTGAATTTCAGCTTTGGGACATTTCATCTCCTTTGCCCTCGCCTTGAATATTTGATGCGCCGAACTGGAGGGCTATCAATAGGCGGGCAGACAAGGGCAACGCGGGCATTGGGCTGGGTATGAGGCCGGGTCCGCAGCGTCGCATTGTTGTGCGTAGAAATATCTAAGCTATGCGGCGTACTGAACCGGGCATAATCAAAATACAATTGTGCGAGGATGTGTATGTATGTGTGTGTGTGTGTGCACGACTGTTTGTAAGTGTTGTAACGCGTGCACAACATTATTTTGTGTGTGCGAATGTGTGTGTGTTTGTGTGTGCGTATTTTTTTTTTATTTTTGTATTTTGTTCGTTTTTGTTTGTTTGGGAGCGAACGCAATGCTACCTGTGCTAAGGTTCTCGGCTCTGGGCTCTGGGCTCGGGGCTCTCAGTTGCGCTTGAAAGCTTGCCATAAACTGGAAGCCAAAGGACAAGCGCGAAAGTGAGAGTGAGCCGGAGAGCGGTAGGGAGTATGGGGCATAGGGAGTAGAATATACTACGAGCGTGTCTTCTATTAAAGCGTGCAAAATGAAAGAATAATATATTAATTAATTATAAATTGAAACAACACCAAGAACGTTGATGCCAGGGATGCGGTTGACTAATGGAAGAGAGGAGAGGAGTGTGAAAGAGCGAGCCTGACTGGCGGTTAATGTTACCAATCTGTAGAAAATCGCAGCTCCTGTGCAAGGCACGACTGGAAGTAATTGTCTGTAGCTCGTGTGCCCGACTGGCAACATTCGGGCTTTCCAATGGCGTCGTGTCGCTGGGCCAAGACTCGTCGCTGGTTGCTGGTGGCACAGGATCCAAAACGTTTTCGTGCGCTGCGCTGACAACATCCTCGCGGGAGAAAAAAGCGGACGGTTCGTTTCTCAAACATTGCCTGTGTCTGTGTTTGTGAGTGTGTGCAAAAACTTTTTATCGTGTGGTGTGCCTGTGCCTGTGCCTGTGCCTGTCCCTCTGACTGTGACTGTGACTGTGGCTTTGGCTGTGGCTGTGGCTGTGACTGTGCGAGGTGTTGAAAATTAATTGCACTTTAAAAACCACAAGACGTAGAAGAAAATGCTTGAAAAAAAATAACTAAAAGAAAAACGAGAACAAAACGAACAGTGAAATACTAAACGAAATGGAAATTTGTGCTAGAGAATTGAATGCAAAGCTATTTTTTTATATAATCAAGCAATAAAAATGACAGAACGCTCGTCTGGTGTATATGTATATGTATATGTATAAATATATATTTGTGCCCTCCGAGTGTATGAGTGCAAAAATGTTAATACCATTGTATCATTGTATACATGGAAGCCTGAGTGTATGAGTCTATGTGAATGTGTCTGTGTGTGTGTGTGCTTGTGTGTGTGTGTGTGTGTGTGTGCGTGCGTATGTGTGTTCTTTCTCGTGCCTTCAGGCCTTTCATAAAGAGGTCAAAACGTTGCTTACGTTTTTCTACGTTTTGCAGTGTGCAAACTTTTTGCTGCCACTGTTCTACGCTGGCCAAGACACAAATTTAACAGACAGTCAGTTGGGAAATTGGTAGTCAGCTTTCTTCAAATTTTTGGCAGTGGCACCGCCCCTCTATGTGCGTTCAACGCGAATAATGATATAATAATTAGCGCAATGCGGGCAATTTAAGCGGAACGTTAATTTAAGACAAAAAGTTGAAACGTAAAAAATGTCATACTTAATTTAATTGCATACTTTTAGGGGCTCACGAATTTTATAGTTTAATTTGTGATGATATCAAAAATAAAATAAAAATAGTTGAAAATAAATATAATATAAAGAAATATTTTTAAAATTCATAATTTAAGATTTATATAGAAAACAGATCTTAAGTTCATTGATCTGCAGCATTGGAGAGAACTGTTTTATCTGCATTTTCAAGACATTTTAGTTTTGAAGTTCGATCCTAAGAAACTTGTGGAAAGTGTCGTGGTTTCCTGCCTACTGAGACTCCTAGAAAAAATACTAGAATTTTAATCAATTTAATGTTGAATTATGTAAAGACCAACATAGAGGCGAGAAAGTATGTTACGCAATTTTGTGGAAATAATATGCGGTACACGGAATCAAATACCATTATTAATAATAACGCCACTAATCGTAATATCCTGGCAAAATTTTAGCCAACGTCTAAAAATACTAACCCAAAAATCCAAAAAAAAAAAAAAAAGCAAACACACAAAGAAAAATGCCAACAGCCAGAAATGTGCGAGACCCAAACGCACATAGACAAGGAAGGAATAGGTGGGGGGACGACAGGACATTAGCGGCAGCTACTCAAAGCATAACAATGAACGTAACCGCACATAGAGCCCAGAGACAACCATAGACAGCCACAAGCAGAAACATAAAAAACCGAAGCAAATCGAAGGAGAGGGAGCATTGGATAGACAGAGAAAGTGAGAGAATGAAAAAAGAGAGTGTGGGAGAAAAAGAGATGGGGGAACGAGAATAGGAACCAGAATGAGAACGAGAACGAGCAAAAGAGCAAATGGGAGTGGGTGTGTGCGGGTGTGAGTGTTACCTACTAAACTAAATGAAAGTAAAAATTGTAAGCGTAAGCTAAAACAACAAACACCACACACAATCAGCAGCGACAGCAGCGGCAGCAGGAGTAACAACAGTAGTAGCAGCAGCAGCAGCTACGGCAGAAACAGCAGCAGAAGCAGCAGCAGCGGCAGCGGCAGCACACGCAGTAGAAAACGAAAGCAATAACAGAAACGTGAGCAGCGATAAGAACGCTGAGATAAGCACAAGAGCGTAACAAAGCCATTTCGAGAGAAAGAGGGGGAGAGAGAGAGAGAGAGAGAGAGAGAGAGAGAGAGAGAGAGAGAGAGGGCGAGAGCGAGTGCGAGAGATAGAGAGATTGCGAGGGTAGAGAGTAAGAGAGGTTATTAATGCGTGTTCTGGTGTGCTTGTGCCAAAAGAGAGAGAGTGTGAGTCGTGCGATTGTCTGCATTATCCTGCACATAAGCCTTAAAAGAGCGGGCTTAGCTTTAAATCGTCATTTGGTTAGGCACTTGCCAAAATGTAGACTATAAAACTTTGTAAGCTGCTGTTTGACTAACTTTAACTGTTAATTTCTCTCTTTCTCTTTCTCTTTCCCTTTCTCCTTCTCTTTCTTTGTCTCGCCACCTGCACATCTCTTTTAGCGGATTTACAGCTAGTGCAAGTTCAATGTAAATGCGAAAATGTAAACAAAAGTAACGCACGCGCAGCAGCAGCAACAAGAACAACAGCAACAGCAACAGCAACAACAACGCCAACACCAATCCAAACTGAAGTTCTCTCTGCCATAAACTGGATCTGACTGCCTTCCAGCTGGCGACCGACCACAACGCTGCTTGTCGTATCCCTTCCAGTGGGGCTGCAGCACACGGCCAGCGTCGCTGGCAGTGCCACAACAACGTCAGCAGTGCTGTCCTGCTAGTCGTGCTGTCCTGGCGCTACAGCTGCTGGTCCTAGTACTGGTTCCGCGTTACACTGGCAAAACTCAGGGAAATTTTCCACACACAAACACAAACACAGAAACAAATACAAACACATACATCAACATAAACGCACATACACATACACACACACGCACACGCACACATTCTCACATTCTATCTATCTTTCTCTCGCTCACTTTTACGAAACGTTGGGCTGCTATCCTCTTGCCAAAAATATAAAAGAAAACACATAACTTCACATGGCCTGGCCAGGAGCCATTACCAACATCGAGCGCAACGTGAACGAAGTGGAAATGCTGCGACAGGCGTTAACGCCAGCAGCAACAGCAACAGCAACAACAACAGCAAAAGCAGCATTAGCAGCCGCAACACCAACAGCAACAACACGTTGCTTGCTTAGTGTCGTGCTGTGTTAATTGTTATTTATGTATAGAAGTGTTTGTATATGTATAAATGTGTGTGATATTGCAACAACAACAATGAGAAAAAGTTGTGCAAATGCAAAGGCATAGCATCAAATAAAGAAGAAGGAGGGAGAGGGAGCGATCGCGCAGAGAGAACTATTTGTGGAGCAGCAGAGTTAAAAGTTTCATGCGAACAAAAACAACGACTACAAACGGTTTTGCATTAACAGTAACAGCAGCAACAACAACAACAACAGCATCAGCAACTGTAACTGTAACTGTAAACACAAAACAAGATTAAACGGGTCCAATGTTGCAGCAAAGAACATGCAGCAAACAACAATGGCAGCAAAAGCAATTAAAACAAGAGCAGCAGCAGCAGCAGCAGCAAGAGCGGCAGCAACAACAGCAGCAGCAGCAGCAGCAACGTCAGCAAGAACAACACAAAATAGCTAAAGCTGATAGCTACTGCTCCAGCAACAACAGCTACAACAACAACAACAGCAAAAACAAAAATAACAACAACAATAACAGCCGCATAAGCAGCAGCCACAGTAGGACTAGCAACATTCGCTCTAGCAACATGTTGCAAGCCGCCGGACATGGAGCCAGCAATAATACAACAACAACGATAGATTTTAACAGTCGTAGGCGTCGCGGCCGTCTACGAAGCCCGCACAAATGTTGCCAATTAGTGCCAGCAACAACTTTCAATGTTGCTTCTACACAACAACAAACAAAACAAATACCACAAAAACAAAAACAAAAACAAATACTACAACAACAAACAAACAAACACCATGCAAAGCTTTTGTTATCAATAATGTGCGCGTACATTGTCGATTGTGTAAATATTTTAAAACGCTTAGTATTATTAACATTAAATGAAACAACAACAACAACAACAACAACAACAACAACCACAAGAACAACTACAACAATAACAACAAAGTTAAATAATAACAGCAGCAAACGGCGAACAGCAGCAACAACAACAACAACTACAGGAGTACCATCGCCCACATTTGGTAGGCGTGGTAGATTGCTGTTACTGTTACTCTGTCTGCTGCCACTGCTGGGCAATGTCCATGCCCATAAGCCCAAATCCGTTACGCAGCACAAGCAACAACAACAACAACAACAGCAGCCGGCGTATAATAACGATGTAACGGGTAACAATATGGGGGGCATGGCCGGTGCGCCGCCCACTTATCAAGTGAAATCATCGCAAACATCGAACGAGGACGAAGCCGAACTCCTCTATCCCTTTCAATCCGACGAGCGAGTCTTTGGCGTCGAAGATGAGGATCTGAACGTTGTGCATTTCCGCATACCCAACGGCGAGGATAATATGGCCAATCAACATAGTATCAATGGTAAGTCAAAATAATATCCTTCTCCTCCCACTTCTCCTCCTCTATACCAAAGTGTGAAAGTATTAAGCATACGTACACTTATACACATATACATACGCGCTAGCTCCTATGTTGCGTATGCGTAATTTCGCCCTTTGGCTGAGCTAAATGACTAATGATATTTATATGTAAATATGACTTGGGGTGGGCGGGGGGTCTGAGTGTTAAGGATATAAGTGATTTATGTGACAGAAAAAACTCAAGTGACGGCAATGAAGGATTTTCTCGATGGTAAATTGAATTTCAATTGCATAGCTCGCAATGAAAGCAAATGCGTTACACGAGGCGTATGAGTGATATTTGTGATAGGAAATTGAAATATAGATTTACAGATCTATTTGTCAAACAAGATTTGAAATTCATTTAACTTTCGAACTTCTTTAAACGCAAATCTCACATTCCCAAATTTTTTTTTCTTCTATTTTTTTTTTTTATATTTGTGTCATAAATAAAAAAATAATCCAGAGATAAAAAATTCATAAGAGAAACACATACCACAAATGGCGCAAGTAGCCAAAATGCAAAGGAGATTACGCTTGTCGCGTACGTGATTGGGGTGTTCAATTGTTGGGGTCTATGCAAGGACATATGGCCCAAAGGACAAACAACAGCAAACAACTGCTCACATTTGTAAATAGAGGGATAAAAATACAATCTATTAGTTTTAGCGAAAGGTAAAAAAAAAGCTAAAAAAAAAAAAGCAAACTTTGAGAGGTGAAAGACAGCAAAAGCAGACTTCAAGGGGATGACAGCTAAAGCGGCATTGACATGGATTTGGAATTATATAAATTACATACATATATAGATAAATATCTATATAAATATATAATATATTTATCTATACAGATAGATGTATACTCAAAGATATACAAATGGACAAGCTGTTCGTATTGGACAGCTTATGTGTAAAGCTAAGTAAAATGGCGCAGTTGTTGAATGTCAACGTTGCGTATACTTGATATTAAATATTAAAATACGTATATTAGATAATTCTCAGACTTAGTCTCACCCTTCTTTATACTCCATGTATTCAAAAAGAAATCAATTTAATCTCAAGTTCCAAATTTCTCATTTGAGGAAAAATTTTTTTTTTTAGCGTTTTCCAAACTTCAAATTTTTTATCATTTTTGTGTTGCTTTTGGCAATGTCAAGCTCCGATTACACCTTTGTCGGCCAACTGGGATCATAGTGTAGGACACATTTTGGCCAACAACAATTAAAAATGACCCAACAACCTCACCCTTTAAGCACCCCACATGGCCCTCCTCTCGATGTGGCTTAATGTTTGCCTAGGCGTGTGGACCCTGGAGCCATTTTTCATTTTAATGACTCAACTGAGCTGTCTCTCTGGTAGAGTTCCTTCCCACTATATTCCCTGTTCTCCTCTTTGTGTCGCTATGTCTGTCTGCAACATATATGTATACACACACACACACACTTATACACAAGCACAAAACACACACGCCAAAGTGGCTGTCAACAAAGTGTGGAAAAACAAGCAGTTGTTCATTGGAACTATCAAGGATTGCTCGAATTTTTAATACTCTTTAAGAGTAACAAAGTGGGAGTCCTTGTGGAAAAGCAATTTAAATAAATAAATGAATAAAATAACTATGAAGATAGAAATTTCTGCCAGGATATTTAGGTTAATCACTATTTTTCTTGGCCAACATATTGTAGTTCACATTGCAAACGCCTTTACTGTGTTTATTTGTGTGTGTGATAAAGGATAATTATATGTCATTATATGCAGTTAAAGGTAGTTACAGTTATTACAGGCTTTGAACTTGGCCTGAATAAATATTTTATGAATACTTTTATTCACATTTATTCACATTTATTCAATTTAGAATGTTGCCAAGCTCTCAGGCTTAGGCATGCTTATGAGTCTTTGTGTTCATTTTGAATACCTTAAAAAGCCTTCGTCATGCTCCCTTGTGACCTCATACAGGGACAGGGTAGTGTTCATACGAGCCCATCCCTACACCACTCCACAAGATACACATACACTTGCACAGTGCATACAAAATAAAAAATTGTGCTGTGTGCTTTAGGGCGCAAATTGCAGTTGAGCTGCAACCGCAAAACGACAACAGACAGCAACGAAGAGAGAGCAGTACAACAAATGCAATAACAATAACAACAAACAATAAACTTAACAATAACAGCAACAACAAGAATCGCAATAACAAAAACATCAGCTAGTTGTAGTCTGTAAATCAAGCTTTAAAATTAACGCAGATTGCCGGAACAAGCGACGCTATGAGCAATTAACATGAAACCAGAGCAGCAGAAAATGTCCAAAAAGGGGCAGACAGAACGTGCACATAGAGAAGGATTCACGAGCACACCCGCACACAACAGGAATAACATATAGGTGCACATATAGTATATATGTCATATACACTCGCACACACACACACATACATCCAAGCTTATATAGAAATAAATGTGCATTGGACTACTCGCAACGACCTTTGTTGGAAATGCTTCTCGTCTCTGAGCTGTGGGTGTTTGGTGTGCGGTGATGTTGTGTGTATTTGAGTGCTTTTGTATGTGTGTGTGTGTGTGTGTGTACTTTCTGTAGATGTGGATATGTAAGTGTACTTACTGTGGTATGTGTATGTGTAAAATTTTGCCTTGCTTTTGGCTTTTCTATTTTACCATCGACCCAAATTGCGCGCGCTACTATAATAACAACAGCAACAAAAACCACACATATACACACACACAAACACACACATCCACATCCACACGCAGACTTATACACTTAAATTTATAGTATACCTATGTGTATGTGAGTAGGTACTCGTATATAAGGCGCACGCTAACGTGACTGTTAACGACGTTTGCCGTGGGTGGCAAAAATTGAAGAAGAAACTGAAAGCTGAACGCAAACCCAAAAACCGTCAAAGACCTCGACCCAAACGGCAGGCGGTCGCAAAAAACCAACAACAACAACAACAGCAGCAACAACTAAAACAACTGGAACAACAACATAAAACAAATTAGGAAAACAAAAATATAGAAAACCAAAAAGAAAACTAAGTACAAGTATTTAAAAGGAATGGAAAAAATCCAGAAGATTTTCGCTCCACTAATGTGGAAAAGCCAAAGGCAAACCCGTTTGCCAGTCGACGAAATTTAAATCGATAAATCAAAATGCCAACAACAATGCCAAAACGTGGGCAAGGACGTGTGACTTGCATGTTAAAAGCCAGAGCAGAGAGCTCTGTGTGTATGTGTGTGTGTACGTGTTCGTTAAGTGTACATTTGTGTGTGTGTGTGTGTGTGCTCGTTGGCTGTGGGTGGCAGGAAGTCGCATTTGCGGGTCTAAGGACAAATGACAACATTTGGCCGACTTTTAATTATTGACATTCCCATTTTAACGTTCGTTTGTTCATTTGTTCGTTTCTCCGCTTTGCTTTGCGGCCATTAATTGCCAGTGTGACCGTGTTAACAGCCAGTGTTGCCAGCCATAAATGAGTACGTGTACGTGTATAATTTACCATTATGACGCGTCCTAAAACATGCCATTATATCATTCCCTTATCAATTGTGATTCCCGCTGTTATCCTGCTACGTTTCGCTCGTTTCAATCGTCTCAATCTTTAATTTAACGCTAGGTTCTTTATTCGTTTTATAAATCGGGTTTTTGCCAAATATCACCTGCAAAACCTTAGTCAGTAAAGAAAACCAGTTAAACAGTAGTTGTTTTACATAATGAATCACCGGATGAGGTTTCATCTCCAAGTTCAAAGAACTTCACTCTGATTCATTTGAATTCTGCCATTCAATTAAAACCACCACGTATATTTCATATATATCTGATTACATATAAATATATATATTATATATTTATTTTTTTTCTATAATTACAATAACTGTTCATATATTATTTAGGCATAAATCAACTTAATTGCTTTACTGGATTACATATCAATTTGTACAGTTAATTCCATACCCAATGTGATGAATGAATAATGTGTAATCTTTACAAATGACTTACAATTACGGCGATTTTTTCGTGCTTTAAATTCGCATTGCCCTCAAATTAGCTGAGAGCCATTTATTCCATATTAAAATTTTATGCCTGGGGAGTAGTAAAACTTTTGTAAATTTAATAATAAAAAAAATACTTTTCTAAAGTGAAAAATATAACAAAATTTTACACATTAAAAAAGGTATAAATTTTTAAGTTTAATATTTGCATAAAAAACGCCTGGACAATTACCTTTTTTGACTTTTTCCAGATTACAGTTTATAAATTATATTTTATGGGTATAAATTATAACTTATCTATAAATATAATCCCTAGAAACATATTTGTTTGGCGCTATATCAAGCTTACTTATAAAGGATAAATCATTAATTCCAAATTTCAATTATTTTTTTATATTCACTGATAACAACTTTAATTTAAAATCTATAAATAATTAATACTTCTTTTTGCTTACATTTAAATATTTATTAAATGGTGGAAAACAAAATAATATATCTATATATATTATTTAATTTGAACTTAACAACGTTACTTTAAGAGAGAAACAAAAATAATATATATTTAAAAAAATATATTTCTTGGATAGCTTTTTTCTGAAGGAAATCAGAGACCATCTAATATTTTTTAAATTTTTTTTTACTGAATTTTTTATTATTTTTCGTTTTAAATAAGTTTTTCTTTTATTATTATAAATTTTTTAAGAGGTTACTTGATTCCAACTTTTTGTGTTCACTTTATATATTATATGTAGGTGGTGACTTCGGCTTTGGCATCCTTCAAATATTGTTGAATTTTCCCAAATGTGTGTCCAGATGCATCTTAGTCCCTTTTAAAGTGTGAAAATTTGAATTAAAATCATTTATTTAAATTTATGCTTATCATAAAAGTGGCTTAAATTTGCTTACTAATAGAAGGCGCAAATATTTCACTTTGTTTTACGAATTTATGCAAAGGAACGGAAGAAACTTAAGCAACAAACTATATTTCAAAGTTATGCGATGCATAAGTTATAGGTAAAACCGTTAAGATCCCTACTTAAGTTAAATATTCATGGCCACAGGGAAACTTCTGAAAAACTGTGCTTGGCACTTTGGAGAGTTGAGCATTTCCCACAGTTTGGCAGCAAACATTTTTGCACTTTTTGAGGAATGTGTTTGAGTGAAAGCGGGTGTCCTTTTTATGCGTATATGTGTGTGTGTGTGTGTGTTTGAGAGTGCGGATGTGTGTTTTGTGTGTGCTGCAATGAGGCCCCGAAGGATTATTCCTTGAACCTGATTAGCTACAATGTGTCGGACCTAAAACTTTAACAATAACTTAAAATCTGAAAACGGGATATATTTTTGGGGTGTTCAAAGAAGCGGGAAGAGAGGTGCGAGTAAGACAAAGAGAGAAAGAGACAAAAGAAGGATATTCAAGGACCTCCATCAAAAGTATCGACAGCTGCTCGTAACTGAACTCATAAAGTTTATATGGCAATCTTTAAGTGGCTGCTTCGACGTTGCCACATTTTACCGCATTGATTCAACAGCCACTTGACAACCCTAGCGGGCCAGGGTCGTCGGCGTCCCCACTACTGATACCGTTACCGTTGCTTTTGCTGTCGCAGTCACCGTCGCCGTCGCCGTCGTCGTTGCTGCCATTGCTTTTACCATTACCCAATCCCCATAGCTGTCAATTTGCATGTGCATTGCACGTTTCGTTCTCATTTTCATGCCCGCACTCATTCTGTTCCATTCTCGTTTCGTTTCGGTCTCATTCTATTCTAACTGGCCGTGCTCTGGATTTGGCTTTCGCGGCCGCTAATCGATTTGCCAGCTACCTTGAAACTTACGCCGTGCCAAAGCGCGCTGTCTCTCTGATAAATTAGCAGCTGCTTCAAAGCGTGAAAACATGCGGCCACTATCGACACACACAAATATACACACTCACTAAAGCACACACACACACACTTACAGAAACACAAATAAACGCACACTTAGAGCCTGCTTAGCTTCCGCTTTGTAGGGCGCCCTCCCCATAATGAACTTCCGGCGATGGCGAACAACGTGCCCGGTCCGTGTAATTTTCTGCGTTTGTTCAGCCGTGATTTATGCACATTGATGACGTCGCAGAAAAACTAAGGGTTCAAGAATGGAGAGAAAGAGAAATACATTACGTATTTTTTTTTGCTTACTTATGGACTTTTCTTATCGAGCAAACGCTTAATTACACATAATCTTAACCCTTTTGGAATTCGCCCAAAACTAACTTCCCCCATAGATGACACATGAACTGTGATAACATTCATGGTTATGGTCTGCCTCTTAAAGGACTTTAAGCACGAAAGACTATAAAAACTTAATAGAATCCTAACTAACCGAGCTTCAAATTTATTTATATCCTTCATTTGAGATTTAAGGGGAAATGTTTATCCTTAAATATGATGTATGGGATGACGATTGTTCTTCTTTTTTATTACCGAAATTTTTTATATATATCAGAATTTCATTGAAAAATGCACTGCTACGTTTGAAATACCGTCATTCATCTCCGTGTGATTCATGTACCTCACATGACATGCAGTCGGTATGTCAAATGCCTTTCCCTCTCTTCCATTCAACTACAACTCACCTGTTGAAGTATTTGTATTTCCTATAAATGCAGTTAACTTCCAGTTGTTATATACTTTGAATTTTCTACATATCACGTATAAACAAAATAGTTACTATATCTCACATTCTCCATAGCTATTTTTGTCACTGTACGTCACATATCTTGAAGATTCAGTTTGTAAAATAGGGATGTATTTATTTATAGAACAATATATCATATATAACCTATAAATGTCATGTAACTTACGTACATCGCATGTTTCCGAAACATTTCATGGATTGTATAATTATTATTATATGCCAGAGATTCTTTGTGTATCATATAATATGTATATATATAAATTATGTACTTGGCATATCTTAAATTAAATTTCAAATAAAATTTTTTTATTTAAGATTGCCCTAGACATTTTTTTGCAATTTATCATAATATCATATGTTCTTTTTATGGTCCTCATTTATCACTTTATTATACAGCATAGAACAATATTTCTTTTTTATCTCTTATATCATTTTGTATATTGTAAACATTAAACAAATTACTACATGTAATAATTTTTTTTTTATTACATATCCCATTTAACCTTCATTTCGTATAATTAATCAATCGTATTAAAAATCTCATTTGCTTTTATCATATTAATTTTTCTTTCAGCTCACGTCTCTTATCGCCTTTTATCGTCAATCAGAAAAATTAAAAATAAAATCAATTTTTTCTTTATCAAATAACAGTTTAATTTCTTTATCTAAAATCGTACTTTAATTTATTAAAGTTAACACATTAAATCATTTAAGAGCTTATAGCTAATATCCGAAACTAGTAAATTTAAAGGTATTGCCACACATTTCTCTTCTGGCTGTGGCACTTAATGGGTTAATGTTTTATAGGTTGCTCATACATATACATGCAATATAGTCGCACATATATGTGTATGTGTATATGTGTATGTAGGCTATTCGAATGCTTTCAAAAGCCCCGCTGGTTATTCATCTCACTTAGTCACGCGATTCCAGGCACTGTGGTAGCGCTCTGACTCGAAGAAGTTGTCCAGAGTTCGTGGCAGATTCTTGCGCTGCGTTTCGTTGCCTTGAATGCGCGGGGGCGTATACTTGGGCGGGGCTGTTGTTGTGCTACCGTTTTGCTTAATGCGCTCTAAAGCGGTCTCCTTGACCTCGGCGTGCAACTCCGTTGATTCCGTTGATTCCGTAGATTTCGTGGTCTTCGTAGTCCTCGTGGTCTTCGCTGTGTCCGTGGCATCCGCTTTGCTGCCACCTACGACTTGTGTGCGCCACACGTAGACGCTTTGTGGTGCCTCCGTTGGTGGTAATCGCTTCAATTCTATGGTAGCGTGGCTGATGAACAGCTCCGGCTTGCTGTGGCTACTGGCGACTGTCGCTGCCATCTGTCCGTCTCGAGTTTCAATTTGCAACTGATTGCGAATGCGAACGCGACTTTTTTGTGGCTTTGTTCTCATTCTCCATGACGCATAGCGTCTTTCATACTGTGACTGTATCTCAGAGTTGGTGGGTGTGTACTGTGTGTGTGTGTGTGTATGTGTTTGTGTGTGTTTGCGTTTGCGTGAGTATCTGTATGTGCCGTGAATATCTTGGGCTAGAAGCTTTCTGAGTTGTTGCTCCATTCAACTGCATGCGGTTAGTCAAATGTTGCGGCACTTGGCACTTGAAACTGGTTACACGCGCGGATTGGCCTCCAATTCGTGAATGTCCGCCTGTCGTCCAGACAGACAGATGACACGCGCCCACATAGGCTCTCCACAATAAGTTACCTTAAAATCAGAAAAAAAAAAACTCATTAACAACAAATAAAAATAATAATAAATTTCAAATAATGATCATTCATATATTTTGTATATTGGTTAAAACCAGGAGGGTCGTCCGAAAAGTTTGAAGTCACTTTTGCGGTTTGGTTCTTATCTCCCCCTTTGCAATCATTTAAATTATCTTAAAAATTGTTATTTAATTAATTTACTAACCAATTATTTATCTCATACGTAACTCTGATTACTCATTATCTTGTTTAATCTACAAACAAATTTCTTGATAACGAGAATCGTTTAATTGCTTCATTTTTGCTCAGATTTCTCAATGTACGTAAAATTTAAAAATAATTATTACCTAATTATCAAATTAGCAAATCGTCTAAGAAACCAATCTCGCTTTTTTAAATTAATTGAATTATTCTAAAAATACTAACAACCACTCAACAGGCAAAAGTAAATGACCCCTTAATCTTTTATGAATAATTAAGCAATTTATTTTAAAATTAATATTTTAAATTTTTTTATTTATTTTATTTTTATAATAACAAAAAAAATAATAGATTTGCATCTTTAGGAAGGATAGTAAAGAACCTGTTAGCTGTATTTCTATATTTTCTACAAATCTAAAAATTTTCTGTATATATAAGCAGTTTTAACAGTTTAGTTCTTTGTTTAAATAATTAACATCTTTTAAGCGTTTCTAATTTGTTTTCTGAGCGCGTTAATTGCCTCCGTCTATGTGTCTGAGGAATCACTTTCCTATATCTTCCGTCAGCTGCTACCGTCTTTGCTCTTAGTCACCCAATTAAATCGGTTCATATTTTATAATGACTTCAATTTCTCGATGCTCTGATTTGATATTCAATGTGTGGCTTATTCTATGAACGCCTACACTCCAAACAAAATACAAATTATCTTACCTGAAAACAAGACTGAAAAAAACTACAAACAAGTAAATATGTAAATGTAGTGAATGGACTGTAAACCCAATAAATAATGACTGCAAAATATCCTACATTTTTATAGTAAACAAAATATTCACAAAAAAAAAAATAAATAAATATAAAATCTTAGAAAATCCTTAAACTTCCGAGGAGTATTTAATTTTAAATATTTCAATTGTTAAACAATATTTTGTATTAAATTGACCGATGCTTAAGATATTTTTAAAAATGATAATTTAATATTTTTTTTAAAATATTTTTGTTATTAATTATTTTCTTAAAATTATTTTTATAATTTTGCGAAAGATCTCAATCTTTACTCTAATCAAGTTTAACTGAGTAATTTTTTTTTTTTTTTTTTTTATTTTAAAAGGGGTCATCTTTAATAAATGAAATTACCCTCAATTAAAAACTAAGATGCAAGTAACTGTTACCACAAGTTATACAGGGAATTTCTTTACCCCAATTAATTATATGGTCATTTAATAAATAGAAAATCTCGTTTAATTCCTGGAAATGAATTAATCAACCAAAATCCACACCAATGTAAATTAATTATAGGGTATCTAAGACATATGCTCATTCAATCGTTATTCATTAAGTATTTGGCAAATGATTCATTTTTAACATTGCAAAGCGCACGTTCCTGCAAGGGTATGTGTATAAGTGCTTGTGTGTGTGTGTAGTGGTAGTTTATATCTGTGGCCATAGGGTTCGAATAGCGGGACGAGGTGTCTTACCTCTGGTCGGTTGTGAAAGGTGGGTAAACCGCCATTGGGGTTCGCCTGGCCTGGCCGTTAACTGCATGCAAATCACAAGTGCGCTGATGGCTTCGCTTATATGTTAACTCTCCGATGGGAACCGGTTTTCAATGCTCACGAGGAAGCCAAGCTCTTGGTTGACCAAGTCCCAGACTCACACTCACACTTTAAATGAGTCAACCGCATAGTAATAGTTTCTAGACTAAGTACAAAGTATGAGCGCTAAGATTGAACTGCTTAATGATAAGCAATTCGAAAACAAATAAAATAATATACCATATATATATATATTTATTTATACATCGCATGCAGGATGACAGCTGTTTCACACATCGACCACAACAGCTAGAAAAAAAAAAAAAAATAAAACTTTAACTAATACCAGCGTATTTAACAGAAATAACAGAGATGATAGACATGAATCAGTCAAGCGATTGACGCTGCGAGCGATTAAAAACGCGCCAATTGCTTGTATTTTCCGCACGCGCCAAAACGATTGCTCATAGCAAATAAATACAAAAATAAAAAGAATAAAAAAATTAATGATAAACATTTACATTTGCGATTATCTCCAATCGGAGTTGCAGTTGCAGTTTGCACAATTTCTTAATTGTTGCAAAAAAAAAAAATAAATAATTTTTTGCTGCATAATTTGAGGTTAATTGCCGTGGCAAAAGGTGCCGCCTGTGAGGCGTTTTAGTAGCGTTTTTTCGCGCGTTTTATCATCCAAAGCAAAAGGTCGCGCGCACGCTATTTAATTGAGGATGTTTTTAATTGGGGAGAGGGAATCGATGCGCTGCCTTTAGAACTCTTAAAAGGTCAGGCTTCCTCATTTTGCTAAATCAAAATAATCACAATGACAAATTTGGCACGATTGAAGTGTGTTTAAGCAACAATTTTCATAAATGTTTTGAACTTTAAAAAAAGATTGTAAGATAAGTCATTGCAATAAAAAAAAAATAAATTCAAATTTCTTCTTCGATGGGAAATTTTATACAGAAGGGAATTTTGCTAATTCAACTTAAGGGAAAAATTAAATAAAATATTGTGCTTTAAAGCTTCAGTTTTTCTTTCTTGGAGCTGAAATTTATTTAATAAAAATCTCAATTAAAAAAATCTTTATTAATCAAAAATAAGTTACATTCAATAATCAAGAGAATTTTTTCAATGACAAGTGTCCTTAAATCTTGGCACATTTCTGTACTAACTTAGGCTAACTTAGTACTTAGGCTAATATTTCGCAGCTTAAACAAACATTTTATATAAGTTTCTATAAGAAACTATTATAAATGTCATATAAATATATTACCAAGAAATTTATATATTTTTTAACAAAATTATTTGACATCTTAAATTACAGTTTTTGACTTCCCTTTCAGCCTTGACCTTTTTTTCGTGTGGGGTTAGTTGTGTTGGTTTTTACGTTGGCAAAGGTCAAAGGTAGAAAAGTTTTCTAAGCCTGTTCATTATTTCTATAATCTCTTTCATATAGCTTGACAACAGCATAAGATAATTTGGAGTTGAATTTATCGCAGCATATATAAAATATTTTAAAAATTTCCCTTTAAAAAAAAAACCTTTAACATTTTTTTAGTAAATATTTAAAAGGTGTCAGCGTTCAGAAACATTGAACAAATATGTTGAGATGAATGATTTTCCATCTGCTAAAGAAAATCACAATTTTTGTTAAGGGCTTTAAATTGTTTATTTTATTTTAAAGGGACTATTAGTAAGTAGGTTAAGTATCGTAATTAAATTTATTAATTAAATATCTATTTAATTTTGTTACCTCTCTTAACCCCCCCTTTTCTATACACATGTAAGAATAAGCCCACTGGTATTTAATTACTTGAAACACTTTTCTAACTTCTATTGCTATTTGAAGTTTCTAATTTGAGTTTTCACTTTTCTTCTTCTCTTCCCTTTGGTTTTCACGCGCTCTTTGCAGAATCACATGGCGACAACCAAACCGTAACGAAAACGCCTCTGTTCCCAAAGGATCTCTTCACGAAAGAAGAGCTCGAGAACGGCGCTGTCATCCTGCACATCATCGGTGTTATATATATGTTCGTGGCGCTGGCCATCGTCTGCGATGAATTTTTCGTGCCTTCCCTTGACGTAATCATTGAAAAGCTCGGCATTACGGACGATGTTGCGGGCGCCACGTTTATGGCGGCGGGTGGCAGCGCCCCAGAGCTTTTCACGAGTGTGATTGGCGTCTTCGTTTCGTTCGATGATGTTGGCATTGGTACGATCGTTGGATCGGCTGTCTTTAACATACTGTTCGTGATCGGGATGTGTGCGTTATTCTCAAGAACCGTATTATCCCTGACATGGTGGCCATTGTTCCGTGATTGCTCCTTCTATAGCATCAGTTTGCTGGTGTTGATCTACTTTTTTCGCGATAGTCGCATCTACTGGTGGGAGGCCCTCATACTGTTTACCATCTACATCGCCTATGTGACCTTCATGAAGTGGAACGTTCAGGTGGAGCACTGCGTCAAGAAGATGATTACCAAAAACAAGGTGACTCGCGTCAGAAGTACAGATCAACTTATGCCAGCAGTAAGTAGTTGGGAAGTTTTTTTGCAAACAAAAAAAAAATCAAAATCAAAATCAAAAAAAAAAAAATTATTCAAATTAATTTCAAAAGAATTTTATTCAAAAAGAAAAACATTAACAAAAAAGAAAAAGTCGTTAAGCGAAATTGCAAATTGTCTGCAAAAAAAAAAAATAAAAAATAAAAAAAAAATATTGTTAAATTAAAAAAAAGAAATGAAACGAAAATGAAAATCCTTTGCCAGGAGAAATTTTCGTTTAAATTCTCATTTTCTATTTGTTTGTCTTTTTCTTTTTGTTGTGTATGCTTTTCTTTGGCCTACTACTAATTTTCCTTACTAATTTTCCATTTACCGCACAACCAACCAGTTAACAGGTGTGCTAGTTACTATGACTAAGGGCACGCTTTTGTTGCTTTTGTTATTGTTATTTTCGTTGTTTTTGTTGTTATTGCATATCGCATATGAAAGCTGCATGACTAACACAAAATGCGTCTTGGCATTGAAATTGAGAAGATCATCACGAGGATGATGATCATTATGATAATGATAATCATTATGATGATGATGATGATGATCATTATGAGATGTGATATTAAATCATTGACTGTCTTGAAATTTCACCTCTGCGACTTAACTGAAAGCAAAAAAAAAAAAAAATTAACGTACTCGCAAAAATAAAACCAGTCCAGGAACTGAAAGTGACCAAAGATCGTAAAACCTTTCCTCGCTCAAGGTTAGGCTTAAGCTTAAATATGAAATATAAATCTTAAATATTCCGATTTCATTCAACGTTAGATCATACTTTTTAGAAACTGAGTCATTAAAGTAAAAAATGTAATGGAATTTTTCAAAATATTTGTCAATTTAACTGCTAACTGGTTGGTCAAAGGTTAAGCGCATCTATTAATTTAATTAACAATTAATTCTTTGACTCTTCGATTTATCATTTCGTTCCTCATATATATATAAATATATATTATATATATATGTGTATATCTTTTAACTCATGTGCTAAGCAATCGTTAACTATAGTTAACTATTTTTTAGTTCTTAGTGCTTAACTTTTTGTTTGTTTCTCTATCAACATACACTTTCTCATTTGCTATGCAAACGACTTGTTTGAAACCACACACACACACACACACACACAAACCAAAGAGGATAGTTACACTGAGATACACACACCTATACAACACACATATACAAATACATGCATACATGGTAACACACGAACACCAACAACAACAACAACTTTGCATGCAACCAATCAAAACCGTGCACACAGCTTGAACTTGACTTTGATATAAACCTGATTCTTGAGCCTGATTTTCTCACTCGCTCACGCATGTGTAGAGCTTATGTAGGATTACGTAGTTGCACCTTGTTAACCGTTATACATGACATCTGAGATTAAATTTGTTTCTCGAACCAAGACCAAACAAATATTTTATATACTTTTGTTCAGGTGTCTTTTTGTCCACAGCCACAGACTGAAAATATTTCAATCTTCAGCTCTAAGAAATCTACTATATATATTTTTTTACTCTTTCAACTTCTATAATATATATATACACCCATAAGCTTGAGGTTTCAAAATATCTTTTAATCATCCTACTGTGCCAAAATTATGAATCATTACAAAACAATCCGATGAGTACAAAAATGAAATAATTTAATCATTAAATATTTTTTTTACAAGCTAAATTCATAAAATAGATCGACCAATATTAAATTTGATTATAGCATAATATTAAATATAGATATATATTTAGACCTCTAATTCATCCGTTGATAGATTTTTCTTAGCCATTTTCGAGGTACATGGCGCATCGGGTGCTTTCTTCTTTTTGGGTATACGGGTTGCCTTGCCCCGTTTTCCATCTACTTCATCCAAATATTTGCAGTAGGCTTTCGATTGCTGCAGTTCTAAATCCGTTTGTATTTTGTTCTTTTGCATTTTGCTCCACAGGAAGAAATCAAATGATTTGATTTGAATAAAGAGAAAGATGGACATTCGATTAACCACAAGATACACAAATAAAATGATGAGTATCTCATTAATGTTTTGAAATAAAATATCGAATGGTTTATTTGTGAAATCCCATTCTTTTATTATTGGTGCATAAACCATTCCAATCAATATTACCCAATATAAAATCATTACACACACTTCAACGATTTCTTTGCCAAACATTTTTAGTCCTTTACGCACAAAACGCACCCGAACTGTTTGCCTGTCGACTTGCAACTAAGCAAAGATTCATTTTCATATGAATCAAAGATTTTTTCCCTCTATATTTATTTATTAGTGGTCTGTATAATTATGGATATCCGATAAGGTTTAACCTCTGATTCTTAAAATAAGAACGGTATTACTTTTCGATTAATCAGCCTGAGAAAACTAAAGAAATGAAATTTCTAAATTTTAAATCGTTAGTTTTTTAATTTAAATAAATATCCATTAAAATATTATTTATTCTAAAAAATCCTCTTACATTTTTTTTCTCTCGTAAACTTTGGGTTTTTTTGATTCGTTTCTTACTATAAAATGAGGCATTTTCTATGGAAATGAATTCAATTTTTAAAATAATATTTTTCTATGGTTTGTCTTGAATGTTTATCATGCGAGATATTAGAGTCCCCGAGTATACTAGGACCCGTGACTATTCTAGTACAGATTCACAAATAATTCATTTAAATTGATGTTAGGTCGAATCAGGATTAAGGCCAAGGTGATGAGTTCATTTTATTTGGAAGTTCAAATACAAAATATCATAAACAAAATATATAAATTTAATTAATGTATATTATAGTCACTCCTTCTCATTTGCATATGAGATCTTGTCGATTTCATGATAGGCTGGAGGCGCCTTCTTGGGCGCTCGTCTCTTTTGCCTAGCTTTAGGGGAATACGCGGAGCTGTGAACACTTACGACGTGTCTAAATTTCTTTGGACCCTTTGTATGGTATAAGTGAGCAACTCTTTTAGATCGATAGGACTCATCAATATTGTTGCCATATCTTTCGGGCATGGTATCACCATCAATTTCTGATTCTTCTTCTTCTTCGTCTTCATCTTCATCTTCTTCTGCGGATGGCATTAGGTTTTCGGGACGCTCTGCCATAACAGCCTCTCGCTCCTTTTTAAGGAATTCTACCTTGTTTTTCTCACCTTCGATCCAAAGTTTATTCGTCCACATTCTTAAACGTATATAAATGAGGACCGTTATTACATAGATCACTACATAGAATGCTGCCAGGACCAAGCCGAGAATGCAAAAACCCTTCACAATATCCGGAGTTTTATCGTTCTCCAAGTCAATCCATTTTAGCTTGCAGCAAAGCGTACCGATTAATGGGGCAATAACTGTAAAGTACAGAATTAGGGTAAAAATTTCAACTAATTTTTTCTGGATCATCTCTATAAGAAAGCGTGAGTTTCCTTGGAACTCAGTTTAACAACTGAATAAGGCAATTGCTTGGCCCCTGAACTACTTACTCCCTTAGAAGATCGTTTGACCACAAACCGCAAGCATAATTCTGTACTTTTATATATAAAGCAGATAAGTCATGGTTGCAGATTTACAGTTAGTTATTGCACGTGTTTAATTTTAATTATAATCACTTTCTATATTATAATTAAAATTAACCTAGAAAATTACGAAAAAATTCAAATCAAGAAAATTTTTGATTTGTTTTATCCACTTGCACTTTTAGTTATCAAAACATTCCGATATCTTATTGTATTTGTAGGCAGAACATTCTAGATTATTTATTATTTATATAATATATTATTTAATTAATATTTTTTATTGCCTTTGCATTAAGGCGGTAAAGAAATACTAAAGTTTTATTTTAAGGCAATTATTATTTTATTCAATTAAATTTAAAATATACAAATTTTCAAGACAATATTAAATATTTAAAATATTTCAATTTTTAAGGTAACGATTCGAATCTCAAGTCACTGGTCGTATAGGCATCTGCTTCGCATTTTTTCTCAAACCGCAACTTAATCTTTTTCAAACATTTCTTATCAAATTTCAATATGTTTTCATAGAGGTACATGATTACGTTGTGAACAAAAAAGTAATTAGATACCGATAGGACAGCAAACGCAAAAATAGGCGGAAAACTTTTCCCGATCTCCTGAATTCGAAAGTCAATCCATTCTCGTTCTGTACAGAAACTATATACAGGCGGAATAATCCTTATCCAATACAACATCATAAAAAATAATTCCAAAAACTTTTTCTCAAACATTTCTCTTAAATGTTTCTAACTTGAGGATCGAATACGAACTGAGAAATGAGTTGTGCCATTAAATCTCAAGATCCAGTAACATAAGCGGTACTAAAAGTCTAAGAATAAATGATGACTTGTAGACTTTCGATAAGAGAGTTAAATATGAAGCATTAATTACCATTTTCCATGAGAAGCTATTGGATTGTATTTTTTCATTGGTCGAACCAAAATAAATAAATCAATCAATACTTGATTAATTATAGATGATTTTAAAATATTGGGGAGGTATTTATGATAATTTTTGATTTATTAGATTCTCAAACAATTTAGTTATTATAATTAAAATTAAAAACAAAGAGCAGTTTTAGCATTCGGGTCATTTCAAATTAAAACAACTTTTTATAAATTACAAGAGATTTTTTATTAGGTTTTTATTTAGTTTTATTTTTTATAATATATCGTAAATATAATATTGCATGGGCAATGTTATCGATAATCAGATATCTATATAAGTATATTCAGATATCTGAACTATAAATAGTTAATAAATATGTAACAAATTTTTATAATCGTTTTCGCTAACTAAAAAAAAACTCACTGAATGGTCTCTTCCTGTTACAGGAAGAGCTACCAAGTAAGATACATATATAATCCGATCCGTGGATATTTATAATTGGCTAATCTTTTTGTGATCTTTCTATATATATTATATATGAATATCGGCAAATATTGCAGACATGTTAGTTGAATGTAACTGGTTCATAGTTCTGTTCTTTGGTAGGCAGCTAATATGCTAATACTTGTTTCCACTGTCGTCCAGTGTCCGGTCATAGTTGTCCGGTGTCCGATGTCCGGTGTCCGGTCTAAATTATCCGGTGCTCGGTGTCCAATGTTCTTGGCCAGATTCTCACGTTTTGGCCACCGACCTTAACGGAAGCTGTGCAGTGCCCATTAAGACGTCCGGTGACATGATGACTCCATGACTCAGCTTACGGGCCATGCCCGGAGTGCGCGGCGGTGTTGATGGCACGGGCGGGGCACACCGTAAGCTAGGCGTTGGACTGGAGATGCACTTGTTCCCAGGCAGCTGTTGTCTGGGTAATGTGGCGCTTTGAAGTGGACGTGTCTCGTGTTTGACATGAATACGTGCCAGATCACTTTCGATTAGAAGCGGATTGCTTATTGTTCGTATGACTTTCGGTGTGGGTAAAGCACTCGTTTTGCCATCCACGGTATCCAAATTTTCGGTGGACACGGCTTGATAATGCGATTTATCGCTCAACGCTGATTCCGGATCCTCCTGGGTCTTCTTTAGCTTGTGCCACATCTTGACGTCGCACACCTTCAGCTTCATATAGATGAAGATGACAATGCGATAGAATGTCACGTAGCCAGCGAGTAGGCAGAGCGCGAATGTGGCATGATCCGAGAACGATTGAAACGGTATATTTAAATCCCAGCGTATCCAATTTTCATTTTTGCAATATTGATAAATCGCTGGCGTTATCACCATCCAATAAAAGAGCAATGTGAATAGTTCAATAATCCTTTTCTGAAACATTTTCTTGTACCGTTAAAAAAAGACGCGCGCCCGCGAATATCCGTTGCCGTTGCGTTTGGGTTCAAGATTCGTTACTAAATGATGTGCACGGAGCGCATAACCCAGCTATATAATAAACCAACCATCGACAAATCGAAACGATCAATGCAGCCAGCGTATGGCGTATGGAGCCCACAGCCTGAGTGTTAACAGAAATAACAACACGAACAACAATAACACTATGGTGACTGAGACTGACACTAAGACAGCGATGAAGCGGGAGGGAGGGAGAGAGAAAAAGACAGAAGGAGAGGGAGAGAGAGAGAGAGAGAGAGAGATAGAAAGAGAGAGTGTCTCAGCTTTGACTGACTCAAAGCAAAGCGATTCGACTTCGAGTTATCTGTCCGTCCATTTGTCCGGTTGTCAGTCTCTTGTCTTTGTGAATTCATATAGTCAGCAGGCTGCCTGCCCGAGGGGTGGGGAACACTACGTTTTTATCAGTATCAGTTAATATATACACACACACATATATATATATATTTATATATCTGTTGTCATATCAAAACACTTTGCATAGTGGATAAAAACGTAAACAAATTTTTACGTCAAATCAAATCCTCGGAATATCTGCATTTATTCTGGGAACTGGTTTCAGGTCTACCCCACAGACAGGTGCAATATATATATATATATATATCTATCTATTCGTAATACCTAAACAGGTTGAGTGAGACAAATTGAGCACAGAGCTTTGAGTTTATTTACATTTCTTAGATCATTTGGCTAAGTGATTCGTCGCTGAGGTTTTGGATCGCTTCGAGAAAGGTTCGGCTGAGGTTCGGTAAGGTTCGGCTGAGGTTCGGCTGAGGTTCAGCTGAGGTTCGGCTTTAGTCTCAGCACGGGCGAAATTTTCGAATCGTCGACTTGAGTTTTTGAATATCGTCGTGTCGTGATTCACCTGACGCGAATTAATACATTATATGGTTGAAGCACCTGTGGCAATCGGCAGCTCAAACTGATGAATTTCGATATTAAAAAATGCTTTCTGCATGATTTCACGGGCGAATTGGACAAAGGCAAAAATGTATTTAGAAGCTTGAATACTTCGGGATTAATATTTATTGCGATTCATTTAATTGTCAACGTAAATCAAAGCCAAGTCTAGCTTGATGCTGGGGATGGTGATGAATTGCTTTTGAGTGATTTCACACATGTGCAGTTACCTGTCGTTGTTACAGTCTGAGTGTCTGTCCATTTCACGGATCCTCTTGACTTTACGTCATTGATGAGTGAGTTTCACTGTAAGCGAGTGATAAAACTATCTAGAAAACCCGATGGTAGTAGTCATGCCTATTATTGATGGAGGGAGGGGAAGGGGGAAGCTTGTTGAGCCAGTGAGCTGGGGCTCGTATTGTATATCTCATTCCTATCAAACTGGCAAAACAACATGACTTGCCATTAATTAGCATTATAATGAGCCCTGAGGTAGTTCACCTGGTGGCACGAGCCACACGCTAATTGGCGTGAAGCTAACTAGTTAGGGGTTTAGTTTTTCTGATCTTGAGTTGCCCTACGTTTGCCCCACTTCTGCAGAGCTGCGATTCGGCTTGGGATTTTATGAATGAAAGCCCATGATCTGGATAAACGTGTTCTATAAACATATTCATTCATTTACACACCTATTCCAGTTACTCGTATTTCAAAATTTCAAAAATAATATAAAGACTTCAGATTCTTTATAAAGAATTCTCTTGCGAGAATTTGTACTTGACATGTATCTACTATATCTTAAATAATTATCACCTGTTAGCTATACATTAGTCATTACCTCGCTGCCATCCTACATATTCACATATCTATATATCCATATATATCCACATATCCATATATCCATTTATCTGTATCTTTATCTATATATTGTATATACCATATATCTAGTTAGAGTTTTTCTCTTGATCTTTGATTTTAAGTTTTGTCTTTTTGCACCTCTAGAGCTTTCTTTTGGCCAGTCATAAGTCTGAGCTTTAAGTTGTTTTTCAATTCTTTTCGAAATCAAACTGAAACATTTCTAATATTTTCGAAATTATTTTTTCCGTTATTTTTTTATTAACTTTTTGATTATAGAGAAGGCAAAATGAAATACAACAAAACTTCCCACTGCGCTTTAACAAATACAAATAAGAAAAGTATATATATGTATATTTATTTGTAAAAAAAAAAATACCAAAAAATCATTTAATACTGAAGCTTGTATGTATACTTAAAAACAGTTGCAAAAAAAAAAAAAAAGAAACTTTAAATTTAAAAAAAAAAAACAAAATTTAAGTAAAATATTAATTTACATAAGCAAATGTTTATGTATATATATTTATTTTAAGTTGGAATTTTTATTTTTGTATACATTTTTGGTTTATTTTATTTTTGTATATTTTCTGTATTGTCTTGTAAAAACCACAAAAACCGAAGAGCGAATATAAAATCTTTGAGGCAACGGAATGAATTTTAGTGTGGCGCTGCTTGAGCCTGCTGTTTACACCTGATGAATCCCGTTGTATGCACCCAAGTACCGTTATCAACCCTATACATGTACCTAATGTATATAGAATCAAAAAAAAAGAAAAAAAAAAAACGATCCGTTTTTAAGTGTTTGCTGCACTGTTGAAATTCGTTTATTTTTTGGCTGCACTTTAAGAAAACCAAAATCTCTTTATTATTTTTTCTACCAACGAGCAGACTTGCAATTTCGAATTGAAAACCTTTTTTGAGACATACGATCTTTTTGAAATTGAAGAACCAATCTTCTCAAGGACTAAGGCCGATGAGCTAAAGTCAAATATCCATTGATAATGGTGGTCCGTTTGTGTTCCCTATGATCCTAGCTTACATTTCGATGTTACGTGTTGTGGTTTCAATAAAAAATAAGTTAATTTTTTTAAACAATATTTTTTATATTTTAAGTATAATTTTTTTATTTTTCGATTATTGTTTCTTTTCGGAATATTGGCTCCAATTTAATTGCACTTTAAAATTCGATTAGCTTTAAAGCGATACAACAGCTGAAACTACAACAACAATACATACAACAAAACAGCAACAACAACTACAACTACAAGAACAGCAACAAAAAAATACCAACAACAGACAACGCTGAACACTCAACTGTAAATTTATACAAAATGCAATAATAAACTTTTCTTCTTCTTCTTTTCACCTTTTCTCAACCAAATGCTTACCATCAAAAACAAAACCAAAAAAAAAAAAAAATACCAAAAATACACAAACAAATACTCACATTGCTCTTTAAAAAAAAAAAATAATAATAATAATAACGAAAATTGAAATATAAAAAATGTATTAATAATGTGAAAATCCTTAACCGAAAATCCCACTCTCAAAACTCTCAACATAACCGTAAAACGTAACTGTATGCGTAACCGTAACTGTAAACGTATCCGTAACCGTAACCGTAACCGTACCATCCGTCCATCGTTCTTCCTTCACTTCAGGGTAATGCGGCAAACTCATCGGAAACATCAATGGCCACCCAGCCAGGCGGCTCGGTGACCTCCCGAGCGGCCAGCGAGACCCGATCGGGTCCAGCCGGCTCAAGCAATGCGGGCGCTACAGGTAATAGCAGTGGTGGGACCGCTGGTAGTACACAGACCGGTGCAAAATTCCGTCATGGCCTATTACAGCTAATGATACACACGATAGATCCACTACACGATGGTAAGTTCGTTGAGTTGTCACACTGTGTTTTGCACAAGTCAAAAGAAAGAAAAATTTAAAAAAAAAAAAAAAAAAAAAAAATTATTAAAGAAAACAAGATTCAATTTGTTCGCCTTCCCCGTTTTCCCACCCTGCCTCCCACTCACATCCCAACCCAACAAAATTTCCCCCATTTATATACATATAATATATAAATAAGCCCCTCGTCCTTGTCCTTTGTACAAGAGTCTCCCAGCCCCAAACGCTTACATCCAAAAAACAAAATCTAAAACATAATACTAACTACTTACTATATATACTATACTTAAACTCAAAATAAAAGATAATACTTTGTGTTCAGTTCTTTAAAGTCTGTGTATATTCTGTGTTCCTTCTAATCGGATGTTTGACTTGCAAGCAAGAATTTTCCTACTATTTATGATAATCTTTTTACTTTTATTTTTCTTTTAAGTTTGAAAATCTTTTGTTGCTGTCTCTTCTTTGTTTTCTCACATTTCAACTTTTTTTTATCTTTGTTGTGCTCCCTTCTCTTTCTCTTCCCCTTCTTTAGTCATTGTTTGTTTACTTTTTTCCGTTTATTGGGGCTAGTTTTTAATGACCTGACCTTGAGGCCACTTATCTAATTACCTCGCAAAGTTCGTCCAGACTGTGTGTCGTCTACGTCTGACAGCAGAATTTCTCATACTCTGAACTCCTGTACGACGATTCACTGCCATTCCCAGGCCCTACCCCAAGCCAAAGATCTTTCAGACTTTAACAAGTTTCGCTGGCATTTCGGGGCACGTATTTGCTGCCCCGGCTTTCTATTAGAGCACCGGACGTGCTCGCATTGATTTATTATGTATTAGGCACATAGCTGGTCAGAGTATGATATGACTTTGGCTATGGGTATAGGTATGGGTATGGGTATGGGTATGGGTATGGGTATGGGTATATATCAATAGGTATGGATATAAATATGTATGGGGCTGACAAGTGGCGTTGCCACGGCAATGGCCCACAGAACCAAGACAAACTGAAACTAAACCAACCAGGGCCAGGCCGACATTGGGGCGTTTACCAAGGTTTACAAGTACAAAGTGTTAAAATTCTCTGGTATCTTTTTTTTTCTTTTTGTTATTTTCCAGCGCGTAACTCAATCATTTGGTTGGCATTCTGATTTTAATCGACAACAAAAAAAAATAGTAAACAAGACTTTAATCTTAATTCTTTAATCTTTTATCGAACGACTGGGCAAAGGTTTTTTGTATTTCTAAGGAGAGGCTTCTTGGGGGGATTTTTTTTTATGTTCCCTTAAAAACATTTTATTTATATAATTAGAGTTTATCCAAGTGTTGGCAAGTTTATATAAAGTTTCAGGACTCTCTAAAATTTTTTTAAATTAAAGTTTTTTGTTTTTTTTTTTTAGTTTTACTGTACTTTCCTTTTTAACGCTTTCAAACGCAAAATTTTTAAGTAAAGCTGCTGTCTTAAAACTTGCAATTAAATTTCTTAAATTGATTTTTTTGCTTAGTAATTTCAATTTTTTATTTTTGCTTAAAAACAATAATAAAACAAAATAAATGAGAAAAAAAAAAATGAAACCAAGTAACGAAAATATTTTATGTTGTTCAATGTCAGTTTGGAGTTACATTTATATACTATATACATATGCGTTATATATATATATGATACACTTTATATATACATATATATATACACTTTAGAAATACAGTTTTAAAAGATTTAAAATTTATATTCCTGTATGTCATATACTACATTCTTAGAATGTTGCTGTGCGGCATTAACGACTGTTAAAATACACTACATAAAAAATTAAAGATTTATTTTTTTATGGTTAATTTTTTTTCCATTGCTTCGTTCGATGAGTTTGACGCGTGACAATAACAAAATAATTTCTATTGTACATATTATACATACTTATACAATAGCTACAAACTAACATAACATATATTATACGTATGTGCGTTTAGTGTTGTATGTGTTAATTGTAATTACTTAGCAACTAGTACAATTGGCTAAAAAAATGCTGTTCAAAATTGGCCCGGGCAATACTACGAGATACTCAATTGTACTTAATCGCTGCAAGTTATTGGCAAGGTGCCTGCATGTATAAACTTGATGTTGGCTAGTCGAGCGGGTTGCATTATATATATATAAATATATATATATATAGTTATTTTTCGTTATTCTATTTTTTTTTCTTTTGCATAGGTCTTAACGCTTTTACTAACTAGCTACTTATCATTGGAATGTTTATTGTACTTACAAAATGTTTACGTATGTTTTCAATTGTGCTTCAGATGTGAACAATAAATCGAAAATGGGATACCTTAATTGAGATACATTGAAATACCGCTATATCGTAATGATGCATTCTGAAAAGTCCAATGGGAAATTTTTTTGTTACAACATTTTAAATGTTGCAAGCCCTGAGCTGCATTTCCAATGGGAATGCATATAAAGAGTTGAGTCATAGAATTTTACAGAAACTTTGCATATTTTAATTATTACAGAAATTCTATGTAAATGTGCCAAGGCCCTCTAAAAGCTCACGCTTACGATATTCAGTTCATATGTGCTAAGGACTTATATAAATAAACCAATTCAGCTTTCTCTCAAAACTAAATTTGATCCACTTAAATGCCAAAGCTTTCCTTTAAGAACTCACAATTATAAAATTAAAAATAAATTGTCAACATTTTACAGAACGGACAATTAATACCCTTAACAAGACTGTCATTTTGTACAAAGTAAAAATTAAAAAGTCATTGAACATTTTAATTACAGACTAAATTCAATTTTAAATTTTAAAACCACTGGCACTAAGCGGCAATTAAAATGTAATAAAAATTCAATTAAAAATTCTTTATGAAGTCCTAATAATTAAATCCTTTAATTGCCAATGTTAAATACCGTAAATATGTGCGCATGTACGATATACGATGTGAAGTATTTTATATGTGTTGACAAATGCATAGTTCCCATAAGGCCTTTACTTAGTTTATTTAAAGAGCATGTGTTTAACTCAATTGCTAGTATCAAGTGGGTAATGTATGCCATATGCCATATGCCATATGCCATGTGCCATGTGCCATATGCCATGTACCATATGACTTGTGTACAACATGTACACAATTATGCGATGAGATCGTATATAACGTATATATAACTGTTAGCTAAGTATTTACTTATAAGTTAGGCTATAAAATAAGTTTCCTTATATTTATATATATGTATGTATATACATGTATATACATATTATGTATGTACATATATATACACATATATATTTGTATGTATGAAAAACTTTCTATATGAACACATATGTATATGTATATGCAAATTGCTATTACCATATGCGGGGTCCACAAATAGCTCTTTAGCTGCAGTCGATTGACACCCAAGAACGTACCACTTCATGCCACATTGACAACAAAAACAAAAACCCGTCCGTTCCCCAAAATTTGATATTCGCATAAACCTAACCTCTAAATTCCTAAAAAAAAAAAAGAAAATCAAAAACCAACAACAATATAAATAATTGAAAATCAATTCCTAATTCCTAGTGCAAAACACAAGTTCGCTGCCACACTCAAAAAAAAAAATAAAAAAAAAAAAAGAATAAATAAAGACAAAAACGAGACAAAAATAAGAAAAAAAAAAATTAAATTAAAAAAAATCCAAAAAAAAAAAATAAATTAAAAGTTAGACCAAAATTCCATGAGACCTCAGACACGGTAAATATCAGTAGTGTATTAGTTTAGTTACTATATAATCTTAGTCTTAGTATGTAGTTTAGTTAATGCCTATGCCCAACTACACCCTGTCGCCCACACGTTAACAATCATGTGCGCCCCCACCCATCCCCCTAAAAACTATGCTTCAGTTTCTGTGCTGTTCTCTGTTTGTGCCACACTTTCTGCTCTCCGCTCTGTACTCTCTGTTCTGTGCCTTCTCTATGCTATAGCCTATATACCTATATACCTGTACGCCTATATACCTATATACCTGAACTCTAGTTTAGTCTCTAAACCTTCTAGCTTATACTCGTACTATAAACCAAACCTCCAAAATGCTATTTCGCAACTGACATAAACATTTTGTATAAAATATTTTCAATATACTCGTCTAACCCAATGGGCAATTAGCTGCTTGTAAAATAATTAAAACAAAAAAAAAAAACTATTGAAAAAATGAAAAAAATGTAAAGAAAACAAAAAAAGAAATTAATTCATTTTATTCTAATTTTTAATCGATGCAATTTGTATTCTTTCTTTCTTTCTTCTTTTATTCATTTAATTTTTGAAAAATATAAAATAAACACTTGGATTTTGCGTTGAAAACTCAATTCGTTGTGTGCAAACAAAAACAACAACAATACACCGCCTACTACTAAAACTACTACTATTATCACTAAAACTACTACTACTCAAAACTACTACTATTATCACTACTACTACAATAACCTACTACTACTTCAACTACTACAACTGCTACTACTACTACTACTACTACTATTACTTCAACTGCTACTGCAAATACTTCTACTACTATTACTATTACTACTACTACTACCTCTACTTCTACAAAACACAAACACCCACACACGCTCTGTGTATGAAATGAAAAACACTGCATTTTTATCGAACACCCCTTCTGTCAAAAACCACACACAATTACAATGACAAAGATGATGTTCCAGGCAAAGTGGACGAGAAGGCAACGCAACTCCATGCCATTGCGTCGCTAAAGGTGCTGCTGGATGCCACAAAGCCGCAACGGGGTGGCGCCACCACCTCGGCGGCCAATCACGTCAAAATAAATCTGAAGGAGACAACATTGGCCGATCGTCCCAATGGAAATATTGATACGACGCTCGATTCGGTAAGTTGTACATTTGTACCGATTTAATATAAAAATCAAATTATGTCTATATAATTTAATTAATTTAAATATCAATCCTTATATGAAATTTCAAAAATGTGCTAATGATATAATGCTCATGATTTTTAGGCATGATTTCTTATTATTTTTAAAGGATTTTCAAAATGTTTTGTTTCCTCTTTCATTTATTTTGTTTTGTTTTTCAAATACAAAAATAATTGAATTTATGTCACACACAATGCGCTGCATTCTTCATACAATAAATCGCAGATGAATACCGTAATAATTGAGCATCGTAAAGTTGAATGTCGTAAGAGTGAATATCGTATGTTGAAAATATTGTGTTAGACACAAAGTGTAAACTTTTTAAACTATTCCTAGTCATAGTTTAAGATTTTAAACATATTCGAAACTCAATATTTAATTACGATCCTATCGATCTTAGGTCATTCTACTTGCAGTTCTAAGTGTTACCCAATATCGTAAATCCCAAAAACTATTTATTTCTATTTACAATCGCGGATTGGAAATTTAGAGTTCAAGTTCAAGCGCGTTACAAAATTCTGTAGATAATATTCAAATTTCTTAGCTGTTAGCATGTTAATTCAACAAATTTAAAAAAAAAAAAAATTCATTGATTGATTTAATAATTAATTGGTTCATTGATTGATTGATTAATTGATTGATTGATGCGTTTGGACTGATTCTCAAACACTCGTATAACCCATTTTTTATATGTAATGTTTGTTTTCAATGTATCTCAGGTATTTATATGTCTGTACTTTTATATGTTTCCTCATTTCGTTCTCCACCCAACGACCCTTCAACCAGATGTTTAACTGTGTAGATGTAACCTACTACCGCCCACCGCCCACCACCACCCCTCGCCCTGTTCACTTTCTCTTGAAAAACCAAACCGAACCGAGCAGATGCGGTCTGTGTGTTTATGCAACGTTTATGTGTGACTCTTTTGTGTTTTAACTTTTAACCAAATACCAGAATTATTATAACGATTAATTTCCATACAACTTTCCAACCAAAATACCCCCCACCCACCGACAAGAAGACACACTCACTCCTCGCAATACCTTTTGTTTGTTGTGTATGTTTACTTATTACCCTAACTGTAATACTCGTTCGCGTTCCATGTCCCCATTAACTGTCATCTGTGTGTCTCTTTGTCTGTATGTGTTTGTTTGTATGCGTCTCTGTGTGTATGTACATCCCTCATCCGACATCCGACATCCAACATTCCACAGCCCGCCCCCTCACCCCCTTCATTCCCAACGAACATAAAGAGCTAATTCGGAATAGTAAAATTTTGCATACAATTTACGATTATCGTTTTTGGACCAAAACATTTGCTTTGTATCTTGACATTTAACTTGTACGTAGACACAACTCAAAATTGTTTATGACATAATTTGTAATATGGTAATAAATTTTCTTGATTTTCATTCATAATTAATATTGAAATCGCTGCTGCCCGATGAAGTCATTTGGTCATTTGATCATTCAGTCATTCGGTCATTAGGTCATCCGTTACGTTATTCAGGCACTCATTGCAAATGTAGCTGCCACGCGCCGAGCCAGATACCCGCAAAGCCAATGCAATTGCCATGCAATCGGCAAATCACCTCCATATCCACAACAACCATGCCCATATTTACACACCCATTCACACGGCCGCTACACACGCCACACACGCCGCACACCCACCACACCCATCATAACAGCCAAGTCAGCCAGTCAGCCAACCCAACCAAACCAAACCAAACCAAACCAACAAAACCAACAAAAACCGACCACAACTCATCCGTTCCTCTATGTGTTGTTGTGTGCCGTTCCAGACGTGTTTTGTAACTTGTTATTGTTGACATTTCGTTGAAAGATACATTTTTATGCATAGACCCGCTGCAGCAGCAACAACAGCAGCAGCAGCAGCAACAGCAGAAGCAGCAGCAGCAGCAGATCATTTGATTACAATTATTATTTTGATTCCGTTTGATTGTTTTTGATTTGATTTGATTTAATTTGAATTTTTGCATAAAAGATGACAAAGCAAAATTATAAAAAAACAAACAAATAAACAAACAAACAAAATTTATAGACAATTCAATGGCTATACGAAATTTGTTTTGAATTTACATTCGACTCACAATTGACACTGAACGTTACGTTACGTATTTCCGAGTTGGGCCTGAGTCATAAGAAGTATGAAAATTGGAAAAGGTTTCGGAATTCGGATTTCGGAATTAAAGAAATTCAAAATTCAATTTTTGATCTCTCTAACGATATTTGTCATACACCCAAAATTGCAATTGTGTTTAATCCCGTTCTATGTGTTTGTTATGTAATAACCCAAAACAAAATACCCCCCAAACACACTTCTTCTACACATTTACAAATGATCTTCTACTTTCTAAAAACTATCTCTCTCTATATCCCAACTATCTCTAACAGTTTGGTTTTTTAATCAACTTTTGTTTCAAATATATGAAATTTTACGATCTTAAGCAACTGCAATTAAAGCAAATTCATTTACAATAAATATATTAATTCTCTTTCAAATCAACAAAATGAATTAAAAAACAAATTTATAAATTTAAACTCAATTCCAAAAAAAACAACAAATCAACCAAAAGCCATCCTTGAGTGGTCGACGTCCTAGCTGGATTGAGCAGAGGGTCAAAATTCAGACACGCAAATTTAGCATCAAAGTTAGTTTCATAAATAATTTTTTTAAAAAAAGCTCTCTGTCTGTCTCTCTCTCTCTCTCTCTATCTCTGTCTGTCTCTCTATCTATCTCTCTTCCTCTTTCTACCTACATTTCTTTTTTATATTGCATATAAATTAATTATTATTATTTATCGTACATTTACAAAAGAAAAAAATATACCTATTTGCTAAATGTGACAAAGCAACGTCAGTGACAAGACATGACGATGATTCTGACAATGCTCCATAGCCGCTCCTGTGCAGTGGAATGCGAAGGCTGTCAATGGGCTGACTGAGTTTTAGCCCCTGAATGTCTATAAGATGGGGCAATCAGCATCAAAATTTTGCAAAACGTTACTTTGAATAATATAATTACCTTTATCCGTGACTATAATCCCGTGGCGGGTGACATGTAATGTTATATTGCACATTTAATGTGTGGGTGGGTCTGCCTAGTTTGAATAACGAAACGTGAAATTCATACACACAAGGAAACAATATGTCAAACAATAAAAAATTTATTATTTCATAATATACAATACTCGTAATTCAATTTACATACTAACAAATTGCTGAAAATTCGAATATTCTTAAGTTGACATTTGAATATCGTAGGCATTGATTCTACGCTTGACTGGTTTAAATAAGGTAACTTGAATATCCATATAGATGGGAAACTACCTTTTTAGATAATAATGAAATAATATTTCATAATAATCGTAGATCGAATAACGTAACATCGAATATTCCAGCATTCGAATATCGTTAACTTTTAATTTCACTCTTAACTAGTGTAAAGGCAGGACCAGGAACACATTTCAGATAATAATGAAATAATATTTCATAATAATCGTTTATCGAATAACGTAAAACCGAATATTTCAGCATTCAAATATCGTAAACTTTTAATTCCACTCTTAACTAGTGTAAAGGCAGGGCCAGGAACACATTTCAGATAATAATGAAATTATATTTCATAATTATCGTAAATTGACTAATGTAAAGACGAATATTCCAGAAACTTGAATATCGTAAATTTTAAAAACTGGAAGCAATATATTATATATAATAATAAAGTTATATTTCATAACTATAAATCGATCTTAAATATGGGGTATAGGCAAATAGACATTAGAATACCGTAGGCTTTGAATTCTATGCTTAGAAACTTAATACATTTTCATATTGATTGACGTAGCCGTGAATGTCGTATTAAAAACCCGCAGCTGTTTTACTAATCCGATTAAAATTTCCGAAGCAATCTAATTACGAATAAAAGTGAAGCATTTCAAATAGATTGGGAAACTTTGAGTTTTATACTATTTGGGCCCATTCATGAAAAAGACCAAGTATTGCCCGATCTCATCTAGTATGACTCACTTATTTATCGTAAAAGGCGAAATTTAATATTCAATGACGTCATTGCAAGATTTTTTTTTAGCATTGCCACTGCCCAGGAGTGTGTAAAACAAAGCCACAAAAGTCACTAGCGAAATTTATTAATAATTTCTTGGCTTTTTTGCAAAAAAGAAAAAAATTTATATAAAAATTCTATCTAAAATTGTAAGAGTACTCACTCGCATTGCTTTAGTGCCGCTTATAAAGAACTTTAACTGTAGCGTAAAACACAAACTAGATAATATATAGTTTTTGGATCATCTAAGTAAATTTATTTAACATCTTTTACTTTCTACTTTCGTTACACCCGATCAACTCTTAGTTCGGACTGTGCTCATGCGCATCCGTTTGTAGACTGTGTCTCTTTGTGTTGTTGCACTAGCACAAAAAAAAAAAAAAAAGAAAAGAATTAAAAACATAAAAACAAAATGTAAAGAAAATTTACAAATTGAAAAAGATAAAAGAAAAAAGAAAAAAGAAATAAGAGATGAGAAAAATTTAATATGAAAATGTAATCCTTTGAGCATGCGTAAGACTATGATGATGAAATCAGTGCACGTTAAAAAGTTGATAGCACCCTCAGTATTTGTAATCGTAATAGAAAGTAAGTGCATATTTGTTTGTATGTTTGTAGACAATACTCGTATACCACTCTTTTTCTCTCTGTATTTAACTCTGGCCACACTTAACTCCTACTCTCGCACCATCCACTCAAGCTGTGTTTGCGCTTGAGGACATACTTACCTTCAGTCCAGAGTTTCACTGGTAAATAAGCAAGCTCTAAACGCCTGTCTGTGAGTGCCTCTCGATATGTCTCTATCAAGCCCAAAACTTGATAGGACATAGCACATATGACATATGACATATACATATGACATACTCATGTCCATATCAACAAATCACATCCATGTACATGTGTATACATATAGACAACATCCGCCTCATGTCCATAATCACATTTTCTATCAATAACAGACTCATTCACATTTCTATATATATATATATCTATATGTAATATATATATATATTCATATATCCACAACTTATTCTACAGATTAACAAAACGTGCGAACGTACGATTTTAATACTATATACAATATACTATATTCCATATATTCCATATATTCCATATTTTACATATTTTACATATATATTAAATATTTACATTTATACCCGTGTTAAGTCAACGTTTATTGTATAAACAAAACAAACTAATTAAAGCACCGCACAAATCCTGACCTAAACATTTACTTAAATATATACAAAACATACACACGTATAACATTCTATTTTTATATAAATATATATATATATGTATATGTATATGTGTGTATATAATGTTCATTCACAAACGTAAGGCGCCTGAAATCGAGGATGAACCGGAACCCCTCAGCATGGCCTGGCCGGATACGGCGCGCAAGCGACTCACCTATGTCCTGGTTGCTCCACTGCTGGTGCCCATGTGGCTAACACTTCCCGATACCCGTACACCTCGGGGCAAACGCTTCTTTCCGGTCACCTTTATAGGATCCATTGTATGGATAGCTGCCTTCTCCTATCTGATGGTCTGGTGGGCCAATGTCGCCGGTGATACAGCGCGTATACCCCCGGAGGTAGGTTGAAAAGCAATAAAATATCCACAACTTCCACATCCATTAAAACTGGTTACAAACGATATAAAAAATAGATATATATATATATATCTTTCCAATATATATTTTTATTTGTGCGTCAACTTTTTTATCTGTTTATTTCCTCTGTTTAAAGAAAAAACTGCATATTCTGTAAACGATATTCAAAAGCTGTAGCTGGTAGACCAGCTTTTACCGTATGCCGAATATCGTATCCATATACTTCCTATTTTATTGAATTTAATCAAAAAGTGAGCGTCTAAAATCCAATTATTACTTGTTTACATAAGTCGTTCTACAAGTTCTCCAAGACCTGAAATTATTGTATATATGCAAATGTATATTGAACGTCATAATCTGATCTATGCAATTATATAGTCTTCGATTCGCTTACTCACATTTTTCTCCGCTCTTCTCAGGTCATGGGTCTCACGTTCCTGGCGGCAGGCACATCCATACCAGATTTGATAACCTCAGTGATTGTGGCCCGTAAGGGATTCGGGGACATGGCTGTGTCTAGTTCCGTTGGCAGTAACATATTCGACGTGACTGTAGGGTAAGTCCAAGTCGACTGTTTTTATTTATATTTTTTTTTTTTTTTAATTTAATGAATTTAATTAAAAATGAGAAACTAACCACTAATCGATTACTAACAATGATAAAAATTGTGTGCAGCTTGCCGATACCCTGGCTGATATACGGAATAATCTATGATGCGCCCGTGGAAGTGAACTCGGTGGGCATGGTCTGTTCCATTACCATTTTGTTTATGATGCTCGTATTCGTGGTCCTTTCGATAGCCTGCTTCCGTTGGCGCATGAACAAGGGGTTGGGCCTTACCATGTTTCTACTGTACTTTGTCTTTGTTGCGGTATCGCTAATGTTTGAATATGATTTGATAAAATGTCCCGTGTAAGCGATAGGTGCAAAGACAAATGTTACAAGTATACACCAATTCACATACCAATGCACACACCACGCACACACGCACACCCACGCCAAGCCACGCGCGTGTGAAACAATTAGCTAAATTATATACGAAACAAATTAATTAATTAATTAATTCAAATTAAACCAATGGACTAAACTAACTAATCGAATTGTTAAAGGCAAAAAAAAGCGCATTAAATCACAGAACATACAAGGCAAAAAAAACACATGCAAAACGTTTAAACGAAATGAAAAATTTTTAATGAAAATTTAAATGAAAATGAAAACGAAAACAATGAAAATCGAGTTAGTTAGTGCCACGTGCAACATTTCCTTTTCCACAAGAACAAGATTTACTTTCAATGTTTATCCGCTGATTCTATTCTATAAAGGAAACCAACCACAATACTCCTTTCTCTCTCTCTCTCTCTATCTCTTTCTATCTCTCACTCTCTCTCTCTCTCTTTCTCTTTCTATACCCCTTTTTCTATCTCTTTCTAAATTCAAACTATAAACCTTACTTAACCAACTTATCGATTGATTATACAACTATTTAGAAAAGAATTCAACACCTTTATATGGCTTTCCAGTCTATTTAATTACTTTACTTGAACGTTTGGGTTATCTTCTTACGATATCGACTATATATATATATATATATATATATATACACATACATATATATAAATATCTATCTATAACTCTAACTTGGCACAAGCACCTTATATGCGTTACCTATCGAAAAAAACGATCCTGACACAGAAATTATGTTGAGCAAACACACACAAGCCTTTGCAAGTGTGGAGCGATCCTTGAGGAACTCAGAAATGCATTTGTTTATCTGCCCCCGAGTACTTTATAGGTACTCCCTATATCTTCGATCAAAGTTCCCCAAATACTTGTCGCTCCCCCCTAAAGCCCTTAAGTTTGCGTGCTCTCTATGAATAAATTGTTCTGGCAAATTCCCTAAAAGCTTTACTTCAGAGTCTAGATTTACAAACCTATATATACTATATTAATATATATATATTTATATATATAATAATACATATATATAAAATTATATGCCACACGCACACTAACAAATACTCTTACTTATATTGATCTTTATTGATTAAGTGATAATTTGCGTACTTAATGAGAACTCCTCATATAAAAGCCACAACTATACTCAAAGAATAAAGAGAAGAATACACAAAGAGAAGAAAGAAGATTAGGAAAAGGGAAAAGGGAAAAGGGAAAGGAAAGGAAAAGGCAAAGGAAAAGGAAACGGAAACGGAAACACTATGGATATTACCTAGAGATACTTTATAAACACATTTTACTAAGCATTTGCCATACATTATTTAAAATTGACGCTCGATCGAACCTTTGAAACTTATTACCGTTATATTATTATGATTACGATTCTAATTATGATTCTTGTTGGCGTGTAAAAGGTGCAGTTATTTCAATTTAAAACAATATTTATGATAGACTACAAAACCAAAAATAAAAAAAAAAAAATCAAAAAACAAAAAAAAACACAACCAACTTTAAAAAACAACAATTTAATATTTAAAAAGAAAACGAAAAAAAATTCAAAAAATAAGATGGAGAACCATATAAAAATAATTTCATATACTTTTTGCTTAACGAATCCCCTTAATATACACAAATACCTACACACACACACACACACACACACATATATATATATATATAATTATCTATTTATCGATATTCGATTATCGATACGTATTTATATATATATATATATATATATATATGTGTGTGTGTGTATAAATCTATAAATATATATACGAGCATATAAAAATATTTATATATACAACATATAAAACCGATATTTAAACAAAAAACTTGCTCTCTTTATTTAGAACGTACGTAAAATTTTTCTAAACTAAACTAAACTAAAACTCAACCTTAAACCTTAAACTGCAAAACCAAAACCAAAACCAAAACCAAACCAATCCCAAAATTGATACTAAAACAAAACAAAAACAAAACAAAAACGACAAAAAAAAAAACAAAAAAAAAACAAGAAAAAACAACAAGAAAATTGATAACGAAATGCATTACATATATATATAAACTTATATACATATATATATTTTATATATAAACAGAAAACGATAACGTACGAGATTATATGCAAAACTATAACTTAAGTAGGCAATATATATACATTAATAAAGAATATCCCCAAAACGTTTGCAAGGCTCGCAAATTGAAGTTAAGGAGACGACGACAACAACAACAACAAAACAACATGATAAATAAAAACACACATATATGCATATATATATACACACACACACACACACAGACAGACACAAGCAAGATAAATAAATTGATGAAGAGAAACTAATTACAAAACAGAAAGCAATAATTTTTACTACAAGGCAAAGACGACTAAATTTAGAAGAGAACTAGTGGCAGTGACTTAACATATATGTATATATATATATACATATATACACTTCATATATATGTATACACCTATGTATGTATAATTATAATACAAATTCCAAACTGTATATTAAAAGCACGCCGAGGAAAATAAAATATAAAGCAATTTGCGAGAAATCCCCCAAGAGTTAGCCCAAAAGTTGTATAGCTTAGACGAAGCCAAGCCAGAAGAAAAATGAGAAAAAATAATAAAAACGAAATATATACAAGCCTTTAAATTGAAAATGAAAATATAGAAATATTATAGATAACATACACATGTACATGCATGTATGTATGTGTGTAGCGCATGCATATGTATGTGCATGTATATGAGCATAGAAAAGGTTAATAAGCGTCTGCTCTTACACCCCATGGGTGGTGCAGTGCAAAGTATTGCACAAATTAATTATATACGATTATAGCTACATGGCAGATATTAACGGAGAACACCAAATATATATATGAGAACCATGCATATATGTGTGTGTATATGTACATGTATATATACATATATATATGTGTATATGTGTGTGTGTTTATATGTGTATATATATATGTATGCATATATGGAAAGGCACACATTGTATAAAATACCACAAGGCACACATTAAGCACGTCACGCTAACTAACGTGCTTAGGAAAAAAACGCTCTATATACAACCTACAACATGGCACAGACCACACACATTCGACTTATATGGCCAAAATGGGAACATAGCTGAGAAATAATTGGAATGGGCGATACTGAGAGTGAATCGATTTAGGAACTTCTTTAAACCTCTCGTCTCTAGATGATTTTATTCCAAATATCAAACACTAACAGCTCAATAGCTCTTAAAATCCCAAGCAATATGTTAGTAGATCCTTTCAATTGTGCGGAAAACACAAAACTTATTTCTCAGTTTTCCAACTCATATTTTCATTTAATTTCCATTTTTCCATATTTATCTCTTGTGTCAGTGTCATATTTATCGACCATATGAGACCCATAAACAGATTCTTAGAAATTCTCAGACGCTTGATATCCATGGCTTGGGATTAATAAGTGAAGTGACAGCAAGTGCATGACAATGCATATCCTGTTTGCAGGATAACAGCAAGGGAACGGGATAAGAGATAATTTCCAATCCTTAGAAAGTAAATTGAAATTGAACAATGGAAAAGCTTATGAAAAACACTTTTTTACATGCTGCATGGTAAAAACTAAACAATAATCTTCCAAATTAACTTTTAAACAAACGCATACGAGTACATACTTATAAATACAAATATGTATGTGTATATATATATACATAATTTTGCTATGTATATATATATACATATATATATATATATCTATATATACTCTACTATATATACATACACTATAATACGTACATAGCGACAACCACAAAACTATCTTATTTAGAGCATAACACTCAGCACTTTAACACCTGAGTCATAAACACGTAAGCCTCTACACACAGCCAGACACACCCAAGCACCCCTAGACCTATACATTCATACCCCCAGAACACTCTCTAACACACACCCACACACACACACGAACTTCCAAATCTTATATTCACTTAAAAACATATCGCGCCCACTTTTTCTCTATATGAAGTACAGGACAAGTACAAAACCCTACGTAGACCTTTGCTATAGAAAGAAAAAAAATCAAAAAAATAAATTTGCAAAATTTATAAAATTTTTGAACTGGCGTTAAGCATTTGAAATGTTATTAAATATTGTTTCGAGGCACTTCTCTCTGTATCGGTACACAAACCCAAACCATAGAGCGCAGTACAAATGCAAGCGTCTGTTAACATTTACAATACGAATACGAATACAACTACAAATACGAATACGAATACAAATACGAATACGAATACGAATACCAATACAAATACAAATGCAAATGCATAATCAAATACAAACACAATTGCAAATACAATTACAAATAATTCTAATAATACGGAGAAGGAGGATTTAATCAAAAAGTGAAAGTGCTAGAAAAGTAAACATGAGCAACAATAAGACAGCAATAATAAAAATAAAATAATAATAAATAAACCAAAAGTAGTTAGAAGTTTCATGTGTGCATCGATCGATCATCATAAGGCGAATCATGATCCTTTCAATTCCCAAATCCTGACTCAACAGACAAAACGCACATAAAGACACGCAATAATAAATACGCACATATACAAACAACCATAAACATAAACACACACACACACACACACACGCACACATACACGCACACGTAAAGTGGTCGTAGAAATCTCGCTTTAAAGCAAATTATATAAGATTATATATATACAAGAATATATTTGTATATGTATATATATGAATATATTGAAAAAAAAAAAAAAAAAACAAAATAAAAAAATAAAAATTACAAATATATATATATACATACATATATATATATATACATATATATATGAGAAATTGTTATGGTTATAGATTTTTAACAAGTTGAATAATTGCGTAAAAACAAAAACAAAAACAAAAACTACAAAAAATATTGAAAGAAAAAAAAAATTGTTGAAAAATTAGTAAAAAATGTTTATAACATACAAACGATGCGTAACAGAGCAAGAAATAATAATAATAACAATAATAATAATAATAATAATAATAATGAAACTAAAAATTAATAAATACAGTATATACTTTATAAAATATTTAACTTACAAATAAAAGTCATTGTTTAAAATTAAAAGAACAAAAACAAAACAACAACAACACACGCGTCAAATTATTGTGTCTGCTAATTTTGTCCCCCGACCAAATTAATTTTTAGTTACAGCCTTAAACGCCGTAAGTATTTTCCCAGACAAAAATTCAACTAAATTAAATCAAATTATATTTTTTAATTTATGAAAATTGGCTTAAAACATTTTTGTAGAAATGAAATTAGCAAACACACACACACACATACACATACACTTTTACACATGCACAGACCATTTGAATAAAGTTTACGGAAATTTTCGACCCGGACTCAAATAGTTAGGAGTTAGCAAAGAATTCAATCACCTACGTATAACAATCGCCTGTAATAAAATACAACAACAACAACAACAACAACAACAACAACAAACGAACAAAGGAGCACATAATCATTAATTTCAGCTTTAAATAACAGTTAATTATCATAGATACATAACAGTACATTTATACAATACACAATACATACGAATTATATATAAATATATATATATGATAGTATATATATATGAATAAATATATATATATATATATATTAATTTTTATAAACAGTAAAAGTACTTATATACATATTTATTATATTTGTATGTACCCAGAAGATAATTGGGTACATTGTTTTTATTGCGTACAGTTGCAACAATTTCTTTTATAAATATATATATAAACGCAATATATACAAAACTTATATTCAAAAATGTATTAAGATATAAATATATATCTTATATTGTGCGTATGAGTACACCAAATAAACGTTTGAAGTTGCGTCCGTTGTTAATAATACAAGCAAAATGAATACCGAAAACAATAATACGCGGCGACGGAAGCGGTAACTAAGAGTTATCAAGCTGTCAGCTTTCGTCTGCATTGATCAACGGTTGATAATCGTTACCCAAAAGCTGTCAGTTTTCGTCCGTGTGCGCTCGAACTTTACTTTGAGTTGTTATTTTAAGCAGCAAAAGCCTATAAAAACGAAACAAATAACGAATAACGAATAATGAATAACGAATAACGAATAAAGAATAACGAATAACGAATAATGAATATCGATTTATAACAACAGCCCAAAGTCAAAGAAAATCCAGTAAAAAGTAATAGTTAACATATTGGTAGACTAATTTAAAGTTTTTATAGCGTTTTCAAGTTTGTAAGTATATAACAACAACAACAATGCGTTTATTTATTTTTTTTAAGGCACGTAAGCCAAAGTATTGAAGTATTGGCAATCGGCCAAAGTAAATTCCTATCGATTTGGTACAGTTGGCAAAGTTGGCAAAAAAATTAACGAAAAACGTAGCCGTCATTTGTAACTATGGGTGCTTCATTTTGTGGATGGATTAAAATAATCTTCTGATTGGCGGCCAATTCAAAAATCCATGCATTAATTTAAAAATCAAGCAAAATTAAGTAGAGAGAAGCTTCTGCTTATATTCAGGCTCTGAAAAGATGATTCAATAAGAATAAAATAAATAAATTATTTGTATCTCAAAGTGAATCACCCTTTACAATTCCTTACCCACCAGTGATTTTGTGTTGTTCAGTTCAAATGTTGTGCAAGAAGTTTTACTTTACATTTACATACGTAAATAAACATGAAAGGAATTTATTTATTTTTAATGAAACCGAATAAACACATACGTTGAACATGTAATTAGTACACACATAATTTATATAGTCGTCAAGAGAGAGTATTATAATAGAAAGAATTAATTTTAATAACTGATACGCTTTTAGCACATAAGATTGTACAAAATAATTTACAAAAATTATATAAATGGAAAAAAAAACAAAAAATTTAAGAAAAACTGTGTTAACAGTATGCTGTTTGTAAATGAGATGTAATAGAAAACAAATCTGGCAGAATATCTTTTATTTTTACAATATGTTATTTGAAAAATCTTTTTTTATGTTTTATTGTACATTGTAAGCCTTACAAAACAGATCGATCGACGATCCTGTAAACCAGTCAAACGAAGTGATGCATTGGATTGATAAACCGGAAATCCCAGAACTTGCTGAATGAAAATTTCGGCTTTACTTTACAACAGTTGAATATAATACAGCGATGTTATAATACAGAATGTTATTTACTTTATAGAAGTACATACATATATTTAATGGAAACATTTAGATTTTATACAAAACACACCACACTCACTTTTCCCCTCCCAATCCCCGCATTAAGTCATATGGTCATATGGTTTAGCCATCATTAAAGCCACATGGACTAGGAGCAAATCAAATAATAAGTCAATTTCAACATATATATACATATATATATATATATATATACATGTATATATATATATATATATATATATACTAATATATATACTTATGTATGGCTGGCACACAATATACAAGATAAATGACAAATATACGAAGAATATAAACGCATTTTGAAGAGAGAGAGGGGCGCAAACGGAACGACACTTATGTAAATCAAAACGAAGCTACAACATAGATACAATGTTAACTAGTTATTTAGGTGAAATATACAAGAGATCACACTCAGATACATTAAATCGTTAATAATAACGCTTTAAAAACACTTTAATAAACACACATACACATACACATACACATACACATGCATATTACAAATACATACTTTCACTCACTCACAATCACTTACTTACAATCAAATACATAGACATACGAACGCGTCAATATGAAAAACGTTATATAGCCGAGTTGTAGAAGAGCCGCAGCAAACGAATAATGAAAAATGGCCGTTGATTAAAACTTTTGTTATTAACAAAAACAAAAACAAATACCAAAACGAAAACCAAAACCAAAAAACCAAAAATAATTAATTGAAAAATTGTAAAGCAAAATTGCAGTCAGCAAATGTTGCAAGTAAAAATATAAATTTAATGTTCAAACTAACTAATATATAACGAATATTATATAATACAACAAACTTAGACTGTATGTTATTTTCTCAATACAATACCTACCTATAAAAACAATAAAAACAGATTCAATAAAATGAGTTATCCAAAGGCAAGTCAAATTGTTTTAATATTGCGGGCTAACAATTTTTGGTGTGGTAACACTTATTGATAAAATTCAGCTAAACTTTAATCGGAATCGATTATTTCCCTGTGAATGGCAAATTGCTATTACAGGCAGCATTTATTTACACATTCAAAACGGTCACACTGTCCCTTTCCACGCTTTAAAACAAAACGCGAGCGCGTGTTTGTTTTTTGTGCGTCTTAAAATATATTTTAAATATATTTAAAGCTCAAGTAGCTTTAAATAAAATACTTTTTGCAGCCCAATTAACAATCAGCTGCTAAAATGAGACGTCCAAAGAAGGTAAGCACACATATTTTTTGCAAGTTAATGTTTGGTGAACTAAGAGGTTATTTTTATCACCTTATAAAAAACAACAACAACAACGTATCAACAAGTGAATCAAAATTGTATATAATTTCTAATTTAAAAAATCCTAAAATGATTATTATTTTAAATTCATTGCATTATCTATAGTACGAGTCCGGTGAGGCTACGCAGTATATCAGCCGGCGTGCAGCACTGCGGAAAATGCAGCTGTCTCTCAATGATTTTCGCCGTCTTTGCATCTTGAAGGGTGTTTACCCACGTGAGCCCAAACACAGACGGCGCGCACAGAAAGGTTCCTCAGAGATCAAAATATTGTATCACACCAAGGATATACGCTTCTTGCTCCATGAACCCATCGTTTGGACTCTACGTGACTACAAGGTAAGTTTTTGGAAATGTGTTTATTTCATGAACGAATATTCAATATATATTTTTTGGCTTTTAGATCTTTGCAAAGAAAACTGGCCGTGATCGCGCTATCAAGGACTTTCGTAATTTGAAACGTCGCCTGGCCTTGTTCCCAGAACTTAAACTTGACCACATTGTAAAGGAGCGCTATCCAACATTTATTGACGCTCTCAAAGATTTGGACGATTGTCTGACACTCCTGTTTTTGTTCAGCACATTTCCTTCGCTCCATTTAATACCTCGCGAGCAGTCCAACTTGTGCCGCCGCCTGACCATCGAGTTTTTGCACTACGTCATTGCATCCAAATCACTTCGTAAGGTGTTTATCTCGATCAAGGGCTACTACTTCCAAGCCGAAATAAAGGGACAGAAGGTCACCTGGATAGTGCCACATTACTATCCCTTCAAGCCACAGTCCCGTCAAGAGGTTGACTTCAAAGTCATGTCCATCTTCGTGGAGTTCTATACGATTATGTTGGGTTTTACCAATTTCCGTCTGTATAATGGCTTGAACCTGGCATATCCACCACAGTTCCCAACGGGTATGCTACAGGATAGTCCGGATGTGCTGAAGGATGAATCAAGCTTCGTTTCGGATCGTATCGCTGCCCTTAACTTTGAGCTACTGCGCACAGATAAATTGCAGGAGGATGAGGAGGAGCCAGATATTGATATGGAATTGCTGGAACAGGATGGTGACTCAAAGCGCATCATTAAAATGAAACAGGAAGCTCAAGAAGTGTCCCGTTTACGCACACTCTTCAAAGGATTGAAATTCTTTATTAACCGTGAAGTTCCTCGTGAGCCACTTGTCATTATCATCCGTTCGTTTGGAGGCAAAGTCTCCTGGGACTCATCTGTGTTTGCGGGTTCCTCCTTCGATGAAAGCGACGAGACAATTACCCACCAGATTGTGGACAGACCCACCATAGGCACGCAGTACATCTCAAGAGACTACATACAGCCACAGTGGATATTCGACTGTGTCAACCAGCGACAACTTTTGCCCACCAATAAGTACTTTATGGGTGAAACGCTACCACCACATCTTTCGCCATTTGTCGATTCCAAACGCGATACGTACATCCCACCAGAGGAGAAGGCGTTGCATGATCCATCCCTAATTGAAACGCACGGTACGGTATTGCTTGCCGTGTATAAAAGGATTAGCTTTAACTTTTTATATCTTCCACAGCGCAAAGTGATGATGATGAGTCTGAGGAGGAAGAGGCTGAAGATGCCGTGGAGCAGGAACTGCTTGATGCGCAACTGCAGGCTGCCTATCAAGAAGAAACCGCCGAGTACAAAAAGTATGGAGGTGCTGACGGAGTCAATGAAGATGAGGAAGACTCCGATGACGATGACGAAAGCGAAGAGGTGGAAGAAGAGGAGGAGGAGGAGGAGGAAGAGATTGATGAACAGACCAAGCGACTGATAGAAGAGGCAAGTCTCATTTAGTTTAAAAAAAAAACCAAAAAATTATCAATAAAAATTTTCTCGTCATTTAGAAACAAAAAATGACCGTCCAATCGGGCAAAGTTCACAAGGTCAACAAGCGGCAAGTGCACAAGGCGGAAGTCGATGAGCACCGGCTGCAGGCACGTATGGTGAAGCCGCGTCATCGTAATCTCTTCCGTAAACTGATTCGCGAAAAACAGTCGAAGGAGAAAGAGGAATGGCTGCTCCGCAAAAAGCGACGTAACATCGACGCCGATGCCAAGGAGACCAAAAAGACGGCCAAGCGCGAAGCTCGCAAGGCGGCCGCTGCAGCTGCTGCCGCTGCCTCCAGACTGGGCAGTAAGTAGTTTGGCTCTAGCTAGTGGTATTCTATTATCTGTGTCTTCATCCTAGGCTAATTTTATAACTAAAAAAATAAAAACTTAAAATGTTATCCCAAATTACAAAAATTTCATTTTTTAAGGTTCAAAAATGCAATTAATACGGTTCCAAATATTTTTCTTTTTTTCCTTTTTTTTTTTTTTTTGTTAGTTGTATTAATAAAAATAAAATTTCTAAACAAATTATAACATTTAAACAAAAATAAAATAAAAAAAAAAATAAACTTTTGTAGTGAGGTTCAGTGGCGCATCAATGTAGATCATGTGATTTATCAGAGCTTAAGTACAAAGCTCGCTGTTCACTTGTATGCAGCGCCCGTGGCGCAGTGCATAAAGTGTCAAGCTGGCGTGTGGGAGGTCCCCGGTTCAAATCCGCGATAAATAAAAAATATATTTGTCAAAGGTAAGATAAAATTATTAATGCTAGCATATTATTCTCTGCCTTCATTCTCCCACCAGCTTCTCTCTCTCTCTCATTACAGGCATCCCTTCTCTCTTCACTATCTCTCTCTCTCTCTCTCTTCCACAGGTTTGATCAGTGGCTTTGGCTCTCTTACCCGTCGAAAGTAAGAGAACAGCCAGGTAAGATAAGAACAGATTCTCACCACATACGGGCGCGCGCTCACCACACTTCTTCACATAGATAGAAAGTGGTGAGTTAACAGAAATAGTGTGGTAAAGGGTGGTGTTGAGTAGTTACAAGATTTCCCCCTCCCCACACACACAAATCACTTCTCTCTCTCTCTCTTCACTTCACACTCAACTAAGAGTGCTAGCTATAAAACTCTCTTTTAAAATAAATTTTTTTTTATAGTAATAAATATTTTGTTATAAATACATATTTTTAATTGCAATAAATGTAAAATATCGCCAGGATTTCGGCAGTAACGTCCTTAATCGCCTATTTTTACTGTTAATCAGTCTTTTAAGGCTACTTTGACGCGAAATATCACCAGGAACGTCCTTATTTATGCATATTTACTGTTAAATAGGCTTTTAATCCGACTTTAATGTAAAATACCGCCAGGAATTCAGCAGAAACGTCCTTAATCGCCTATTTTTACTGTTAATCAGTCTTTTAAGGCTACTTTGACGCGAAATATCACCAGGAACGTCCTTATTTAAGCATATTTACTGTTAAATAGCCTTTTAATCCGACTTTAATGTAAAATACCGCCAGGAATTCAGCAGAAACGTCCTTAATCGCCTATTTTTACTGTTAATCAGTCTTTTAAGGCTACTTTGACGCGAAATATCACCAGGAACGTCCTTATTTATGCACATTTACTGTTAAATAGGCTTTTTATCCGACTTTTATGTAAAAAATCGTCAGGAATTCAGCAGAAACGTCCTTAATCGCCCATTTTTACTGTTTTGAAGGCGAAAGGTCGTTAGATTTAATTATAAACAATGAAAAAACCTTATTTCTTACTATATTTAAGGCTTTCTTGTTAAATAAAAGACAGATTTGCAATTTACACAGTTCTCCACTTTATTTGGAAGCTTAAAAATAAATTTCGTATATTGAACAATCGTGAATTTGACACTTTATAATAAGCCACATGAAGTCCGTACGATCCGTAATAATCAAATTATATCAACAACAAATTCTGCAGTCAAAAGCAACGCAAAAAAACAATTTAATCATTTAAAAATATAATTCTAAGAGAACAAAATGATTATTGTATTCGCTGTACACTGACTATCAACCAATAATTTGAATGGCATTCACTGTGATTTGGGAGTCCATCCCAAAGGACAAAGCGAATCGCTAACAACATTATGATTACTTCTGCCTGTTAATTGAATAAAACGATATTTAAATCTCTAAAAAATTGTTACTAACGCACGCGTCAAGGATCTTGTCGCCTTCCGTTATCCTAGTTAAAGTATTTGTAAAGTACTCGTATATATTTTGTATATGCCCTGACACAGTCCAAGTCTGTCGTAGTACCTATTTTTCTATATATGTTAAGTATATATATATATACATACCCATATATATATATATATGTATATACATATATATATGACTATATATATATTGTATGATCTTTGAGCTCTGTTGTCCCAGAGTCCCAGGCTTGACGCGTCTCTCTGCCTGCTAACTATCATTTTTCAGTCAACGACTTTTTTATAGTTTTAAAAAAAAAATGCTAGGGTTTCGTTTAGTGTTCATTGTCGTTAAGGGTTTCCAGGAAGTTCATCTTTAATCGCTGTCGCTGTCAGCACCGCCCACTGCGCCCTCCTCGTCCTCATCGCTGTCCTCCAGCTCGGGCATGGGAAAACGTAAAACAGCCGCAACTCCAGTTAATTGGGCGAGTTCTGAAAACAGTAAAAAAAAAAAACAAAAAAAGTAGTAAGTAATTAAGTCATAATTAATATGCCAATAAAAAGAAACTAAAATCAAGTCTAGAGGAGAATTTGAAAACTCAGCCCCTGAGAACTAAGCCAAAACGATTTGGCCAATAGAATTGAGTTAAAGACATCCGGTCAACTGATTGAATGCAACTTAAGAACTTTTGATCCAAAAGGCAATTCCCACAGTTATGGCCATGCCAAGGCCATTGCAATCTAACAACATGACTAACATTTTGCACTGGGCGTAGGTGTTCCAGCTGCCGGCTCCAAGGCTCACCAGTTCTGGCCAATTGACTTAGTTTTGAACTTAACATTCAACCCAAAGACTTGCGACTTACAAAACCTGAAGGCAACTTATACTATATTTAGTTTTTGTTTTTTATTTTTGCTTTTTTATTTTTTATTTTTTATTTTTTATTACAAACAACTAAATGAAAAAATAATTGAGTTTATTCCAAAGTTCGATTCTCAACACTCTTGGGCGTAGTATAGGTTCTGTTCGGAATGCTCTGCTCATTAAAATCGCCGGGTTATCGGCACATAACTCAAATGAAGTGCCTCCCGTTGTTTACACATCCTATACAATGTTTATATAAGTCATTGAGAACTGATTAAACCAATTGCCGGGCAACCAAAGGAACATTTATTTCACTCGAGGAGGAAGCAATTCAGCGAGATAACAGATTTAAAATTGTGTGAAAATCTTCGAGTGGTTTCTCAACCCAGCGGAAATTTTCAGAAAGGTAAATTAGCATTTTACAATTTTGCATTAAAATCTAAAAATGGCCAAAATTTCAATATTTTGGCAATTCGCAATTTTCTAACGTTCAAAATTTCAAAATTTCGCCC